>JAJVDD010000005.1:2711319-4066979 GCA_021432725.1 Brachionus angularis
ATTTAAATAATTTTTGTTTAAAATGGAAAAATTTAGATTCAATTTCAAACGAAAATTTCTTATTTTTTTCTGCCTAAGCCTTATTGTAAAGAGTCTCTCAAATCAAAATTTAATAAAGGAATAAAATCTAAAATTTTATTAATAACACTTGCTAGAAAAGTTTATGTATCAAATCAAATATTTAAAAAAATTAGTTAATGACTCAAAAACCAACACATTACTTGTTCCGAATAACAAATGAGAAAATTTGTTTTTTTAAATGTTGAAACTAAGAATAATTAAATAAAAAATTGATTTTTTTGAATCAAGCTTTAAAATAATTATTATAACCAAATTTTAATTAATTTAAAACCATGTTTAGCATATTAATAATTAATACATTGTAAAATATAATTAATACAAAATAAGAATTTTCTAAATTAAAAATTCTAAGAACAAACTCTTGATTTTAGATTTTTCAAACTTGAATTTATTTAAGCCAAAAAATTATTGATTAAATTTAAAATAAAATTTACAGTAAAATTTAAATTAAAAAAATAAAATACTTTTAAAGAATTTTAAAAATGATTAATTTGATTTTAATTTTATTTTTGGTAGTAAATGATTCAAATTGTTTCAAAAAATGGTGAATTATTTTTTATTATTTTTTAAATTTAATTTAAATATTTTCTTAAAATTGAAAAAAGAATATCTTTATAAAAAAACTAAACGATTTTGTAAATTGTATTTTAACAACCCAAATTTAAAATTAAATGATTCAAACACTTCAGTATTGTATTTAAAATCACAAACAAAGTAAAATAATAAAAATTTTAATTTACCATAACTTTAGAGTAAAAATACTCAAAAGACTCTAGACTCTATTATGTGTGATCATTTAGTTTTTTTTCTAAATTGAAATAAAATTTAAGTTTAGATTTTATTGAGTATTTGGACGAAATCGAAAATAAAAATTACTAAAATTAAGTTTAATAAATAGAAAATATAAAACTGTATCTGGGAATTTAAAAACAATATTAACTGGTCATACAAATTATATTTATACACTCGTAGTTTTAGAAAATGGAGATTTGGCAAGTGGTTCGAAAGATTCAACAGTAAAAATATGGAACATGAATGACTGCTCTTTAATCAAAATATTGTATGGACATACAGATTCAATTACTTCATTGGCTGCTTTAAAAAGTCATTATTTAGCAAGTGGATCAAATGATAAAAGCATTAAAGTTTGGAACACAATTGATGGAACATTGATAATTACTTTAGTCGGTCATTCATCTTTTGTTTTGTCATTGACGACAATAGAAAATGATAAAATAGCTAGTGGATCATCAGATAAAAATATCAAAATATGGTTTCCATTTAATGGCTCAGAGATTATAAGCATAAATGCACATTCGAGCCATATTAGAGTATTAAAAACCCTTCATAATGAATATTTAGTTAGTGGATCTGATGATAATTTTATTAAAATATGGAATCCAACAAGCGGGGAATTAATTAAAACATTAAATGCAAATTCTGCAGTTTTATCTTTAGCAATCCAAAATCAATATTTAGCAAGTGGTTCGCAGGATAATATTGTAAGAATTTTCGATTTAAATAATGACTCATTAACAAAATCGTTATCTGGTCATATTGGATATGTAGATTCTGTGGTTTTTCTTCAAAACGGATATTTAGCCAGCGGTTCTCTAGGGGAAGTTATTTTATGGAATCCAAATAATAACATTGTAATCAAAAAATTAACCAATCATAGTAGCAGTGTTTATTCTTTAGCTTTACTTCATAGTGGTGATTTAGTGAGCGGATCAGCTGATAATAAAATTATGATATGGGACTGATAAAGACTTGAAATTTTACTTAAAAATTTTAAATAAAATATTAAAATAAAATTAAAAACTAAGTGTTTTTTATAAAAGCTAAAAGCTTATACTTCAAAAACTTTATTAAAAAAATTTAAAAATTTAATTTTTAAAAAATTAAAATTCTAATCTAGATATTGATCTATTTTAGACCAACAATTACTAATATCCAACAAAACAGGTAATTTATTTAAATGTGTACCAAATGTAAAACAAACAGCACCACCACCGATTAACAAAATTTCATTTTTATTTAATAAATGAGTTTGATGGCAGCTTATAATCAAACGATTGTTGTTTTCGGATACTTCTGCTGGTAAATCGAATTCAAAGCTGATCAACCGATTCAAATCGACAATGCATAAACCTGGCGGATTCTCTTCTAAATTTGTTCCTCCTATTATAATCAAATAATCATCTATTACATGACTAGTATGAGAATAACGAGCCAATAAATTTCCTTTATTGAGCTTTACTTTTTTAAATTCAAAATTTTCTGTGTCTATAAATATCAAATCATTTGATGGTGTTTCATTTTCGCCCAAGCCACCTGTTAATATTAAATATTGCTTCCACCTACACATACTGTGTGAATGCCTTGCTTTGCAGACGTTTTCATCGACCTGGATTTTTTTAACATTGGTGAAATTTTCAATTATATAAGCATCGTTTAATATTCTATTTGAATTTGAGGTCTCATCAAAATACTTTCCACCATAAACAAATAAACTTGATTCATTTATTTCACATATACTATGTCTGAATCTTGCCAAATTGGACTCGTTCAAATTATAAACTTCAAAAGATACATTCTTTTCATCAAATTCTTCTTCTACTGAGTTATAATTTAGTTTGACCAAAGAATCGAATAATTTACTCGGATTACTTCTACCAAACGAGATTACAATTGAGTTGTTATTTAAAGTACATCCACGTTGAAATATACGATCGCTAACTGGTTTATTTTCAAATTCCAAAACTTTAAGGCTCATTTTTTCCAAATCAACACATTCTATATTTGGTAAACGCAAATGTTTTCCTAATTTATCTGTGGCTAGTTCACCAAAACCTCCAAAAACAAAAATTTTTTTACCCAAAACACATACTGAATGTCCAAACCTAACACCAAATTTAATCGGGAAATTTTTTAATTTAATAACATCACTGTCAAATGAGATTAAATTTGGCTTTGGTAAAATTCTATATTTTAGTTTAGAATATAAATTTTTGACTAAATTAGTACAAGAATCTCCTTTAGTCGCAGATAATAATGTGTAATGAGAACATTTTAAATGCCATGGCTCGTATTCATCAAAAAGCTCTATTTTGTCAATACGATCTTTTTCTTCTAATGATATATTATACTGATAAAACTCACTTGCTTTAATTGTAAATGTATCTGTAAAGCCCTGATTAAATAAATTTAATTAGTTTTTTATTTTTAATGTAAAAAAAAATTTTCTATCTTTTTAATTTACTTCTTTTTTGTATCTGTTTATTTGATCTTGCTCTTTGGGGTATTTTAGAATACATTTTAAAGGTGAGCCCAATTTTTGAAAATGACAACACATTACTTGACCAAATGAGTCATGAGGATTTATTTGCTCGTAAACAGTTAAACAACAATTTAGAAACATCTCATTGATCCATTTAATTACACCATTGCAACTATTCACAGACATATAAGTCATAACTACTTCAGATAATAAAAATGTAGGGTCTGTTTCGGAAAAACCATTGATTGATTTTAAAATAGCTTCTAATAACTTTGTATTACGCATATCCAAACCAATTAGAATATAATTAGATTTTATGCTTTGATAAACTTAAAAAAAAAACATATTTAAAAATGAAAGATTTATGAATATTTTTTTAACTTATTTATTACTTGTATTTCCATTTATATCTTTGGATTTGGTCAAATCCGAACAAAGATTTAGCAAGTTCTCATTTTGTTGTATTAAGTTTATTTTTCTGTTAATTACATCGGGAAAATCAATCTTTGTTTTTAAATAAAAAAAAAATTATTTTAAATTGAATAGATTTTGTTGTTAATTTTTTATACTTCAATAAAAATTGTATTATTTAAAAGCTCTTGATCTTTCAAACGGAAAAAAGTCGAATCAAAGCCAGCTCCTAGATTGATAAATTGGCTTTTGGTATTTTTAAAATTGTTTAAAAATTCTTTAGCAAGCAAATCAATTAGTTTAGCTCTAATATAATAACCACGATTGACTAGAGGTGATCTACGGGCTATTTTGCTGGCAAAGTGTTTTAAAAAATCGTCTTTAAAATAACCTAATTGAGCAGTTGAAATTTTGCTTAATACTGATGAATCGTTTGTTCCTTGTACAGCAGAATCATTACGGTTTTTGCTTGATTTTTGATTTATTTTAAAAGCTTCTTCCATTTTTATGTTCGATTTTTTTTTAAAGTTTTGTTTAAAATTAAATTTGGCAAAATTTTAGAATAATTTCAATTGCAATTTATAAAAAGAATAGAAATTTTAAAATATCTAAATTTGTTATGTCTTATATTAAATTTATTTATGTGCAAAGATATTTTCTAAATAAAGCAACTCATTTTTTGAAATCATAAATCTTTGTCAAATATTATTTTATTGATGGTAGACAATGAGAAAAATTAAAAATTGGATTTATTTTAAACAAATTATAAATTCAACAACAATTATAAAACTAGCCATTAGAGTTATAATTTATCGCTTTGATCAAATTCAAAAAGATCTTAGCTAATTATAAAAAATGTTCAAAATTATTTTAAATATCGATTTTATTAATTAAAAATAATATAAAGAATGAAAAAAAAATTCTTTTTTTTTAAGTTAAATTTTTTTTTAGTTTAAAATTAAATTTAATTCGAATAATAATAATAATAATAATAATAAACAAATAAAAGGATTAAAATAAATTAATTATTTTGTTTTCTAAAAATCCCAAAAAAACAAATTTCATATTTTCAAATTTTTTTTAACTAGATTGAGACACAGCTAATTTTTTTAAATGGTCCATGAATACTTGTAAACTTACATCATCAGTTAAAATAGGAGACGAGGCTGGATTTTGTTGATAGCCATAATATGATGGATTGTTGTGTGTCTGTGATGGATTTACTTTAGATAATAAAAATCTAGCTTGTGATTGCTCATGCTCTGTATCAATGTAGCGTGGCATTGGGAAACGAGTTTGTAAAATTTCTTGGGCATCGCCAACTGGTGCCTGCAACAATTGTCTGAAATTCTCATGCTCAGGCATGTTTTGGTAACCAGCAGCATACCATTCAGCTACCGATTTACCACGATAAATTAATATATGAAAGAAAGTGTCCATAAGCAAAATTCTATCATCTAATATACTCGAACTGTCTAACAAAACTGGTTCTGGTGGACCATTAAATGAATAAGAATACAATATCGGTTGTATCATAATCAAACTTTGAGTCAATTCTTCTATTAACAAGTAATGTCTATAATATGCTGTTTCGTCAGGACTATTATTAAATACTTGTAAAAATTGTGATCTTCTTAAATGAAACATAAATTGTGGATATAAAGAGAAATTTTCTGCTAAAACAAATGTTTGTGGATTATCTTTTTCGTAGATACCAAATTTTTGGCACTTTGATTTTATATAAATAAATATTTTAAAATTAAAAAAAAATGAATTTATTTTTAATTTGTTTACAAGTTTAATTAACATTCTATCTAGCCATCTTAGAACATCATGACCATTATCAGTTTCAGCTCTAAAAATAGCTATTCTGGCCATTAAAACAGCTGCACATTCTTGATCGAAGCTAAAAGATATTTGATTCATATTAACTGATGCATCAACCCAACTTTAGTTTTTTTTTTAAATAAATATAAAAATTAAAAAAATTTTTCATTTAAAATTACTTTCTTGCTATTGTTGTAACTCGAATACGCTTAGTACCATTTGAATGTTGATATGTATTTGTGAACTGAATGTAGCCACGTCCTCCTTGAGGCAATGGTGCGCCTTGTTGACTGATTATATCGAAAAAAAAAGCCAATGTTGTGTTTGGATAGATACCACTAACACGCCATGAGCTTGTTCCGCCAATACCAGTCTCAGTTTCACTTACATATTGACTTTTAACATTCAAAGATACACAAGTACCGATAGCACCACTTACTTTTAATTCTCGTGATGTTTTAATATCGATAACACTACCGAATCCCATTCTAAAATCGTTTTGATTATCTTTTAAAAAGACACGTTGAAATGATTGTTTAAATAAAGAAGTATTAAACGAATCTGCTAATATCATGTGACCACCAGTATAGTTGGTTAAAAATTTCATTTCATGTAAACCAGTTTGATTTACATCAGCTGAATAAATGTCTATAATATGAGAATTAGCTGCAGCACGATTGGCTAATGCTTCGTAATGCTTAATAGCCTTTTTCATATATTTAGCATTGTCCTTGTCTATATCATGATGTGATCTAATCGGATATTTTAATTCTTCATCAGCTATCATACCAGGTCCTTGAGTGCATGGTCCACCCATAAAAGTCATAATTCTAGCAGCACAATTCGGATATAGAGCTTCTAAAAGACCTACAGCAATCGATAAAGCAGCTCCGGTCGAGCGTAATGGTCTTTTACCTTGAGGTACTGGCCACGGATCTCGTTGCAGTTCACTCAACAAATCAGTCAAGACCATATCACATTTTGATACAGGTTGTAAAAATTTGTAACCTGGTGGTAGTAATTGTTGTTGTTGTATGGGTTGTCCAGGTTGAGTCGGATGTCTTTGTGTATTCACCGGAACTTGTCTATTTAGACCTAACATTTCTTGTATTTGTTTTGTAGTTAAGTCTTTAGTTCCTCTAAAAACATAGCTACGAGATATACCAGATGTAGAATCTTCGCTTGTATGTAATTCATGTACATGTACCATACGACCATAAGTAATTAGACCTACTAAAGCATTTGGTGGTAGTAAACTCAAAGACATTTGTAAAGATTCTTTAACAGCTTGTAAATCTTCTTCTTCCATACATGTGTCCAAAACAAATAGAAAAACAGGAGGGTGACAAGGTACTTTGGGTAATGTGTATTCTATAGTTGAATAATGATGTATTAATTCAGCTGGTGGTTGTTGTTCGGACATTCCGGCGTATTGTGGGGGAAAATTGTTTCTTTGAAAACAAAAATTGCATGTCCAATTTTTGGCTCTAAAGTCTACTTGACAAAATGGATTTAATACTGCCCTACAAGTGTTTCTAGTACACAGAACTGGGTCATAATGCAAAGGTGGCAAATCAGGTCTTTCTCGAAATGGGTTATACAAACAACCGATCGGTACAATTAGTCTTGCTGATTCTAATTTATTTGATGGCCAAATATTCCAACTAAAACGAACACCATCTCTTTCTTCGTTTTGTTGGATAAATTCTTGATATGTTGCCATTATAATCTATAGAGAAAAAAAATTTAAAAAAGATTCTAATTAGTAAAAATATATAAAAAATAATGTTTTTTTCTAATATTTTAAATAAAATATATTATTTTCTATATGACGTGTCTATATATTAGAAAATTTTATATTTCAATTCTTGTATAGATTTCTATTTTTTGAAATATACGTGCAATTGTGTTTTTTATTTATCTTTTATAGGAAGACAAATTTGAAGCTTCAAAAAATAATTTGCAATTTTTTTCTATAAATTTATTAATAAATACATATGAATATAAGGACGCTTTTTTTGTTTCAAATTATTTTAGTATATAAAATTTGAGAACAATGTCTTCAACACGATCGATTAAAGACTTACCAATATATGGAGATTTAAATCAAGAAACAAGCCAACAACCCTTATGGGTAGTTATAGAAAAAACTCAAAAATCCGAACTAGAATCCTTAGTAAGCTCGTTTAGACAAAATATTTGCAATGTAGCAAAACAGTTTCAATTACAAAAAGATTATTCTTTATCTTATTTTGAAACATCGAAAGAAAATTTAAAAAAAAATGCTGATTATATTAGATCAGAAACTAACATATTACCAAAAATTGCTTTTATTTCGTTGAGCGGTTTAAGTGGTTTGTTAATTGGCTATAAAAAATCAAATATTAGAAAAGCTTTATATACAACTTTATTGACTAGTGGTTCAGCTGCTTTGTGCTATCCAAAAGAGGCTAGATTTTTCGGTAATAAATTTTATGAATTGAGTTCTAATAAAGCTGAACAACTCTACAGAACTTATATTTGGCCCGAAGAGAATAAAAGTAAAAAGCAAGCACAAAAACGAGCTGAAAATATAGTAGAAACAAAAAATTTGAAAGACACTGTTGTCAAGTTAGACAGTCAAACAGTTGATTCAGCCAAAACAACCAAGAATATAGCCGGTGATAAAGGACAATCTACCGATGAAGATAAAGACATGTACACTACCAGAAAATAAGCCCCGAAGTTTTTAAATCTAAAAATTGATTTATTTTTTTTTTTTAAATTTTATTTAGATAATTTATAAAGATTGATAAATAAATATATTAAAAATTTATTTTTATTTTGGTTAAAAAAAAAAAAAAATATCAAAAAATTTATGACCAAGACCAGTTCATGTCGGTCCAATCGATAACTTTCTTTTCAGCCCATAATACTCCTTTTGGTCCGGAATAGTGTGGTGGTAATAAAGACAAATAAATGGGAGTTTCGGCTCCTTGATCAGGAGTCAAAGGACCTTTATGGCTTGACATATCTGTTGCAACATAGCCTGGACATACTGCATTTACAATTATATCTTCTCTTTGATCTTTATCAAAAAATCTTTGTTGGATTCGAGTTAAAGCAGTAACACCAACTTTAGACATACTATAAGCACTTTTAGATATACCTTCATGTTTACCAGTTTGCGCCAATTGAACAAAGTTGTTTAATATACCAACTAACTCATCAACTGTTAAATCATTGCTAGACAATCGTTGTCTTAAACTCGAATCGCCAACAAGTTTAAGCATACCTGCTCGACTTGAAACATTAACAACTCTAGCATGTGGTCTTAACAATGGAAACAATGCATTGCAAACATTCAAAGTGCCAGTAAAATTGACTCTTATTGTATTTATTGCTTGCTCACTAAAAGGTGTTGTATCTGCGGCCTGTTATATTTTATTATTTACAGTATTTGATATTTAAAATATAAGAAAAAATATTTAATACTTTATAAGCCATAGCAGCATTATTTACTAACAAGTCTATACCATTATATTTTTGTTTTAAATAATCTGCAAATTTTGAAATGCTTTGATTATTATCAATGTCCAATTGGTGAAAATTGACTCTAAGTCCTAATTTTTCTAACTCTTGAACAGCTTTTAGACCCAATTCTTGGCTTCTGGCTTTAAATTTTTGTAATTTATAAGCTTATTTAATATAAAAAATGCTCATATGATAAAAAACCTGTTAAATAAACTACACCAGGGAATTTTTCAGCTAGACCTTTAACTATTGAAAAGCCTATGCCTTTATTTGAACCAGTAACAACAGCAACTTTATTAGACATTTTTTTAGATTTATTCAAGTCTTTTTTCTCTAGTATTTAAATCTAAAAAATTTGCTTTATCACAATGAAATAGTATTAAAAATGTTCTAATTTTAGATTTTTTTTCTATTAATCTGAATTTAGTTTTGCAATAAATTTGAAATTAAGTAAAAATTTTGTTCGAAAATTTTTCGAAATTATATATATGTCTGTTTGAAGTTTATCTTAAAAATATGATTACTTTCAAAATATATCATAAATAGAATAATCCTTAAATTTCTCATTAAACTATTCAAGTCAAAATTTCATATTAATGAATCTTATTTTAAACAAAATGTTTTAAATTTTTATAAGCTTAAGAACTATAAGAACCTAACTCATTAAAATTGAGCATAGCAATATATAATACCAATGTATTTTAACCTGCTATGAGGCATACTATGTACAGTGGTGAAGGTGCTTTATATTTTATACTTTACTTTTTTATAAAGCAACTTGGATTAATTAAATTCATATTAATTTAATAATATAATATTTTTAAAAATATATATTAATTCTAGAAAAAGAGTATACGAAGTCTAACTAGAATTTGTTTAGTTTATATCTTTTCAATAGGTATTAATTGTAATTAAAACTCAAATAAGAAATTTTTATAAAAAAACCTATTGAAACTTCATTTTGATTTAAATCGGGCTAAAGTTTAAATAAAGTTGAAATATTAGCTTTAATTTATAAAAATTATTAATATAAAGTAATAATTAAGCTTTTAAATTAATTTATCCAAGATGTCAATATTTTTAACCACTAGTGTATATTTGGTTAAAACCTGGCAAACGAGATTAAGTTTAGTAGATTAGATCTAGATTTATGTTTAAAACGATACCCTAAAGAACAAATTGCTAAATTAGGTAATGGTTAATAGTTTCAGGAGATTTTCTCCAGGCTAATAGAATTTATTAACTTAATTTATATATGCAATAATGCTAGCTTAAACAAAGCTACTTTTAGTATAATATATCTAACAAAATCTTTTAAGTTTTAAACTAATAGGTTTAAATTTAAACTGTTTTCTATAATATTCTATTGACTAAGACTTTATTAAAAGCTATATTTTAATTTTTTGAAAACAAAAAAGGTTTGAAATTTAATTTAAAAAAAAAAATGCACATCAAGTTAAAATATTGCAAATTAAACCCAAAAAAAAAATATATATATATAAAACCAATTTTTTTTTTTGATACCCATCATCATAGTTATAAATATAAATACATAGTTAAAATAAATTTTTTTTAAAAAAAGACTGTTTTATATATCGACAAGTAAACGTAGACAAAAAGCTTAATTTTACATATATTTGAAAATTTTTTCAAATTTGAGAATAAAAATATTTTTTAATTGAATATTTTCTAGATAAAATAAAAAATAAATTAAAATGGGTATCGGAAGTAGTTCTTCTTTGAATATACCAGGTGGTGGTTCAGAAGGATATCATGTTCTAAAAGTAAAAAAATCGAAATTCAAAAGTTGCATAAGTTAATTATTAAAATTTTGATTAAATTCAGGTTCAAGACAATTCACCAGGTGCTAGGGCAGGTTTAGAAGCATTTTTTGATTTTATAATAGCTATAAATGGTTCTCGATTAGATCAAGATAATGACACTTTAAAAATGATCTTAAGCTCTAACATAGACAAGCCTTGCAAGTTATTAGTATTCAGTAGTAAAACCATGAATATAAAAGAAGTTACTTTGGTACCAACTAAAAACTGGGGTGGTCAAGGTGTTCTTGGAGTATCAATTAGATTTTGTTCTTTCGAAAGAGCCAACGAAAACGTTTGGCATGTTTTAGAAGTACAACAGAATTCACCAGCTTCTCTAGCCGGACTCAGATCTAATTCTGATTATATTATCGGCTCTGACTCTTTATTAACTGAAGTATATTTAAAAAAATAAAATTGAATAAATTTATTTTTTAAATATTAATTTCTAAAAGCCCGAGGATTTGTTTACTTTAATTGAATCGTCTGAAAATAAACAATTGAAACTGTATGTTTATAACTTTGAATTGGATAATGTTAGAGAAGTTTTGTTGACTCCAAATAGCGCTTGGGGTGGTGAGGGAAGTCTCGGTTGTGGTATTGGTTATGGATATTTGCATAGAATACCAGTTAGAGATGAAAAAAGCAAAACTCAAATGTCAACTCAATCATCTTTTTCTAATTTAAATAATAGCGCTTCATTAGCTAGTAATTTGTCTACTATGACTAATATTGGCAGTCAATCTTCTTTATTGAGCAATCTGAGCACACAATCATCGTTTGTTAGTAATTCTAATGTAACTCTTAACCCGCAAGTTAATTTACAAGTCGAACCAGTTCAGCAAGCCCAACAGCCACAACAACCGAGTCCGGGTCAGACTCAAACAAATAATCTAGCAACTCAATTAAACAATACCCATTTAAATGAAAATCGAAATTTAGTAGCACCACCAGCTCAACTTCAAGCGCCGACATTCGCTTCTACTTTTGCCACGCCAGCTCCACAGTTCAATCTACAACAAAATCAATTACCAACACAATTAAATAATCCGAATCAATTTTTTAATCCATCTCAAAATCAAGTTCAAACTGGTTTACAACAACCAAATCTACAACCACCATTAAATATAAATTTTTTTAATCCGGCTCAACCGGCTTCAGCTAGTCCTAATTCTGGTATTAACAATTTAGCTTTACAACCACCATCACAATATTTACAACAATTTAAATTGTCTGAACAACAAGCAGCTGCTTTGCCATCATTTAACCCTGATTTGTTAAACACTAATCCAAATCAAATTGTGCAAAATTTAGTTCAGCAAACAATTTCCAATCACTTCCAACAACAATTACAACAGCAACATTTACAACAACATAACCATGGTCATTCTCATGAAGATGGTTGTGGTCACGGTCATTCGCATGATGGTGCACATGGTCATTCACACGATGGTGCACATGTTCATTCACATGATGGTGCACATGGTCATTCACATGATGGTGCTCACGGACATTCGCATTAGATAAACTTAAATATAATAAATTAATTGTACTGTTTTTTTTTTTCATTTTTTTTTTAGATTATTATTTATTCTTCTTAGTTTAAAAAAAATAAAATTTTATTCATTTTTTTTTAAATTATTTTAAATTCGGGAATTGAGTTTGAAAGTTGTTTTATTTTATTTGAAAAACAAATATTAAAATTTAATAAAGAATTTATTTAAAATAAATCGATTTATTACAAAGAATATAGAGAATTTTTTTATTCTTTAGTTTACTTGTTTTTAGAAACATACAAAGTTTTATCTTTTATTTACCAAAAGACAATATTCAAATATTATAAACTGAATATAAAATTTATGATTTTAACCGTATTATATTGTTGCAAAATAAATCGCGCTTCTTGATAATTCAATTCAATAATAAATTACGCAATTAATTTTGCAACTTTCAAAAAACAAAAATTTCTAAAACTTGAAAAGATCAGAACTGGATATGATTAATTGAATTTTTGCTAAAATATAATTTTAAGATTTTTATTTAAAAATATTTCAAAAGTTAAGTTTTTATTTCGATTTTTTTCGGAATTCTAAAAATTTAAAATAAAACTTAAAAAAAATTCTTTTTGAATAAAAAATTATTTAATTAATATTAATTCATTCATTATTTTAGAAAAAAAAAAACAGATGCTAAATTATGTTTTTGTTTTCTTCATTTTGACAATTGGTTCAGATTTATTTCTTTATTTTAAAGCAGAATAAATTAATTTTAAAAAATATTTATTATTAAAAAAATAAAGCAATATCTTACAGGTTTGAAATAAAAAAAAAGTGCTATTTATCAAAATAAAAAAAAAAAAAATTCAATTTTGTATTAAAAATAAATATTGCAAATAATTAAACTAAAAATTTATAAATAAAAAGTAAACTAAATAAATATTTATATTCATAATTTCTACAAAAACTAATTAAAACTCGATTAGCTGAATTGCAACCATCATCTTTACAAGATGCGATCAAACCAGACACAATTTGAATTTCTTTATTATCGTCTAATTTAAGCGTGAAACTACTATGAGAACTGTCCGAGTCCAAGAGCTTGTTAACCATACATGTTCTAATAACAACTTGTTCGTTTGTACCAGCTTTGTATCCGCTCACTTTGAGACAATATCGTGCTGGGAATAAACCAATTCTGTCTTGAATACCAGACTTGCAATCTTGTTCATACAAATTAGAAAAACTTGCACCTGGATTAAATGGGTCTAAACAAGTGGAATCATTTGTGATTGAGGAACATTTATAACATCCGATTGAGTTTACTTAAAAAACAAAGAATATTTATTAAATAAAAAAAAATGCAAAATAAAATATGTTTCTTATTTATTTTTATTTAATTACCATAACTGATTGAAATCAATATTAATAAACTAATAATACATAGAAAAATTAAACTCATTTTTTTTTCTTCTTTTCTATTGCAAAAAATTAGAGAAAAATCTCATTCTAAGTGTCAAAAATAAACTCGAAAGAATTTTGTTTTGAAAAAATGTTTTTATTTTTCTATTTAAAAAAAAAAAAAAAACTAATCAATAAATTTTTTTTTTATATTATTTGATATATAATAATTTATGATAATTTGAAATCAGGAAAAAAATAAAATACCAATTTTTTATTATTAATTTGATTCTAAAATTAAAATAGATAAATAAATAGATAAGAGAAAGTTCTAATCTTTTTATATTTAAGTAGTTTTACTAGAAATGGTATAAACAGATTTATTTATTATCACAGTTTTTGAGCTTAAAGTAAAGTTAAAAAATAATAATAAAACTCTGTTTATAATTAAAATATTGAAAATAAAATAAAATAAAAAAAAAACTAATTATTGACTCAATTCACTTTTTATAATTTAATTTTTAGATATTAGTTTTAGTTAATAAATTAATAAATAAAAGCACAACAAAAAAAAAAAAAACTCATTTTGTTTCATGTCATTTTATTTAAATTTTGATATTAATAAAATAAAAATTGAAAAAAAAAAATAAAAAGCATAGCAACAATTTATTTGTTAGGATTTTGTTTTCATTTTTAATTTAAGCTTAGATTTAGATTTTATTTTTTTTTTTTTAATTTATCGGCACAAAATTGTTGAGTTGCAAGATTGTGTTTTTTGATCGTAAACATACTTTGACGGACATAAATCTAAATCACGTGGTGAACATGTAAAATAGTAGCCACATTTTCTCGGATGTGCATATTTAACAGGAATGCCATTCATTATAAAATTTCTCTTGTCCAAACATGCGTCTTCTATTATAAGCATAAAAATTTTTATTTATAAGAAATTGAATTTTTTGGAGTTTATTTTACCACACTTAAAATTTTCTGTTTCGAAAAATAAATCTGTTTCTCTACAAGAACAATATTTGTTACATCTAGCATTCTCAATACAGTCTAAATTTTCTTGGCATTTAGCTCCAATCAAAAGTCCTTTTATTGTATTTAAAAATAAATTTTAATCTATTGACAGATTTCAATAGTTTTTTAAAATTTACTGCATTGACGATATGGTTCAAATTCTGGGTTGTATAAAGTTCTTTCTTTGGAACTACATCTGCAAAGTTTAACATCAGTACCATTATTTAATGTTATTAATTTACATTCAGCATTTTTTAGACAATCTTCATCTTTTTCACATGTTGAATTATATTTAGCAACTTTTATTTGTAAAATTAATTTAAGAAAATTTAAAAAAATAAAAATTATAAATTATTTATAAATTATCTAACAGCATGTTTTATCATATTTCGGGTGATATCCATCTTTACAAACACATTTTCTAGCTTTTAAATTACATATTAAATTGTTTGAACATTCTGAATCATTATCGCAATCAGAATCAGCTAGACCTCCTTTTGAATTAATTTTTATTTTGATTATTTTAATGTTATTGATAAAATTTTTTTTTTATTTCATTTAATTAAGTAAATATTTTAGATTAAGAAAAATCATAATCGTGATAACATTAAATACAATTTAATTGATTCGTTTATAATAATCTTTTATACTATATAAATTTAATTAACACAAAATAAAATCATAATTCATTTTGAAATAAACAAATTTTTTTTGGTTTCAAAAAGTAAAATTCTAACTTGATAATTATTAATAATTGAGTTTATAAATAATTAATTTAAAATAAAATTTTATTGATAATATTTATCTAATATAAATTTATCTTATATATTTAGTGCTTAATTAATTCTAACTTGAAATATTTTTAAAAATATTGCAGTTTTATATTTGTTATTTTAATAAACTTTTTTTTGGAAAAATTTTATTCAGAAATTTCAAAAAAGTAATTTAAACTAAACTCTTTAGTGTTAAATTAAACTGTTTAGAATTATTTTTGACTATATTATATTTTTTAATAAACCAATTAATTTGTATGATTGAAATCATTATTTTATTATTATTTTATTTTATAAAAATATACAAATTATCTCTAATTATTGAAAAATTCAGCACTAAAATTAATATTCTAAATAATTGTTTTTCTTAATAAAAATAAGCTTAAAATTTAAATTTAAATTTTTGATATAAAATAAAAAAAAGAATTTTACTGCATAAACGATTATGATCTACAACATAACCATGTAAACATTGGCATGTAGAAATATTCCAAGCTAAGTAATCATTTTTTTTACATTCCATATAATTCATACAATCTCCAATAACTTTTAAACATTGATCGCCGACTATACCTGGTTTTTTTGTCGTTGTTGTTGTACTTGTAGTTGTAGTAGTAGTGGTGGTAGATGTTGTTGTTGATGTTATCGTGGTAGTGATAATACTCGTAAAAGTAGTAGTTTTTGTTAAAGTCGTAAAAGCGCTACTAGCGCTAATAGTAGTGGTTGTAACTCTAGTAGAAGGCAATTTAAAATTAGTCGAAATTGTACTCGGATTAAGAATAGTAAAATTAATAGTTCTATTAATATAAACAATTTGAGATCTTGGACCAATAATTAAAAGAGTGAATATGGTTAATAAAGAAATAATTACTAAAAACAATAAAACAATAATTAGCAAGATTAGATATTTTTTTTGTTTGCTTAATTTTTTGTATCTTCTTAAGAAACGTTCAAATTGTAATCCAAATTTTGTTTTACCACTATCGATCCAATACGAAGAAACCACTGAGTCTAAATTAGGACTATTCATTTTACTCGAAATTAACAAATTTGTTTTATCAGTAGAAAAATTTGTTAATTGTTTAGACGAAACAATTGATGCGGAAGATTTATTTTTCAAATAATTTTGCATCTTTTCCGTAGATTGCATGTTTTTGTTAGTAGTCAGTTCAGTTTGGGATTCTACAAATTGACTTAATTTTGAATTTGAATTTGAATTATTATTATTGTTATTCTTTTTTTCGCTTATAATTGGAAATGAATTTATTTTAACAATGTTTTTAAGACTTGTTTTAAATTTTGAATCTAAAAATTATTAAGATAGTTAAGCCTGACCTGATTTTAATTAATTTAAAAAAAAAATCTAAATTTTATTACTGTTTTGATTAATTGGTGTTTGATTGTTTTTTGAAACTGGCTCTAAAATTTTATCAATTTGTTCCAAAGGTTTATTTCCTAGACTCAATGCGTTTCTGTTAAAACTGCTGCTTTCTACACAAACAAAATTTTTTTCACTGTGTGATTTAATTTGGTTAGGCTTAGTACTTATTAAATTTTGTGCTGAATTATTTTGGGCTTGAGTATCAGAGTTCGACACAGTTGGCTCTTTTGCTTTTAAACCAGAAATCGGAGATATCAAACTAGTTTCGTAATTTTTAAATTGTAAATTTGAATCTTCATCATCATCTTGTTCATTACTAAATAAAGTTATTAATTCATCATCTAAATCATCTTTCATAGTTCTATTCTTATTTAATCGTTTGAGCAGCAAGTAATTTCGATTGAAAAATCGAGGTAGCTTTTTTAACTTGTGTGGCTTTGACAACATAAAAGGATTTAAACAAGTTTTAAATTTTTTTTTTCTTATCGGAAATTTTTTTAGTTTAAAATTAAAAAAATTTTTTTTTGATAAATTTTGACGGTAGTTCCGAAAACTGGTTCTTTTAGTCGCGTATTTTTTGTTATGTCGTTTCTTCTTTGGACTCTGATTTTTAATTAACTCATACTTTGGTAACACATTTAGCTTATTGTAAATAGAATGCATTTTTTTTCTACGCTCGAGCCTCAACTTTTCGTATTTTTTTTCTAATCGTTTATTAAACTCGCTCATTGAAACTAAATTACAATTTCTTTGCAATTTATTTTTGTAATCATTCAAACTTGCTTCAGGCACTATTTTTCGCCTTCTTCGACGAAAAATCGGCTTCAGTCGGGTTTTAAAATTATAAAATTCCGATTTTACTAAATAATTTTCTTGGCTATTTAATCTCTTTTTTGAATGATTACAAACCCAACGATCTGGTACAAATGCCGGAGGTATTTTTAGCTTTACATCTTCGCTTTTAAGAGCTTTTTGATACGAGCTCATTTTTCTAGTTGTATTTTTAAGAAAATTTTTTTTTTCTGTAAAAATTAAAAAACTTGAGCAGATAGAAATGAAATTTTTATCTTGCCATTAACCCGAACAAAATTAATTAAAAGATAAAAATTGTTTTTTTTTTATTTAAAATTAAAATAGACAAAAAAAACGATTTATTAAAAAAATAATTTAGATAATTAATTAATAAAACAGCTTTTAAAAAATAAAAAAATTAATTTTAATATATCTAATTTCTACAAGGATTTTCTAGGCTCAAGTGCTTCGAATATTTATACATGGCATTTTTAATTGGAATTTAGCCTTTTACTCGAGCTTTAATTTAAAAAATAAAAATATTTTTAACAAAAGGATACAAGAGGTTTTATATATAAATTAAAGTTAAAAATAAAAAAAATAATTCTAATAAGTTTGTTGATAACCAGAATTAGTGTTGAAACTGTTATTATTAAATGGAGCTTGACGATATTGCTCATTTTGTCCTTGGTCAGGGTCTTCATAGCCATCGCTAAAAACATTCGATACTCCTTGACGATATCTCAAAAAATTTAATAAACTAATCATACTCTTAAATAAAAAAAAAAAATTAGAAAAATTTTTTTATGAAATTTTATTAAAAATTTTTTTTAAAAATTTCTAACCCATGTTATGATAGAAAAAAAATTAAAAGCTAATGCGGTTCGAATTAAATGTGCTTCTGTTTGTGACTCAAGTTCGTCGGATGTTTTACGCCATTGATTAGCCATATAACAAAATGTGACGAACCACAAAAATGACCAAACTCCCGAGAAAGCCATATCAGCTAGTACAGTTCTTCGTCTCATTTTAACACTGCTCAAATTCTCAAAACGAGCGTCAATTATTAAAAATACAATACAAGCTAGAAAAGCAACAACACCTATTGTTATTCCAAGACCACATGCATTCGGATCGTTATCTAAAGGACAAACGCCACGTTTATACGAATCTTCTGAGGCTATACAACCAAATACAATTACAGAAAATAACTTTTAATTAAAAAAGACTTTTAATAAAAAAAAAGTATTTCTTTTCTTAGAAGCTTACCATGCTTATAATTCTTAGAATAACTTGAGGTTTCTTAATAAATCCGATTGGGTCAAATGGTGCACCAGCCATACCGCTTCCATACGCCGCATCATTATTTGACATTGAAGTACTTTTGATCAAAGACTCTGCAAATTCAATTATTGTTGCTATATTCATTTTTTTTATTATTCAAATAAATTAAAATTTTAGCTTATTCTTTTTTTCTAAATTAACTATTGTCAATAACTCTTTTTAATTAGTAATAAAATATTGAGAAAAAAAAAATTTTAATTAAATCAGTCAAAAATTTTTATGATTAAATCAGTATTTTGGAATAGCTTAGATTCGTATTTCAATGCTAATTTGAAAAAAAAAAACATATATATATATATATTAATATGAAATTTATTTTTTGGTAGAAGAAAAATGAGAATCTAAATATAAATTTTACGATTATAATCATAACTAAAAAAAAAAAAATCAATAATTTTTTTTCTTGTTATTGTTGTAATAATGAAAATTATTGGAAAATAAATTATAATTATTTTTCAAAAAAAAAAAAAAAAAATTTTTTCTTCTTGTTCTTTTTCATCTAATAATGTGTAAAGCTTCGCACGACATTATTTGCTTAATTCTTATTTTCTATTTGATTTTAATTTGAAATCAATTAATTTTAATCAGAAAAACGAGCAAAATAAAATTATGTTTAACCATTTAGCTTTAGAAAAACTTTTAAATTTGAAACTTATAATAAAAATGTGTGTTGTCTCTGAGCTTGCTAATAATAAATTTGATAATAAATTAAAACATTTTTAGATAGAATTGTTATTTCTATTAAGTATAAAAATTATGATTTTTTTTTCCATTCCAAGACTTGTACTATGTATTCTTCAAAATTTTAGATCATGTTCAAACCACCATCATCATGCTCTAAAAAAATTTTTTTTTTTTTATTTAAAAATAAATTAATTTTAAAATCAAAAATGACAGCTATAGAGAAAAAATATAAAATTTTTTAATACACTTGAATTTGTTTATCTGACAATATTTTGAAAGAATTTATTTATTAAAAAATAAAACTTGAAAATGTAATCTTTATTAATTATTAAAATTAATAAAAATTTTAAGTTTTTCAAAAATTTACTAAAATAAGTTGAAATTTGTATATTTAGAAAACTCGAATAATATTTTATCTCTTGAAATATTTTTATTGAAGAAATTTTTTATTTAACTTATTTTAAAAAAATGATTGGATCCTTATAATAATAAATTTAACATGAAATTTACAATATTTAACAAAAAAAAGAACTAAATTGATTTTATTATTTTTGGATAAATTGTAAAATTGGAGTTTTATGATTTATGAAATAAAATAAAAAATAATTTGAATATTAGGAATTTTTAAAAGAATAAGAAAAAAACGATTTCAATTTTTATTTTAAATTTTTTTATTCTTTTTCTAATTTTGATAAAAACAAAACTCTATTAGATATTTAAAAGTAAATAAAATTTTTTCTAATAAATATTTAACACAAGTAATTCTAATTTTATAAAACATTTAAATTTATTTATATTTTTTAATAAAGAATTATTAAGGATAAATTATAAAATAAAAGCAACACAGACAAACATAGATGCCACTTTGATGAAATAAATTAATTTCTTTATACATTTCTACTCTTTTTTTTTCAAATTTGAACTCTTTTTAGTTACCAAAGAGTAGAAAATATTTTTAAAAAATCGATAAAAAAAATCTTGTTTATAATATTATCTTTTAGTATTTCTTTAGTTTTAATTAACATAAATTAATTAAAAAGAAATTAATATGGTCGCTTATCTTTTCTCAATAGCATTTGTTGTGGTTATAGCTTACTTTTCAGTACCAGGATCGAGTCTTTTCTCATGGCATCCGTTTTTAATGACTTTAGGAGTATAATTGATTATTTTAAAATTTTTAAAAATTATTTCAAGTATTTTAAACTTTAATTTATCAAGTATGTTGGGTTTTTGTTTCAAGCAATTTTAGTGTTTTCCAAAGAAAGTTCTTTATTTGCTTCTTTAAAGCATAAGAATAAAATAACTTTACATTGGGTATTGAACGTGTTTGGATTGTTAAGCATTTTAGTGGCTTATGCAGCTATTTATTACAATAAAGAAGAACGTGGTAAAGAACATTTAACCACATGGCACGGCTTAATTGGCATAGTTACCATTTGCTATACAATCATTCAATTTCTAGCAGGTCATAATCTAACTCTGTTTAATAGTTTGGTTAGAAAGTTTATCAATTATAATTCTTTGGCAATGTATCATGCTACGTCGGGTACTTTTCTCTATGTGTTAGCATGTATATCCATTAGCTTGGGTATTTACTCAAATTGGTTTTCCAGTTCAACACCATTCTATATTTGGTATTTGTCCTTTGCTTTGACTGCTATGTTAGGCCTAATTGTCACTAATCAAGTAACTGCCAAATATGTTACGCCAAAGTTAAACCCAAACAAAGTTCAAATTAAATTAGACAAAAAAGTAAAATTAAAAGTTAAATGAGTTAGAAATATTTATAAATATTTAGTTCATTTTTTAAATAATTTTTATTAAAAACGAATAAATTTTTGTTTTTTCAAATTTGTTTTTTTTATATTTTTCTATTAAACCCAAAAATTAATACAATGCTTTTATTAAAAGGAAATTAAATTTTTAATATTAAGAATAACAAATTTGAAATATCAATTAATTTTTTATAACTTAAAAATAATTATTTCAAATTGTTTATTGATAATTTAAGTTTTTTAAGTTTTCAAATTGAAAATTTTTTCAAAATTGAAAAAAAAAATTTAATTTCTTAAATAATTAATGATATTATAATATAAAAAATTGAGATTTAATTAATATTAAAATTTTTAAATTAAAATTAGAGAATAAAATAATAAAAGTAATCAAGTATTCAGGGATATTTGATTAAAAAAAAAAAACTGCTAATTAGCTGATATTTTATATTTAAAGCTATCAATAAGATGTTAAGATTGAGATACAATTCTGAATAAATTCAATATTGATTTTAAATTTTAATTTCTATTTTAAACTTGAAACAAATTTTAACTTTAATAAATATAATATAATTTTCAAGCTTTATAGTTAATTTATGAACCAATTATTATTTTCAAATCAATAAAAAACATTTTGAATTGATCATTTAGTGGTCGAATATCCAAATTTAATAAAGTACTGTATTTTTTTTTAATTTTTTTAAATGTATCGGTTAATTTGAATCAAAATCGAAAAAATTAATTTTTCAAAATTCTACTAAAAAATTCTTTTTTGTTTGCTAAAAGTTTGAAATATCCAAAGATCTAGTTGAAAAATTTTAGGACAAAAAATAAAAACAAACTTTTATTTAATTAAACTATTTATTTAATTTAATTTTTTTTGATCATTTAAAAATTTCTAAAATGAAAATATTAAAAAAAATCAAAATTAGCTTCTAATATTTAAAAATAAATATTTTTGATTTGAAAAAAAAATAACTTACGAAGGCAAAATACCATCACGTTTAGCCAAGTTATTGATGGAATCGTCTGATTCACCCATTTGTCTGATAGAACCACAGATGGCATAGGTTTTGTATGTGCCAGTCATAACACCTCTAACTGGATCAACATCGGCAACATTTACTTGGATTGAAGCATGATCTCTAGCGCTTATGATTCTGTTGCTAGCTGAGCTAGAATTAATCATAAAAAATTATAATTATTCGTATTATTATTATTATTAAATAGTTGTAAATTTTTTGATTTTACCATTTTCTTGGAATATAAGCATCAATGTATTCTCCTTTATCGTTTTGCATTTTGTTTTTTTTTTAAATTAAATCAAATCAATGATCTATAAATCAATAAAATTGATTAATTAGGATTTAAAGTAGAAAAAAAAAAAATAAAGCTATGTATTAGGTAGTATGGTTTATTAGAAGAACATATTATAAAAACAATTTTGAAGATTCAAAAATGCATTTTTTTTTTTTTTGCATTAATAAACTTATTTCAATGACTCTTCTAAAAGCTGCAGATTTAATTTTGAAATTTGAAATATTTTCAAACTAAGAATTCTCCAATTGCAATTTTATTTTAACAAACTATATAAATTTAGTAAAAAATATAAAATATACATCATGTGATTTTGTTTGAGAAAAAAATGCCTGAGAATCAAAATGAAAACCATTTTAACTTGAATGATAAAATATTATCCCTAATGTACCTTGAATATTGATTTTATTTCATTTTTTTTTTACGCTTATTAAGACTTTATTTAAAAGGTTCTGTGAATTTGATAATGATGAAGGTCCTAAAATAATGTACCAAGTAACTTTTTTATTATAAATATTTTACTTGAAAAATATATAAATTTTAATTAGTTTGTTTTTATTTAAAAGAAACCTTATGATGTTATTAACAAAGCAACTTTTGATTCTATAAGCAGTTATATAATCCCAAAAACTCAGCTCAAAAATAAAATAATAACAATCACAATTGGAAATTATAAAATATGCGGCTTCCCGATTTATTTAGAACACATAAAATATAAACGAAATGTATTCATATTTAACACTTGTTTTATATTCGATCATAATACAAACACTTGTAGTTATGAGGCTGTTGTAAAAAAGTTGGCTTGTGATTTAAGAACATTGGAAGTTGAATCAGCATTTTTGAGCAATCATCAACTCAAATTGTATTTACCAAAAATTTTAGAACAAATTTTAAACAATTTAAATATAACCGGAGAATGTATTATACACAAAATAGCTAATTTAGAACATTCAGCGATATTTTTGAAATTAATTAAGAATCATATTGATCCTCAAATTGTGCAAAGTTTTGATGTTCCAGTGTTTATTGTGAATCATGACGATTTTGAAATTGATGATTGGGATTTAACTACACAAAAAATTGTATCATCAATTAATGGCTTTAAGACTGTTTTGATTATTTCAAATGAGACCAATATTGAAACATATGTGGTTAAAGAAGCTATACAAAATCTCATGTAAAATTTTTTGCAATTTTATTTAGTTTAATATTCAATTATAATAGTCAAACAAATTTCAGGAAATTTTATTTTATTTTTAATAATTAACAAGTGTTAAATTTTAATAAGTCAAGATTAGTTTTAATATTTAATAATTTTAAAATATCTATTATTTATTTTAACACAATTAATAAACTTTAGTGACTAAAAAATCTAAAAACTCTAGTAAAGATAATAAAAAAAATAAAGCATTATGTATAAGAGTTGGTAGAGATTTTAAAATTATTGGCAAACTAATCAAGTTAATATTTTTTTGATTAATTTTGAAGGAAAAATCGAAATTAGATAATTTTAGGAAGTTAAAATTTAATAAAGTTAAGAAAATTTTCAAAGAAGCGCTAACAAGTATTGTAACCAAAAATAAATTGTATGCTGGCTTAAATTTTGAAAGGATTTTGCTTTATTTAGCTTATTTAGTTTATTAGAGTTAAAAACAGTAAAATCAGAACTAAGGTTTTTTTAGTTTGGGACACTACACTAGAGTTTTTAACTTTTTTATACACTATTGTTTATAATTTGGGATTATATCTATGATCTTGAAATTAAAAAATAAGTAATAACATTGAGCTATTTATACCCGAGTATTAAAAATTAAGCTAAATTTGTATTCTAAATTCATAAAATTAAAAAATGAAATAATATTGTTTTTAATTTTTTTCAAACAGTTATTCGGGAATTGTTATGCTAGTACCTATAATTCAATTTTCAAGCATGTTTGTAAAAACATCGAAGTTAACAAATTTCTATTCTAATGCTGAACTACAAGCCGATTCGATAAAATTTGTATGCTTGGACAAAGAAAAAGAAGCTCCAAATTTTTATGATATTTTTCAAATATTTAATATGTTTAACCATGGTTTTTTGGTAAAAGACGTGAATGATTTGAGCTTGCCACATGAGAAAAATATTGATTTAAAGTAAATAAAAAAATTTTGTTAAAAAATAAATATATTGTCTTTTTATTATTCATATTTTTTAAACATAGAAAGTTAATATTATTTGGTTTAATCAAAGGCATCTTGAGAAAAATAAACAAATATCCTATAAGTTTAGAGACAAAACAAAACGAAACTGGACTAGCAAACGTTAAAGTATTGGCGACAACTACAACATCAAATGAAGCATCGACTAAATGGTTAACCGGATTTTACAACTATGATAAAATATGTTCATCATTGGGTTTTAGTATAAAAACGATTGAAGACATGTTGGATAAAAATTTGAACGTGGTAGTTTGTATTAAATAAAAATAATAATCTCAATAATCATTAAACTCGTTTAACTGCCAGCTAAAATTTGCTTTTTTAATATTTCTTTTGCTAATCATGATTTTATTATCATTATTATTATTTATGTTCAATAAATTTAAATTAGAATCGTTTTTTTTCTTTAAATTAATTGGCACTGTGTTTAAATAATACGCTTGATCTTCGCTTAGTCTTAAGTGAACATTCGAATCAAAATGCTTTACATTTTTTCCATCATTTTTATTCTTATTCTTATTCTTATTTTTTGAGCTCATTTTATTTTTATTAAATAAAAAAGGAAAAATGTATTTGAAAATTTTCATTTTTATATCCAAATATTTATTTACTAATTTCTAATTAATCAAACTTGAAACCTTATTTAATTATGTGTTTAAATTAATTTTTTAATATTTAAATAAAGGTAAAATTAAAATAAAATTTCTAATTATTTTAAATACAATAGTTTCCATGTTAAAGTCAAATTTCGAATGTTTAATTAAAAAATGTAAATTAATTATCCAAATTACTTTTAGCTAAAAGCCAAAAATTATCTAAAAAACAATAAAATTCTTGTTCAAACCAAATCCTCGTATTTATAATTGCATAATATTTGAGATTACTTTTCTAATTTATTTAAAACCTAAAAAAATTATTTTTGTTTTTATCGTAAATTGCAAATTGTAGTAGAAAAAAAAAAAAAAAAACCTAAAAATACAAAACATAAAATGCTCACCTTTAGAAAAATTATAAAATATTAATCATTTTAATATAAAAAAAAAAAAGAAAAATTTAAAAAAAAAAATTTTAGTATTTAAAATATACCTTTTTATATCATTTCAAAAATTTATTTGAATAATTTTAAAAAAACTTTTGATAATTTACCTAATGATAAATAAAATATATAAAATATCTATTTTGTGTCTTAAATTCTTGAGATTAATAAATTCATTATTTATTTTTAGCTATTTAATAGAAACAACTCAATTTTTTTTTTTTTTTTTTTTTAGTTTTTTGCTGACCCAATTTTAGAAATTACTAGCTTAATGGTTATTACTTTTTTTTTTTTTTTTTTTTTTTATAAAGCATAAGTGATTGTTTTAAAACTTAAAATTTAATTTAATTTTAATTTAAAAAATTATTTATTAGTCTAGTACTTTGAAAATAAGTTAATATTTTTCTAGATTATATATTGTTTTTTGAAGCAACAAAATGAAATTTAATTAGAAAATTCTTTTTTTTTTTTTTTAAAAAAACCAACGAAAAACTATGTCGTTGACGATTAAGCTTGAAAAGGTTTATTTGCATGTTGTAAATGACTCGAAAAGTATTCTTCAAGATTATGATAAGCAGTTAGAATGTATATGCAGAGTACAGTATAAAAATTGTGCTTTGATCCGTCACTTGGAAATAGAAGATAATTTTCAGCTAGAAGAAAATTTAGAAGAATCGGATTTACTTTTATCTGAAACAAATTTACCGGTTGTATTTAATTTAGGCTCGGCAATAAATCAAAATGACATTCTTCAAATTGAATGCTTTTCGATTAATGAAAAAAAAAATTTTAAGAAGCCATTCGGGATTTTTAAAATGCTTCTTGAGTCTTTAAGCGAGCAAGAGAATTATTTAAAAATAGATGATTATTTGGCTAACCCAAAAACAAATTTAACAATAAAAGAGCGCATTTCGTTTAGTATAAAATATAAAATACCGATTGTAGAAATTAAAACTGGCAAATTAGCACCTAGTGACGACGAAAGTAATATTAGTTTCAACCAGAAGCTAAAACATTTTTCAAAAATTGAAAACGAAAAAGAATTTATGAGCATAAATGAACATTTTCTAAACAAAGAGTTGCAAAAGTACAATAGAAGTTCTGTTTCGTTCAAAAATGCAATTGTTGGAGCTACTTTGTCTATGGCCCAAATAGCCTTTAATCCTAATAATATCATTGATGACGTTAATCAACCTTGGGTGAAATTTTTAAATTTATATTATTATTTTTTTTTTATTATAATTATTAGTAAAAATATTTGCAACTTATTAAAGTTATTAGGCCGTAAACTACAAACAAGAATGACTAGCTGGCAAATTAGAGTACAACTTATTGAAATAAAGCATTTATTAGATAACAACAAAAATGTTTATTGTACTATTAAAATCGGTGACAGATTATTTAAATCAAGTGTTAAAGCAATAGATAATTTAAAATTTAATGAAGTAATTTTCAATTTGTTTGATTATTCTTTAAGAATCATTAAAAGATGAATAATACATTTTAGTTTATTATTTTTATATTTTCTAAAATGATTTTAAAAAAAATGTTTTTTTTTTTTTTATTCAGGTTTTTACATCTAGAATAGAAAATGTAATAACTCAAAAAGTATTAAATTCATTAATAAGCATTTGTGTTTATTTTAAGCAATTAATAAAACCAGATTATTTAATAGGTATTTACTGAAAAAATTAAAATTGAAAAAAAAATAAAAAAAAATAAAAACCAGTTATTCTATTAAAATAGGCAAATTTGAATTAGATTTTGGAACAGTGTATAGTCAATTGAACCACGAATTCTATCACAAATGGGGACAAATAATGTCTGTCGATTCATCCAACACTTCAGTAGGCAGTGCTGGCGAGGCTTTTTCAACTGCCACCACTCCAAAAGGATTTATTAAATGTGATATTGTTGTTCTAGCCAAAGGAGATAAAACGATCGTAATTATAGACAAAATTTCAGTTGAAAATTTTTAGATTTAAAACCTATTAGCATAGAAAATATTCATCTAAAATAACTAATAAAAGTTTAATTTAGCAAGAGCATAATTTTTCTTTGAATTAGCATTATAGTTTTAAATTTAAAAATAAGCTGAAATTCAAAAATTTATTTTTTAAATTTTTTTAAGGTTCATAAAGAAGATCAAGATAAAGATGATGATATAGACAAGTTTTTGGAATTTTTAAAATTAAATAAAAATAAATTAATTAAAATTATTAAAATTAATTTTTAAAGTAACATGATTTTACCATACAGATTCGAAAGCCAGAGAACATTAATTGAGTTAACAGTGACTATTTATTCAGCCGATGTACTGCTAAAACACAGAATTAGTAGCTTAGATAAGCTAAAAAACCAATTTGGAAACTTAACCAAAAATTTAACAACCCAATCAACTATGATAAATATGGAAGACTCTAACGAGAACTTAAGTTTGTTCGTAAGAGTCAGCTTTTGTGACGTAACTGTAAGATAGATGCAAAAACTTGAAAATAAAATATTTTATATCTTTTTAAAGAGAAGGACCTCATCAATTAAATGCTCAAATAAAGCAATTTGGAACGAATCTTTTAAATTTGCTTATTTATTTCCGAGTCTTGTTCGTTTATTTAAAATAGAATTATGTTCCGAAGAAACGTTCGGTGACAAAGTTTTAGCTACCGAATATCTTGATATAGAATCTATATCTAATTACGGAGATTTTTATTTTTTACCAACTTTCGGTCCTAAAAATATAGACATTTATTCCGAGCCAGATAATTTACGACTTGATTCAAATAATCTCAACATAGACCTGATTGGAGATGAATTAGACTTGAACAATCATTCAAAAAATTTTAGTTATATACCCATAAACGGTTCTAGTCCAGGTGGAGGCGATTATATAGCTCGCATGCTTATTAGTATGAATTCTAACGCACTCGAATCTTCAACAAAAAAACAAAGTTTTACAAATCAATTAGAATTTAGCAAAGAGGAAAAAAGTTTTACACTTTTTGTTTGTTTAAGCGAAGTTACCATGATTGATAGCCGATTTTTTAATAATTTAAGTTTTCAATTATGCATCGGTACACACGGATATGAAAATTTGAGCAAATTAGATTTATTAAATAATAAGATTTTACCTATAAATTTTACTCGAGAAGAAATGCCGATCCGATTAAATCCAAAAATGCCGTATTATTTACCTTACGAAAAAGCAAAGCCTTGTCTTAGTCTTAAGTTTAAAATTGAAGATTTGAGATATTTTATGTATGCTAAAAATTTCATATCAATCTCACTCGGTGCTCTAGCTTTGACAGCAAATAAATTAATTGAATCGAGAAACGAAAACGATTTGGATATTTATACAAGCGAATTGTTGAAAATCCAATCTTATATCCAAGATTTTTATCTCAAACATAAACAATTTTTAACTGACTTGGAAGTAAACAGAGCCAAACAGTTAATAACCGAACTGAAAAATATCAATCGTTTGTTTAGGCTCATGCATAGCATGTCAAATGATATTTATTTTAAAAAATTTTATTTCAACAAAATTAAGAATGCTATTGATATTTTTTTAACTGAGCCGTTATGCACTTTTCCAGATGTAAATTTATGGATGCTAAGCAACAAAGAGCCTATTGGTATATGTACTATTAAAACGAATGATATTATATGGTCCAAAAATAAAGATGAGAGAGGAAAAATATGCAACAAATTGATATACACTGATATAAAAGTTATTATTACTTTATTGATTTTATTCAAAATTTTTCCGAAGCTTATAATTTTTAATTTTTAACAAGTCATTAAATTCGAATGATTTTCAAAATCCTTTGACAGAAAATGTGGCTCGTATTAGAGTTTACATGTGGTTAGGTTTAGAAGATGAGACCGATTGTATATTTAAAGATTTAGATAATGGATATGGCTTACATCAAGATTATATAAATGAAATTAATTTACCAACTAAAATATTTTACAATGGTAATTTTTTCTTTTTATTGATTTAGGTTTAGATTTCATAAATATATAAATATAATACTAGTTAAAGCAAATTTCAATAAATTTTTTAACCAATAACCAAAAAAAAACCTTTTAAATAATATATTAATTTAAAAGAAATAAATTTAAATAAAAACTTAAAAAATTTTTTCTTTTATTTTACTAGTTTGCTTAAAAATGATTAATAAATATATTCTTTGATTTTAAAAAATTTAATTTTTTTTTCATAGAACGCTTATCATTCCAATTAGTGTCATATTTGTATCAAGGAAGAGATTTATTAGGCTTGGACTCTTCAGGTCTTTCCGATCCATATGTAAAAATAAGCTTCGGTAACCAATCAATCTTCTCTCAAGTTATCGACCAAACCAACAATCCAAAATGGAATAGTACTTTAATCATACCAGAAATAAATTTATATTCAAGCTTCGAAAATATTTACAAGAATCCGCCTGAAATAATTTTAGAAATATACGACCGAGATTTGGTAGGGAAAAATGAGTTTATGGGAAAGTGTTGTATTCTGCCTAAAGTTCAACATCAATACGATACACCACCAAAATTGAGATGGTACAAAGTTTTCAGTAGTTCAGAACACTCCGGTGATATTTTAGCTTCATTCGAGCTTGTCTTAATTAAAGACAAATACAAAAAATTTCATCTTAATAATTCAGAATCAATACCACTTTCTATAGTTCCAAAAATGAGCAATTATTCTTTAGAAGTAAATTTTAATTATAAATTTTTTTTTTTTTAATTTTTTCCTAAAAATGTAATCTTAATAGATTTTGTTTTGGGGTATTCGAAATATAAAAATAAATAAATCTATTTTATTTGATCGAGAAAAAATAAAAATTATAATACAAATCGGGGATTCGATTTATTCATCTAATGCAATCGAAAAAACTTTCTCAAATGATAATTTCCTAGTAACTCATCAAAAAGATTCAATTATCCTACCAGTCAGTCTTGAATATAAGCCACATTTAAACATTAAATGTGTATGTGAAAATTCTATTGGAAAACAAGAGCTAATTGGATCATACACAGTCAAATCAATAAATGATTTTTTCATGGAACTCAAAAGACTTAAGGAAAAATTCAAAAATTGTAATTAAAATATTCTGATTATAAAAAATTTTAAAACTTTTTAGAAAAATTGAGAATTTTAAAAAAGTAAAAAATAATTTTTCAAATCTTGTAAACTAAATCTATCAGATAATTACATTTACTCAAGAATATAAAAAATAACATATTGGTAAAATTTTAAAATTCAATTTATTTGTTTAAAAATAGTTGTTCTATTACTTATTTATCTATCATTTTTCAATCTACTCAGTCTATTTATTTTACTGATTTTAAGATGTTTTATATTCTTTTAATACTCAATTTTTCGACATGAATTAACTTGGAAAATTTTTTTTTTAATTGAAAATTAAAAAAAAAAAAAAAATTAGTCGAAAACAGTTCTAAAACTCTGAATCGAGTTAATTCGAATTATTACGAACAAGTAACTGAAAGCGGCTTTTTACAAAGTCAAGTACCCATCAGTCCATTTCAAGAGCAAAATGTAAATCTAAAACTTAATAAAGAAAAGATTTTTTTAAATTTATTTTTTATTATTATAAAGAGAATTACGGAAAATAAGCCGAAGAAAAAAAAGAAAAATTCAAAACAAGATTCAGAGCTTGACACAGATTACTTGGACTGGTGGTCGAAATACTATGCTTCTATAAAAGAAGAAGAAGTAAATTCTTTAGGCTTTAATAATAACCAAAATTTGCAACAAGATTTACAACCCAATTCAATATCGGCTAAAACAACCATTAATAAAAATTTAAAAAAAAAAACTATAAAGCAAATAAGAATTAAGATTAAAAAAAAAGCTTCTAAACGGTTAAAATCAAATTTAAATCAGAGTTTAACCGATTTGTCCAAAACAGAAGATGACGACGAAAAAGAAAAAGAGAAATTGGAAAAAGATAAACAAGAAAACAATGACATAGTTAAATCAGAAGCTGATATTTACAAAAATATTGCCAAGATTGAAATTTTTAAATGTGAATTAGAAAAAACAGAGCTTTTCTTGGACAAATTCGACATGCTTGATTTGTTTTCTTTGTATCGAGGCAAAAATCATCCTAATAATAATCCTGATTCGATTCAATGCTATTTTAAAGTTATAATCTTAATATTTTATTTTTTAAGATTTTAAAAATAAAAAGTTTAAAAATAAATTTTAAAAGGGTAAATTTTTGATCTATGAAGAAGATTCGAACTTGCACGAGGTGTTTGGAGCTAGTGTTTTGAAGCGCCACGGGGGTTTTTTGAAACTAGCTCCTACAAATGCACCAGTTCAGGTAAAAGCACGAATCTATATAGTCAAAGCTTTAGATCTAATAAGCGACCGGGCAAATGGTCTTTGTGATCCTTACTTAAGTGTCCAAATAGGCGATAGAATTGTTGAAGATTTAGAAAATAAGAGGTTAAACACTGCCGAGCCGATATTTGGCTGCATGTATGAATTCGATCTGAAATTTCCGTACGAATCACAAGCAATAATATCAGTCAAAGACTCAAGTAACAAATCTCTAATGGGAAAAACAATGATCGATTTAGAAGATAGATATTATTCAAAGTGCTATGCAACATGTGGCATAGCCAAAACTTATGAAACAAGTGGCTATAACGCTTGGAGAGATAAATACCCACCAAGTCAAATTTTGAACCGGTTGTGTAAAAAATGGAGACTAAAATATCCTGAATATGAGCAAGATTGCATCAGGATAATAAACATAGATAACGTACTCAAAACTTATAGACTAGAAAAAATGACCCGCTCAATCCAAAATTTAGCTCATATAGATTTTAAAGATTTAGACAAAGAAAATACAATGCATGATCCTCGTATAATCCGTGAACAACTGGCATTAATGGTTTTAAATGATTGGTATTCAATAGCCCAGGCACATCTTGTACCCGAGCATATTGAAACAAGATCTTTATACAACCCGGATAAGCCAGATTTGGAACAAGGTAAATTACAAATGTGGATAGATTTGTTCAATTTAGACGATACGAGCAATTTGGCACAGTTGGCTTTGCCTATACCAAAACCAGTTGATATAACTCCTCGTAAGCCAAAAAAGTTTCAACTCAGGATTATAATTCACAAGACCGAAGAAGTTGTTCTTGATGATCAGAACATGCTTACTGGTGAAAGATCATCGGATATATATGTCCGAGGTTTTCTCTGTGACAAAGTCGACGAAGCGCAGAAAACTGATGTACATTACAACTCGCAGAATGGTGAAGGTTTATTTAACTGGCGTTTTATTTTTGATTTCGAATATATACCAGCTGATAACATGGTTGTTTACAAGACGAAAGAATACAAATTTCTATATTCTTCTGTTGAAAAAAAAATGGAACCAATAAGTAAGTTGTTATCTCTAAAATATATCTTTAATTTAGGTTTTTTAAATAATAGGGTTAGGGTTTAGAAAAATTTTATTACTTTTAAACAAGAAGTTTTTATTACTAATAATAAATTAAGGTAAATGCTAAATAAATATTTGAAAAGAAAATAGGTGTTTGAATTACTTTTAATGTGATGGTGTTTGAATTTGAAAAATAGTCTTGAATACATCTTAATATTAGTTTTATAAAATATAAAATATAAGAATAATATTACTAATTACTATTTGAAATTCTTATTGAATTTTTATTTCTTGTTTAAAGTAACATTACAATGTTGGGACGCTGATGTTGTTTCACAAGATGATAACTTAGGCTCTTTACAATTGAATTTATGCAAGTTAATCAAAGGGGCAAAGTCATCTGATCATTGTAAATTAACAATGTTAAATAAAAACAAAAATAGTCAAATAGTTAACTTGTTCAAAGTTAAAAATCACCGTGGTTGGTGGCCTTTTTTTACCATCGACGAAAACAGAAACATGAAATTAACAGTATTTTTTGTTGTAAAATAAAAATACGGATTTCATTTTAAAACTATTTTTTTCTAACTAGGGTAAAGTAGAAGCCGAGTTTCAGCTTTTCACGGAGCAACAAGCACTGGCAAAGCCAGCTGGTTTTGGTCGAAGTGAGCCTGATCCTTTGCCGGCACCCGAGAGACCAGAAAACTCATTTGCATGGTTCTTAAATCCGTTTAAAACATTCCGTTTTGTAATTTGGAAAAATTACAAATGTTTTATTATACAAATTTGTCTTTTAGTTTTATTGTTTTTTTTCCTTTTGTTTTTTATTTATCAACTACCACCTGCAATAATACAGAAAGCTTTGAACAAATTTGGATAATCTTTTTTCTTTGGCTTATTAGATTATATTAGTTAAATAATCTGAAAGAAATTGAATATTCTATTTAAGTTTAATTAGCTTGTTTTATCGAAAAAGAATATTTCAAAGTTGATTATTTTGTTGTAAATATTTTTTTTAACTTTATTTATTTTGTCTAAAAATTTTAAAAATAAAAATAAACCTTAAAAATATTTAAATTTTAAAAAGCATTTTACTCAAATATTCAAATATTTTTTGGATTTAAAAAATTTATTATAAGAATATATAAGAAAATTATTTATTTAATCATTTTATTTTGTTATACGTCAAACCAACAAAAAAAAAATATTATAAAAAAACAAATATTTTACCTTTTAATGTTAAAGTTTTTTTTTTTAATTTTTATTTTACTTAATTTCAAGTTAAAAAATTCTAAATGGGTAATAAATCTTGTGCTCCATCTTCATCTCAAAAAAATTTAACTGAAGTATAATTTATTTAAAATTTTTTTATTTGGATTTTCCAAAGTTAATATCATTATTCTACAATTTTTACAGGCTGATATTGATTTATTAAGTCAAAAGACAAATTTTACTAAAGAAGAAATCATAGTTTTCCATGAAAAATTTATTGTAAAATTAAAAAAATTTATTTTATGAAATAAACCGATTAATTATTTATCATTACAAGTCGAATTTTCCAAAAGGAGAATTAAACAAAAAGCAATTTGTAGATTTTTTTACTCAACTTAGACCTGATCGAAATGCTGAATTATTTTGCTCACAACTTTTCAACGCCTTTGATATGGATAAAAGTGGTCGAGTAGATTTCGATGAATTTTTGTTAGCTATTTCGTTTGCTCGTGATTCAGATGAAAAAAATAAACTGAGATTAGCATTTCGAATGTACGATTTGGATAACGATGGAAAATTAAGTAAAAAAGAAATAGAAAAAATAATAATTGGTATATACACTTTTAATGGTCTAAAGCTCAACAGCTTGGAGTCTGGTTCACAGCAAATGGCTCAAAAATTGCTTAAAAAATATGATTTAGACAGTAATGATTATGTGACTGAAGAAGAATTTTTGAATGGCTTAGGAGATTTAACTATACGAGCATTCGATTCTTTTTCTGTATTAAGAAATGGCAATCTATAGCTAATTTTTATTTAAGTTTTTTTTTAAATTACGTATTAAAAATAAAAATGAATGTTTGCTTATGTGATTCATAAACTAATAAAAAACTAATTCTAACTTTTTGTAATTTGGAAATTTCAATTAAATAAAAAATTTTATTAGTTTTATTAAAATATTCGACTTTGTTCCATGTTTAAAAAAGGTTTTGATGGTTTAATTATTTTTTAACTTTCATCATAACCCTTTGGATTGAAGCTAGAATTAAAAATGAGCTTTAAAATCTTTGTAATCATATGTACAATTTTGCTAATTAAAAATCAGAATTAACCTTTTTGAAATGAATAATAATGAATTTGATAAGATTTAATTAATTTTTTTATTTATTTATTTATAATCTTGATTTATACTGAATGTTTAGAAAATCTTTTTCTTATTAGAATATTCGGATTTATGAATTTTTATTAACAAAGAAATCTTTTTAAAAATTGTTCTCTAGAAGTTTAAAAAATTTTTATATCCCTACTTAAAGCATAGATCTAATCTTAACTTAAAATAAAAAACAAAATAGGAGTTTGATTATTAATTATCTATTTTATTAAAGTATGGTTGCATAACCAATATAAAAAAAATTAAATTTTTTAAAAACTATTCTTTTTACAGATATATTTTAGATTAAGTTTATTCAAATCTAAATTGCATAATAAAAGTTAATTTTGAAATTTTCAAAAAATTGTTTAAAATATTTGTTTATTTGAAATTTAAAAATTTTTTTCATAATAAGAATAGATTTGATAACAAAAATAAATGAAAAATCTAATTTAAAATTAATAGAGCATGGTCTTAAAAGAAAAGACTGCTCTTTGCCTTAAAACATTTGTCTAATAATAACTATAGAACAATTCGAACTAGTTTTTGTGACTGGTTATTTAAAAAAAAAAAGAAGATATTATTAAAGCTGATTCAGATATAAATAAAAACAAAACAAAAAAAATATATTTAATAAATGAAATTAAATTTTTTTATTTCATTTTATATTTTTAGATTATAGTCTCGACTATTTTTAAAAATGCTTTATTTTGATTTTTTATTTCGTAAAAAAAATATCAACAACATTAATAATGAAATGGAAATGCAAAATAATTTGAACAGGGTTTTAGGTCTGGTAGATGTTACTGCCATCGGGATCTCATGTACTTTGGGTTCTGGAATTTATGTATTAGCCGGGTCTGTAATAACAAATTATTCTGGCCCAAGTATTATTTTATGTTTCATAATAGCGGGTATAGCAACTTTTTTGTCGGGTCTTTCATATGCTGAGCTTGGAGCCAGAGTTCCAAAATCAGGCTCCGCTTATGTTTATATATATGTAACCATTGGAGAATTTGTAGCTTTTATGATGGGTAATTTTTGTGAAAAGATGAAAATCATATTTTTAAAATAAATTTTATAGGATGGGATTTGATATTGGAATACATATTAGGAACTTCAAGTGTAGCTAATGCTTTATCTCAATATATAGATAATTTAACTGGTAAAAAAATTTCATCTGTTCTCAGAGCTACTTTCCCTATTAACGTACCCTATTTGGGTTCATATCCCGACTTATTAGCGTTTGGTCTTGTAGTGATAATAACAAGTATTAGAAAATATTTAAAACTTAAACGAAAATTCATATTTTAATTAATTATAATATAGTTTTTATGATTGTTGGTGTGAAAGAATCTGCTTTCTTGAATAAAATATTTACTCTATTAAACATCATTTTGTTATCATTTATAATTGTGAGTGGTGCAGTCAAAATGGATTTTTCTAATTGGAATATCAAAACCTACGATGTTCGTATATTAATTTAAAATAGTTTAAAGTAAATTTTCAATTAGAAATTTTTAGAATTTTAGTTGGATTGATGCGAAACATAATAATCAAACTTGCTTCAAATCGAAACGTTGTGGAAAAGGTGGATTTATTCCTTTTGATTTAATTGGCGTTTTTACTGGTGCTGCTAAATGCTTTTATGCTTATATAGGTAATATTGTTTTATTTCTAAAATATATCATAAAATATATTAATTATGATTATCAAATAGGCTTTGACGCAATAGCTTCTACAGGCGAAGAATTAATCAATCCGAAACGGAACATACCATTAAGTATTGTCATCACATTAATTGTAGTCGGGACTTTATACTGTGGCTTATCTAGTGTTTTAACTTTAATGATACCATATTATTTATTAGATTCTCATACACCGTTACCTCATGCTTTCGAATATGCAGGCATGAATTGGGCTAAATATATAGTATCAATAGGAGCTGTTCTAAGCTTATGTACATGGTTAGTATAAAGAAAAAATTTAAAAAAAAAAAAATTAATTTTTTTATAGTTTGTACGCAGGTATGTTTCCAATGCCGAGAATAATATACAACATGTCAGCTGATGGCTTAATATTTAAATTTTTCGGTAAACTATTACCTAGATTTCATACGCCCTATATAGCTAGTATTTTAGCTGGCTTTTTTGCTGGTATATTTGCAGCACTTTTTGATTTAAACGAGCTTGTTGATATGCTTTCAATTGGAACTTTGATGGCTTATACATTAGTTTCTTTGTGTGTTTTAATTTTAAGATATAAACCAAATACCGATGAATTAAAAAAGAAAATTAAACTTCTTGAATCAAAAGATTTAGAAGAAATTTTACCACAAATATTGAATGAATATCAAGACACTTTTTTTAAAAAATTATTCTCACCATCAAATAAATCACCAAGTTTTTCTAGTTCAATATTGGTCAATTTTTTAACCATAATATTAGTTTTACATTTTATAATTATCAGTGTTTTATTAGCAAATTTAGAATTGAATCGAAAATTTAGTTTATTTGTAATTATAGTTCTTTTAATAAATGTACTATTCATGACTATAATCATATGGAGGCAACCCCAAGATCATACTATTAACACATTTAAGGTAAAAAATTAGACATTTTATTAATATAATAATTATATTAGTTTTATAAAACTGTTTTATTCTAAGACTCCTTTAGTACCTTTTATTCCTCTTTTGAGTTCATTTTTTAATATTTACATGATGACTACACTAAGTATTACCACATGGGCTAGGTTTTTTATTTGGTTTTTGATGGGAATATTAGTTTATTTTGCATATGGGGTTCGTAATAGTTTAGAAAGTAAAAATAAAGGTATAAAATATTGTTTATTTATTCCATGTTGGATCAAAAAACAAAAAATTAAAGATAAAAATAATTTCGTAATACAAAGCGAAAACTCCGAAATTACAAAATTTTAAATTAATTTAAATTTCTAAATTAAAACCTATTCATATTAATTGTAATTAATAAAATTTTTTTTTAAAAAGAAATTTTTCATTTTTTCGGTTTGCACTAGTTTGGGCTTCTATAAAATTAATATTTAAATTAATACCAGACTTTTGTAGAAGTACAAGTATCAAAGTAAAGTTACTTTGAAATTTACTTATATGAGATAATAAAACTTATAGATAAAAATTCCCCAAAATATTTTAAAAAATTTAAAATATATAAATTGGATAAGCTTTTTAATAAAACTTTACTTACCTTATTTCCTTGCACATAAGAGCGTGGACTTATTTTCAGCTCTCGGTTTTTAATGTGTGCATCAGTTACCATCGACCCCATGTTAAAATCGGCTACTTATTGGTGCAAACATAACTAACCGCAAATTCAAGTTTAAGCTCGACGTTTTACCCCAAAAACTTTAACTTAATGCAGAATCAATATATAAAAAACGTAACTTGATGCTGCACTTATATCTTAAAATAAAAAATTAAATTTCAAGTTACCATATTTGGTTTTTGGGTTTAGATGCCGGGTTAAAAACCAAAAAAAATTTAATCAAAAATTAAAAATAATTTTTTAATATAAAAATTAAAATTCTTAATTATTGATGCGGCACTAAAAATCGAGTCTTAAGAAAAAGATTTTAAAAAATTTTTTATAAAAATTTTTAAAAAAAAGTTGTGTAGCAAACGAGTTTTGACTTTAAAATATGTCGTTTACATAAAAAATTAAAATTTTCTTTTAACAAAAACTCAAACTAACACCAAATTTCCAATTAACATTAGAAGCTTCCAATTCACGCATAACACAAATAAAATCAGCTTTTTCGATATCAATCAATGAATAGTATTTATCAACAGCGTGGTTATCGACAAAATTGATTCTAAAATAACTGTTAATCGAATTAATCAATGAACACAATTGCATATTTCTCAAGTGCAAGAATTTCTCTATATCAAGTTGAAGAGGTTTTGATTAAGCATTGCGATAGCAAGAGTTACATAACCATTTAAAAGTAGATGTATTAATGTATTAAATATTTTTTCTTTAAAATATTCGATTAACCATTCTACATTGATTATAAGTTTTTGCTTAACATATTTTCGGATATTTTTAAATACTGAGAATTCAGCTCAACAATTGGGTCTTTTTTGAGTAGTAAACACTATTAAAATTTTACAAATTATTGTAAATTTAAATAATTTTAAATAATAAAAGTAGAAAAATAATTTTTTTGTTATTTATTTAGTTTTTGCATAAGTTATAGCCCGTCTAAGATGAATTTTTGAGATGGTATATATTTTTACACGAGGAATAAGAAAATATAAGACTGATTGATCAAAACAATATTCTTTGTATTTAGATTTTATAAAAACAAATTTTTGAGTCTTTTTAATTAATCAACCGTTACTTTTATAGAATTCAAAATTTTATAACTTTTATAGAATTTTTTACTTGTATAAAATAATGGCTTAAAATAAAATCGATCATAATTTTTAGATTAAAGGTAGAGTATTTTTGCTTATTCAATATCGATTTAGATTAACCATTCATTATAATCGATTCAATATACTAAAATTGTAACAAAATAGAAAGAAAAAAAAAGAAAAAATTGTTTCAAAAAAAATGTATATTAAAATTCTAATTATTTATTGTATTTAAATTTTCAATATTAAGCATTTTATATATTTTTCTGTTTGAAATTTCTAAATGTAAATTAATTAAAGTTTTAATTAAATAATAAAATGATAAATTAAAATTTAATTTCAAAATAATTAACAATCATATTCTTCATAAACATCTTCTTCTTCTTGGGGACAAAAGCCATAAAGAGTTGTGGTGGTTGTTGTCGTAGTTGTGGTAGTTGTTCTTGTCGTAGTTGTGGTAGTTGTTCTTGTCGTAGTTGTGGTAGTTGTTCTTGTTGAAGTTGTGGTGGTTGTTGTTGAAGTTGTGGTGGTTGTTGTTGAAGTTGTGGTGGTTGTTGTTGAAGTTGTGGTGGTTGTTGTTGGAGTAGTCGTAGTTTCTGTTGGAGTAGTCGTAGTTTCTGTTGGAGTAGTCGTAGTTTCTGTTGGAGTAGTCGTAGTTTCTGTTGGAGTAGTCGTAGTTTCTGTTGGAGTAGTCGTAGTTTCTGTTGTAGTGGTGGTGGTCGTTGTTGAAGTTCTTGTGGTAGTTCTGGTAGTTGTTCTCGTGGTTGTTCTTGTTGTGGTTATAAGTGTAGTGGTTCTTGTTGTAGTTAATGGTGTAGTTGTTCTTGTTATGGTTATAAGTGTAGTGGTTCTTGTTGTTGTTCTTGTTGTAGTTAATGGTGTAGTTGTTCTTGTTGTGGTTATAAGTGTAGTGGTTCTTGTAGTGGTTATAAGTGTAGTGGTTCTTGTTGTAGTTAATGGTGTAGTTGTTCTTGTTATGGTTATAAGTGTAGTGGTTCTTGTTGTTGTTCTTGTTGTAGTTAATGGTGTAGTGGTTCTTGTTGTTGTTCTTGTTGTAGTTAATGGTGTAGTGGTTCTTGTGGTTGTTCTTGTGGTTGTTCTTGTGGTTGTTCTTGTGGTTGTTCTTGTTGTAGTTATTGGTCTAGTAGTACTGGTAGTTTGTAATATTCTTTCATTTTTGTTCGCTGACATATAATTCAAAACATCAAAATTATTTCCAAGCCATTTTTTATTTATGAAAAAATTTTTATATGCTTTTATGGGATTAATAAAATCATAATTAGTTTTCTCTTTTCCTTTAGATTCTTCAAAACTGTCAGCCGAGTTAAATTCTTTATTCAAATCACCATTCACTAGTTATTTAATTAAAGTTATTTTTAATTTTATTTTTTTTTAAATAATTACCTAATAACAAGTTTGTTGCTATTAAAATGACTTAATAAATTTAATAGATAAATTTTAATTGTGTTTATTATTATTATTATATTAAGTTACTTATTCTTATTTTTGATAATCTAAGCATTGTCCCTTTCAGTTTTCAATTTTATTTTTTATTTTATTTTAAATATTCAAATAAAATACCTTTATATGAAAATAAATATTGGAGTTTTATACTCTTAATATATTTTTTTCTTTCTATTCAAATTAATTTCATTTCAAATTAAACATTAAATAAAAATCATTTTCACTTTATCAAAAAATCATTATTATTTAGATAATTAGATACAAAAATTTATAAAGAAATATTGAAGATAATATGATGTTTTTTTTATAAAAAAAAATATTTTTATGTTTGAATGATTTAACATCTAATTTTTAAATTATTATAGCTTTTTGTTTATAAGTTTTGATTTTAAAATATACAAACATGAGATATAAATGAAGTTAAAAAGAAATAAAATTTAAATTTAAATTACCGACAAATAAAAAAAAGGAATATTTTAAAAATAAAACTAAAAAATTAGATGTTAAATCATTCAAACATAAAAATATTTTTTTTATAAAAAAAAAACATCATATTATCTTCAATATTTCTTTATAAATTTTTGAATGATTTTTTGATAAAGTGAAAACGATTTTTATTTAATGTTTAATTTGAAATGAAATTAATTTGAATAGAAAGAAAAAAATATATTAAGAGTATAAAACTCCAATATTTATTTTCATGTAAAGGTATTTTATTTGAATATTTAAAATAAAATAAAAAATAAAATTGAAAACTGAAAGGGACAATGCTTAGATTACCAAAAATAAGAATAAGTAACTTAATATAATAATAATAATAAACACAATTTAAATTTATCTATTTAACTCCTCAAGAAAAGAAGAAGATGTTTATGAAGAATATGATTGTTAATTATTTTGAAATTAAATTTTAATTTATTATATTAATATTTAATTAAAACTTTAAATAATTTACATTTACATATTTCAAACAGAAAAATATATAAAATGCTTAATATTGAAAATTTAAATACAATAAAATTAGAATTTTTAATATACATATTTATTAAAGGCTTTTAGGGTAAATTATATAAAAATTTTTTTCATAGAATAGCTTTTGAGAATTATAATAGACTTAGTATATTAATATTTTTTATTATATTATTCATATTTTTTTTTAGAACTGATGAATTTCGATAGCATAGGAATGGATATGCCACTCAACAATAAACCCAAATGAGGAGCAAAGAAAAAATTGTCCAAAATGTAATACAAATAAGAAAAAGAAAAAAAGCTTCTACTGTCCTAATGGCTGTACAAAAAAAAGCTTAATTACTAATTTTTTTTTAAACTCTTACAAACTAGTTACTTGATGTTTATTTTTATTATTTTTTTATATAAATTGTGGTACTTTTATATAATATGTGGTATATTTCTAATAATAGATAATTTTTTTTTAATGAAATTAATACATAAATAAATTTGTTAATGGTTTTTATTTTAGTTATTTTTTTTTTAAATTAAATAATATTATATAATTATAAGATTTTTTGAATATATCTTTTGAACCAAATGACTTGAAATGATGATCTTGGTATTATTTTGATCCTTATCAAAATCTCTATTTAATATACTAAAATACTCACATACAAAAGATCTTAATCTAGGAGGAAATTTTACGTTTTGAGTAACATCCGAAGATGGCTGATATGTTAAAGAGCTTAATAACTCAGTATTAAGTAAAATAGTGATTTATAAAGGGGAGAGTCTATAGATTATGTGTACAAAATTTCATTTGTTTTGGATAACTATTTCGTATTTTTTTATTCAAAAATAAAAGCGGTCATTACTTTTTGAACACCCGTTATTTGATTGGAAAATGAGACTAGGTGAGCTAGTAATAATTTTGGTAAAGATGACCAATCAAGAAAAAAAATTGATATTAATAAAAAATATTTTAACACAATTTAGAATAAAAAATTTTTTTTAGTTAATAGTGGCGAATCAGATGAAAATAGAATAATAATCATGGGTACGAATGAAAATTTAGAACATTTGAATAAAGAAGAAGCTTTTTTCGTTGATGATATTAGTCCAGAAGCTTTTTTTCAAGTTTTCACTGTTAATATTATAATTAACAATAAAAAATTGCCATTAATATAGGCCTTGTTATTTTTTAAATTTGACCGTATCTTTAAGGCAAAAAAAACTTTTTAAGTGAATTTTTTTAAAAGGTGTGGCTTTGAGCAAAACCGACATCAGATTCGTTATTAGCTCTTCACGGTGATTCAGAATACAGTATACAGATGTTACCTAAATTTTCTTTTAAAAAGGTCGTCTCCGCGTCGCATACAACACGTTACAAATTACCAAAATATTTTAATTGGAGACGGAACCAGACCCCATTAGCTTTCAGGTTATGTATTTGCAATGTTTTTTTACACTGGCATATTTTTTAAAAATTAATTTAAATAACTAACGACATATTAATTGTCAATTAACAAATTTGTAGCATTAAAAATTGGTAAAAATTAACATAGATATTCAACATTAAAATAGCTAAATTTTTGTAAATTACTTGGCTTAAATGTATCCTGAATGTATGGGATTTTTATTCTTAAGATTACATGTAATTTAAAAATGAATTAAATTAAAGTCAATATTTATAAATAGGTCCAAATTTAATGCAAATCTAAATATATTTTAAAGACTTATTTAATTTTGATATTTTTTTTGATAAAATTATTTGTATTGTATTTGAAATTCTTTAAAAGAATGAGAAGGTTTCTATTTTTTTATAAAAATATTTTTAAAAATTTTTCACTGATGTTATTTTTTTATTAACCAGAAGTGCAGCACCTAGTCAAATAGGCTTATCATTAGGTATCAAGCGTAAAACAAAAAGTGATGATGAAGAAGATTATGATAACAAAATTAATCAAAAATCAGCTTCAAATGATTGGGAGAAATTAAAAGTTAATTTAAAAAAGGCTAAAAACAAAACTCATGATAATTATGATTCAACTAAATTTATATCTCAATATAGAAAACCATTAGCAAATGTTACTCTAAATAATACAAATGATCTTCAAAAAACTGATCAAACAAAGTCTGATAATGGTTCTAGCCATGAAAACTTCATCAAATCGCTAACAAGCAGACCTTTTAAAATACCTATACCAAATTATCAAACTTCTTCTTCTTTCAAATCATTAGGTATGAGAAGACAAGGTGCCAGACAACCTTTACACGATCCAGAAGAAGAAGATGCTGTTATTCTTTATACCCCGCACGAAATAAGTCCTCAAGAACTATTAAAAGTGGATCAGTAAATAATATTTAAATTTGTTGGAATAAACCAAATATTTTTTTTTTTATTTTTTGCAAATATTAGAAACAAACTACCGGTTCATGTAGTTGTTGATCCTATTGTTGGAAAAAAATTAAGACCACATCAACGTGAAGTTATTTAATTCAAGTTAAAATTTATTTTGACATTTTTTTATTTAATTTTTAATCAAGGGTGTTAAATTTATGTATGATTGTGTTACTGGCATTCAAATACCAGACAATTATGGATGTATCATGGCTGATGAAATGGTTTAAACTTTATATAAAGCAAAATTTTTTTACCTAAAAAATTATCAAGAATTTTAAAAGGGACTTGGTAAAACATTACAATGTATCACTTTAACATGGACCCTTCTAGTAAAATTTTAAACAAAATTAAAAAATACAAAAAATAAATAAATTTATAAATTTGAAGAAACAAGGTCCTGATTGTAAACCAATCATTGATAAAGCAATTATTGTAACACCAAGTTCTTTAGTCAAGGTATACATTTAAGGGCAATAATAGTTTTATTGAATTTTTTTTATTTAAAAAAAAAGAACTGGTATAATGAAATTTATAAATGGTTACAAGGTAAATGCCACCCTTTAGCGATTGATGGTGGTAGTAAAGATGAAATTGAAACTAAATTAAGTAAAATTTTATATGCAAAAAATAAATTTACAATAAATATCATTTAAACTTAAACCATAATCTAAATCCAAGAGCTTTTCATGTTTCAACAAGGCAGACGTATAATGAATCCAATTTTGATCATATCATATGAAACATTTAGAGCTCATTCGGCTATTTTAACTAAATCTCCTATCGGTCTTGTTATCTGTGACGAAGTAATTATATAAATCTAAATAAATTACTAAAATTCTACTTAATTTTGATTTAAGGGCCATCGACTTAAAAACTCAGAAAGTAGTCCGAAAATTTTTATATTTTAATTTTTTTTTAAATAAAATTATTAAGATCAAACTTATAATGCTTTGAACGCTTTGCAAACCCAAAAAAGAATCCTGTTATCTGGAACTCCAATTCAAAATGATTTGTTGGAATATTTTTCATTAGTTCATTTCGTAAATGGTGGTATATTAGGAACAGCAGCTGAATTTAGAAAAAGATTCGAAATACCCATAATTAGAGGTAGAGACAGTGCTGCTTCCGATGCAGAACAAAAACAAGGAAATGAAAAGTTATTAGAATTAGCTTCAATTGTAAATAAATGTATTATTAGACGTACTCAGGCTTTATTGACTAAATATTTGCCAATTAAAAGTATTTCTATAAAAAAAAAACAAAACTGAAATTATTTTCTTTTATTCAATTTGTTTTTATTTAATAGTTGAACAAGTTGTTGTTTGTAAATTAACACCTTTACAAATCGATTTATACAAAATGTTTTGTAAATCTAATAATATAGACGATTTAAAAGAAAGCGATTCTGGTGAAGTTAAATTATCAACTACAACTTTATCTGCTATTACTCAAATGAAAAAATTATGCAATCGTAATTATAAAAAGAACCTTTTAGAATTTTAAAAATATTAAAATTAAATTTTTTCAAAGATCCTGAATTAATTTATGATAAATGTTTAAATAAAGAAAAAGGTTTTGAGAATGCTCAAAAATTGTTCCCTTCAAATTTTGATCCTAAAACAATACAATGTGAATTGTCTGGTAAAATGGCTGTACTAGATTATCTATTAGCAGCCATAAAAGCAAACACTAATGATAAAATTGTTCTAGTTTCAAACTATACACAAACTTTAGATATGTTTACTAAACTCTGTGTACTCAGAAGATATCAATATGTTCGTCTAGACGGTTCAATGACTATTAAAAAGAGAGGCAAAATAGTCGAACAATTTAATGATCCATGTAGTTCGGATTTTATATTTATGTTGTCTTCTAAAGCAGGTGGATGTGGTCTCAATTTAATTGGAGCTAACCGCTTAGTAATGTTTGACCCTGGTAAAATAATAAAATTTTACTTTAGCTTATTAAATTAATTTTTAAACATGTTCTTATTAAAAGATTGGAATCCGGCTAATGATGATCAAGCCATGGCTCGTGTTTGGAGAGATGGCCAAAAAAAACAATGTTTTGTAAATTAGTTTTAATTAAATATTAACATGAATCATTTTTATAGTATAATATTATTTTAGATATACAGATTGTTATCCACTGGAACTCTGGAAGAAAAAATATTTCAAAGACAAGCTCATAAAAAAGCACTCAGCAGTTGTGTTGTAGATAATGAAGAGGATGTTGAGAGACATTTTAGTATAAATGAGCTCAGAGATCTATTTACGCTCAATGAAAATACTAAAAGTGATACACATGAAAAGTTCAAATGTAAACGTTGTGTAAATAATATTCAAGTAAAACCACCACCTGAAAATTCGGACTGTACTTGCGATTTGAGTCAATGGAATCATTGTGCTGACAAGAAGAATCTAGTTGATCCAATCTTAAAAGCAGTATGGTGCGATGCTATTTCATTTGTATATTATCACCATTCACATGTCGAACAAAGAAAAACTGTTTAATTTTTTTTTAAAGTTTTTTTTTAGTTTCAATTTAATTATCAATATCTCTATTTTGTATTTGCATTAAAAAATAAAATTTTAATTAAGTAACAATATTAATAAAGCTTTAAACTTAATTTAACCAGCTTGTTTTCGTTTCTTTTTTTTTTTTATAATTTTCTGATTATTTTCAATAAAGTTTAATTTATAAAATTTCTTAAATAAAAATCTTTTTATAATTTTAATTTTAAACTATTTATATTTTAAAGGCAAATTTCAATTTTTTAAAAATAAGTTTTTTTACTTTTTAAAATTCAAATTAATTTATAAAATCTTTTTTAGACATTTTTAGCAAAATTATTAAGTAAAATATTGCTTAAGCTTAAAATATTTTCTTAAATGATTATATAAATTTAAAATTCAAAAGAATAGTGATAAATATTTATTTTTAAATAAAAATAAAATTATTTAATTTCCATTTTTTATTGACTAAAACATTGAAATAAATAAAATTTTTATTGATAAAACATCAGTGGTTTTCCTGGAACTATATCTTCAAAATTTAAATTTGCTGTCAATGGATTTGATTCGGCGTCAGTTGTATACAAAACATTAAGATCATTTAGCTTAAAAATAAAAATCATTTTTAGAGATTCAAACATTTTAATTTAAATCAAATAAATTTACTTGTAAAGTATTTTGTAAATATTTCAAATTAGTTTTCAAAACTTCAAATTCATCGAAATCGAGCGTTTGATTCAGACAATTTAGACCTTTTTTTTGTGCTTGCTCTTTGATATACGCTACAAAAGGCATTACTTTTTTCTGAAATTTCTTCAATTCTTCTTTGCTTGATAATTCAGCTAGAACACTTTTATTTTCTGGAAATGAATTACTAGTTAAATACATTTTTTTCAATGTGTCCAAAATAATTTGCTGCCATACAGGATAAGTCTTAGCTACGAATATAGTTCCTTGAACCGGGTTTGTTTGTTGAGCTTGTTTATCAGCTTCTTTTCCTTTAGATTTAGCTTTGGCCATGGAGAAAGATTTTTGTCTATTCCTAAAATCATGTGCAACTTCCATCAAATAATTGGCTGAGTTTACCAAGCCTTCATTGACTTGACCAGCTGTAGGCCATTTTGCGTTCATGATTGAGCTCTCTTTTTTGAGAACATGAGTCCATATATACTCAGTTATGTGTGGACAAAGAGGTGCCAACAATATCAATTGAGTTTCTATAAATCTAAACAATAAACCAGCATGCATACTTTCTGACAATTCTCTATATCGATCTCTAGCTGTTTGAAATTCGAAAAAGCCGTATTTAAGAACCTCTTTGTACATCATGGTATCATAATGTTTTTTAGTTTCCAAAATTGTTTTATTTATTTCACTTTCAAATACTTTATCAGCATAAGTCTCGATCGGCGAATTTTCATTTCTCAGAACCGATTTATTCTCGACTGTTTCTTTACACCATTCCAAGAAAGCGTACAGTCTTAACAAATTAGCTTCAGCTACAGCTTCGACAAAATTTGCATCTTCAACTGAATCTCCGGCATCAGCCAGCGTCATTCTCATACCATCAGCAGAGTATTTTTGAACAGCTTCGGCCAAAGTTAAAAAGTTGCCGGTTGACTTTGACATTTTTTCTGAATTAAGCAACAAATGTCCGTTGGCGCGGATCGATCTCGGCCATTTAGATGGTTCGTTGTCCCAAATAGAACAATGATTGTACAAAAAGTATGTTAAATGGTTTGGAATTAAATCTTTTCCAGAGGTTCTCAGGTCAACTGGATACCAGAACTGGAATTCATTACGCATTTTTATTAAAACGTCTTTTTTAGATTCTAGATTAGATGGTATAGGTTGATTGTTAAAAAAAATAAAATCCCAAAACTCATCATTTAGATCTTTGGCGTCTAAATTAGCTAGACCTGGCTTACTACCGTAAATATCAGACTGTAAATAATGAGCTATTGTGTAATAAGCCATGTAAATGGTTGAATCTGATAAAGATTCAATTAGATATTCTGGATCCCATGGTAAACGCGTTCCTAAACCGTATGATCTTGAACAAGCGTGTCCTTCGAGCCAATCCAAAGTTGCCTCGAAATTTCTTTTTGATTCTTCATGGTAAGTCTCTACATTCTTTAAAGCTTCGCGAATCTGATTTTTCCATTCTTCGTTACCATAATCTAGATACCATTGATCGCATAAAGCTACAACGCATTCGTCACCTGATCTTGACATGACTAATTTTTCCGGCTCTTGGTATATTTTTGCTTCGTTTGACTCGATCATTTCGGATTGAATTTTTTTTTTAACTTCTTGAACTTTCTTGCCAGCATGAGGACCAATTATTAAAACACCTTCATAGAAACCTTTTAAATAAACTTTCTCTTTCGCCTCAGCTAATTTGACTTGGTCATTTTGTGATTGAATTTTCAAGTCTTCACATATTTTCGGAGCTGCAAGTGTGCCAAAACCTTCTATATTCATAATAGGTATCGGCTCAAAAGGTAATACCATTTCGTCTAAAATTTTGTATTTATCTCTTAAAGCTTTTTTCTTTTTTAAATCAGTCAAAGCGGCATAATCATCTGGTGAATCGGATGGCACACTAGTAACTATACCAGTACCTTTTTCTTCTTTTATAGTCATCATAGGTAAAGCATAAACATGGTCTAGATTTGATAAAGGTGCTTTTAATTTTAGACCCATAAGTTCTTCACCGGTTATTTCAGCTAGAACGTTAAATTTTCCATTTTCGGCAGTAAAGCCTTGATAACTCATATTGCGAGCAGCACGACGTGTACAAATGTAATAACCATTGTCTGTAGTTTCGAATAGAATGTATTTAATATCGGGTTGAACCCAACAATTCGTTTGACCATACATAGTCTCTGGTCTCAAAGTTGCAGCTACTAAAAAGATTGGTTTGTCGCTAAAGTTTTTCAATTTATTTGGTAATGGATCTTGGATTATTTTGAGCTTTATCAAAGTATATTCTTGAGGTCCAACATTTTCACCTGAGGCTCTATCATGATCCATACATGGTTGACCATCTTTTGGCGAATAAATTGTATAACGTTTACCAAATCTGATTTTGTCTTTTTTCTTCAATTTGTTAAATTGCCATCTAACAAATGAGTCGTAGTATGGATTAAGATCAGTAGTTACAAACGATCTTCTCCAATCGGCTTTAAGACCCATTGTTTTTAGATCTTCAATAGCTGCTGGAGAGAAATATCTTATCCAGTGCTCAGGTTCAGCAAAACATTTTATTTCTTCGTCTGATAGACCTATACTTTTCATTATTTGCCATTGATATTTAAGACCGGCTGATTTAGAAGCAGCTTTTGATTTTTTACTTTTTGCCTTATCTTTAATTTCAACTTCTTTTGTTTCTTGTTCCAGTTCAGCTATTTTGGACTCGATCGATTCTTGTTGAAGTTCAGCTTGTTCAAAATTTGGTGGATAGCCAAAATCTTCCATTTCACGTTTTAATTTGTCAGCAGCAGCTTTAATAGGCATACCGGTACAATGTAGACCGAATGGAAATAGACATTTTTTGCCCAATAGCCTTTGATAGCCTACTGCAAATTCGCATTTAACAAGTGTGAATGTATGTCCTAAATGAAGACGGCCATTCATATAAGGATATGGAAAAGTTACCATATATTTTTCACTGGATGCATTTTCAGGTGCATTTTCTTCAAAAATTAGCTCATTTCCCCATTTGGCTTGAATTTCTTTTTCTATGGCCAAAAATGCGTTAAGTTTAGTATTACTTTTTTTAGTTTCCATATTAAGTTAACTATCTAAATTTAAAATTTTTCAATCAGATTTTTCAAGAAAAATAAACAACCATATGGTTATAATATATATATATATATATTATAAGATATTTGATCGAAAGCATATTAATTCAAGTGAAGTAAATTTACATATGAATTAGATTTAACAAAGTATTTAGAAACATGCTTTTTATTTTTTAAAAATTGCAATCAATATGTCATATTGTGAAATTATTGTTTAGTTTGTTTAGAATGTTTCATAAATATTTCAAATATTTTTCTAAAATTGTAAATTTTTTTTCTAGTTTAATAATAAATTTGAAATTTCAGAATAAACTTAATATTTGAAAAAAATAAGATAAATCAAAAAGCTTTTTAAATTAAAATTGTTTAATAATTGTAAGCTTTTATGGTAAAAATAAGATTAATTTAAATTTCTCAAAAGATTAGTTTTTAAGATAAAGTTTAACCCTTAGTAATATGTATTTACTTGTTTCGAAATAAAGTTCAATAAGTTGAATTTTTTTTCAAGATCAATTAACAATGATAATAAATAAATAAATAAATAATAATAAAAAAAATGAAAATATTTTTTACAAAACTTATTTGAGTCTAAATATTAACAAGTTATTAACTTGTGTTTTTTTTTTTAATTTATTTGAAATTTCGAGCAAATTTTTTCTTAAAAGATTTTTCTTATTAAAAAGCAAATAAAAATGTTAATAATAAAACACATTTTTTATCTAAAGTAATACAGCTGTAAATTTTCTAATGACCATTAATGAAATTACTCCAATTTCCCATACTCAAATTTTTATACTTTTAAAATTATTTTAATTTTTATGAATTTTTTATTCAAGTAAATAATATTTAATCTAAATTATTCTATTTTCTTTTCAGTTTTTATCATTTACACTTGTTGACATTTAGGATCTAATTTAGGAAAAAATAATATTTTATTAAGCTTAACCAAAAACACTGCAATACATTAATTCGCTGCTTTCTTTTTTTATTTTTTTTTATATTTCAATTATATTTCTAATTAGATTTTATTAAAAAATATGGGCTAAAATAAATATTCTAAATTTAATAGATAAGATCTTAGTTTAATCACCTTATAAATACTTTTCAGTTCAAGTTTTTCATTAGAAAAATTCTCAAATTAAACAACCATTTTGTACAAGTTCTTTTTTTTTTTATTCTTTAATAAAATAATTATATTGAAGAATTATTCTAGAAATCTAATTTTGATATTGATGATTGGTATTTTTTGTCAGATTTTAGTAGATTTTTGACATAAAAGACTTTAACTAAAAAAAAATATTTTTATTTTACCAAATTTTGCTAAAAAATCATAATTCAATTTTTATTAAATATTTTATATAGATTTTTATAAATGGCTTGGAGATAATTAAACATTAAAAACATGAGTGATGGTTAAAAAATTTGTTTTATGTATTTTTATTCTAAATAAATAAATAAATCTAATTAAGGAAAAAAACAAGCCTTAATATAAAAATTTCTATTTTAGATTAATTGTAATTTTTATATTTGAATTTGAAACTTTTAAAAATAAATATTTTTTTATTTAAAATTATTTCTAAAGATTTGATAAAATTCTTAAGTTAATCTAGAAATATAAAATAGATTTTTCAAATTGTTTAAAATACATGTTGGAGTAGTTTTCTTTTTTGGAGAAACAATTATTTAAATTTTCTATTATAAAATAAAATAAAATAAAATAAATATTTAAAATAAGCTTCTTAAACATCAAATAATTTTGAAAGTTGTTATAGTAAAATTAATATTTAACAAATATTGGAAATAAACAAATATACAAAGAATCCTTTTTATTTTATTAGAAAAAGAAGAGACCTGGCTCTAATTTCAGTTTGAAAAAGAAAATTCAAAATTAATCTTTCATTCAAATTACTTTCGAAAAGTATACATATTAATCATTCAAAGTATTTTATTACTAAGCATTATAGAACAAGACAAGAGAAAAAGGTAAAATAAAATTTTTATTTGTAACCTATAAAATGAATTATGAAGAAAATAAAACAAAATATATATAAAATAAAATAAAAGAGAACATTAAAAATAAATATCATCATTATTTTAATTTTGTTTTTTAAATATATATATATATTTATTTATTTCAAGCTTTTCAAAACATATAAAGGATTACTTTGACCAAGTTTAATCAACAACAAAAAAAACCAATCAAGCAAAACATTAGTAGTGATAAAATTCATTTAAAGATTTTTATTTAAAAAAAAAAAAAATAAATTTAGAAAAATAAAATGGCTTATAAATATAAATCTGATCTAGAGCTACCAAAATTAGGTTTATTTAAAGAAATATGGTTCACTTTTTTGGGATGTTTACCGATTTTGTTGTTAAATGGATTATTTGTCTATTTTTTATATAACGATTTTGAAAAGAATAATTTTAGTTTGTACCAAAAAAGCTGGCATTTAAGCAATGTAGAAAAAACTTCGTATGATGTACAAATAAATTGTGACAATGTTAATCAAGATAAAATAAATTGTATTAGATATTTTACTGATTTTTTCTTAAATGAAAAAGAAGCCGAAATTTTGTTACAGTAATTTTTCATTAAAAAAATCAATTTAATTGAAATGTGTTAAATTATTCTAAATTATTCTAATCGTTTCAAAGTATTGCTAAAAAAGGCTTTTCTCAAGCAGAACCTTCTTCTAGTGTTCAATATTTAAATATTGAGAATGAAACAATAATAAAACATCCATCCGCTATCAAGCTTAAAGAGTACAATTTTATTAATTAAAAATACAAGTTTTTTTTTTTTTTAAATCTTACTTTTTTTCAAGAAATCTTTTCTCAAATGAAGAATTGATTACTTATTCGTAATATTTTTTGTTGTGATAAATTTTAACAAAAATATATTTAAAGCTATTATTTTAAAATTAAGAAACGTAAAAGAGAAAATTTTAAATCTTGCAAAATCAAAATTTAATTTAAATAAATTAAAATACACAAAATTGAATCAATTCATAAAATACACAAACAGAGACCCGAAATCAGAAGAAGATGCTTATTGGAAGTCTCAAATTGACAAGGTTTATAAATTTAAGTAGAATTTTTGTATTTAAATTTAGTATTTAAATTTTAATTCAACTAGCATTCATATGGTTCGGTTGCAAGTGTAATTGTATTTTTAAATGATTTTATGATTGATTTTTATGCTAGCAGATTTTTATTCAAAAATCTCGAAAACAATAATACTGTCTTGACAATACAGCCAAAGACCGGTAGAGTTTTATTATTTTCTTCTGGCTCTGAAAATGAGCATTTGTTCGAAAGACTTTTAACTGGATCAAGTTATTTTTTAACTTTACCATTAATACTAGATAAATGAAAAAATGATTTTAATTCAATTAAATAAAAATTTTGTTTGAAAATTTTATATTTGTTTAATTTATTCTAATAATATTAATATATATTAATCAAATTTTTATTTAAAATATTAATCGATTAAATAAATTTTAACAGTTATTTAAAAATAAAAAAGTTTTAAAATATGTTCGCAATAAAATTGAATAAAAAAATGTTGAATTTAAAATTTAATACTAATCTAATTTCAAGAAGAATTCATCAGAAGAATTAAATTAATTGATTGCTTAATGCTGAATGAAGCAATTAAATATTTCTGAACTTCAAGGAAAAATTTTATAATTAGAATCAAAGAAGATTGCGATTGTAATAAGTAAAAAATTAATTAATATTTTCAATTAATTAATAGCTTTTGGACGTTCTTGGTGTTCTTTGATCAAACATCTTATTCAGAAATATTTAATTTTATACTTTCAATTATTAATAAATTTTATTTACTGCTATGAAGCTCTTTCCAAGGAATGAAACAATTAAATAAACTAGTTTACTCAACAATTTATTGTACTAGTAGGCAAATTTATAAAAACATAGCCTGACTGAAGAAAAAAAAATTGGAGAGATTCTTCAAAAAAAGAAAATTAAAATGATACTATTAGCAAATTGAATTTATAACTTTTTTCAACAAATCCTATTAAAGTAACTTATTAAAAATATTTAAAAAATAAAAGTTGACTTATTAAATTTTTATTGTTTTTTTTTTTTAAATTTTATTTTAAAAATATTTTAACATTTACACGAACATTAGTCGACTACAAGTTTATAAATTTTTATAATTTTTTATTAATTGCTCTGCAAAAATAAAAGAATTTAACAAATCTTCTTCTTCGAACTTATCATATTTGACATATTGATGCACAAAAGCTTTTGTACTAAACATTCTCCACGCCTTGGTAACCAAACTTTCAATTTTGAATGCTGCCATTTGATTATTACTGAGCATAGATATACTTTTTTCATAATTATTGAATGGTCTATTTTGATGCCATAATTTAATTGGCTCTTGAAATGTAAAACCGCTAAAATTTTTACTAATGTAATTCAAATCAAAAATATTTTTAATCAATTCTTTATGTTCATTAAAACTTAAGCTTAAACCTCTTGCAAATAAATTTAATGCAAAGATTTTATTTAAAGTTTTATCATTATTTTCTTTTTCCATATATCCTCCTGAAGACAATAGTCTAGCATTTTTATACAGTGAATTCCATTTAAATGTACTATATTCAATAGATTCCTTGCTCATTATTGGAATACTGTTTAAACTCAAAAGTTTGTAATCATTATGAGAACATAAACTAGCACAGATTTCATTCAAATAATTTTTACTATATTCATTTGAAGATGGTTGCAAAATACTAGCTATTTTGTGTCCAATTATTAAATTCAAATCATTGAAATTTATTTCTTTATCTTTTGAATTTGAATTATTGTACATATTTTGACAAATACGATGTAAAACATCGTTTTCGAGTAAAATCAAAGCATCTGAATGTTGATATAGTTTGCTTAATGTTAATAAAAAATTATAATTCTGTAATATTACTTCTCCAGTTGAAAAGGGCCATACACAAGTATTTACTATATTTGCTTTTGGATAATTTTCGCGTAAAAACTCTGTATAAAAAGAGCCAACACCACTTCCTGTACCTCCCGCCAAACTCATAAATATTAAAAAACTATCTAAACAATCACATCTTTCAACTTCCTTTCTGATTATATCTTGTGTTTTATCTAAAGAATTCGGACCATTAATGCAATAACCAAACGACCAATTGTTACCGCTTCCTCGTTTTTGAGTATAAGAATTTGTTTCTCTGTAATTGAATTTTGAATTAGACCAGTTATACAATAATTTATTGACAACTTTAGACTCCATGTCAATTAGTATGGAACGAGCATACAGATTTTTATGATTTCCTAATTTTACATCTTGAAAACAATCAACTGAATCGGTGAAAAATCTTTCTTTGCATTCGTTTATATATAATTCGTTATTCTTTTTATTATAGCCCTGAGCTTTATTAATTTCAAAGTCATAACAGTCCGAAATGAGCGTTTCATAAAATTTTTCTCCTATTTGATTACCACATTGACCGATTTGAAATGTTATAATAGACATATTTTACTTAAAAAAATTTAAATAGTCTCATATTATTAATAATATAAATATATTTAGATTTAGAATATCACATTTTTATAATACAAGGCAGTTCTAATTACCAAATATGAAAATAATTTAAACCAAATAAAATTATTTTTTAGCATTTCTTTTTATATTTAAATTTCTGAAAAAAAATGCGAAAACAGAAATTATTAAGTTCATTTAAAAAAAAACTTAAGTTAAATCAGAAGTATCTTTTGAAGCTTTCTGATAATTTTTTAATAAACTAGAAATTAATTTTGAAGTCCATAGTTAAAAAAAACAAAGAACAAAAAAAATTTTTTAAGCGAATAATCAGAAAATTTTTTTAAATTTTTTAAATCTTTATTAGAACAGCAGATAAAAAAAAAAAAATAAAAAATGTATTTAATAATTAAACAATTAAATTTACATACCAAAAAAAATTTATTTTGGAATTTTAAAAACCACCAGAGCACCAGAGTCTTGATTATCTATTATATTTCATATGTTAAAAAAATTTACAATTTGTCTCAAAAAAATATTAAAAAATGAGAAAAAAAATCAATTAATGCTGTAAGCTCAACAACGAATAAAAAAATATAAAAGATTAAAATTGAGAATAATTTTTTTTTGTTTAAAAATGATGTTCTTTATAATGATAATAAACATCAAGCATAGGCTCATTTGAACAAGACTTCATAGCTTCATAAACATGTAATATCAATTTTGGAAATCTACTAATAAAATAATCAACAAAATCGTCTGGTAAAGAGCCTAAACTTTCCATTACTTCGGGCGGTAATTCTCTATAATGATGCTTTTTGTTTCTAATCGCTCTTAACAAGTCTCTTAAATAAACACCGTTGTATTGGCGAAATTTCTTTAAATCGTTTTGTAATTGAGCACATATATGAGTTTTCCAATTGTTTTTTAGAATAATATTTGCATTTTTTTCTAGCTCGATTAATATTGGATCATTTTGATCAATTTTTTCTATGCGGTCGCTTACATCTTGTAAAAATTGTAAAATTTTAGCTTTAGACCAATAAACTGGATTTGCCAATATTTCTTTTGTATTTGGTCTTTGTTTGGGGTCTTTAGAAATCATTTTTTCAATTAAATTTTTTTGCATGTAAACTTCTTCATAATTTAAGTAAAATTAAAAAAAAAAAATAAAACTTTTAATTTTTTATTTTAATTTACCTGATTTGAAACTAGATAATTTATCTAGCTTATATTGATTAGTAAATATATTTGTGGTTCTCATTATAGATTCTCCAAAGCTTTTTTTTTTAAATAATTCTATGAAAAAATATTTTATTTAGTTATCTTAATAAAATTTTCTTACGGATGCGATCCACCACTTAGTACAAAGTAATAAACGCAACCCATAGAGAATATATCGACAGATTTAGTTATTCGCTTAGGCTTATAATCAACTTCAAGTTGATTTTCTTTAGTAACTTCATCTAAATCATCATATATTTCTGGCGCAGTCCAACCCTCAGTACCAAACATACCACTTCTTTTCGAAAAAGAGTTGATACCATATTCGAGTTTTTTGCATAAGCCAAAATCAGAAATCATTACAAATACTTTACCTTTTTGATCAGGAAATGATATTAAAATATTATGAGGCTTAATATCACGATGAACTATATCTAATGAATGTAGATGATCAAGGCCTTTTGTAGCTTGTTCTAATATGGTCAAAATCTTTAGCTCTTGCTTTGGTGGTTCTATAAGATTAAACAAGTTGTGAACATAATCGTTTAAAGTCATTTGACATAATTCTAAAGCTATGTATCTAAACTGGGAATCCGATTCAGTACAAAAATATCTTAAAACATTTTGATGCTGGTCGGCATCTCTTAACAGTTCTACTTCTCTATCAGCAAATGTATAACAATCAGGCAATAATCGCTTCACTGCTACAGGTCTGTTTTCGAATGTTCCACGGTATACAATCGTACCAGAACAACCATGACCAATTTTTTGATTTTGATCATAACATATTTTACCGATACGAATTATTCCGTTCGGGTTTATTTCTGGTGTTGATTGGGAATGATGTGAATAAATAAAATGTTGAGATTGCTGTTGACTTGATTTTTTGTTTGAGCCAGAGTTTGAATGACGAGATGATTGTCTAGAAGAGGTCTTTTTAGATAAATTGTTAGAATGTTCGTCAAAATTTGCATCTTCATCAGATTCTGATGTAGAAGAAGATGTTTGATTAGATATGGAATTTAAATGTCTTTTTAACTCTTTTGTTTTTCTTTTTTTTCGTTCATCGTAAATATTTTTAGCTAGGGGTAATAAAGAGCCTAATAAGACGGTAAAAATAGTCCAAAAATATTTGTTCTGCATCAAGCTATCAAATTTGTCAAATATTGTATTTTTTATTTTATTCGTTTTTGAGCCTTGTTGTTTATTTGTTTTATCTACGGAACATATTGGCTGCTCCAAACCGAATATTTTCGGAAATGAAGATTTAAAAGATTCTACATTATCGTCTTTTTGAGATATAACTATTAACTTGTTATTTGGTTGTATAAAATCAGGAGGTGGATTAAATTTTTCTGGTAATTTATGATGGCCGACTGCGATCGATTGACTTGATACCATTTGCTTGTTATCTTTAAATTCAGATTTATCTTCAATTAAATTAGTATTATTTTCCATTTGAGGTAAATAAGATCCTTTAGGACCTTCTAATGCAGCCAACTGCCAATTATAAATTAAAGCTGGCATTGCATAAAAATTATTTTTATAATAGCCAATATAAAGTGTAGATACAAACAAATTATTAGATGGTATTTTAGAACTAGAGGCAGGTGTTGATGTTGCTGAGTTTTTATTCGAATAATTTACGTTCTCTTGATCCTGATTTATTTGTTCTTTGTAAAGTAACATATACGAATTTGGATCTAAACTAGTCAAAGCTTCGACTGCAAATGTAGCAAAATTTATTTTAAACAATTGCTCGTTTTCGTATCTATACATAGCTATTATTGGATGCTCGAGTCTTATCCTCCATTTAAGCTCACCACTCTTTTTGTCTAAAGTAACTAGAGTACCATCTGAACTTGAAGTAAAATGATAAAACGGATAGTCATTCGATTCGGCTTCTTTTTGATTATTTATATTAGCAGTTTGTGGCATTGGTTTGTCAACATTTATTTTGGAACTATGTGCATGCGTCGAATAATCAAAATAAGTTAAATTAAATAATTTTTTTCTTGTGCCAACATCAAACATGCTTATAGTGTATTGAGTCCGACCGATTAATAATACGTTTTCATCAGAACTAGATATTTTAGACGATAGAGTCTCGGATGTTAAAGTATCAAGTTTATAGCCAGTTCGATAATCAATTGCTAACCATTCGTCTTTTTTGTCTCCAGTGTACAAATAACCATCTGAAGACTTTGAGGGCGAAGCACTGACCAGCTCAGCTATTGTATATGGAAATTTTTTTAACCCATTTTGATTATTAAATATGTATAAACTACCATCACGAGGATCAGTCAAAAAATAAGGACTTTTAATTAGTATGTAATTAGCAAAAAAAAACTTTTAAAACAAATTAATAATATAAATCAGAATACTTTTCATAATTTTTAGGAAATTTCAAAACAGCTTCTTCTTTTAAAGACCATTTTATTTTACCATCTAATTTATCAATTGCGTAAAAAGATCCATCTATTGTGTTCAAGTAAATGTAATTATTTTTAGACTGGATTGTCTTTTAAAGTTTAAAATTATTTAAATATTAAAATTTATTTCATTAAATATAAATTTTTATTTTACTGATAATTGATTGGATTGCTTATAAATCGAAGATGTGTCTTGAACTAAAGGTAAATTTATATTTTGGCATGATATGGCTAAGATGAGGAGAAAATTAAAAATTGAAAATTTAAGCATTATTCATTGATTTTGGGATTTTAAAATCCATTTAAAAATTTTAATCTATATTTTAAAATAAACTGATTATTAATTATATACTTATTTGCCAACTCTACATTATTTAATTTTTAATTAAATTTTTTTTCGTTTTTTTTTTTTTTATTATTTTTGCTAATATGTAATAAAATATATAAAAATTTTAATTTATTATTTTTGAAATTTTAAAATAAAATTTGCAATTTATAGTATTATAATAATTTATTTCAGTTGAATCTAGAAATTCTCAAGCAAAAATTTAAAAAACAATGTATATTTTGAGTTAATTTGGATATCGATTAAGAAAAATAATAAAAGCTATTTTATCAAGTCTCTGAGTCATTTAAGTGACGTGTTTTGAAACAACGATTTTATTAAAAAAAAGTTTTATGAAACATCTTGAAAAGTTTTGAGAATAAATTAAAAAAGTTTTTCATTTCAAGATAAAACATTTTGAATTCATAGCATGCTTTCTTAGTTGTATAGCAAGTTTATTAAAGAATGGGTGTATAAAATTTTCTAATTATAAAATTTATAAAAATTTACAAATGCTAAAATTTTTGCCAAAAAAATTCGCTTTAATACTCGAATTTATTTTTTGTATATAAAGTTGAAAATTTTCAAAAGTTTTTTATATAAACATTTTCTAAATTGCAAGCAATATTTTAAAAAAAGAATTGGTTTCATAGCTAATCAGATAAAATTAAATTAATTTATTAGAGGTTGTATTTATAATAAATTTAGCAAGATTTTTAAAGCATAAAGATCAGTGATAACTTTGTTTTTTTTTTACTTTTAACCAGTCAATTAAATTTTTTTTTGAAAAAATAAATTATAGTTAAGTAGTATTACGAATTCGCAAGCTTTTCATAAAATTTCATACAAACTATTAATATTTATAAATTTAAAATATTTTAAAGTATGATCATAATTATTATTACTATGTTGTTTCTTGGATACAAAAATAAATATTTATTTAATTCAAACTTAGACCTGAAATTTTCTAATCATTAACTATGGGAACATTAAAATAAAACAAAAAAAATTTTTGTAAATTTTTGTATTTTTAAAAGTATTAAAAATTTAAATAAAAAAATTTGATTAAATTGATTCTAAATTGATAAATATTAATTATAGGTTTTACAAAATTAAATTAAGGACCTTTAAATTAAATTATGATATGTTTTAATTTTAAATTTAAAAATTACATTTTTACGAAATTAAAATTTAAATAAAATATAGTGAAAAATTATTTTTTTTAAAAAAATTGGGAGAAAAGTTTAAAAAATTTAAATTTGATCTGGCATTACATATGAAATGTCATCCCATGGATGTCTGTATAAGCCTTGTTTTAATCTTTTTTGATCCAAAAAGTGTCCAATAAAGCCCATACTTCTTCCCAATACAAATATACCATTCAAAGCTCCTACTTCAACAAATTCATTAGCTTCTTCCATAGTGAAACAGCCACTGTTTCTTAATAAATCAACCATTGAAACTCCAATAACACCATCTACATTCAAAATTAGATTTGGTTTTTTAGATGTAGTAATTTTTTCTACTTCAAGAGCGTAGTCTAATAAAGGTGTGGCTGAGAAATTCTCTTTTGAAAATTGTTTTAACAAAATAACTCTCATATCTGGGTTGTTTAAAGATTTTACTCTATGCCCAACACCCATAATCAATTTTCCTTCTTTTCTCATTTTATTTACAAATTCCATTGGTGAAAGTCCTGCATCATAGGCTTCACTAAATTGACGTGCAGCTCCGTCCAAAGCACCACCGAAACGTTCACCAATAGTCAACAAACCTGATGCTAAACATGAAACTAAATCTTTACCAGCTCTAGCAGCTACTATAGTATTGTGAGCTCCACTCACAGCTGGACCGTGATCAGCAGTAACCATTAAACACATTTCTAAATATTTACTTGCGTATTTTGGTAGTCTTTTTCTAAACCACAATAAGCTTAAAACACCACCAATGCCCATATCTTCTTTAATAACATCAGTTATTGGCATTCCAGCATACAACAATTCTTGACCTCTATCATCGCAAATACTTGACATAAAGCTAGCTGGTTTACGAATTAAGCCCAATTCTCTAGCCCAATCATAGTCCATTGGTACTGTTGGTGGTACTGGTTCAGCTTTTGGTACAATTACGTTCGATTCGACTAATTGATCAAAAACTTTTTTGATTATGTCTCCTAAATCATCAAAAGAATTTGGTACAAATGCTCCTACTTCTCTTAAAGTTGCGTTTTTAGTAGTAGCTTGTTCTTGTTCACCATTAGCACATGAACCAGCATGGCCGAATTGTACTTCAGAAGTGAACATTTTGGCACAAGTACCTATACACCAAGCAATCAATGGTTTAGTGATGCGTTTCGCTTTGATAGCTTCAACTATTTTGTACTCTTCAGTACCACCAACTTCTCCTAAAAGAACAATCATCTTGACTTCTGGATCGTCTTCATATCTTAAAATATGATCAATAAATGTACTACCCGGATATCTATCACCACCAATTGCAACACCTTCATAAACACCATTTGAATTTCTCGATATAATATTATTCAATTCGTTCGACATACCACCAGATCTAGATACATAAGCAACACTGCCTGGTCTGTACAATTTAGACATTAATATATTATCTAACATACCACCAGTATTTCCGATTTTAAAGCAGCCTGGTTTTAAAGCTCCTACAGTAGCTGGACCAATCATAACCACATTTTTTTGATTAGCTAATTTTATCATACGACGAGTCAATTGTTCTGGTATACCTTCAGCTATTATAGCAATGCATCTTATTTGTGGATAAGTCAAAGTTTCCATAGTGCTTTCATAAGCAGATCGTAGAGATGCAAAATTGATTAAAACATCTGCTTCTGGATGTTTTTTCATAGCATCAGCCATATTTTTGTAAATTGGAATCAATATCTCTCGGTGTCCCCAATAAAATTTTTGTTTATGATCACCAGTAAATGGATAAATCATGGCTACTACTGATGGCTCTTTTCTAGAGCAAACATGATCAAAATCTAACATACCTTGTACGGCTTTATTTTGCATACCCCAAATAATACATTTTGTTTTTTCAGTAAATAATGGTTTTACATCTTCTTTTGTTATTGATACATAATCGCTTAGTTCTTTGGCTGGTTGAGTTGAAGTTGAAGATGATCTCATTTTTTGTTGTTGTTGTTGTTGCTCAACATGTTCTAATGAATCATAACTGTTGTTTGGTAACAAGAAATTTGCTGTGGTCATAGATGGTTTAGATGGTTTTGGAATGTCACGCTTGTTCAAAGCCATACCAACAATTGCAGTCATGTGGGTCTCAGGACCAAAAACATGAATTGGTATGTTCAACGATTGTCCTACTTCTCTCATTACTCTTAAGCCTTCTTGATAATTTGGACCAGCGCGACGAACATAAATTACTATGTTATGCTCGATTATTCTTTGACTAAATTCTTGTAAAGCTTTTACAATACCCTTAAAAGTAGCTGCAACATTTGTAAAATTTGCAATACCACCTCCGATTAAAAGTACTTTTCCGAGTTCGTGTTTTTCTTTGGTCATTAGATTTAGAATTGTTTTGGCATATTCATAGGTTTGTTGTTCACTTGGAGCACCTGAGTATTCACCATAATTAGCCAATTCAGATGCACCACCGAGATCACAAATTGTATCTGAGTAAATAACACTGGCACCACCACCAGCAACCATAGTCCAAATACGACCTTTAGGATTTAAAATTGTTAATTTCAATGAAGCGCCTGATTTTGAGTCCAACTCGGCTATATAGGCTTCTTCTGGATAAGCATCTCGTCCGAATGGTGGTGGAAAATCAATATCACCCCATTTTGGTTTGCATAAAAATTCAGCTGTTTGATCTATTTTAGAAGCTAAATCTAAAATATAAATTTGATTGTTGTCAGTTAAAACTAATGGATTTATTTCCAAGTAAGTGAAATGTAAATCCATATAAGTCTCGAATAAATTCAAGATAAATTGAGTTAGAATTTCTTTTCTTTTCAAATTGGCTACATTTTGTAACAACTTTGATGTAACATCACTCATTTTTAGCTGTTCGTCTATTAAAACAGTTAATTTAACTGCTTTAGAATCTACATCACCAATATCAACGCCGCCTTCGTGATGAAAAAGAATGGTTTCACCTTCTCTGTGTGAATAAATGCATACATAATATTCATCTTGTTGGTTGTGTGCTACAAATGGTTCAATAATGAAATTAGATAATTTACCGCTAGCTCTACCGACTTGAATGTCTTTATTCATTCTTTCATCGATCCATTTTTTAGCCTCATTCAAATCACAATTGACTTTTATTAGACCTAATTTACCACGTCTCTTGATCAATTGATCTGGTTTAACTACTAGTTTATGAGTCAATAACCATGGGTTAGATTGTACCAATGATTCCCACGATATACTATTGTTAAAAGTAGCTGCTTGGCTTTGTGTTATTGTGGTAGACAGGTATTTGGACAATAATTGTTTACCTTTGGCTTCAGAGATTGCTTTGGCAGACATATTTTAATTGATTTAAAAAATTTTTTATCTAAAGAAAATATTTTTTTAAGCTTATATTTATAAGTTTTTTTTAGAAAAATACATGCTTAAAATTAGACAAGTAAAAATAAGTCTTAATGATGACGATTGCAAGCTTAAACTTATATTAATTTAGTTTTTTTTTTCATGCAAATTTGTTAATATTTCATAATTTATACAGCTAGAAATGAAATTTTTTTTAAGAAAAATTATAAATCTGCTTTCAAGGACCTTTTCCATTCAATTTAAGTAAAATATGAAGCACATGCGTTTATAAGTTGACTTAAATTTTATTTTTAAAAATAGTTTTGAATCGCAATTTTTGATTATATTTTTACAATTTGCAACAAAAGAATGAAGCGTATTTTAGCTTATTATTACTACAAACAAGGAAAATAACTTTTATGTTTTTTAAATTTTATCTTAATTTAAAAGACAATTACTAAGCTAAATTAAATACTTTAGTATTTTTTCAAATTTGAATAATGATATAATTAATATGGAAAAATTGATTTTTTTATTTTATTTTTATTACATTTCTAATTATGATAAAAAAATTTTTTCTCAATTAATTTTTTTTCATTTTATTATTAATAATTAAAAAAATATAATCGCAAAAAATTTATTATTGTGACATACTTTGAAAGAAATTCTAAATATTAGATAAAACTAATTTAAACAAAGAATTAAGATCTTTTTTGATTAAGTAAAATATCACGAATATTTTTTAATCTAAATTCATTTTGTATATTTATAATCTCTAGGGAAAAAAAAAAATGTTTTTATCATAAAATTAGATGGTAAATAAATTCTAATTCCTATTACATAATTTGCTAAAACTGAGCTTAAATTAAAGGTTAAAATTTTATTAAAGTTTAAGAATAAAATTGAATTAATTTAAATTTTAATTAATTGAATTATCAAAGCAAGACTTGAAATTATCAAATTTCTATACAAAAAAAAATCAAGTTATCTTGACGAGACGATGTCGTACTTTAATTTTAAGCAACTTTTCTTGTTTAACTTGGTATTTAAATGATATTAAAGAAAAATTTTTAGTATTTTTTCTATATATTGGTTTTTGAAAATTTTTTTTTTAAAAACCAAAAGAATACTTAAAATTTTTATACTAAATTTGTTTTCCTTATCTAAATTAGTTTAAATTATGTAAAAAATTCATAATATTTTTAGACATAATAGAGGTTTAAAAAGAAATGGAAAACCAATAAAGCTAAAATCTTGCTTTATAATTGAACTGGTCTGGTAATGTATTTTGTTAATAATAATAAAATAATTTTCAAAAAACATCTTTATTTTAAAACCAAATTTATTTAAAAAATATAAAAAAGATTATTAAAAATTCATTAAAATAAATTTCATTCTAATAAATAAGTCCTTGATTCTCTAAATATAGTTTTAATTAAACTACTCAATGAATTGAATGTTTCATCAATTAAACCCTATTTAAAATAAATTTGAAAAAAAAAAAAATAAAAAAAAAAATTGTTCAAAATTAAAGTTTTACTTGAGGAACAACAAATTGTAAAGTCCTTGATTCTTGTGATCCCCATTGGACAAATTCAATCATAAAACCTTTAATACATTTTAAAACGAGTTCTGCTCTTTTCATTACCCAGCTAATAGTCATTTCTTCAGTCATTTGATGAGTTAATAGCAAAGGAAGAGTTATGGTATGAACATTGTTTGTTATACAAGCCTTGATAATATTTCTAAGACCTAATATAACCGGATGTCTACTCGACAAATCAGATTGTTTCAGAGACGAACTACTATTAACATCGTTCGCTCTATCAAATGAAGCTAAATGAAAAACAACATGTGTCTGCGACAAATTTGAATGTTTGGTTACATAAAAATCTCCAATATTAATCCTAGCAAAGTTAGCTTGATTCTCTAGCTTATTAACTGAATTAATACATTTAATAGTATTCTCGATTTGATGATCTATTGAATTAAAATGAAAATCATAACCGTTTTTGTTGCATATTTGATAAAATTTGGAACTTATATCAACATAATAAGAGTCTAAAGCATTATTTGTTTGACTCATTTTTTGACTATCAATGACAGAATCAACCAACAAAACCAAAGCATTTAGTTTATTTTCTGAATAAAGAGACATTGCTGTTAACATACTATGAGGTTCTATATAATCAGTTAATAAATTATCCGAATTTTTTAAATTAACATTTCCTAATTTAAATCTATCTTTGCAATAGTCTAAAATATCGCATCTAATTAATCTTAAATTATGAGTACTTTTCAATTGAGCACCAAGTTGAATGGTGTAACTCTCTTCGATTCGATCAAAAGATTGATCAAATACACGGCTTATCCTTTTAGGTAATTTAGACTCGTCTACAAATTGAACCGAAGTTAATGAAGCTTGACTCAAATCTTCTACATCTTCTAGGTCTGTTTGATCTAAATAATCACTTATGTCTTTATTAAGTATTTTGTCGCCAGGTTTTCGATTGTTAAATTCATCATACAATTTGAATAAAAATTTACTAAATAATCTTTGTTGTTTATTCTTTAATGATTCAAGTTTAGTCGAATTCAAATCTGAATTTGAGCTAAGTAGAAATTGATTGTATTTTTGATTGAATTCTATTGTGTTTAAGAATTCTTGTTTTATAATTAGATTCATATAATCCGAATGTATTAGCTGATGATACATTTTTGAGATCAAGATTAAATTTTCACTTTCAGAATTATTTTTCTTGCAATTTTGATCTAAAATATTCAACCAATATTCGTTCAAATTAAATCCAAATTCGGAATCAATTAGTTTATTTAGTGCTTGGTTTAACTTTAATTGATAATACTCAAGTCTTTGATTGTATAAAAAATCATTGAGGCTTTTTATAAATTCTTCATTTATTAATAAATAATAGTTTAAATTTTTTGTTTTATTTTCCATATTTGAATCAATTTGATCTATTATTAAATAAATGAGTTCATTTAAATTCTTCTGGTTAAAACTTTGATTGTTTTGATGCATCAAGTTTATGTTTAGATTGTTATTTACAAGATTTAGGTTTAAATCAATCAATTTTTTTGAATTTAAATATAAAGTTAATTGTTTTTCTTGGAACGAATAATCAAAAATGAAATTTGGTGGCTGCATTTTGTTTATGAAGTAAATTTTTTCAAATTTTTTTCAAACAAATTTTTATTTTGGTTAAAGTTTTAAACTCAATCACATGATAAATTTTATTTTATTTTATTTTTTTATTAAGATTTCAAGTTTCAAAAAAAAATTTTTTTGAGCAAAATTAACTTAAAATTGGCAAACAAAATGATATCAAATATGTTAAATTATAATACTTATTAGCTTGCAATTGCATTATCAACAATTGATTATAATCATCTAATTTTAAGCATATATTAATTAATAAAGAACCCTTTTGGTCCTCTTTATGGTATCAAATCTTATATTTTATTTTTATCATAAAATGTTTTATCCTGCTTAATTTTTCACAATTATTAACAATTAAAAAATTGATCAATTGATCATATTAACTTATATAAATTTAATAAATTTGAAGTAAGTTTTTCCATTTAGTTTTCGAATAAAAATATTTTTTGTCAAAGATTATAAATTAAATTAAGATAAAAAAAAATTGAACAAAACTTGAATTTTTGAGTATATCCAATTTTATTATTTGACTTGTCATTTATTCTGGTATACATTCATATAATTTATCTTATTTGTAGATAAGCCCTTGATATAATTTTAATGAAGCTTAAAATTTATAAGAATTTATACAGGATGTCTACAAATCAATCAAAGGATCAACAAAACCAAAGCGTTTAAATTATTTTCTGAGCAAATAGGAATTTATTTTAGATTTTGTTTCAAAATATTTAATAAAAACTTAAATTAAATTTAATAATTTTATAAAATTATTATAAAAATTTTATTTTTCTATCACTTGTAATAAATATTCAAAATTTAAAATTTAAATTTTAAACTTTTATACAAAAAAAAATGATAAATCTATGTTTAAGCATTGTTTTAATTATCTTATTGCTATTAATATTAATTAAAATATCAATTAAGAAATTCCTCCCGTATGTTATAAATTTTATAATGAAAAGAGTTCATGCTCATTTGGCAAGTGTAAAATCGAAACAATTCGAAGAAGCTTTGAATAAACTAAAAACAAACAATAAATCGGGAAGATTAGAAGTTTTAGAATTGGGAATTGGAACTGGTTTAAATTTTAAATATTTTCCTAAAAATTCAAATATAACCATTTTGGACAAAACTGACATATTTTTGCCTTTATTGAAAGAATCGATTACAAAAAATAATAGAAATGACTTGAGCGTATCAAAACTGGTTATTAATAAAGCAGAAGAGATGATTTCAATTGAATCAGAAAGTATGGACGTTGTTGTGCACACGTTTATTTTATGCTCTGTAGACAATTCTGATCAAGTTTTAAAAGAAATTCATCGTGTACTAAAACCAGGCGGTATTTATATATTTTTAGAACATTCTTTAGATGAAGACAACTTATGGAGAAGAGTTTTACAAAGATTAATTAAACCAATGTGTGGAGATTGCAAATTTTTGAAAATGAAAAATATATTAAGCAAATTTAATGGTGACGTCAACCTTAGAAAGTATTTTATAAATACTAAACTTTTTACATTTATCAATCCAGTTGTTTATGGTTATTCTCAAAAAAATTAGACAATTTTTCTTTTAATTTTAGAAAATTTTCTCCTTGTCTAAGTCAACTTTGGTTCCAATTTTTAAATTATAGTTTAGTATTTAGAAAATAAAATTTTGTTTTATTTTAATTTATTGATAAAATTTGAATTAAGTAAACTTACTGTTTATCTGAAATTATTTTCTAATTTTAGTAAATAAAATTTCAAAAAAAAAAAATTTTTAATCTCAATTGAAACCTATTCCCAATAAATATGAATTTTTACTTTTTTTTTTTACTGCTTCAAAATAAATATAGTTTGATTTCGATTTAAATGAATCCATGTTTTTTTTTAATGTAATTTAAGCTAGGATTAAAAGAATTTTTTGATGGTAAAAGAAACTTTGTACAAATTAATGAAAAATAATATAAGGAAATTAGTATAATTTTTTTCGAATTATGATTTTAATTTTTTTTATATATTTGTGTTCAGTTAGGCGATCAGATGCTCACATAATTTTCAACTTGTTCGCCTAATTTATATTTGATGAACAAATTGCTTACTTAATCTGTAAACACGCTTTGTTCACCTACACGACTAGACTCTTTTTTTTTTATAATTATACTTCAATCAATTTTCTTTCCAAATAACTAATTAGAGCAAGTTATTAAAATGTGACAAAGATTATCCATCATCGAATTAAAAAATTTGAAATTTTTTAAATTTATTTTAATAGGTAATTTAAAATGCCTAGGACCATATCACGTTGAATGCACCGGTTCTCGTCCGATCACCGAAGTTAAGCAACGTCGAGCCCGGTTAGTACTTGGATGGGTGACCGCCTGGGAATACCGGGTGTTCTAGGCCTCTTTTCTTTTTTTTTTTTTTTAATAAATCAATTCAAAACAAATAGTTAAGTTTATTTCAAAAAAAAAAAATAAAAATAAAAAATTCAAATTTGAAATCAAATAAATGAAATATTAACAAACTAAATATTTACATAAAAAAGATATTTTTATTTTATAAATCAAAAATAATATATTATTAAGTAATATTACAATTTTTAAATCCAATCATTAAATCAAATGGGAAAATTATTTTTAATAATTGGTTTGATAGGCCTATGTCATGCAGGATATTCAGCAACACAGCATCGTAGTTATATGCGTCTGACAGAACACGATGAAGACGCCAATACGTCCAGACTCACATCATTGCCATTAGATATATTAATTCAAACTCTTGTTTGTTTAGGTTTAAGCTGCTTCGGTGTTATAAATATAGCAACAAAATTTAGACCAATAAAAATAACAAGCGAATATGAAAATAAAACTTGGGATAATGTAGCTAATAGAACTTCTTTTTACCGTTTCAATCACCGTGGAAAATACTTGTTCTCGCCTGATTTGAATCAAGCCGATTTAGATCCAATTTTAAATGAATATGTAAACATAAAACCTGTTTCGAGAAAACCACCACCAACTAGTCAGAGAGAACAAATCCAAGAAGTAGAAACTTCTGGCTCAGAAAGTGATTCAGACTCTAATAATTCCGATTATGAACCAAACTCAGCAAGTCAAAATTAAATAAAAATTATTTTGATCAAAAAATATATTTCTTTTTTTTTCATTTTTTTTCAGTTTTTTTTATTAAAATAAATTTTAAATAAAGTCAATTAAATTTTTTTTTTATTCAATTAACTAGGTATTAAAACACCTGGCGTATATAATATATATAAACTAATAATAGTAAAATATAAAGATTAAATTTATTTAATAAAATTAAAAGATATTAAAAAAAATGCAGGCACCATCAGCAGCTTATGATATTTGGTCTAAATTAACAGATAGTTTTTCAAATTTTAGATCAACTATAATCGAAAATTTCAAGAGCTTGGATCCATCTAATATAAACGATTTAAAAAATAATAGTTTTTTCATCGAAACCATACCAAAACAAGAATCAAATACATTAATAGTACAATCAAAGCAGTTTTTTGTAAATAATCAAAAGCAAATTTTGTCTATATTGAGCAAATTATTAGGCTTGTCTGTTTCTGCTGTAACATCATATTTTTTATTGAAATGGTTTATGAAATCTTTGGACCCAACAAATGCTGATAAACTTTCGGCTAAAACAAGAGCTGATCGAATTATGAAAATGATTGGTATTGACAATATTGAGCTTAATGAATACGAACTTTTTATAGCTTCGAATATAATTTTACCAAATGATATTGATTGCTCTTGGCAAGACATTGGTGGACTCGAGCACATAATTGATGATTTAAGAGAAACAGTTATTTATCCACTTAAAAATTTTGAGACTTATTCATCTAACAAATCAGCAAATAGTCTTATAAACAAAAGGTCCCGGCTTATTCAGCCTCCAAAAGGAGTTTTGTTATTCGGCGTGAGTTTATATTTGAAATTCTTAATAAAAATTGTTATTATTTAATTATATTATTTTTTAAGCCACCTGGCAATGCAAAAACTATGATTGCTAAAGCGCTAGCCAAAGAATCTGGTGCTCGATTTATAAATTTACAAGTTTCAACTCTATTTGATAAATGGTTTGGTGAATCACAAAAAAGAACTGAAGCAGTATTTTCTTTAGCTAGTAAAGTACAACCGGTGATTATATTCATAGATGAAATAGACTCTTTTTTGAGATCAAGAAGAACCGATGATCATGAATGTACAAGTACAATGAAAACCCAGTTTATGACCTTATGGGATGGTTTAAGCACTAGTCAGAAAGATAATCGAATATTGATTATAGGTGCTACTAATAGACCTGAAGACGTTGATTCGGCAATATTGAGACGTATGCCTCAAATGTTTTATATAGGACTACCGAATGAGGCACAACGAAAAAAAATTTTGAATGTTATTTTAAAAGACGAGAGTTTAGCTGATGATGTTGATTTAGATGATATTGCTGAAAAAGCAGTAGATTATAGTGGTAGTGATTTACATGAATTGTGTAGATGCGCAGCTATGAATAGTTTTATAGAACATTTGAAAAAAAGAAAAACAAACGATGAAAATTGTTTCAAAATAGAAAACAACGATCAAAATCAAGCTAATTTAATAAGAAAAATAGATTTTGAAGTGGCTTTTAATAAAATGCAAGTTAAAAATTTAACAAATAAAAATCGGTTCGATTTTTCAAGGTCCTTTTTTTGAATTTTTATTTAAATTTTTTTATTAATAAAATAAAATTTTCATTTTTTTTTTTATCTAAATTAAATATATTAAATTATAAACGGGCTTAAAACCCCGGTTGATAATTAAAAATCTTATATTTGAAAGATTATTTCTAATTCTTTAAAAAGAAAATAAAATGAATAATTTATTTGGGTTAAGCGCCAAAGATAATGGTCCTAATTTTTATCAAATATTGGGTTGTGATCAAAACTCAACTGTATTTCTTAACAAAAAAATATTAAAAATAAAACAAATAACTTGGTAAATTTCTTGTTCAAGCAAGTAGAAGTTAACTTAAGGTTTATTTTTCATATGAAAATTGAGTATAGCTTTTAATTTCTATTATAACTACTTGCTTATCAATAAATTTACTATTTAAAACCGAAATTTTATTAATTACATGTTCAATTCATAAATGATTTAGACTGAGCAAATAAACACTGAGTATAAAATAAAGGCTCTTAAATTACATCCTGATAAAAATTTAAAAGATGAAAATTCTCGTAAATTTTTGTTTTAATAAAAATTTTTTTTCATAATATATTAAATAATTGCTTAAAATAAATTAGAAAATGAATTTAAAGCTTTGCTAGAAGCTAAAGAGGTTTTAATTGATCCAAAATCAAGAGAAAAATATGATCAATGGTTAAACTCTGGTATGGACATGTCGTGGAAAGATTGGTTTAATTTTACACAAAAAAACAATACTGTTTTTCATTGGGTCTACAAAAAACCCGAGCCCATGTTAATGTCAAATAGTATAGAATCTAATAAAGTTTTGGATGAGTTAGAAAAATTTAGAGATAAAACCAAACAGGTCAACGATACCTTATCAAAATTTCGCAATTACCAGATTTAGCTCTTGTCAGAAAATGTTCTCAATTCTTTGATCTCAGTTTGTTAATTTTGGATTCCAAAAACTAAAGACCCTTTTTAAAAAATTTTAGGTTTTATTATTAAAATTATTATAAAAGAAAATTTTTTTGAATTTTAAATTTTAAAAAAATTTTATTTATGTTGATCTTTCAGGATTATTATTTAATATAAATAAATATTTAATCGATTGTGTAGCTAGAAATCGTTCCAGCATGAAAATAAATACCATTTTTTTTTTTTTATAATTTAAAATAAAAAAATAAACAAAATAAAAATTTTTTGTTTTTTTTCTTTCAATTAATCTATTTTAACTGCAGCATATATTTTTGATACAAAAAAGTATGATGAAAAGAAACCAATTGTACCAGTTAATATCCAAATTGTGAAAGAAATTAGGAACGAATATCCGAAGTATAACAATGATGGAATAAACTCGGATATTTCAAGCTAAAAAATTTTTAAATTTATAAATAATAAAATTAAATTAAAATAGACTTTAAAATTAAAATTAAAAATTACTTCTGTGATAAAATAAAATATAGAATAGAAGAAAACATAAATTGCGCACCCGCCTGATGCTATAAACGATCTCCACCACCAGTGATAGTCTTCAGCACATAACTGGAAGTATGTCATTACGACAGCTATTTCAGAGCATGATATAATTACAATTAGAAAGACCAAAAATAAAAATCCGAACAAATAATAATACTGATTCTCCCAGATAGCCTTGATATATTAAAAAAAAAATAATTAGCTCTATCTTTGATAATACATACAATAAAGTTAAAAAAAAAAAGTTTACGGAGAATATGAAAAATAGTTCTATAAAACAAGCACCGAATGGTAAAATACCGGCCATTAGAGTGCTTATCATGGGATTCATATACCAAACTTGATCTGGTACTTGACGAGGTATTTGATTAGTTCTTACTGGTTGTGAATATGGCTGTTTACGATATCCAAAGTAATAGCCCAAAAACACGAGTGGTAATGAAATACCAAATATCATTGTCAATAAAGCAATCATAGTCGAAAATGGCACAGCTCCTGAAGATTTTTTTCCCCAAATAAAAAAATTCAATAAAAAGCAAGTTCCAAAAACTACAGCAGGATAAAAAATAGAGGTCATAAAAGCAGACTTTTTCCAATTTACACCTCTTAATGTTTTATATAATCTACCCCCATAATAACCAGCAACCAAACTAAGGATAGAATTTTAGAATTTAAAAAATATATTAATAAAAAAAAAAAAGCAAAATATATGATTTCATACCCCATGAAGACGTACAAAAACAAAGCACTGGTTACCAAAGCACCACGATAGGATGGTGATAACATACCAAGCATAGCGAATACAATTATTACAAATGACATTGAAAACAATTGAATGCCAGAACCAACCAAAACGACTAATAAATCAGTATTTTTCGGTGGTCTAAATACATCTCCGTGGACTAATTTCCATCCGGTTTCTTCAATAGCCTCTTCTGGCTCATCTTCTCTATTATATTTGGCAATATCACGTCTCAGCGATCTAATTAATATCATACTCAAAATACCAGCTAAGAAAAACACAACAACCAATGAATTTATAATCGAAAACCAATGGATTTGAACGTCACTCATTTTTAAGTATGAGTCCCAACGAGAAGCCCAAGGTATGTCGCTTGGTTGCCAAACAACCTCATAAGACATGTGTATTTTGTTTGTTTGTCCAGGTACTAGTTTTTGTGGCTTGACTGTAGCAGATTTTTCATTAGCTAAGGTTTCTACATTCTCTATACTACATGTACCATCTTGTTGTGGTTTTAATTGTGAATAATCAATACTATGTGTCTCTACTTCGAAGCCAACTACTCTATACAAATCCCTATTTTCATTTTAAAAATATAATCAAGAAAATTTTTCTTATTAGTATTATTTAATTACGTTGATTTTTCCGAATGATATTTAAGCACGAATCGAATATGATTATTTATGAAATATTCACCTGAGTTTACATAGCCCAATTGATAGCCATGTTCATATTGTTCTTCATTGCTATCTAACAAATTAAACTTGGTAGCGCATGGTAAATTATCTACTAGACTTTTTAAAAATAAAACTCTTAAAAAATAATCAAAATTAGTACAACTCTTTTTTTTTTAATTACAGATGAACATGATAAGCATCTTTAATTCTTTTTATAACTTGTTTAGTTTGGTCCGGATTAAGTTCGATATTTGGACAAGTAATTTTGCATTTTTCGTTAGTAGCCATTTTAACCGAGTATAAAGTATTTACTATACGATCTCCGCGTAATATTTCACCTAAATTTTCCGATTTGTATTTAACACCATTTAATGGTTTGCAGTGTATTGGTAAATTATAATAATCATATGGTAATTGAGTTTTAACGCTAGTCATTTTGACAGCTTTGACTTCAACGTTGTCGCCCATGCGAAAATCCTGCGGAGCGACACCAGGAACATAAAATGCATTTATAAAAGGTAAAAATTCGATTATTAATAGTACATATCCAAGTACTTTAATTGGTATTATTTTCTGCATTCTTATATTTTTTTGTTATTATTTAAAAAAAAAAATTTTATTTTATAATAAAAATATTTTAATAAAATTTTATTTTTTTTTTTTAATTTATTTTTTATGTTTCGTGTCTATTGATGCATTAAATATTAAAAAAATATTTTTCTTTTGATTAAATATAGATATAATATATATATATATATATATATGATATATATTAAAGAGAAAACTTGAAACTTATTATTGAACTTATATTTTCTATATAAATATATATATATGTATATTGCAAATATAATAATAATAATAATAATAAAAATCTAATAGTCAAAGATGAATGATATGAATTTTTAATTTTTTTTTTTTTATTTATTAATAAAAAAATTTGCATGCGTGTTACAAAAAAAAATTACTTTAAATTCTTTTAAGTTTGTTAAAAAAAATTAATATAATATACTGTATATATATATATATATATATTAAAATTTTTAAATTGCTCTAAATAAAATAAATCATGTTTTGAATTTGTCTTTTATTTTTTCAATAATGCTGCTTAGCAATTTACTTCAAATTATGAATATTATGTAATGTAAATTCGATCAAAGAAGTATAAAATTAAGTATCAAAAAGTTGGTTTTTCCTAAAATTTTTGAACACATAAATCCAAAGTATTAAAAAGGTTAAAAATAATTTATTAAAAATAAGTTTAGTTTTAAGAAAAAATTCTAAAAAATTCTAAAGCATTTTGAAATTTTAAAATAAAAAACCTTTTATATATGCTATATATCTGTCTCAGTTTATACCATCTTCAAAAAATTAATTCCATATGCTCCTTTTACTTAATTAGAAAAAAAAGAGTAAATGTTTTCTGTAACAAAAAACAGGAACTAATAAGGACGAAAAGAAACTATTTTCGGAAACTGTCAATATCGTAATTCCTTTTTATATAGTTGCATTTTTTTAAGAGTTTTTGGTTGCAACTTTAATACATAGGATCAATGGTAACTGATGCCAAAATCGAAAAAGGACGCAAAATTTTAAAATCCTTTCTTAAAAACTAAACTTTTATAAATTATTTTTAACCTATTTAATAGTTACGGTTTTCTTAATAGATTCTAATTTAAAGAATATTAAAAATTAAAGAAAAAAAATTTAATAATCAAGTATTCTTTAACATCAAAAATTATGTCAAATTGTTAGTAAAATTTTTTTAAACTTTTTAATTTTTAAAAAATTTGATGATTCAACCATTTTTTTAATAATAATTTTTTTTTTGTTTTAAAAAACTTAAATTTAATATAAATTGAAATATAATAAAAAAATATCGAATTAACAAAATAAAAATTTATTAAATAAAATACAAAAATCTCTATTTATATATTAATACATTTACAAATGAATGAAAAAATTTTAATTTTCTAGTAAAATTATTTAGGCTTTATCGAATAGTCGACCATTCAGATATCTCTACAGCACTAAATTTAGGCTGTAAAATTACTGAAGTTGTTTCAATAGGCGAATGAATTTTTATTTGTCTAATATGTGTGTCTCTGCCATTTTGATGATTTGCTAAAACAGCTAATTGTAACATCCATGTTTTGATCGGCTGATTTGTATTATCTTTTGGGTCTCTTAATGGTATAATAATCCAACCGGCCGGTTCAAATAAATCATAAGCACCTATTTCTCTCAAATCGTTTACATGTGTCCCTGCTTTAATTACAATTCTACTTGGTGTATAGCTCTCATCTGATTTATAATCAGCATAAATACACAGATCTTTGACTTTAGTTTTTTGTTTAAACTGCATATTAACTAAATGTGGTTGTGGTCCATCGGATTGCCAAAATGTATCTAAACAATTATCTATTAAGTTTTCGACACCATAACCTGATTTACATGAGCTTAAAGTCCAAACTGCTTGATGAGATATATCCCTAGATTGACCAGATAATTCTTCTAAATAAGGGTTATACTCATTATCTGGTTTGCTTATTTGAATAGCTTCCATTTTTTACTTTACTAAAACTAATATATATATATATTCTATTAAAATCTCTTTTGATAATAAAACTTAATGCTTAAGCTGATATACCATTTCCAGCTAGGTAAACAACAAAAAAATAAACTAATAATAAATAATAATAAAAAATATTATTTTAATAATTTCTTTATTTTTATTTGTAAATTTTATGTATAGATATATAATATATATATAAATCACAAAAAAAAATAAATAATAATTTAAATAAAATATAAATTTTTTTTTTCTGAATTTTATTTTAATTTCTTCTTTTTTTTTTTAATTTTAATAAGATTATTACAAAAATCGAATCAGTTTTGTTGAAAATTAGATTTTCTTAACAAAAAAGGCTAAATTGATAAATTTTTTTGAAATTTCCACTTAATTTAAATTTAATTACTATCAAATACTAAACAGATATTTTAAAAGAAAAATAAATTTTTTTATTAAAAAATTCTCAGTTTTATTCATTTTTAAATTGTTTCAGAATTTTGTCAATAAAATCACCTGATTTGACTTGAAAAATAATGATTATTAATATTTATAAATTTTGTATGTATAAATTTATATTTAATAAATAAATAAATTCTAATTGAAAATTTTAATTGCTTTTTCCATGCTTGCAAATCTACTTTTATTTTTATTAGCTGCTTTGTTTTGATGGTCTATACCTAACCAAGGTTGTACTCCGTTTAAGTCACTTGTTTTTAATGAAAATGTGTCGTTATCTGGTAAATAAGTCGGTGATCCCATTGTGATTAAAGCGAAACGATACTTAAATTTTTAAAAACAAAAATTTAAAATTAAATTTAAAATTTTATTGTTGCAAAATTAGTTGCGTTATTTAACGCAGGAAATATTTGTTTAAGACGAAATTAATTTTGCAACAATTTGTTTTAAAAACTTAAAAAATTAGTTTAATTTAAAATAAAATTTTGAAATTTTTGTTTCTTACCGTAGCAAATTCTTTGTCATTGATATCTAGTTTACGCTGTATGCGCTGTTTAATATCCTTAAACGGTTCACCAAATTTAATTTTGAGTAAAAACGGTAGTCCAAAAGTGGCATATATTTCTTTGGAAAAATGAGCTATTGGCAATAAATAATCTTCACCGTTAGTATTTGTATTATTACTAATCATTTCAAACTCTTCTGGTAATACTTGTTCAACACGATACAATTTGTTACACACTTGAGTCGTTTCTAAATTATCTATTTGAGTGTCTTCTCTGAATATACGATGTAATTTAGAAGCAACAATTTCGACTAGTCTTAATCGGAAATTTTTCTCATCTTCGAATTGTTCCTTAGTAATTAAATTCTCTTTTAATAACTCTTGTCTACATTCACTTAATAAGTCTTTGACCAAAGCCTTCTTCAAAGGCATTAAAACCAATTCTTTTTCAGTTTTTAAATTAGAACTAAGCCAAGTTAATTTAAACGATCTTCTCTCTTCTAGCTCATATATTTTAATATTTAACTTTTGATAATACAATTTTTTGGCTTGTTGTTGTTGGCCTTGTTGCTGCTGTTGTTGATACTGTGGCTTTAATTGTAATATGTCTTTTAACAAAAGATCTGGATTATATTTTATGGCTTGATTTAATAACGAAGATTTCAGATCATATGTGTTAGAATTTAGATTTTGTGCTGGTTTAAAAAATTGTAATTTTTCATAATCATATTCCAAGTGTTCTCCGACTAGTTTAGAAAATTCATCATATTTCATTTTAAGAGATAAATTAAGATTAAATCCTTCATCGTTTGCTAAATTTTTGTCACAAAATAAAACCTCAATTTGTAGACTTAGATCTTTGAAATAATCGACTACAGTTGGTAATTTATAGCTTGAAAGTTTATCCTTTTCGTTTATTTGAAAAACGTATATATCACCGTCTAGCAATTGCTCATGAGCTAATTTACTTAATGGTATATCTTTAGATTGAAACGTGGCTATTTGACTAATTTTAACTTCCTCAAAAAACAACAAGTCTGTTTGTGGTGAGAATTTCATTTTTTTATTTATCCTGTCTTGTATTTGATTTAAAGTTGCCGATTTGGACAAATTCATTCTAAATACATATCTCAATGTACTCGTTTTGGGATCATAAAATTTGAAAAATATCATAACCTCGTCTTGTTTGTACGGTGCTAATTTTTGTTGAGTTAATTGTTGTTCACTGGGCAATGTTTGTGGTGTTTTGCTTATTAAGCTTGCATATTCGTATTGAGTTGAATAGGACAAATCATGAGAAGTTTCTACAAATATTGTCCAACAAGAATCTTGTTTTGATGTTTCTAATACGCTTTTATTCGCGTTTTCTTTCAAATCAAAACAATTCAATGGTCTTACTGTATGATTGTATCTGCTCATCAATGACCAAACTCTTATATCATCTACAGACAATTGCAACATTTCACTCAATTGTTTTGTCAATTCTAACATAGTGCTTAGTTTTTTTATCTTTATCTGTCTTTAAATGTTTTATAAAAATTTAATTAAAAAATCTTTGCAAATTTTTTTATATTTATTATTATAGGCTAAAATTCGTTCTTAATTTTTCACTTCTTGAAATCAATTATTGTCTTAATGCTTTAAGCTTAAGATTATTTTATAATACTTAAATTTAACTTAAAAATTTTAAAATAGTTTTCAAATCTAGAATAAAAGTAACTCAAATTTCAAAAGCAAAGAACCTAGTCAATTCGTCAAGATTTTAGCTTTTTTTAATTCTTGGAAAAATTTAAAATTTTTTACTTGGTAAACTCAATTTTATTTGGATCATACAGATCAGTATTTCCTAAATTATCGTAAAATTCTTTTTCCAAAATACAATTAATTTGCATGAACAAATGAGCTTCGTTTCTCTCTTTTTTTCTTACCAACTCCATCCTTTTTTCTTCTGCTAAACGATCTTGTAATGACTGTGGTATATCACTCTTCTTTACTTCACTTAGTACCAAATTTTTATGCGAATCTCTAACGTAAACCAACATATAAGCATTTGTCGAATGTCTAAAAGTCAACTCTTCCGACTGATTACCACCAAAATTAGCATTAATCGCATCTTTTTTCGAACATCTACTTACCACTTCATCATCAAATTTAAACCATTTGCCATCCAATTTTGGATTAATAAAAACCACATAATGTCCTCCATGGTTGTCACCACTGTGAACCAATACTGCATGAAGCAAATACTTTGCTGGTGTTGGTTGTTTTTTTTCCAAAAATTCGTCCAATTCAATAACTTCAAAAAATTCGTATTTATCATTTATTTTTATATTACTATCAGTCTGTGGATCGTACTGGAATCTCATCAAGTGTAAATGAAGTACAGGTGGAAAAGTGTCGAATATGACACCTTTTTGTGCCTCTTGGAGACCGAATTTACCGGCATCATATTTATTCTCACCTTCTAAACTCTCCACAGTAACATAATCCTTAAACGACTCGTATATATCCTTTTTGCCTTTTATATTCAACTGTATATCATAAAAACCTTCAGTTCTACGTGATTCATAATCAATTTGTTTACATTTAACATAAGAAATCATTTTTCCTTCAAATAAATTCGGAATGATTCCTTCTACTTTGGTATTTTTCATTTTATTTTCTAAATTATCCATCAACTTTAAATTTTGATCAATTTAATTTTTTTTTTTTTTAATAAAAAAATTAGAATATTAAAATTAAATAAACATACGACTCTACACAACTCTTGAACATCATGCTGCATAAAAGTGTCCAAAGTTTCCCAGCCAAAAGACCTAGTCAACTTTTTTGTACCAACAGATTTTTCTGAAAACTGTAGATCATAAAAAACTCTTTGCAAAGCGAATGGTACTGATTTGATAGTATCATCGCTCTCGGTTGGCATCAAATAAACAGCTTTGCGAAGTTCATTAGTGAAATACAAAGTTTGTAGCAAAGAATTCATGTAACAAGTAGCGCCTTGATTAGTCAAACCAACAAAGCCAGTAAGCTTTTTCGAATCCCATGCAGTGCCATGTGGTGCATCCGCATTGACCCATACCTCCAAAGTAACACAATCTTTTTGCGCATTATAATATCCTTTTTCCGGATCCATAATTTCTTTCATTGTAATAAACGGAGAAAAACCCCAATCATTTTCTTTCAAATAAAACAAATGCTGAATTTCTATTTAAAAAAAAAAAAAACAAATTTAATAAAAAAACAAATTTATTCTGTTTTTATAAAAGAATTTATTTATAAACTTTTAACAAGATTTTTTTCATGGTCAGTAGTGTGCAAGAGTCTTAGTTCAGCGCTAGCACATACCGACCAACGGTTGGACTCAGACTCGGCATTGCATTGTAAGAAAAAACCCAACACAAACTCGCGATTGTTCATTTGTTTCGACATTGCCAATATTTTCCATGGTAAATTACGCACAATACAAGCTTGTTGACTTAGACGAGATTCTTTGCTTTCTTTAAATTTGGAAAAATCGTTTATAACTAGTTGAAACGTTGCTTCAGCGCGTGATTCGTCTTCTAATTCGTTTTGAACCGAGTTCATTGATTCATCGAGCTTATTTACATCTTGTTGAACTTGTTCTGTCTCAGTTTGGCTCAGATTCGAGCTGTTATTGTTGTTATTATTATTATTGCTATCATTAGTCATATTTACATTAGAAGAAGCATCGTTTTGGTTAGAATTTAAACTAGAATAGACTTGTGGCGATGTTAAGAGTTTTTTCGATGGTGGATGGTCAAACGAGTTGTCGATTTGATTGTTCAGATCCTCGTCATCGTCGTCTATCTTTTGAATATTATTATTATTATTATTATTATTGTTATTATTATTATTGTTATTGGTCAAAAGATCAGCGCCTCCTATTTCCATTCGTTTTACTTTAGACTCTAACTTTTTTAATTTTACCAGACTTGAATTTGATTTATTCAAAGAAGCGATCGACGATGATGACGATGATGAATCGACTTTGCAACTTTGGTTTAATTTTGCGTCTAAATTTTTATTCTGTGATTTAATATTGTTGTTTAAAAATGTCGATTTGTTGTTTGTTGCCGGCGTTTGATTTAAATTATTTGCTTTTTGCTTTTGTGAATCTTTGTGACGTTTGTTCTCTGTTTGATTGTTATGATTATTATTTAAATTGTTATTGACTGAGTCTGTTTGATTATGATTCGATTTACTACTTGAGTGACCCGTGTTTTTAACTTTTTCAAATTATTTTATTAAATTAAATATTAAAACTTTTTTTCATTTATTTTTTACACAACAATTATAAAAAACAAAATTAAATATATTTCTTTTCTTTTTTTAAAAAAATAAAATAAAATGCGTTCAAATTTTTATCGATTTTAATAATTATATTTGCAATGTATTTTTTTAATAAAAAAAAAATAAAATATATTTATATATATAAATATATTAACAAGGGAATTCGGTTTTGATAAAAAAAAAATTTAGAAAATATTTAAAATTTATTAAAATAAAAATAAAAAAAATAATAATAATAAACAAGCAGAACAGGAGAGTTTAAATTTTATTTATTCTATTATAACTTGTTTAGTTATTTGCTAAAATCTTGCAATTATGATCATTTCAAAAATATTTTTTTATTTTTTATTCACAAGTCTGAAATATACATGCAAATTATGCTCTCTTTTAATTATATAAAATACATGATCACACGCTTGATATTGTTTATTTGTATATACTATGTATATTTGTACATACTGTGCTGTGTGTCTATGTGAGTCTAAATGCATAAGCAAATGATGGATGAAGGTATATAAATTATTTTGGAAGAGGGGTAATTTCATTATATACAGTATATACTGTATATACTTTAAAAATGAAATTTGTTATAAAGATAAGAGTTTTTTGATGTATACAATTATTTTTTATTTGAATTTAGTATTGTTGGCAATAGTGTCTTTATAAGCTTTTTATATTGTCTTTGAAAAAAATTTTTATTAAAGATTTTAATATAAAAACATAACCAAATTGATATATTTAAATAATCAAATTTATATTTTAAAATAACAAAGTTGAAAAACTCAAAACAAAAAAATTAAAAGTTTTTTAATAATAATTTTGGGATTTGGGGTTTTTAAGATTCTAAAATAATATATCTGTTTTAAGAAATAGATCTTAAGATTTGGTAAGAATTAAGCCGCCAAATTATTCTATGCTGATTTGATTGGATATCGAATTTGTATTAGTAGAGTATAGTAGCTAGGAGTTTTTACTTAAATTTTTATTTCAAAATTTCTTAATTGTATTTAGATGTTCTCAGATGATAAATATCTAAGAACGAAAGAAAATTTCTAAGAACTGAGAATTTTCTTCACGTAGGTAAAACAATTTATGTTATAAATTGAATAAAACGCAAAATTTTTCGTATATGAAACCAAAATTTAATCAATCAATTTAATAAAGAGATTTAACAATTAGATTTAGTTTTATATTAAATTTATATTTTGAATAAAAATAAATAGCAAAATCTTTTAGGTAAGAATGAAAATTTTATTAATATATAAACTAAATAATTTAATTTAAATAAATAATCTATACTAATGATTAATTATATTGTTTATAAAGCAGCAGAGAATTCTTGGAAGCTTAAAACACCATCATTATTTGAATCTAATGAATTGAAGTAATTTCTTAATTCTGATTCAGATACTGGTCTTTCAGAACCACCATTTAAATTGTTTAAGGTAGATTGAGCTTGTTCTAATGATACTAAGCCTGATGATTCAGATGATGAAACTAATTGACCTTGGAATCTAGAAGCATCATATGAAACACCTAATCTGCTTAAGTATGATCTGTATTCACTTAAACCAGCTCTGTCTAAATCGACTAATTTTAAGGCTTGTAAGTCACCTTCTAATTCTGGTAAGCCTTGAGCGCTTTGAGCTTCAGCTAATACAGTATCTGGAGCACCAACTCTTCTGGCAGCAGCAACGAATTCCTCGTGTCTTAATAAGCTGCTTCCGTGTTGTCTTACGTATTCAGATGGATCAGCTTGTTGAGTACCTAAATTTTTTAATTGACGAGATACTTCAACTTCTGGATTTTCCCATTGAATGACTAAATTTCTTGGGTTTGGTAAAACACAATCTTGTCCAGCTGGTTGGAAAACTACTCTTCTTTTTTGTTGTTTATAACCTAACCATTTTTCTAATAAGACTTGTTGTGGTCTTGCTGGTACAGCTGGTAATCTTTCAACAACTACTTTTCTGGCTGGTGGTGGTAATACTCTTCCTGGAACAGTAACTACTTGATCTGGAACTCTTGGTGGTGGTGGTGGTGGAGCTTCACGTAAAACTAATGGAGCTGGATTAGCTGGTTTTGGTGGAGCTTGTCTAACAACCAATGGTGGAGCTGGAGCTACTTGTCTGTTTGGTAATTGTCTAACGACTAAATCACCTGGTCTTGGGGCAGCTGGTGGTTCTAATAATCTGTATTGAACTTCTTGTACATATCTTACTTTTTCAGTTGGTCTTTTTCTAACTACTTCTGGGTTTGGATCTTCGTTTAATTTGTATTGATCTAATGGTAAAGCTGGTAAAAAACCGGCACAACCAGCTCTTCCACTAGAAGCAGATGAAAATTCTTGACCAGAACTGAATGATGAAGTTGGATATGAAGCCATTGTTTTAACTTTGGATTCTTAATTTAATTGGTTATTAGATCTTTTTGATTTTTTTTGCGTTTTATAAATATAATTTTCATATCTATTTATACAGTAAAAAAAGATGTAAACCACCAAGCATTAAATAAAAAAATTTAAATATTATAAATTAATCATATTTTTTTTTATTGGAATTTAAAATAAAAGAGAAATGTTTGTTTCTTCTTTTCTTTTAGGAATTTTAATTTAAATTGATAAATATTTTTTTAAATTTTAATTTAAAATTTCAGGTAAATTTTTAAAATTAAGAAGAAAAACAAATGCTACCAATTATCTAATTTCTCACTTTAACAACCATTTTTTTGTATGACTCCTATTAAAATTTAGCACTGATTGATTTTAAGATAATAATTTTATTTTTGAAATGATGACTAAAAGAATATCAAATTTATACAGACATACAAATACAATTATTTATTCCTCAATAACTTTTCCCTTCATTTAAGCCTAGTTTTTTAATATTTTATAATACAAGAGTTATTTATTTAGAACAATTACATTTTTTTTTAATTAGTTAAATCAGGGCATCGATAATATTAATAATATTGATTATTTATTATTTTAATCTTAAATATATTTATATTTAAAAAAAGGAGAAATTCAAAATGATTAATAATCTATTAAGTTATAGATGAATTATTGAATTTTAATTTGTAACCATTTTAAGCTTTACCATCATAAAAATTAGTTTTTTTTATAAGCTTAGAGATTTTTTTTTAATAAAAATGACGTGGCTTTAATTAGTTTGGAAAAATGTTTACTTTAATTTTGCTATTAAAAGTATATCAAAATATTCTTTTTTAATTATTTTAATTTTTTTTAATTAGTTTTTAATTTAATTAATTTTTGCTATATCTTGCAACTTATAATGAGCATTAATTTTAGAAAAATATGTAAATAAATGGAGCTTTCTTAGGGATTAATTGACGAATTGTCTATATAAATATAAAACTTGGTCGGAGTATTCAACTTTCTAAAATCCATCGTATACGCACAAGTATTTATTAGATTTCAGAACAGATCAAATACAAATCATTGTCCCCTTGGAGTTGTTTCTTAAGGAGCAAATAAAGAAGGATTTAATTAATTTGGATGTCAACAATACAACAGATAAAGTTCATCCTTATTTCTTAAAACTTAATGCACCTGGAATTTCCAAACTAAATTAAATCTGAAAAATTTGAAACAAATCAGAAAGCCTTAAAGAAATTAAAGAAAAATTTATTTCGCTATTTCATTTAAGGGCCTAAAAAAGCTGTGCACAAGCATGTTATTAGGATAACATGATTTCTGGCAGATTGAACTAGATATGGGATCGATTTTGTTCACAGCTTTTACAACACCCGAAGATCATTTTGGATTTCTGTGTTTAGTTGTCTTCAAAATGCTCTAGATTACTTTAGCAGAATCATAAAATGGTATTTGGATTTTAAAATTTGTTGTTATTTATTTTGATTTTTTATTTATTCAGAAAATGATTAGATGTTATTCGAATATATGTAAATAATTTTCCAAAGATTAAGGAAAGGGAATTTAAAACTGAATTAAAAAATATGCAAGTTTTCTTAAAAACAGTAAAGTTTCTCTGACATATCGTTTGCAATAATTCTATTAAGATGGATCTCAGCAAGAAGAAATTAGGCTCTACCGACAAAAGTTAAACTTTTGTGTAATTATTTTCGTAAATTAGTTCAAAATTTCGCTAGTATATCAGCACCGATGCATAAATTAACCAAAAACGACGTAAAAAATGAATAAAGTAAATAATGAATTCAACATATTAAAGGACAAATCAGTCTTATATCTTAGTCTTATATCCTATTTTGGATATATCATTTTCTTTTTTTGTATTTATATTTTTGTACTAAAATTCACAATGCCGTTTATAGCTACTTTAATAGAATTTATATGTTGAGTAAAATTTAACATACAATCTATATTAACCCCAAGAAGTTTGAAACATTTAACAACTTTAATATCGATACCATCAAAAACTATAGTACTAGGTATATTGCATTTATCCGTAATAAACATAAAAAACGTTTTTTCCCAATTGATTTCTAGCTGATTGTACTTGCACCATATTTTAAGTGGTTTTAGGTAATTCAAGAACTCTGAGATCACTTTTTCTAAATTAGTAGCTTGATGACATAAAGTGGTATCATCTGCAAATAAAACGGTTTTTAGTGTAGATAAATAAAACGGAAAATCATTTATATATATGAGAAATAAAAGGGGTCCAAGAACACTTCCTTGTGGAACACCGCATTCAATTTTATTATAATTTGAAAAACAACTATCTAGTTTGACACATTGCCACCTGTCTGCGAAATAATTTTCCATTAGCTCTAGTGCATTAGCTGAAAAACCATAAAGTTTAAGCTTTTGTATTAACAATTTTGGCTTAATGTAATCAAATGCTTTTTTAAAATCAATAAAAAGTAGAAGTGATATTAATTTACTGTCTTTTGCATTCTTCAAAGAGTTTATAATTTCATGAAGAGCAGTTTCGCAAGAGTGTGAGTTGCGAAATCCATGTTGACTCTTTAAAAAAAGATTATTTTCATCAAAGTAGGTTGTGATCTGTTTTGCTAACACTTTTTCAAAAAGTTTTGCAATTGGTGGTAGAACTGAAATTCCTCGATAATTATTGATATCATTCATATCACCTTTATTTTTATATAATGGAGTAACAATCGCTGTTTTCCATTCGTTTGGAATTTGTTTACAACTGATGCATAAATTGAATAAATTACATAAAATACCAGAAAGATTTGATTCTTTGATAATTGTCGATGGAATTCCAGAGACACCAGAACTGCTATTAGAATCTAATTCACTTATTAGCTCAATAACTGTTTCTTCAGATACAGGCTTGAAATTAAAAGATTTTGGTGCAAATGTAGAAGAGTCTAATAGTATTTTAAATTGATTGCTAATGAAGTTCATACAGTCATTATCAGAAGCAGCAGAGTTCGGTGAGAGTGAAGTAAAAAAAGTGTTAAATGCATTACAGACATTTTGTTTGCCAAAAACGTTTGAATTATTAAATACGATTGAGTTAGGAGAAAAACGAGAAGTTTTGTCTGACTTAATTTCTATTGACGATTGATACAGTTGCCAAAATTTTCTAGAACTTTTAAAATATGACGATGTTTTGTCTGAGAAAAATTCAATCATTAGCTTTCTTTCAAGACTTTGACACAGAGAACGAGAGGCCCGAAAAGCATTCCAATTCTCTACTAAATTTGTTTTTTTCGCTAGTTTGTAGTTTTTATTACGCTTGTTGATAGCTTGACGCAGCTCTAATTTGAACCATGGAAATTTGCTTACCTTATCATTTAACTTAATCAATCGCAAAGGCGCAACTGAATCTATAATATTAAGAATATTTGTTTTAAAATAATCCCAATACTCAACTACACACTTGAACAAAGAATCGTTCCAAGAAATTAAATTAACTTTTTCAATAATAAGTATTTTATTATAAGTTGAGAGATTTCTAGTATTTTGAATTATTGGGGATAATTCAACTCTGGGTATTAAGAGATCGGCAACCAAAATTGAATGATCACTTATTGATGTTTCAATCACATCAACTGTTTTTATCATGCATCCATTATGAAGTATTACATCAATAAGTGTTTTAGTATTATGAATATGATTATTTTTGCCAAATCGGCTAGCAATACGGGTTGGTTGATTAACAAAATTTTTTAAATCGTGAAGATATAAAAATGAGGTTAATATTTCACCATTTGAAGACATCAGGTCGAAATTTAGATCACCAATTATAAATATATTGTTTCTGTTATCTATTTGAGCTAGCAGTTCACTTAGAAAATCCAAGTATGATAATGGGCAAATGTTAGGAGGTCTATAAGTTGCAATAATGTGTAAAAGAGTGTTATTAAGAGATAAGATAAAGTAGATTGCTTCATAGTTTTCAGCGTAGCTAATTTTGACAATTTCATAGCAGCGTTTTACAAGTACCAAAACACCACCACCACGTCTGTTTCTATCTTTTCTTAATATAATATATTTGCTGTTTGTGTAAAAACTTTTTGGAATCAATTTATCTAATTTTGTTTCATTAAAACATATAATATCAAAATCATTTGATGTAATAAACTTATCTATTTCTCGTAGTTTATTAAAAATCGAATTAACATTGTGGTGCATTATTTTAAAGTTATTAATTTTGCTTACTGAGTTGTTTAAAAATGAATTTACTAACTTGCTATTATTATGTTGAAGATTGAGTTGCTAATTTTTAATTTCTGCTGTATTATTATAGGGTATCTTCTTATAGAAACTTTCTCCTTTCTCCAGTGAAAAGGCTGATTTAAAGTTATCTCTTCAAGATTTGCTTTTTTTCTCATTGCATTTAATTGCTTATCCTCTTCTAACTCTAACCTTGTTAAATCAGGATTGATAAAAACATTTGGTCTTTTGCTTTTTAATTGTCTGGCAGCTTTAATAATTGTAAAACGAGATATAGAATCTTTTAAGGTTACTCTTACAAGACTAGGGCGACTATTGTTCCCATTAGTTGTTTTACTAAATCTTTTGAATGTTTTAATATGATTATGATCAATCTGTATATCGGAGAAAACTGATTTAATCGCTGCTTCATCATCTTTGCGCATTTGTGATGTATTTGAACTAATTGACTCAGATAGTCCAACAATTATTAAGCTGTTTTTCTTTTTCTCTTTCTCAGCATCCTCCTCGAGTTTTTCAACACGTGAGATATTACGCTTTGGTAAATATTTTACCGTAGTTGAATCGCCAGAACTGGGATATTTTGCGTTTACAGAAACATTTTTAGTTACTTTACTAGAAAACAGCGCATCAGAAACCTTGTTCATTTTTTCAGAAAGCTCGGTTATTTCTTGATGGTAGTTGTGGTGAACTATTACTTTTCAAGGTAACTAGTTCATCTTTTAACGATTTTACCATACCTTCTAGTGATTTTATTCTGCTTTGATATTCGATGAGTAGGTCTTGCTGCTGTTGAAATTTTACTTCAAGTTGTGAGAGGCGATCAGGTTTTTTCAATGGCACTTTAGGTGTGGTAAAGATGTTTGATGCGTTTGTGTTGTTATTTTTTTTTTACAACTTCATCAATAGTATCAACAATACTTTTTAATTTTTTAGCATCACCATCGTCAAGCGGTGAACAGGAATTTTTATTGATGCTTTGATCGATTCGACGTTTAATACCATTAGGTGTCGTAAGTAAATATTCAGAGTTTTGCGATTTATCCACACATACTACTTCTTCATTAGAAGCAGATAAGATATTATCTGTATTTTGCATTTAAAAATCAGACAAATTTGATGCGTATTTAAATTTTTTTTTTTTTTTTTTTTTAATTTTTGTTTCTTTAATAAAATATTTTGATTTAAAGTCAATTAAAAGTCGAATTTATTTTAAAGATATAGGGATCGGTCGATAAAAAAAATTTCTATTAAAATTCAAGATTAGATCGTAAATTAAAAAAATTGATTCAATTGATTTCAAAAAAAAAATTTCGATCGAATCTACTGGATCGAGTTCCAACACTAATACTTACGCTTCTGATTTAGTAGGAGCAATTTTTTCTTAAAAAATGATTTGATCTTGAATATGCTTGTGCATACGCTTCAAAATTGCTAAAAGGATATAGAATTATAGAAAAGAAATTTCTTGCAGAAAAATACCAAGATTTGAAAATAGGAAAATAAATGATTCTCAAATAATTAGACTTTCAGAATTAAATATAAGAGACAAGAAAAAAACTACATTTGGAGGATATCAGCTGGAACAAGCTTTTAAATATCATTTTGCTACTAATAATGATTAAGAGTTTCTAATATAAATAATCTATATTTAAATAAAAGCTTAAATTTATATTATTATTATTTTATTTTATATAAACCGCATTAAACAGTTTTGATGTATAATATTTTGAACAATCTCGAACAACAGCTTCTAATGAAGTTAAATAATGAAGTGTAGAAAGACCCTTGTTTATTTTCTTTTTATTCTTTAATTTATTTATATGAAATGATGCGATATTGTTAGGATTACTCGGTTTGCCTTTGCAGTAACCTTCATACCAAGTATTATGGTTCGATTAAAACTAATTCTCTTTAAGATATTCCCATAATTATATAATTTCATTATTTTTAGAAGATTGGTAAGACTCAAGAAATAACAATTTGCTCTTTTAAAAAATTCTTGTTTATAACTAGATTGAATTAAAAGTATTTGTTGGTAAATTTTATTTTGTAAATTTGCTGAATACAATATTTGGTTCATAATTAATATTGTTATAATCAATATAAAATAACTTTTTTCGTTTTGTCTTTCGTTTAAAATTAATCCAATACCAAAGAGATGAAATTTTTGCCAGTAGTGCTGAGTGTTAACGAAGGATAACTTTCATTATTTTTTTAATTGTTGCCTCTGATTAGTGATTATTCTAATAAAAAAGCAGTTTATTATTTTTGTTCAATTTTATGCTTTGTGTTAATTTTTAAAAAATTGCTTGTGGTTGCTTTTTTTGATCATTCAATTGGATTATCTCCATCTCGTTGGTTAAAAAATCTAAATCTTTGACGCTTTTGATTAAAGATTGGTCCACGTATAAACGTATTCCACGTAATCCTTCTTGGTTAATCGTATTGTTTTCAATATGAATAATCCATTGTTCATTAAAAGTTTCACAATTTTAATGTATTTAATTTTTTCCAATGTGCACCAAATACTGCTTCTTTCATAATTTGAATAGCTGTTCTTTCAATTTTATTTTTAAATATTTTTCCATTCATTTTTTATATTCTACCTTTAATTCAGTCTCTTGCATTTTTTAAATTTAGTTGAACATTTTTAAATTCTTCATCATCAGTATAGAACCTATCTTATCAATTTTTTTATCAATCGTTTTTAAAACATGTGAGCATCATCGGTCTTCTCATTAAAAATTTCTTTATATTTTTTAAGATATAGATTTTTTCAAACAAAATTCCAAATCTAATAATTTTTATATTAATATTAATATCTTTATAGATCTAACATCTGATACGAATTATTTAATAGTATTAAAATATAATATCTTATCTAAATTGAATAATCAACTTTGCGCCATTAAAATATTTTGATTTTTTCCATCTATATTCTTGTAGAATGAATGCTCTTTGATGATTTAATATACAATTTATCTTACAATTTTTTAGTATTATATAATGAGTTAAATATCTTAAATATCTATTTTTAAAAAATCCAGTTCGCTTTAAAATTATAAGATTTTGGTTGCTAATAGAAATACTGACTTTTTAATATTCATAAAAAAAATGCTTCAAAATTTCAAAAAACTTTAAATCAGTTACAGTGCTGCTACGATTCGACGTTCCAGTTTAAATTTGCGTAAAATTACAGTATATCAGTTTTTTTTATTTATTTTTTCTTAAACTTTGAATCAATTAAACTATTTTTAAAAGGAAATTTTGAACGGTAAAATTTATGAAAACGGAAGACAGAACAACAATTTTCAGGAATTCTTATAATATTCAACAAACTGTATTTTTAATATTTAACCATAATTATGGTAAAATTCGTAAAAATCATCAAACCGATCATATTTTTAATTTACTATTTGATTTAATAATGAACATTCTGAACAAAAACACAGCATATTTAAAAAATAGTAAAAATTAATTTGTGAAATCTTAATGTATCATATCAATATGAAAGAATTCAATGATTCAATTAAAAAATTAATGATGGCATATTATACTTAATGGTTAAATCATCTAGTTCTCGAATTAATCACTGAATTTCAAAATAATTAAATATATACAAATTTTTCAATCATCTAATTCATTTTTAAATCAACTAATAAACCAAAAATTTCGCAATAGGATTTTTTTATTTAATTTGCTTTTGTATACAAATAAATCCCATTACAACAAAAACGCAAATGTGAAAGTTTTGAAAAGCTTTAAAGGGTCTTGAAACAAAATAAATACTTAAATGATGATTTTCTATAAATAAAAAGAATTTTTTTAAAATCTAATGTTGATTTTCAATAAAAAATTCATAAAATAAATACACTGAAATATAATAAAAAGTTATATGTTCAAATTGTAAAAAAAGGTCCTCAAAAATTTAATTATAAACATAACACTTTTTTTAGGAATGAATAAAATGTAATTTATTAAATATATTATTAATATATAAACTAAATAATTTAAGGGTCTTGTTGCATTACTGGCCAATTGGCCAGGCCAATTAATAAATTGTCAATTAATGGCCAATTAATTAATATTTTTTATTTTAATAAAAAAATCATGGCCAGGTAAAAAAATACACGGCCAAATAAATAATTTTATGGCCAATTTTATTTTAATAGGTTAAATATTATCTTAAAAATAATTATTTTAAATTAATTAATTTTTTCTTTTTCTTAAATTATAATTAATATTTAAATACTTCTCATTATCTTCTTTTGATTTTTCTTCATTTGCTTGTAAATCTGAATTTTGTACCTTTTTTGGTCTACCTCTTTTTTTTGGGGTTGTTCGAATTTATTGAAATCAACATCCTCAACATCAATCAGATCATCTTCGATACTAAATTCAGTATTTAATTTACTAAAATCCTCTGCTAAATCACATTCTTGATTATGATGTTTTGCTATTTCTTTCAAAATACAAATTGCTGCATCTGATCTCGACTCAGTAATGTTTTGTCTCCAGCAGTATTCATCAAGATATGAAGTTAAATATTTTCTTGATACCCCTCTCATGGTTTTAATATGGGTTTTAGCAGAACACCAAATCGATTCTATGCCGTTTGTATGAGTTCCATCTTCAGCATTAACAAAAACTAAACTATGATTTACTGTTTGATGTTGATAATTCTTGTCTAATTCTCTGATTCGTGAATAAGCACTCCAGCAATCAGAATAAATAATTGTATTGGGCAGAATGTACTGATAAATTACGTTTAATAAGTTGAAAGCGTTTCTTTTTGGAACTTCAACAAACAAGCAGCGTTTTGACCTACGTTCATACATACCAAATACCCATATTTGTGGACGTTTTAAATCTTTTCCTTTGAAGTGTTTTACTTTGATAAACAACGATTCATCTATTTCAACAATCGTATTTTCTCCACCCAACTTAAAATCTGGTTTATTTAATCCTTTAATTGCTGCAAATCTAAGCTTTTGATGGAAAGTAATAATTGTATTTCGACTGACATCCAAAAACTCTGCTTGATCGGTTTGACGAGTTTGAATAGACCAAAAGAAAATCAACTTTAAAATTGTCTGAAGACATATATTGAAGGATTCGAGAAATGTACCAGTCCTAATTGATTTACGTGTTGAACATTTTGTGCATCGCCAACCATATGCATCAACCACGTCCTTTCTCATTTGTAATTTCAATTTATTACAGCATTTTTTACAATTTTGCTCAGTTGGTATTATTTTTAAATCTTGCAACCATTTTATAATTTCTAAATTGTCATTTGATTCGGATATTTCATTTATTTTTTTTAAATTATTGGTTTGATTCATTTTTTTTTAATTTTTATTTTATTTTTTGAATTTTAAATTTTTTTATAATATAATTTTATAAATTAATTATTTATAAATTATTTAAATAAATAAGATGAATTTCAAAATTAACTTAATTATGGTTTAAAAAAATTATTTTTATCTGTGGCCAAGTTAAATTAATGACGGCCAATTAAAAAATTAGATGGCCAAACAATTAATATTTTTGGCCATCAATTTACAATTTATTAATTGGCCTGGCCAATTGGCCAGATATGCAACAAGACCCTAATTTAATTTAAATAAATAATCTATACTAATGATTAATTATATTGTTTATAAAGCAGCAGAGAATCTTTGGAAGCTTAAAACACCATCATTATTTGAATCTAATGAGTTGAAGTAATTTCTTAATTCTGATTCAGATACTGGTCTTTCAGAACCACCATTTAAATTGTTTAAGGTAGATTGAGCTTGTTCTAATGATACTAAGCCTGATGATTCAGATGATGAAACTAATTGACCTTGGAATCTAGAAGCATCATATGAAACACCTAATCTGCTTAAGTATGATCTGTATTCACTTAAACCAGCTCTGTCTAAATCGACTAATTTTAAGGCTTGTAAGTCACCTTCTAATTCTGGTAAGCCTTGAGCGCTTTGAGCTTCAGCTAATACAGTATCTGGAGCACCAACTCTTCTGGCAGCAGCAACGAATTCCTCGTGTCTTAATAAGCTGCTTCCGTGTTGTCTTACGTATTCAGATGGATCAGCTTGTTGAGTACCTAAATTTTTTAATTGACGAGATACTTCAACTTCTGGATTTTCCCATTGAATGACTAAATTTCTTGGGTTTGGTAAAACACAATCTTGTCCAGCTGGTTGGAAAACTACTCTTCTTTTTTGTTGTTTATAACCTAACCATTTTTCTAATAAGACTTGTTGTGGTCTTGCTGGTACAGCTGGTAATCTTTCAACAACTACTTTTCTGGCTGGTGGTGGTAATACTCTTCCTGGAACAGTAACTACTTGATCTGGAACTCTTGGTGGTGGTGGTGGTGGAGCTTCACGTAAAACTAATGGAGCTGGATTAGCTGGTTTTGGTGGAGCTTGTCTAACAACCAATGGTGGAGCTGGAGCTACTTGTCTGTTTGGTAATTGTCTAACGACTAAATCACCTGGTCTTGGGGCAGCTGGTGGTTCTAATAATCTGTATTGAACTTCTTGTACATATCTTACTTTTTCAGTTGGTCTTTTTCTAACTACTTCTGGGTTTGGATCTTCGTTTAATTTGTATTGATCTAATGGTAAAGCTGGTAAAACCGGCACAACCAGCTCTTCCACTAGAAGCAGATGAAAATTCTTGACCAGAACTGAATGATGAAGTTGGATATGAAGCCATTGTTTTAACTTTGGATTCTTAATTTAATTGGTTATTAGATCTTTTTGATTTTTTTTGCGTTTTATAAATATAATTTTCATATCTATTTATACAGTAAAAAAAGATGTAAACCACCAAGCATTAAATAAAAAAATTTAAATATTATAAATTAATCATATTTTTTTTTATTGGAATTTAAAATAAAAGAGAAATGTTTGTTTCTTCTTTTCTTTTAGGAATTTTAATTTAAATTGATAAATATTTTTTTAAATTTTAATTTAAAATTTCAGGTAAATTTTTAAAATTAAGAAGAAAAACAAATGCTACCAATTATCTAATTTCTCACTTTAACAACCATTTTTTTGTATGACTCCTATTAAAATTTAGCACTGATTGATTTTAAGATAATAATTTTATTTTTGAAATGATGACTAAAAGAATATCAAATTTATACAGACATACAAATAAAATTATTTATTCCTCAATAACTTTTCCCTTCATCTAAGCCTAGTTTTTTAATATTTTATAATACAAGAGTTATTTATTTAGAACAATTACATTTTTTTTTAATTAGTTAAATCAGGGCATCGATAATATTAATAATATTGATTATTTATTATTTTAATTTTAAATATATTTATATTTAAAAAAAGGAGAAATTCAAAATGATTAATAATCTTTTAAGTTATAGATGAATTATTGAATTTTAATTTGTAACCATTTTAAGCTTTACCATCATAAAAATTAGTTTTTTTTTATAAGCTTAGAGATTTTTTTTAATAAAAATGACGTGGCTTTAATTAGTTTGGAAAAATGTTTACTTTAATTTTGCTATTAAAAGTATATCAAAATATTCTTTTTTAATTATTTTAATTTTTTTTAATTAATTTTTAATTTAAATTTATTTAAAAATCCGGTTCTTTGTTGTTAAATATCAATTTTTTGACTTAAACATTATTGTTTTTCAAATTCAATATTTTTCTTAAAATTTCAATACCAGAAAAATAGTCAAATACTTGAAATCCTAAGTAGCTAAATTTAATTTGCACATTTAAATCATCACAAATCAAAATTTAGCTAAATTTTTGCTTTTATCTTGCATCTTATAATAATAATGAGCATCAATTTTAGTTAAATCAAAAATCTAAATAAATGAAGCTTTCTTAAGGGTATTATTAATTGACAAATTTTTATTGCTTTTAATCAGCTAAATTTTACTTTATTTGTTTTAATCATTGAACTTTCTTATACCTTAAATATAAAATTTGATCTGATTATTCATTTTTCTTAAATCTATATTTAAAAATTTAATTTTAGTTGAGTCAAGCATCATACGAAAATACTTCTTATTTTGACCATTTTTTTGTCAAAAAAACACGTAGTATTTGTAAATATAACTCATTTATACATATGGGATCATAATCAAAACTTAACTTAAATTAGTGCTTTTGATACAATATTTAAACTAATATTAAGAATCGAATATTAAAAGTAATTAGAAACTAAATTTTACTTTTTATTTAAATAAAATTTAAATTTAATTGAAAGATGAATAATTTGATTAGGGCTTAATATAATTTAATTATATTTAATATAAATTTTATGATTTGAATACAAAATTTTTAGAATACAACAAAACCAATTGATATCTTGGAGCTTGGGTATAAGCTGATCTATAAGCTTCATATTTTTGAAGTGGTGCAACGTAACCTCCATAACCAGAACTAATTAAACTATCATCTTCATCATCATTCATTATTCTACTTCTAATAGCACTACCATTAACAATATTATTAAATACAAATAAAGGAAATAAAAATGCTAATGAAAATTTTATATTTAAAAAATTTTATTTATACCATTAAAAAAATTTTAATCATCACTTAAAGAAAATTATATAATTATGAAAACAATATGATTGATAGTAAAATTATCCCGAAATAAATTTATCCCAAATAAAATTATCATGAGAAATTTATCCCGAATTTTTTTTATCCCAAAAAAAAAATAAGAAATTTATTCCGAATTTTTTTTATCCCAAAAAAAAAATAAGAAATTTATTCCGAATTTTTTTTATGCCGAAATAATTTGAGGATGATTGAAAATTCAAAAATATAGATAATTGAGATAATGAAAATTTTATTTAAAAAAATTCAAAAAAGGTATAATTACAACAACTGGTAAATTAATTTCATTTGAAGCCATATATAGTAAATCTAAATCTGGCAATTCAAAATTATCATTAGCTTCATCAGCATTATCAAACCAATATTAATTTGGAAATTGAATATACCGAGACAAACTTAATAAAAATTCTTTTAAATTATTAGAATTTTTGTTTTATGCTGGATTTAAATCAGCTCAATCTGAAAATCTATTTCTTCTTGTTTTTTTTTTTGATTGTTGGCGAATTAAAGAAACCGCATAAATACTAAAAACGGCATAATTTTCTTAAAACTATTTTTAATAAATGCAAAACGGAATAATTTTTTTATTTAAGAAAAACGGGATATTTTACTTATTTAAGAAGATGGGATAAATTTCTAATTTTATAAAACGGGATAATTTTCTTATTTAAGAAAATGGAATATTTTTCTAATTTTTTAAAACGGGATAATTTTCTTATTTAAGAAAATGGAATAAATTTTTTCGGCATAAAATTTTCGGGATAAAAATTTTTCGGGATAATTTTCCTTTATTTATTATTTTACCAAACAATATTGACCAAGAAAAAAATTTTAATTCTTTTTTTAATATTTACTAGATTAACTTTATATCATCAATATTTTATAAATTTCAGATAAAATTTAAAAAAAATTCTTTAATAAATTTAATATCAAAAAATTATGTTTAACTCAAAATAAGAACATAAAGACAAAAAATTTTTAATTTGAATATAAGCTATACTCGTTTTTGCAATTATTTATTATATTTTGAAACTATGTACACTTTTATTTAAAAAAAAAATAGAAAATAATAAAACGAAACTAATCAAAATATTTCATTGATGTGTTGTCATATTTTTGAATCTAATAAATAAATTTTTTTATTATCCTATTTATCTTTGAAAATTTATCCTCATTTAGAGTTGATAGAATGCTACCAACTTACATAAATGGAAACGCCAATGTCTTTAATCCATCTAAATCACGTTTAAAGCAGAAAATATTCGGCTTTTTTAGGTAAACAACTAAATTTAAATTTTTCACCTTTTTTTTCAATTTTTCTTCTTAATAGAGTCATAATTTCGGAAGAAAAATCAAGAAATTTATTCTTTTTTTTATTGCTAAACACTTCATTTGCTTTTGTTGAATTATTTTATGGTATATGGACAAACAGGTTACACGAAATTCAAATATAAAAAAAAAATTTAAACAAATTTTTATTTATTTCAACAGTTTAGGATTAATTTCAGATTCATTTCACATGTTTTTTGACTGTACAGCTCTTGTAGCTGGTCTTTTAGCGTAATTTTAACTTTAACTTTAAATTTATAATGCAAATTATATCAATTAATTAATTATTTTAAAGCTCTGTTATTTCAAAGTGGAGAGCTAATGAAAGATATTCATATGGTTATGTCCGTGCCGAAGTAATGTCTGGCTTTTTAAATGGAATTTTTTTAGTTTTTATTGCTTTTTTCATATTCTCTGAAGCTATTGAAGTAATTTTAAGTTTTAATATACATATCTTTATATATATATTTTTTTTTAATTTTTATTTTATTTAAGAGAATGTTTGAACCTCCAGAAGTTCACCATGAACGTTTATTTGTTGTATCTGTATTAGGTTTTATAGTAAACTTAGTAGGTATATTTGTGTTCCAACATGGAGGTGATCATGGACATTCTCATTCTGGAGGAGATTCTCATGGCCATTCACATGATAATTTTCTATCAAATCATGGTCATTCGCATGATAATGCACATGGACACTCGCACGATCATCACGGACATTCTCATTCTGGAGGAGATTCTGGTAGTAAAATTTTTGAAGGAATTTTTCTTCATATTTTAGCAGATACGATGGGTATTTAAGATTATAAAAAATTAAAATTGACAAAATTTAAAACTCGATTTAAAGGAAGTGTTGGTGTAATAATTTCTTCATTATTAATAAGATTTTTCGGTTGGCACATTGCTGATCCAATATGCTCAATGATAATCGCGTTTTTAATCACTTTAAGCGTAATACCTCTTCTACGTGATTCTGGTGGTATTTTAATGCAACGTCAGCCTAAAAAATTAGACAAAAAATTACCAGATGTTTATAAAAGAGTAAGCTTATAAGATTTAAACAAATTCTCTATGACTAAAATATAATACAAAAATTATTTTAAGATTCAACAAATTCCTGGTGTAATGTCTGTGCAATCACCACATTTTTGGACCTTGTCATCGGATAAATATGTTGGAGGAATCAGAATTGAGGTTTCATTTAACTGTGATCCTAGATATGTAGTTATGACTGTAAGGCAAATGTTTTCTCAAATTGGTGTCGATGATGTTTATATTCAAATAGATTTTCCAGCTGCTTTAAATTTATAAAACATTCCTTTTATTTTTTGAACCATTTTTATATTTTTAAGCAAAAAATGAAATTATTGTTGCCTGTTTTTTTTTTAACTAGGAAAAAATAAGAGCAGAGAATATTTGATGATAATCAAATGCATCTTTATTTTAGTTTTTTGTAATTATTTATTAAGATTAAATAAAATATAAAACAAAAAATTTTTTTTTTAATTTCTAATAATTTTCAAAATCTTTTTTCATTGAAGTATTTGGCCTGGATTCGTTAGCCGGTGTAGTACTTCTTGAAGTTGAATTTCCAAAGCCAACATTTGATACTGAAGCGACTGTTTGTTCTCTGTTATATGAATCACCTGATTCATCTGTTGGTTTGCTTATATTTGAATATTTTTGCGCTGATTCACTAGACTGACTATTAGGTGATGAATCTTGAATTTGTTTTGGCTTAGAGCTTATTTCTCCTAAATTTAATATTGGACCAAGTTTTGCTGATATTTCTTGTAACTTAATAAAAAAAAAAATCAAAAACTGCTATTTAACTTTTTAAACAAATCTAAAAATTGTTACTTCTGGATCTATATCTTTTCTTTTTCCTTGAAGAATTGCATCAAAATTTTTACGAAAGATAATCAATCTAGAAGCAGCAGATTGTCTGTCTCCTTGATTATACAAAAACACAGCATAATTTAAATTAGTATAAACATTTTCGCTTTAAAAAGTACACATTTGAGAAATTAAGAGAATAAATTTTTAAATTTAATTTTTTTGCTATTTACCTGTCTATATGTAAAGAATGTTCATAGGCTTGTTTAGCATTTGCTGGATCATCTAAATAAGTCAAAGCAATAGCCATTAAAGAGTATATAATAGCTTCTTTGGGTTTTAAGTTGACTGCTGAGTTTAAATATCTGAAAGCAGATGCATATTGTTGCATTGCTAAATGAACAAGACCTAAATTATACAAAATTTTCCATTCGAATGGTGACAAGTAAGTAGCTCTTTTTAAACAACTTATAGCCTTGTTAAATAAAAATAAAATATTAAAAAAACTCATTTAGAAATTGAAATAGTTTATATTACAGCAACATATTTTTTTTTTCCAAAAAAACACATTCCAATATTGTTCCATAATCTGGGACTTTCCGGAGCAGTATCGGCTGCTATGCGGTATTTATTTAAAGCTACGTCATGATCATTATGAATTTGAATCATGTTACAAACAGCTAATATAGCTTTATAATGAGTTGGATTATAAGTCAATGCATTACCTAGCGCTTCAAATGATTTTTGAAATTGTCTTTCCTAATTTTGTTAAAATCATTTCTTGTAAATCTTTTTTATTTATAATTTGATTTTATATTACTTTCATATATAAAAGACCTAGAATTGTTAATATATCACTACTTTCTGGATTAAATCTTAAATCAAATTATTTATTAAACAAAATCTAAATAAAAATGTTTAAATCAATATTTACTCAGCTGCTTTAGCTAAAATTTCAATTGCTGCACCAACATTACCTTCTTTAATAAATATTTTTGCCATCATTAAAAATGAGAGTTCATTTTTGGATAGATTAATAGCTTCTTTAAAAAATTGCTTAGCCTTGTTTGAAAAATAAAGAAAAATTTTAAAAAAATTCCGATTAATAATTGAATCTTGTTATTTTTATTCTACTTTTTCATTTTGTTTTAAATGCCAATAACAAATTCCCATATTATGAGTAATTTCCTTTTGTTTTTGAAAAAATGAATTGTAAAAGAATTTTATTAATTATTTTAAAATACAAACCCAATCGGATGGCGAATTTTTGAGAGATTCAGTAAATACATCTATAGCAGCTTTATGTCTACCAAGTAAAAATAATGAACGAGCGATTTGTTTTAAGTTTAATACATTAGCTGGGTTGAGAACTGAACATGATTGAAAAAGCTCTAATGATTCTTGTATTCTTCCTTCTTGTCTCATTATTAAAGCTTGTACATATAAAGCATATTCACACATACCATTGGTTAAGTTTAATTGCTCTTTAATTAAATCTTTACATGCTTTGAAATCTTTTCGAACATAATACAGATGTAATAACCAGTTTAAGCCTTCAAGAGATGGCAGTTTTGGAACTATTTTTATTCAAGATGTAAAAAGGTCTAAAAGCGAAAAAATTAAAACATAAAATAAACCTTTAGCTGGAGTATTAGCATCTATTTTTACTGGTATAACTTCATTAGCTGACATTTTTTTAAAGAAAATTTTTTGAATTAAAATTAAAATTTTTAAATAGAAAAAAAAATTTAAATAAATTATCTAGTTTCCATAGAAACAAAATTGATGCGGTCGGAAATCGGTCAAATATTAACTAAAAAGTTAGAAAAAAAATTTGACAGCAGTGGGATTTGAACCCACGCCAGTATACACTGACCAGAACACACATATATTTATTTAAGTTATGTTTCAAACTTGAGTCTGGCGCCTTGGACCGCTCGGCCATACTGTCTTATTATTAATATTTTATTTATTAATTTTAGTATAATACTAAAATTATTTTAGAAAAAACTTAAATTAAGTGAGTAATACCAAGAAATTTAGGATAAATTAAAAATATTAATTTACTATCCTACTAATCGAGTAACTTCAGGTAAAAATTAATTCAGATTAAAATAAAATTGATGTAAAACGAATTATGATTAATTTTTTTATTTTATTTCATATAAAAATTAGTCGATTTAAGAAAAATAATTTTAAATAAATAGGCAATTTAATATTTATCTAATTGATATCTTGAAACTTGTCTATAAACTGGTCTAGGTGCTTCATATACTGGAGCTTGAGTATAAACTGGTCTAGGTGCTTCATATACTGGAGCTTGAGTATAAACTGGTCTAGGTGCTTCATATACTGGTGGTTTGGTATATACTGGTCTTGGAGCTTCATATACTGGAGCTTGAGTATAAACTGGTCTAGGTGCTTCATAAACTGGTGCTTTGGCATAAATTGGTCTTGGTGCTTCATATACTGGAGCTTGAGTATATACTGGTCTAAGAGCTTCATATTTTTGAACTGGTGCAGCATAACCACCATAACCACTAGCATTAACAATATTATTTAAAGCAAATAAAGCAAATAAATATGCTAATGAAAATTTCATTTTTTAATATAATAAATTTAATTTTTATTTTTGTATTTGTTTATTTATTTGTTTTTATTGTTTGATGATTATCTTTTCAATTTTTAATCAAATACATATATGAAACTTTTCAAGGATCTTTTGGATTGAATTATTTTATTTTGGTAAAATTTAATTACGTATTTATCATATTTGAAATTAATTCAATAAAATATTTAAATTCTTTTTTAAGACAATTTTATTTTTGAAATAATTTTATCTTTCTTAAATTTTAAAGATTTATTTAAATTTTGAAAAAATATTAAATAAAAAAAAATTTGACAGCAGTGGGATTTGAACCCACGCCAGTATACACTGACCAGAACACACATATGTTTATTTAAGTTATGTTTCAAACTTGAGTCTGGCGCCTTGGACCGCTCGGCCATACTGTCTTATTGTACTCTAGTTTTTAACTCTTTGTAAATCTTGATATTTTTCTGTTATTCAATTTAACATTCTTACCATCTAAAATTTTTTTAAAAAAAAAAAATGAAATAATTTTTAATTTTTGAATATTTAATTTTTACTTTTATTAAATTATACTAATTATATTAATTATACTAAAGAAAAAAATTATTTTACTAATATTTACATTATTTGATTTTATTTTTTATAAAAAATTAAACATAGTTAGGTTTTTATCTTTTAAAATAAAATTAAAATTTCAAATTTAAGTTCCTATTTTTAAGTAAATTATCATATTACAAACATTTATACAAATGACAACTCGGATTGCAGTCGTTACTGGTTCAAATAAAGGTATTGGTTTTGCTATAGTCAAAAAGTTAGCAAACAATTATGATGGAATCGTTTATTTAACAGGTGTTTTAAAAATATAAAAATTGATTATTTAATAATTTAATTTTTTTTAGCCAGAAACAAAGAATTAGGTTTAAAAGCGGTTGAAATTTTAAAAAGCCAAGGAATTATGGTCAATTTTCATCAATTAGATATTGATAATATTCACAGTATAAATAAGTTTGCAGATTATATTAAAGAAAATTATAAAGGTTTAGACATATTAATAAATAATGCTGCAATAGCTTATTTGCATCATAAAAATGATCCAACACCTGTATTTGAACAAGTTGAAAATACAATAAGGATTAATTTTACTGGCACATTAAACGTGTGTAAGGCTCTTTTTCCATTATTAAGACCTCATGCACGAGTTGTAAATGTATCAAGTAGATTAGGATTTTTGTCAACATTAAAAGATCAAAGTTTAATTAATAAACTAACAAACCAAACAGCATCTATTGAAGAAATAGTAAATTTGATGCAAAAATATGTAAAGTAACTTTAATTATAAAATTCTAATTTTTAATTTCGATCTAAATAGAAAAAAAAATAATTAGCCTGGCTAAATTTGGGAAGCATGAAGAAATAAATCCTAACAGTTACTCAATGTCTAAAGTTGGTATTAATTTATTAACAGAGGTGCAACAAAAACTGTTTGATAATGATGAAAGAGGAGATATTATAGTTAATTCAGCGACGCCAGGATATGTAGCAACAAGCATGACAGATTTTAAAGGAACTCTAACTATTGAAGAAGGAGCTGAAACTCCGTTTTTTTTAGCTTTATTAAAGACAAATAAAATTTCAGAAAAAGGTGTTTTTTGGGCTGATAAAAATGTAATTGATTGGAAAAATTTAGATAACAAATTATAAAATTTTATTCAAATAAAAAAATTTATGAAAATTAAATTAAATATTTTTGTTAATTTATTCAAGTAATTAAAAAATTAATATTTTCAATTAGTTTTTAAAAAATGTTTTTATAAGTTCTCTTTGTATTAATGTTAAAAACTAGAATATAATAAGACAGTATGGCCGAGCGGTCCAAGGCGCCAGACTCAAGTTTGAAACATAACTTAAATAAACATATGTGTGTTCTGGTCAGTGTATACTGGCGTGGGTTCAAATCCCACTGCTGTCAAATTTTTTTTTATTTAATATTTTTTCAAAATTTAAATAAATCTTTAAAATTTAAGAAAGATAAAATTATTTCAAAAATAAAATTGTCTTAAAAAAGAATTTAAATATTTTATTGAATTAATTTCAAATATGATAAATACGTAATTAAATTTTACCAAAATAAAATAATTCAATCCAAAAGATCCTTGAAAAGTTTCATATATATATTTGGCTAAAAATTGAAAAGATAATCATCAAAGAATTAAATTAAACAAATAAAAACATAAAAATAAAATTTAAAATTTTTAAAAATGAAATTTTCATTAGTTTTGTTATTTAGTTTATTTGTATTTGATAATATTGTGAATGGTAGTGGTATTAGAAGTAGAATAATGAATGATGATGAAGATGATAGTCTAATTAGTTCTGGTTATGGAGGTTACGTTGCACCACTTCAAAAATATCAAGCACCAAGACCAATTTATACCAAAGCACCAGTTTATGAAGCACCTAGACCAGTATATACTCAAGCTCCAGTATATGAAGCTCCAAGACCAGTATATACCAAACCACCAGTATATGAAGCTCCAAGACCAGTTTATACTCAAGCTCCAGTACATGAAGCTCCAAGACCAGTTTATACTCAAGCTCCAGTATATGAAGCTCCAAGACCAGTATATACCAAACCACCAGTATATGAAGCTCCAAGACCAGTTTATACTCAAGCTCCAGTATATGAAGCCCCTAGACCAGTATATACCAAAGCTCCAGTATATGAAGCACCTATGCCAGTTTATAGGCAAGTTTCAAAATATCAATTAGCTAAATATTAAATTGCTTTTTTTTACTTTAAAATTTATAAATAAATGACATTTTTTTAATAAAATTATACTAAATCATAATCTAATTATTCATCAAAAAATAAAATTTTAGGTTTTCAATATGAATATTTAGCCTTTGAATCTCCAATTTAAAAAAAAAACTTGAAGATAGAAGCCAAATGAGGCTCCTTTTTAAATCGATTTATTTTATTATAACTCATATTTTAAAAAGATATCTATTTAATTAAACATTATTATTTTGTAAATGTAATATTTAAATTAAAACTTTATTATAATTATAACAATAAAAATTAAGTTTTATTATAAATATTTACAATATGCTTTTATTCACATTGTCATCTTTTTGTTTTTATTAATATTATGAAAAAGTTTACTTACTTAAAAATTTTAAAAGTAAAAACTTAAAACTTTTTTTCAATAAAGAGCGCAGTTTGAATTAATTAAAATCAAAAAAGTTATTTATTTTTTTTACCTTCAAGGTAAGTTTTTAAAAAAAAAAATTTATTTAAGATTTAAATACGATTTATTTTTTAATCTTGAAAAAAAAAAGATTTTTCTTTTATAGGCCAATTATATTCTATTTGCTGATTTTACATTTTAATAAAAAAAAATTTAATTTTATTTCAAATGATTTGCTCGAAAATGAATATAAATTATTTTTTGTTTTAAAAAAAGTTTTTAAAAAAGTTTAAAAGTTTGTTTTTAGTTAAAGTTTGATTTATTTTTTATTTTTAGATTTGTTACACTGATTTTTTTCAAAAAATTAAAATATGAATTAAAAAAAATGGTTCTTAGTTTTTTTTTTTTTATCTTACTTTTATTATTTAAGAATACAAATTTTTCTTGCAAACAAAAAAAAAATACAATATGCTTTAATATATGAATATTGTATATTTTTTCTTATAAAATTTTGAATAAAAAAAAAACCTGAATTTAATAGAAAAAGCCTATTGAGTTTAAAGACCTTTGTTAGATAATTTAAAATAAAATTTTTAATCATTTATGATGAAATTTTTATTTTGCCTAGAATAAAGCATAGCTTGATAATAAGGTTGATAATAAAGGCAAATAAAATAATCATTTTTTATTTATTTATTTCAAGGTTTAAGATAAATTATAATTTTAAAATATTCAACACTTAAAACAAAAAAAAAACATTTTGCTTTGAATTAAAAAGATAAGCACACATTTTAAACTTATTCAAATTACAAGGTCCTTTTGAATGCAAGGATTTATAAGGATTTCCTAAAACATTATTTTATTCTTCACGTAAAAGGAAAAAAAAAATGATTTTCATATTATTTACTAAAATAAATCATATTTAGTTGTAGATAAAAAATAAAGAACTACATGATACGACTTAAGAAAAATAAAAAATTTGATTCACATTTTTTTTTTATTAAAAATGCATAAAAATAAAAGAATATCTATAAAACGTTTTTGAAGGAAAACATGGGAACTAACAATTTCCATTTATAATGGATTTGCATCTTAGGAAATCCGACTGAGTAGATCATAAATATTTTTTAGTTTTTTTGTTCAGCAACGTTTAAGTATAATTTCTTATATAATAAAAATAACAAAATTAAACAAATCTGCTGAGTCAAGCTGAATTTTAGTATTATGTCATTTTGAGTCATAAACTATATAATATTCCATATTTAGAAATAAAATTATTTTCAAAATTAAGACTCATTTGGTCATAAAATTCAAATTAAAATAACAAAAATAATAAATCATATATTTAGATTTTTTAAGTTTGATTCATCAAGATAACAAAGACATAAAATATTAAATTTCCAAAAATGGTAAAAAATAAACTATTTTTTTTTTAAGTTTTTTATTTTTTTAGTAATATAAATTTAATAATTTAAAAGCATCACATGTTAAACATAATTCAACAAAAAAAAAAAAAAGAATATTTAATTCAACTGTTGAAGAAAAAAAATTTTGAAATTTTTAGATATAAAATAAAAGCAAATATATTTTTTAATTTTTCTATAATTTTCATATATTCATATTCATGAATTCAAGTAGGATAAAAACCAAAACCATTTTTTTTTTTTTTTTAAATTAAAATAATAAATGTTTATTTTTTTTGTTTTTTTTTTTTTTTATATATATTTTGTATAGAATATAGAATAGAAAGAAAAAAATTTATTTATATTAATTTGAAAATAACATTCACTTATTCTTATTCTACTTGGTTTTCTATTTTAAAAAATAGAAAAAATGATAATTAAAAACAGTAATTTAATATATCAGTCGGAACCAGAATATGACCATTTATGTTAATATTAATATATATAAATAAATAAATAAAAAATTCAACTCTTGACTGATTATAAATTTCGATGAACTCTTTCAAAAGTATTTAAAATCGATAAATTTCGATTTATTTTTGCTTTTTTATTTACAATAAAAATAAAAAATGGATAAAAATGAAATTAGAATTTTTTGTTGCTATTATTTTGATGGGATACAATATACACAATATACAAATAATTATTTTCAAACAAAAAAATAGAGATTAAGTAATCTTTTGCCTAATCTTGAATCAATTTAAATATTTTATTAATTACTTAAGTTTGGTAAAAAAAAAAAAAAAATAAAATAAAAAAGGAGTATGTTTCAAAATAAAGACCAATTTTGAAGATTTCGGTTAACAACAACAACAACAAAAAAAAAAAAATTAGAAAAACAAGTATTTCTAATTTGTAAAGGTTAATTTTATTTCAAATACGTGATTTAGACTTTTAATTAGAAGTTTCCTGTTCAGTTTTACTTTTTAATTAGAATAACTTTAATAGAACAGCTGATTTTAAGATTATGCTTAAATATAAAAAAAATAAATAAAATAATAATGCAAAAAAAGTATTCAAATTTATTTTTTTTGCATTTTTTTAAGAACTTACGAATTTAGAACACGAATATCTATTAGTATTATTTCTATTTACGTGTTTTGTGTTCTAGTTTTTCAAATTTAAATCACAAGATTTTTTTTATTTTTTAAAATGATAATATACATATTTATATTTTTTTATAATTATAATAATAATAATATCATCTTGTGATTTAAATTTCAACAACAACAAAAAAAAATTAAGAAAATAATAATTAAATTTATATCTTGGTTTCATAAAACATATATATATAAATTTTTTTTTTATTAATTTAAATTAAAATTTTTTTATTATTAAATGTGTTTAGATTCTAAAATAGTTTAAAATATTATTTTTTTTGTATTTTGAATTGTATTTTTATTTTTTTTTTGGAACTCTTTTGAACAAAATTAACATAAATAAAATGTACAAACTACCAATGAGTAAATACAAAAATGCAGCTCCCAAGCTTGTCAAAAAAGAGGTAAGATTTTTATTAAATATTTGTTAATCTAATTTTTTGTTTGTTTAAGCATCAGTTTATTAGCAATTCTAAAGCTTCATTTAAATAAACTAAATTTTGGAAAAAAAATAATTTATTAAAACTTAATCCGGCATAAATTATAAATAACAAAAACTAACTATTTTCTATCCATTTAATATTAATGTTATTTAGCTAATAGTTGCTTGGGATGTTGGAAAAAACATTTCTATTTAAAAGCCAAAAAATGGTTAATGCTATAAAAATAAAAGATTACCATAGCTTGCTTTTTAAATTCAACTTTTAGCATAGTTTTTAAAAACTTATTTGTTTGATTGTTTATTAAGAGTTTATTTGTCTATGTAAACATTATAATTATTATTTTAAAAAAAAGCATTTCAATAGACTCAATTATCTTTTTATGAATTTCTTTCTATAAGAATTATTTTCTTAAATTAGATTCTTTTGGATCAATTTCAGCTTAAAAATTTAATTTATTTTAATTTATTGGAAATTTGTTTTTATTTTCTAATTTAACAAGTAAAGATAAAAAAAAATTTGAAGAATATGTTTAGACTTGTAGCTTGAATGTTAAAAAGTTTATTAGATTCTTAAAATTATCAAAAATTAATTTTTTTATATCTAAAGCATTAACAATTTTAAATGCTTACCAAACACAAAAATATATCTTATCTTTTATTTTTAAAAAATTAAACACTAAACATTAATTAAATTTAAGCAAATTTTAACTGGCATATCAACAAATCGTTTATCAAACACAATTGGATCATTGATAAACTGTAATTTAAAACATATTACATTTGCTCTAGACAGCACATCTGGTGGAAGTGTATGCACGTTTCGTCATGAAGACTTTTTGCGTCGTCCAACTTTTAGCAACGATTCATTTTGTGTTTCACACGCTCATTCAGGACCAATTACTGATATACAATATAACCAATTTAATCAATCTATATTAGCTACTTGTGGCTTTGATTCACAAATTCAATTATGGTCGATCAACAATGACGATTCGTCAAATCAACCAGTACAATTAAACTCTTTGGCTAGTATACCTTTAAATGAGAACAGAAGTGATTGTATTCAATGGAATCCAAATGTCGATAATATATTCGTATCGACTTCATTAAACACTATTTATTTATGGGATATAAACGAAAGCAAGCCTAGTAATGTACAAGCCATACGAGCTCATACTGAAGCTATTCAAGGTATATCATGGAAAAGAGATGGTTCGTTGATATGTACAACTGCCAAAGATAAAACTATGCTAATTCTTGATCCACGTAATATAAACACAAATCAAAATTTAAAAATTGAAAACTCCAAAACAGCAAATAAAGATTCTAAAGTGGTATGGATCGGAACTAGTGATTGTATTCTATCATCGGTATATACCTCAAGTTTTCAGCGTGAAATTTACTTGTGGGACATTAGAAACCCAACTCAGCCTGTACATGAGACTCAAATTGATACTGGAAATAATGTTCTAAATCCTTTGTATGATTATGATACATCATGTTTATTTTTAATTGGTAAAGCTGAATCATTGGTTCGTTATTGCGAAGTATTTTTAAATGATTCTAATTGGAATTTTGTTTGCAGTAAGAAAAGCTTTATTTAATTTATTTTATTTTTTAATTCAAAATTTAATTATTTAATTTTAATTCAAACAGATAGTTCACAGCCTGTAGATGATCAAATTAAAGGTGTTTGTTTAATGCCTAAATTCGGCCTAGATTTAATGAAATGCGAATTAGATCGCTTAATTTTGTTAACTAGAAATTCAATCTATCCTTTACCATATCATATTCCTAGAAGAGTAATTAGAATTTTTTTTTCCTTTTCTTCATTAATTTTTCATTTATTTTAAATATTAAAAAATATTATTTTAGAGATTTTATCAGCCTTTATTTCAAAAAATTTTTAAATATAGAAATAGAAATAATTAGGATTTTTCTATAAAAAAAACCTTCCAATTATGTGGTTTAAATTTTTTAAAGACTCTTGAAAAATTTTTTTAACAATTTTAATTAAAAGTCAAACAAATTTTATGCTTGTTAGTAAAGCTTAAATTATTTTGACCTAAATCATGTTGAGCCAGACGTAAATAAGATTAGTCTTTATCGCAAAGCCACTGATCGATAATATTTATTATTTTTATCTACTTCTATTTTAATAAAGAATTATAAGCTTATTTTTTTTAAATATTAAATAACTTCAATTTATTTTATTATTTGGTAAAGTGCACCAAATTGTTTTTTTTTAGCTATAAGAACTTAGGTTAATTGAAGTTAAGAATACAAAACAAGATAGAACTGTTTTTTAAATTATATACTTTAAAAAAATCAATCAACTTTATATAAAAATTGATTTAAAAAAATTTTATCCCAATTAATTGTTTTTAAGGCCTATTATGATTTTCATTCAGATGTATATCCAGAAACGTATAACATATTCGAATCTGGTTTAAGTAAAACCGAATGGTTAAATGGTTCTAATTCAAATCCTGTTAAAACTGTTTTAAACCCAGATATTCAGAAAAGATATTTCAACAACGATTCTATTGAATCTGTCAAACAGCCAACACCAGTGTCTACGCCAACTCAAGCGACACCTAATATTACTATAATCCAAATAAATACAAACACAAATTCAAGCGAGAATAATAATAATAATAGTAATAATAATAATCAAGAAAAACAGCATACATCGGTTGCTTCGTTAATATTAAATATTAACAATAAAGCGTCTAGTCAACCAAATCAACAAACAAACAACAATAACAATGATCAACCAGTTAAACCTTTGATTCGAATAAAATCAACCAGTAGTGATGATAATTCAGACAAAGAGAATTTAACTCAACCTCAACAACCAGTACAAATACAACAACCACAACAACAAACAACAAACTCAGTCGTGTTCAGAAGCTCAACTACAAACAAGACAAATAATCAAGACTTGTTAACCACTAGTCAAATTCAAACTGAACGAAAAACAAAAACAAAATCTGTTTATTACCAATCCAAATATAAGTATATAAATGGCAAAGCAGCTCATAAAAACGAGCATATAACAAATATACGTAATTTAAGCACCATGTGGCCATCTGAATGTAATGGCTTCCAAATTAATTCTAAACATGCTGCTTTTCTTCTATCCGGTAGTTCAGGCCAAATAGGAATAATCGAGGTTCATATAATATTTTTAAATATTTCTAAAAAAAATTAAAGCTTAATTTATAATCAATTTTAAAAGCTAAACAAACCAGGCAGATTATCAGATGCGACATTAAACACAATTGTGAATAGATCAAAAGTTTCCGATTTCCAATGGGATCCATTTGATGATGAAACATTAGCTGCTGCTTGTGATGATGGTACTATTAAAATTTGGAAAATACCTGAAGAAGGTCTTGATTGTTCACTAGAAGAACCATCAATTGAACTGAGAGGTCATTTAGAAAGATTATACTGCATAAAATATCATCCATATGCCAAAAATGTTATAGCTACAGCTAGTTATGATCGCACAATTAAAATTTGGAATATTGATACAAGACAAGCTATTATTAATTTAAGAGGCCATACTGATGTAGTAAGTGAAAAAACATTAAATAAACTAAATTACAGCAATTTTATTTTTCATAAATTATTTATAGATATTTAGTATCAGTTGGAGCCCGTGTGGAACTAAACTAGCTACTATATGCAAAGATGGTTACATAAGAATCTATGAACCTTTGGCAAGCGAGACGCCAATGATAGAATCTAAATGTGGACCTGGTTCAGGTTCAAAAGCAGCCCGTATCGAATGGGTCTTGAATGGTAAAAGTTTGTTAGTAAGCGGCTTTGGTAAAGGAAATTTGCGTCAAATATATTTATTTGATAGTGAAACTTTGAACTTGTTGCAAACCGAAGACATAAACCAATCACCATCACTGTTAATACCATATTACGATTCGGATATTAATGTACTTTATTTGTATGCTAAAGGCGAAGAGACTATATATTTATACGAAATACAAGAAGATGAGCCTTATTTTCAAGTATTAACACCGTTTAAACCAGATGGTTTACACTTCGCAATTGCATTTCTGCCAAAAATATTCTGTGATATAAAATCGGCCGAAATAGCTAAAGCGTTTCGATTAACCAAAGATAATCGAGTTGAAAAAATGAGTTTTACTGTGCCACGAGTAAAACTTGGTTATTTCCAAGACGATATTTATCCTGATACGATCGACAGAAGATCTTATCTAAGCGCTGATGAATGGTTTGAAGGTAAAAGTTTTAATCTTAATTACATCAATTTACAACCGGAAGATATGCAAAAATGTAAAAATTTAACTATTAATTTATTTTCGAGTTTTTGGTAAATTAAATTTTAATTTAAAGTAACTGAAATATTGGCTATAGAACAAGCGCAACAGCCTGCTAAACCACCTAGACAAACAAAATTAATTGATCATACTTCAAAAGGTGATATGTATGATCCACAAAATTTAAACCCAGATGAACGCAAAATAATAAATTCAATGCTTCAACGAGCGACTTTGTTTTACAAAGAAAAAAGTGACGAAGAAGACGACAATAGCGATTGGGTAAAATTTTTAATTAGCTTTTAAAATTTTATCTATTTTTAAATATTTTTTATAAAATTTAATTTAAAAGAATTGACCAACAAGTTTAAATGAAAATAATAAACAAAAATTAATAATTTTTAAATTGTAAATTAAAAGTTTAATTTGTTTTAAATTAAATACAATTTGTAGATTGCATTTAAATTAATTCAACTATAATATAATACAGCATAAATGAAGAAATAAAGCACTAAATTTTGAATTAATTTTTATTTTATTTTGTAGGATTTGTATTACTTTTATCATTGTTTTAATAAAAATATTAAATTAAAAAATATCTTTAATTCATATTTTATTTTAAAATTAATGTAAAAAAATTACATTTATGTTTTTTTAAGAATTCTATATATATGCCTTAAAAAAATAATTAAAAATAATTGATAAAATAAAAACTAAATTAAAAATAAGATGCAACTCGTATGAAATAAGTTACTTATACCCTAACTAGGAATAAAAATTTTTAAAAAAGAAATACTTTAGTATTAAATGTATAGAAATAATAGAAAAAATTATTTTAGGAAATAAAAATTTAAATATAAACGACCTTAGTAAAATTTAAAAAATTCTAAAATAAAAAATCTATATTCTAATTTTGAATTTTATTGAATTTATCTCAAATATGAGAAATACGTAATTGAATTTTACCAAAATATAAAAACTTTATCCAAGAGTTCCTTGAAAATTTCCATATATATTTGACTAAAAATTGAAAAGATAATCATCAAACAATAAAAAAAATTAAATTTATTATATTAAAAATGAAATTTTCATTAGTATATTTATTTGCTTTATTTGCTTTAAATAATATTGTTGATGCAAGTGGTTATGGTGGTTATGCTGCACCAGTTCAAAAATATGAAGCACCAAGACCAGTATATGAAGCACCAAGACCAGTTTATACTCAAGCTCCAGTATATGAAGCTCCAAGACCAGTATATACCAAAGCACCAGTATATGAAGCTCCAAGACCAGTATATACCAAAGCACCAGTATATGAAGCTCCAAGACCAGTATATGAAGCTCCAAGACCAGTATATACCAAAGCACCAGTATATGAAGCACCAAGACCAGTTTATACTCAAGCTCCAGTATATGAAGCTCCAAGACCAGTATATACCAAAGCACCAGTATATGAAGCTCCAAGACCAGTATATGAAGCTCCAAGACCAGTATATACCAAAGCACCAGTATATGAAGCACCAAGACCAGTTTATACTCAAGCTCCAGTATATGAAGCTCCAAGACCAGTATATACCAAAGCACCAGTATATGAAGCACCAAGACCAGTATATACTCAAGCTCCAGTATATGAAGCACCAAGACCAGTTTATACTCAAGCTCCAGTATATGAAGCTCCAAGACCAGTATATACCAAAGCACCAGTATATGAAGCTCCTAGACCAGTTTATACTAAAGCACCAGTATATCAAGTTTCTAAATATGAAGCTGCTTATTAAATTAGATTACCTTTTTTTTTAAATTCTAAAAAATTTTAAATATATTTTTATTTTAATAAATATATTATTTAATTAAATTTTTTAATTTTTATTAGATTAAAAAAAAAATTTTTTCTTGATAAACTCAACATTAATAGAGAATAAAAAAATTTTTGTTTGAAGAATAATTTTTTTAAAAAAAATATAGACTGGTTTTGTCCGTAGACTTCCCTAGTATAATCACGTAAAAAATTTGAAAAATTTTTTAAAAATTTTTCTTTAATAAAAGTTTTTTTAATCCTTGGAAATAACTTTGAATGTAAGAACAAGTTGATAGAATTTAATAGTTTAGTCCTACTTTAAGTCTAAATTTAAATTCTTTTTATTATTAGATGTGTTTCTTTTTTCTTTCTTTTCTGTATTAAATTGCCTTCTAGGCCTCAAATGAAATAAACAAATAAAATAGCATATAAGCTCATATATTTTCGTTTTTTAAAAAAACAAAAAAACTTTAATTAAAAAAAAATTTATTAAACGAATTGATTAAAATTTAAATAAAAATAAAAAAAATTGATTAATCGTTTTCGTCTTCTTCGTCGTCATCACTAGTCCCATCCAAATCATCTATATTTATAATCCACGGTTGGTCATTTTCATTATTATTTCCATTATTGTTTTCTATACCTTCGAATAATTTTTCAAAGCATTCTGAATTTGTATTATTAAAATGAGAATAAGGGTCAGCTTTTGATAATTGACGCAAACATAGCCAACAAAAATATGCGTTACATTTAGAACATGTCATTTTATTGCAACCATCTAGTTTCTGCATCCAAGATCTACAACTTGGACATTGTTTAGATGTCGACTTAATTAATTCTATACTTGAATTCTCTTCGATTGCAAGTTTTATTCTTTTCTCACCATATTGTTTTCTCAATTTTTCTCTAATTTCTTCATCTCCATTTACATAAGCCTCGCATATTTCTTTTAATTGAGCTTTTATTTAAAAAAAAAATGCAAAAATGAACTTCAAAAAATTTTTTAAAAGAATTTGTAAAAGAATATACCGCTTGTTATTTTGCAAGGCTCAATTCCATGATAAGCTTGTCTACATAAAGCACAAAAAACATTTTTACAGTCAGGGCATCTGCATAAAGTTTGATCTTCTGGTATAACAGCACATTGACAATTAGGTCGCGGGCAATAAACTATATCAGTCATATTATTCAATGCATCTTTTAACAATAACGAATCGTATCTATTAAACATCTCAATGCCAACTAAATTTAATACTTGAGCTGGTGTAGCCTGTGATTCACATTTTTCTTCAGGGCAATTCAACTTTTTCACATTACCGTCAACAATCAATGATTCAAAATATGATTTCATACAATCGTTACAAAAGACGTGTTCACATTTATTAAATTTTATACAATCTTTCCCTAATTTATCACAAAAGCAAACATTACAAGTAAAATATGTTTTTTGAAATTTTATTTCGATTTGATCTTGATCATAGTTATTTATCAAATTTAAAAAACACGGTTGTTTAAAGGCTCGTTTATCCAGTAATTTATGATTTTCGTTGTTTAAAATAATTAAATTATTTGAATCCAACTTTAAGTAATCGAATAATTCATCACTTAAAAAACTAATCCATGTAAACAATATTGAAATATTTGAATTTTGGGTCCATAAATCATCTAATTTTTTGCATAATTTACATAGCTTTTAAAAAAAAATTTTAAAAATTTATATTTAAAGTTTTATTTAAAAAAAAAACAAAATAATTTACATTATTTAAACTCAACCACCGACAATATAATTTAAAAGTTGGAGGATTTTTAGATGGATAATCTTTTGGTAATTTGAATTCGAGGATAATAGGTGTTAAATTATGAACCTTTATCTCAGATTTTTCTTCAGCTGTTATTTAAAAATATCAAATAATAAAAAAATTAATTTTAAAATATTAAGTTCTAATGTAACTAACGAAATTTAAGAAAAAATTGATTCAAATCGGATTGTGATTGAATTTTAACGCAAAAACTTCCTAGTCTTTTATCCTCATCAAATAAAAATATATTGTCTTCTTCATATATGCTTTTAATAGCTAAAATTTCATCATCTTGGGTTGTTTTATCTTCCATTTTTTTGGTTTAAAAATGGAATTTTGTTTTTTTATTTAATATAAAAATGTTGTAATTAAAAAAAATATTTTATTTCAAAAAATTGCAACAAACTAAAACATAATTTTAAAAAATTTGATTTATTTCAATTTTTTTTTAATCTTTTTTAATTTAACTTTTAATTTGTTTTAAAAGCTAATTTAAAAACACTTCTTTGCTAAACCTATAGCTGAAAATTAAAAATTAAATTATTGCATTTGATTAAAAAATAATTAAAATTTACCAAACTAACCATTTGAAGCTTTAAATTCAATATATGTAATTTGTGTCATTTCAAAAATTTATAAAAACAAAAGCAATTTTTTAAGTTAAATCAAAATGCCACTAAAACAAATTCCTTGCGTGAAAGAATAGGTATACCATTTTAACATGGAATGGATGGTAACACCTGAACAACTAATCTCGAACTGAAAATAAATGCATTTCCGTATTAATAAAGATTAAGGGGACTAGGTAAATTTAAAATAAAAGAAGAAAAATGTACTAAAATAGCAAATAGAAAAAGAAAATTTGATGTAATGATTAACTTTTTTGAATAAAAATTTTTTTTTTTTAAATATTCTAAGTCAGTAGTAAAATAATAAAATTATTTAGATAAAATGAATCATTAAGTCTGCAATAAGCGTTTTGTGATTAAAAGTTAAAACATTCATTTAAGCCTGACATTGAGAATACCTATAATAATTTGAAAAATACAAAATTTATTAAACATATATTTATTTAAAATTTTTGAAAATTTAAATAAAAAAGTAATCTAATTTTAATAATACAAATTCAGAATGCTTTGAAAAATTATTCGAAGGTATAGAAAACAATAATGGAAATAATAATGAAAATGACCAACCGTGGATTATAAATATAGATGATTTGGATGGGACTAGTGATGACGACGAAGAAGACGAAAACGATTAATCAATTTTTTTTATTTTTATTTAAATTTTAATCAATTCGTTTAATAAATTTTTTTTTAATTAAAGTTTTTTTGTTTTTTTAAAAAACGAAAATATATGAGCTTATATGCTATTTTATTTGTTTATTTCATTTGAGGCCTAGAAGGCAATTTAATACAGAAAAGAAAGAAAAAAGAAAAACATCTAATAATAAAAAGAATTTAAATTTAGGCTTAAAGTAGGACTAAACTATTAAATTCTATCAACTTGTTCTTACATTCAAAGTTATTTCCAAGGATTAAAAAAACTTTTATTAAAGAAAAATTTTTAAAAAAATTTTTCAAATTTTTTACGTGATTATACTAGGGAAGTCTACGGACAAAACCAGTCTATATTTTTTTTAAAAAAATTATTCTTCAAACAAAAATTTTTTTATTCTCTATTAATGTTGAGTTTATCAAGAAAAAATTTTTTTTTTAATCTAATAAAAATTAAAAAATTTAATTAAATAATATATTTATTAAAATAAAAATATATTTAAAATTTTTTAGAATTTAAAAAAAAAGGTAATCTAATTTAATAAGCAGCTTCATATTTAGAAACTTGATATACTGGTGCTTTTTTATAAACTGGTCTTGGAGCTTCATATACTGGTGCTTTGGTATATACTGGTCTTGGAGCTTCATATACTGGTGCTTGGGTATATACTGGTCTTGGAGCTTCATATACTGGAGCTTGGGTATAAACTGGTCTTGGAGCTTCATATACTGGAGCTTGAGTATAAACTGGTCTTGGAGCTTCATATACTGGAGCTTGAGTATAAACTGGTCTAGGAGCTTCATATACTGGAGCTTGAGTATAAACTGGTCTTGGTGCTTCATATACTGGAGCTTGAGTATATACTGGTCTTGGTGCTTCATATACTGGAGCTTGAGTATATACTGGTCTTGGTGCTTCATATACTGGTGCTTTGGTATATACTGGTCTTGGTGCTTCATATTTTTGAACTGGTGCAGCATAACCACCATAACCACTTGCATCAACAATATTATTTAAAGCAAATAAAGCAAATAAATATACTAATGAAAATTTCATTTTTAAATTAATAAATTTAATTTTTATTATTGTATTTGTTTTTTTATTTTTTTTTATTGTTTGATGATTATCTATTCAATTTTTAGTCAAATATATATGGAAATTTTCAAGGAACTCTTGGATAAAGTTTTTATATTTTGGTAAAATTCAATTACGTATTTCTCATATTTGAGATAAATTCAATAAAATTCAAAATTAGAATATAGATTTTTTTTATTTTAGAATTTTTTAAATTTTACTAAGGTCGTTTAAATTTAGTTTTTATTTCCTAAAATAATTTTTTCTATAATTAAATTCAACTTAATAAACTTTTTTTCAGAAATTTCTTAAATTTTTATTTTTTCATTGCTACTATTGTTTTTTACTAATTAAGATTTGTTTAAAATCTTTTTATTTTAAAATAAATTATAAAAAAAAAGATTTATCAGATGTAAAATTTACAAATAAATAAATTTTAATAATAATCTAAAAACTAAATAACAAAAAACAAACTAACAATTAAAATAATATCCAAATAAAATTTAGATTTTTTTCTCCCCTCGGAATTGTTCAATACTTTTTCTTCTAAATATGAACTAAATCTATAAAAATAATCAGTATCTTTGACTTGTTCTTTTTAAAATAAAAAATATTTATTCAATAAATTTTAAACATAAGTTTTAATAAAAAAATATTTTTACTTTTGTTAACTTTTAGGTAAACAGTATCTTCAAGACCGAATTTATTCGTTTCATAACTTATACATTTATAAACACCCGAATCACTCAATAAAGCGTAACTAAATTTTAAAATATTGATACTTGTATTAAACTGTTTATATTTAATTGATAAATATCTATTTTGATTTTTTTCGTTTAAAATTTCATCATCTTTTTTCCAAATCAGATTTATACTTAAAAAATTTGAACCAGTGTAAATGCAGTCCAATTGAAAACTTTTATACTGTGTTATATTCAAACTTTTCGGTGTTACGATAAGCTTTTCATTAAATTTAATATCTTCTTTATTCAAAACTATTTCTAATTCAGTTTTATTTGAAAAAAATATTTTTTCAGAGCTTTTATTAATAATGTTTGATTTAATTGAATATTCTTTCAAATCTGAATCGATTTGTCGTTTTAGTGTCGTATTTTTAAAATCATCATTTAAAATAATCTGATTTGAAGGAATAATTGTAGTTGATGTGATACTTGTTGTTGTTATTGAGTTTATATTACATTTATCTTCTTCATTCGAATTTTCGTAATCATTTTCATATTCATTTTCTTTTAGATCCGAATTTAAAACATTCAAATAAGTATAATACTTAATATTTTGTTCATGCCAAAATCGTTTAACAATGTAACACGAGTACCAACCAGAATCAACTGATTTAACTGGACATATTTTTAAATTAAACATTTTGTTTTCATTAAAACCACTTTTTAGCAAATCTTCGTCTTGTTCTAAATAAAACCTATTATTGTTAATAACTAACTCTTCATTATTAGAAATTATTTGGGAAGAATGAGACTCTTTTGTCCATATTACTGTTTTAATATAAAAACTTTGATCTACTTGTATATTTTCGTTTTTAAATGAAATTTTATTATTTGAGTTAGAAAATTTATTAATATTATTTTCGTCTACAGCATTTTCTTTATTGTTGAATGGACACTTTAATAAGGCTATGTCACCAGTATTTAGAGTTTGATTTTTTAAATATATTTTTAATATATTTGGTTTAAGGATTTTTGTAGTCGGTTGAAGATGATATCGGCTTTTAGATCTTATCATCAAATGTTTGCTATGATAAATTTCATTATCTTTTTTTAGTACATTGGTGCTTCGTATAGGTGTAGTTGTGTGTATATTTGCTTTATTATGAATCACCTCTAAGCCTTTTAAAGCTTTTTTTTACAAAAAATAATTTATATAATAAATAAGTTCTAAAGATTTTTTTTCAATTAAAAATATAATCCTTATTAAAAAGATTTTATATCATTCAAAATAAAACTTAAACTTTTAATTGTTAATTATCTAATTGAATTTTTATATTTTTATTGAAATTATTGAAAAGAAAGAATATTCTGCTTATTCTATAACAAAAGATATTTGTTTCACCAAAGTCCTTAATATTAAAGTAATCAAATGTTTAAGAGTTTGCTTATTAACTTGTGCTCTTACCTATAAAAAAAAAGTAACTAACATTCAAACTGTTATTAATATTATTACCTAGTATTTAGAATTTTGAATTCTTATTATTAATAATTACATATGGTATAAGAATTATTTTATGTACCAAGACAAGCAAAGTTTGATTTCTGCTAATTAAAAAAAAAGCGCCTGGTCTTAGAAATTTAAGCTATGAAGAAAGACTGAAAAAACTTCAACTAACATCACTCGAAGAAAGAAGAATAAGAGGAATTCTAATTCAGCAATTCAAGATAATAAATGGATTCGATAAGATAAATTGGCGAAAGAAACCTAAGAATATAGAAGAATCAGAGCACAGAGAGAGACCAGTTACCAGAGGACATAGATTCAGAATAATCAAAGAGAACACTAAAGATACACTAAAGATACTATAGAATTGCAAATGATTCGAATGTATTATCTGTTGAAGTCGTTGAAGCGAATACAGTCAACTCATTTAAGGCCAAGATTGACAAATTGTATGAAAGAAATGGTAAAAATAACAAGACAGATTGTGAAAGAAAATATATTTATTATTATATTTTCTTCCCGTTTGTGGGCTAATCAATCTTATTACTATTACTATTACTGTTACTATTACTATTACTGTTATAAACTTTTCTTGGTTTATTATAAAAAATAGATTTTATATAATAAACAGAATATAATAGAGCACAATTTTTAATTGAATCTTCACTTTCTAACTTGATGAAAATTATACTCTGTTGGAATTTGAAATAAATTTTTAATTAAAATAATACAAATATATCTTGAAATATTAATTTAAAAAAAAAAATTTCTTACCTTTTAAAAATTTAATTAAAAAAATAATTATTACTAAAATTTTATTAAAAATATTCATGACAGATGATGAACAAATCCAAGTTTTAATTTCATATGAACAAATTTTAATTTTCCGATTAATTCCGAAATATTTAGATTAAACTCATAATAAAGCCAATTTATCTAATTTATTTTTCATCATTTTAATATCGATTTACTGATTAATTTTTATATTTAAAAAAAATTTCATTTTCTAAAAAATCTAAAATATATAAATTAATTAATTCTATCATTTATTGCATAATGATTTTTTAAAAAATAATAATAATAATAATCAATTTGCATTTTAGTTTAAATAAAAGTTAATAAATAAATTTAATTGCAATTATTTTTTTTATATTAAAAAAAAAAGCTAAGTTTAATTTACATCTATTATTAGCTTGAAACAAAAAATTCAAATTTTTATTTTGCTTTAGTTTTAATTAAAAAACTTCCGCGTTAAATAAAAAAATTTAATTTTCCTTAAAAACACAAAAACCAAAACAAATTATTATAATATTCTTCTTATTACTCAGTTTTATTAATTTAGCATGCGAAAATATTTAATTGCTTAAAGTTGAATAAAAACAAAAATTAAGAATCAATCGGTTTATAATATTGAGCTTTATAAAAATTAGAATTAATATCATGCAACTTTTATTTTTGTTTGTTTTTTTTTTATCAAATTGCATGATTATTAATTTTACTTATTAACAAAAATATATATTTGATTTGAAATGAAAAAGTGAAAATTTAAACAAAAAATAAATAATATTGAAATCTATAATATTTTAAATCATCTGATATTAATTCAAATTTAGACCAATAAAAATAAGTGTTACTTACCAATTTAGCTTAAGCCTTACAAGTTTGATTTTCTTTAGAGCATAAATCAAATTATTATTATTTAAGATTAAGTTTTTTAAATTTACATAAGACTTATTAATAATTAAAGTGTTGATATAATTTATTTTTATATGACTACTTTAACTCTTTTTAAAAGTTTAAAATTATAAAGCTATTAAATAAACCATCTTTATCAGTTGATAATTTTCTTAGAAAATTTCAAGTTAAGCTCTATTAGTTCTTTTTTTTTTCTATATTTTTAACTGATTTAACATGACTTTCTGAAATTCTTTTCAGGAAGAATTATTTTTTTGATAAAGTTTTCAGGAAAATAATTTTACTAATTGAATTAGTTTGAAGATTTGTTGAATGCCTAAAGCAAAAATCCTAACATGATAAATGTATATTAAATTAAATTTTTAATGTCATTTTGAATTTTACTTCAAATATATCTACAAGCTAATGAAATTTATTAGTTATATAGTTATACAACTAATATTCAAACTAAAAAATTTCAAATTTATACTACCTCTTAAACTAAGTCTTATTTCAAAAATCTTATTAAAGCATTTTAAAAGCATATTGAAAAGAATAATTTTTTAAAGTAAGTAAGAAATTTATTAATTATAAATAATTGAATATTTATTGAAATTTTTGTCTTTTTAATAGTAACAAAACTACACCTGATTTTTTTTTATCTATTATTAATTTTTATTGATTCAAAATTTCTAGACACTCAAAACTCAAACAGGTTTTTAAAAGCAAGTCCTCATTTTTTTCCTATTAAAAAAATATGTATTTTATTTTAAAAGAAAAGGTTTATTAAGTATTAAAATAAAAGTTGTAAAATAAATTGCGCGCATTATCTAATAGTTTTATCAGAAAAAACGCAACTAATTTTGCAATATTTGAAGTATCTTATTTTTTTAATTTAATATAATTTAAAATTAAAAATAATAAAACATTTTAAAAGCTTGCAAATATATGCAATTATAACTGTAGGTAATATAATAAATTTAACTAGGAAAACTAAATTTTTTTCTCATCTTGAATAAAATTTTTAATCAAAATAGCTCGTTATTCAAAATGAAAAATTTAATAAATTTTAAACAAGTATTAAAAAAAGTTAATTAATATTTTTACATTTCAAAAAAATAAAAATTAATTAAAAAAATTTATTTGAAAGTTAAATTAAAGTTTTTATTTTTTTCTATTTAATCAACAAATAAAATATATCTAAACATGTAAGTTTTTATCACGTTTTTTATTTAAAAAAAAAAAACAAATAAATAAATTCTATTACAAACAAGTGTTATTTTTCTAAATTTCAAAAATTAAATACCTAGAATATTAAAAAATCCTAGATTTTTATTTGAGAAAGAAGATTAATAAAAAAAAATAAAAATTACAAACTTTCAATTCTAATTAAAACTTATTTATAAATGTGCCCAAAATGTAAATTATTTTAATAATAAATAAAAAAAAAAATACTTATTGATTTTTTAATCATTCTTTCTTGTATTCTATTATTTGAAGTGTAAATAATTAAAAAACCAGTCTTTAAAACTAAAACGGACAATGATTGATATTAAAAAAAAAAAAAAACTTAATATATTTTTTTATTAATCATTTTACCCCAGCTGGTTTGTTAATACTTATCGGATATGAAAAAAGATTTTTCTTTTTTTTTTTCTAAATTTATTTAAAAAATGAAAAATTAAAATTTTTTTTTCATATTAAAAATGACATGTATTTAAATATTTTTTTCAATTAATCAGGCATTTGAATTTTCAAAAGAGATTTCAAATACTAAAATAATTGAATTTCATTTAAAGGCATGTTTCTGATATCTTTTACTCTTGACTCAGATAATTGAGTTATATTTGGAACTTAATTTTTAATTTTCTAGATAATCAATTATAAAAATTCTTTAATTAGAAAGGTGAGTTTAATTTTCATGCAAAATTATTTAAAAAAAAATAATAATAATAATAATAAATCGAAGAGTTTTATGATTAATTACTAAACAAACATAATTAAAGCTAATTTTCAAAATTACATAATTGTGATTTTTAATTTTAAAATTAAAAAATAAATTTCATTTATTAGTTATTAATACGTGTTTTTATAAACTAAAAAAAAAAAATTTTTTTTTTTAATAATTTTAATAGCAAGAAAAAAATCCGGCACGGATATGTAATATTATTTTCATTCAAAAGGATGTTTTTAATTAATGATTATATTAAATTTTTACAATTATTATTTCAAATCAAAAAAAATAGAAAAATAAAAACGAAAATCTATTTTATCATTTTTATTGCTTATTATAAAACTTAAAAATACCATGTTAAATATTATGAAATGAAAAAAACAAAAACTGAGAATTCTTAATAAAAAAAAAAAAAACAAAAATTAATTAAAAATATAGACATATACCAGAACTTTTTGAATCTGAATCACTAATAATATCATGCAAATTTATACTAAATTTAAAACCGTTTGAAACCTTCTCAGTTTAATAAAACTTTTTCCGACATAAAAATTGAAAATAAGCTTATAAACTTGATAAAAAAAACTCTTTTGCTTATAGAAAATAAAATAAACAAATTTAAAAATTTGAAATTTATTTTTTAATTTTAATAAATTTATTATGTCATCAAAGATCAAATTTTCTATTAGCAAGCATGATTTTAAAGTGAAGTTTTCCTATTAATTTTAATTTATATTCGATTCAGTTGCAATCAATTTTTTTTTATTTTATTTTTAAATAATAAAAAAGGAATTTTTATTATTAATTTACAGTCGATTTAATGTTTTAATTTTCTTTCAAAAAACACGTACATTAATTTCTTAAAGAGCTATTAAAATAAAATATTGATTCAATATTAAATTTTTTTTGTTAAAAAATTAAAAGTAAATATTTAGAAGAATCTTGTGGTATTTAAATTTAAGCAACTAAATAAATGGAATTAAAATTTTTTAAAAATGAAATTTTTAAGATTTTTTATATTCTTATTGAATTTGATTTTTATTAAAAATGTTCATTCAGCTTCAAAGTGCTATTATTGTCCCGGATGTTTGCTAAACCAAAAAATGAATAATGAAACTGTTTGTCCAAGTGGAAGCGATACGTGCAAAGTTTGCTTTTAATAAATAAAATTTTTTAAATTATTCTAGTAATTATATTATTTCATTTAATTATTTAGCAAAACTTTTATAGTTTGAATGGAACTCAGTATGTTTATAGAGCATGCGAAACTTCATCTAAATGTGACTCAGATAAGTTATTAAATTCTATTGATATCAATGGTCAAAAAGTGAATTTGACAGAGGCAAAATGTTGCAAAGAAGATTTATGTAATATAGATAAACAAAGTTTGGAGCCGCCGATCCAAAGCAATAAAACAAATCTTAGTTGTTATAGTTGCCCATTCTGTTTAGCAAGTAATAAAAACAAAGTGGAATGCAGTATCGAGGATAATACATGCAGGGTATTTAAAAAATGTTTAAATAATATTCTAATAAATTAAGTATTTCTTAAGACCTTGAAAAAGTTTTCTTGAAAAGGTTTTTTAATTCATTTAATTTTTTTTTCGTGTGAATTAAAACGATTTATTTTTGTGAATTTTAAATAAGTTTCTTATTTAATTAATTTTCAAATTGAATTGAAAACTTTAAATTAAAAAGATGAGCTTATTGTAAGTAAGAATGTCATTGATTACTTTTAAAACCCATATTCTATGTTTATTTAGTTAAATTTTAATAAGATTATCAAATTTTATTGAGATATTAATTTCAGAGTCTTGAATTTTTAGTATAATTTAGTTTGAAAATGCTTTGAATAGCTTTATTTATATAAACTTTCATTAAGTAAAAATTTAATAATATAATAATGATAATAAATAATTAAAATTTTCCTCTGGCAACTCATAATTATTTGGTATTAGCCTCTAAAACAACAGTAAATAACTTTTTCACAATTTTATTATATTTAAGAATTTGATTTTATTTGGACTTAAATTTTCTATTTTCTTGACACCTGACACCTGGTTTATCTTTATAAAATAGATAATTCTTTAATATTATATAAACAAATATTCAAAATAAATTTACTATAACTTTAAGTATAAGTATTTTTATTTAGAAATTTTATACAATCATGTTTTAAAAATAATATATTCAATTTTCTAGAACTAAATTTAAATATACGTATATTTTTTTAATCTTAAAAGCAAACAAGTTTCTATTTAGCTGGAGTACAACATGCTTGGAGAAATTGTGAAAAGGAATTAACATGCAAAAATTTCAATTCAACAGCAACTTTTCTAATCGAAAATTTAAAAGATAAATTACCAGCTGAATATATCTTAGAAAAAATTGAAACAAAATGTTGTAATCAAGATTTGTGTAACTTGAGTTCTAATTTAAAATTAAATTTTAAAATTTTATTAATAATAATATTATTTTTAATTATTTAAAAATCATAAAAAAAAAAATCTTATTTTAATTTCTAAATGAAAGTTTGTATATTTTTTTTTTTTTTATATTTTTGGAACTATAACATTAATCAAATATTTATTAGTTTTTTATTTTTTATCAAACAATTTTATTAATTTTTAAAATTTCAATGACGGAAAACTTGATTTATTTTATAACTCAACAAAAAAACAAAAATAACAAATATATACTTTTATTTTAATAATAATAATAATAAAATAAAAAAAGAGAATATAATTTAATATTAGTTTAAGGTGCATTTATGTATCTTTCAATTTTTTATTTAATCCAATGAATTTTTAAATTGTAACAAAATATAAAGAAAAGATAAAAATTTAAAAAAAAAAAAAATATATATATATATATGCTTTTCTTTTCTTTAAACTAATAATGTTTTGAAATTTATTTCTTTTATAAAAAAATAAATATTAATTGATTTTGAAATTGTTTTTGATGATTAATAATTCATAGGTATAAATTTAAACTTGATATTCAAAAATAAAAAATTTAAATTAAAATATTATATAAAAAAATTTTATATTTTATTAAAAAAAAAAGATGATTCTTTACTCATACTTTTTCTTGACAATATTAAGTATAAACTATATAAGAATGATTCAGAATATTAGAAGTTCTCTAATAGTCTTTTTCTTTTAAGTTTGCATTACTCAAGGTCAATACGCCCAAGCTGCTTTGAAATGTTACAGTTGTAACTCTTGTCCTGAAACAGATCAGAGACAATTCGATTGTCCAAGTGGTTCAGACACTTGTAGAGTAATTTAAGCTGAAATTTTTAATAAATAAAATTTATATTCAATTTTATAAAACAAAAGAGAACTAGATTTAGTGTTAACGGAGCTATTTACGAACAAAGAACATGTGAACCTTTACAAACTTGCAATTATCTGAAATCATCTGCTGCAAATTATGGAAACGCTTTATCGAATATTTTTGGTGCACAAGCAACAGTTTTAGAAACAGTTTGTTGTCAGGTAGATGGTTGTAATGTAGCACCAACTACAACAACAACAACTACTACTACAACTACTACTACAACCACAACAACCACAACCACTACAACACCATATGTACCACCAAAACTTAGATGTTATTCTTGTCCATATTGTATTGGCTCTAATAGAGATCAAGTTGAATGTCCATATGGTTATGATACATGCAGAGAAACAATATTTCAAGTAGGAGAAAGAACATATTCTCAAAGATCATGCGATACATCAGTATCTTGTGACAATATAAGAAGACAACCATCTTTATTCAGCAGTTGTGGTCTTTTTGCAGGTTTATTTGATGTTAAAGAAACAAGATGTTGTAATTCAAATTATTGTAATTCAGGTTTAAGTAAATTTAAATTATCAATTAATTTAGTTAGCATTTTAATTGGTATATTTTTATACATGTTTTAAAAATTTTAACCAAAAAAAAATAAATTAATAATAAAAAATAGATATTTATTTAAACTATCAAAAATATTTTTTTTTTATTAATTCTTGAGCTTTTTTTTTTGAATAAAATAAAAATTAAAAAAAAATAAACGTTTTTATTTCAATCACGTATAATACAGTATAAGCTAACATAACTGAGATGTTATTTAAATATTTGGTTTAAAAAATTAATTACATTATATTCTTTTAAAAGCAAGGCAAAAATACCAGTTATTCAAGGATGGTATTTTTTTTTAATATTTGATTAAGGTAAATTAAGTTTTTAGTTAGTTGTTTTCATAATTATATTGTATCGCTTGTTTTTTAATTCTTGAAAAATTGTTGTTTAACAAATATTTTCAATTAAAAAAATTAAATTCCTTTTAATCAATAAAGTTAGAAAATTTCAATTTTATTATCAATTGAAGTTTAAATAATAATTGAAGCATTTTATTTTAATTTATTTCAAAATAAACAAAATTTAAATTTTTTCAATTCAACTAAGCTTATTTTTTTATATAATATTTTACCTAAAATTATCTAAATTGCTCTGCAAAATGATACAGCGATATAACATCTTTTTTAGACCATAAACACTAAAATATATGCATTTTTGCACATTATTAAAGAAGATTATGATTGTTAATGCAATAAGATAAAATATTATTATACCAAAAGTGTATCTTAGGTGTTGAAACATTTTCAAACAAAATTGATATCGCTTAAGAATTTGGTTTTTCATTCTTAATACCAATATCCCTAGAACTTTAGTTAAAATAATATTATCTAATATTATATTATTCCGTATTCTTTAAATTAAAAATAGTAATTTGTTAATAAATTAAAATTGATTTATTTAATTTTTTTTTTTAATTTTTATATGTTGCAATATTATTTGCGTTTTTTTTAATTGAATCAATTTCTAATTAAACGCAATTAATTTCACAACAATCTAATAAAAAATAAAGTAAAATAAAATATCATAAAAAATCACCAGGAACATTTTTTAGGAAAACATTAAAATTTTAGTTTTTAAATAATTCTTAAATAATTTTAAATCAAATTTCAATTGAATTTTCGTCATCTGAATTTTGAATGATTTTTTTTAATTTGGAACACAAGAATAATATAAACGAAATAAACAAACTAAGAACTATCAAAACATAAACGACTATTATGTAATAAATACTCATCTCATAAACAGCTTTTGAACACCAATTTTGAGAATTTTCTTCTTTCGGTTGATTATAGTTCGGTTTCCAAATGCTGAAAACCTTAAAATTTAAATAAAAAAATTTTTTTAATTTTTTATTCTTTAAATTAATTTCAAATTTTTAAATTTGAAACCCAATAATTGCCAATCATAAACCAAATTAATATAAATATTATTAAAGTTCTATTTATAAATTTAGAATTGTCTGTAAATTTAGATGCTTCATCCATTATTGTATCTGAATTTTCATATATTTCTCCATTATCAAATTTCTCTTTTCGCCTATGTCTCCATTGGTCGTATAAAGAATGTGCTAGTTTTAAAATACCAAGTGCACCAGCTACAAATAAAAAAACCGGGATTTTGGGCTGCTTGGGACAATTCATTAGATTCTTAACACCTATATAACCGACAATCATGTTTAAAACTAAAAAAATACCAAGAACGATTGCATAAAAAACTTGAAAATAAATAAAAAATTATTTTAAAGTTATAGTCATTTTTTTTATTATTTAAGCTTTCAAAACCTAATAAACCTCTTTTATTAATTATCATTTTTTGGTTAAATTTTTTTTTTTCTCATTGAAATTTCAAAAGTAAAATTTCAATTTATCATTTCTTTCAAATTTGAATCTTAATTTTATTAAAATATTTATCGATTTTTCTATTTATAAATGAGAAAAAAAAAAAAAAAATAAAAAGATATTTAATCTTCAATACCTTTAAGATTTAGACAGATTATTACATTTTTTTTTGTGTTTAATTCTTAAATTCTTTTTATTTAAATAAAAAAAAAAAAATTCATAATTACCAGAATTGTATAAGCATTTAAAACTCTTTTTTATAAATTCTATATCAGTTTCTGTATAATAATCCATCTTTTCTAGATTAAATAGTTTCAAACTTAAAAGCATACTCCAAGTTTTATTTTATTTTTAATATGTTTGAATTATTTTCTTTTTTTTTTAATTAAAATAAAAAGGATATAAACTTGATTTGATTTTCGATTATAATTGCTCGAGGAGTTGATAGATGTAATAATTTTTCAATTTTAAATAATAATTATTCTTTAATGTTTAATTGATCCCAGAGTGTTTATTAAAATCGAAAATAATTGAAATTATCAATTTGTTATTAAGATTAATTAAATTTTAAAGAAATTTGTTTTTAATATTTTATTTCTTCAAGAAAAATTATTTCATTTAAAAACCAAATCGGCATTGTTAATTGAAATAAAAATTTCAAATATTTTTATTTTAGAAAAATATGCATAAATAGAAAAATTTAATTTTTTTTTTTTTAAATATTTTTCATCGATTTAAAATAAATTAAATTTTAAATTCTCCATTTAAAGCAAATAAATAAAATTTTAACCTCAAGTTAAAATTATATTGAAAGTAAAATCTAGATATTTTTTTTTTCAAAAATGTTTTCAACATTAAATATCTTTAAATAGTATAAATTATTCAATTTTGAAAATAACAAAATATATTTAATGATCAAAATGTTTCATTTAATGAAATAATCATCGACAAAGATCTCTAAAAAAATAATTACAATTTACAATTAAAAAAAATTGAATAAAGCCAAGTTTTTTCAAGTTATTGTGAAGCCAAAACGATGGAATTTCAAAAGGCTTTCTCATAAATTCAATTTTCATCTTTATCAAAAATTAATGTTTATCAATTATTTTTTAATAAAAAAAATCTATTAAGTTATGTTAAGAACTTTTAAAAATTTAAATTTGATATTATTTCATGTCAGCTTGGAATCCGTACTTGAAGAAAGAGATAGAAAACCTTGAGAACGTACAAAGAAGAACAACTAAAAAAGCACCTAGTCTTAGAAATTTCAGCCATGAAAAAACTGGAAGAAAGGAGATCTAATTAAGCAATTCAAGATCATAAAATGGTTTGGTAAATGGTAAATTAGCAAAAGAAATCTGAGAGTAGAGAAGAATTAGAGCACAGAGAGAGGCCAGTTACCACATGACATAGATTTAGAATAATCAAACAGAACACTAAAGAGACTACAAGTCTAAATATATTACCTGTTTAAGTTTTTAAAGCAAACACAGTCAACTCATTTAAAGCCAAGATTGACAAATTGTAAGAAAGAAATGGTACATTCAAAACAATAAAAATAACAAGATAAATTGTTAAAGAAAATGTATTATATTATATTTTCTTCTCAATTGTGAGCTAATCAATCTTACTACTATTACTACATATATATTACTATTACTTTTTGAATTTTAAATATTGAAAAAAATGCAATAAATCATCTATTTTATTTTTATTTTAAACTATGTCCAAATATTATATTGAAAATTTGAAGCTTAATAAAATTAATTAACCATATAGTTGGTACTTGATAGTAAAAAAGTAAAATGTTAATATTTGCTTTTACTTGAAAAAATATTACCAAATTTACTGAATAAACAATTTTTTTTAGTTTAATAATTAAATTAATGTTTTTAACAGTTGAATATTTTACAAAATTTATCTTTGTATGATAAAATGTAAAAAAAAAAAATTTAACATTTATTAAATAAATAATTAAACTTCTTTTCCATTTTTGACTTTAAATAACATTTTATGGGCTTAAACCGGAAATATTAAGTTGTAAATTTTATATTTTTAACAAATTGACTAAAATAATGTTAAAATTAGTGATTTATCAAAACACTTAAGAAAAGAGTAACAAACTTTAGGGTCAAAAATGAAATCATGCGAAATGAAAATATTTAACCAAAAATTTACTTTTATAAATAAAATAAAATTAAATTAAATATTTGAGTTTTTAAACCCAAAAATGATCTATTTACTTAAGTATTCTTATTTCATTTCTCTTCTCTCTTTTTTTTTTCTTTGTTTTTTATGTTAAATACAAGTTAAATATTGAAAATTAAATTTTATCATATATTTCTCATTTTCAAGATTATACTTATATTTCAGAAATATTTTGGTCAAAACTAGAAATACGATATCGCTGAATAGGTAGTATAATTTTTTTTTTTTTTTAATACTCTAAGCTCAAATCTTATTTTAATACAATGAGAATTAGATTGTGATAAAAATATTTGAATTTTGAAAATCATTTTTCAATTATTTGTCAATTTTTACATTAAATAAAAGAAAATAATTCCAATTTAGTATAAAATTACAATTTTTTTATTTTTATTAATAATAAATCTTAATTTTATACTTTAAATTAATAACTATATTTATACCTTAACAAAAGAATATTTCATAACTTGTTATAATTTGTTTATGGGTCAATCTTAAAAAAGTATCACTTTCTAATTATTATTTTTTCTTTAATCCAATTTTACATAATAATAACTTGATACTTAAAAAAATAAGAAAAAAAGATAATAACAATAATAAAAAAAAAAATATCGCCTATAAATATTTTTAAAAATTTTAGTTTTTTCAAATCAAAAATTTCAAATACAAAAAAAAATGTTAAGAATTAATTATAAATTTTTATTATACATTGTTTTATTCAATATATGCTTAAGCTTGGTTATAAATGCGAAAAATGCAACTAGAAGTAATAAAAATTTTTTTGCTTAAAATTTAAAAAAAAAATTTTTTAAACTTGTTCTAACAGAAGATCCTTGTGCTGATTATCCATCATGTAAACTTATTTCGGAGCAAATGTTCGAAAGCTATTGTAAACGAAGCACTTTGAAAAATATGTGCCCATCTCATTGTGATAAAAAATGCAAAAATACAACCGAAACTGGCACAAACAATTTGGTAATCAATTCAGAAGAAGAAGAAGAATTTTTAGAAAATTTTGATGATTCAACAAGCACGACAACAATAGCCCCAACTACAACTAGTACTACTACTAAAAAAAGTTCTAAAGGAAACAAAAAAAAGCCTTCTAAAAATACTAAAACTACTACCAAATCAAAAGCAGACGTTTTAGAAGAAGCTTCATCTACTGAAATGATTCAAACAAAATATTCCAAGAACAAAAAAACTACTACAACTTCAACTACTGTTTCAACCACAACCATAACAACCAAAAGTTCTAAATTAAAGCAAATTAATGCTAATGAACCAGAAGAAAAAACAAGCTCTAAAGAAATAGATTATGAAGAAGAAGAAAACAAAGATGAAGTAACAACAACAACAACTGTACCAACAACAAAATTGAATAGAAAAAGTACCAAAAAATTATCCCTATTAACTTCCACATCGAAAAAACTTCTACAAACTGAAAAAGACAATTCAGAAACAACCAAAACTGTGGCAAATTTACCTAACGGTTATTTTAGTAAAAATTAATAATTAGAAATATTTTATTTTAAATTGTAATTTAAATAATTTAAAGCTACAATTTATGTACCATTGTACGAAGCTGGCTTTGTTCAACGAATAATACCAACTTCAAATAAGCCTGACTGTGATTTTACCAAAGCAATTGTTTGCAAAAAAGATAATTGTGTAAAAAATGCAGTCTGGTGCCCAAATACTAACGATGTTCCCAAGGAACAAATCGAAATTTTATTTAATTATACAACTGATATTTATATGTTTGAAACACAAGGCAAAATGGACACAAACGAAACAGTTACAAATTTTTTATTTCAATATTTAAACGAAGCTGGTATATTGGTTTCACACATGTATAAAACTGAAACTAAAAATTCAACTGCTATTAACAAATTTATGTTTGATCCACCATTAAGAACTAATTATATAAGAATAACTCCAATTGATTTTGTTCAATCAATAGCAATGAGGTTTGAAGTCTATTCAAAAGGTGTTTTGTATAACCCTGAAAAGCATTAGATTTTTTACTATTTTAATTTTAAGATGCAAATCTATAAAAAGGATTTTTTGTTTTCTTTTTAATTAACTAAACAATTTTATTAAAATAAAATTTTTTTAAATAAAAATATCAGTTATCTTAATATTTTATTGATTAAAGTTTCATTCATTTAGTTTATAAAATAAAAAATAATTAATTTTTTGATTTAGAATTTTTGAAAAGCGTAAAGCGTGAAAAAAAAAATAATTATTTTTATTTGATGTTTTAATTTTTTTTATTCTTTGTAAAAAATGAAGAAAAAACTACTTTTAGAAATTACAAAAAATTTTACAATACAATTTTTGAAATATATTAAATCATAAAAAAGAATCTTATGTTTCATAATTATCTGAAAATAAATTTTCAACATTTATTCTAATTTTAAATGAAATTTTAAATTTAATTTTATTAGATAATTTACTTATTCAAAACAGGTGTATATAAATAATTTTAATTAATACAAATTTGAATTAAAAAATTTGATTTCTAATACTAAACTAATTAAAATAAGATACTGGAAATTAAACCCTAATTAATAATTTTTTTATTGTAATAAAAAAAAACTTAGATTAGAATTGTTTTCCTAATCTAACTAAAAATAAAATTTCTAGAGTCAATTTCTTGAGTATCTTATTAGATTAAATAATAATATATTTAATTTAAATATTAAAAAAAAAATTCATAAGATTAAAAGTCTTTAGGCAAATTAAAATTTACTTTGTATCCAAAGCACTAAGTTTTTGGATAAGATTTATCAATCGCCCATTACCTAAAGTAGTTGTCGTAGTAGTTCTAGTAGTAGAAGTACTAGTAGTTGTAGTAGTAGTAGTAGTAGTTGTAGTACTACTAGTTCTAGTAGTAGTAGTACTACTACTAGTTGTTGTAGATGAAGTTGTAGTAGTAGTAGTAGTTGTAATAGGAGTAGTTGATACAGTAGAAGTTGTGATGGTAGATCTTAAGCTCGTTGCTAAATCAAAATTTTAAAAATTTATTTTTAAAAGGACTTTTAATAAATAAATTTACTAGTAGTTATTGGTGTAGTTGTAATTGTAGTTGTTGTTGTTTTTTTTCCTTTTTAAAACTTTATATTTTAAATTTAAATAATTTTAAAAATCTTTAATAATTTACCTCCACCAATATAAACAGGTATTAAACCTAATGCAGTAGCAATTAATATAAAGCCAAGTATGCCCAAACCAATTAAAAGATATTTTAGCCAGGATCTAAAGAATAAATTTAAACAATAAATTTATTTTATTTAACTGAGTAATTTAATTTATTGCCTTCCAGAAGATGTTTGAGCATAGCTTGTTCCTGTTTGATAGACATTGTTACGGTAACCAGTATTTCCATAAACAGGATAGGCACCAGTTGTATAACCTCTAGTTTGATACGCATTGTAAATAGCGTTGTTACCATATAGACCTCTTCCAAGAGTGCTTCCAAGAGTGCTTTGGCCATAAAAATTGCTTCCTGTATACATTTTAGAAATCAAATATAATTTATATTTTTAATAGACAAATTTAATTTATTTTATTTAAAAAAAAAAATATTTCAGCAATTTAAATACCTTTTATATTTACAGATGAAATAATGTTGAAATTTGAAATATTTGCTTTTTTATGCTTAAAAAAAAACAAAATTTAAATTGATCCATAATTAAAAATTTAAATTAAAAAGATGCTATATTTTAATTAAGTATAGATAACTTTTTTGTTATTCGATCATACAGAAGGGAATTTTTTAATTTAAAATTTTTTCAAAATAAAAATTCATAAGAGCCAAGTATTTCTATATTTCAATTTGAAAAAAAAAAAGAAAAGATAAATTAAAAAAAATAATTAAATTTTTTATTTAAGAAATTAAAAAATTGAATAAATAATAAAATTTCAAAAATATTTGCTTTTAATTAATAAAAAAAAAACAATATCAATTAGAAATATTTTTTATTTAATTTTTCCGTATTAAAATTTATATAATTTTAAAAATTTTTAACTAAACAGTGAAAAATTTTATAAGATTTTATTAATTTTTTAACAAATTCTTAAATTTGAACCAAAAATGGAATTAGAATCGTTAAAAGCTGGTATTGATATTTGTATATATCGTTAATTAAATAAGTATATAGTATTTTTGATTAAAATATTTTAAAAATAAACCTTGAAAATTAATAAAAAAAAATTAGAAATTTTTATATTCTCTATTAAAGTTAAATTCATTTAAATCTAAATTTAAATTTTATACTAAAAATAGAACAATCATTTACAATATTGGTAAAAACATTTATCCTTAGCAAATTTGAATAAGATAAACTTATTGTCAGGAATTTTATTAAATTAAATTTTATTATAAAAACTAATTTATTTACTATAGTATTTGAAAAAAAAAATTTTATAAATTGTCTTTTTAAATTTAAAATTAAATTATTTTCTATTTTTTAAAAATAAAGAAGCTATTCCAGAATTCTTTTTGACTGGTATTTGATTTGAATTTGTCTTTGATAAAACAGGCATTTTGTAAAACTGATTAGTATCTGTTTTCCTTAATAATTGTTCAATTCCAGTTCTTAAAAATTCATATTTTTCTTTATATTGTTCTGATTTTAAATCAATACCGAATAGTGTTTTAATCAAAAATTCAAAAAAACTTAATAAAACTCTTTGAAAAAAGTTATTTTGGTGTGGAGTTGGATTTGGCGGGGGATAATTATCAGAATTTGTTGAATTTGAAGTTGAATTTTCTATCTTTTCTAAATGCTTATAATAGTTATAACCAAATGTTATTAATTTATCAACCAAAATAGCAACATTGGTTTGTAAATCGTCTAAAGATTCATAATCTGTGTAATCGTCTGGTAATGGTTCTGGAGTATAATTCGAATAGTCTTGAGTTGTTTCATTTACATCTAACAAATCATTTCCTGCAGCATATTCAATATCATTACCATATATTTTACCATCATCATTAGGACTAAGACTGTCATAATAATCATCTGAATAATCATAAGTATCTCCAAAATTAGTTGCTGAGTTAAATGAATCAATTAAAGCTTGCACCAATGCTTGCATTATTTCATAATCATTGTCATAGTTAACCTCAGATACATCTACTTCCATAAAATATAATACTCCATAAAGTATACCTCTCCAAAATTCGCCTAATGTATCTTTTGGTTGGACAGGTGTTGATGTAGAATCAGTAACATTGGTAACTTAATTAGAAATTTAAATAAATTAAATTAAATATAAAATTTTATTTATTTTTTTAAGAAAACCTTGTGGATAAGTATAAGCCAAGCAACTTAATAAAAAGGCCAAAATTAAAGTAAATTTCATTCTTCTAAATTTCAAGTTTTTGCTGATTAAATAAAAAAATGATTATAAACTAAAATTTTCTTGCTTTTTAAATAATAAAAAAAGGCTTTATTTGAATTATTTAAATTTTTTCAAAAAGTCTTTTTTGTAAAATTTAAATTAATTTAATTTAGCCGATAGGAAAAGGCTTTTTTAATGTTTGAAATAATAAAAAACTAATTTCTATATTTAAATTATATAATAGGCTACAGAGTACGTTAACAAAAGTTGCCCATGTTACTATTATATTTTGTTTATAAAATTTTACATTTAAATAAAAAAAAAGTAAAACAATAAAAAAATTTTTAATTTTGAATTACAATAAAGCATTTTTTTCCCTAAAACAGCAAATGTTTGATAAAAGAAAAAGAGGTTTATTTTTCTTAAATTTCAAATATAAATTTAGGTGTCATTTAGTTATTATTTTTCATAAATTTAAATTAATTGAAAAAATTTTGAAATAAAAATGAAAAATTCAATATTAGGAATTATATTGATAAGTATTTTTATTTATGCATCGAAAATTGATTGCTATTCAGTTCATGAAAATTGTAAGAATATTAAAACAATTTTTAATAAATAAAATTATAACCAAGGATAAATAAGAAATATTTTTAAAACTTAACCAAGTTTTATTCTATTTACAAAATTAAAAAAGTACAGTACAAACTAAAGCTAACTTATGCACTTTCTTTCTTCTCTTTATCCTATCTTCTTCCTCCAACAATGAAAAATATATAGAAGAGGAGCAGAAGAAGAATTTTAAAGGCTAAATAAACCTGTACAATAAAAGTTAAAAACTTTTTAAATATGTTTGTTAAAAATATCGATTCTTAGTTAATTAAGTGTTAATTTTGAATTTATATTAATTATTAAATAAAATTATGCTTTTAAAATATTTAAAATTTAATTTAAAAAGCATTTGAATTACATGAAAATTCAACAACTGTTGAAGCATTTAAGATTAAAGTTATAACCAAAAGTCAAAAAAGTGATCTTCCTAAAACAATTGAATTTCATTTAAATGTATTAGGACAAGATCGTAAAATAAGACTAGATAGAGTATCGATTAAATCTAAAAGACATCCGATATCATCTCGTGATGTTTACAAACTAGATCTTAAAACAAATAGATTTGTAAGAAATACTCAAGTAGATAATGATAATCAAATTGATCATGCTTTTTACCATGATAGACAAGATACTTGTGTTTCTACAGTTTACAAAAATGAAGATAAATCACTTAGACTAGTAAAATAAAAATATTTTATTTATTATATTTTATTATAAGATATTATAAAATTTTTACTTAAGCTTGGTACCTGTCACTTTGATGGTCATGTTTACACAATAGTTCCGATTCAATTTTCAAATGATAGACGTAAAAAAAGAAACACAAAACAAATTAAATTGAATCCTCATGGTGTAGTTAAAAGATCAATTGCAACTGATAAAACTATAGATTATATAAAATTAGCTGAACCAAGTTTGTGTTTTTGATTCAATAATAAATAATTTTAAAAAATTTAAAATAAAATTTAATATAAAAAAGATAATCCAAAAGTTGTTGTTGAAGAAGTTCATCAGTAAGTTTCAATTTGTTTGACTTAATACAATTAATAGTTGATATTGTAATTATTTTTTTATTTAAAGACGCAAGAAAAGACAGAGTTCAGCCTTGAATGCCGTTGTTGAAGTTTTAGTAGTGATTGATTATTCAACATATTTAGATCATAAGAGATTAACTGGTATCCAAGATGAAAAAACTTTAATAAATTACTTGAAAGTATATTTTGCTCATCTAATGAATGGAGTCAATCTGATTTATTTAAATTCATTTTCGGATGACTCAGAGCTTAAAGTTTCCATAAAGCTTAAAAATTTTTTAATTGCTACTGTAATTTATTTTAAAAGCTTGCTGAATTTTATAGTTTTTAAATATAAAGCAATTTTTTAGGAAAATCAAGAATCAACTTGGTCAAATAGAGATAATGTTGGTGTTGCTGGTTATGAAACATTCAAAAATAGAGAAGTAATAGAAGCCGATGCTACTTTAAAAGCTCTAGCAGAATTCATATCAAATAAAGATTTGAAATTTGAAGTTGATCATGCAGCAGGCTTTTCAACCAAAGATTTTTTTAGCGGAAGTAAAAATTTGGATGCTGATCAAAGAAGCATGGTAGCTGGTTTAGCGTATATGTCAAGTACTTGTAAAAAGAAAGTAAAATATTCAATAAATGAAGATCGTGGCTTATTCGATGGAATATTAGTATATTTAATGATTAAAAAAATATTATTTTGATTTTAATAAAAAATTTTACTTATAAAGACTACTGCGCATGAAATCGGGCACAATTTGGGTTCAGACCATGATGGAGAAAGTCCTAATACTGATTGTCCTACAGATTGGGGCTATGTTATGACACCAGTACAAAAAAGTGGTCCAAACTCTTTTAAATTTTCTCAATGTTCAATTAGATCTATTAAAAAATATATTATAAGCAATGGGTAATTAAATAATCTATAAATTAATACAATAAAAAAAAAATTGAAATTGAAATTTAAAAATTTCAAAGTGCTTTTTCATCAGATGCAACTTGTTTATCAACTACTAGCAGTGAATCTGTACCCGAAGAGAGCTTTGTTAAAGATAGTTACCCTGGCCAATTTTACACACCTGAAGATCAATGTAAAAATGCATATACAAAGGAAGCTTCTTTTTGTGGCGTAAATTATTAAAATAAAACTTTTATTTTAATAAATAAATTACAATATTAAATTTAATCTAATTTTTAAAGAATTACAACGATAAAATATGCACTAGTTTGTATTGTAGAACAAGTATGAAATCACAAGTTTGTTCATCATTAGGTGGTGCAGCTCAAGGCACAGTTTGTGACAAAGGTAAAATGTGTATAAAGGGTGAATGCGTCGAAAATGCGAAGGCTCCTCAGAACGAATGTCCATTCGGTGATGATGCTTCAATCAGAATTTATTCCAATTACGAACCAATGCCATGTGAAGATTATTTAGAAATGCGAATTGGAAAGTTAGGTAAAAATGATTGCAAAACTTTAAGTAGTGTTCAAAAAAGATGCTGTTTATCATGTAGAGTATATGGATTAATAGATTCTTGCGCTGATGCTTATTCGAATTGTGAAGATATTAAAGGAGATTGTAGCAGTGCTGAAACAAGAAAAGATTGCCCTAAAGCATGCAAATTATGTAATTTGAAAGTCACTTGTGGAAGTGGTTCTAATTTATGTTTAAACGGAGGCACATGTAGAAATGTTGCTAATGATAAAGTACGAGGATTCGAATGTGATTGTGCAACAGGATATCAAGGAAAATACTGTGAAGAGAGTATAAAACTATATTATTTTAATTTAATTTTAATCTAAATTGATAAAAATAAATATAAATTTTATTAGAAAATCCATGTGAGCCAAACCCATGTACTGATGGAAAAAAATGTATTTTAATTGGCACAAGAGGTTACTTTTGCAGTTAAATTTGATGAAAAAATTTTTATTTAAAGCTATATTTAATTTTAATTTTACTCAATAAAAAATAATTATTTAGATTTTTTTTCTATCAATATTGAATCAATAAATGTATAACACAATTTTATGATTTCTTTTCTTAATTTTTTTTAAATTTACGTTAACAATTAAAATTTGAAACAAATAAATTTCTAATAAAATAAAATTTCTAATCAAGTAAATTTTCATTTTAAATTTTATTTAATAAATACGTGTATGAATTCTACAGACATTTTCTTTGAGCTTTCTATAAACAATCAATCAATACTTTATAATTAAAATCCAATTTTTTTGATTAATTTAATTGATTTATTCCTATTTTGCTGCTATGATACATGGGTGATTTTAAGTAAATACGAAAACTTGGGAAAATTACCATCAGAACCTCCGTATCATAGCAGCACAGTTAAATAAAAATTAAATAATTTAAACAGTAATTTTAAATAATTATGATTGAATTTTGATATAAAAAGAATTTTACTTTTTCGTTTTTAAAAAAAAACAAAAAATTTTTAAAAGAAAAATTTAGGCTCAACAAGTTTTAAATTTTTTACATCACATGAAAAATTGGCTATGTGAAGTTCATTTCAATTCAGATTAATTTGAATAACTTTTTTTCCAAATGTGATAAAATGGTTCTGCAAAATGTTACATCGTGTAACAACTTTGCTACACCTATAATACCTGTCTGCTAAAACTATGCGATTTTATGCATTTTGCAGACAATTAAAAAGGATTATGATGAACTCGGCAATGAGAATACAGAGTTTTAACAGACATGTATTATAGGTGTAGCAAAGTTGTTACACGATGTAACATTTTGCGGAACCATTTTATCACATTTGGAAAAAAAGTTATTCAAATTAATCTGAATTGAAATGAACTTCACATAGCCTGAAAAATTCTTCTTATCCTAAAAGGTACTTCATGTGATGAAGAGATTTTTTAACGTGATGACGAATGACTAAAATTTTTTTATGAATATAAATTATTTTCTAATTAAATTTTTAATATATCATTTAGAAGAAATGATAAACGTTTTTTTGGAATCTGATGAAAAATCTAAAGAAATTTATGAAATAATAGATGCTAGAACTTGGTCAAATAAAATTGATCAAGATTATGTAATAGAAATCAAGTCAGATCGTAAGTTTAAACTCAAAGCCAAATATAACATAAAAGTAACTCGCCAAAATTCAAAAAATATCGTAGAAGATAAATTAAATAAAATAATATTATGTCAAGACGAAAATAAATTAGATTTAATCTTAACTAAAGAAGAAGAAAAAAGTCTTCAAACTGGGAAAGCTTATAATCCTTTTGAATTGAAAATTTGTGATGAGAGATCAAAAATACTTTTTATAGCTAAATTCAAAAGATATAAAAACAATAAAGATAAATCAACATCATCATCTTCTTCTTCATCTGATAGCACTTCTAAATCAGTCAAAGAAACAAAATTGATTGATGAAAAAATTTCACATGAAATTCCAAATAAAGCATCATCATCATCATCATATCCATCTTCTTGCGATTCGAGTTTTAATGATGAAATTCAAAGTTCAACACTAACTGACATTACTTGTAGAACTCAAAAACTCAATAGTTCAGATAAACCCAAAAAAAATCCACCAAAAGATAAAATTAAAACTTTTAATTCAGATGAAAAGTTAAAAGATGATTTTAATTTGAATAAAGTTGGAAACAAAAAATCTAAATATTCTGAATCATTTACAAATAGTTCGGAAAATGATGAAATTGATTTATCTAAGTTTCAAACTTTAGATGAAGAGCTAAAAAAAAAATTTTATTCTTATACTATTTTAATAACAGATAAATTTAATGATGACATAAAATGTTTAAAAAAACTTAATGATAACATATATTTATTAAAAAGTGATAAAACATTTTCTTCAAACCATGCATTAAGATTGATAGAAGATAAATACAAAATAAACTATATTGGCAGATTTAAAATAAAATTTGATTTAACCACAAATAGATCACAAAAATCTAGAATTCCTTTTGAAGACGATTTATCCAATTTAATTGAAAATGGAATTAGAGTAAATATTGATGATAATAAAGTTGTTAATTTTATGTACATTGGTCAATCAAATAGTGGTTCTAGAGAACTCAGTTTCTGGACTATAGATGATTTAACCTTGAAAAAATTTGATTTTGATGCTTTTTGCACAAAAATAGGAAACTTCAATAACTTTTCATCAATAGAAAAGCTTGTTAAAAGATATAGCTTAGCATTTTCAGTAAGCAAGCCATGTTTAATTATAGACAAAGATGAAATAGTGTGTGTTGAAGATGAACCTTTTACAAGTGATATGAAATTTACAGATGGTATAGGTCTAATGAGAGAATCTGTATCAGAAAAAATAACCAAAGAACTAAAAATCGAAAATTACAAAATTAAAATTATTCAAATAAGATGTGATGGTTATAAAGGTGTTCTGGTCTCTTATCCAGATGAAATTTTTGATAAAATTTTAGCCAAAAATAAAATCAAACCAAACTCGAAAATTAATGTTATATTTAGAAAAAGTCAAGAAAAATTCTTATCTAATAATAAAAAACTTGTTTTAAATATACTAAATTGGGTTAATGATTATATACCACCAGGCTCTTTAAATATTGAGAGTATAATGATTCTGGATGGCTTAGATGAAAATTCTCAAATTAAAAATTATTTGATTAACTTGTATAAACAAAATTTAGATGATATTAATTCTTGTCTAAATGATCCAAAAAAAGCATTTTTAAAATTGTTCTCAAACAGTGAAATAAACGATTTTACTCTTAAATATTCTAGCATTTTATTAGCATGTAAAAAAGATATGAGAGAATCTTTGGAAAAATCTCAACATAAAATAATAAAAGAGTTAATTTTGGAGCAAACTCTTTTTCAACAAATAATTAAAAACCGTATAGGTTTAACGATTGAAAAATCAAAATATCTGATGGGCATAATTGATGAATCGGAGCAGCTAGAAGAAAATGAAGTATATGTATCTTTTAAAGATATTAATGGACAAATAAACTATTTAGAAAATCAAGAAATAATTGTATGTCGCAATCCTTGCTATTCTTTGACTGAAATGAAAAAAGTTAGAGCCAGATATGTAAAAGAATTAAGTGGATTTACAAATTGTATTGCTTTTTCCAAAAAAGGTAAAATACCACTACAACATAAATTAAGCGGTGGTGATCTAGATGGTGATTTGTATTTTGTGTCTTGGGATGAAATGCTTTTAAATATCGAAAATTATGACAAAAACCTTGATTATCCTAAAAAGAAAGAAGAAAAAAACTTAATTGAAACCAATAACTTAAGAAAACAATTGGCAAAATATTTTGTAAAAATTTGTGTCTCTAATGCTACGATTGGTTTATATCATTATCAACTTTTGTGCTTATATGATCAAAGTAGAAATAATATGAAAAAAAAAGATTATTTGGACTCAGTAATTGAAATTAATAAAAGAATAGATAATATAGAAACTGATGATTTATCATCTAAAAATTATTGCAAACCACCGAATTGGTATATAACTACAAATGATTCATATCAAGTTTTAGAAGCTGAAGAAAACAGCTTGAAATTTAAAAAACTATACGATTTGATTAAAGAAAAACTTAAAAAAAGAAATGGTTTAAATGAAGAATCATTAGTTTCAAAGCTAGTAATTATGAATATGGAAAAATTTATTGAAATTTATTCTAATCTCGATGATGATGACTCTAATGATAAAAACCGTAAATTTTTAAATAAAAAAGAAATAGAACTTTTGGAATCAAATGACTTGATCGATTCGAATTTATGTTCCTCTACTGAAGTAGGAAAAATCGAAGAATTATACAAAGAATTTTTGGATGATATAAAATCAATTGAAAAAAAATTTTCAAAAAAAAATAAATTAGACAAAGAAACGAACATTCCAGGTCTAATAGAAAAATTGGACAATTCAAAGAATTATTCAAAAATAGAAGAAGAAAGAGCAAATATCACAAAAAAATTTCGCAAGTCAGTTTTTGACTTAAAATTTAAAATTGAAGAAAAAACAAATTTAGATGAAAAATTGATTCATTCACCAAATAGTGTTTACATATTTTCGAGAATAATTAATTTGTATAAAAATGTAAAAAAATATGAGAATTTGCCATGGATTTTCTATGATATTTTGTGCTATTTGAAAAATTTTTGTAATTTTAAACAAAATGAAAAATTTTCAAATACAATATCAAGTACTGTACCATTTACAATGCCATTAGAATTTATAAAAGCGTTTTCGGTAAATAAAGTAAACAATATTTTGGAAATATTTGATTAAGTAATTATTGAATATCCATTATTAAACATTTTTATTATCTTTTAAAACTTTGGAGAAATAACATAGAATTAGTGTATAGTTTTTAATTTAGTAAAATTTTTAGAAAAATTTATATTTTTAATTTTACTAATTCTTTCTATTTTTTGATTTGATTTATAATGTTTTTTGTTAGTTAAAAGGAATTAAAAAATAAATTTTTTTTTTAAAGTTTTTTATTTAAAAGTTGCAAGACTTTAAAATATTTTAAACTAAAACAAACTAAATTTAATTTTTAAAAATTTCCTAAAATCAAAATGAGTTTATTTAATTTTATAAGTAAATCTAATGCTTTGATTTAATCTAAATTCAAATATTAAAACAACATTTGCTGGGCTTATATGCATAATGTTTATATCAGTCGTTACATTTTTCGTTGCTTGTGTAGTTACAAGGCAATTTCTGCATCTGGCTGCGGGTGTTATATCAAATCTGTTTACAGTAGTCATACTAACAATAGAATTATCCACTGTAATTAGACCACTATTTAAACCATGATTAATAGCATGAACTTCTGCACAGTTTGTCCAAGGCCAAGGCTCTGGCTTCTGTCCATTCATATGTTGAGATAGATCTTGATGAGCTTCGATTGCATTATTTTTAAATAAATGAATTTCAAATTTACCATCTTTGTAATAAGCTACAAGACCAGCATTTTTATCCCCGCCTGAGATACCTATTATTCTTGTATTATCTTTGAGTTCTATTATAGATATTTTACTAATTCTATTCAAATCCAGTTTTGCTCTTCCTTCTTGTGGTAAGCGTAAATCTATGTTGTTCTTTTGCAAAAATTGTTGAATTTCTTCTAGATTTTTTAAATGAGGAATAATATTTTTTAAATGAGAAACGAATTTTCTGAGTATTTGTAAATTTTTAAAATGACTTGGGAATGATTTTAAAAATTTTAACCCTTCTTTAAATGCTCTTGGAAGACCAGGTAAACTAATTCCAAACAAAACACCACCAAGTAAACATTCATAAAACTGCGGACATTTATAGTCCCATTTTTTAGGATTAAAACTGTTATTCTGGGCAGCCAAAAATAAATATGGTAAACCTATAACACTAACTGATAAAACACCAACGCCAATATACAATTTAGCACCTGTCAATGTTTGAAAAAAATTGTAAGTGCCAACAAGACCAACTGGAGCCATAAACCCGCCAAAAGCACCACCAATTAATCCTAAATAAGTTCCAGGCGCCTTAAAATTCCAGTTGGCTGGATTAAAACTTCGGTTAGCACCAGCAGCTCCTAAATATCCAAAACCAATTGCACCTATGCCACTACCAATTCCAAATGCTATCTTACCAGCTGTAGTAAAACCAGTAAAAGCTTTATTCCAAGCGCCAACAGCTCCAATCAAGCCGGATCCTAAAGCAAAACCCTGAAACATTGAGCTGTAAGTTGAAGGACAAGTCCAATTCCATTTCCAAAATTTAAAACTATTGTTGGTAGCTGCCATACTTAAATAAGCAACACCAGCTCCCAGAGCACAAGTAACACCAATTGCAGCACCAGCTCCCATAATAGTTGATAAAGCTAATAATGAAGCAGAAAAGCCGATCGGTAACAAGGCACCGGCTAAAGCTCCACCAAATATTCCCAAATAAGTATTTGCACTTTTTAAATCCCATTTCAATGGATTCCAACTTTTATTTGCCGCAGCTCCTCCTAAATAACCTCCAACTATTCCTAATCCAATTACCAACAAAATAGCGAATTCTCCATCAGGATCCACCATTGAAACTGGTGAATTACCAGCATATTTGTACGGGCTTGCGTATTGTTCTTTCGGATCTATTTGATAAAATCGTCCTAAATCAGGATCATAAAATCTTGCTTGATAATTATACAATCCGGTTTCTTCATCCCATTCTTGACCCGTATATCTGTAATTTATCATATCTCTATAAGCACCAAATTGACGAATCAAAGAACCATAAGGCATGTAATCAAAAGCCGCTACAGTTTGATCATTTTTAATTATTAAACGAATCGAACCTTCATGATCTGATATGACTGAATAGAATTCATTATTTCTCAAGAAACCGATCAAGCCCATATTTTTTGGTCCATAAATAAATTTTGTTTCTTGCTCTAAAATGTTTTTATGATTTTTGAAATAAACAAATTCTTTCTCAACCAAACTGCGTCCTTTATTATCTCTAATATACAAAACATCTTTTAATTTGAAATTTGTATCATCATAAACAGTTTTGCGAATTCTTTTGCCTTTACTATCATAATCAAAAACTATATAATTACCATTTTCCATTTCGATTAAACTGGTCAAATTTGTCACTGGATTGTAATAGATTTTTTTTATTTGTTTGTGTTCAGCTTTTGTTATATTGCCTAAATGATCATGTTCTATTTTGCAATTTTTTAAAGTATAACTTGATATTGAGCTTAAATTAACACTTTCGATCTGATTTGAACAATCTCTATATTTTAATTCATATCTGCTATAACCGGTCCAATAATTTTTGTGATTTCCGTTTTTATCTATTGAGAATGCTTCAACGTCACAAGCATTTTCACCTATTTTGTTATTTGAATTTTCATCTAAAGCCCTAACAATTTCGGGCAAATAAACTAAATAGTCTTTTAAAACAATCAAAAAATCTTTCTTAAATAATGGACAATTATAAAAATTATTTTCTGAATAAAAATAAAACTTTGATGATAACAAATTCCATAACTCTCTTGCAACTTGAGTATAATTTTGAATTGTTTGATCTAATAAAAGAGTTGTATCAAATCTTAGCCAATTTAAGAAAATATCTTTGAATTTTAACCAATCTAATAATTCTCTTTTTGAATAAAATTTTATCAATATTTTAGCTAATAAATGATAATAAGTAGAAAACTGATTTAAATCTTGTTTTATTTTTTCAAAATCAATCCACGAATTTGAATCTACTTTTCCTTGTATATTAACTAGATCTTCATCTTGCCATATGTATTTATGATGTGATAATAAATTCCAAATATATTTCGATTTTTCCATAGTTATCTTACCATTAGAGAATTCGTAAAAAGATTTCGGTTGAATGGGTTTTATGTCTTTAATGTCTTCACCTGATATATATTTTGCTTTAGTCAATTCCATGTTATAACTATAAGCATATTGATGACCATAATTAGAAACAAATTGCTCACTTAATATTTGCTCTAAAGCATATGCTATTTTACCATTTGCACATTCTCTAGGTAAATAAAATGGACTTTCTTTGGCATAAAATTGTTTTATAGGTCTAAAATTTGTATCTAAATAACCAGCGGATTGAAGACAATTTAAATAATGCTGAGCTTGTTCTAAACTTATTTCATGTCCCAGTGTTTTTAAGCGTTGTGCTAATTTATCAGATGAAAATTTAATTGACGATGGATCGCAATTATTAAACCATTTAGCTTTAAATTGAGTTTTTGATATATTACCATCGTAATTGCCTTCTTGTCCATAACCACCTCTAGTATATTCTATCAATTCATCTAAATATTTATTTTTTATTTCCGTTAAATAACCAGGTGAATTGTAGTTGTATTTAGTCTCGAAATTGGAGTATTTAACTGAAGCTATTTGCCCTTGCGAATTGTAATCGAATTTTGCGAATTTCTCAGGATCATCTGTAGTTCCAATTGATTTTATTTGCCCAAGCTTATTTCGTTTGTAAAATATTGCTAATTTGTTATTATTATAACCAAACGATGGGTAAATAATAGTTTCTAATTTATCTCTAGAATAACTATTCTCAATATTTAATGATATATTTGATTCTAAATCATTTGAATCCATTAATTCTAAATTTTTTAGTATAAGATTTTCATCAGATGTATACAAAAACGATTCTTTTAAAACTCGATCATTAGATTGTTTTATTAGACAAGTGGTTGTTTTTCCTCGAAGAATTGGGCTCAGTGAATCGTCACTACTTAATATTTGTAAATAGTTAATGCTTTTTGGTAAAGAATCATAATTATTTGCTAGTGTTTGTAATTCAGTTAAATTGTATGAATCAATATCCAAGTATCCTTGTGAATTAACTTCGCACCAGTTGTTATAGTCGTAAAAAATAATTCTTTTTGGATTATTATTCGAATCATGCTGAATTATAAACCTTATTAAATTTTCTTGACTATAGATTAAAATTTGTTTACAAGTATCTGGTGTTATTCTTTCAATTATTTTACCATGTTCATTATATTTCATACGAGTAGCACTATTGTTTAGTATATCTAGTAAATTTTGTTTGCTTGTCCAATAATTTATCAGATATGTAAATGTGTCTTTTTTTTTTAATGTATATATAGCTTCATTTGAATGAAAAATTGGAGGTAAAATTCGTATACAATTATGATTTTCATCGTACTCGTATGTAGTTAAATTTTCGTCGTTTCGAATAGTACAATTGTACATGGCGACTCGATTTCCAAAGCTATCAACAACTTTAACATGTTTGGTTCCATTCGGATCAATTTCAATAGTTTGAGTGAAACCATCATTGTTCGGGAAAAGATATTCTAAACTAGATGACTTTTGATTTTCATTTGGATTATATTCAGTTAAATTATCACTATCGATTCCAAAATTTTTACCAGGTTTGCCAATCGCCTTAATTTTATCCAAACCAGATAAATACTTAGTTCTTGAATAACAATAACCAGAATCGTTGCTATTCAAATCATTGCATTTTCCTTCTAATAATCCTGTTTTGAAAATGTTTGATTCATTAAGTACAAAGTTATTATGATAAGCCAAAAGTGGTTCACTTTCTGAGACACAAACTCGGGTTTTTTTAGTTAATATACAACTTCGGCCTAAATCATCATAAATAGTTTGCGTTATTAAAACAGAATTTTTATTTTCTAATTCAACTTGCTGTATGTCTTCATTTAAATTATTTTTATATGTAAAATTAATAGATGGATTGTTGAATATAATTAAATCTTTTAGCATACAATCACCAGAAAATTTAAAATTAAGTTTAGAAGTTATTTTATTATTAAGTCCATAAGATTTATCTAATTGTAATTGGCCATTTATCCATATGAACAAACGGTTTTCTTCTCTTATAATCAAATATTCTGCTAATAAAGGTAAATTGTTAGTTACAAGTTCTGAATTGACATTTATTTGATTATTAGAAATCAAGAGTAAATTATTGAAAAAAATTAAATTGAAAACACTTGTGTCAGTTAATTTTAATTTGAAATATAAACCAGCTGAACTATCATTTAACCAAATATCGTCTAATTGTAAGCTATCCGAATTATTAGAAATATGTCTCAAACAGCCTGGAGATAGTCTAAAATTTTTTTCATTATTTTCCAAAGACCATTTTAGCTCAAAAGAATATTTAGAAAATTCTTCATAAAACCCATTAGTTGGTTTTATATTTACCAAACATATGGGCTGAGAGCGAGCTAAATTAGTTCCAAATGAAATCATAAGACCATTTTTTCCTGTCAAAATGAACTCATTCAAATTTCCATCCATGTTAAAACTAGCTAATTGTTGTCTATTTAGATTATAAACCAAATTTTTAATACCACTATTACCATCTAATAAAGTTTTGATTTGATAAGTAAATGGATCATAAACGCGGGCATGGAAGCGTTGATTCAACGGAGTGAATCTTATATTATCTAGCAAGATTGTTAAATTTTTTTTATTTGGTTTCAATACTAGTTCAATAGATAAAACTTCATTTTTGATTGACTCGCGTCTTTTAAGAGATATACTCGAATTGCTTATGTCATTTAAAAGAATTAATTTATAAGAATTTAAAATGTGAACTGGTTTTGAATTAGCCAAGTTAGACGAGATTAGTTCTAATCTTTCTGAAGATGAATCAGAAATTTTCCATAAATAAAAAGAAATTTTATTTTCTTTACATAAATTAATTAAGTTCTCAGCTTTTAGTTCATTTGAATTAATATTTAAATCAGGGTCAAATAAAGGTTCCATTAGGTTTTCTTCTAAAATAACCGCTTGATTATTTAAAGTAGCAGTAAAATATTTTCCCATAGCACCATATTCTTTTATATTTGGCAAATTTATGTTTATTTCTAAATAATTCCAGTCACAATCAGTGATTCGAATAATCGGATATAATTCTCCAATAATTTTATTATCTTCAGTTTTTATGATAGCTTTAAAATCTTTTATATAATTTTGTTTATTAGACAAATTCAGCCAACAAGCTGCTTGATAAGATCGATTTTGATTTTTAGGCTTAAATATAGCTGTTAAATAATCATCAACTGTTTTCAACTCTAGACAATTTTCACCAGTTAAACTAAAACCAGTCGTTTTAATCAATCCTGAATTAAATTTCCACTTTGTTTTACAAGCTTCCAATTCATAGTTTTCAAATCCTAAATAACCAGCCTCATCTTCATCAGGACAAGCATTCAAAAATTGAGCTATTTCAAAACGAGTATTTGGTATAAATAAACTGGTATTTGAAGATGTCTCATTTTTTTCCAATTCTTCTTTTTCTTCATTAGATTCTTTATATTCAGGATTAGTTTCAATAATATTAATTTTATTTCCATTCATGTCATAAGCTTGTTTTTTTTCTGGTTTATTTAAATCATATTTTATATAACCATATTTAGATTTGTTAGAGCCTGGTATTAACATATATTTAGAGTAAACTAATGATCCGTTGAAAAAACTAGCTGATTTAGGATCAAACTCGTAACTGTTTGATCTAATATTTTTGCCAACTTCAAGAGTTAATTGATTTACCACTGAATCTTTAATTGGTTCGTTTAAGTTAGCCGGATTTGGAAGAATAAAAATTTTATTATTTTTTTTATAGACTAAAACAAATGGAGTGCTAAAAACACTCAATTCAGCATTATCTATGAGTTTAAATTCTTTGCCACATGATTCTTTGTTTAATGGTAAAATAAAAATTGAATTTTGATTATTTTTTTTGTATGCAATATAACTTGGAAAACCAATTTGAATATTGCTTATCGAACTAGTTTCAAAATTGAATAAAAAGTTATTTTTAAAATATAATTTATAAACATTTGATTCCTTTTTTAAATATTGATCATTAGTTATGTAAACAACATCAGTTGAACCTTCTGTTTCAATCCATTTTGAGCCATTAATACAAATCATTTTTGAACCACATTTTATTTTATTAAATGAAACAAATGATGGAAAATATTTAGATAAATCTATCAAAAAAGCATCTTTTATATTTTCCTTCATTGATTTTGTTTCTGATTTTTCATCAGAAAACATTGAACTTAACCATTTACCGTCATTGTATAGAACTGCTTCTTTTTTACATTGTATTGTGACTGTTAAATATTGTTGATTGAATTTATAACAACGTCGATATGTTTTGTTTGATTCTATAAATTCTGGGCCATAAAATTCAGAATTTTTAAACACAACATTAAAATTGTTGTATTTTAAACTAAAATTGACTTTTTCTCCTTTTATAAACTCATTTTCATTTTTTTCAGATTCAATTGAATTAATATGTTCTTGTTTTATTTGAGAAGAATATTCAGAGCTTATATTTAAATTTGAATCTAAAATTAATATTTTAACATTTGAATACAAATAACCATTTTGTTCCTGCCAACTAAATATACTTATATTATTCAAATTAAACTGAATCGAATATACTTTCAAAGCATGTAAAATTTTTTCATTTAAACTATTATTTAAGCCAAATTTTTCTAAAGTATTTTTAGACTGTAAAACAATTGATTCTGTTTCTTTTAAATGCTTTATTTTCCATTCAAAATTGATAGAATCTTTATAAGCGATTGACAAATTTTTATTATCATAAATCAAAATTGAGTCTTTATTTGACAAAATAATTATGTCTGTGTTTTTATCAGTCATAGGTATTGAAAGAAAATTGCTGGAAAATTGGCTTATTTGACTGCACCAATTCAAAAAACAAATTTGATTTGATTCATTTATGAAACAGATGAAATCTTGACCGAATTTAATTTCATTTCTGAACGAGTATTGAACTGGATTATTTAAAATCCATTCATTTTTTATATTTTTATGAAACAAATAAAGCAACTTCTTCTTATTTTCTAATTGGAATATTATTCCAAAAAAAGAATTTTGAGCTAATAACTGATATTCTGTTGCTTTTTCATTTAAGTTTAAAACATGTTTAATTGAACTAGAATTTTCTTGATATAAATCAATATCGAAATTTTTATCATATTGATCTGGCTCAACTACAACATAAAAATCATTTGAAAACGCTAACTGATATTTCTCATTTTTGGAAAATTCGTTTTTGGCCCAATTGAATTTATGATCAAGATTAACTTCATTTTGAAAATAACTTATTTTCATCAAGTCTCTATTTGGTAGAATAACTTGTGTCATGTTTGAGTCATTCGAATAAAAAAATTCTAATATTGGCTTACCAGTTTGATCTTCAACTTGGCTAATTGATACTAATTCTTGATCTGATTTATCAGTTTTTCTATAATTAAATTCTACTGTTTGATATTGTACTCTGGATTCTATTCTTGCTTTTTTTAGATAAGAATCATAAGATTGAACCATTAAAAAATTTTGTTCCATGTCTTTCAAAATCGGTTGTTTAAAATCAGGTTTTTTCTCATAAAACAATTTTATTTCAGTTCCAAAATTATCCACAATTGAATTTAAATAAGTGCTTATAGTGAAAGAAGTATTTAAACTAGTTGTTTGATTATTGTTTAAATAATTATATTTGTAAACTTGAAAACCTTTAGTCTTTACTTCTTTTAGAAACCATTTAATTGGATATCTTAACTGATTTTCTGTATCACTTCCCAAGCTAAGCCAATTTTTCCATCCGACCATCCAAGCTATCGAATCACTTTGATTCCGACCTCCATAAACTCTTGTTTGTTTGTCAGAGCTTAAAATTTCCCATGTTTGATTATTCATATCATATTTTATTTTTAATATGAACAAATAATTGTTTGAAGTGCATATTTGTAATGTTTTTTCAACCAATTCCATACTGTTTACATTCAAACTAATTGAACCATCTGTATTTTTGTATTTTAATAGATCGTTGATATTTTTTAAACTTAAAACTTTTTTATTTAATAAGTTATTATTCGATCTCATCCATGTTCCATTCTGAATTTCATAGCAATTGAAATTATTATTTGAGTTTTTAACTAAAACAATAGCAAAATTTGATTTGATTTTTGGTAACTGTTGTTCATTTAAATTATCGAATAAATACAAATCATATTGTGTAGATAGTTTATAATTTACGACCGATTGTTCAGCAGAAAAAGGTTCTAAAAGCAAAACTCTTTGATTTGATACCCAATAGTATTTATGCTGTGATTTATTAACCGTTTCTTGATAATCTACGGTTATAAATTCAAGTTCAATATCCCATCCAATGCCTAACATTGACGAATCTTTTTTTTCTCCATTATATCTTAAATTTAAGCCTAAATTCGAGTTTAAACTAAAAATGGGCAAACAAAAGCTTATTTTTCCGGTTAAAACATTAACTGAAGATAGCAAAGAGCTAATATTTATTGAATCTCGTAATAAAGCCGAAGATTTAGAATTATTCAAATCAACACGAGGTTCTGTTTCTGGTACTTTCTTATTAGTAAATTTTTTATTTAACATCAAATCTAAATTATTAGCTTCTTTATGTTCAGACGTTTCTTTTTTTAAAATTTTTAACTTTTTTATGTCGAAAAACTTTAAATTATTATTTTGCTTAAGAATCAATACTGATTTCTGAGTTGGACTTGATTTTGAAGGTATAAATCTAAATGGTATTGCGTATTTTATTGAACCTAAATCATTTAACTCGATTGTATCCCATTTTAAGGAAACTTTATTGAATCTTTTACAACCAAGTCCATAAGCACCTGTGTATAACATATCATCAAAACCACTATCAGTTAAATCAGCAAATAATATTGAATTTGTATGATCTTTTTGCCAGCCAAAAGATTCACTAAAAGTCTCTGTTTCTGTACTTATTAAATGAAATGTTTTTGAGTTTTCATTAAAATTAAAAACTTTTAAAGCATCATTTTGTAACACAATTAAATTTTTTAATTTATAATCATTTAAATTTGCGAACCAAAATTTTTTAAAGTTAAACTTCAATTCAGTTGTTAATGTAAGCTTAAACGTTTGATTAATAAATTTAATCTCATAAATCATAATTAAATCTGTTTTGAAACAAACAATTTGTGTTTTTGGATCATTTTTATTCATTTGTATAAACTCAAAATTCAAATTTTTATAATCCTTAAAAACTCTTTTAATTAGCTTATTATTTTCACTATCTTCCCAGATAATTTGTTCTTCTGGATCCATTAATCCATCTGGATTAATAATGAAAAGCTGAGGCCCCAAGTCAAAATGACTGGTAAATAAACCTAGAGTTGATTCACTACCATAAAAGTTATTCCAATTAATTACATTTTTTAAATTATTCCAAAAACAAATGTCAGAAAATATTTCATCTTGGGCTACTTGATTAAACTTTTTATGTCGATCGTCATAATTAAAAAAATAAAATCCATTTTGAGTTCTGCAAATTAGAGTTTCTAGTCTTGATTGTTTTGGATTGAGTGTTTTAAAATGAAGCGAATAAGAGGGATTGTTAAATCCATTTTGATCGTTCAAATCTTCAAAATGCGTCATTAAGACCCATTTTGAGTTTGAAAATTCGTAGATTTTAAGACCATCTCCATACCTAATAGCTAATTGAATTTGTTCTAAGTTTCTTAACTTGACAAGCCAAAATGTACTATTTGAACCTAATAAACTCTCCCATAAGTCTAATTTTTCTAATTTTAATATAAATTCCATCATATACTAAATTTGTTAAATAAAACTTATAAAAAATTTATATTGCAAAAATTTAATCATTAAAAAAAATGGTTGAACTATTGCAAAAATTTATTTATTAAAATTCAATTTTGAAATAAATGTTAATTTAGTAATAACATATCTAGTCTTATTTATTTTAACTTTAAATTTTTTATTTTAATTTAATTGCATGTTTCAAAATAAAAATTTCAACTTTTAAAAGATTTTAATAATGGTAATTTAAATTATATTAAATCAATTTTTGTTATGTCTTGTTTGATTATGGCTCATATAAACGAATTGTAATCAAAATGTTTAGAACAAAACGTTTTTATATATAGTCATTTATCTTATCTCAAATAAAACAATAAAATCTACAACTACTTCATCTTCATTAACCTCAATTGTTCCAGCTTCAAAATGGTGTAAATGTAAATTATGAAACTATATCAGACTTATAAAAAGTGAAAATTGATAAGACTATTTTTTATTATTAATTCAAAATAAATAAAAACAAATAATATTCATGAAGGATATAAACAATTGGTACAATTTTTAAAACATGTTTCAATAACAGAAAAATCAAAAAAATTGGTCCTCAACTAAATTAACTATTTTAACAAAAAAATTGATTTTAAATCATCCCAACAAGCGTGAAATTTTGGTATGAATCTAAAAATCATTTTTCAAACTTGGACAAATTTTTAAATTCGATATTTCTAATAAAAGATAAATAATATCTTTTGATTTGATGAATAAAAAGCGATCTAAATTGATTCTAATATTTAATTATTTATTATTATTATCATTAATTATGTGTATAAATAATTAAATAATGTTTTCTAGCCGAAAAATATTGATTTATTTATTGTATAAGAGTTTTTGATTCGAGAATCAATAATTTCTTTCGAGGCTAGATGTATATGGTATAAAAGATTGTGACGTAAATTATACTCCACAAACTAAATTTAAACGAAATCATAGAAAAAGTGATTATTGAAAGATATATAATCATTTAATATACTTTTTTTATTTATTTTATATTTGTTTTTAATTAAAAAGATTTTTAATTTAATATTTTTTAATGTTTATTTCATTTTTTATTATATATATTTTTTTTAAGTTTAAAAAAAATAAATTATTGTTTATAAAATATTTAAAATGAGTTTTATTTTTTTTTAAATTTTTCGATTGTTTTTTCTCTTGTAAAGTCCAACTCATTCGGAAAAATATATTTTGCCAAATCAAAATCAATATTTTCAAATTGAATCCTATTTACTTCTAACATTAATTGCATTATTTTAAGAACTGATGGTGAAATACACTTATATTCGTTGAGGCCTTTAAATTTGAAAATTTTAAATTCTTCTGAAGCTAATCTTGATTGTTTTGAAGTATTTTCAATTGCTGACTTTGGGTAAAATATTTTGGACTCAATTATTTCGATGGGATTTGTTTCATCATTATTGGCTAAATCCATAAAAATACATAAACTAAATAATTTGTTGTCAATTTTTTTGTAAAAACTGTCAAAAGGAATCATTTGCTTAACATCCGTATCAGCTATTTTGTTCATATGATTTTTTACTTGTATTAGTATGTATGTTATAGAATTATCTTCCAAAACAATCGGAATAAACAAATCAAAAATTTTATGATTTTGTTTAAATTGTCCAGCACAACATCTGCCAATAAAATCTTTAATTGCGTCTTTACAAATCAGATCATCATATTTCTTGACAAAATGAGTAAAGCTCACAAGGCCATTTTTTAAAGACTCAGGTAAATTTTTAGTCAAAAAATTATTGTAATTTACCTCTCCAATCAACGTTTTTAAATAATTTTCGACTGTCACACTTGAGGAATAATGTTTAATTTTAGCAGAAGTTATGCATTTGTCAAAGCCAGCTAAAAGAATTAATTGTGCAACTATTTCACCAATTGAACCAGTTATGTTTAGAGACATTGATGACAGTGTTTTGCTAATTTCTGATAAAATTTCATGGAAGTTTTCATTTTCGTTCATGATATGTGCTGAAGCTTCAGCTAAAATTGGCTCCGAAAAATATTTAATTGCAATTTCATCTCTTTTGCTACTTATATAGTACAAAGTGCTCATATAACCAGCAACTAAATCTGAATCGTATTCTAAATTATAATTTAACGTAAATGTGGTTCTTGTTGCTAATAAAGCTACTGAAGCACAAAACTTTTCATGTAAATTGTCTATTAGTACCTTTCATATGTAAAGTATAAATTAGCAAATAGCATATTATTACGTATGCAATTTATAAATTTGTTATAAACGATTTGCAAAAATATTAAAAAATTTACAAATTTATTATTAATCAAAGTAAAAAATTTTATAAAATTATCTAAAAAAAGTCTTGAAAATTTTAATATATTTTAACAATTCTTACAACATTTTGAAACCATTTTTAAATGACAATGTGAGTTACATTTTTCATTTGATTTAAAGCATTTGCAACGGTTGTTTTTACAGTTTCCACCACATTCACATGATATCTCAATCTCTTTTAAGTCTTTATTTCTATTATTAACTAACATAGCTGCTTTTCTTAAAGGTATCTTAGCTGTTATTGTAGTATAATCAAAATTAATAGGACCATTATATAATTCCAAATCGCTAGCTCTTAGACAAGAATTTAAAATACCATATTCTGTAACTATTTCGTAATAATCATTAGATTTACGTCCTACTACACCTGGCAATCTAGGTAATTCTGAACCACCTCTATCTATTCTTGGTATAGCAACACTAATTTTATCACCAATCTCAAATTCTAATGTTCTTTTGTTTCGTTTTTTATTATGCTTATCTTCCATTTTTTTAGCTGCTTTTTCTTGATTATTTATTACAGATAAACGAATACTTGATTGTTGTTCAGTAATCACAGCCGTATTTATGTTGATCGGAGTTAAAATGGCAGCATCGCTTTCTAAAGTAGGATCAGAATTCAACGGTTTAAAAACTTCAAAATTATTTTGTTCTATTTCTAATTCTACTTCGTTTTCGTTTTGATAAATCATTTCAACATATTTTTTATCATTACCAATATTAGGTTTACTACTAAATACAATCTCATAAGCCATAAATTTTGTCGCTAAAAATACAGGTAAAATTATTTAATTGGTTAATTGGTTAATTAAAAAATTGTTATTATTTAATTAAATTACCTGAACTATGTTGTGTATTAAGATTGTACATAATTTTCGGTAATAATCCTACCCAGTCATCAGTATTGAATTGAGTCATCATTGCAGCTAACATTTTTTCAAGTGTCCCATTTGCTTGTTCTACTAGACCTTGACTTTGTGGATGCCTTGGTCGACCGTGAATAATTTTACAGTTACCATCCCATGAATTAATTAAATTCCTCAAAAGACAATTTTTAAATTCTTTACCATTATCACTTTGAAATATTAACGGTAGACCAACATAAGCAAATACTCGCTCCTCAAGACCATCACAAACTTCTTCAGCACATTTCTGCTCTTGAGCCCATATGAAATGAAATTTACTAAAATGGTCCATAACATGAGCTATCCAATTATAGGCTTTGTTTTTTCTTCTACATGGTTTATGTCTCATATCAATCAAGTCGATTTGTAATCTAGATAAGAAATCATCTGATCTAATTGGTTTAATTCTCGGTTGTACAGATTGAATTTGTTTCAAATTACATATTGGGCAAAATTTTATAAAATTTATAATAACAATTCTTGGAATTCCATAATAACGTAAATATATTTGTTGTTCCATTTTGTTGATACCAACATGACCTCTTTGGACAGAATGCAAATCGTACAAAATGTCAAAATATGATTCTTTTACGGCGACTGGTAAATTAAATTCTTGATTTCTACGCTTGAATTGACGATAGAGTTTTGGTTCATCATTAACCATTTGTATATTAAACATTTGTTTTTTATAATGAAATTTTTTATTCGGATCTGGGTTTTCAATCGAATTGTCCAAATATTTGATTATTGTATTATATTTTTCTTGAGATATTATTATTGAAGTTGAATCTTGTTTCTGAGTGTATTCGTTTAGAAAATTATCAAAAACTTCCAAATGTGCTTTTCGACGATTCGATTCGATTTCATTAGGTTCGATTAGATCACTCATTTTTTTAAAAATAAAATTTATAAATTATATTTAAATTTTGAATAATTTGTAAATAGAATAAAAATTTATAAATTTATTATAATAAATTTATAATTTACATATGAAAGGGACAAATTTGCATTTTGTATAATTAAATTTACAAATTGTTTTATTTTGCATTTTGTATAGAACATATATATTATAAATAAATTTCTTTCAATTTTTTAATAATTTTATAATGGTTGTATTGGAAAAAAAATCTTCGCCATGTTAAAAGATTGGTATACGAGAATTTTAATTAATAAAATTTTTAATTGATTAATTTTTGAATTTATAAATAATATGACAACAATTAAAAAAAAAAATTAATTTTAAAAATCAGTACCACTTTTAAAATTAATTTATAATACTTTTAATTCAAAGCCACTCAAAAATATTTAAAAATTTAAAACGAAAATTATATTATTTAAATTTTTTTAATTGTCTAAAAATTTAAAATAAAAATTAATATATTATATTAATATTTTATTAAAATAATAATAACTATTAAATTAAATTAAAAAAACAAAATTATAGAATAGTACAATTTTGAATTATGACAGAAATACAGCAATATGTCAAAACGGTAAAAAAGTTCTATGAAGAAGAAAAAACAGTGATTGAAATGTTAGAAAAACAAAAGGAAGAAATGATACAAAAGAAAACTGAATTAATTAGTACCACTAAAGATAAATTTTTAAATATGACGGTATATTTTATATATAAAAAAATTATTATATTTCAATTAAAAAATAATATAAAATTTAATGAATATAGGTTCATGAATTAAAATGAAAATGAAATTCAAAAAATGAAATTCAAAAAAGAAAATAGTTTGAAATTTATATATAAAAACTAGCTCTTAAAATGCTTGGGCATTTATAAAGGCTTCTAGCTTTTCGATTTGAATCTCTAAACCGCCTCAAAATATTAAATTATCAATTTTAATTTTAAAATTAAATATTCGAAAACCAAAATACAATATTTAAAAAGTTTTTCTGGTTTATTAGAATTGAGTTTCAAAATTTAAAAAACTTTTTATAAATATTTAATTTTTCTAAAATAGTTTATCCTTGACTAACAAATTTTTTAAAATTTATTTAATAATATTTTAATATATTTAAGAAAAAGATCCAAACTGAATAAACGAAAATGAGTTTAGTATAATGTTTATGTTTAACTGAATGCTAATTTTTTCTAAATTGTTAATATTTAAATTTTATATAATCGATGATAATGTTTAAAGAACTAAAGTCTTTAAGTTTTTTTGCTCTTTTGCTCAATTATGTTTTAAATTTTGTTAAATAAAAATACAGTATAAAAATAAAATAGATTTTAAATAAGCAAAATTTTTACTTTAATTACTTTAAAATCAATAATTGTTTTAAAATTGATTAGTAAAAAATTTTACACAATTTGAAGAAAAATTTAGTTTAGCTTTTATTCAAATAAATGTTAATTGTATTTTTAACTATATTTTTATTTCGATTTGTTGTAAACAAAATTTCTTGTATAAAAAAAATTTAAAGTAAATTGATTGTCATATTAAATATTCATATTCGATATATTTTTATATTCTAAAAAACTAATCTAGAATTAAAGATATTTAAATTATAGATAGATAAGAAAAAAAATAAATGAATTATGTGTATAAAAAAATTAATGAAAATTAATACTTTAAAAACTAAAGTAATTAAAGTAAGCAAGATCTTGGAAAAAAAACATTGAAGCAATATTTAAAAAAGTGCATTTTATACTAATATTAATGAGAAAATGATTTTGTTAAAAATGTCATTTAAGCCTAGTATGAAGTGTTTCTATATAAAAAAAATAAAAATAAAACTCAAAGGATGTTGCCAATGTTCAAAATATGTCTTGGTAATAATATATATAGTAATTTTTGATACTTTTTACCTGTAGTATCTCATCAGGTAAACGTCACACATTCAAATCACACAATATATTCTTAATCAGCGTATTTAAATACATAAGAAAAGATATTAAATTGAATGTGGTAAATAGACTACATATTTTTTGAATTTTTTTTAAAATAAATCTGAGTTTTTGATTAGGTATAACTATTCAGGTGAGTTAGGTAAAACTCTAGGCTTAATTTATTCTTAATCTACATACTTCAGAGTATATTTTTGTATATTTTCATGTTTTTTGATAATCAACTTATCTTATCTATTTTAACTCAAAGTAGGCGATTTATACAGATTTTTATCACCTTTTACGTGAGATATCTCATCAGGTAAACGTCACACATTCAAACCAAGCATATATTCTTAATTAGCACTTTTTGTTTTATAAGAAACAATATTGAAATGCATATGCTAATAGAAATAATATTTTTCCAAAATTTTACCAAAAAGTTGCCAACTTTGAGCAGCCCTAGTATGACCAAAGCATTTAGGCAGAACTAAAAGGCGAGTTTTGCGCACACCTACTCTTCAAGGGCTATCTAATGAGCCATCGTGTGCAGTTTTACCGCGTTCCTGGGCCGAAATAAAAATGCTGAATACAAACAAAGTTGAACCCACCGCATTTATATATTATAGACTAGCTGAATGTGTTACAAATTTTATAATAAAAAATATAAAAATCATTTTAATAAATCTTTGCATTTACCTAGTTTCTAGCAAATTTATCAGTTTCTGAACTTATTATATTGCTAAGATTAACTTTATAGCAACTTGTTTCACTTTGAATTCTTATCAATCATTTAATCGTAGAAACATCTTAAAAAATCGAGTTTTTATAGGAGATAGCTGAATCTGTTTTAATATAGAAAAAAGGTTTGAATAAAAAAGGATATAATCTACTAACAAAATGGAGCATTTTATACAGTTATTGTTAAAGCTATTCAATCCAATTCCAAAAAATGTATCAAATTTCCTTAAAAACAATTAAAAACTCTTTATTAAAAATTTATTTTTTTAATATCCATAATAATTAAAGTGCAAAGATTATATTGATGATTGTTTTTATGAAAATGATAAATTCAGATTGTGTAATAATGGATTAATTTTATCTTTGATTTTTTTAAAAAAAGTATTAGCGAATTGATCAATCCAAAATTTAAACTAAAATCTTTTTAAAATTAAATTTCTACTAATTTAAATTCTCCTAATAACACTAAACTGTAACTAAAAAAACTTGAAAAGTATGCATTTGCTAGAAATTTTCAATAATAAAGGCAAAAATTTGTTAACCCAAATAAAATAAAATGGAAATATGATGAATTCTCCCATTTATACAGTATAATATACAGTATATATAGTTAAAATAGATAATGAAAAAGTTGAATCTGGTAAATTAGAGGAAGATTGGGATTTCTTGCCATCAAGACGTATAGCAGCTAAAAAGGCAAAACCAGCCGATTGAGTAAATAACAAAAAAATGGATGCTCCTAACCACATTAAATCAGAAAATTGGAATTAGCCAAACTTTTTTACAAATAGAATTTGTGGCCCTTGGAATAAATTGTCTAATGAGGACATAGAAGCTAAAACAGTCAACAGTTTTAAAAATAAAATTGATCGAAAATTTGATAAACTTATAAGTCAAAGTCTATATAGCTTCGCCATGCAGTTATCTTTACTCCTACTACTACTAATAATAAATTTTACAAGTATTACTATATTAATAATAATATTAAAACCATCACTAAAAATCAAACTTTTATTTTAATGATGGTTTCCGGATAAAGTAAAATATTTTTGTTATAATATGAAAAACCTTCGTTGAAAGAATAAAGCACGTTAACTTAAACCAAGAAATTTACCATAAAAAACAAGAATAATTATAAAACATTTGACTATTATATCAAGAGATTTGATAAAATCAAATAAATTATAAGTAAAGTATTAATATATAATTTTTAATTAAAAACTTTATAAAAAGAAGTACCAGTAGGCTAGAAATGACCGGCAGTGGGGTAAATATGACGTTCAGCACAAATAACAGCCACTCATCTGAGCCAAAGCTGCAAACTCGATCATTATTTGGAACCCAAACCAAGGATCGAACTCAACTTTATCATTCCATATTTTGAGTATGTGCAAAGTTACCAAAAGAGCTAACGTGATCTTTTCCCAATAAAAAATTATTTTTTGACCATAAAATTTTTAAACAACAAATTTTATTTATTACGTTTCAATGTTATAATAAAAAAAAAATTTCTAGAACAAAAATAAAAAAATAATTCTTTGATGGGGGAGGTATGGAGGGGGCGAAGCCCCTTCCATGACTTGTTTAAAATAAAAATTTACAAAAAAAAACTAATATGAAAAAATATTCACAAATAAAGAATAAAATTACAAATAAAAAATAAAATTACAAACAGACAATTGTACTCAAAAAAATTAGATATTGGGACTGAGACTGGGACGTTATCCTTATCCCAATCTTAGTAACAAATATCCCAAATTTTTGCGACCCCATTTTAATTTTAGTCCCAAATATCCGAAATTTTTAGGTCTGATTTTTAATTTTAGTTGATAATTCTAAATTTTTTCGGAAAAAAATTTAATATAAATTGTTAAAAATTCTGATAAACAAGTAACCTTTGACTTACCTTTTTGAAAAGGCAAAATCGTAATTTAAAAAACATTATTTTTCTGGTAACTTTATTTATTTATTTTATTTAATTTTTTAAGTTTTTAAAATTTGTATTATATTTCTCAATGAGCTTTTTAATTAAGAATTCTCTTTAATTATTCTATATTATCTTCACAAATGCTTGACAATTCATTTAATAGTTTAATAGCGTGGGGCTATTAAATAATTTAAAATAAAAGAAAAATAAAGTTTTTATTTAAATTTCTTTATTTCTTCTATATTAAACTTCTATTCTAAAAAAACTCTTTTCAAAAAAAAACTAAAATATAATAATAAAATAACAAATATTTATAGTGGTTTGTTCTCTGGGTTAGGTCCCCCGTGTCTGGGGTGTTACAATAGTCAATTAATTTAAAATTTGTTTAACTATTTTCAAATAAAAAATTTATTTAAGAATTGGTTAATTTTATTTTTTTTTTTATATATTATAAAATATAAAATAGATTTAAATTTAATATTACATTTGAAATCAATTTTTAAAATAAAACAAAAAAATAAAATTTGTTATTATAATTTAAAGATAATAAAGCAATCAACTAAAGTCTAGATCATCGATTTTGGAACTAGAGCTCAAATAAGCTTAAAATAGTTGATTTATTGCACCAAACAAGTTTTTGAGTTTACATGTGATTTGCTTATTTGAACATTTTGAAAAGAGATTTTTAATTTAAATTGATTATTTAAATTTTTGATAAATTATTTAAAATCTTTTTTTTAAGCTATAAATCTTTTAAAGCTTCATATTTGTACAATTCTAAACTTTCTGATTCTTCAATCAAAAAAACATCAACTTTATAATCAACTTTAAAATTTTTTAAATTTAAAATGGACGTATGGATTCATCACGTAAAAAAAACTCTTCGTAATCTTTTTTTACAAATCTGCGCATCACATAAATCCTCATATTAAATAATACGATTTTAAAAAGCATATTAAAAATTAAATGTTGAAATAATTTGCACTAATGTAACTTAAATGTAATTAAATGTTAAAATATAATGTATAAAAATAATTTGAAATTTAAAAAATATAAAGCAAACTAGCTGAATTTGTAATAAAGTTGAGTTTTTAATTAATGCTTTGCATTTACCTAGTTTTAGCAAATGTATAAATTACAATTTTATAATAAGTATAAGGGACAGATTTACTTAATATTTAACATATGATTTGAGGTATCGTCGAAACTTTTTGTTTTCTTAAATATTACTTGTTTTTAATTAAAAAGATTTTTAATTTAATATTTTTTAATGTTTATTTCATTTTTTTTTATATATATTTTTTTTAAGTTTAAAAAAAATAAATTATTGTTTATAAAATATTTAAAATGAGTTTTATTTTTTTTTAAATTTTTCGATTGTTTTTTCTCTTGTAAAGTCCAACTCATTCGGAAAAATATATTTTGCCAAATCAAAATCAATATTTTCAAATTGAATCCTATTTACTTCTAACATTAATTGCATTATTTTAAGAACTGATGGTGAAATACACTTATATTCGTTGAGGCCTTTAAATTTGAAAATTTTAAATTCTTCTGAAGCTAATCTTGATTGTTTTGAAGTATTTTCAATTGCTGACTTTGGGTAAAATATTTTGGACTCAATTATTTCGATGGGATTTGTTTCATCATTATTGGCTAAATCCATAAAAATACATAAACTAAATAATTTGTTGTCAATTTTTTTGTAAAAACTGTCAAAAGGAATCATTTGCTTAACATCCGTATCAGCTATTTTGTTCATATGATTTTTTACTTGTATTAGTATGTATGTTATAGAATTATCTTCCAAAACAATCGGAATAAACAAATCAAAAATTTTATGATTTTGTTTAAATTGTCCAGCACAACATCTGCCAATAAAATCTTTAATTGCGTCTTTACAAATCAGATCATCATATTTCTTGACAAAATGAGTAAAGCTCACAAGGCCATTTTTTAAAGACTCAGGTAAATTTTTAGTCAAAAAATTATTGTAATTTACCTCTCCAATCAACGTTTTTAAATAATTTTCGACTGTCACACTTGAGGAATAATGTTTAATTTTAGCAGAAGTTATGCATTTGTCAAAGCCAGCTAAAAGAATTAATTGTGCAACTATTTCACCAATTGAACCAGTTATGTTTAGAGACATTGATGACAGTGTTTTGCTAATTTCTGATAAAATTTCATGGAAGTTTTCATTTTCGTTCATGATATGTGCTGAAGCTTCAGCTAAAATTGGCTCCGAAAAATATTTAATTGCAATTTCATCTCTTTTGCTACTTATATAGTACAAAGTGCTCATATAACCAGCAACTAAATCTGAATCGTATTCTGAATTATAATTTAACGTAAATGTGGTTCTTGTTGCTAATAAAGCTACTGAAGCACAAAACTTTTCATGTAAATTGTCTATTTTTTCAAATTCTTCACTTTTAATTATTTTGTTTTTGGCTAATTGTACTATATCAGGATAACCAGAAGCTATTAATGATGGCCATAATGGTCTACCATATGTAAACAATGTATTTAATGGATTTCTATTTTTTAAAAACTGATAATCAAAAGTTAAATTTGATACAAATTCGTTTAATTTATTTTTGTAACTTGTATCAATACAATGGTCGATAAAAATGATTTTGAAGTATGGTAAATAGAATTTTTTATTTGATGATCTTTCCGAGCTACTTAATTTTTTTGAACTAGAAACAAAATTAGTCACTTTGCTATTTGTATCAGCTAATATGCATGCAATCGGAAGAGATTTAAATAAATTCATGCAAGAACGTCTCATTACTTTATATTTTGAAATTGTTGATCTATCTGATTCATCATTTTCGTAAGAATTTGTCAACAATGTTCTCGCTTCATCTATTAATATAAAAAGCGATGCAATATTTAATGTTGTAAATATTTTTGTTAAATCTTGATTCAGTTCTCTGTTAATAGAATCTACATTGTGTATATCATTATATTTATTATTTGTTTCTTTATTTATTTCTATAATTTTATTTAAAAATTTTTTATATTTTAAATATTCTTCTTCTTGTTTATTTATTTCATAGAACCATGGTTGATGTTCAAATAACTTTTGTGAAATATTAATATATGTTTCACCTTTTAAATTGTCAATAAATATCAATGTTGATTTTATGATTGAATATAGAAATAAACTAGCTGATTTAAAATTAAGCATTTTATCAAGAAAATTATCTGCTATTTCTGATCTATCAGGATAACCTCTTTCATCTGCTTGTCTTAAGCACATATAAATTGAGTAATTTTTTTTAGAAAATTCTCTTAAGCATCTAAATAATCAAATAAAATTTATAAATTTTTTATTCTTAATTTCAATTTAATTTTATTGTAGTTAAACCTTGTTTTTCCATGGCCAGAACTTTGAACCACTGTACCAATTGGAGCATAAATTTCGCCATTAGACCATTTTCGAGCACATTCATTAGCATATTCTTGGAATTCATTGAAATATCGACCTTCTTGAAATTGGAAATCAATTGAACTCTTAATCGATATTTTATTTTCTAATTTTTCGGGTTTTGTTTTTTTAATAATAAAACATTCATTCATTTTGACAAAATCTTGATTATTTAAAATATATTTTGGATTTATTAAATATATAAAAAAATTATTTTCTTATATATTCTATGTTTACCTGCTTCTTTAAAAAAATAAAGATCTAAATATTCAGCTTTTTTCGATTTCAAACAAATTAAAAATCTTTTTTTATTTAAATTATCAAATTTCAAATTGTAAAACTTCATTTTTTCGTTTTCATGAACTAAAATACATGTATTTTTTTGATAAAACGATATGGATCAACATATATTTAAAATTTTTTTACCAAATAATATCAATGAAAGATTTTCATTTGATTTGACTAAATCAATTTTACAATTATTTTCATGAAATATTTTATTTGTTATTTTCATTTCATAATTTACCATCTTCATTAATAATTTATCGATAAGTTTTTCTTCAGTAACAATATTTGTTTCTAAAAGTTTCTCCATTTTATATTTAATTTAAATTATTTAAAAAACTCTTTAAAATTATTATATAATTTTAGAAAAAATTTGATTTATTAAAGATAAAAATTAATTATTAATGTCTTTCTTCATTAAATTAAATGTTAATGAAAAAAAAATAAAAATGTAATTAATATTTAATTTTTGCGACTGTAAATAAATATTTAAATATGTTTTGTAAATTTTTTAAAAAGACTTTCTATAAAAGTCTTAACATTTATCTGCTTTTTTTAAATCTTAATTAAAATTTTTAATATTAAATAAAAAGCATAAAAAAAAAAACTGGACAAATCGTTGTTTTGTAATTCTTTACACAGCTAATGAAATTTTACTATGAATTTTAAAGTTGAAACTGATCAGACAATTGTACTCAAAAAAATTAGATATTGGGACTGAGACTGGGACGTTATCCTTATCCCAATCTTAGTAACAAATATCCCAAATTTTTGCGACCCCATTTTAATTTTAGTCCCAAATATCCGAAATTTTTAGGTCTGATTTTTAATTTTAGTTGATAATTCTAAATTTTTTCGGAAAAAAATTTAATATAAATTGTTAAAAATTCTGATAAACAAGTAATTTTTGACTTATCCTTTTGAAAAGGCAAAATTTTAATTTAAAAAACATTATTTTTCTGGTAACTTTATTTATTTATTTTATTTAATTTTTTAAAATTTGTATTATATTTCTCAATTTTCAAACTTTTTAATTAAGAATTCTCTTTAATTATTCTATATTGTCTTCACAAATGCTTGACAATTCATTTAATAGTCAATTAATTTAAAATTTGTTTAACTATTTTCAAATAAAAAATTTATTTAAGAATTGGTTAATTTTATTTTTATTTTTTTTATATTATAAAATATAAAATAGATTTAAATTTAATATTACATTTGAAATCAATTTTTAAAATAAAACAAAAAAATAAAATTTGTTATTATAATTTAAAGATAATAAAGCAATCAACTAAAGTCTAGATCATCGATTTTGGAACTAGAGCTCAAATAAGCTTAAAATAGTTGATTTATTGCACCAAACAAGTTTTTGAGTTTACATGTGATTTGCTTATTTGAACATTTTGAAGAGAGATTTTTAATTTAAATTGATTATTTAAATTTTAAATTTTTGATAAATTATTTAAAATCTTTTTTTTAAGCTATAAATCCTCACCTTTTAAAGCTTCATATTTGTCAATTCTAAACTTTCTGATTCTTCAATCAAAAAATCATCAACTTTATAATCAACTTTAAAATTTTTTAAATTTAAAATTAGATAATTTTTATTTTTGTTTTTTTTTATAAATTTGTATACTTTTATTTTGGTAAAAGTAATCAACAAGCCAATTTTTTTTTAATTTATTAAAGCTAAATTTTTTTATTATTAAATCCAAACTAGTTTGTTTGTTTAAATTTAAATTTTCTTTAAATTTTTAAATAAAAATTTTTTTGACTTGGAAAAATTTGTCTTTTGATAAAGATAAAGGATAGAGACTAGTATTAATATATATTTTGAGTAGATTAATGATCCGTTGAAAAAACTAGCTGACTTAGGATCAAACTCGTAACTATTTGATATAATATTTTTGCCAATTTCAAGAGTTAATTAATTTAACACTGAATCTGATCGTTGGTTCGTTTAAGTTAGCCGGAAGTTTAAGTTAGTTTAAGTTAGTTTTCCATTTTTCCATTTGGAAGAATGAAAATTTTATTATTTTTTTTATAGACTAAAACAAATGGAGCGCTAAAAAGCGATTGACAAATTTTTATTATCATAAATCAAAATTGAGTCTTTATTTGACAAAATAAATGTCTCTGTGTTTTTATCAGTCATAGGTATTTTTACCAACTAAAAGTTTTGTTAAAGTTAAGAAAACTTACTTAATTACGTAAAGTAAATTTTCTGCTTCTGAAATTTTTATAAAAACATTCAAAATTATCATTCACGTCCGTTTTTGGCATATATTAAGCTTTAAAATGATATGTTATTTCTAATTTTTAAACTTAGGTATCGCCTTTTTAAATAATTTCAAAATTGGTTTAACTCCAAACAATTCATAATTCGATAATTACTATTTTTAAACAAAAACTCAATTAAACAATAATACTTTATTCTTAATTATCGTTTAATTTACTATAGAATGTTACATAAATATATTTTTTTAAACAAGAGACATGTTATTTTAAATTTATCTTGTTTCATTCGAAATTACTTAGTTTTTAAAAATTTCAAAATAACCTTTATATCTTTTTGAAAACTTTACATTAAGTTATCAAAATATTCTAATCTGTGTAATTTTAAGTGTAGAATAAGAAAATAATATCAAAAAATTAAAAATAAAATAAGCATTTTTCATGTCAAATATCCTTTTCGAAAATTCAAAGGGTCATAGAAATTTAACAATAAGAAATTATCTTAGAAAATAAATGAATTCTTAGTGATATTTTATTAGATAAAAAATTATCTGATTTTTTTGGAAAGGATTTTTTTATTCTTAACTAAAAAGATTATTTCTTTTTTATAATTTTAACTAAAATTGCAACATATATTATGAAAACAGATGAAAATTTCGAATTAAAGATTTTTTTGGTAGATGTTTTGATACACAATTTGAACAAAATCTTTGATCTATATTATTTTTTATAAAAACATTGATTGGAAAAGTAAATTATAATAAGTTTTTGACAAAATATTTATCTGAGACTTTAAAAAATGGTCTTGTGAGCTTTACTCATTTTGTCAAGAAATATGATGATCTGATTTGGAGGATAATTCTATATCATATATATTAATACAAGTAAAAAATCATATCATATTAAGACGCAATTAAAGATTTTATTGGCAGATGTTGTGCTGGACAATTTAAACAAAATCATAAAATTTTTGATTTATTTATCACTATTGTTTTGGAAGATAATTCTATATCATATATATTAATACAAGTAAAAAATCATATCATATTAAGACGCAATTAAAGATTTTATTGGCAGATTTTGTGCTGGACAGTTTACTTGCTTAAAATATTCAATTAATTTGTTCTAATATATTAAAATAATATTTCAAAAAATCAAAAATGAACATAAAATATATATTAAACTATAAAAAAATTTTTTTTTTCAATTTTTAAATAAATAAGCATTTATTAATTTTTACTAATTGCAAGTGCAGTGTTTTTTTTTTTTGCAATAAAATGATATTAATTTCAAAAGGACCGATGGAAACTATTAACTTAAAATACAAACAACCTATAATTGTTTATACCATCAAACACCGAAAAGTAAACGCTATATCTGTAAGTCATTTCAATTGAATAACTTTTTTACTAGATAAGATAGCTAAAATAAAAATGAAATGTGTATCATTTTGCAAAATGCAGATAATTAATGAAAATCCAAGCCAATTTACATTTTTTTGTTGCATATAAATTAAAAATCACCAGAATATCGTATCTTAATAAAATAAATACCATTTCAAAGCTTAAAATGTTCTTAACTACTTATCTTATCTTAATAATTTTTTTTTATTTTATAGATTTACTAAAACTTTATAAAAATACCAAGTTAATACTTATCTTTATCATATTTATGAAATTAATTCGTTTTAAAAGTTGATTGTGGTAATTTAAATATGAAATATTTTTTTTGAATTATTATATTTATTTACTATAAGGATATGACGTTGATGTAGCAAATACACGATAATAAAATGAGTATATTTTTCTAAAATTTAATTTATTTTATTTTTTTTAAATCTTGTGATTCATAGGCTAATAATTTTAATTTAAATAAAATACAAATTTTGAATCTAAAAGAGACTTCAGAAAGCTTCAAAGACTCTCTATTTTTAAAATTGAACAAAAAAAGTAAATGAACTTGAAAAATTAGCTAAAGAAAAAAACAAGAACAAATTCCGGCGCTTTATTAACAGTAACAAAAGGCGACGGTTTGAGCAGAATGTAGTTACCTGTTCTACTGATAAACTTGTTGAGCACTTCAGCAAATTGTTTAATGAAGCTTATGAAAACTTGAACCAAGATCAAATTGAAATAGTCAACGAAGTTTCTAAATTCGAATCAATCTTAAACTCAAACAACGTTGTAATAATTCTTATATTGATAAAAACCTAATTGAAACCATCATTCGGGAGTTTGAACCTTCTAACGTAAAAGGTAATGATGGGTTATCTTACTCAATGCTAAAACATGCAAATTCAGACAAACTCGTAAACATAATTGTAAAGTTTTTCAGATCAATGTTGGAAATGAAATGTATACCAGATGATCTTAATATCTCTATAATAAAGCCTATCCTTAAAGACGACCAAAAGCCCTCAAATAATATTAACAATATTAGGCCTATTTCAATCTCGAACTGTTTTGCTCAAATGTTTGAAAAGATTATATTATTGAAATCACCAGTTCTGTCTCAATTTCACAAAAATCAATTTGGATTTAAAACTAAATCTTCTTGTCAACAGGCGATCTTCACAGTCAAAAAGACTATATTAAATTACATTGAAAAAAATACAAGCTGTAAACTTGCTTCACTAGATGCTGAAAAAGCTTTTGACAAGGTATGGCGTTCAGGTTTGTTCTTTAAGCTCAAATCTAAACTAGATCCGAATTTATGGTACATCCTAAAAAAATATTATTAAATAAAAGGTAGTGGAGTTATTTCGCTATCACAAGCCGTACCGTCCTCATCATCATATATGATATGTTCAAGCATCATTATTTAACAGTTGAATAAAATTTAGGCTTATAATTTAGTATGTAGCAAAAATAATTTTTTTTGTAGCAAATCTATTTATTGTTAATACATAAAAAAAATACATAAAATATTTCAAAATTAAACAAAAAATAATTTTTTTAGTACAAAAAATAAAATACCGTATTCTCTTGCCTGCTACTCTAAGAATAAAAGTGGAAGTCAAGATTTTTTTCTATTTGAAATATTCACATCGATACCATGTTATAACAATTTTTATAATTTTTATTAGAAAAAAGTTTGAATTCAGCAAATAGATTTTCGACGTCTTTTTGTTTGTTTTGGGTTATCTTAATTAGCTTTTACATAAAACGTTTGTTTCCTTAGAAGTACCGTACGCGCGCGTTTAGAGCGAAACTCATTTATAGCGAACGTGCGTTATAAATGAGCGAAAAAACTTTTTTATATTACTCCGCCTATTTGAAAATTATGTTAATTAAATAAAAAAAAATTAAAATTCTTTTGAAATAATCAATTTACAGTAAAACTGCGATTATACAGAATTCGATTATACGAATATTCGATTAACTAGAATTTTAAAATATAGAAAAGACTTTTTTTTGTCTTATTTTTTAATTGATTGATATTACATTTTATTGACAAAGTATATTTATAAAATAAAAATAGTATTTTAATATAATTATAATTTATCTAAATCTTTCGCTTTAAATGAGCGAAAAATCTTTAAAAGGAGGAGTTTTCTTCAATGCTATTAAGATGGGGAAAACAACAAAAAAAAATTTTTACTCGTTCGCTCTAAACGCGCGCGTACGGTATTTGGAACCTAAAAGCGAGTTTAATGATTAAATATACCCACCTTAACCTAATACCTAATTTTTTTCGGGTAGAAAACTCTGAAACGAGACCGAAACAAACAAAAAGACGTCGAAAATCTATATTTAAAATCGATATTTTATATTGGAGTTATTTTAAAAATTAGAAAAAATTTCAATTTTAGACTTGAGTAATTTTGTAATTTACTCTACAATTTTTTCTATATTTTGGAATTATATAAAAAATTTCACTAGAAAAAAGCCAAAAATTGATCATTACTAATAGAAAATTTGCTGAATTCAAACTTTTTTCTAATAAAAATTATAAAAATTGTTATAAAATGGCGTTATAAATATAAAATAAATAATTTGTGTATTATAAAAATAATATTAGATATTAATTAAATTAATTTATGTTTTTATAGATTAGTTAATAAAATAAAAAATTTAGCTACAAAAAAAATTATTTTTGCTACGACTAGAATTATAATCCTAAAATTTATATATTATACAAAAATAATAATTATAAATTACAATTAATAAATTATAAAGTTTATCAATTTATTTATAAAATTTTTTATTAATTAGATTTATTTTTGTTATAGACTTGTATAATTTTATATTAACTTTCGAAAATAAAAACAATAATTTCATATTTTTTAATTAAAAAATATTAATTATATTAATTACATATCATAAGTATTTACAGATATAAACTAAAAGATAATTTAAAAACATATTATTAATACAATTTTTTTTAAATAAGAATAAATCTTAATTTATTGACCTGACACGATTTGTTTAATATTATCAGCTATTTTTTTGAGCAAATCACGAGCATTTGTAAATTCAAGTGGTCCATTTAAAAGGCCAAATATGCCATGAAAAGCGTTATCATAATGCATATGAATTATGTTTTTGCCAATTTTTTTTAAACGCTTGGCATAAATAAATCCGTCATCTCTTAAAATATCTATTTCAGTAGTCATTAATATTGTATATTCAGGAGTATTTTTTTCTAAAAACTGATCATCAACTAATAATGGTGATACTTTGGGACTTAACAAAATTTCAGCAGTTTTTGAATATTTTCCAGTTGTATCATTTGTATGTTTTAAATTTTCTAATCCATGATTATACCTAAATTCATATGGCAAATATTCTTGATTCACATAGTCTGCTAAAACACTTTCTTTATGATATTGACTAGTATGCCCATTTGAAAATATTGAATCATCAATTTCATATCCAGTAAAATAATGGATAAAATCTTTGAAATTTTCATGATTTATATTACCAAGAATACTTTTTGGTAAATTTAATCTATAAGATGGTAAAGTAAAATCAAAAAATTGTAATATTGGATAAACAAGGACTTGTATTTTAGGCTTAATTATATTAAAACTTGATAATTGCTGAGAAACAACAGTGGCTAAATTACCACCAGCTGAGTCACCCATTAATATTAAATTTTTTAAATCTATTCCATATTTTTTATGATTCTTAATTAAATACTTAGCCCCTTCTAAAGAATCTTCATGAGCAGCTGGATATTTATGCTCGGGTATTAGTCTATATTCTATATAAATAACCAAATATTGAGTATGCTTCGCCATTAAATAAGTAACCGCTTCTAAGGTATCTATTTTTTTTAACAAAATCATATTTTATATTTAATTAAAAATTAAATTTCAAGATTTACCGGCTGACCCTACAAAATAGCCTCCACCGTGATAAAAAAATATAGTCGGCGATAAATTTTCAGTATAATTAGTTGATGGTCTATAAATTCTAAATGACAAGTGTCCTATTTTTTCGTCATGTATACTTATTTGATCATTTTTATCTCGTATGTTAAACGCTCCTACCGAATAATGATAAGCTATTCTAGTTAAATTGACTCTGTGCCCCAAACCTACCAATTCAAGATAATAGCCCTATTTATATATTATTTGAATTTTATATTTATTTGTTTTTGAATTAAAATTACAATTTTATTTTGCATTTCAGCACCAAAACAAATCAGCCGATATTTCCATGGCTGCTCAATGTTATCTGGTAATGGTCTATGAATTAATTGAAATAAAAAAGCTAACCCTAATAACAAAAAAGCCAATTTTCTTGTTTTAGATTTAATTTCTAACATTTCTAAGTTATGAATAAGACTAAGTATCTAAATAATATAGGTTATATTTAGTTTTTAAAATAAAATAGAAAACAGTAAAAGATAAAAAAATTATGTAATATAAATAATTTTAGTTTTTTCTTCATATAAAAAAATAACAATATCGTACGATAAAAAAAAAATAACAAAATTTCAAAAAATTATTTAGCATATGTTTTTTAAGAAATTTCAAATAATATATTAAAACTAAATAAAGCTTTTTTTGTTTAAACTAATTTGAATTCTTTTGTTTTAAACGGGTGTTTTTAATTATTAAAAAAAAAACATATTTATTATGCAAAGGTAAAACCAAAAATACAAATTTCACTAATAAGAATTATTAACAAAACTGTGTAAATGGTACATAAACAATATTAGTAGTATTATTAATTAAAGGTTTTAGTTTAATTAGTTTCTATATGAGCACTTTTCAAGACTGCAATAAACCAATAATGAACAATTTCGTTAATACCAAACATCTCTTTTTTAACATAAATTTTGAAACTATTGACTCTCATGCTGAAATGACATTTCATTTTTATGAGAGACGAATTTATTTAAGATTTTAAAAAATTAATTACGAAATTGTAAATCAACCCAAAATTTTTTTTGTCCATTTTTTTATAACAAATCTAACCAAAAACGTATGGAAAATATTAAAAAATATTTAATTATAATTGATTTGATTTTTAAAAATTCTTTTGAATTTTTAACGATAAAATAAAATAAAATAAAGACATAAATTAAGACCAGCTTTTAAAAATTGAAATATATTCTAAAATTGTACTCTTAATAAACAAATAAATCTTTAATATTAAAAAAATTCAAAAAAAAAAACATTTATCTTTAATAAAATTGATTTTGGAAAATGAACACGTCAAGATTGAATAGAAATAAAATGACCAATTCGCCAAATTTAGGCTCACCATTAATATCGAATAGTTTAATATCTCGTGTAGCTGCAAATGCTAGTAGTGGTTCAGCTTCTAAAAAATTACGGTCTGAACTACGGCGAGTAATGAGCGATCGTGTCTTAAAAATTACCAAATGTTCTCAACAACAAACAGTTGAAAAAGCGAAACAAAAAACTGAATCAGAAAACTCCAATTCAAATTTAAATTTAAATCAAACTAAAAATGAAAGTTCAAATTTGGCAACTAGTTCGAATAACAATCTCAACTCTAATTCTAGTAGTTCTAATTTAAATATTCAAAACGAAGATAATACTAACTCTAATCCAATTTATAAAACTCCAAGTATGTTAAAGTTAAATGTTTAAAGAAAATTATCAATTGTAAAAAAAACATTTTAATTTTTTCAAATGTTTTTCAATTAATTTTACTTAATGACTTGATATAAAATTTTACTTGATTTTAAAGTTGTTTTTTATGTTTGATTAATTTAAGATTCTTTTACGGATAAATCAAATTTAATTGATTACATAAAAAATATTTATCATGAATTAATAAATAACAAGAACCACATTTTCTCTGGTGTAAAAGAAATCATAAACGCTATTAATGTATATTCAACAACAAACAATTTAGAATTAGAGGTAAAACGATTTTCCAACAACATAAACTATTATTTTGCAATCTTAAAATTTTGTTTAAAATTTAAGAAAATAGTTGATGAAATTTTAAAAGAAAATTTAATTTTAACAAATTTACAACTGAAACAAAAATATAAAAATTCAATTGAATCTGATTGTTTAAAAATTGAGTTTGCTAAAAAACAATTTTGATGAAACATTTAAAATAATTGCTTATGAAAATTATATATTTTAAAGGTCTCAAATCCAGGTTTTGCTTCAAATAGAAAATTATATAATTCAAAACAAATGCATCACAACTAATAAAATTAAAGTAGATGATGATTTTGTATGGGAAATGGCAAATTCTATAAGATGGCTAAGCCAAACGTATAAAGATTTTAAAATAGAGAAATTTTTGTTTGGTGAAATCTTTTCTAACTTTTCACCACTTGCTCCTGAGTTTATTTTAAGTCTAATGGAAGAATTAGGTTATGATAAAGAAGATAATTTAGAAGAAAATAATACATCTATAAATTCTATAACATCTCCATCAAATTCAATTCATATAACTCCAAATAAGTCACCATCTATATCCAAAAATGCGAATAATTATTCTCAATTTGATGATATTTCGAATAAAGAAACTCAAAAAATAAATACTCAATTGTACAATGTTCTTAAAGAAGACTCTAACTCGAACAGTTCATTTACACATTTTAGTAAAGTTAATAGTTTGTTTGAAGATTATAATGCCAATGATGCTGAAACACATGAAAATGATGATTGTCAAATTTCAAGTCAAACTAATGATGACAAAGATAGAGATAGTGATGATTTATTAAACGATTTTAAAAGAAAAAAACCGTAAATATTATTCTATAATATTAAATATGTAATTTAAAAGATTACAATTTTTACTTAAAAAAATAGAACGAATCGGTTTACCAGCTTCTCTGTAACCACAACTGCAGTTAGATCAATAGTTGTTCAAACAAAAAAAAGAGTAATTAAATTTTATTAAATTTTATTAAAATTATTTTTCTAATAAATATTTGAAAATAAGATGAGGTTGAAAATAAGATCTCCATGCAAATCGCCAAGTAAAAATTTAACAAGCAACAACCAGAGCATACAAATAACAAGTAATAATAATTCTCGTAAAAGTCCTCGAGTTAACAATAAAGATAAACAAAGTATTATATTTAATTTAATTTTGAAAAAATTCCAACTAATTGAAATAAATCAATCAAGCTTTAACCGAAACTGATGAACAAAATGTTAAAAAAAGACCAAGAACTTATTTGATTACAGATACACCTGATCACAAACAAAATACAACTATAATAAGAACAAAGCAAGAAAAAATAAGAAAACGGTTTTCTTTTCAGCCTTTAACTAGCACTAATACGCAAAGTTCTAGCACTAATTCATTACCAGTAATTCCAGATACACCAGTTAAAAATGATAGATTTTTGAACAGTAACCCAGAACAAGCACAAGCGAATTGTTCAACTGCAATACCAGTTATAAATTCTAGGTTTTCAGAAATTTTTAAGACAAATTCATCAATTTATTCATCTCCTAAGAAAATTTTTTCACCAAAAAAAAATTCAATTTTTGATTAAATTTTAATTTTTAAAAATTTTAAAAAAATTTTAAATTTTAACTCATAAAATATTAAGAAGAAATAAATTAGTAATAAGTTTGTAAATATGTTTTGTTTGATTTATTTAATAATAATTATGAGAAGGGTTAAAATTTATAATTAGGATAAAAATTTGAATATTAAGAAAATAAATGAATATTTTTTAAAAATTTAGATGAAATTTAAAATTAAAAAAAAAATTTAAATAAAAATTTTTAAAAATTAATCATCTTTTTTTTATTGCAATTTTTATTGTTATCCTTGTTTATGACTATAAAAAAAAATTATATAAATATTTACTTTTATAATTTCAAATAAATTAAATGCGCAATTTGAAACTTTTTAATTTTTTCAAATCTTATTTAGTTATTTAAGCCTAATTTGTATTTACAAACCTTTAAACAAAAAAGTTTCAAAAAACTTTAAATTTTCAAAATTTCAACAATTAATGTTAAACTGTTAAGCCAAAAATGTTTGTTCTAACCAAGTTTGTCTAATGTAAATTAATTTTGAAAAAACTTAAAACAAAGGCTTCAATATTTTTAAGTATTCTTTTTTATTTATAATAAACCTTTTAAATATTAGATAGATTAGATTATACATTTAAATGGTTTTTATCAATCTATTCAATATATTTTATGAGATTTCATAAGCTTTAAAAAGAATTTACCAATTTTTTAAAATTTTAAATAGTTTTAAGTGAAAATTTGATTTCTAAATAATATTTTTTCATATTTTTAATGCTGATTGATTTTAGATTTTCACAAGTTTATCGTTAATTTAATAAAATTTAACAATTTTATTTTATTTTTGAATCTTGATTTCTTAAATTTATGAATTAGAATAAATTTAGTTTTAAATAATAATCTGACTAGACTATTTTGAATTGCTTTAAATTTTTATTAACTTATCGATAAATGATAAATTCTTTTTTCTCATAACTTGGCTCTACAATAAAAGTTTTAATCTTAATTAAAAACATTTGCTTATCGAAATTAAAACGAACTAACCTTCAGTTTTAATAAATCAATCAGCATCAGATGGTACTAGTAAATTTGTTTATTCTTTAATATCTTAATTTCGAGGTCAGTTATCTCTAATAGCTTATATCTTAAACTATCAAAAAAAAAACAGCTTATGTTTTCAATCAGTATCATTTTACAAATAAATTTTATTTTTTTTTTAGATCTTGGAGATTATTCTCATTTTTCTCTTAATAAAAATTATTAATGGTTGAATAAATAAAAAATTAATTAAAGAAATATTTTTTCAATTATTAGTATTGTTTATTATAACTCAAATTTACAATATAAAATAAAAATAACAAAAGAAAAGAAAAACTTATTAGTCTAGAGAATTATGATAAACAACGACAATCATCGTATCGAATTTTACTGATAAGTTTTTTTCTTTAAACAGGAGGGAAATTATGTTCATATGAAAAAAAAAACAATATAAAATATCCATACAGAAAAGAACCGGTATCATTAAATTTATATAAAAATTCCATGAAATTATTTATTCAAACAGGCATTTCTAATTCTTCTCTTGTTTTCTCTACATGATTTAAATTTTAAATTATGTTTTATTTTTGTTCTTGATGTTGTTTATTTAATTACAGTCCAAAATATACATATATCTATATGAACCAATAAAATTTTCTTTTCTAAAAGATAAATTATAAATTCAACTTGTATAAATTTGAATGAATTTTTTAAGTTTTAATTCATCATTTTGTTTAGAAGTTAAAAAAAAAACAATATTTAAAAGAAATAAAATGAGTTCTGAAAATACAAATACCAATGTTCAAAGACAATCTTTTATTGAAGATTTAACCAAGTTCGAGTCCAATGCTCTTAAGCATGTCCAAGTCACTGAAAAAGTAAACCTACCATCCAAAGAAGATATAGAGACTGAAAAACAACATATAAGCTTGGTAAATGGCGTAGAAAATTTTGATAAAAATAAACTAAGACCAACTGTAACTCAAGAAAAAATTATTTTACCTGACAAAGAAAGTAATATAAATAATTTTATTTATATTTAACTTTACAATTCAAAATTTTAAATTAATTTAATTTTTTTTTTAAATTAGCAATTGAAAGTGAAAAAAGAAAAGATTGAAATTCAAAAATATGGTTTTCTATGGTTAGATAAAAAAAAATAATAGTTTTGAAATTAAAATTTTAAAATAAATATCAGATAAATTTAATATATAGAAAAAATAACATTCAAATTTTTGAATAAATCAATTTTATTAAAATAATTTAAATAAAATATATAAAAACATAAATTTTTTTAGTTTTTGTAATTATAAATAATTTTGCTTTAAATTGTAATTAACTAGATGGAGGTGAATAATAGGCATTCTCTTCACGACTAAGCTCGTTTGTAATTTTCGTTAAATCGATTACAAACTCTTCCACCTTTTTCAGTTGATGATCTGTATCTACGTCTACATTTTTTTCGTTATCTTTATTATGATGAGATAAAACAAGATGGTACAAATTTCGAATTGCCCTTCAAATGAAAAAAAAATTTTTTAAATTTTTTAAAAATGTAAAAAAGTTTAAATCTATTTCTATCTAGTTCAAAACCTTATCACACTTTTTTTAGTAATATTTTGTCAATTGGAGAGAATTTACTAATTATCAAACAGCACAAAATATAAATGCTGAATTTGACTTATTAAAGATTTTGGAAAAAAAAAAAAAGATTTTTCTTAATGCTTTTAATTAGTTTTTAGTTTTATTTTATACTGTATAGTATGTATATTTACTATCGAATACTTTAATAAGATTCGGACTGCTTTAAACTGACTAAGTTAAAGAATATATTTTTTTTGTTTGTAAACTAAAATTATTTACATTCTAGTCTCTCCGATTAATAAGGTTTTTCCTGCAGCTGTTATTTGAATATGATTCCATTCATTTTCAGCTTTATTTGCTTCGTTTTGGCATTGATCTAATTTAGCTTGTAGTTCAGCTAATTCATTGTTCATACTTAAAATCTCATAGTTTTTTTTCTAAACAAAGCAAAAATGAAGAATGTCTAATTTAGTAGATTATAAAAAAATATTTATATATACTTCTAAATAAGAATTTAAAAATTTCCTTTGCTGATTTATTCTATCTTGATTTTCATTCTCTATTTCTAATAAATCTTTATAATTAGTTGTAAGAGTTTCGTATCGGTCTATAATTTCGCGTATCTCTTGAAACTCGTCTGAACGTTCAACACTATGTTCCAAATATTTGTTAAATTTTATATGTTTTTGAACTTTTTTATGCAATTTTTCTTTTAATTTGGTCAAATTTTTAATATCTTCTTGTAAACGTTCAATTTCTTTTTGCTTAGACTTTTGTAATTCGCGTTCATCTTCGGCTTTCTTCACAGCACGTAATAATTTCGCATCATTTTCTTTTAAAAATTTATCAAACTTAATAACTGATTCTTTTAATTGAATCTCTTTTTTTTCTAATTCTAATTTTCGCTGATTTAGACTTTCCATTTTCATTTGAAATTCCTAAATTAAGATTTAGAATCGAAATAGAAATTATTCTATTATTATTCTATCTTTTTCTTTAAAATTCAAACTTCTTTTTCAGCTAATAAGGCATTTTCAACTTCGGCCATTTCTCTTTTTTTTTCCAATAGTTTAGTCGCTGGCGTCAAATGATCTTCTTCTCGTTCTGGCATTTTTCTTAAATATATTGAAAATTATACAAAAAAAAACACAACAAGTCATTTATATTAAAAATTTTAATTACACCAGAAGCTTATTCTCAAACATGGTACGGAAATAATCTTTAATATCCATTTTAAACAAAAAAAAATAATAATAACTTAAAACTAAAAAAAAAATCAAAATCAAAACGAATTGAGATAAAATTATAATATTAATAAAAAAAAAATAAAGAGCATTTTGAAAATTAGTTAATCTTGTTACTATGGAGATATTCTCTAAGTAATAAAAAAGATCTTTTTTATTTAAAATTTTATTAAAATAAGCAATATATAAATAATATAAAATTTTTTTTTTTAATTTAAAAATCTAAAGAACTTTTAAAATCTAAATAATTTTCCAATATTTTCTTTACAATTTTTTGGTTTTGTGGTAAATTGATCGAGTCTACATTTTTTAATAAATGACTTAAAAATAATTCTTCTCGTTTTTCTTCCAACTGAAATTCGAAACCAAGGTAAATCAATTTACTTTCGATTAAATACTTCATAAATAAATAGGCTATTTGAAAATGAATCGTATCACTTAAAACATCTAAAGCTTTCCAGTATAATTTACAGCTCAACAATAAAAGTATTGCAAGTTCCTACAAGTAGATGTTTTAAAAAACAATTTTCAAGAAAAATTTAAGAAAAATTTTATAAAAAATTTTAACTTTTCTATTTGAGCATAAATTTTCACTCCATCTCTTTACAACATCATTTTGTTCATCTTCACTAAGTCTTATTTTTGCTAACCAAGCAGCTTTTTCCCATTCATTATTATCTTGTAAATACCGACATGCATCAAAAACAAGCCCTATCAGACACAATAATTCAATTCCATCTATGAATTAAAATAAAATATACACATTTATAAAACAGATTTGAAGAAGAATTTATAAATCTTTTAAATTTAAAAAAAAACAAGAATTTTATCATTAAAGAGATCGATATAGATCTTGTAAATTTCATAGACCGTAAAAATATATTTGATTAAATTTTTTTTTAAACTATTCTTATTCTTTCGATTTTAATAACAACAAATTTTTAGTTTATTTGTAGCTTTAAATTTTAAAATAAATCTTAAATTTTAATTTTTAATAAAAATATAAAAAGCTCTTTCAGAATATTGAATATTATTTATAGAATTATTTTTACCATAGAGTTTTCCGTTCGCTATTAAATTGGTAGCTACTAGTTTTATAGATGTTTGGGTTTGAGAAATTTCATTTGAGTTTTTTATGGTTGATATGAGGCAAGCTCTTTTTGATGCAGAATTTTAATTAAAATTAAAATCATGTAATCAGTAATATTTACTTGATTAAATTATTAGTATAGTTTTCACTTGAAGAATCAGTTTCCATTAACAAATTAAAAACAAAATCCAATTCATTGAAAAATAAAAAATCTCTTAATAAACCATTTGGTTGATTGCTAAAATCATAAGATTTTTCTTTAAGAGCTTTTAATTGATCTAACTCATTTGATTTAAACAAGTCCGATTTTATCAAAAACGAATTTTGTTTGAATAAATAATTAAATTTATTATCATTATTCAATATCGATGCAAACAAGCTCCAAAATTTTGTTTCAAAGCTGTTCAAATTAAAGTAAGAACTAAACAATGCAAATTTTTCTATTTTAATATTATTTTCAACTTTATTAATAATCAACTCTTTTAAACTATCACTTAAATTTTCGTTTGAAACTAATTCATCAAAAGAATTACAATCAATTAAATTAAAAACTTTGCTCTTAAACTTGATTAAATTTTTCTCTTTTTTATCACAAGAAAGCAAAGATTTGTAGAAACAAGGTGCCAAACAATCGATTGGATAGTCGTATACTTGTTTAAAATTAATATTAAATATTTTTATGCTTAAATCATTGAAGTATAATAAAAGTTTATCTGATGAACACCAATAAGTATCCAAAATTTTAACTTTATTAGTCTTAAAATCGCTAAAAATGTCTAAATTGTTAACTTCTAAGATTTGAATTGAGTCTACAAACTGAACTAATAACAACAAATTCTCTTTTCCAGGAGCAAATTTTATTTTTTTTACATCGATACCTTTTTTTAATTGAATTGTTTTACTTTGTTTTGTCTTAATATCCCATTTTGTTATATTTCCATCTAAATCGCCAAACAAAATTAAATCTTTTTTAAGAGCTATACATTGTATGTTCAATAAAGCACCGTCTTCTGGTAGCTGAATGGCTCCATCTTTAATATGATTAGCCTCAACTGAAAAGCTATACATTAAACCATTCGAATCGATGCATATAAAACTCTCTTTTGATTCATGACTGTTTAATTCTTGTTTATACAAATTCAAGTTCTCAGCTATGGGCTCTTGTTGATTTACATCTCGTTTGGACTCAATAGTAATTTTATTCAAGTCTTGTTTTTTGTTAAAATCATGTGGACACCATTCTAAAACTGATATTATTGGTGATTTTTTGGATATTTTTTTAATCATAGAGAAATTTTTCATATCCCAAATTTCTAATGGCTGATCTCGGAACAACAAAACTAGATATTGTCTTAGATTAGATAATTTTGCTGATATGATCGGAGACTCTTCAGGAACAGATGAACGAAAATTAATCGATTCGCCAGTTCTTAAGTCTGTGAATAAAATCTCATTTTTAACCAATGTTCTAGTTTGAGAACCAGAAGCAGGTGATTCTAAACTATTTAAAGAACTATTTGTATTATATGACCATGTTATAATCGAATTTAAAGAGCACCATTCAATGCCTAAAACCGCATATGTGTAAAGCATCATTTTTTTAGTCAATTTATTTTTGTTCAAATTATATACAAACAAATATCCATTCGAGTCACCTATAGCTAACAATGGTTGCCATATTTTACAATTTTTTTTGGTCAAAGCAGGTCCTATTTTTAACACGAATAAACTAGTTGGCATAACGTTTAACATTGAGGTTAACATAAGTTTGTAATTTTTTATTTTATTATCCAGTTCAAATAAAAATTTTGAATCAATTAGGCTTTTTTTTTGAAACAGTTCGTATTTTAAGACTCGACCATCGCTAAGAAGAACTGAAATATTTTTTTGTGAATTGGGGCAAACTGATAAACCGAAAACAAGCGTGTTTTTAGCCAAACGAATTTGATCCGATTGAGCTGCAAGTGAATAATTATTAGTCGAATCGTTTCTGGAATGGACTGTTATTGAGCCATTTTCATGTAAGGAAAACAAAACATCTGATTGTGAACATGAATAAATTTGAATAAATGGACTATATATTTTGTCTAATTGAATAAAACTAATAGTTTGATTTAAATTCAAATCTAATAGAAAAATTTCTTTGGAATAAACTAAAAATAGCAAATTTTTAAACATTGAATGAAACTCAAGTTGAAAACATTCATTTGTTGATAAAGGTTTTTGTGAACCGGATAAAATTGGAGACTTTGCAGCTTCTAATGGTTTAATATTCTTCCAATAGCTGGTAAATAAGTTAATAGAAGATTTTCTTGACTCTGAACTCAACAATTGATTTGATTCTGTTGGGTTTGATTCATTAGAAGTTAAATAAAATTTGCGCTGTGATTTTTCTTTAAAATCGTTCTCAAAATCTAGTTTTATAAATTGAACAAAATTGGTACCCAAAACTAAAATTAAAAGAAAATTTCAACTATTTAAATTATCTCTTTATGGAAAAAAATTTCAATTTTACGAGCAAGTCTTAAAAAATCGTGAGGATCGATAGTTAAGTGATTTAAAGAATCATTTAAATTTTTAGACCATAATTTAGAAGCGTATTGAGGATTCCAAATGATAAGCTTATTGTTTGAATAAATAGCTATTAAGATATTTAAATTGTGTGTTTTATTAAGTCCAGGTGAATTAAGGACCCATTTCATGTCATTGATCTTGATGCTGGATGAGCTTGTTTCATTAGGTATTAGTTCTTGGATTAATTTTGCTTCGTTTGGGTTCCATATTGAAATTGTATCATCAGCGGCAGATGCTAAATGAGGATATCCATTGTTATTTTGGTTTATCGGTGACCATTTTAGTTTTGTTATAGAGCTTACTCGAGTCGGATTCGCAATTGTTTTAATTATCTTTAAAAATTTGACTAGAAATTAACTCAAGTAATAAAATTATTTCATTTATTTACTTTCATAAGATCTGAATCAATTATATTTATGACATTTCCGCTTGCAAAAGCGATACATCCTAATTGATTCCTATTTATTTAAATCAAATTAAATTCAATCAATTTCTTATTTTTTCAATTAAAGCTAAAATACCAATCAATAGAAAATTTATTTGAATTATCTAAATGATTTGAAATTGTTTGCGTATTAATTTCCATATTAAAAATATTTAAAGAATAATTAATTTAAATAATGAAAAATAGGTATTTATATATATGAGGTTGAATTTTTAAAAGAAAATAATTATTTAGATTTGCATTTTTAGAAAAAAATTAAATTAGAAAATTTTAAATAGCTTTAAATTTTATTGAAAAACAAGTGATAGTGATATGAATAAAGCAAAACCTACCAATTTCAATTTATATAATAATAAACCATATAAGTTCTACCAGAACCCAACATACATAATAATCCTATATATTACACGGCCAGAATCATAAAAAACTAATAAAAAATTAAATTTTAATAAAAGAAAATATTTTTAAAATTATTCATTGGCACAAAATAATAAGATCAGTTACAGTAAAAAAGTAGCTTTAAAAAAGTTACAAAAAGAATATACTTCAAATTTGGTAAATGCAAATTTATTTAGAAAATATATTTTGCTTTAGAACAAAATAATTTGTATATTTTTAATTCTCAACTTTAATTTAAACATATAAAAGACTAACCTCGAAGTCAACTATGTTTCACTTGAGACCTAGCTTCATTGGGGACGATTTTAAGGTTTTAAATAGAAAAAAGTTTTTAAAGATAAAAGTTTACCTTAACTAGGAAATTAAACGTGCTAAATAAGAATATCTACAAATTTTCAGGCGTTTTATAATAATAAAATGATGCTGGGCTCATATAAAAAGATGCATTGATAAAAAACTATGTTTAGTTTAAAATAAAAATTTGCAAAAAGAATCATGGAATATATTGAAGCTTTGCAATTGTCGTTTGATGAAATAAGCATTTTGAGTTAGAAACAAAATTATTTTTAGAAAAATGAAAAAACGAAATCTATTGATTACTTTACCGCTGAATGCCTTAATTCAAAAATGGTTGGTACGAAGGTGTCGATTTCTATGTACCAAGCACAAGCAATGCTTTAGAGGCAACAAATCTAATGATAGAAGACGAAGATACTCTTAGAGAAAGGCTTCGATTATCAAGATTTACTTATACAATCTACTCAATTGTACAAAATTGGTTTAAAGAGCGAAATCCAACAAATGTTAGTGTCAAATTATTTAAAAATGAAACTTCTATACAATTATCTCATTTGACTGATAGTTACGATTGGGTCAAACCAAATTAAGAAATACTTTCAAAATCCAATTTTGAATCAACAATATATTATATACCTGTTGGAGAAAATGTATCAATAGCAGACAAAGATATAAAACGTTTTGAAAGTTTGCTCAATATCCTTTGGTATCTGGCGTGTTAATTTACCCATAAATGCGGATAGCTGGAAAATTGGCACTTGCACTTGTCCAATATTTTTAAAAGAGTATATGTGTAAACATTTGATTGGTATGGCAATTAGATTGAAGTATTGCAACCCTCCATCTGAATCAAAATATTGACATTGGATGTAAAAGAAAACGTGGAAGAGCAACAAGGCTAAAAAAGCTCTAATAACTCAATATTATGATCATAATATATTTTTTTAATTAAAAATTTTATTTTTTTATTGCTATTTTTTTATTATTGTCAATATTTTTATAAATAAATTAATTGTTATATTTTTTTTTATTAATGCTTGTATTAGTAATATTTATTGCTAAAAAAAATATTTTTTAAGAAAAACATGTGAATGCTAATAAATTATATAAATTAATGCTCATTTAATATTTTTTAATGCTCAAATAAATACCACTCTTTCTAAATGTTTTTTAAAAGCAATGTTTGAAAGAAAAACTTTTAGAGAATTAAATTTAGAAAAAATTGTTCGCAGCAGTTTTTTTTATATTGTTTGTTTTTATATTTCGTTGAAAATACTTTAAAAAAAGGATTTTATAATGTGAAAAATTATTAATAATAATTCTGTTTGATAATTCTTAATTTAATGCATTGAAAAAATTGTTTTTTGATTGATTACCAACTTTGAAAGTAAAATTATTATGATAAGATAAGTTTTAATTAGTAATATACAAGTAATAAAAAATTCATTATTTTCATTTACCGTACTCCCTTTGAAGATATTACAACACCTAAAGTTAAGATGCGTCTTTAGCGCATGCTCCAAACGACATTTCGCCAACTTTATAATTTATTTGACTGTTGTTGCATGCTTTAATCATAGAATCTTAAGGTTTTATGCGTGCGCGAAAGACGCATCTTAACTTTGAGTGTTGCAATATCTACAAAGGGAATAGGGTAACTTTAAGATCAAAAAGTATAAATACGAATATCAAAATAAAAATATTTTATAAAATATAAAAAATGTTTTTTTTTCGTTCAATTAAAAAATAAACAAATTATATCTTATTTTTTTTAAAATATCTTAATATTTTAGAAAAAAAGTTTAAAATTTCTGTATTGGGAAATAGAAATAAAAAGCAAATAATAATTTCTATGAAAAATACAAATAATGTAATAGTAAATGAATCTTCAAAAAGAAAATAAAGAATTGTTGAAAAAATTAAAAACAATTCACAGATAAAGAATGTTGTTAGCAAATAATTTTGTAACCAAATAAAATCATTTCTCTTTTTGAATATTAAACCAAACGTTATGAGAAAAATAAAATCATATGTATATACTCCAACAATAATTCGGTGACACAATGAATTAAAAATAGTCTATTTTTAAAATTTAAAATATTAGTTTTAAAAATATTAATAATTTAAAATTTATTATATTCTTACGAAGGTTATTAATAGATAAAATTCAATTTGGAATTCATTTCTTCGACTCTTTAGAAATATTAAAGTTATGAAATTAAGCGCTACATTAACCAATAAAATCCATGAACTATTAAAAAAAAATTTGACTAAAGGCATGGGGTAAGAGAAAAAAAAATATTCCAACACTAGGCCTGTTAAAGAATATTTTCTACCAAATGACCAACCCTATTTTTTTGGCACATGATTAATAACACTATCAAAAAAGATGAATTTTACTAGATAATTATTTTCATATTATTTTCTAATATACTAGATAAAAGAATAAAATATAAGAAAAAATATAAAAATGTTTACTTGACTTTTCCCTTTTTATTTTGTGATTTAATAACAACATCTGATGAAACAGAAGCCCGCAAAGTATTTGAATCTGAATTTTATGGAATCTTAAGGTTTTATGCGACATAAAATTCGCAAGCTTTGAGAGTTAATGTTACCAAATAAAAATCAAAAAATTCCAAAAAAATTCATGAAAAATAAAAAATAATTTTTAATTAAAAATAAGTTATAACATTGACGAGATGTTGTTTGGAGCATGTGCCAAAGGCGCATCTTAACTTTGGGTACTGCAATATCTAGCAAGGGAATATTTTGTTAATGAGTAAATCTATACTTATACATTTTAATTTTAATATCTAGTAAATTTTTTTTTGTAACAGTTTATTTTTTTTCTACTTGTATTTTTCTATTAATTAACTTAATTTATTTATCTTGTAAATTTAATCATTTTTAGCTAGTTTCAATTAATATATTCCTTTTTTACTTCCTAGGTCTAATTTATAGGTCGAAACATTTCGAAATCTTGAAAAAATTTTTTTTCAACATTAAAAATGACCAAACCCACCTTGGCTTCGTGTATGAAATTTTTTAAAATATTGCCCCATCATAAAAAGTAAACATTTTAAATTAAATATTTACTTTGAAATAAATAAATTTCGAACAGCTGGTAAAAATATAATAGAGGCACTCATGATTACTGTAAGAAGTAATTGATGATTTAAAATTCTTTTGACTTTTTCTTAATAAACTTTTTTTATTATAAAAGATTAGTATAGAACAAAGTAAAATCACTTTTAGTATTGATCGTGTAAAACATTAAGCCAAAGGCTGTAACTGCTGTTAAAAAAAATTTTTGAACAACCAAAATAATATCATTTTGAGTTACTTATTAATAAAAACTTATTATTAATTTATTTTTTTTTTTTAATAAAATAAAACCAATTATATTTACCAAAATTAACGATATTAAATAAATTAAAAATAGTCTATTTTTAAAATTTAAAATACTAGTTTTAAAAATATTAATATTTCAAATTATTCTTACGAAGGTTATCAATAGATAAAATTTAATTTGGAATTCATTTCTTCGACTCTTAAGAAATATTAAAGTTATGAAATTAAGCGCTACATTAAGCAATAAAATCCATGAACTATTAAATAAAAAATTGAGATAAAAGATATACATTTTTAATCATATATTTACTTTGAAATAAATAAATCTCGAACAGTTTGTAAAAATACAATAAAAGCAGTTACGATTGCTGTAAGAGTTAATTGGTAATTTAATATTATATTGACTTTTTCTTAATAAACTTTTTTTATTATAAAAGATTAGTATAGAACAAAGTAAAATCACTTTTGTTATTGCTTGTTAATATTCTAAATACCATCCTTATAAGTGTCATTAAAAAAATTACATCATAACGAGATATTTGAAAAATAATTCCGAGACACAATATTTTTAAAATAGTCTATTTTTAAAATTTAAAAATATTAGTTTTAAAAATATTAATAATTTAAAATGTTTTTTTCTTACTAAGGTTATCAAAAGATAAAATTTAATTTGGAATTCATTTCTTCGACTCTTTAGAAATATTAAAGTTATGAAATTAAGCGCTAAATAAACCAAAAAAATCCATGAACTATTAAATAAAAAATTGAGATAAAAGATATACATTTTTAATTATATACAGTATATACTTTGAAATAAAGAAATCTCGAACATCTTGTAAAACTACAACAGAGGCAGTTACGATTGCTCCAACAATTATTTGGTAATTTAATATTATATCGACCTTTTCTTAATAAACATTTTTTAATTATAAAAGATTGGTTCAGTTCACAGTAAAATCACTTTTGTAATTGCTTGTTAATATTCTAAATACCGTCGTTAAAAATATCGTTAAAAAAAAAACATCATAATAAGATATTTGAAAAATAATTCGGAGATTCACTAAACTGAAAACAGTCTTTTAATAAATTTTTTAAAATTATAGTTTTAAAAATATTAATAATATATTCTTACGAAGGTTCTCGTCAGATAAATATTGATTTGGACTTCGTTTCTTCTTATCATAAGAAATAATAATGTTATAAAATTTACCGCTAAATTTACCAATAAAATCCATGAACTATTAAATAAAAAATTGAAATAAAAGATATACATTTTTAATTATATACAGTATATACTTTGAAATAAAGAAATTTCGAACAGCTGGTAATACAATAGAAGCACTTAAGATTACTGTAAAAGTTAATTGGAAAGTTAAAATTCCATGCTCTTTTTCAGGACGCATTAATTCACTAGGCGATTTGGCACTATCATCTTTGAATATATACTCATTTTTCGATGAAATTGATGTATTCATTCGGTATTTATTTTTTAATGGTAATTCTTAATTTTTAAAATTTAAAACGTCTAATATTCTTTTCGAAAAGACGAACATTTATAAAGACCATAATTTCAAAATTAGACTTTAAATTAATGATTTATAATAATACATAATTTATTTTAAGAACGGAGTTAAAAATAAATATATAAAGAGTGAAAAAGATTTGAACAAGATTTTAAATAAAATTTATATCAAATAAATAAATATGGAATTTTCAAAAAAATTTCAAAATCTTACCTTTTAACTGAAAAAGTAAATAGAACATTTTTTTTTATAAATGTTTATATAGAATATTGTTTACAAAAAATGAAAAATTTGAAAAACATAAAAATTTTTTTATTAAAAATTAAGCTTTAAAAAGTTAAAAACAGACGATTTTTTTTTTATCGAAAAATACCGTATTCTCTTGTCTGCTACTCTAAGAATAAAAGTTGAATTCAAGTTTTTTTCTATTTGAAAAATTCCAATCGATACCATTTTATAATAATTTTTATAATTTTTATTAGAAAAAAGTTTGAATTCAGCATATTTTCTATTAGTAATGATCAATTTGGGCTTTTTTCTAGTGAAATTTTTAATTTAATTCAAAAAAAATTAGAAAAAATTGTAGAGTTGATTTCAAAATTATTTAAGCCTAAAATTGAATTTTTTTCTAATTTTTAAAATAACTCCAATATAAAATATCGATTATAAATATAGATTTTCCACGTCTTTTTGTTTATTTTGGCTTATCTTAATTAGCTGCTTCCTTAGAAGTATTTGGTACCTAAAAGCGAGTTACTCTTAGTTATTGGATTTTGATGGTTTGATTGCCAATGTGTAGGGTTCGAAAAAGTAAAAGATACTTGTCTTTGATAAAATTGACTATATAAATTTGAATCATTTAGAACATAGCGTTCAGGGATCTAGATTACGAGGTCTATTGGGTCTCCGTTTTGAGGTTTCTAATCAAAATAATATATATTCTAATATGTTCTAAAAGATAAGATTTTTGATAATCAAATTTATCAAAGACAAGTGCCATGTTTGAGTATGATTAAATATACCCACCTTAACTTAGTACCTAAATTTTTTCGAGTAGAAAACTCAGAAATGAGTCCAAAACAAACAAAAAGAAAACCTATATTTGAAATTGATATTTTATATTGGAGTTATTTTAAAAATTAGAAAAAAATTCTAATTCAACTTTTATTCTTAGAGTAGCAGGCAAGAGAATACGGTAATTGTTTCTTATATTTAATAAAGACTTATATTTTTTTGCTCAGAAAAAAAATAATCTTTTGCTCAGATAAAAAATAATTTTTGCTCAGAAATAAAATAATTTAATAAAAATTTAATAAATTTACCATAGTTTAGAATTTATTTATTTTTTATTTAATAAAAAACATTAGAGTAAAAATCGATTCGATTTTAATTCAAAGTACATTATTAGGAAATAGACCTTGATTATTCAGGCATTACAAGTGTATACCTGCTTTTAAATGTAGATAATGTAATAAGCTATCAAACAAAAAAAAATTATCAAAGCTAATCAATCTTTAATTCATTTTATATGTTTGCAAAAAAAAATTAATTAAAAAAATTGAACAAAAGTGGCACTCAAAACTAAAAATAAATAAAAGAAAATTTCAGTTTTTTCAAATAATTCTTTATGGAACAAAAATTTCAATTTTACGAGCAATCTTAAAAAATTAAAAAATCGTGAGGATCTTTAGTTAAAAGATTTGAAAGAATCATTTAAATTTTTAGACCATAATTTAGAAGCGTATTGAGGATTCCAAATTATAAGCTTATTGTTAGAATAAATAGCTATTAAGATATTTAAATTAACGATATATTTCTAGAGATGAAGATTAAATAAAAAATCTTTGTAAGTACTTTAAAAATAACAAAATGTAAATATTTTCATAAAATATATTATTTTTATTAGCAAATTTAAAAATGATGACAAACCATTAAAAAAAAAAACTTAAAAAAATGATTAATTTTAATTTTAATAAATTGAAAATTTAAAATTTCCAAAATATTTACTTTTTTAAATTTATTTATGATTAAAATGAAAAAAAAATATAAATTCAATTTTTCTTTTTTTTTTTCAAAGCTTCATTTAACTCATATAAAATTTTAATGTACAAAAATATTGGATTTTTTTTTTTATTTAAATAAATTTCACAAGTTATTTTTTTTTAAAGTTTCTTTTTTGATTTTTTCTTTTTTTTATCGGTGTTGTTATTATTAGAATCTAAAATAATTTTGTCATTTGCTGGAGGCTCTTCTAATTTATAGCCAACTAATTGACACCAACCAGCCGGATATAAATCACATGACTCAAAATCTACCCATTGATCAAATTTTTCACCCCAACCATCAAAATTCAAGCGTATTAAACGGTTTACTACAGCAACCACAGTTGCCACACAAATCATCTTGGGTTCTATTAAATCTACACTTTCCAATTTCATACCAACCTTGAACGGATTTATAGTATTCTCATCCTTGTTTAAAAAATAAATAGCTTTAATTTAAATTTTTAATTAACAATTTATTAGTTATTTTTTTTACATTATAAAATAAATGTGAAGGAGCAAACTCAGATTTTGTCTCTTTCAAATAATTTGACCAGTTAAACTCTTTTTTATAATCTTTAATAAAAAAAAAAGATTTTTAAAAAAACTTGTAATTTTTTTAGATGAATATTTTTACTGAATGGTGGCTGAAGAGGTATATTGTTCTTCTCACAGAAACCAACTGGAAATAAAGCAGACGAAGTTCGATGATAACAAAACATGTCATTTCCGTCATTTGATTTATAGCCATCAATGGAAATCATCAAATAATCATCAGATAAAACCTTGGAAACACTAGCTACACATATTGAAGACAAATTAAGAGGATCGACTGCCTCTAGTTTCATGTTAACTCTAAACTTATCCTTATACTTTAAAATATCTAATTCCCGGTGTTTTTTAAATATTTTTGTTGAACACTCATTTGGTTCATAGGAATTATTCGAATACTTAATAGCCGATTCTTTTTTGTAATCTTTAAAAAAAAAAAAATTTTAATTAAAATTTAAAAACTTTTTATTTTGTTATTTTTTAAAAACCATCTGAAGCGAATATGTCATGTCCAACAGTTACTGACCATCCAACTGGATGAATCAAGTCTGATTTTTCATGACACCAAAAGTCATCAAATTCATTTGCATTTTCGTACTTGAGTCTTAATCGACCACCTATGTTGTCTATTATTCTAGCAACTCTCATTTGTGATAATTTTTTTTTATCTACTAATTCCAATATCATGCCTTTTTTGAACTTACTATTTAATGCATCTTTTAACTTTTCAACAAAAAAATTTTTAATTTTAACAGCATAAAATAAAAACAGTCTAGTGTTAATATTTTGTTGCAAAATAAATTGCGTTTTAAAACAAACAATTATGAAGAAATAAACGCAAATATTTTTAGCATAAATTAATCATTATCATTACTAATAGTTTTTAATAAATAAATATCAAAAATGAAAAACAATTATTAACTTATCTTAAAAATGAAGATTTATTCTTTTTTTATTTAATTTTGTTTGTTACAAGAAGTAGCAAAATTGAATAAGTAAAATATACAGTACAATAAAGGTGATTGAAGAGAAATCTGTTAGAAAAAATAAGGTATAAGCTCTTATCTAGAAAGGTTTACGATAATTTTAAAAACCAATGAATTTCAAATTTTACTTTTGGAAAAAAAATTGTTAAATAAAGAATTTTAAATATTCGTTTAACTACTTGAGATAATTTTTAGATGCATAAAAACTACTAATCAAAATTAAAAAAGAAAATATTACTGTTTTATGAAAATCTTTTTGAATTGTTTTACAATTAACCAATTTTTCAACAACATAATTTTCCCAATTTTCAATTTTAAAAGCAATTTTCATAGGTGGTACCAAAGAATGATTGTTTTCAGAACACCAACCAACCGGGCGAATATCTTCGTCACTCATATGCATCCAAAAGTCAGCACTTGAATCTTCCTCAAAGCCAATATATCTCAATTTAACCAAATAGCCAGCAAATTGAATAACCGAAGCAAACCAGTACATTTTCTTATTATTTGGAGTACTTACAAACAAATCTTCTGGTGGGACATCATTATTTGGAATTTCTAATTTAAGACTATTCATAATTTTTTTCCAAATATCACTTAAAGGTGCGTGTTTAAAATGATTTACTGGTGCTATGGTAAAATTATTCTTATCTATATAATGACACCATGAGAATGTAGATTTAATAGGTGATCTTAATTTAGAAATAGTCGGAGATGTTTTTACTTCGTTAATAATAGAAATATTATTGTTTGATTCTTGAATACTATTTGACGAAATGGAAGTTTTTCTTGCTCTTTTAGCAGGATTAGCGTTGTTTAAGCAAGTTTGAGAATTTGTTAATGATGGAGAGGAAAGAGAAGATGACGAAGAAGGTGTTGTAGTTGTTGTAGGCGAGAGAATAACAGAAGAAGGAATAACACTTGTTTGACTAGCTTCTAAAGTGCTATTCTCGTTTATTTTGTTTGTCAAAGAATTTGACGTGGAGTTTATTTGTTGCGACAAATAATTGCTAATAGTAGTCGAGCCTGACTTTATTTGTGACACCGTATTTGCTACTTCTTTACAAACATTAGTATTCTCTGGTTTAGTCTCGTTTAATGTGATTATATTATTTAATAAATTGGTTGATAGAATAGGTACAGTTTGAGGTGTTTTTAATATTGTTTGGTTATTTCCAGTTTGACTATTTATGGGACTATAATTTAACTTTTAAATTTTTTTTTTATTAATTAATTATTTTAAATATTTTAAAATTAAAAATAATATAAATAAACAAACAGCTTCGGATGTTCTTTTAACTCCATGATTTTGCTGTTGTTGTTGTTGTTTTTTTATTCCATTTTGACAAGCAACTGAACAGTAAAGTTTAGATTTACCATAGAACGCTGCTTTGACACCATAATCGCCGCAATTTGTACAATAAGCGAATCCACCGTATGAAGAAGTAGAAGATGAGTTGGAATTATTTGAATGTGTTGATGTAGCCGAAGCACTTGAAGTTACTTGATTATTATTTGTTGGTGTAGATGTGTTAATAGGAGCTTGTTGTACAGTGGGAAGAACGGTGAATGTTGAAGAAGTAAGCTGGTTTATTTTAATATTTGAAGTTTTTAAATTTGTGTTTTCGATAGAAAAAGTTAAATTAGTATTTTGAGGTATGCTATTTAGGATAGTTGGTGTCAAGTTGTTTATTATTTGAATGTTTTTTGTTTGAAGATTAGTGTTTGATAGAGTTATGGTCGGTGTGGTTAGAATCGTCGGAGTTGATGGAGCTTGATGTGCACTATTTATTGGAGTTGTGTTATTGGTAGCTACTGGAACTTGAGTACTGGTTTGGGATTGATTCAATTGATTATTCATGATTTTGTTTTATAACAACTTTACAAAAACGAATTACAAAAAAAAAATTACAAGCGAAATAAACGTATTTTTTCCATATTAATAAAAATTTATTCTTTTTTATTAATATTGACCTTAAGTTTGTCTTTGTTTTCCAATATTCTATATCTAAATTTAATTTTTTTGAAATTAAATAATTATAAATGATATAAGCTTTTTTTTTATAGAATTTTAGGCTTTAGATAAAAATAGTTTCGGATTAAGAAAAAATGAAAAATTTATTTATATTTAATTTATAAATAGATATTTTTTTTTTATAATTTATGATAAGGGTAACATTTTTTATCTTATTCATTTTATTTTTATTAAAAATCAATAAATTTCAATAAACTAATCATTATCAAAATCAAATCTATCGTTAATTGCTCTTCTTCATACAGTAATTCTCAAAAATTTAGATAAGTTTAGTTATTTAAACCAAAACCTCAACTTTGTATTCATTTAATAATTTATTACAACTCATTTAAAATTCTCTGAAGAGATCTCTTTGAAAAACTTTAAGAAAAATTCTGATCATATTCTCAAAATAAATCTCATATTTTTCTCTATTGAGAAAAGCCTAATTTTCTCGAAGAAATTTTTCTTAGAGAAATTAAATGTGTTGAAATTTTCCCTCCTTTTTTCAAAAAGAAACTCTTTTTTTTCTCTTTATATCTGTCTTGAATGAAAAAAAAAAGATTTTCTTTTAAAAAATAAAATCAGGCTGTGGTTCAGTTCAAAATTTTAAAAACAATAATGAAATATGCAATAAATGTAATTGAAATTTAATTGAAAATATTAGATATGTACTGCCTATAGTTGCTTGTTTTGAATGTTTAAATTTAGTGCATTACCTATTAAAATTGAGGTGTCTAAAAAAATACTTAATGTCATTAATACAAGAAGATATGGAATTTTAACAACCTTTTTTAAATAGAAAATTATTTTAAACTTCAAAATTCAATAAGATATATTCAATGAAAGTTGCACTATTTGGTAGTTTAAAATCAGATGGTTTTTAAATGGCTTCTATTCTAGCTCATTCAGATTAAGATTAAAATTATTTTTACTAAATAAACAAATCTTATTTTCATAAATTTTAAATAAAAATTTTCATATAAACTTCTAATTGTCGAAATTCAATAAAAATATTTTAATGTATAAAGTAGTAATAATAAAAAAAAGTTTGAATGCAATATGTTTATTTTAAATTAAAATAAATAACAAATATCAACTATTTATAAATAAAATGGTTTTAATTTAAATTAAATCTTTATCTAAGTATTTTTTTTTTTAAATAAGTAAAAAACTGATAACAACATAATAAAAACTTATAAAAAACAAATCTTTTTTTTTTGTTTTAAATAAAAATCCATAAAAATCTAGTTTTGTTTGTTATTTCTGATCAAGAAATAGTCAACGACAAATAAAATGTTTTCCATGTATAACTTTAAACCTTTGTTGCTCAATTGACGACCTTCTTGTGTGTGATAGTTTGGCTCAAAATGATTATTTAACATGTAAAAGCAGTTCAATTGATCTTTAGTTTCTTTACAGAAATGTATTATTCCTTTGTTAACTTCATTTATGATACCATTTTCAGTTCTTGATCTTCGTCTCATTAATGTCGACAAAACAACGAAGCTGGTTGGACAGTATTCTTTGACCAAAGTGGATAATTCTCTAATATATTCAATTGTTTTGTTTGAATCACGAGTTTTGAATAAATCTTCATCACCAACATGGATTAAAATGACTGGAGCTTGAATTGAATCGTGCATTTTAAGAGATGTTCTCAAATTATCAATTGTTCCACCACGAACAAATTTAACAGATTTGAATCTCTTGGATGGATTGAATTTGAGTTGTTGATATTGCTGTTGTTGTTGTTGATTGTAATGATTGTTATGGTGTTGGTTTTGTTGATGATACATGGCAGATTGATTCAATACAGAGTTTGATCTTATAAATTTACTTAACAATTTAGTTTGATTAGAGCTAACTAAGTCTCCAATAATTAACAAATCGCATTGTAAACGTAATGGGAATTTGATGCAGGCACCTGACAACCATGGCATAGATAACAAGTTATCTTCTTGTTGTCTCGACACTTGTTCATCTAAATTGATGCATTTAGCATTCAAGTTATTAAATTCGTTATTCAATTTGCAAACTAAATCTGCTTGCTCAGTGAATATCCAAAATGATTTGCATTCTTTAGCACGTTCGAATACATCATTTAATGAACCATTAATAGCTGTGTCGAAAATCCATACTTCACCAGTATTTTTTAAAGTATGTTGACCATTTACATCACATGAATGAAAATTGGTGTAAAATCTCAAATTGTTTAAGTTGTTGTAAATCTTTCTTTGTCTAGCGAAGAATTCTTCGTAGTATGGTTTGTTCAATTCAGAACAAACAACACTTATTTTTTTCTGAGAATCATTCAACAATAGCCATAAGGTTTGTAAGCAGATTGTTTTTCTGATTTTTTCAGCATCAGATGAATATAAAACACATTTAGAAAGAGATCTGCATTTTTCGTGTTCTGGTTTAAAGAATTCTCCGTAAACATTTAAAGCTGGTTGGAAATGTAGACCAGAAGATTCTGTTTTTTTTTCTTGATTTTCTTGTGGCTGATGTTGTTGCTGTTGTTGATGGCTTAGATCAGCTACTTCTGGATAAACAACTGGTAAAATTGAGTTGTTACGGATACAATGGATTAAACCAACCATAGAATTGATTAAACTAGAATCAAATTTATTTACTTTGTTTGCCAATTCGGCTTGTTGTTGTTGTTGTACTTTTGGCTCAACAACACATCTGGTCCACCATTTGGCGAATTCAGCACTTGAATCCAAATCTGATTTGATCAAATAGTTCATTTGTTTTGGTTGACGATTGCTTGAAGTGCTTGTTGATGATGTATTGGCATTAGCTGATTGAAGAGTTGGTGTTTGTTGACTTAATTGAGTTGGTGATTCAATTACGTTTGGCAAAGCAATGAATTCAGTGATTGGAATACGAGCTTCATTGAATGACCAACCTTTGGCTTCAATCATCAAGCGAGCCATTGATTCGAAACAAGAACGAGCATTGTTCAAGTTCATTTTAGCATTGTTGCGTCTTCTGCTATCAAAATGATCGCAATCTTTAACTTCAAATAACATGATGCCATAACGTGGATGAACTACGACTAAATCGCATTCATATTTTCTCATATCTTTATTATTTAAGTACAATTTGTATTTGCCAATTGAATTATAACCATCTTGTTTAAGTGATTGTAAGAAACGTTCGAAATTCATGATATCACCATAGTCAAAGTTTGGCAACAAAATCATTGGTTCACCAGATTCACGAGCCAATCTTGCGAATGATTCATATACACGTTGTTTTTGACTCATGAACATCGGATTTGGCCAATCATATTTTTGTTCCCATGATAAATGCGATGGCATTGGGTTTATGTGTATCCATTCATTTGGTTGCCATTTTGGGCTTTGTTCTTTTAGTTTACCAACACATGATTCGTAAAATTTTGACATTAAAGTTAAATCATACTGATGTAAAGGATGTTGTTGGGTTTTTGGCTCTTGGTTTAATGAATGAGTTGTAGTTGATGTATGGTTTAGTTTAGCATCGGTTTGTTGATTTAATGCTTGACCAGCTAATTCTGGTTGTAATTCAATTGTAGACATCTTTAAATTAATTAAAAATAGAAATTTAAATTTTACAATTCTATTTATTTTTTTTTGCTTAAAAAAGTGTTAAAAATTACCTTTTTTTATTATTAAAATTTGAATTTAAAAAAAAATATTAATAAAATATAAATAAATTTGATTTTAAGTTTTTTTTGTTTGGTTTAAAAATCTTAAATTTGGAGAAAAAAAAATTGATTTTTAATTAATAAGCTTAGATATATTTTAGGAATTTTTTAAAATTTTATTAAATAAAGCTTTTTATTTTAATTTTAATTAAAAAAAAAAACCAACAAAATAAAAAAAATTAAATGGCGTTAGAGAAATTTTCAATTCATATTTCGAATTAGAAAAAGCTAAAAAAAGAATTATATAATTTGAAATAAAAAAAAATTTTATGAAACGCGTGGTTGGTTGCTTTAATACAATAAGAAAAAATTATAAAAACAAGAAAATTTGTGTTTTTCTAAAACTTAATAACTGGTCTGTTTGAACATAAAAACATGAACACAAGAAAATCGTTTAAATGTTTAAATTTAGAAGAGGTTTGTTTTTCTGATCGAAAAGCTTAATTTTTAGAACCTCAATACCAATAAATATTTACAAAAATTGATATTTATAATTGATAAAACAAATTTATCTATTGAGAAAAAATATTATTATTATTATTATCTTAAAAATTAGAAATTTAAATTTTTAAATAAAAATTTTCAGAACATGTTTATTCATGCTTATTTTATTATTGCTTTATTTGAAATTAAATAAAAAAGCTTTTCCTTTTTAATTTTTTTCAATAAGCTCTTATGAAACAATCATGTGTTTTCATCCTACTACTTCTTAGTTCTTAAATTTTTGAATAGAATTTCAAATAAAAAAAAAAAGTTTATTTAAAAAATAAAAAAAAATTTTATTTCAAAGTTGTAAAACTATAGTTTGCAAAAAAAAGGTTTTTATTAATAATAATATAATATTATTTAAGCGGATTTCTGTTTAGTAATTTTACAATATCTTCTTCAATTTCTAAAGGTTTAGTTGTTGGTGAGTAACGTTTAACTGGTATACCGTCTCTGTCTATTAAAAACTTTGAAAAATTCCATTTAATAAAATTACCAAATGTGCCATCTACTTTTGATTTTAGATATTTGTACAAAGGATGAGCATCATCTCCATTAACGTTTATTTTACTAAACATTTCAAACTCAACACTAAATTGTTTTACAAATTCTTTAATTTCAGCTTCAGGCTATTTTAAAATGCTTTTTAATAAGATAAGAAAAAAACAATTTTTAATTAATTAAAAACTACTTTTGGTTCTTGTCCTCCAAATTGATTACATGGAAAAGCCAAAACACTCAAGCCTTCTTTTTCATATTTTTTATGCAACTCTTGCATTTGTGGATAATTACCAGCTGTAAAACCACAATTACAAGCAACACTTATTAATAAAATAAAAAAAATTAAAAAAAAATAAATTATTTTAAATCTCTAATAATTTATTTACTTTACTATTAAAACAACTCGGTCTCTTTTAAAAAAAAAAATAAAAATCTTTGAAAATTAATTTAATTTTTGGAATTTACTTGTATTTGCTTAAATCAATCAAATTACCATTGATATCCTTTGCAGAAAACTCATAAATTGACTTAGCATGTTTCCAATTTTCATTTGAAGAAGAAGAAGAAGCCATTTCGTTCAAATTTGTGTTTGTTAAAGTTAAATCTCGTTTAATAATTAGATATTTAAACAAATTAAATGATCCTGATGAATTAAGAGCTAAAAATGCAAAAATAGAGAATAACAATACTAAAATACTAATAAAAAATTTTCTAATTTTATATAAATAATTATATAATTTTTGAAATGACGAAGGTTTTTTTTTATTATTATTATTATTATTTTTAGTTTGATTACAACTATTATTAGTCATGTGTCTTAAAAATGTGAATTTATACCTAAAATATTTTCTAAATTATTTTACAAGAAAACAAATAGATAAATTTTTGTCAAGAGTTGTTAATTAAAGTATAAAATTATTTATAAAGAGATTTATGAGCACTTAATTTAATTTTCATAAAATTAAATATTTACGTACTTTTTAAATTTTTAAATAAATAATTAGCCATTTTATTTTGGTAACGAATTTTGTTTTAAATTTAATTTAGAAAAAAAGAAATTTAAAAATTTCCTTAAATATTTTTTAATTATATAATAAAAAAAATAAAATTTTCAAGCATATTTCAAATTATTCTTCAACAAATTTCAAATTTTTTTAATCATAATTAACATTTCTTTTAGCTTAATTTGGGTTTAATGATTATCCTCCACAGATTTTAGATGCTTTTAAAATTGTAAATTAAAACCTTTGCGTAATAGACAAAAATTGTGTCATTTTTACCTAATCAAAAATTATTTTAAACATAGATTAATGAGTTACTTCCTCAAAGAATCGATATAAAAATGCCAGAATTGTTTTTAAAAGTTATGAGTAAAAAAAAAGAATGAAAAATTTTCAGATTATCTTTTTTCTATTGATTATTGTTGTATCAATTCAAGAAAGATCAACAGTTATAGTTCAAACGTTTGATGAAGATCCAACTCCTAGAAAATTACCAGAAAAATGGATGGAAGTATTTTATGCAAATACTCAATCTCCAAAAGACTTTGAAAAGAGTAACAAAGCAAATAATATATTTTACAATAGGCAACTGTATCAAGCTTTAACAGATTTAATTATAAATGACTAGTCTTGATTTAGTAAAATTATTTACTTAATTCAATTTAAATTGTATTAATATACAATTTATATTAGTAATTTTAAAATTACCAATTTAAAATTATTTTACCTTTAATCAAATAATGTTTAAATTTTAATAAACAAATCAAATAAATTTAATAAAATAAAAAAAATTTTTTTATTAAAATATTAATAAATCAATAAAAAGAAGAGTAATTTCGGTCTTAACTTACTTTTAACTGTTTCATATTAAAACTCAAGTAATATTTATATTTAAATTAATTTATTTTTTATTTGTTAATGTTAGGCATATTATTATATATTCTTGATGATTGATGAAAAAACTAAGCCATTTGAAAATATTACCAGTTTCATAAAAATTTTATACAACAAAATTTTTAATCACCCCTGGAATGAAAATAAATATGATGCAATACATAGTAGATCCTTCTGTAAACAGTTAAGGAATGTTCAACATTTAATACATTTTAGCTGCATGGAGTATAAATTGGATATTTCCATAAGCCTGATCGAATTCAATTTTAAGTGTCTTAATACTGGTCTTTTAGATAAAATTAATTACTATTTTTATCTTATTAAAGCTGGTATGGAACACAATAATAACTATTTTTACTTATATAATGAACTAAATATTTTGCTTAAAGCAGTAACTTAGTTAATTTTTACAATTTATCTTTATTTTTTTATATATACTATCTTTTATACTATAATTAATATTGCCAATGTGGCTTAAATCACCTAAAATAAATAAATAAATAAATAACTTTGTTTAGGGCTACATATACTAGATTAACTGAAGTCTAAGCAATTTGAACAAAATTGAGTAAATTCTCAAGTCAATTGTTGATTTTAAAACCTATTTTAATATTCAATAACTAAATAATTTTAAAATAATTTAAAATTATAGATAAACTTAAACTACCTTCTTTTTATTCAAGAAAAAAAACTTCATCTATTTCATAAATAAAATGTATTTCTATATCAAAAACTTTAAAACTTTTAAATGCTTTAATTTACCACATCTTTTAAACAAAAAACTAAGTTATAGTTAAAAATATAAAATTTAAATTTTTTGACACAACAATTTCAAACATTTCAAACTTAACTAAAAATTAATTTATAATAAATTTTTGCATGAGAATAACGAGAAAAATAGAACTAAAATTTGTTGAAATTTTAGAAACAAAAAATTTGCGTTTTAACTATTATTTATTTATTTATTTATTTATTTATTACTATTATATATTCATAAATTTCAAAAGCTTAATTTAATTTTCAAATTTTGAAGCAAATTTTTTTCAGCGAGTATTGGAAACAAAATTCATAAAATATTTTTCTTAAAAATTCTAGAATATTTTTATATATGTTTATAATAATATAAGCAAATAAATTTTGGGTTATTTGCCTTAATTTTTGATCTTAAATTCAAATTAAATATATTTTTTTTTATTCTTTTTTTTTTTTAAATCTAAATAGCGCTTAAAAAACAAAATTAAGTGGATAGTTTAAAAAGTTTTCAAAAATAAATAGTAATTTTTATTTAACAATAGAAATAAAATGAAAATGAAAGAAACAACAAGTCCAAATTATACTATTATAGAAGTTTGGAATAATAATTTAGAAGAAGAATTCAAAAAAATTAGAAAAATAATACAAAAATATCCTTTTGTAGCCATGGTAACATTTTTAGTTTTTAAGAATAATTTTTAATAAACAATTTAGAGAATATTTTCAATATGACTAGGACACAGAATTCCCTGGTGTAGTGGCTAAGATAATTGGTGATGTTAAATCGGCAGATTATCAATACCAATGTTTAAAGTGCAATGTGGATTTATTAAAAATAATACAATTAGGTTTTACGTTTATGGACGAAAAAGGAAATGTGCCATCAGAAGCTTCTACTTTTCAATTTAATTTTCATTTTAACATAAACGAAGACATGTATGCTCAAGAGTCGATAGATTTGTTGGCCAAATCGGGAATTATGTTTCAAAAAAACTTAGAAAACGGTATTGATCCGATGCATTTTGCCGAATTGTTAACATCTTCAGGAGTAGTACTAATGGATAAAGTAACCTGGATATCATTTCATAGTAGCTACGACTTCGGCTATTTAGTCAAATTATTAACAAACAAAGATTTGCCTAATACTGAAGCAGAATTTTTGGAGTTATTAAAAATATTCTTTCCGAATGTTTTTGATATTAAATATTTGATGAAAAGTTGTAGAAATTTAAAAGGAGGTTTGGAAGAAGTAGCAAGACAATTAGAAGTAAAAAATTATTATTTAGAAAAGCTTTTTTTTTTTGCTTTTTAATTAGAATTTAAAAAATAAAAGATTGAACGCTTCGGACCTCAGCATCAAGCGGGAAGTGATAGTTTATTGACTGGATTGACATTTTTTAAGCTCAAAGAAATGTATTTTGAAGATACAATAGACGAGGTTAAGTACAGTGGTCAATTGTTCGGCTTAGGCTCATCTTTGTTTCAAAACGGTATACCATACGATGCTTATATAAATCCTCAAACTCTAGTCGCAGTAGCACAATCTGTAGCTGCATCGGCTCACTCGCATTCACAGTCTCAGTCTTCATTATCTAATTTATCTAATCAAAATGGAAACAACAGCGCTAGTACACCAAATTTAGTTGGCTTAAATGGTTCAGATTCGAATAAATTTAAACCAAAAACTTAATTAATAAAGTAGTTTAGTCAAAATAAATTGTAGCTCTTTTTTCTTTTTTTTTTGAATCGAATACTTTGATGTAAATAAATGATCTTTAAAAACACAAAAAAAAAATTAATTACCGATTAAAAGAAGTTTTTAAAAAATAATAAAAAAAATTTATTTCAAATTTTGGTTTTAATTATTTAAAAAAACGAGTCGTAAAAAATTCGTTTTGAAAATATTTTGAAAAAGAATTCTAATTAAATTTAATTTCTTTTTCTTTTAATTCAGAGAAAAAAAGTTTTTAAAAAAAATGTCTGACGCTCTTTACGAAGAGGCCAATGAGTTAATGTTGAATGATGAATACGAACAAGCTTTAAAAGTTTATTCAACAGCAATTGAAAAGTGTGAACCAACAAACATTTCTTCTTCATATACATATTACATAGGTAGATCACAAGCTCATTTAAAATTGAAAAATAATAAAGATGCTTTGTCCGATGCTGAATTTGCCATAAGCTTGAATCCAACTGATTCTAGGGCTTATTTGAAAAAAGGGTATGTTTCTAATAATATTTAAATCAAACTAGAAAATATATAAGAATATTTTTTTTATAAAATTTTTTAGAATTTCTTTATACAATTTAAAAGAATATCAAAAAAGCTTCGATACTTTATTAGAAGGCCAAAAAAAAGCTGAAAATGAGTCCGAAACTAAAAGAAACTTGTTCAACGATTGGATAAGCAAATGTAAAAAAGAGCTTCCTGATTTGTCAGCGTTAAAAGAGAATTTAGAAAAAATCACTCAAACAAAACTACCTCCATCACAACCTAGTATCAAATATGAATGGTACCAGACTGAATCACAAGTCACAGTTACCATTCTAGCCAAAAATTTAACTCAAGAAGATTTAAGCATAAATGTTAAAGAAAACACTGTAATTATTTGTAGCATTAATCTTAAAAAATTTTTTAAAATTAAGAATTAATTTTTTCAAAAGTTATCTATTCAAAGCAAAGACCAAGAAAAATATAAAATAGATTTTAATTTTAATCTATGCCACCAGGTCCTTCCAGAGGCAACTCAAATAAAATATTTAACAACCAAATGTGAAATAAAATTGAAAAAATGTGAAGCTTTACATTGGAGTAAATTAGAATCGAATCCAAACGATACTGTAGTTAAAAAAGTAGCTAAAATTGAAACAGAAAGCAAACGTATGTTTTGATTTAATTTAATTTTTAATTAATTAAAAAATGAAATTTTATTTTTCAAGCTTATTATCCAAGCTCAAGTAAAAAACCTGTTAATTGGGATAAGCTGGCAGCAGAAGTAACAGCTGAAGAAAAAGACGAAAAATTAGAAGGCGATGCAGCTTTGAATAAACTGTTTAAACAAATATACGAAAATGGCTCTGATGAAGTCAGAAAAGCAATGAATAAATCATTTAGTGAATCAGGTGGAACTGTTTTATCGACCAATTGGACTGATGTTGGTTCCAAAAAATTGGAAGTTAAACCACCAGATGGAATGGAATTTAAAAAATGGGACTGAGATAATAACTGACATTTTTATATATTTCTTTTTTATTTGAGTTTAAATTTTTTTTTTAAATTAATTCGATTTGAATCAATTAAAAAATTCCAAACTGAATAAATTATTTCAAATTAATTAAAGCTTAATATTTTAATTAATGAATAAAAAATACTAGCTATAAAATTTAGAATATCCAAATTTTTGTGTTTTTCTTTTTTTTTATTTTAAAATAAAGTTTAGAATTTAAAACAAAATTCAAATTAAACATAAAGTTTGTCATATTTGAAATTTTCTTTTCTTTTATAATTAGAAATTTATATATGAATTCAAATTTTTTACACGTATGAATTTAAATTGAGAATTTTTGATTTAGAGAAATATTTAAAATGAAGAAGAATATTTATTTGTTATTAATCGTAGTCTTAATTATATTTGATTTCGTAGTTTGCCAAGCGGAAGAAGATGAAAACGAATGGTTATTACAAGACCCATTGACCGAGAAGCCTTTAAAAATAACAAAAGATAATTTTTTAGAAATTATCAATCAACCTGAAATCGGAACTTTGGTAATGTTCTATGCACCTTGGTGCGGACATTGTAAAAGAATGGTTAGTACATGGAATCTTTTAGCTAAAAAACACAATCCCAAGAGAAAATTTGTTCTAGCCAAAGTCGATTGTACTGATCAAACCCAATTGTGCTCAGAACATGATGTACTTGCTTATCCAACTTTTTTATTCTATAAAAGTGGTTTTACTCAAGGCTTCTCATATGATGGACAAAGAGATTTTGATTCAATCGAGTCATTTATGCTCAATCAATATGAAACAATAGACTCAACAAAACAAGTAGATTATTTTTTTTAATTGAAAATTAATTTTTTTTCAATAAAATTTTTAATTTAAATAAGGTTGATGAAAATTTAAATCAAAATACAAATTCAATTCCTGTTAATGAATTAGACGAAGGAAATTTTGATAGTTTTATATCAATTGGATTTCATTTCGTCAAGTTTTATGCTCCCTGGTAAGAAAAAACTTTCTATCAACTCTTTTATTATTAGACTATACTGTATATTAATTTAGGTGCGGACATTGCAAAAATATGGAGCCAACATGGTATGTTTATTTAAGTACAAAAGTTAAAATAATTTTTATTTAATAGATTTTTATTCAATCAGGGAAGAATTAGGAAAAAAGTATTTGAATTCAAAAGTTAAAATATCAAAAGTATTATTAATTAAAATTAAATAAATTTATAATTTTAATGTTTAAATATTTTAACTTAAAGGTTGATTGTACAAAATATGGAATTATTTGTAAAACAAATGGTATTCGTGGTTATCCAACACTATTGTTTTTTCATAATGGAAAAATGGTTTAATTTTGTTAAATTATTTTTTTTTTTAATTTAAAATCTTGTATCAAAAAAAACTGTCTAAATAAAGATCGAAACTTATCAAAATCAAAGAACACTTGACTCATTTTCTAATTTTATAGATAACCTAGTTAATAAATTGGAGCAAGAGCATGAAAATGAAAAGCAACAAGAAGAATCAGAACCAGAGATAAAAGGGCAAGTTATTGAATTGACTAAATCAAATTTCGAATCATTAATAAACCAAGATCTTTATTTTTTTGTTGTATGTTTAAATTTTACCTTTAAATTTTTATAAAGTAATTATTTATTTTTTTTTATAGAAATTTTATGCACCTTGGTGTGGGTAGGTGTTAGTTATAAATTTTTAGAGTAAAATTTCTATTTATTAATTAAAAATTAGACATTGTACATCTATGGCTCCAGCTTGGAAAGCTTTAGCTGAAAAGCTTCAAGATAAGCAAAACTTAAAAATAGGAGAAGTTGATTGTACAAATAACGCCGAATTATGCATGAATAAGGGTATTAATGGTTATCCAACTTTAGCTTTATATAAAAGTGGAGTCAAATTGGCTGAATACAAAGATGCAAGAGAGGTACCAAACTTTGAACAGTTTTTAAATTCGTATTTACAACATGATGATCTATAAAATAGATCTTATTTGATTTTTTTATATGAAATTTTTGTTTTTTAAGAATTATATTAAATAAAAATATTTTTTTACCTTAAAAAAATTAGATTTCGTTCTGTCTTTTTAACTTAATGAATAGTTTTAAAATGTTATTAATCAAGCTTAAAAATATCATTAATAAAATTTTTTTTCTTTTTTTTAGTTCTAGGCCTAAAACACATTAAAACTTATTATTTAAAATTGCTTTTAAATAGGGCTATAGTCTTTTTTTTTAATATAACAAATAAAACATGCAATAAAATAAGATATTGCATAAATTTAGATGGGAATGGAGAACTATCTGATAAACAGGATTAAAGCGGGTAGATTTTACAACTCAAATTAGATACTTATGTCAAATTTTTTAATTTTTAAAATTAAATATTTTTTATGTAAAGATAAAAATCAATAAAAATGAGTTACTATTTGGAATTTTCAAAAACTAAGTAAATTTTTTTAGATTTTAAATTTTTCAATTTTTAATAAATTGATGACATGTAAAAATTATAATTTATAAAAAATTTTAACAAAAAATAATTTAAGCATAAAATTTTTTTTGAATCTTGTTTAAAAAAAAAAAAACATATTTTAATTCATTTTTATAAATATTTTAAAAATTTTAAACCAAAGAAAAAAAAACTTTTAATTTTTTGAAATATGAAAAATCATATTTTAAAACTTTTAATAATTTCTTTTATACTAATAATTGGTATAACAGCCCAAGATGAACAAGTATAATATTGATTAAACTTAAACTTGATTATTGTATTAATACTTTTAATTATAGGTTACTGAATCTTTGGTTTACGAATTAGTAGACTCAAATTTCACAAGTTTTACAGCACAAGGTTATCATTTTGTGAATTTTTATTCCTCCAGGTAATTTGAAGATAAAACAAATTTTTTAATTTATTTAGAATATGTTTTTACTCATAAAGATGCAAATTTTGTAAGAAAATGGCACCTGAATGGTAATTTTGATTAAAATAAATTCCAAATTCTTATTTTTATTTTACATACTTTAAAGGGAAAAGCTAGGTGTGAGTTTCTATAATTCAAATATTAAAATATCTAGAGTAGAAATTTTTAATTTTCATGTTTGAAATTTTTATTAATATAATTTAAATAAAGATTGATTGCAAATCGTATTTGATGCTTTGTAGAGAATTGGGAATACGTGGTTATCCAAGTTTGTTTTTTGTTCACAACGGAAAATTGGTTAATTTTTTAATTTAAATTTTCAAGTTAAATAAAAACAAATATTTGAAAGAATTTTTAAAGATTGAAAAATTTGCAATGGAAAGAACTGTTGAGCTATTTACAATGTTTGCTAATGAAATGGTTAAAAGAATAGAAGAACAAGAAAAAGAAAAAATAAGTCAACAATTAAAACTATCAAAAGGAGAAAGCTTTGAACTAACAAAAAACAATTTTGATACCTTCTTAAAAAAATCTGGATATTTACTTGTGGTAAGTCTGAATTTTTAATCTAAAATTAAAATAGTCCAAGTTTTCTTGTCTAAAGAATGTTAAATTTTCTGTCACATTTCTTATAATTTAATTTATATAATATAAATTATATGTTAATTTTAAAATTTTAATATAATTTTTATGCTTCGTTTAAATAAAAAGAAATGGTATGCACCATGGTGCGAGTAAGCTAGTTAAAAAAAAAAATAGTAATAATTTTTAAAATAATAAATTTTAAATTATTTAGACATTGCATTCAATTTGAACCAAAATGGAAAATTTTAATTTTCAAATTTGAAAATAATCCAGATATTCTATTCGGCGAAGTTGATTGCAATTTTGATGAAAATTTATGCATTAACTACAACATAGAAAATTATCCAACTTTAATGTTGTTCAAAGACGGAGCCAAGTTGAATATTTATGAAGGCGAATTTGAAGCCAATAATGTAGAAGATTATTTAAAAACATATTTATATCCAAATGATTTATAAAAATTTCAATTTTTTTTTTATAATAAAATAATTTTATTTTATTACTATCAATAATAATAATAATTATAATAATAAAAATAATTACAAATTTATAAAAACAAAACAAATTTAATAAAAAATAAATTTCTTAAAAAATTTGAAAAATTTATTTTAAGAGAAAACATCTATTCTATTTAGCTTTATTTAAAATTGATGTAGGCGATGTTTTATCCAAATTAATTTGATTTTTAATATTTTGATTTAACAAATTTTGATTAAAACTAAAACTATCCGAGCTGTTTGATGAAGAAACTAAAGAAGAAGCTCCGGTTGTAATTGTGGCCGATAAAGAATTAACTGTTGATTCGTTTGAGAGCTGAGAGCTTATACTTGAACTAGAACCTTCTACTAATAAATATTTACAATTTGCAAAATTTGAATTAAACTCTGCTTTTTTGTTATTTGGAGATATCTGTCGATTTTGTACCTTTTTTTCGGCTTGGTTTAACAACTCAATACAATCATTAAACTCTGATATTGAATTGTTGTCAATTTCAGTTTTATTGTTCAGATTAAAAGTTCTATTCTGGTTTAAAATTGAGTTGAGCTTATAATTAGTTTCCTTAAAAGTTTGCTTATCATCATCGTCTGGTTTTTCTAAATTAACTTCTTCTAATCTTAATCTTTTCATGGGAGAGAACAAAAAATTGTGACTCTGATTGGTCAAATTAGTGGTTGAATTTGATAACAAAATATTGTTATTTTGATTCGTGTTATTTATACTAATCATGCTTTGAGAAAAAGAACTTGGTGCTTCCAAGTCGAATGAATTACTTGAGATTGTGTTTGTGTTAAATAAATTCTTTTTTAATCTTTCGTTAAACGATGTTACATTAGTTGAAATATTTGTTTTAGACGGAGTTGTTTGAACTGGAGTTTTACTCGGCGAGCCGTAAAACCTATTATTCGAAATGACTCCTTTTTTTGTAGCTGAACATTCTTGAGAATTCAAGCTCAAATTTGGAGGAGATGAATCCAAAAATTTTACACATTTCGAATCATTCTTATATATTGAGTTAAAAGGAGAACCATATTTTACGTTATTAGTTGAAGAAGAGTAAATAGAAGAGATTACATTTAAAGAATTTGAAACCAATCCGTTGTCGCTTTGTTTATTTTCTTTATTCTTAAGCTCTTTCTTATTAAACTCAAGTTCAGCTATGTATTTATCACTTTTTTCCAAAGCTTTTTGAAGTTGTTTTATTTCTTTTTCGTAGCATTCTAGTTTAGATTCCAAAGCAGCCATAGTATATTTACTAGTTCTGGAATAAATTAGAATAAATTTTTTATAAAATTTTTAGATTTAAAAAAAAAAAAAATATTTGAATTACAACTGAGAGTTTTTTTCATTTAAACTTGCTTTCAAACGAGCTATGTCTTGAATTAGAATAGAATTTTCACTGTCTAATTTTTTATTTTCTTCTTTCAAATTATCTCTTTCTTTTAGAACTTCATCTAGACTTGATTGAGTAGTTTGTAGTTTAGACTTTAGAATTTGAATCATATCATGTTGAGGAGAAGAAGAGCTCTGAACATTTTGACTTATAATTTTACCACTTTCCTAATGATGTTTTAAATTAAAAATTTTTTTTAAAGAACTAAAAAAAAAATGTTTTAAAAACTTTTAATTTGGTAATTTCGTCATTTAAAGAATCAATGTAAGAATTAAGCCTATTTATTTCGTCTTCATACTGCTGAAACATATTCAAATAACGAGCTTTTCGAGTGCTCGGATGCGAAAATTCAGTCGGTTTAATCAAATCAACATCGTCTAAGTTTTCAATACCGCCGAGAATACGTCTACAAGGATTCTCTTTGTCAATTGCTATTCTACAAGTAGGACATTGTTTAGTTTTTTCAAGCCATATGTCTATACAGAATGAACAAAAAGCGTGTAAATTCGGACAAACACAAGGTTCTTTAACTTTACCGAGACAAATTTGGCAAGTTATTGGCAAAGTGTAGCAAGGGTTTTGATTATTTGATTTTGAGTTTAGGTTTAGACGATTGTTTGAACTCGAATTACTCGAATAGAAACTACTTAAAGACATGTTTTATTTATATTTTTAAGCAAAATTCATTGAATCAAAATATTGTGTCTAATAATAAATTTAATTAAATTAATAATAAAGTTTTTTATTTATTAAAAGTAAAATAATAGTAAAAAATTGAAGCGGTCAGCAAATTCTATAGAAACTATACAATTAAATAGCTTTATTTTTTCTAAAGGTATTATTAACTTAATTTTATACAATTAATCGTTTTTAATTGGAATTTAGTTTTAATGAAATGTTTTTTTCTATTAATATAATATGTATTAAGATTTTTATATATTTTTATATATTGTAAAAATCATTGTTGTATTGTATTGTATACGATTAAGTCATATATAATTGTCCGTATTATTAATTATTAAATTGTTTTTAGTCAAATGGAATTCTATACTATGTATTTGTTTTAAGTCTATTAGCTAATTTTTTAAAATTTTTAAAAAATTTTTGAAACCTTTAAAATTAGGTTATTATTTCTTATTCAAAAACTTGTTGCTAAAATTTGTTTTTAATAAAAACAAAACAAAATAAAAAATTGAAAACTTTTTTATGCCATAAAGAATATTTTTAAAAAACTTAATAAATATTTATTTAATATTTTTGTAAAATTTAAAAAATAAATATGATATAGTTTACATAGTTGGTAAAACTTTTCTTTCAATCATAACTATTGCAGCAAACAGGATTCTTGGATAAAGTTTTTAAATAAACTTTTTTTTGATATAGTGCCATGGTAGCTAAATAATGTAAAGTATACTTAATTAAACATCGCTTAATAGAATGCACCCTTAATTAAGAGAACTAGTAGGATTTCTAAACTTTTTTTTAAATTTATTAATTTAAGGAAAAATCGAAAATAGGTAAATCTAAGGCGTCACATATTTAAGAATTTATTAGAGTTTTAAAAATATCGCTACCTATATTATTTTAGCCAAAAGTAGATTCCATCTTGCATTTAATTTTGATAGTTTTTTTTTTTTTACTTTATTTAGATTTAGTTTTTAGAGCTTAAAAACAGTAAAATCGCAAACAAGATTTCAAAATTTTAATTTAATTTATATTATAAAAAAATTTTAGGACTAGTAAAGATATAGATAAGCCATTATGGTAGACATGGTAGACTGTGACTTTTAAGTTTTTCCAATTTTTTACCAATCTTATTCTTGAACATAGCAACTGTTCTTGTCTGTATATCCTCATTTAAAAATGTATTCAAAGAGCCCCAAGTTCTATTTGGTAAATTTTTTAATAAAAGCTAATAATAGAAATGATTTGATTTTCAACTTTTATTTAACATAGTTGGTTTTTATTTTTTTTTCTAATCAATTTATAAAAAATAAAATTTTTACAAATTGTAGAATGTTTATATTAATAAAACTATTAAAAAATATGTTTTTTGATTTCAAATGATTTCAAAATATTTGTATTTACTATTTAAAGATTAAAATCTTAAAAACAAAAAATTTAATATAATATGATATATATTTTATATATATAATTATTTTTTTTAAATGAATTCATCATTTTTTTTTTTCAAAATTTTTTTTCTCAAAAATATTTTAGATCAAAATATATAATTTTATTTTTACGAAGAAAAAATTCAGAAAAGAAAAAAAAAAATATATATATATATATATATATATAAATGTGTATAGATAAAGAAAGTAGAATTTAAAAAAATTTTGAACATTTTAAAAAAAATACATTAGAAAAACAAAAAAGCTTTTTATACTATTTTAAAACTAATTAAAAAACTTAACATCTTTGATAATATGGATCATCTGGATGCCGCAAATGAGATGGTAATTTATCAAAAAATATATGTTCAAGAGCTTTCGATAGAGTTATTCTTAAAAAATTAATTGAAAATTAAAATTTATTTTAATATTTCTTATTTAAATTAAACAAATAAAACAAATAAAAACCTTTTATCTGGTTCATATATTAACATTCTTTCAATTAAATCAATCAAGTCTCTATGGTCATCTTCATCACTGAGCATATATCTCTATATTAATAATTTTTTTTTTAAATAAATATTTATTAATTAAAATAATCTAAAATAATATTTAAATTTAAATTTACTTTTAAAGGTTTGCAATTATCTCTAACATATCTTCCTGCTGAGCTTCTTTCATCCCAATCTAATTTGCCTCGGCGAAAATATTTTGTTTTTCTTTAAATAAAATTTAAGTTAAAGTTTTTTTCTCATTTTTTAATTATGAAATACCTTGTTCTTTTTGCCATACTAGATGGTATCGAACCAAGTATTCTTTCCATCATTGCTAAATGCTCTGTATTATCATGAGTCTAAAATTAATAGATATTTAATTTTTAGACAAAAAATAATTTGTTTTTTATTTCAAAGTGTACTTGGAATAAAGTAAAGCCTAAATAGAGCTCAAATAAAATACATCCAATGCTCCAAACATCACATGGTTGAGACCAGCCAAGTTCTAATATGACTTCTGGTGCTCGATAATGCCGAGTTGACACAATTGTTGAATGATGTTCCCAGTCAAATGTAGCTGAACCAAAGTCGATTACACGAATATCAGTATTTCTTACCACTCGTTCATCTCTTTTCTATTTAATTTTTTTTTTTTTTTTTTTGAATTAATTGAGTTTTTTAGTTATTATTTAGAGATTTTTTAAATTTGCTGATTTTTTATTTAGAAATAATTTCAAACTTTTCGGGAATTATAAATGACATCATAGTCTGAGTTTACAAAAAGTATATTCTCCGGTTTCAAATCGGTATGAGTAAGTTCGTTATCATGCAAAACTTTTGATTCAGATAAATTTTAGAAATAAATTAAAAAAAAAAAAATAATTTTTGTGATTAAGAAAAATTACATTTTACGCTTATACACAATTGATAAATGATGTGTCTTACTTGGTCAATTGTATATGGAATATAATTATTTTCTTTCTATTAATATAAAATAAATAATCAATGCAATGCAAATTAAGCTCTTAAATTAATCTAATTTACAAGAAAGTCAAAGACACTAAGACCCAATAATGGAAACGCAATGCACATGTGTCCATGATAATCAAACCAGTCCAAAATTTGAACACATAAACTTAAAAATTTTCAAATTTAGAAAAAGAAAAATTTGGAATTAATTAAATCAATTGATAATTTTACTATTTTCCATATGCATCTTTTTCTTTAAGCTTTTTTAATACATTTATCTCTAGTTTTGCTGCTTCTCTGTATTTTTCAACATTTTTTATTATTTTAAGCGCTATTTTAATCCTTTCACTTGAAAAAATAAAAATTTATAACTCAAAAAGATTTTTTTTAATTTAGCCTTGAATTTTTAAAGCCAACTTCTTAAACTCTTTTATACTTTGTATGAATTATAAACCTACAAGTTTTGAAAATATAATTTCTTTATGAATACAATTATAAATGTTGCAAAATCAATTACGCTTAATTCAATCTAATCGTTTATGATTAAAGCGCAAATAATTTTGCAACAATGTTATTTACAATGTTTTTAAAAAAAGAAAAAAGTGCAGAAACAGTAAATTTACTTAATTTTAGGTAAACTAACAAATATGAGCAAAGTCGCTGTTTTGAAATATTATCAATAAAATATAAAATTTCCATTTTTAAATTTAGAATTATTTAGACAAATTCAAGACAGTTTAAAAGAATAAAAAATACAAAATTTCCAATTACTCTCTTAGATCTTTAACTTCAACCACTTTACCAAAAGTGCCTTCGCCTAATGTTCTTTTTATTTTATCTACATTTGAACATTATTTAGCAAAGCAAATAATTTTTTTTTTTGTTAATTTAAAATTAATATAATTTACATCTTGCTTGTAAAATATCACCAGATACATAAATTAAATGGCCTTCGTCATCGTCTCTTATATTTACATGTCCCGAATCACTTTTATCGCGTTTCGAGGAGCCTTCGTCATCATCTGATTTTTTATGACTTGATAGCTTTTTATGATTAGATCTATGTTTTCGACGCGAATCAGATCTTGATCTAGACCTGTGAGAAGTCGATGTTCGTTTGTGCTTTTTTCTACTCGATTCGTAGGTTTTCTTGTCCCTTCTTCTTCGTTTACTTCTTGATCGAGATCTAGATCTAGATCTAGAATATCTACTAGAATTTGAGCTAGTTCTTGAACTAGACGTAGACCTTCGTCTATTTCGTTTTGTATGTCTTTGATACATTTTAGAATTGTGAGAATATCTACTTAAAGATCTGTCATGACTTATTACTGTTGTAGACAATTCGGAACACGACGAATGATCTTGTTTTCGAGGCATTTTAAAAAATTTTAAAATTATCTTTTTATTGATATATCAAAAAAAGAATAATTAATAAAATTTTTTTTTTTCTTTTTTGTTTTTTAATTTTATTTGTTTATTATTATTTTTGTGTTAAATATAAATAAATTTATATTTTAGATTATTTTGAGCATAATAATGAAAAAATAAAAAAATAATTTATTATGTTTATTAATTAGCAAAAAAAAAAAAAATCAGAAAAATTTTAAAAGAAAAACGATCGGCGTTTTCAAGATTGATTTTATTTTGATAATTAATAAAATATATTAAAAATATTTAGCTTTTACTTTTAAATTTTCTCTATATATTAGAGTTTTCATTATACTATATTGAGATATATAGATAATTTTTTTTTTATAAATATGTATAATAGATTAAAAAACACATGTTTATAATAAAGCAGGAATTTTTTATTTCTTGTCTTTGACTATTTGTAAATAGTTTCGAAATAACCTTTACTTTATAATTTTTGTAACCCAAATTAACAAACACAAAATTTTTTGCTAAAATTGGAATATTTAGAATTAATTTTTTTTTTTTAATAAATACAAATAAAATTAAAAGTATTTAAATAAAAATAAAATCTAGTTATAAACGAAGTCAAATTATTAGGTTTCTTTCTAGTACATCAAATAAACATGCTTTGATCAAATTCTAATTTTTACTTTCAAAATCTACATATGAAAAAGTATAAAAAAAAATTGATAAAAAAGAATAAAATTTTTATTTGCGATAAAAAACTATTAAACAAATTGAAGTTTAATTCAATATTTTTTAAGTGATACTATAAAATATTAGAAATATATTTTAAAATACAAAACGATAAAATTAATTAATCAAGTGCTCTAATCTTGAAGAAAATAAAGAATTCTACAGAATATAAACACAAGTACATTTTACCAAACAAATAAGCTTTAAATTAAATAAAAGTAGCATCTCAAGTATTGGAAATTAATTAGAGTAAAAGTAATAGTAATAGTAATTATTAAATCTATCCAAATAAATGAAACTTTTTAATTATCTTTTTAGTTTTTATATTATTTTAAATTGAATTTAATTTTGATTGAACAATTTTACACAGATAGACTATTTATAGTTATGCTAACAAATATTGGATCTAAGAAAAGGAATATAAGAAAAGCTATTTTAACTTGGAGCTTTTTCAATAGTTAAGCTAATATTGCAGTTGAATTTGTTTGAAATTATTTCACCTTTTTAAGTTTTTTAAACTTTAATGCCAAGTTATTCAAATTCTTTATTACAAGTGCTGACTAATTAATAAAAAAGTTTTAGCGCCATTAATATGAATTTTCATTCATTAAATTTTTTCAAAACAAATATTCAAAAAATAAAGTTTGCTATAAAATAAAATTTGAAATCTAAAAAAAAAAATCTAATTTAAAGAAGATAAAGTGTAATGTGTAATAAAACATTTTAAAGCCAAATTCACTATGCTCTTATCTATTTCGATTTAATAGTAGTAATTAGATAAATGTTTTTGTTAGTTTAAATCTTGAACTGCAAATATGTTCAGCCAAATTATTTCCAACTCCAATTAGAAATTAAACAACACGATTATCTTATAATATTATATTGCTGAATATATAGAATAAAATAGATTGGAAGAGCTTTTATGGATTAATTCAAATCAACATATACTGTATATATTCTTATCTTTATTAATAAACTCATCTGCTTCTTTATTCATATCAAATAGAATACAATAATTATCTTATTCTTTTTTTTTCAATTAATAAAGATAGACTTTTTCAGAAAATCAAAATATTATTCTGATATTTTTTTTTTTTATTTAAATATATAATAAAAATTTTTAAATAATTAAATTTAAAAAAATCAAAATTTAAAGATCTTGATAAAAGTTTTTTTTTTTTAGCAATAACTTGAAATCAAATTATATCTATTGACAAGATTGTTAGCAAGTTTTTGTTATAAATATTCTTTTGAAAATATTTATTTAATTTTTATTTAGAGTTTGATCGATGGCTTCAAATAATAATATTCTAGAATTTGTGTTTTAAAATTACAAGTTATCGGTTAATTAATCTTTATAAAACATAAATATATTTATATATATTCAATAAATTATATTGAGATTGAATTAATTTATTTCAAAAATAAATAAATAATCGTATTTTGTTTCTTCAACTTTAAACCTCATAAGATGAAATATTCTAAACATTCTAATAAATACAATATGTATAATCATTTTATCTTTATTTTTTTTTTTTTTGTTTTTATTTTATAATTATTTTTTATGTTCTGTTTTTAAAATAAAAATATTAAATTTAAATTATTTTTTATTAGTTTTAAATTACTTGAATCTTCAACAAGCTTTGATTCAAGACTAAAAATTATTATATTTTATTTACAAGTTTTTTTATCATAAATTTAAATTAAAGAATAATTTTTGTTAAACAAAATGTTTCTATCAAATTTTACGCCTAACTATATTTTTACAAAAGATTTTTTGTATCAAAATTTTTTTTTAAATATTTTAAGAATGTAATTCACAGTTTGATTTTAAAAAAATTTTAAAGAAACAACATTTTTCTTATATAATTGAAAGCTTATACAATATATAAAGCAAAAATAAAATTAACGTTTTTCCAATACAATATCAATCAGGCTTATATGATTTATAAAGCAATTCAAAAAGATAATTTAAAACAAAAAAATTAGAAGAGTTAATTGAAAAATCAGAATTCATTATCCAAAAATAAAGATAAACTACTTTTTAGCTTTAAAAGAAAAGAATAGAATAGAAAAAAAAATAAATTCTTGTTGGATCAAATATTTTGTTATAATAAATTTTTTTAATTCTTTTGGAATTTAAAAATGTTTTTTTTTTTTTTGAAAAAAGTATAGAAAAAAAACACGTGGAATTTTTCTTAAATAAAATATAAAATTACTTAATAATAAGCGTTTTTTTTTTTGTTGTTGTATTTATAATTATAATTTAGCTCAATCAAAAATTTAATTTAAATTATTGATATAAAACAAATTCTAATAAAAAATTGTTTAAGGATAAAAATAATAATAATAATCATTTAATAATTAGAACTAAAAGCTTGTTTGAAAGCATAAATGTTCATTTTAAAATTATATAACTAGTTTAATTCAGGATCATAAAAAAAAAATAAGAAGAAGAAGAAGCAAGCTTAGTTTGAGTTTCAAAATTATAAACAGAATAAATTGATAACCTTTTTTATATTAAAATGTATAAAATCCATATTTCAAAAGTATTTATTATTTTTATTCCAATTTTTTAATTATGATTTTAACCGAAAAACTATCTGTTATTTTATTTTTTTCATTATTGTTGTTGTTTTTGTTGTAGTTGTTGTTGTTGTTGTTGTTGTTGTTGTTGTTGATTATCATAAGATAAATCTTAGAAAAACCAAAGCTTAAAAGATTAGTTTGTTATATTATAATTATTATTATCATTATCATTATTATTATTATTACTTTTATTATTCTTGAAATAAATTATAAAGAAATATCTTATCTTTATTCATGATTCATATTCTTTAAATTTATTCCATTTATAACAACAACAAAGTGATTCTATTGGTTTAACTTTTTGCTTTTTTTATAAAAAATATAAAAAAAAAAAAAAAACAAAAATAATAACTTTTACTCATCAGTTACAAATTTTTTCTTTATATTCATCTAAATATAAAAAATATTGCAATTAATTTTTTCTATATAGCTAAACTTTTAAGAATATGAATAAAAATAGCTAGGTTATCTGTCTGTAAGAATCAGTATTTGAATTGAGTTAGGATTTTTTTTTTTTTTTCTAATTTTTGTTTGTTACCTACTCATACATATTTTTTGTATTAAATCAAACAACCATTATTAATAATAATAATAATAATAATAATATTAATAATATATATATATATATATATTTTAGAGATATTAGATTATTATTTATAATTCTTCTTAATAATAAAAAACGAATATTCGAGTTAAAAAAAAAATTTTTTTGTTTAAAGAAATGATATCAAATTATTGTGTATTATTATTATTATTATAATTCTAATAGTTCAATTCGAATTTCTTACAATTTTTTTTTACATAATCCTTAAATGTAAATAATTATTCTTTATTTTAATTGTATAAACCTGAATATTGAAAAAAATAAAATTTATTTAAAATGTCTAATTTGAAATATAAAACATCAAACACTTCTTCAACGAGCGCCGCTTCAAATCAGCCAATTTGGTGTAGTTTGACAACACCGAGTCAAATAGCTCGTAAATATGCAAGCATAGCGCCTATCTGGTGCCACATATCAAGACCAAGACAATTAAAAAAAAAATTCGCATCTACTTTAAATCAAGCACAAAATTTTTTAACTAGAACACATTCAAAAGATAATTCTATAAACCAGATCAATGATTTAGAAGACGAAAATGATTCTGTTAATGATTCGATAACTACTGCAAATACATATAAAAACTCTTTGACTTCAACTCTATTAGATAATGATTCTAGTAAGCTTAATTTCAAAAAACGAGACTCTTCTCTTGACGTAAAACAAAGAAGTAAAAATGATTCTTTGACTCAATCTTCTAGTTACAATTTAAATAATACTAATCCAAGCACAAGCTCAACTAGTTCTACAAGTAGATGGCCTTCTTCAAATATAAACAAAAGTATTAAACCACAATATTCTTTTAGTAAAGAGACCTATGACAACACCAACTCGACTGGTCTTAATGGCTCAAGTTTATATGACGACAATAATACTAGTATAAACAATACTAATTCTAGCTTAACATCAACATCAAACACCGAATCTATATCAGCAAGACGTCCGAATAAATACATTAGTTCTAAATATGGTGCTAGTTCTGGTTCCGGTTCTAAAACAGAACGTATTATAAGCAAATCGTCTAAAAGTAGCCCTAATTTATTATCTAAAGACAAAGACTATGATCATTTTTATACAGATAAATATAACACTAGTAGCACAAATAGTACAAGCACGAATAATCCATATAACAATTATATTAATCATAATCATAGTCAATATCATTCCAACCCGAGTAGTAACTATTTAAACAATTATTCTAGTTATTCGAGTTATTTGCCGCATCATTACACCACATCTTCTAATACTGATTCAGGTTATTTAGGATCTCATTATAACTCGAATCGAGAAGAAAAATGGAATGAACTTGATTCTATGCTTGGTGCACAATCGGCTCTATTAAGTCGTCTCGAGTCTGATTTTGTGGCTAATCGTAACAAATTAAAAACAAATACGAATAATTTAAATTCATTAAGCTCAACCGGTAATATTGGATCGTCTATATCAAGTTCTTCTTTATCCAATCCATACAGAAGCTCTAATTTAAACACTACACCATCTACTTATCAATCGAGCTTATTAGGCTCGAATAGATATACTGGTTCTACAACAACTTCAATTATCAATCAGCTTGGTTCAAAATCTCATAATAACATGTCTTCTTTGAATGATACGGATTCTTTATCTAGTTACATACCAAGTAGATACAGAACACCGACTAATTTGAACAAAAAACCTAGCACTACAACTACAGCAACCAATTCAAATTCAACCTCATCTAAATACACCGCAAAAATAGACGATATCGAAAACGAAAATTCTAAAAAGTATGAATCAAGCTATATTAGAAAACCTACTAGTTTTATTAGTTCGGCCAAAACGGAACCTTTGATTGATTTGATAAAAAATTTAGAACTGAAAGAAGATAAAACAAATAATGTTTCAAATAATGAGACTAAAACTAATGATATAGATGATGAGACAAACGAAAAATTGTTAGGCATAGAAAAAACTTTAGATGAATCAATAAACAAAGTTTTAAGTGAATCGTTTGGAGATGGTGGCATCTTAACAACTGTTAATTATTTGAGCCCATCTACATCTAGCATAATTTTATCAAACCAAGTTACAACTCCAACTTCAAACGCTCAGCCACAATTAACTCAAGCAAACGGCTCGTCTTCAAGTGCTAATACGAATACTCATGATTTCGTAGATGATTTTATAAACGATTATTTGAACAGTACTTTTTTGAAAACTGATTTAAATACCAATACTATTACTGCTCCTGCTAATAACAACAACAACAACAACAACATCAATATTGATAACCCTGTTATTCAAACTAACATAAGTTCAAATAATACAATTATAACTACTAATAATATTAACGTTAATAAAGATAACAATAATATTAATGCAAATAATAATAAACCATCAACTAGTAGTAGTTTTTATAATTTAAATGAGAATGTCACAGCTATTCTAAACAACACAGAAAACAAAAAAAACAATTTAACAGAGCAAAATTCAGATAGTTTAGGCAGTTTGTTGAACTCGAACGATACAAGCTGGTAATTAAGAGCTGCTGAATTTTAGTGTTTAAAAAATTAAATTGCATGGTTTGAATTTTTTAAGCTTTTAAATAATAAAATAATTAATTTTTTTTGTTGAGTTTGTTCGAAATTTTTAGAAATTAAATTAAACCAATTAAATCAATTTCAAAAAAAAAAAAAAGGTTATTACAAACTAAAAAAAAAACTAAAGGTTATTTCATACCAAAGTCTTCTAAACATTTAACTGATAAAATATTAAATGATGATGATTCTCTTAAGCCCAATTATTTAAGTAATATATTTAATTAATTAAATGTTAGTAGATTTATATATTTTATTGATATTTTCGTTTAAGAAGATAATGATGATGGTTTGACCAAGATAGAAAAATTAAATGATTCGAGTTCGACGTATTTATTGAATTCTTCGTCGAACAATAATAATGATCTACCATCGAGTTCTAAATTCCTAAATAAAATAGAAAAAACTCAAATTGAGCGCTTAAATATACAAGATGACGATGATGGACATCTAATTTATGTACCTGGTGATGTTCTTAAGAGTAGATGTAAACCAATTTATTTAGTCTAATTTCCAAATGCAAAAATGTTTAATTTTCTATTATTTTTAGATAAAATAAAACGTACACTTGGCGAAGGTACATTTGGAAAAGTAGTCGAAGTCAAAGATAATTACGAGTATTTTTTTAAATTATTTGAAAGCTATGATTTTTGTATTTTAAATCTTTTTTTTTTTTAAATTAGTGATAAAATGAAATTGGCTTTAAAAATAATAAAAAACGTTGATAAATACAGAGAAGCAGCTAAATTAGAAATAAATGTTTTAAAAACAATTAAAGATAAAGATCCACTTGGAAAATAGTATATTATTTTTTTTTAAACTGATTAAATTGGAACCCAAGTTATGTTTAACTAGAAAATTGTTGATTTTAACATAGTTTTGATTGAAAAAACTATCAATCGATTAAATCAGATTCTTTTTAAATTGTAAAATTTAGTTGAAAAGATTAATATCTATAAAACTTAAGTTTAGTTTTATTTTTTTCAAATTTTGATAGAAAAATTTATTATAAAAGCTAAACTTAATTTTATTTTTGGTTATATGTGTAAGCAATTTAAAATAATTATAGATTTTTCAGGAATTTGAAATTTATATTTATTAAGAAAAAAACTAAATGTTTTTTTGTTTTAAACTTTAAATTTTTATAATCAAAAATAATTAAATATGTTTTTTAATTAAGCATTTAATTTTTAAAATTGAAAGTTAATTAATCTTAATTCCACACATCCATAATTTCGGCAAAGTTTAACAAGAATTTACAATAATTGAGAAATATTCTTTCTTCATTTTATTTTTCAAGTTTTGTTTCTGCTAAAAATTATTGTTTTTACATTAATTTTTATTGATTATTGAATTTAGCCTATTTTTTAATAAATATATTTATTTTAAAATAAAATACAAATATGTTTCAAATAATATAAATTCTTGTTTAGTTACAAGTTTTTATTTGTTTATTATGTTTTTTAATTTAAATTTGTTTTCAATTAATTTTTATTGTTTTTCTTGGGTCCAAATTTTACCAAAAAAAATATTTGATTAAAAACTTAAATAAACTTTAATAGCTTATGTGTTCATATACTTGATTGGTTTGATTATTATGGACATATTTGTATTGCATTTGAAATGCTCGGTTTAAGTGTATTCGATTTTTTGAAAGATAATAATTATGTGCCATATCCAATCCATCAAGTTAGACACATTATTTATCAATTATGTATAGCAGTTAAATGTAAATATAAATATTTTTAATTTTTAGATATATTTTTTATATGTTGAAATTATATTTAATTTAAGTTCTTCATGAAAATGAGCTTACTCATACAGATTTAAAACCTGAGAATATTTTATTCATTAGCTCTGATTATGATATTGTTTACAATGTGAGAAGAGTAAGGATAAGATATCTTTGTTTTTAAATGATAAATATTTTTTATTTTAACTTGAGCAGAAGAGAGATGAACGAGTGGTAAGAAATACTGATATTCGTGTAATCGACTTTGGTTCAGCTACATTTGACTGGGAACATCATTCAACAATCGTGTCAACTCGGCATTATCGAGCACCAGAAGTCATATTAGAACTTGGCTGGTCTCAACCATGTGATGTTTGGAGCATTGGATGTATTTTATTTGAGCTCTATTTAGGCTTTACATTATTTCAGGTTTGATGAAAAGCATATGAAAAAAAATATATATTTTTTTAATATTTATAATTATTGAATAATTTTAGACTCATGATAATACAGAGCATTTGGCAATGATGGAAAGAATATTAGGACCGATACCATACAGGATGGCTAAGCGAACAAGGTTTGTAATAGAAAATATTTTAAAATTCATTAGACTATATCAATTTGCGTTTTATTTTTCATTTAATTTACAAGAAAAACAAAATATTTTTATCGAGGAAGACTCGATTGGGATGAGAGAAGCTCAGCTGGACGCTATGTTCGAGAAAATTGTAAACCATTAAGAGTAAGAATTTAATTTATTTATTTATTTATTTATCAATAAGAAAATTTTTTAGACAAATTTAGGAAGGAAGTACTTGAAATTTCTTTTTTTTTTAAATTCTTAAATTAAAATTAAAAACACAATAAATCAATAAATTTAATTTAGACAAAAACTAATAAAAACAGAAGCTCCATATCTCAAGAACGATTTTACTTTTACTTTACGATATTTGTTTTTTTCTACTTTTAATTTTCTATATTCTGCTTGATTTAAGCCACATGAAAATAAAATTAATTTTTAATTTTTCTTTTCTTATTTATTTCATTCAAGCGCTACATGTTAACCGACGAAGAAGAGCATAAACAACTAATCGATTTAATAGAGAAAATGTTGGAGTATGATCCGGATAGAAGGTAAAATTTACAAAAAAAAAAAAAAAATTATACCCGGATGTATTAATATACATAAAAAAATTTTTTTATTTCTTATTTACTTAAAGAATAACATTGTCTGAAGCATTAGAACATGAATTTTTTAATGCATTACCGATTAATTTAAAGCATCAAGATGATCCTAATTTATTAAAGATCCGTAACTCAAATACACCTTAAAACAAATTTGTTATATGATTTATATTTATTTATTTATTATTTATTTCAATTATTTTTCAATTTTTTTTTTGTTTTTAATTTTTTTTGTAAATTAAAGAAATGAAATGAAAAAAATTATTAAAAAAATAAAAATATTTTTTTTTTTATTTTCTCAGACTTGATTAATAAATATTTTAATAAAATAATATATAATTATTATTTGAATTAGTTATTATTGTCCTTTTTAATTCTAGGTGTACTTAGAAATATAATCCTCTCCGTAGCTACCGCATTCTTAGCATTAGTCGAAATAGGTCTTTCAACTGGTAAAGCAAATTTATAGCCTTTATAATCTAACTTTGGTCTTGACAAATTAAACACATGATCGGAGCATTCTGCTTTAAGTGCTGCTTTATTAAATACACAACTATTTGTAGCATCATACGCAAATCTGGAAAACTCTTTTTTTTATTTATTACTTAATTAATTATTATTTTAATTATTATTTATCCCTGCATAATTATTTATACCTGTTCTTATATGAGACTCATTCTTTATTTTGGGTAAAGATAAACTTATTAAGCGATCAGTTGTGTTAAAATTAAGAGTCGATCTTGATACTAAACTATACGAGGATCTTGGTGGGATGCATCTAATTTTTTTTGGCTGAGCTAGTGAATTAATACGGTTTGCAATAATTAAACTTTCAGTCATTTTTTTATTTTTTTATGTTTAATTTTTAAATTAAAAAATAATTTAAAAAACTTGATTTTTAATTATTTGTAACTAGTCTTAAAAACTATAGCAACAGACTGTAAAAAAATAAAAATAAAAAAAAAAAAATTTGATTTTTAATTTTTTATAAACACAGAACTGTAATTAATTTTTTTTTATTTATATGTTTTATAGTTTTTTTTTTTTTATTTTTTCTTTTAAAGGTTTTTATCAACTCGTATTTCTATTAAAAAAGGTCTAATTAAATTTTAATTTTTCAAGATTTTTTTTTTTTTGTTTATTGTTGAAATTTAATTATAAATTTAAAAAAATATTACCACTTAAAGCTATAGAAATTTGTTTGACTCTGACACGGTCTTGTTTATTTTAAATTAGGAACTTTAACCTGACTTGAACAAAAATAATTAAAGTTTATTTTTATTTTTTTTTTTTGTTGTGTTTGAATACTTTTAAATTTTTACTAGTAACTAAATTTAGTGAAAAAAAAAAAAATTAAACCCGGTTTTAGACTATCTGGATTTGATGATGAAGTACAAAATTCAATTATTGTAAAAACTTTTATTAAAAATTTAACTTAATAAAGCTAAAAAAATAAATATTTATTAGAATTCCTGTTTGAGTTACAAATTTGTACTTTTATTTTTTACATCTTTTTTTTTGTTTCCTTCAATTAAAATTACTGTACAACTCTATGGAATTGATACATATACATGACTCTTTCAAATTTTCAAGTTTTTGATATATTTATTTTAATAATTCTATATCCCAAAGGTTTTGGGTTTTAATTTTTATCTTTTTAAGTTTATATAAACATTTGAGTGTGTTATTAGAATATGTGTACTTCCTTAAGTATTTGAATAGGTATTAAGATATTAAAAATAAATTTAGCTTTATGCCAAGCCAAGCAATTTAGTTTGGCATAAGAAATATTCAAGGATTTAATTAATAATTAATTAATAAAGACAATTGTTGATTATTAATTTTTTTCATATATATTAAACACGAACACAAATTTTTCAAAATTAAATTGAAGGAGAAGAGAAGAGAAGAGAAGAAAAGAGAAGCTAAAAAAAACGTGCTTTATTTCAAATTATTCCAATTTTAAAAAGGCATTATTTTTGCTGATTTAAACAACACGTGATATATTTTAGTTAAATACCAAACAAAAAAAATAGAACCATATATATTTTCTTTTTTTTTTGTTTTTTTTAGTTAAGATAAAGAGTTTTACAATTAAGATAATTTTAAGTTTATAATTCAGTCATAAAGTTTTATCAATTGTTTTTTTGTTTTTTAAGATAAATAGTTTTTATTTTAAGATAGAATAAAATATTTATTTCAAAGTTCATTTAAATTTTTTTTTTTTTTTTGCTAGTTTCAAATTAGGCTTAATTAATTTAAATTTTATTTAAAAATAAATAAAAGATCATATTTTCTAGAAATAAAGAATTAAAACAGCTTTTGGGTTAAAAAACAATTAAAAATGTTAAATTTAACAGAATACTTAATTTATTAATCTTATGGTCAAATATTAAAAAAAAAAAAAAAATAAAAAAAAAAAATAAAAAAACGAGTTCAAACCTTTGTTTATCAGAATATTTTAATTCTAATAACAACAACAACAACAACAGAAAATTTGATCACTTTTAATGGAATTGACAATATAAAATTCTTTTTTATTTTTTAGATTTCTAAAAATTAATAAAATGTTTACATTTAACTTGAGGGTATTCGGTATTCATTTTATTCTTTTTTTTTTTTTATTAAAAATCGTCGCCTAGCCGTATAAAAAAAGCCAATTTTAATTAAAGAGCTTTTTTTTTTCATTATTATTATTATTATTATTATTATTTCTATTTGTAGGCAAAAGAAATATGAAAAATACCAGTTTTTTTTTTTTTTTTTTTTTTTTTTAATAAAAAAAAGAAAAAAAAACAAAGTTCGGAATTCAATTTATTGCCATTAATATATTAGAAAAATTGTTGAACTAGGAATTTTTAGGTAATAAAAAAATAAAATATTAATTGACACCATCGTTTTTTGGTTGTTATTGTTGTTATATCCAAGTAAATATTAATTAGAGCAAGAGACTTAAACAAAAATAATAAAAAAAATAAAAAAAAAAAGAAGAAAAAAAAATGAATGAATTGAATTGAATTAAAATTTGAATTGAATCTTAAAATAGGTTACATATAGAACAACACAAAAGTTGAAACAAAATTTTTTCTTAATTAAAAAAAAAAAAAAATTTTTTTTAAAATTGACTCTTTTAATTTTCAAATAAAACATCAACAGCACAAAAAATTAAATTTTTAAGTGTTTTTTTTTTTTTTTTTTTTTTATAAAAAATTTCAAGTGTGTTTTTTAATTAAATTTTTATTTTTTTTTTTTTGAAAAATTCTTAGAATGGCCGTTCTTTTCTTTTCTTTTTTTTTTTTTAAAGTAGAACTCTTAAATTTATTCTACTTAATTCAAATTTCTTAAAGAAACTTTTTAAAACTCATTAATTTATCTACTTTATATATTTTTTGCTTTAGATTTAAAAGTTTTCGTATTTTTTTTTTATGTTGTTGTTGTTGTATTTTTTATTTTCTAATAAAAATAAAATGATCAAAAAGTTTTAATAAAAAATATAAAAAAATAAAAATAAAAAAATACATATATATAAAAATCGAAAATTGTTAAAACAAATATTCAAACAAAATAAAATTTTTTTTTATAGTTTAGTTTTAAATGTAAGTATTTTTTAAAATTTTATCTTTTTTTTAACAAAAAAAAATAAAAAAATACAAGAACCTAATTAAACTCTATTATCTTTAAATAAATAAAATAAAATAAAATAAAATAAATGAAGAAAAAATTAATCGAGCTTGATAATTTAAAAATAAAATGATTAATTTAAAACAACAAATTTAATGCAATCAGTTTTAAATTTAATCAGGTTTTAAGTTTCAATTAATATTTGAATATTTGATTGAATTTTACTTTTACTTCAAATTCAAGGTTCATTGTACACGTTTCTAAATTATTCAATAAAATAAAATAAAAAAAAAAAGAAAAGAATTTATTTATCTATTAAGTAAAATCCTTGGTCTGATAAGTCCAATAACTTTAAGTCCACAATATTTTCTGGGCTTTATTAAATAGCTTCCGTTTTTTTTTATTATATGGTTCCAGTTTCCAGTGTTTCCAGTATTTTCAACTTGCTAAGAAATTTATTTATTAAATATCAAAATCAATAATTTATTAAAAAAAAAAAAACAAAAAACAAATTTATTTTAAATTTTAAATTTAATTAAAATATTTTTGTTTTGAGTTGAGTTATTTTTCAAAGTTTTCAATTATAATATTAAAAAAAAATTATAATTATTACTTTGCTTAATTAATTTTTCTTTTGCTTTTTTATTTTAAGTATATACTATTTATTTTAGGTACAGGTTATTATTATTATTATATCAAGCAAAACATCTACTTGGAAAACATCTATACCATCTCGCTTTTTATAGCTTTGATGATTACCATTCATCATTCTGAGCAGACTAAGTCTAATTTTTGGAAAACAATTTTTTTTTCTTGTTTTTTCTTTATTAAGTCTTTTTATTCTATATTTATCTATATTCTATGTACATATAAATATAATTGTTGCTCTATTAAATGTAATAATAAGATATATTTGTTAAATTAATAAAAAAAAATAAAGCTGAATTTTTTGTAAATTGATTTTATGAAATGATTTTTTCAGGAACTAATTTTGCTGGAGTGTTACACATATTTTCAGCATAAGAAAAATTACTATATTAGCTTGACAAAAAATATTCATACTTGGTAATTTTAGTTTTCTTGGTAGTTTCATATTTAGTTTCATATTTATTAACTTTAGCTAATAGAGTTCGAGAATAGCAAAAGCAGAATAAGAGTTTATATTATAATTATAAAGTTATTTCAAAAATTTTAAATAAAACAAAAAAGTTTTTGTATTTTTTATGAGTGAAAAAGACTAGAAACGGTTCAAAACGGATTATTTTTAATAGACAAATGAATAACTATATTATTATATTTTTAGTTCAATAATCATTAATAATGATTAGTTGAATGGTAAAAATTACTAAATAGCATTAGAAAAGCTACTAATCTAAGTTTAGTAGAATATTATTCATTTATTTATTTATTTATTCAAAAGATAAGCTTGGCTCTTTTTATTATTATTATTATTATTATTATTATTAAAGGAAATAGTTTCAAGTGTTAATATATATAGATTAAAATAATTCATCTAGAAACGTTCTACTTTACATTTATTTTAGAATATTTTTATTTTTTTTTTAAGGTTAATAATAACTCAAGGATATTTTTTTAATCTTGAACTAGAACTATAAACTACAAACTATTAGGCAATTCTAGGTTTTATTATTTTAAACTATAAAAAAATAAATTCCTAAATAAAAAGAACTAAGAATTATTTTAAATTTTAATTTAGTTTTACAACAAAATAACTAAAAACATTAAATTTTTTTTTTTTTTTTTTTCACTTGAATTTTTTATTTTACACTCGAGATTAAACAAAAAATCTAGAAACTTGTCGTCGATGAGATTCATTTCAATAATTTCAAGCTTAATTAAAATACAAACAAACAAACAAACAAAAAACCAGTCATGTTAAATTAAAATCAATAAATTTTTGGATTAAATCCGAGTCTAGTTATTTTTTTTCTTTTTTAATTTTTTTTTTTTTAAAGAAAATTTCTTTTAATTTTCTAATCTCTTTAAATCATCGTCATTGGCAACGAATTAAATTAACATAATTATTTAAATAAAATAAAATAAAATAAAAAATTTTTTTTTTTCCGAGGGTCAGTTTAATCATTAAGCGTGATAGAAAAAAAAAAAAAAAATTTTTTTTTTTTTTAAGAAAAAAAAATATAACGAACATTTTCATCAATTTCTCCATTTCTTTTTAAAACAACAACTCAACCGTTGAAAAATCTATTTCTATCAAAAATCACGGATATATATATATTTAACTAATAAAAAAATAAAAAGAGAGAAAATAAAATGTTTAATTTATTATGATACGTTTTTTTAAAGACACTGGAACACTAAAAATTAATTAATCGTTTTTCCTTTTTCATTTTTCTGAATTGAATTTTTATTTTCGAATTAAAAAAAATTAAAAAAAAAATTCAAAAAAAAAAAAGAAAAGAAAATAGAATAAATAAATAGAATAAATAAATATTAATTTTAATCTATTCTAAATAATAATAGATAATGATCATCAATGCCATCAAATGAAAGTATTAAAGATTACAATGTGTACGAGCAGCTGGGTCAGGGCGGATTTGCGCAAGTATATCGGGCGCAAGTCAAATCGAGCCTTAAAGAAGTAGCGATCAAAATGATAGACAAGAAAACAATGAAAGCGTCTCGAATGACCCAGCGTGTCGAACACGAAGTTAAAATACATTATCAACTTAAACATCCGTCTATATTAGAATTGTTCACATTTTTTGAAGATAAAAATTATGTTTATTTAGTACTCGAGTTGTGTCACAATGGTGAAATGCAGCGCTACTTAAAATCACGCGCCAAGCCCAACCTGGACGAGGACGAGTGTCGCCACTATTTAAAACAAGTAGTAGACGGCATGATCTATTTGCACTCGTACGGTATTCTGCATAGAGATTTGACATTGTCCAATTTATTGCTAACTAAAGAAATGAATGTTAAAATAGCCGATTTTGGTCTAGCAACAAAATTGAATATACCCGATGAGAAACACTTTACCATGTGCGGTACGCCTAATTTTATATCGCCTGAGATAGCTAGTCGTAACGCACACGGTCTTGAGGCTGATGTATGGTCGCTTGGCTGCATGATGTACACGTTTTTGACCGGCAAGCCGCCCTTTGATACAGACGGTGTTCGTAACACTTTGAATAGAGTGGTTCATGCCGAGTTCGAAATGCCCAAATACATTTCGCCCGAAGCACAAGACTTGATCACGTGTTTGCTTAAAAAGAACCCGTCCGATCGAATACCATTGAACAAAGTACTCGAACATCCGTTCATGACCAAGCGAACACAATCGCCACTAAATCACTCGTTCAACAAACCGCACGGCTCGTTCAACGAGTCAATAGACAGTGGACGTGGTACTTTGACTACTTCGCAAAGGTCTAATTTACAATTGAGCAGAAACCAGTCGAACAATTTGGCCACTTTGCAGTCTGGCCAAGAGCAAGACTTCAATCTAAGCCATAATCAAACAACTAGCTCATCGAATCAACAACAAACTCCTTCTTTTTCCAATTCATCAGCTAGTTCTTCATCTAGTTCGTTGTCTGGTTGTTCTAAAATGAATAAACTAAATCAAGAGAGTTGCAATGAATCAAAAAATTTATATTATAATCGATTTTTGAAGCAGCAATGTGTACTTACCAATACCAATACACCACCATCGCCGCCCGTTAAACTAAGCTCGTTTAGTCCAACCAAAGATCCAGGCGGCTCGTCTATGCAAAAAAATTCAAATGTATGGCCGCAAACTTCTAATCTAAATCATCATTTAAATGTTTATCAACAAAATAATTTAAAACAATTCATGAGTTCGGCTAGCTCGTTCGACAATTTAAATCAATTATCTTCAAATAATGCAAGCAATAATTTTAATAATAATAATAATAATAATAATCAAGTACAAATTAATCAAGAAATTAATCAAGAATCAATGAAAAAGTCTAAATCTAATAAACCGATGAGTCAAAGTGATTCGGAGCAGAAGAAAATACAAGACGCTGTGTCGCCTCTAAAAGCCGGCTCGACACTTTTGCGGCCGACACGACAAGCGTCCAAAAATGCTGTACTCAACATTATGGACCGAAACGAAGTTGTACTAGAATTAATTAAGGTTAAAAAGAATCAACAATTTATTATGGAAGTGATTAGAATTGAGCCCGAAAATGATTTGATTACAATCTATCAGCCAAACAATGGCAAAGGTTGTCCCATATCGAATAGACCACCTTCGCCGCCTATTGACAAAGAACTATTCTATCAATTCAATTACAAGAATCTGCCACAAAACTATTGGAAAAAATACGATCTGGCTTCAAAATTTGTTAAAATGGTGCGTTCTAGAACACCTAAAATAACTCTACATACTGAAGATTCTAAATGCATCTTGTACGACACTTCGCCTGACTTTGAAGTTGTGTTTTATCAAGGAACAAAGTTTAATCTAAACAATTCTGGATCGATAAAAATTACTCATTCAGACGGTTCCACCATTAGTCTAGAATCTAATTCTAATTCAAGATCTACTTGTTTGTCGCCCGATATTCAGGACATGTTGGATAAAGTGCATAAATGGCATAAATTTTGTTTAGAAGAAGAGCTAATTCGTGAGAAGAGAAAAGAGATTTATAAAGATATAATTTCGTTTCCGTTGACTATCGGTCGACGACCACAAGTGATTAATATAAACACAAGTAGTAATAATAATAAACAACAAGCAGAAAATGCCAAAATACAAAGCTTACAAAATTCGGCTCATATGAGCTCATCGCAGCCTAATTTACCTTTAGTATCGAGCTCGAGCACGAATCTAATAAGCCAGAATAATAACAACCAATATTTAGAGACATATTTAAATAATAAAATGACCGGATTGGATCTGAAATCGGCCTCGACAAATTCACTTACATCTAGTTCAAACAATTTGTACCATTCAAATAACATAAGTGATTCAAATAATAGCCATTTAAGATTAAAAAAATTAGCTAGTTTTGACTCAACACCTTCTAGCTCATCGCCGGTCAATATGATACCTTATAACAATGCTGAAACTCAATTCAATCTTATGTCACAATCAACGCAATCTTTGAATCCTAATTCTAATTACCGAGCTCAGGCCTTTCAGTACGAGCAGCACCAACAGCAAGCTTATTTTAATTCAAATGGACATTATATAAATGCAAATATTAATATTAATCAAATGATGCCTTCTAATACTAGTTCTTCTTTAACTTCTTCTTCTTCTTCAAACAACAATTTAGTTCAACAACAATATCAACTACAGCAACAATACAAACTAAATCGTCAATTATCTAATTGTTAAACATTTATTTTTTTTATATTATTATAATTTTTTAGCAAATTTGTTTAAATTTTTTTTTGAATTGTTTTATTTTTTATAGATTAGAGTTTGAGATTCTAATCAGAGAATAAAAATTGGAATTTTTTTATTTTTTTTTTTTTTTTGATTAAATGTATTTAAAAACTCGTTTTTAATGACATTTTTTTGTTGGACTATATAATTTGAGACTATGCATCAAGATAAAAAATTTTTTTTTTATTAATTACTAAAAAAACAAGTAAAAAATTTTGAAAAAAAATTAATTTTTTTTTATAATTTAATTTTTTGATACATTTTTTTTTTTTTTTTGATTAAAATCTAATTAAAATTTAATTTTTTTTCTTTAATATTTTATTGATTAATAAATTTGATTTAAAATAAATTTACTGAATAAAAAAAACTTTAAAAAAAAAAAAATTTCTTGTATTTTCTCTAAAAATATCTTTAAGACTATTTTGAATTAAATTGTAGCTCTGATTCAACTAAGCTATATCTTCATCTATTCATTTTATCTTTTTTAAGAATACTAGGATTATTCTGCTTCTTTTATTGGATTTCTTTTATTGGAAACATTGGCAATAATTCAAAATTCATTAATTCATTTTAGGTTTTCAGATTTCGTGATTATTTATTTTAATTCCTAAAAACATTTCCAGATTTAAATTCACATTTAGATTTAAAATGTTTGCTTATAATTCCATGATAAATTAAAATTTAATATTTTTTTATGTGCAATTTTTATTGTTAAATTTTTCTTTTTTTTTTTTTTAAATTATAAAAATAATTTCTTTGAAAAATGTTCACCACAAAGACCATTATTCAAATTTACCAGTAATAATTTTTTTATTTATTGAAACATTTTATAAAATTTATTATTAATTTATAAAAATGTTAAATCTCAAATAAATCATGCTGAAAATTTTCTTAATCTTAATTCAAAGAGTATTAAGTAAAGATTTTAGAATTAATTCATACAGTTAATTCAAGACATGGTTTCTAAGTTCTAATAAGCTCTCAGACATTCGATATAGAAAAAAAATCGAATACAAACGGATTAGAAATACGTTTTCAACAAGTATTTTAAATCAATCACTATTAAATTTCAGAATTTCAATATTTAATTCAAAAGTTTTCAAAATTCAATTTCCTTTTTTTGGTTTAGAAACATCAAATAAATTGCATTTGAAATCAACAAAAAAAAAATAAATTGCTTTTAAATTAAAAAAATATAAATAAAACAAATAAACTAAAAAAGCGTCCGCTTTAAATTAAAGAGAAATTAAAGGCTTCAGAACTAGATTTTTTTTTATTAATGCTCAATACTAAACTAGATCAAATTTATAGGTTTTTTAGCCTATAAAAGAAAAAACATGTTTTTGTTTTTTTTTCGTTGTTGTTGTTGTCGTAAATTATAACGCATCAATTTAATAAATACTTGTTGTAATTTTTTTTTTCAAAGGTTTCATATTTTCATCAACAAGAAATTTTTTTCTTTCTGATTCTGATTCATGTTTTAAAAGAAATAATTCATTTAAATAAAAAACAAATATTTGAAATATTTGTATTTTTTAGTCATTAGAAAAATAAAAAAGCTAACAAATAAATATTTACTATTTACTTAAATATTTATGCGATTTCCACTTAAAAATATTAAAAACCTTATTTCTCATAAATTCGGAACGAATCTATTTATTTCAATTTTTTATACATCAAAGTTTTTTTTTTTTTAATTTTTAAACTTTAATCGAGAAAAACCTTTGATTAAATATTTAGTTTGAAAATTTAAAAATTTTAATCTTAAATAAAATAGCTATGGGCTGTTAAAATTAACAATATTTGAGGTTGTGATTTAGTTTTATTTGAATTAAAAGAAAAATAAATTATCTAAAAATTGTTAGTATTGTCTTCTAAAGTTGTTGTTTCCCTTTTTTAGAAATATTAATAAAACTAAGCTTTAAAAATTTTATTTTGATTTAAAATACCCTTGTTCTTCGGTTAGACTGTTGGTTGTAATTATCTTGATAATAATTATCTTGCTCATTATTATAAAAATCTTGATTGCTATTATAATTATTATTATTACTATTATTATTATAGTTTCTATAATTATTATTGTTATTATTATAAAACTGCCTTTGTCCTTGATTATTGTAGGTTCTGTTATAATACTCTTGATTTGGATTATACTGTTGTTGTTGTTGTTGTTGTTGTTGAAATGGTAAAGGTGCCATAGCTTGGGCTTGTTGATTAAAATTTTGATTATAATTATTTCTATTATTATCTTGTCTTCTAAAGTTATTATTATTATTATTATAATTATAGTTATTATTATTATTATTATTATAGTTAGTATTAGTAGGATTAGTAGTAGTGGTAATAGTATCAATATTAGGTTTATTTGTTGCTTGTTTTGGCTTGTTGAGTTGATCTAATGCTTTGTTTGTTTCAGTTTGGTTTTGTTTTGAACTATTTAATTTAGTATTTCCGCCAAGATCAAAATTAAAATCATTTGGGTTGTAAACTTGTTTATTTTTATTAGTGTCCATAGTTATTGGTTGTTGTTGTTGTTGCTGGTTTCGTGGGTTTTGCCTTTTGTTTCTATTTCCTCGATAATTTTGTTGAACACGAGGCGCTTCTTGTGGCAAGTTGTTATCATTTTCATCATCTTTTTAGAATTACATAATAAAAATGTAATCGTTATTTTAATTTATTTTCTTTTTTTTTGAAACCTGTAATGTCTAATTTTGTTTTAAAAAGATCAAATAAAGTTGAAGCAGTTGGTGGTCGAGCTGTGTTTTTTGCATCACTATAATCTTCTTCGTTATCAAAGTCCCTGAATTTACCCTTTCTGCCTTTTTTTGGATCTGTAAATACAAAAATAAAATTTTTTGGTTATATTGAATTTTTTAATTAAGAATAAATAAACTTTGTTTGGTTGTCAATGTAGAAGTCAAAACTTCAGGTTTTTGTATCTGTGGTTTGGTTTCAACTACTATTTGAGATTTATCTATATTCTTTGAATATAGAATTTTTATTTGATATAAGCTAGTTAAAGTTAAGCAAAATCTTCTTAAATTACTTGCTTGGCAAAAGTTTTTGTTAATTTTGCTTTTTCTTCCATCGCTTCAGCTAAAATAGCTTTTCTTGTCTCACTAAATTCGCTAACTTGGTCACTTTGACTAGTCTCGACTTGTTCAAACACTTTTTTAGTAGTGTCAACTATTTTTTTTTAAATTTTTAAAATCTTTAATTTGAAAAATTCTATTTGTTGTATTTCATACTTTGTATTTTTTGACTTGTTCCGAATGGTACCCATGGTGGTGGTGGAGTGTCTGTAAGACCCATAGAACGAACATGTTTCGATAAATCCTGATTTAAAATAGCTTAAAAAATTAGCAAATAAAGATTTTCATCTTATTTTTATTTTTTACTTTTGTTAATTTCCATTTTTCAACTAAATAATCCACGTTTCCTCCAAGAACTTTAGTATTTTTAGGATTTAATAATAAAAGATTTGATTTGATTTTTATTTGACCATTCAAATAAATTTTGGTACCAGGTGGTGTATTAAGACTTAAATATAATTAGTCAACATTTAAATTTATTTCTTGTTTAAATTATTAAGATTACTTCAAATTTTGAATATTATCAAGTGTTAGACAGTTGCAGTTCGAAGTACCATCAGTTAGAACTAATTTATACATTGGAGGGGCTGTTTGAGAATGCTCGTTATCTTTTGGTGCACCTATGTTTCTTAATTTTACTAATTGTAAAACACAATTTGCTTCAAGCTTAAATTTAAAATTTTTTAAGTGTTTTTTAATTTTTCTAATTTTATTAAATACATTATCAGACTTTCCAGCAACAACTCCATCTGGTAGGCATTTAGAACCTATATTCCTTAAATCACACTTGAAATTTTATTAATAATCAAACAAAAAATTTAATAAATAAAAAAATAATTAATAAATAAAATACATTTAAAACTTTTTGAGTCAAAAGACCTAAATTTAAATTTGGCTGTTCAGCTAAAAATTCATCAATAGACTCATTAGTTATATTCCAACCAGATTTAATCAAATTATTTTTTAAATCATCTTTAGGACTCATTTTTTATTAGTTTTAAATAAAAAAAATTTATCTTTAAAATTAACAAAAATTTTTATTTAAAAATGAGTTTATTTTATTTAATAAATTTTACAATAATAATTTTTTTTTTTTTTTAAATTTAAAATTTCATTCTTCTTCTTGTTCAGCTCCTTTTCTAATTTAAAAAAAACAATTGAAAATATATTTTGACTTTTTATTTTTCAAAAATTAAATTCTTACTTAACAAATTGAATAGCGCTTTTTCCTTTAGTTGAGTTAATCATGTTTTCTTTTGTTGAATTTGAAACCGAGTTGAGCTCTGCTTCAGCAGCTGATTCAAGACTCTTCATAGCATCTTTACCTTCTATTTAATTAAAAATTTATAATCTATCAAATAATATTTTATTTTTTTAAAAATTTTTTCTCTACTTTGTTCAGGTACAACCATTTGAGCGGTCATGAAATTAAATTCGACATTAAATGTTGCTTGAACTGATCGCTTAATACGTAACATTTCTCTAACAGTATCCTCGTTTCCATGAGCAACTTCAAACTCTTTCCATGTTTGCCAGAATTTCGAATTAGTCTTGACAAAATAAAAAAATATATTTTTAATTTTTAGATTATTTTTATTTAAATAAAAACACTTTTGGATCGCATATTTGAGAGCAATGAACATAAATAGCCCTGGCACGATCGATTTCACCTAATTTACGTTCCATATCCGCATAACGCATGCAAATTTCTCTTTAAATAGATTTAAGTTATTTTTTTAAATATATTAAAAATTTGATTTAAATAAATAAAACATTTTTAAAGAAAATTGAAATTAATACGCACTTTACTTGTTCATCTGGTAACACATCAATTGCTTTCTCAAATATTTCTCTAGTTGCAGTAACACCTTTCATTGAAGCTACTTGCTGAATATAAATGTTATACATCTTTTGTTTTAAATAGTTTTTAAATAAGTATATATGATTCACAAAGAAAATTAAAATAAAATTTTAATACTTCATATCTGTCTTCAGCTAAAACAGCTTCAGTTGCCCTTTCGTATATTTTAATAGCTCTGCGAGCTAGACCATGGTTCTCTTCTAATTTAGCATAAAGCAAGTAAATCTCTTTTGAATATTTTTGTGGTATACCATCAAGACATTGTTCAAACAAATCTCTTAATCTTTCTAATTTATTTCCACCCTTTTTTTTTTAAAGATTTTTAAAAATTCTTTTTTTAAAAATTCTTTTTTTTTTAAATAAAATTAAACCAACATATCTTGCTATAAACTTTGTCAAATATTTTAACCATATGTCATAAACGTTTGGCCATTTAAATAAAGAAATTCCTTTTTCATAAGCCTTATTTTTTTAAATAAAAATGAATTTGCTTTGTCTAAAATTGTTGATTTTATTTTTAGTTTTACTTTAAAAGCTTCTTCAAAATAATTGTGCTCTTCCAAAAAAAGTCCAAAATTAATGATTATTTGAGGTGTTGCTATTCTTAAATCAATTATGTTTTCATAAACTTTTTTTGTACTCTTTACTCAACAAGAATAAAGTTTTTATTGGTTTTTTATATATTTTTAAATTAAAAAAAATCCAAACTTCAAATGTTCCAAAACTTTCTTCTAAATCAGCATACATAGACCAAAGTTTAAGACTTTTGTACAATCGATTTTGAACCGGTTCATTCGGATCAAAATAATCGTACTTTTGTTTCGGTATAACACAAGCTCTTTGCATCAGTTTAAGAGCATTGTTTGAATTGCTTTAAAAATAGTTTTGAATTTCATTAAAATGTTTTTTTTTTTTATTTTTAAATTTACTTGTGTCTGAGTTCCATTTCAACCCATTCACACCATATATTGGCCAATTCATCTACATTTTTATAACTTGTTTTGACCGCTTTTTCAAATATTGATTTGGACTCTTCAATTTGATTATTGTTTTCATAAAACTTGGCAAAATCGATCCATAACAAATGGTATTTTCCATTTGCTTGTTTTGGATCAACCGTTTGAATAGCCTCGGTGAACGTTTCGACAATCTTTTATTATTTTTTATTTTACATTTAAAATTTAAAAAAAAGAAGAAATATAAGAAAAATTAATTTACATCTTTAGGCTTTTCTTCGTACAGTTTAACTCTTTTTAGCCATTCTTGAACATTGTGTGGATTTTGTCTTAACAATACTCGATTGAGTAATAAAGGTCTACGGTCCATTAAATACTCTAAACGAGCCAATCTCATTTCCAATTCCAAATCATCTTCCTCGTCTAAGCCTTCTTTATTAGCCAAATCCATTAAATTTGATATTAAACTATCCTCAAATTGAGAATAAGCATCAAATATCTGAGTAAAATCTCTAACTGTTAAAACTTTAGATAAGCCTTCTTCATAAATATCTCTAGCTCGTTCGAAATTTCCTAAACCGATGTAATAAGAAGCTAATGAGTTCCATAACTGACCTATTTGATCAACATACTTTTGAATACCTTGTCTTAATATCGGTTCTACTTTTATTGTTTTAATTTTTGTAGGATTTTTGGCTAAAAGTTCACATAATTCATGCCATAACTTTATAAAATTAAGTTTAACATTTCATATTTAATTTATTTTTGTATAAAATAGTTACTTGATGCTTTGACTTGCCGTATTTAGAATGTATGTCTTCATTGTTTAGCAGAAACAAAATTTTATGAGCGCATTCATCAATAAGACCTATTTTTTGTAAATAGTTTGCATGGTCTTCAACATCTTCAGGTATCAGTTTTGAATATCGCTTGTACACTTTGACTCCAGTGTCTGGTATGTCGAATGTCTCGACTAATTTTAGATAAATAGGCCATATTCGATTATGCTGAGTGATTGGTAAAGAACGCAATGCTCTATCACATGATTTACGAGTTCTCGTAATTAGGCATTGTTCCAGTAAAAATTCGCAGTATTCAATCCAAATCCTTGGCATCTTAAAAAAATCAATTATTTACAAATTTTTAAAAAAAAATAATTGAAAAAAAATCAACTTTATTCATATAAGCAAGTGCTCTGTCATAAACTTGGTTTACTTCTTCGAATTCAGGATCGTTTATACACTTGTTTTTGAGATGAGCTCGTCTCAATTTTAAATAGCTATACCATAGTTTGTAACTACCAGGTAATTGTTTTAATGCACGCTCGTAGACAAGATAAACTGAGACCCAATTGGTACAAAATTTTGTTTTGTGTTCTATATATCTCATCCATGTTTTTAAGCTATATGGATTTCGGATACAATCTTCTTCATATGGTAAATCTTCATCATCAAAAAACATTTTTTTGTTTTCTTAAAATAAAAAATTAAAATTAAATTTTTTTTTTTTTCAATTTAATTTATTCAGTTCATGTATTTATTAAGATTTAATTTCAAAAAGACTTTGAAATATAAAAATTTAAATTTTGGGTTATTAATTGAACTAACAATTAATTAATTAATGATTGCAAATTTTTTTAGAATTTGTAACTATTGTCTTTGAGTTTGGACAAATGTTATTTAAATTAAGTTAAATATTATTTATTTTAAAAAAAATACAAAATTGCAAAAGTTAAAGCAAAATATCTCAGTCTATTTGAATTTGAATCATAATTTTTTTTTTTTTATATTTTTTATTATTTTATCTGAAATTAATTTAGAAATATTGCAAACCGGTTTTTTTAAAAAATAATTTAAAAAATGAACGCTTTAAATAATGACCCAGAAATGCAAAGACTTCTAGCCCAACAAGAGTTGTTTGAAAATGTTATTTAAATTTTAAAATTTCAAAATTAATATAAAAAATTTTAATAAAAATTTGATGTAGATTAAAAGGATTCAAAATATATGCTGGGATAAATGCATGCAAGATGGTGTTGATAGTTATTTAACATCTAAACAAGAATCTTGTTTGAACAATTGCGCTGATCGTTTTGTAGACGCTGTCGTTATAGGCACAAATCGAATTAATCAAAGAATATCTGGTTCATCTCATTGATTTTTTTTAAATAAAATTTAATTAGAATTTTTTTTTTTTTTTATAAATTTTATAAACTTTGTTTAGTAATAATTTACTAAATACGTATTTAAGAAAAATTTAGATTTTAAATAATTTAAAAAGATTTAAAATGAAACAACAAATAAAACGAATAGATGAAATGACTACCATTGAAGATATGCATTCCGAAGCTGATCGTCGTGTAGGTCAAGTGTTTAGAACAATGTTAATATTCACCAGTATGATGGTTTTAGGTCCGATTTCTACATATTTTTTATCTAAAAATTATATTGAGAGTAATTTTATTTTTAAGTTTTATTAAATATTAAATAATAATAATAATAATTAAAAATTGTTAATTAATATTTTTAAAAATAGAAAATTTTTCATTAAGCAAAGACGAAAGCTACATATATTCAGTAATTGCAAGCGTTGTTGTGATTCATGTCATATTAGGCGCATTTATATATATAGCCTGGAAAGATGCTAATTCAGCAGCTGATAAAAAAAAGAAACAATAAATATTAACATATCATCCATCACATTTCAGAAAATTTTTTTTATTTTCCAATTGATAGTTATCTATTTCCAAAATTTTTTAAAATATTTATTTTAATTTTAAAATTTTTGTATACCAAAAAACAATAAAACAGATTAAAATAAATTTATATTTAAAATTTACTAATATCATTTATTTCTATAATTAAAAGAATTTTTAAAAATCATATCATATTAAAAATTATTAATAATTATTTTATTTTAAATTAAAAGTATAACAATATTGATTTTGATGCTGTAAACATTTTATATACTTAACTGTACCACATAGACGTTTATTACTAAAATTGAAAGAATATGTTGTGATGGAAAAATTCATAAATTCTTTGCTTTCTAAATATTATTTCTATCAATAATTAATAGAATGGTCGAGTGTAAAGTATAAGAGATTTTTTAAGTCTTTCTAATATACTAAGTGTCTTCTTAAGTGTTAAGTGTATTAAGTATTTGCAAATTATATGCCGATGATAACATATTTACTCAGAAACAAACAGAATCTTCGGATTAATCTTAAATACTTTTGTTTATTTAGACTTAAAAATATTAAGGTAGCTTAAAGACTTGATACATTTTTAAAGAAATTTAATTTTTCTTTTTAACAATGAGTGAAATAATCTTAATTAATTGTTTCTATTATTATTATTATTTTCAAATTAAAACATCCCTATGACTCAAGTTTAGAATTCATTAAGTTTATATTTGAAATTTTAATCAATTTAACTTAATTATTTTGAAAATTGAAATAACTTGTTTTAAAAGATTTAAATTTTTTTAAATTTAAATATTTGATTGTGTTCATATAATTGCAAATTCGAGTTTGGTTTTGTCAATAGTTGTTGAACTGAATTATTTATTTCAGATTTTTCTTTATCTATCAACTACTATTTCACAAAACCAAATCGTTTTATGCAACTTTATTTGAATTTTTTTTTATTTAAAAAAGAAATAAAATTCTTTAATGGTTTTTATACATACTTAAAAATGAAGATTTAAATAAAAATTCTATTTATAAAATATAAGTCAAATTCCTATTTAAAAATATTAGATAACACTTAATTAGTAAATTGTCCAATGTCGATCTGGTTTTTTTTTGTTTTTGTTTTAAAATAAATTTATTAAAATAACCTTGTTTTATATTTAGTAAAATAAAAATATTTTAAATTCTTTATAATAAGTTAGCAATTAAAAATTCAAGCTTTAGAATATAATGATAATACAATTTGAATCCATTTTTTCTAATATTCCAAAATTTAAAAATTCTCATAGAGTTAACTACTTTTAGCTTTTTTTTTCTTAAATAAACTTATACTATTTTAAGTAACTTTATTCATAAAAAATATCCTTAAAGTATGTAACTAATGACTAAATTATAATTTTTGCTTTAATCTAAATATTTTTACTTAAAATTAATTTAATTAAAAATTTTTAAATAGTTCATAATACTGTATAGCTCGATCTAACCAAAAAATATTCTAAATTATTGACTTAATTCGTGCTTTCTTGAATCCTAGAAATAAAAAAATAAAATATTTTATAAAAAATTTAATTATTAAGCTTTTGCTGTAAATGAGTACTACCGAGACTTCACATCAAGATACATATTTCGTTAGAAAAACTAACAGTATGAATGACTAGTTTAAAAAATGAATAAAAATTCCTTATAAATAGATTTATTGTATCTTTTTTTTTTCAAATCTTAGAATGTGTAGTTATGAATTATGGCTCTTAGGTGCCTAAATAATTAAATTGACGATTTGTGTATAATAGAAAAATAATTAAATAAAAAATTAGAGTTTTTAAAATATATATTTTCTAATGTTTTATTTTTTTTTTAATAAATTTTTTTAATTTCTTTAAAGTACTATTAAAATAAAAATAATAAAAAATTGAGATTTTTTATTTTTTCAAACACCCAGTGGTGATTCGAATAAATATTATATTTCAACAATAAAATTTTTAACCGATATTTTATGCATTTAAAAATCAATAAGATGCCATAAACTAAATTTTAATTAAAAAAAATTTTAAATCTTTTTATAAAATTGATATTATTGCGCAATTTTTTTTAAAAATTCTTAAAATTATTTATTTAAGTTAAAAAGCATTTGCTTAATTTATATATGCTTAATTTTAAAATAAAACATGGAAATTTTTTTTTTACCAAGAAAAAACATGAGTCAATAAAAGAGTTGGTGTTTTAGAATTTTTTGAAATTAAAAAATATTTTTTTTTTAGAATTTTTTTTATTACGTAATTAACTGTTAATATTTAAAAAAATATATTTTATTTTATTGAAAATTGAATAAAATAAAATAACTGAAAATAATATGATAAATTTTCATTAATTTTAGATCAGGAAATAATTTTGGTTAAGAAAAAAAATGTCCCGATAATTTTTTACAGTAATCGTAGAAAAAAAAAAATCTATATTAAAATTAAAATTAAACATCATAGAGAAATATTTTTTAATTTTTTCAAATTTGAAAATTCTAATAAAACATTTATTTACATTTTAATAAAATTAAAAAAATAATAATAAAAAAAAAAAAAAATACTCAAGTTCTAAATACACTATCAAAAAAATATTTAAAATTCGAAAAAATCGGAAAAAGTTTAAAATTTAAAAAATATTTATTGATTATTTGAATTATTTTGTTTATGACTATTAATCGATGGAGGATTCAATAAATTCATAAAATTAAACTGTTGTAATTGCATTTTATGCAGATCGCTTTGTGAAGTAATATTTGTAATCAAATTTGCCATTTGATTAAAATTTTGGGGCAAATTGGTAGTATTATTTTGAAACAATTCTTCTAAGTTCATCGATGAGTTTAGACTTGTGTTTGCCAATTTTTGTTGTTGCGTTACAGGTTTATTTTTGAACTGATTTATGACTGAATCATAAACATTGTGTTTGGTTTGGGCCAAAAATTGTTCTTGTTGTTGTTGTTGACTTAAAAGCTGAGCTGTTGTTGGCGTAGTTGGAGTGGTTGGCAAAACGGCTGTTTGATTCCTATTTACGTTTTGGGACAGAACTTGTTTGTTTAGAGCAGTATTATTTAAAGGTGTTGAGAATGTTTGATTAGTCGAATTTGTACTTGAACTTGATTGAGGTTCTATTTTTACTTGTTTACCATTTTTGCTCGAGATGTTTATTATTGGTTGATTTAGTTTATTTAAGCTAGTTTGAGGTGTTGCTGGAGTGGTCGGAGCTGATATTGTTTTAGATAAATTTTGGTTTATTGTATTTAGATTTGATGTGTTTGATTGTTGTTGTTGCTGATGTTGCTGTTGGTTATTTGCTCTTTGTTGTTGGCAATATCTAATTTGATATATATTTAATAAAACATTTTTTTGCATCCAGTTTTTGGGCCATAAATTTAATAATTCGGTTTCAAAAAAGTTATCTATATAACTAAGCTTGAGATTAGAATCGTTTGCATTTTGAGATGGCGATGGAGAGTTAAGATGGCTCGATTTTTGATTAAACAAGCTTATTTTTAATTGTATTATGCTAACTATTAATTCTCTAGTCTTTTCAGTCAATTCAAATTTTTTTCTTGGCGGATTAAGCTTCTTTTTAAGCTCAATCGACTCAGGTGTATTACTCTTTTCTAACAAGAGTTTATTCTTATTATAATCATCGAGTGATTTTGAGTATTTCTCCAAGTTTTTAGGCATTTCTAAGTCAATTTCATTTTTAAGCTCGTTCATTTTTTTCTTGAGAACATTCTCGATATTTTTTAGCTTAATTTGACTTACTATTGAATTATATTTTTTTATAAAAATATCCTTGTTTAACTCAAACGCTTCAGATAAATAATTAATACAAAATTCTTTTGATCTTGGTAGATTTCGATTATTATTTCGTATTGAGCAGTCTATTAAATAGATCATATTATTTATTTGAGGTGAATCAAAAAATTTAGAAACTTCCATTTTTTGTTTGGACAAAACGTACTCATTTTTTAAATATAACAATTTATTTCGTAAATCTTCACTTAAATCGGGGAATGAAACTTGAGGTGAATTTTGATGAAGTGGAGATTGTTGCTTTAGATTTAAAGTTTGCATCTGGTTTGTTGTTTGAGGTGTACGTGGAGTCGTGGGCTGAACAACTGCTTGAACTGCTTGAACCGGTATTGTGGTTGGTTTATTTTGTATTTTAGACTGTTGCGTTTGACTAGAAGTCGGTGTTGTAGTGCTTTGGTGATCGTTTTTTATTGATAAATTTAAACCAGGACTTTGATTTACTTGAGGACTAGAATTTATTGTTTCTTTGTTTAGCATGCGTCGACAACATCTAAACAAAGCCTCTTTATTACGATTTAGTTTAAATGAAACATAATTAAATATTTGTGACTGGAGTTTGAGACGTTTGCTTTCCGAGTAGATTTTTAGTAATATAGCTTTTAGCTCGGGCAATAATGGTTCCGAAGAAGAGTTCATTTTTTGACTGTGCAGTTCAATTAGCTTATTTATTAATTGCTTAAAATCGTTAGATATATTATCTGGTAATGTACTAGTTTGAGTATTTATAGATTGGCTTATATTTTGATTAGATTTAAAAGAAGTATTTGCGATTAGACTAGTTCTATTTTGGTCTGAGTTTACCTCTTCTTCGACATCTATGTACTCATTGCTTTCATCTTTTTTTATTATCACTTGAACCAAACTTTTTTCTATTTGGTTTTTTTCATTCAAAATTTGGGTTTGAGCTGAATCGATTTTTTTCTTTTTGAAGCCATTCATTTCTTCTATTTTTAGATTCGATTGAGCTTTTTCAATTGATTGGTTTAAATTGACATCAATTGATTGAGTATCATTTTTTCTCTTTTTGTTATTTATTAACAATTGATCTGAATTGTTTTCTTTATTTTTATTTTCATCTTCGTTTAAATTTTCTGATTCTCCAGACTTTTGCTCATCGTCTTCATCATCTATAACTCTTTTTTTTGAGCTTTTCTTTTGAGCTTGATTACTTGTTATTTTACAACTACTGTTCGAACTAGCCAAATCGATCTCTGGAATGTTTTTGTTATTTTTAGTCTCTTGCTCTGTTTCTTCATCTTCGTCATCTTCATCTGATTGAGTACTTGTTTCATCACTTGATTCGCTACCACTCTCATCGGAGCTTTCTTCTTCACTATCAAAATCATCGCTGTCCGTGTAATCTTCATCTTCAGATTCATTTTGATCTACATTTTGATCGGTTAAAGATTGTTCATTTTTAGATTTTTTAGAAGTTTTTTTATATTCATCGATAGTTTTAAGCTTTAATTTTTTACTATTTATATAAAAACCGCCGTGTTTTGGTACCATATTTTTAGGCAAACGGGCATCTTGGGCATCTGAGTTGTCTATGAAAGAATCACTTTCGTCATAACCTTTTCCTAAATAGCTAAAATCTTGAAGTTTAAACTTATTCAAATCAAAATCATAATCAGATTTTTTAGATTTTTTTTTGGGTTTTATAACAGATTGATTTGAGTCTTCTTCTTGGTCAAAATTGGAGTAGTCATCTTCTAAATTGTCGTTTGATTCTAGACCTTCGTCATCGTCAAGTTCTTTGCTTAAAATTATTTTTTGACGGAATTTGTTGAGTAAATCTTTTATTTTTTTAGATTCAATTTTTAATTCTTTGTCTATTATTGGCAGATCGGCGCTTTTGACCACAGTTTGCTCGGATGATTGTTTTTTTTTTAATCTTTTAGCTAATTTAAATGTTTTTAGAGCTAATTTGTTGTAGTTGTATTCTGTAAATTTTTCACTTGATGGTTTGTTCAGCTTCAAGTCAAATCTAATTGAAGGTATCTTAAGTTGGCTTTTTTTGCTTTTGTTTTTATCGATAGGAATTAAACCATTGCTGAAATTTGTTTTGTTCGATTGTGAGCTAGTTTGGGCTTTGTTAAAAGCTGGAGAAGCGGATCTGGCTGCTAGTGACACATGATTTGATAAATTTAGTTTAAAATCATTCATCTGCATTAAAATTTAAAGTTAAGAAAAAAAAAATGATTGAAATTTGAGTTTTTATTATTTTTTTTTTTTTTATTTATTTATTAATAAAATAAAAAAAAATTCTTGGTTTTATATAAATTTTTGAAATTTCAGCTAATAATTAGAAATGTAATTGCAAAAATAATATTATTTTTGATTAAATTTGAAGAAAACAAAATTTTAAATAAAAAAAAGCAAAACAATTAAATTGTAAGAAAAATAAAAAAACATAGAAATTAGGTAAAAATATTCTTGGATTTTAATTAAAACAATTGAAAAAAAAGACAAATTTAAATAAACTAAAACCAAAATTTCAAATTTGAAACTAGAATATTACACACATCTTTCAATTTACTTCAAAGCAAGTCATGATATATTAAAATTTAAAAATTTTGAGCTTATTTTAACCGCTTTATATACACATTTTTTTATTCTTTTAAATTTCAAATTTAAAATTAATCTAACTTTAAAAAATGAATTTTGATGGAATATTACAAATTAAACCAACACAACAATTCAAAAACGTATTAATGGTTGATGAAAGCTTGAATCACAACCAATTTATGAATACTAGTGTAAATACTTCTCCTAAAACACGTCCATTGCCTAAATTTTTCGCCGAAACAGCTCAGTTTTCAACCAAAAAAGAACGAGAGACTCCAAAATTAAGCGAAATTCATCCACCTAAGCCACCAATTAAAAGTTGCCCACCCATAAGTCGCCTAAGACCGCACCGAAAACCGGATCATGAAGGCGCTAAGGTTATTTCTTTTCTAAATAAAAATTCTCATAATGAATCCGACTTGTTAAGCAAATATTATGATGATAAAAAAAATGATCTGTTTTTTGAACAATGTTTTATTATCGAGGGTAATTTGGGGTGTGGCTCGTTTGGTAAGGTTTATAAAGTTAAATGTAAAGATGATGGCAAATATTATGCTGTTAAAAAATCAAGAGAAAAATTTAAAGGTTCATCGGATCGTGTAAGAAAACTAGAAGAAGTTGCTAAGCATGAAGAGTTACCACCACATCCCAATTTTGTAAAATTTTATCGTGCTTGGGAGGAAAAGCAACGTCTTTATATTCAAACAGAACTTTGCCAAATGAGGTTTTTAAATTCTTTTGCATATTTTCTACAAATTCTTTTTTTACTGTATCCTCTTGCCTGCTTCTCTTAGAAATAAAGTTAAATTTAACTTTTTTTCTATAAATTTAATAATTTTTGATTGGAAGTTTTTTAATAAGAAAAAACTGAATTTACTTTTAAGTCTAAAGAGTAACAGTCAAGAGAATACGATAATAATAAACCTACTACTATTACTAATTTTGATTTAAATTTTAAGATTTCAGTTTTTATTTCTTTGTTTCAATTTTAAAAAAAAGCTAGTTTAATTTAGTCTGAAAAGAATTATAAATGTTATTCGGAATAATTTTTTCAAAATTTTTTTTCATCCGATTGATTTTAGTGAAATTTAAAATTGAGACTATTATGAAAAACATTTAGGTTTAGGGAAACGTCTTAAAACTCTTAAATCTACTTTAAGTAACTTATATTTACTTTCTATATATTTTTTTAAATAATTTAATATTAATGGTATTTAACTTAAACATTATAAAATATTTTAAATGAAACTTAAGCCTGAGCACTTATGCTGAAAAACATCATAATATACCAGAAGAAACAATATGGCAGTTTTTGATAGATTTGCTGCAAGCACTTAAACATTTGCATGATCGCAAATTTGTGCATATGGATATAAAGCCAGAGAATATTTTCATTTCATATGAAAACAATTGTAAATTAGGAGATTTTGGTTTAGTTGTAGATTTGAACAAAGTAAAAACATTCAATAATAAATTCTGAATAAATATAAATAAATTTTTTATAGAATGATTTAAAAGAAGTACAAGAAGGAGATCCAAAGTATTTGGCACCTGAAGTATTGCACTCAAACTCGAATATATCATGTGCTGCGGACATATTTAGTCTTGGTATGACCATACTAGAACTAGCAACAGATTTGGATTTACCTCGAGGTGGCGAAGCATGGCATCAACTAAGAAATGGTCAAATACCTAATAATTTAGTTAGTTCATTGAGTAAAGATTTAGTTGAAATAATTATGAAAATGATTGAGCCAGATCATCTAAAACGAGCGAATGCAGACGATTTGCTGAATATGCCCAAAATTAAAAGTTTATTGAATAAAACGAAGCGAAAAAGATTATATTCTAATTTAGAAAGCAGATTTGAATATGTTTATGATGTTATCAAAAATATATTTTTAACTATATGGTTTTTTTTTATCTATCCATTTAGAAAAATAAAAAATTTCTTATTTTCTTTCGACAATTTGAAAAATAAAAATCAAAATTTACCGATAGGAAATAATAATATAAATGATAATAGCAAAATTGTCGATAAACAGAATACTTCGACGCCAAAAAAAACCGAATGTTCAAATGGTCTGGTTTTGTCGATGATGAATGTTGATGACGATGAAATAAACAATGATCATTTAAATATCAATGAAAGCTTTACAGTAAACAACAACTCATATTTAAATCCATTGATCGACTCTTCATCGTCTTTTAGTGATCAAAGCGATTTTTCTCTTTCCAATAGATACAAAAGTATGAGAAAGACACGAACAGAGCCACCTTTGAATAAATTAAAAAAATCCAATTTATCAATCAATCTAGACATGTCTCCTACTAGTTCAATATCACCGATAAGGACTCCGCCATGGAAACAAGTATCTATTCAGAATTCTAAAGAGAATACACCTCTTGGATTAACACGGCAAAAGTTAAACTTTGATGAAGATGATGACGAAGAGAAGAAAAAGAAAAATTGTTTAATTTAAATGAAATAAAAAAATTAATTTTAAATTATTTTTGGTTAAATTTAATTTTTTTTTCGAACATGAATACCTTTATCAATTTAATGAATGTTTCGATATTTGGTTTTATATATTATATTAGTAAAAATTTACCAAATTTATGTAAATAAAGTTAAAAAAAATAAAAAAAAAAAAAATTCTAAATTAAAATATTTCTAAATTTGTCTTAAAAAATATTTATTTTATTACATTTTTTATTTAAATTGTATTTTTAAAATTTAAAATAAAAAAAATTAATATTTTTTGTTAAAATTAGTAAAATAGTAAAATTTGAAATTTAATTAAAAATATATATAATTTAATTTTCTGAAAGATAATATTGTTTTTTTTTTTTTTGCTTAATAACTCATCAATAATTTAATAATTTAAAAAATACTATTTAATTAAAATTCAATTGATAATTTATAATGTAAAGTTAGACAATAACTGAAAATTTTAATTTCAATAAAAAGTATTTTTCTACTCATTTTTATTATTTTTAATTTTTTTTATTCAAAATAAGCTAGCATTTAGGATAAAGCAAGGTAAACTTAGCTCAAAATTTATTTAAAAAAGTTATTAAAAGTTTCTTTTATTAAAAAAATTAAATTCAAAGAGTCTGATAGAATAACTTACATTTTACGATTTTAATGCTAGGGTTTTCATCTAATCGCATAGTTAAACAACATTGAGCTTATTTGTTATTCGGATTAGTGATCATTAGCTATATTTTTTGATAAGATTTTTATAAAATAATATTTAATATTTAATTCTAATTTATTTGAACTATTTTTATTTAATAACTAATTTACCTTGTGGCAGGTTTTTTGAAGTACCAAGACAAATATTATGTTTATTTCTTAAAATCTTTAAAAAAAAGCTAAATAAATAATAAAAAATATTTCAAGTCATATGCTTTTAAAACTTACAAAAAAATTGAATTTAATTTTAAATTTGAAATTATCTTTTTTAAAATATTAAAATTATTTATAAAATGACTTCTGTTGGTAAGTTTTTGGTCAATTCATTTTAAATTTTATGTGTTGAAAATCTTAAATTAAATTCAGAAAGCTTTGATTCAGATTCAAAAACATTTTCGTATTGCTTGGGTTATCAAATATCCAATTTTGCTTTAAACAATTCTGGAAATAAGATAATTGTAGGCGCTAAAGGTCTATAAGCCCATGTTATTTAATTTTTTTTTTTTTTTAATTAAAATTTAATCATAAAAATAAAAGACTGGGAACTTCTGAATATTGGCGAAGACAGATTCACATCGGTAAATATTCTAAGCACAAGAACTTTCAATTTCAGAGTTATGGACATATGCTGGTCAAAATTGGACGACACTCTAGTAGCTTCGTGTGGCTCAAACGGTGATTTACATAAAATAATTGTCACACCAACAGAATTAAAATTAGAAAATGCTTATAAATTTCACGACCGAACCGTTAACAAGATTCATTTTCATCCTAATGAGCCTAACTTTTTAATAAGTGGAGGACAAGATGGAAATATAAAGCTAGTTGATTTTAGAATTAGAAACGAAAACAATCCAGTTTCAGTATTCAAACAAAATGCTCATGATAAAGTTACCGATTTACAATTCAACCCTTCTATTACTATGAGCCATCAATTCGCTAGTGGTTCTGAATCTGGATCTGTTTATGTACTATTTAAACATTTTTATCTAAAAATATGTTTTTTTGAAATTAAATCAAAAGATTTGGGATACAAGAAATACTAAATATGAAAAAATGTATCGTGCTCATTTAGGCGTAGTGCATTTAGACTGGCACCCAGAAGAAAAGTATTGGTTAGCTACAGCCACATCATCTTCTGATCGTCAAATAAATGTAATTTTTTTTATTTAATATTAATTTGGACAAATAAATAATAAATTGTTAAGGTAGTTGATTTATCTACAGATAAAATGAATTCAATTCATTCGATAACTAATTCAGAAAGTGTTTCGAGCATAAAATGGCGCCCAAAGCGAAAAATGCAAATTGGAGCATGTCTAGGTGGTTTTGGTCATTTGTACATATGGGATTTCATGAGACCGTATGTACCTTATGCCTCTTTTGATTTAATTACAAATAAAGTATCAAATTTTATGTGGCGAAACGGTCCTAAATCAATAATAGCATCAACTCGCTTACCAAACAACCGTAGCAAATTATACAATTTTTGTGTCTCTGAAGCAGTCAGACCAGCCGATCACTCGACTCTAGTAAGCGTAGAAATGGATATAAATGGTTCTATTGCATTTGCTGTCGGAGTTGGTGATCCAAAAAAGCCAGATCTTCCCAAAGAACGTAAAAAATTTTTAAAAAAAATAACAAATTATTTTATATTTATTTTTATAAAAGCAATTGAAGTAGATAAATTGAGCAGTTGTTCTGATAATAATGAAAAATTTCAAATAACTCAAAGTGTTTTGTATTTTGATGACAAAAAACCGGTTATTTAAATATTTTTTCTTCTTTTGAATATTTAAGTAATAAATATAATTTTATTAGTATGTTCGCACCGATTGGTTTTATTATTCATCTAGTAATTATAAATTTAAAAATGGGACTTTTGAAGAATTATGTGACCATAACGCTCAAGTTGCTTATTCTTACAAAAAAATAGATGTTAGTATTTTTTTAAATAAATTCAATTAATTCAATTTATCTAAATTCAAACAAGGTCTATAAAAACTGGATGATTTTGAAAACACTTTATAAAGAGAATGATAAATATGAATTAAAAGAAGAAGATACCAGTAAAGTAAGCTCAAATTTAAGCAATCCAAAACAACTGCAATCAACAAATAAGTTAAATCAAGTAGATTCAAATTCAACTATTCAAATACCGCTAAGTGCTTTCACACAAGTAGCCACAATAGTAAATGCATCATCATCTTCAAACACTTCTGTAAATAATTCATCATCTTCTAGCGAAATTACTTCTGGTAAATTTAGACATAATATTGAAGCTTAAGAAAATTCTTTTTTCAATATTATCAAAATAGATCATAGTGGGGTAGCCACAAATTTAGAAAATATTCCAAATTCAAACAGTCAAATTAAAGTATCCAAAGAAGCCATCTCAATAAGTGACAAATTAAACACATTTCGTCAAAACGAAAATTTTTATGTTACTACAACTGCTACTAGTGATTTAAATACTTTATCAAATTTAGAATTAACTGATGAAAACAATTTGATTAATACGAGTCATTTAAATAGATTCGAGGAAGAAGAAGATTATTCTTTATTACCAAATGATATAATAGAGTTTAATAATATGGATGATTTAATAGATTTTTTTAATAACAATAACACAAATAATAACAATAATAATAATAATCTTTTAAGTGAACAAAGTGAACATCTAAGCAGTAACAACATTATGGAAAAAAATCAATTTAAAATCGGATCAGTGCAAACAAATTATACAGCTAATGAATTAGCATGGTTTTTTTCAAAGAATAACAGCAGTTCTAATAACCAAATCGATAACTTTGGATCAGAAAAATTTGTTTTTTCAAAACAATCTCAATCTTTAAATCAAATAGATTCGAAAGTTTCAAACAAAAATTTAAACATAAATACTTTAACCGATATTGATCAAAATAGACTAAACGAATTGAATAATTGTTTTGAAAGTAAATTAGCAGATGATATAAATAAAATGAATTTTGACGATTATTTCAATCAGTTGTTGTTGTATTATATTAATGAAGAGGTAAAAATTTAAATAATTATCTTCCAATCTGAAAACTTTATTTTCAAAATTTTCATCTCAGTTGATTGGCCTTGAAATTTATTTCAATTCATTTGTTTCAACTCATATTTATTTGAATAACTAAGATGATATATAACTTAGTATTTAACAACTTGTATAGGCTTATAATACGGAATATTTTTACCTAGGTATCTAAAATTAATACATTTCGTATCTAAAATTATCTGAATTGGTATCTAAATTAATTTATCCAGTATCTAATTTAATTTATCAAGTATCTAAATTAATTTACTAGTATCTAAATTAATTTTCTAGTATCAAATTTAATTTATCAAGTATCTAACTTAATTGATTAAGTATCTAAAATAATTTATCTAAGCAGAACTTTAATCATCATCTTAATCCAAACAGTTTTAGAATTCGTAAAACTTTTTATTTTTCCTTATTTTTTACTCTTTATTTTCCGTTTAACCGAATATTACTTTAGATACTAAAAAAAGGATTTAGATACTAGATAAATCAAATTAGATACCAAAAAAAAGATTTAGATACTAAATAAATTAATTTAGATACCTGAGTAAAATACAAGCCCTTATAACATAATTTTGGTAAAATTTTTTAAAAGTTAATCAAATAAATATGAGTTGTAATCAATTATAAAACAAATGTCCAAGCCATTTGATAAAATAAAATTATTAATATCAAAATATATTATTGGTTACAATTTTGAAATAAAATAAAAATTTATTGTTAAAATAATTTTTTAATATGCTTAGTATGAATGAATGCTTTCACTGTAAAAAACTTAATTGGGTTTAGCTCTTCTAAAGCCAAATTTAATTCTGATTTGGTAAAAATAATGCATTAATCAAAATATTTTCTTGTTTAATTTAGGCTTAATTTTTTTCAATTTTTATCTAAACTAAATTCAAAGCTTCATTTTTAATAAAAAAACTAGCAAATATTATATAATCCTAAAAATAATTTAAAAACTATTTTTAATAAATTTAATTAATTACTATTAAAATTAATATATAGAATGATTTGACAACAACTATATTCATGTTTCTAGTAGCTACAATTAAAGAAAAATTTGATAAATCTAAAATAGAACCAATTTATTTAGATGAATGGTTCTCTCAATACATTGGTAAATTAAATTTTTTTTTTCATTTTAATGAGAAATAATTTGTTTTTATTTTTTAGAAATTTTGGCTAAATTTGAGCTTTGGAATTTAAGAACAGAAATTATCAAAGCATATCAAAGTGATGCAATCAAAAGTTTGACTCAAAAATCATTAATTTACACTGTTATGTGTGCCATGTGCAAAAGAACTATTATACAAAACAATTTTGTATGTAACTCATGTAAAAAAATTGCATTTTTATGCTCATATTGGTAAGATCTTTTTGTTTAAAAGTTTAATTTTTTAAAATAGCTAATTTTGTTTTAAAAATTTAAAAGTCATCTTCCAGTTAAGAGATTATATGCTTGGTGCCATAGTTGTTGTCATGGTGGACACTTGGATCACATGTTAAAATGGTTTAAAAAAAATACCAAGTGTCCAACTGGTTGTGGTTGTAATTGCAGTCCCAATTTTAAGCAAAATCAACAAAATATTTAAAAAATTTATTATTTTTTAAATAAAAATTTATTTATTTTTTAATTAATTTAAAAAATTTTTTTTCGAGATTTTAAGATAAATAAAAACTAAAAATTTAATTTCAATTTTTTAAAAACTAATTCAAAGTTTTAACAGCTAAATATGTGAACATTTTTAAATATTTGGTTTGAAGTATTTTAGTCAGATTATTAATATTGGACAAGCCATCTTTATGCTGACGAATTAGTGCAGTACTTAAGACTGAAAAGCGTTCCGTATTTTGATTAGATGGATCATGAGGTAACATATAGAATGGTGCTTTTTCGAGCTTAATTTTTAATACGGGTCGCATAATACATAAATTAGAAGTGAACATTCTTATTTGAAAATCGTCGTCTTCAGCACCCCAGCCAAAATATTCATTAGAAAAACCATTTACGTTTATAAAATGATCTAAACGTAACGATAAAATACCACCCGTTAAAAATTGATTATAAACACGTTCTTGTTTATTTTTCAAATTGTAAACTTTGTTTGATAAATGCCAAGGCATTTTCCTACATCTATAATCACCTAACTCATTTAAAAAATCATCATTCTGAGATGGTATCAAATCAACATCATGAATCACGATACAATCAATTTTTTCATTATTTAAATTCTCAATTACATAATTTACAGCTGTATTTATTAATCTACCTTTATTGAATTTAGATTCCATATCGATTTGCTCTACAATTAGAATTCTATATGAAAATTTATATTTAAAATTTTGCAAATAAGAATGTATATTTAATAAAAATAATTTCAAATTTTCTAATCTTGATCTACTAAATGGTATAACAAAAACGATATTGTCTAAATCGTCTAGAGCACAAGGTTTATTTGTTTCTATTGGTGGCTGGTAAAAGCCACCTAGTTTTAAATTATCAAACAAGGTTTCGTTTAACATTAAACTTTCGTCGAATGGATTAAAATTGAATTTTAAACTTAAAATTGTTTCATAATTGCTAAGATTTTTTTGCTTTATAACTGATTGCTCTATTTTTGAATTAACATCTTCATGTTTTGATGATATTGAGCATTTTTTATTTGATACATATTTATCGCTTATTTTTATTCCCAAGTCTCTAGTTACATATTCACAAGAAACATCTAAACGGTATATATCTAATATGTTCAATTTTAATAATAATTGATTTTTAGATATTTGTAATTCATCATTATGATTACAGGATTGGAAAATTGATTTTAAATGACTAGATTTGTATGAGGACAAATAAATATAACTGAATATAAACAAAAAGTTTATTAACGTCAAACAAAATATCAAGCTGAACCCAAACCTAAAGCTTGCCATTTAAAATATTCTACAATTTAATTTTTTAATAATATTAATTAATATAATAAAAGATAACTGCATAAACTACTTTTCAAAATCAACATAAAGTATTAAATTTTAATGCTAAATAAATTTAACAAACAAACTTTAGATTATTTATTTAAAAATTTAATTGAAATATATACATAAAATGGTTATCCAAAATGTTCCAAAATGGTTATCGAATCATGGTGTTCCAAAATGGTTATCGAATTAAACTGAATCTTCAGTACTATGTAAATATGGCTTAGTTTTATTTTTAGATGTCGCAGTTCATAGTTATTAGATTTTAATATCATAAATTATATCATTATGATTTTATTTAAGCTTTGATATTTTCAAAAAAAATTTTCTTTTATGTAAGGCAGTAGATATTTATACATAAAACATCAATTAGTAAGTAATAAGAAGTATGAAAAAAGAAAAGTGTATTTTTAATAATATTTAAGATCATTTATTAAATTTTTAATAATTTTTAAAAAACTAGTTTCTATTAACACCACTTTGAACTCTTTTTGCTAGCAAAGGTTTACTGTTTGCAGTCACTAAGCTGCTTTTGTAAAAAAAAGTTTGCAAACTAGTTTTATCTTTCGTTTCATTTAAAAAACTGTTGTTACTATTTTGATCTTTCTTATTATTAAAATCGAATTTGTTTGAATTTGAATATTTTGATTCTAATTCTTGAATATTTTTATAATTGCATTCTAATTTTAACTTGAACTCAGATTTATAAAGTTTAAAATTATTTTCTATAGTTTCTCTAATTTGGCTATCTTGATTTATACTTTTATCTACTAAATTATCTTTATCTTGATTGTTATTTTCTTCAACATCACTGACATCTTCACTACTTGTTGCTTCAGTGTCACTTTCTATTTGATAGAATTGACGAATTTTTTCTTTGACATCATTCTCTTTCTTTTCTTTTTCTACTACTTTGTTAGATGATTTATTTGGTTCTCTAAGAAACTTTTTTGTAGATGTAAAAGTTTTCGGTTTTGATAATGAAATTTTTGAAAAGCTTTCTATTAAACGAGATTTTGAATTTAAAATATCAATTCTTTCCCGTTTATCAAAACTTGTTTTGGATATACGATTTTTATTTCTATCTAAGCTAGATTTAATTTTTCTTGTATCAAGTGCTAATCTGTAAAAGTGTCTTTCTAATACTAAATTTTTATTGTTTTCCTAATAAAATTATAAATATAATTATAATAAAAAAATTTAATTCAATAGTTGGTAAAAATGAAATTTTTACGATGTATTCATTTTCACGTAAAATCAATTCTTCTAAATCAGAAGACCATCCGAGCTTTTTAACTAAACAATCAACGCTGCTAATCAAATCACCTAATATTTGAATGTCTATTACTTTTTTTAATTCTTTTAAATGGACCTACTGATTCTTTGTTCATTAATAATCTAATTGTATTCGAATTTGAGTATTTTAATAGGTTTGCGAATGGCTCTACCTATTATGTATAAGAATTATTGATTTTATGAATGAAATATTTAATTTTTTAGTTTTACTTCTAATGAGGTTCCCATCACAATTATGCAATCTGCTGTTGAAAAATCAGTTTCATGTAAATTGTAAAAAATTTGTGGTAATTTATCACCAAAAAAAACTATGTCCTTTTTTATATATAGTTAATAAATTTATTTTTTAAAAAAATTACATTCAGCTAATTAATTAAATCAAGTGAAAAAAATCCAGGAAAATTTAAATTTAAAATAAAAATTAAAATATATTCTTTAAAATTTTTTACAAATCTTATTAAGGTTTTTTCGAATATACGAATTAATTGTTAAAAATATTTAAGTTTTTTTCAAGTTTTTTTTAACAAAATTTAGCATTTAATCTTTAAACACTTGATTATCATCAAAAACAAGAGTTAAGAGTAAAACTTAATTTTTTGTTTTATTTAGAATAAAAACTCAATTATACTTTTAAAAGTTGTTTTTTTTTTTCAAATTGGTTTAATTTAATTTTTTATTTAAAAAACAAGATCTGAATTTAATATTAATACTTAAACTGCTTTAAATTTAAAATTAAATAAATGCTTACAGGTTTTACTACTCCTGAACACGATCCGTATTTACATAAAGGTACTTTATCCTTCATAACTTCATTTTTAACAAATAAACCAGAATATTGTGCTTTACAAGAGATACATTTAGCAGTTCTAAAAGAACCGTGTGCTTCGATTAACTTTTTCTGATCAATACCACTAATAGATTCAAGACCATCAATATTTTGTGTATAAAGTCTTATTTAGAAATTATAAAGAGAAAAAAGTAAATTAAATTAAAAATTTTTTAGGACAAAAATTTATTTATATACTTACCTTAGTAATAGTTTTTTGTCTTGAAGCAATCTTAAAAAATAATGTATTTTGTTGGGCTTATATTCATCAATATTTGGGATTAAACTTTTAGCTAAAGTAAAGAAGGGTTTCGGGTTTTGCATGAAAAAAGACTTTTCAAATATAGCTTCTGGATATGGTATGTCATATTGAGATAAATTATTGTATAATCCAGTTTCTGGTGATCTAAAATCTGGTATACCTGATGCAGTCGATATACCAGCACCTGTCATTACAATTATTTTTTTTATTTTTTTACTATGTATATCATTAATTAAGCAATCCAAATTATAATCAGATTCAAACTTAATTGGTTCCATGATGATTTATTTTTTATTTTATTTTTTTTATTTAAAAATAAGTTTTTATAAATATTTTCTTTTTAATTGAAAAAAAAAATTGCAATCACTATAGAAACAAATAAAATTTCATAATATTTTCAAATCCCTAAAATAATTAACAATTTTTTTTTTTTTTTATTTAATATTTACTCAAAAAAATAATTCAAAAAATGTTTTTATTTATGTTTCTCTTGAAATATTATATATAAATATAATTCTGAGAGAAATATGAAATAAAATATGTTTGAATTATATATGACCTATATTATATTTTATTTTTATATTCAAGACTTACCTGTCTACTGTCAATCGACTATAGACCTGACAGAGTAAAGTATTTATATACATTTAAAAAATAAAAATACATGAACTTGGTCTTGATTTATTAAATTAATAACCTTTTTTGGCCATTTAAAATATAAAACAAAAATACATAAAAATAAAAATTAACCATTAAGCAAATATGAGATTTCTCTGTCTCTCAACTCATCTCTAGCTAACTTTGAAGCTCGAACAATTAAAGATAAATGAAGATGACATTTTATATTTTATTTATAAGTGTAAAATTTATGAAGTGAATCATTAAAATTTTTATTTAAAAATATAATTGTTTAGATTTTCTAGGTCTTTTCCAGTTATGGTTTATTAATCAAAAATAAATATAAACTTGAATGATTCGTTTTAATTTAAAATTTTAATTTTCGAATCGGTTTTGATTTAGAACTAAAACAAACATATAAACAAGTTTCAAAATAAAAAAAAGAAGGGTTGAAACAAAACCTTTAAAAAATTTAAGGAGGAAAATTAAGCTATGTTAATTGGATTAAAGTAAAACTATAAAATAAATAAAGATTAGTATTATTTTTATATTCTTTTTTTGCTTTGATTTTGAAACATTCATCAAATATAGAAAAATTTATTTCAATAAAAAAAATGTATGAATATCAATATAATAAGAGTAATTGTGTTATTAGCTCAATTGGAATATTTTCTTTGGTAAAAATAAGACTAAACTTTAGAAAAATTTTTCAAAAATTTAATTTTTTAAAACATAAAGATTTCAAATTTTGGTCTTTTTTTAACGTTTATTCTCTTGTTAACAACAAATTCACAATTTATAGCATTAAATGAATATACAGCAACTGGTAAAACACCTGCATTATACTTTTATATAAGCCTTATATTAACTGTTTTGTACTTTGGATCTTCATTTGCATCTATATTCGCTGTATGGTCTAGCAATGATATAATTAATAAATGGAATCGAAATATCTTGTTCATTTCTTATTCAGTAAATAATTCTTTATCGAAATTCAATTATCAAAATTATTTTTTAGAAAAAATAATTTTTAAGTTTGTTTTTTGTTTTGCTATGATGGGCTTTATTCAAATTTCAGCTGGAGTGACTGCTATAGCGTACATGAAAGTAATGCCAGGGCCTTTAAGAGAGCACATGGCCGATAACTTGAGATCAAACTATACCGGAGGCTTCGGTATGGGTTATTTAGAACGACAATTTGATCGATCTGTTGACTGGGTTCAAATAAATGTAAAAATTACTTAAAATTTAAAATTTCAAAATTTTTATTTTATTAAATTTAAATGCTAATCAAGTATCAATGCTGCGGCGTAATTTCATATGAAGACTATAGAAATGGTTTTTATTACAATTCGTTTAATAAGTACACAATTGTAAATATAGTTCCAAGCTCTTGTTGCATGTACCGAGATAATTCAAACCAGCCTTCAAAATGTCAAATGAAATCAATAAACATATTTCGAAAAGGTTGTTATGATATATTGATGTACTGGATGGAATCATTTGGACTCTTAATATCATGTTTAACGATTATATTCGGATTTTTGTACCTTATATTAAGTTTTGTATATCTTAAACTAATAAAACAAATCAAGGATTTTAAGACTAGACTAAGAGAAAAGCAATTAAAAACATTGAGAAAAAATTCGCACAAATTGAAACAATTCGAAGATATTTTCAACGAAACAAATACTACTGCCAATGATTCAATTTCCTATCAAGAATCAAGAAATTGAAAAAAAATGTAAAAATAAATAATTTTTTTTTTGTTATTTTTTTTTAAAAATTTTTTATTAAATTAAATTAATCGTTATTTGTTATTTAAATTTTTAATTCATTAAGGCTTTTTTTTTTAATAATTAACTCAATTAAAATAAAATTTAAAAAAAGTCTAATTTTTGAATTTATTATTTTTTTTTTTTTATTTTAAAAAAAAATATACTAATTCAGACGTCTAAAAAATTAAGTAATTTAAAACTAATTTAAATAAAAATAAGAAAAATTCAATTACTTACACATATCTTACTAGTTGTACAATATTATAAACTCTTGCCATAGATAGATAAAGTGTTAAAAAAAATGAAATAAAAACTTCTGTTATGTATTGCTCTTCAATTCTAAAATCAAAAAAATTTAAATGTATAATCAGATTGAAAACGTAACCAGACATCATCAAAAACCTTGAAATTTTAGGTCTTTTATAAAGAAGATGTATAGATAATATTGTTATAAATGATAAAATGACTAAGATTTGTTTATAAATGCTTAAAAACGAGCTAAATAAGTCTGAATTTATTAATTGTTCGCTCATTATTTGACCACTGTCATTTATCAAGTTACAAGTATCAGCAATAAAAACGAGCACTATAAGCACAAAAATAATAAAATCTTCGCATACAGTCGTTATTGAATCACATGTAATTTTTTTTCGTTTAAATTTTGTTTTACTTTGTTTATTTTCATTACTATGACTTTTATTAAAAGATGAATCTAAAGATGTATCCATAAGATCGTTTGAGGATTGACGAATTGATGGAGATATTTCATATTTATAAGATTTTGTTGGAGACTTCGTTTTGAATACATAACTTGGAACCGTACCTGCTATCGTATATGCTTTTTTGCTTATTGACTTTAAATTATTGCAAAGATTAAACTTAGATGATAGGCTAAAACTCTCTTGAGTTTTTTCATCTAGTTTTTTATTTATGTTTGTAGAATTTGTATTTTTATTCATCGAAAAAGCTCTGTTTGAATTTGTGCTGAATGTGTTTCTTTGACGTACCAAATGATCGCCTATTTGTTGGTCAATATTACGCAGATGACTGTTTAATTTTAATTTGCATGATCTACACAAGTCGTATATGTGATCTAACTTCTTTTTATAAATATAATATTCATCGTCTGATTTGTCCTTAATTAAAAAAATTAATTAAAATTTTACTTAAAATTTTAAATTCATTTTAAAATTTACATCCATGGTGGACTCAAACTTTTTAAGCTCATTTAATTTAGCTTCTTGATTTTGATTGCATTTATCACATAATAAAGACTGAGACTGACTTTGAGTTTGAGAATTGACACAATACTTTTTGCTCATCTCTTTTTCCATTTCAGGTATTACTTTGTTGTAGTCCCCGTCTTTTTTGAAGCCATTGTATTGTTCGCATTTTTGGCATGTCCAAGAATTTTTGTTCAAAAAAAAAACACTTGATTCTTCATTACAGAACCAACAAGTTACTTTGCTTTTAAACATTTTCAAAAATATTTAAATTTTTGTGTAAGTTTCTTTATTTTTTTAAATTATAATATCAAAACATGTTTAAAAGACTAAGTAAAGCATAAATTCTAATCTCTCTGCACAGCTTTAAATGCAGATTTAAAGAAAGTTGAAGGATAAAAAATTTATAAAGTTTGAAAAAAAATTTTTGTTTTTTCTGATTTTAAAATAAATTTATAAAAAAAAATGTATATAAAAGAAATAAACATTGAAGGCTTTAAATCCTATGCTCAGCAAACGATTGTAAGCGAATTTGATCCACATTTTAATGCCATAACAGGCCTAAATGGTTCTGGAAAATCAAATATACTTGATTCTATATGTTTTGTGCTTGGCATAAGCAATTTGTCTCAAGTAAGAGCGACTAATTTACAAGAGCTTATCTACAAAGGTGGCAATGCTGGTATAACTAAGGCAACTGTTTCAATCACGTTCGATAATCTAGATAAAAATCAGAGTCCGCCTGGTTATCATGAATATGAAGAAATAACTGTCACACGTCAAATATCAAGCGGTAATAAGCACAAGTATTTAATAAATGGTCAAAATGCTACTGCTCAAAGAGTGTCTGATTTGTTTTGTTCAGTACAATTGAATGTAAATAACCCAAATTTTTTGATTATGCAAGGCAAAATAACCAAAGTATTGAACATGAAGCCTATTGAGATATTGTCAATGATCGAAGAAGCTGCAGGCACCAAAACATATGATATAAAAAAAGCGAACGCTTTAAAAACAATTGAGCATAAAAATTCTAAATTAAACGAAATAGAACGTGTTCTAAAAGAGGATATAACACCAGCAATTGAAAAATTAAAACAAGAACGAAGTAGTTATATTGAGTATCAAAAATGTGAAAGAGAATATCAACATTTACATAAAATATCAATTGCTTTTCAATTTTATCAATCAGAACAGATAGTCAAAAAGAATAAATTAGACATCCAAGATTTAGAAAAGGATTTTGATTCTAATAAGAGCCGAATCGATTCTATTAACGAAAAAATAGATAATTTGAAACAAGAGATAAGTATCTATGTAAGCAATATGCAAAAAAGTTCCAATGATGAATTGTTAAATAAATATGAATCTGATTTAAAAGAAAATCGTATGGAAACAGCAAAATTAAGTAGTGAATTAACTAATTTAAAATCGAACGTAAATACAGACACTAAACGAGGGAATGAGATAAAAAACACTATTAAAGAAGTTAATAAAATTTATTTATTGGCTTTACAAATCAAATTTTGATTATTTTTCTAAAATATAGAATGAAAAACAAATCGAATCAAAACAAGAAAAATTAAATGAAATGAAATCAAATGTAGAAAATTTAGAAAATGATTTGATTAATGCTGAATTAGGATTAAAAAAAGCTCAAAAAGAATATGAAGCTTTATGTTGTGGTTTTGTTATAGATGAAGATACAAGTCAATTACAAACGATTCAAGATCAATTATTAAATACCAAAAATAAAATAAGTGAAAAACAAACTGCTGTCAAAAAGGCTCAAATAAAGTAAAAATCTAAAAACTTTAAAATTTCAATTTCTATATATAAAATAATTTTACAGCTATTGTATCTTTATAAATTAACCATGAAAAGATATTTTCATGCATGCCTCTGATACTCAGAGGACTATAAATTTGGTTTTGCAGATACTTGGGCATATTTTTTATAACTATTAAATATACTTCTGATTTAATATGGTTTTATATTCTAATAATAAAATTTTATAAATAAACACGTATTAGACATGTTTTATTTGAGCCATTAATTTAACTTAAGGCTAGAAAATGCGGTTAAAGAAAGTGAAAAGATTCAAAAAGAACTTGAAATTGACACCAAAAATTATGATGAAAAACAAAAAATATACTTAGAGAAAAAAAGTATTCATGATAAATTAAAAACAGAAATAGATTCTCTTGACTTTGTACCAACTAAATGGGATGAATTAAATTTCAAGAAACGTGAGCTAGTTTCAGAAATTTCTAGAATGAATGACCAAAATCAAGCTTTTTGTTCAAAGTAATTTAAATTAATTAATTAATTAATGTTACAGAAAATTTAAAAAAAAAAAAATTGTAAAGATTTCCTCAATTGAATTTTGATTATAAAGATCCTGAAGTTAATTTTGATCGTTCTCGAGTTAAAGGCCTAGTTTGCAACTTGTTCAAAATAAAAGATCCAAAATTTTCAACAGCGCTAGAAATAGCAGCTGGTGGAAAATTATTTAATTTAGTGGTAGATACCGATAAAACTGGTAAACTTATTCTTCAAAAAGGAGAATTAAAACGCAAGATAACAATAATACCGATGAACCAGATTAGATCTCATGTAGTGTCAGAAAATGTTGTTAAAACAGCTAAAAATTTAGTTGGCGATGATGTAGTTTTCAGTGCTTTATCTCTAATTGAATATGATCCTGTTTATAGACCCGTCATGGAATATGTTTTTGGCTCTAGACTTATTTGCTTAAATTTAGATTCTGCTAAAGCAGTCGCGTTTCATCCCCAAGTAATGACTAACACAATAACGCTTGATGGAGACCATTTCGATCCTGAAGGTACTTTAACCGGTGGTTCAAGAGGTGAACGATCAAATTTGTTAGTTAAAATAAACGAACTCAAAGAAATAAATCAAATAATGAGCAACAAACAAAAAGAACTTTCGAAATTTGAGATCGAACTAAACAAAGAAAGAGAAAATTCTATTTTGTATAATAAACTCAAAAACGAATTTGACATGCATTTAAATCAATTAAATTTAGCTAAACTTAATCTAGAACAAACAACACATCATCAAAAATTAGAAAAATTGAATTCTCTTAATCAAGAAATTACAGCCCAAAAACAAGAAATAGAAATTTCGAATCAAGAATTGTCAAACTTAAATAAAAAACTAGCTGATTTAGAAGAAAGAATTAAAAATCAAGGTAATAATGATATAGAAAAAGAGAAATCGAATGCATTGAAAAAGATACAAGAAGCTAAAATAGCGTTGGATCAAAAACAAAGTTCGTCAAGTCAATTGCAACAAGATTATAAGACTATAAGCCTTGAATTAGGGGTTTTTAGCAAAGAAAACGAATCTTTTAAAGAAGAATTGAGCAAATTAGAACAAAACTTAGCTGCTTTAGAAGAAAAACAAATCGATTTGGAAAAAAAAATCGAAAAATTTAAAACAGATGAGGACGAAATATTGGCTCGTTTGAATGAACGTAAAGAAATCCTCAAGGAAAAAAGCCGAATTTTAGACTCGAAGCAAAAAGAATGTGACAAATTAGAAAAAGAAAAAAATTCTATTGAGCTTAATATAAAAGAGTTGGAACATAAAAAGTCAAGTTTAAATGAACAATTGAAACATTCTTTGGACAGATTAAACAATTTACTAGAAAATAACGAGTGGATAAATGAAGAGAAAGATTCTTTTGGTAAAACGAATTCGGTTTATGATTTTAATAAGCAAAATATGAAAGAAGCACAACATCGTTTACATGAGCTCAAAAACAGGAAAGATAAATTGTCAAAACAAGTAGACATGAGAACTATGGGAATGTTGGCCAAAAAAGAAGAAGAATATGAAGAATTGACCAAAAAGAGACAAATTGTACTTCGAGATAGAGCGACTCTAGAGACTACAATCGAAGATTTAGAAAAAATTAAGACCGAAGTTTTGATAAAAGCATTTGAATCTATAAACAAAGACCTCGGAAATATATTCAAAACTCTTTTGCCAGGCGCATTTGCTAAATTAGAATGGGTAAACAAAAACTCATTGTTAGATGGTGTAGAGTTTAAAGTAGCATTTAGCGATGTATGGAAAGAGTCTTTAACTGAGTTAAGCGGTGGTCAACGATCTTTAGTAGCTTTATCTTTAATTTTATCTTTATTACTGTACAAACCGGCACCGTTATACATTTTAGATGAGGTGGATGCTGCATTGGATACGTCACATACACAAAATATAGGACTGATGATAAAAAAATATTTCAAAGCTTCACAAGTAATATTTTCAAAAATTTTAGTTTTAGTCCATACATTAATTAATTATAATTTTGATAATTTAGTTTATAATTGTTTCTCTGAAAGATGGTATGTTTAATAACGCTAATGTTTTGTTCAGAACCAAACTAGTTGATGGTGTATCAACTATACAAAGATTTGGACAAAAGAAGAAAACAGCTGGCGATAGAGATCGGGATTATACGGCTTTAAATGATCAAACAAATACAAGAAGATAGATGCATCAAATTTTTTTAAGCTTTTTTTAACTATTTTTTTTTTAATAATTGTAATATATAAATAAATCGGCTAATTTTTAAAGCTATTTTTTAATTTTGAAAACGGATTTAATCAAGCAAATTTAGCCTTAAAATAATTTCTAATCTCGTCTTTAAATCAAAGAATTAAATAACTTCAGGTTAGAGGCTTAATACAATAGATTTTATTTATATTGTAATTTGGATGTCAATTAAAAAATTGAAAAAAATAGAAAAAAATTTTATGCTTGGTCAATTAAATCTAATCAACAACAAAAAAACCATATCACCTATTTCTTGAAGTTAATTTAAACAAATATTTATCTATAATTGAAGATACTTAATTTTTTGGAAAAATACTTTAAATGTAAAAGTATCATTACTTTATATAAAACATAAATATTTTTATGTTGTTTTTTCTATTTATCTAAATTAATAAAATTAAATCAACCGTAAATCAAAACAAAAATTTCTTCATAAAAATTAATTGAAACTCTAGGTTTTAAAATTATTTGAAATAATTAGAAAAAATAAAATACTTTTTTCTTAAATAATTACAAAAGGATTAATGAAATAGTGTTTTTAATCTAATAATCAAACAAATATGAATAACTTTTATCGATTTTTACTATTTATTGGAATACTCAAAGTATCAATAAATGGAATTAATGCTCGTAAAATAGTTTCTTGTTACCACACAAATTGGTCTCAATATAGACAAGGAGAAGGAAAATTCTTTCCAGAAAATATTGATCCAAACTTATGCGATATAATAATATATTCTTTTGCAAAATTAGAAGGAGATAGATTGGAGCCTTTTGAATGGAATGATTTAAGCACAGCTTGGTCAAGTGGAATGTATCAAAGAACTATGAATCTTAAAAAAGTGAATCCTTACCTTAAAATTCTTATAGCTGTTGGAGGTATATTTTGAGAACAATAAACAATTTTATTATAAATTTTTAATTTTTTTGTTTTAGGTTGGAATATGGGATCTGGTATTTCTTTTAGCGAAAACTTATTTAAAACAATAACATTTTTAAAATAATTAATTAAAAAAAAGGTCCTTTTAGTAACATGGTTCATAATGCCGTGATGCGCAAAAATTTTGTTCAAACATCTATTAAATTTTTGAGAGACAACGGATTCGACGGATTAGGTATTTTGTATTTAATTTACCGATAAATAAATTAACTTAAATTTAATGAATGCATATTTAAGATTTGGAGTAAGTTACTTTTTAAAAAAAATTGCCTGAAAAAAAATTTAAAAAATGTAAACAAGTTGGGAATATCCAGGCTCTAGAGAAGGTTCAAGGCCTACTGATAAAAGTTTATTTACAACTTTGATTATGGTATAAAAAAAATGGGAAAAAATATTTTAACAAATTATTTATTAAAATGTATTTAATAGGAATTAAAAACAGCTTATAGACCATATAATTTAATGTTGACTGCTGCTGTTGGTGCTGGCTATGAGACAGCTGTAAATGGCTATGAAATTAGTCGAATTTCACAATATTTGGATTATATTAATTTGATGTCTTATGTAAATATTTTACTTATTAACTTAATGATTAGAAATATTTTCCAAATTATGTTAATTATTAGGATTTACATGGAAGTTGGGAAAATTTCTTAGGCCATCAAGCTGCTTTGTATCCAAGGAGAGATGAGGATTCAACGCAAGCTAAATTAAATGTAGCTTGGGCTGTTAATTATTGGTTATCACAAGGTTGTCCAAAAAATAAACTTCTAATGGGTTTAGCTTTATATGGTCGATCATTTAGACATAATGGAAATACAAATTTAGGAGCGCCTAGCTCTGGTGCAGGAACTCAAGGACCAGTATAATAATTCAGAATATTTAAAAATAGTTAATTAAAAATATTTCATATTTATTTAATTAAAAGTATACAAGTGCTCCTGGAATGTTAAGCTACTATGAAGTATGTCAAAAAGTTAAACAAGGATGGCAAATTTCTCGAAACTCAGAACAGCAGATCCCATACGCTTACTCAAGCACTGAATGGGTTGGTTTTGATGATGTTGAAAGTTTAAAAATCAAAGTTTCTATAAATTTATATCAAATTAAATTAAAAATATATATATTAATATCTTAAAGGCAAAATTTATTAAAGAAAAAGATTTAGCCGGAGGAATGTTTTGGACGTAAATAAAATTAATACTTTATTTATTTTGACTTACTAAATTTGATTTAAATTTAAAAAGACTTGATTTTGACGATTTTTCGGGAAATTTTTGTGGTCAAGGTTTAATTAATTAAATTTGAAAAATTTTTTTTAACTATTGCTTAATAAAAATCAATATTAAAGGAAAATATCCTCTAATACGAGTTGTTAAAGCTGAACTATTAAATCAATATATTTATATATCACCATTAACACCAAATGATAATAATTACCAGCCAACAACCCAATCAACAACTCGTTCATGGTGGAATCCAACTACTCAGTCGACATGGTGGTATCAAACAAGTGTTACATCAAGTTCTTGGTATAATCCGACCACAAAACAAACAACTAAAAAATCAAGTTCTAAATGTCCTACTGGAGATGGATTTTGTAATAAAAATTAATTAGATTTATAAAATAAATAATCTAAATTTTATCATGAAAAAGATCCTGATGTAAATACAAATTGTAAACAATATTATCTTTGCTTGTATCAAGGAACTTCTAATGCAGTTATTTATAAATATTCATGCCCTTCAAAACTTATTTTTGATGTAAATACAAAAGCGTGTAATTTTCCTGAACTGGTTAAATGCGGTATAAAAATATTAATTTAAATTTCAAAAAAGTAAATCATAACATAAAAAAGGAAAAAAATTATTAGGGCAAGATGGTTCTAACACTTATGAAGAAAGAGAAATTGCTGGCGGTAACTATAGATAAAAAATTATTATAAAATTAACTAAACATAAAAATAAAAAGGGTCAAGCAAAATAATTGTATGTTATCATACAAACTGGTCGCAATATAGACAAGGAGAAGGAAAATTCTTTCCAGAAAATATTGATCCAAACTTATGCGATATAATAATATATTCTTTTGCAAAATTAGAAGGAGATAGATTGGAGCCTTTTGAATGGAATGATTTAAGCACAGCTTGGTCAAAAGGTAAATTCAATTTATTAAAATAAAAATTAAATTTTAAATCTATAATAAATTTAAGGGATGTATGAAAGAACAATGGCTTTAAAAAGACAAAATCCCTCATTGAAAATAAATATTGCTGTTGGAGGATGGAATGCAGGATCAGGTTTTTTAAATTTATTTTTTCAAAAAGAAAATAATTTGATTTAAATTAAACGATAAAAAAACAGCGCCATTTAGTGATATGGTTAATAATGAAGGTATAAGAAGAAACTTTATTACAAATGCAGTAAAATTTCTGAAAGATAATGGATTTGATGGATTAGGTATAAAAATAGATAAAATATGAAAAAAATTTAAATAATTATCAAATTTTATTTTTTCAAAATAGATCTTGAGTAAATTTATGATAAAAACAAATATTATATAAAAAGTTTAAAAAAAAAACATTTTAAGTTGGGAATATCCAGGTTCAAGAGAAGGTTCAAGACCTACTGATAAACAATTATTTACAACACTAGTGATGGTACAAAAAAATATATTTATATTAAATATTTTAAAATTATTTGTTAATTTTAAACCAAAAATATTAAAAGGAATTAAAAGAAGCATTTAGACCATATAATTTTATGTTGACTGCTGCTGTTGGTGCTGGTTATGATACTATTGTAAATGGTTATGATATTGCTAAAATATCTCAATATTTAGATTATATCAATCTTATGTCTTATGTAAACAATTTATTTACCAATTTTATTCCATTTTTTTATTTCATTCCAAATATATTTTTTAGGATTTACATGGAAGTTGGGAAAATTTCTTAGGTCACCAAGCTCCTTTGTATGCTCGTAAAGATGAAGATTCAACACAAGCTAAATTAAATGTAGCTTGGGCTGTTAATTATTGGTTATCACAAGGTTGTCCTAAAAATAAACTTTTAATGGGTTTAGCTTTATATGGTCGATCATTTAGATATAGTGGTAATACCAAGTTAGGTGCGCCAAATAGTGGTCCAGGAACTCAAGGAAAAGTAGAAGCAATTTCCAAAAATATGATTCTGATTCAATTTTAAATTAAAAATTATATAGTTTACAGGAGAGCCCGGTATGCTTAGTTATTACGAAGTTTGTCAAAAATTAAAAGAAGGTTGGACCGTTGAAAGAAATGCTGAACAAGCTGTTCCTTACGCTTATTCTAATTCTGAATGGGTAGGATATGATGATTCTGAAAGTTTAAAAGCAAAAGTATTATATTTTAAATAGCTCTTGTTTATTTTTTGATTTTTAAAAAAAAATGTAAAGGTTCAATTTATAAAAGAAAAAGATTTAGCTGGAGCTATGTTTTGGGCGTAAATTTTTACATCTAATGTTTTATTAAAAGATTTTAAAGAAAAATCTTATTTTTAGATTGGATTTTGATGACTTTTCTGGTAGTTTTTGTGGACAAGGAAAATTTCCAATGTTAAATATAGTGAGATCACAACTTAAAAGTTCATATTACGTTCCACCAACAACAACATATGGTAATTTTATTACTATATTTACACCAAATACATTTACCACAACAAATAGTTATACAACCTTACCTCCGATTAAAACTTTGTGTTCAAACGGAGACGGATTTTGTAAAATTTAAATTTAGTAAAACAAATCAAATTAATATAATATTTGATTTAAACTAAAGATGCTGATGTGAAATCTAAATGTAAACAGTATTATCTATGTATGTATCAAAATACTCCAGATGCAACATTATTTCATTATTCATGCCCTGCAAAACTAATATTTGATGCTTTAACAAAAGCTTGTAATTTTCCAAATTTAGTAGCATGTGGAAATATTGGTAATTTTTAGAAAATTAAAAACAAAAACAAATAAAATTGAAAAAAATAAAATAGATACTGAAAATGAAAATGTTGACTCTAGTACGAAATTAACAACATCAATTTCAACACAAACTCCTAATGTACCTAGCATTGAAACATCTTTTAAACCAAATTATTCCAGTAGCTCGTCATCATACAACCCTAATTGTAATAAAATAAAAAATTAATTTTTATATTAATGTTAATATTATAAAAAAATTGTTAATATTTTCAAAAGCATCAAGCAAAATAATTGTATGTTATCATACAAACTGGTCACAATATAGACAAGGAGAAGCTAAATTTTATCCTGAAAACATCGATCCTAATCTTTGTAATATAGTAATATATTCTTTTGCAAAATTAGAAGGAGATAGATTGGAGCCTTTTGAATGGAATGATTTAAGCACAGCTTGGTCAAAAGGTAAATTCAATTTATTAAAATAAAAATTAAATTTTAAATCTATAATAAATTTAAGGGATGTATGAAAGAACAATGGCTTTAAAAAGACAAAATCCCTCATTGAAAATAAATATTGCTGTTGGAGGATGGAATGCAGGATCAGGTTTTTTAAATTTATTTTTTCAAAAAGAAAATAATTTGATTTAAATTAAACGATAAAAAAACAGCGCCATTTAGTGATATGGTTAATAATGAAGGTATAAGAAGAAACTTTATTACAAATGCAGTAAAATTTCTGAAAGATAATGGATTTGATGGATTAGGTATAAAAATAGATAAAATATGAAAAAAATTTAAATAATTATCAAATTTTATTTTTTCAAAATAGATCTTGAGTAAATTTATGATAAAAACAAATATTATATAAAAAGTTTAAAAAAAAAACATTTTAAGTTGGGAATATCCAGGTTCAAGAGAAGGTTCAAGACCTACTGATAAACAATTATTTACAACACTAGTGATGGTACAAAAAAATATATTTATATTAAATATTTTAAAATTATTTGTTAATTTTAAACCAAAAATATTAAAAGGAATTAAAAGAAGCATTTAGACCATATAATTTTATGTTGACTGCTGCTGTTGGTGCTGGTTATGATACTATTGTAAATGGTTATGATATTGCTAAAATATCTCAATATTTAGATTATATCAATCTTATGTCTTATGTAAACAATTTATTTACCAATTTCATAAATTAACCCATTTTTTGAAAATTAAAATATATTCTTTAGGATTTACATGGAAGTTGGGAAAATTTCTTAGGCCATCAAGCTCCTTTATATGCTCGTAAAGATGAAGATTCAACACAAGCCAAATTAAATGTAGCTTGGGCTGTTAATTATTGGTTATCACAAGGTTGTCCTAAAAATAAACTTTTAATGGGTTTAGCTTTATATGGTCGATCATTTAGATATAGTGGTAATACCAAGTTAGGTGCACCAAATAGTGGTCCAGGAACTCAAGGAATTGTACTAAATTCTTTTTATTTCAATTTTAAACAAACTTAAGTTATTCTCTAAACACCTTAGTATACGAGTGCACCGGGTATGCTGAGTTATTATGAAGTATGTTTAAAACTTAAAGAAGGTTGGAGAGTTGAAAGAAATGCTGAACAAGCTGTTCCTTACGCTTATTCTAATTCTGAATGGGTAGGATATGATGATTCTGAAAGTTTAAAAGCAAAAGTAGATTAAAAATTATCAAAACGAATTTAAAAAAAATTTATAAAATTTATAAAATTTTATAGGTTCAATTTATAAAAGAAAAAGATTTGGCTGGTGCTATGTTTTGGGCGTATGATTTTCAATTTAAAATTTAAAAATAATAATTAATATAATTTCAATATATTTAAGTCTTGATTTTGATGATTTTAATGGAAATTTTTGTGGACAAGGAAAATATCCATTAGTCAATACTGTTAAAAATCTATTTGCTAATACAAATAATTATGTTCCATCTTCATCTTTTAGTTCTACATATTATTCTTCATCTTCGACATCAGTTTCTTATTCATCATCATCCATTACTTCTTCATCCGTTCCGGCCACAACTAAAAGAAGTCAATATTCTTGTCCAAATGGAGATGGATTTTGTATTTATATATATATATTTTTTTTTTTTTACTAAAACAATATTATATATATCTTTTAAAGATTCTGATTATATATCTGGTTGTCGAAAATATTATTTATGTTTATATTCCGGAACATCTAATGAAGCCAAATTTTCATATACATGTCCTTCTGATCTTATTTTTGATTCTAAAACTAAAGCTTGTAATTATCCAAGACTAGTTAATTGCAATCAAAATTGTAAGCTTAATTTGATTTTTATTTTTATTATTTTTTTTAAATTTTGAGTATTACAAGATTATACAACAAATTCTCCAATTGACGAAAGAGAAGTTACAAATGAAAACAAAGGTATTCATTTTTTTTTAAATTGAGTTTTTGATTTATTTCACTTGACATTAAATTCAAGTTTCTTCTAAAAAAATTATTGTTTGTTATCATACGAATTGGTCTCAATATAGACAGGGAAAAGCTAAATTTGGTCCAGAAAATATAGATCCAAAACTTTGCGATATTTTAATTTACGCTTTTTCGAAACTAGAAAATGATAGACTTGAACCTTATGAATGGAATGATTTGAGTACAGATTGGTCAGCAGGTACTAAAAATAAACTAAAGCATAATAAAAATTTATATTTAATAATTAATTTTTGAGGAATGTATGAAAAAACAATGAATTTAAAAGTATTAAATCCATCTTTGAGAATACTTCTAGCTGTTGGGGGTTTAAATTTTTTTTATTTTTTTAACAGCTAATTTAAAAATATTTAAAAAAAAAAATTTTAATTTAATAAAAAAAGGTTGGAATGCTGGCTCAGGTATTAATTAAATTTTAATTACATTTTCAAGCTAGTTTAAAAAATGTTTTAAAGGCCCATTTAGTAACATGGTTCATGATGAACAATTGAGAAAAAATTTTGTAGGTAACACAATCAATTTTTTGAAACAAAACGGTTTTGATGGTTTAGGTATTAATTTGCGTTAAAAAAATTTTTTATAAAGTTTGATTAAAAAATAAAATTTTTAGATTTGGAGTAAGAAAACTTTTGCGTTTTTGTGAATATAAAACTTTCTAAATTAATAAATTTTAGTTGGGAATATCCTGGTTCAAGAGAAGGTTCCAGAGTAACTGATAAAAAAATGTTTACAATTCTTGTAAAAGAGTTAAAACAAGCTTTTACGCCATTGAATTTAACTCTTACAGCAGCTGTTGGAGCTGGCTATGACACTATAATAAATGCTTATGAAATATCCCAAATATCCCAGTATCTAGATTACATAAATTTGATGTCATATGTAAATTAACAAATTTAATAAATATGCATCAATAATAAAATACTATTTTTATTTAATAATTAGGATTATCATGGTAGTTGGGATAATTTCTTAGGCCATCAAGCTCCTTTATATGCTCGTAAAGATGAAACTGCATCACAATCAAAGCTAAATGTTGCATGGTCTGTCAATTATTGGTTATCTGAAGGATGTCCAAGAGAGAAATTGATTGTAGGTCTAGCTCTTTATGGTCGTTCATTTAAATATGCACTAAATACCAATCTAGGCTCACCAACCAGTGGATCTGGCACACAAGGACCAGTAGTTACATTTTTCAAATCAGCATATAATTTATTTCTAAGATAAATTTTAATTTAAAAGTTTACAAACGCTCCTGGTATACTTAGTTATTATGAAGTATGTTTAAAACTTAAAGAAGGTTGGAGAGTTGAAAGAAATGCTGAACAAGCTGTTCCTTACGCTTATTCTAATTCTGAATGGGTAGGATATGATGATTCAGAAAGCTTAATTGAAAAAGTTATACATTTTCCAAACTATAAAATAAAAAATTTATAATTTTTATAATAAACAGGTAAAATTTATAAAAGAAAAAAATCTTGGAGGTGCCATGTTTTGGGCGTATATATCATTTTTTATTAATATTTTATTTTATATTTTTATTATATTAATTTAAAAAAGTCTTGATTTTGATGATTTTGATGGCAGTTTCTGTGGACAAGGAAAATATCCATTAGTCAATATAGTAAAAAAAGAAATAAAGAAAAAAGATGATTTTAATACTATTAAACCAGATTCGAAACCATCTTTTCCGGCTATACAAGATTACTCTAAAAAAATATGCAAATATGGAGATGGATTTTGTAACTTATATTGTTTTTTTAAGATTTTAATTTGTAAAATATAAAAAAAATATTTAAGATCCAGATTATAAATCTAATTGTAAAAATTATTACTTATGTATTAATAATGGGACCCCAGAAGCTAAATTGATTATATATGGATGCCCAGATGACCTAATATTTGATATAAACACAAAAGGATGTTACAAACCAAATTTAGTAGTTTGTCTAGGTTTCTAAATTATAAAACTTTTAAATGTTTATTTTTTAAACAAAAAAATTTAAAGAAGAAACTGAATTTAATGCTAACTCCCCCATAGAAACAACTTCTAAGTATACAGATTTTCAATTTGTACCTTTTACAGATAATTCATCTAAAGGTGAAACTGAAACAACTAGTGTAGATGAAACTATATTTAATGATATCTCACCGATTGAGACCATGATATCAGGATCAACATCATCATATGGATTATCACCATCATCTTATTTATCATCTTCATCAGATAATAATGTAACTAAAAATCCATGTTTAAATGGTTAGATTTGACTTAATACAATATTTGATTTCAATTAACTTGTTTTTTTTTTTTTAGGGAATGGATATTATATTAGACCTGGAACAAAATGCCAACAATACTACTATTGTGCATTCGTGAATACAAAATTTCAACGAATTTACAATTATACTTGTATTAATAATTTTAAATTCAATCCTGAAATTAGAAAATGTGATTTATCTAATTGCAATTCAAATTAATTAAACTTCTAAAATAAAGTTTTTCAGAAATATTCGATTTTTTATTTATACTCACTTTAAAATAAATACTTAAATTAAAGCTATTTTCTGGGCTTTGAAATTATAAAAGCGTTTATGTCCAAATACTTTAAATAATTTTCAAAAATTTAAATAAAAATACTTAAAAAAGTAAAATAACATATTTAGAATCAAATCTTTGAGTTCATCTGATCACGAATTAAAATATTTATTATTTAAAAAATAAAAATGTTTTTGAATAAACTATAGAAACTCCTTTAAAAATTATATATTCTTGATCAGGGCGTTAATGGCTACAAGAGTATCTATACCTTTATAGGATTTGGGGTTAGAGGAGTTTTTATAGTGCGCCCATGCTTTTATATTAGTTTATTTGAGTTTTTACTAAGCTGAGAACTCATTCCCATTGATCAGCTCTTTTAGCTTCAGATGATCGTTCACCTTTTACTGATAAATGCATTTCTTATTGGGCCTATTCTACACTCTACCAATTGCAAAAGTTTATTTTTTTCTAATAACTAAAATCTTTACTTAAAATCGCAACATCCCGAAAAAAGTCCGACATCTTGTACACAATTACTTTCGCCAAGATATCAATATTCACTATTTTACTTTATTGTATTAAAATTAATAATAAAAAAAATGTAAAAATGAAATAAAATTAAATATAAAATTAACAATAAATGCTAATAAAAAATGTGTTTGATCGGTGATTCTTCTATTCCGTTTTTTTTTAACCGTTCACTTTTGCGTAATATATTTTTACTAGGACATTACTCCGTCCACTATATTGTGATTTACAACACCCAAAGTTAAGATGCATCTTTGGCCCATGCTTCAAACGACATCTCGCCAATGTTATAATTTATCTGACTGTTGTTGCATGGAATCTCAGGGTTTTATGCTGCATAGATGTCATAAATCTTGACTTAATGCGGCATCAAAGCCAAGTCAAAATTGAAAAATTCCTAAAAAATTGATGAAAAATAAAAAATTATTTTTAATTAAAAAAAAATCTGAAATTAAATAAAAATATTTTCTATTTTTTTCATGAATTTTTTGGAATTTTTAGCAAGGGAATACGGTATTTTAAAGTAAATTTTGTTTGCTGGTATACTTTATTAACATAGGTTACTATCAGAAGAGAAATTTTTAATGAAATATTAAATTTTCCAACTTAACGAAGACTTGAAAAGAAATGCCAAAACTTTACGAATAAATAAAAAACTTTTTAAAATTATTATTATTATTATTATTACTATTATTATTATTATTATTTAATGAATATTTAAGCCTCATAGGCATATACTTAGAAAAGATAATTGAGTTAAATAAAAAGAATAAAAAAAAAGTATAAATACCAATTCAATTCATATAAAAATTATCATATAAAAAAGTAAAAAAGTAAAATTTCTTATAATTAAGCATGCTAAGTATCCTTTTTGAGCAGGTTACTTATTTGATTATAAATAAAAATGTAGTTAAGATTCTGCTCCATAAAATCCGTAATATTACCTAACAAGAATGAAATCGAGTCTATCAATCCTTGATTATAGTATTTAAATTTAAAATCAATAACACCCAAAGAGGTTTTATAACTGAATCTATAGCATTCAATGTACAGACAATTACTTATACCATTTAATTGTTTTCCAAACGAAGTATTAAGTCTTTCAAATTTTATATCACCTTTGTGGAAATAATCCATCATTTTTGCACATAAGTCATTGTTCCTTAAAAGTATAACTTTTCTATCGAGTCAAGATGTAGAGCTTCATTGAGTGCACTTATTTTTGAATATTTACTAATTCCAATTATTTGCTTGATTAAAATGTTTTGTCTTTAATTGAGTTCATCAAGTTTGGATTTACTAATGAATACGTTATCCAGGACATGTATAAAGATTGACTGGCAGTACTTTTTGTATAAAAACGACACTAAAAATGGACTCATTTTTTTCGGTTTACATCCTAGACCATACAATGAGTACAAACTTTTTTCAACATTTTTCCATTTGTTCTCAATAAATTCAATTATATAATCCAATTGCTAGTCTAAGATAAATAAATTAGGCTCAAAGATAACTTTTGATTTGTAAAATGCTAAAGCAACCGACTTAGAGGAATTAAATTCAAATTTGACATTCTGAAAACAAAATTTCACAGTGTTTGAACGATGGTGATACAATAATTATCACGTAACCAGAAATCATTTATCTAAATAAAATAATAATATATATCTACAACCTTAAGAAAAAAAATTTGAAAGCTTAACTTATAAAAAAATAAAGGCTTAAGAAGCGGCTGAATAAAGCTAATAATCTATCGAAGTTTAAATATTCATGATAATTAATAGACAAAATAAAAAAAAATTTTGGTTGGAAACAATTTTTGAAGCGAAAAATGGTAAAACTTAAAAAAAAGTCTGATTAAAATAAAAGCTGTATATAAAGTATTTATATAATTTATGATTATACAAATACTATTAAATTTTTTATTTCTATTTTCAAACCCTTTTTTTCTCTCTCTCTCTTTTAGATTATTATTATTTGACAAAATCAACCAAAATTGTAAAAAACGATGCATCAAAATTTATTAGCGCTACTGGATAAAATATAAAAGTAATAAAGATAAAAAATATTAAGTAGCGTATGTAGGTGACTTTGAAAACTATAGGAAATCAAAAGACAATTCAAAAGATGTGATGATTGATGATATTAAGTTGTTAAATAGAAATGTAATAAATTCTATATAAGCGGTTTTTCTCAATCCTATTTTACCTAAATGTCGTAGTTTAGTTGGGTCGTTTAATTAAATTCGATTTTAATTAAAAAAGATGTTTTGATTTCAATGTATCTTAATCGTGAAAATTAAGTAATTAAGCCGAACTTATAGTAAGATATTGAATTTTGAAAGAAAGAAAACTTTTGCAAACTTCTGCAACCACACAAAGAGCTGACCGAGTTCTCAAGGGGGGAGAAGATATTAAACATGTACATATATTCATTCAGCAATTTATGGAATTATATTTTAACTTGGATTTATTTTTCAAATGAAAATATAAATATAAAATATGAAATAATTGTAATAATCAAAAAAATATTTGGATATTTGTGTAACACTTTTTAAAGTTTGTATTTTGAGTGAGATTAGAAATAAAAAAGGAACCCACAAAAATTAAGTGATTCAAAGGACCAAGGGTGTGTGTATGGACCATATTAAAAATATTAAAAAAATAATAATTTTCATTCCTTAAAATAAAACATGCATTTTTAATTTTATGAAAAAAATTTATTGAAAAAATAATTTTTTAAAAAAAATTTTTAATTTAAAAAAATTAAAGTAGTTGTTGTTGTAGAAGTAGCTAATTCTGCAACCCATCCACCTGTAGCAATTATTTCTATTATTTCAAATGTTGTTGATGAAACGGAATAAAATGAGTTTGCTTCTAATTTAAAGTAATTTGATTGAGAATCAACCATTATTAAAGTTTTACTATCGCTTATTAATATAATTGTATAAGTTACACCAATATTACTTATAACAGTATTTTGCTTTGTTATTGTTAAACTTAATGAAAGATCACTGCTTTGCCAATATGTAAATGTTAGTGAAGCCCAAGTAGTAGTTGTTGATGTAGTTGTTGTTGTAGAAGTAGCTAATTCTGCAACCCATCCACCTGTAGCAATTATTTCTATTATTTCAAATGTTGTTGATGAAACGGAATAAAATGAGTTTGCTTCTAATTTAAAGTAATTTGATTGAGAATCAACCATTATTAAAGTTTTACTATCGCTTATTAATATAATTGTATAAGTTACACCAATATTACTTATAACAGTATTTTGCTTTGTTATTGTTAAACTTAATGAAAGATCACTGCTTTGCCAATATGTAAATGTTAGTGAAGCCCAAGTAGTAGTTGTTGATGTAGTTGTTGTTGTAGAAGTAGCTAATTCTGCAACCCATCCACCTGTAGCAATTATTTCTATTATTTCAAATGTTGTTGATGAAACGGAATAAAATGAGTTTGCTTCTAATTTAAAGTAATTTGATTGAGAATCAACCATTATTAAAGTTTTACTATCGCTTATTAATATAATTGTATAAGTTACACCAATATTACTTATAACAGTATTTTGCTTTGTTATTGTTAAACTTAATGAAAGATCACTGCTTTGCCAATATGTAAATGTTAGTGAAGCCCAAGTAGTAGTTGTTGATGTAGTTGTTGTTGTAGAAGTAGCTAATTCTGCAACCCATCCACCTGTAGCAATTATTTCTATTATTTCAAATGTTGTTGATGAAACGGAATAAAATGAGTTTGCTTCTAATTTAAAGTAATTTGATTGAGAATCAACCATTATTAAAGTTTTACTATCGCTTATTAATATAATTGTATAAGTTACACCAATATTACTTATAACAGTATTTTGCTTTGTTATTGTTAAACTTAATGAAAGATCACTGCTTTGCCAATATGTAAATGTTAGTGAAGCCCAAGTAGTAGTTGTTGATGTAGTTGTTGTTGTAGAAGTAGCTAATTCTGCAACCCATCCACCTGTAGCAATTATTTCTATTATTTCAAATGTTGTTGATGAAACGGAATAAAATGAGTTTGCTTCTAATTTAAAGTAATTTGATTGAGAATCAACCATTATTAAAGTTTTACTATCGCTTATTAATATAATTGTATAAGTTACACCAATATTACTTATAACAGTATTTTGCTTTGTTATTGTTAAACTTAATGAAAGATCACTGCTTTGCCAATATGTAAATGTTAGTGAAGCCCAAGTAGTAGTTGTTGATGTAGTTGTTGTTGTAGAAGTAGCTAATTCTGCAACCCATCCACCTGTAGCAATTATTTCTATTATTTCAAATGTTGTTGATGAAACGGAATAAAATGAGTTTGCTTCTAATTTAAAGTAATTTGATTGAGAATCAACCATTATTAAAGTTTTACTATCGCTTATTAATATAATTGTATAAGTTACACCAATATTACTTATAACAGTATTTTGCTTTGTTATTGTTAAACTTAATGAAAGATCACTGCTTTGCCAATATGTAAATGTTAGTGAAGCCCAAGTAGTAGTTGTTGATGTAGTTGTTGTTGTAGAAGTAGCTAATTCTGCAACCCATCCACCTGTAGCAATTATTTCTATTATTTCAAATGTTGTTGATGAAACGGAATAAAATGAGTTTGCTTCTAATTTAAAGTAATTTGATTGAGAATCAACCATTATTAAAGTTTTACTATCGCTTATTAATATAATTGTATAAGTTACACCAATATTACTTATAACAGTATTTTGCTTTGTTATTGTTAAACTTAATGAAAGATCACTGCTTTGCCAATATGTAAATGTTAGTGAAGCCCAAGTAGTAGTTGTTGATGTAGTTGTTGTTGTAGAAGTAGCTAATTCTGCAACCCATCCACCTGTAGCAATTATTTCTATTATTTCAAATGTTGTTGATGAAACGGAATAAAATGAGTTTGCTTCTAATTTAAAGTAATTTGATTGAGAATCAACCATTATTAAAGTTTTACTATCGCTTATTAATATAATTGTATAAGTTACACCAATATTACTTATAACAGTATTTTGCTTTGTTATTGTTAAACTTAATGAAAGATCACTGCTTTGCCAATATGTAAATGTTAGTGAAGCCCAAGTAGTAGTTGTTGATGTAGTTGTTGTTGTAGAAGTAGCTAATTCTGCAACCCATCCACCTGTAGCAATTATTTCTATTATTTCAAATGTTGTTGATGAAACGGAATAAAATGAGTTTGCTTCTAATTTAAAGTAATTTGATTGAGAATCAACCATTATTAAAGTTTTACTATCGCTTATTAATATAATTGTATAAGTTACACCAATATTACTTATAACAGTATTTTGCTTTGTTATTGTTAAACTTAATGAAAGATCACTGCTTTGCCAATATGTAAATGTTAGTGAAGCCCAAGTAGTAGTTGTTGATGTAGTTGTTGTTGTAGAAGTAGCTAATTCTGCAACCCATCCACCTGTAGCAATTATTTCTATTATTTCAAATGTTGTTGATGAAACGGAATAAAATGAGTTTGCTTCTAATTTAAAGTAATTTGATTGAGAATCAACCATTATTAAAGTTTTACTATCGCTTATTAATATAATTGTATAAGTTACACCAATATTACTTATAACAGTATTTTGCTTTGTTATTGTTAAACTTAATGAAAGATCACTGCTTTGCCAATATGTAAATGTTAGTGAAGCCCAAGTAGTAGTTGTTGATGTAGTTGTTGTTGTAGAAGTAGCTAATTCTGCAACCCATCCACCTGTAGCAATTATTTCTATTATTTCAAATGTTGTTGATGAAACGGAATAAAATGAGTTTGCTTCTAATTTAAAGTAATTTGATTGAGAATCAACCATTATTAAAGTTTTACTATCGCTTATTAATATAATTGTATAAGTTACACCAATATTACTTATAACAGTATTTTGCTTTGTTATTGTTAAACTTAATGAAAGATCACTGCTTTGCCAATATGTAAATGTTAGTGAAGCCCAAGTAGTAGTTGTTGATGTAGTTGTTGTTGTAGAAGTAGCTAATTCTGCAACCCATCCACCTGTAGCAATTATTTCTATTATTTCAAATGTTGTTGATGAAACGGAATAAAATGAGTTTGCTTCTAATTTAAAGTAATTTGATTGAGAATCAACCATTATTAAAGTTTTACTATCGCTTATTAATATAATTGTATAAGTTACACCAATATTACTTATAACAGTATTTTGCTTTGTTATTGTTAAACTTAATGAAAGATCACTGCTTTGCCAATATGTAAATGTTAGTGAAGCCCAAGTAGTAGTTGTTGATGTAGTTGTTGTTGTAGAAGTAGCTAATTCTGCAACCCATCCACCTGTAGCAATTATTTCTATTATTTCAAATGTTGTTGATGAAACGGAATAAAATGAGTTTGCTTCTAATTTAAAGTAATTTGATTGAGAATCAACCATTATTAAAGTTTTACTATCGCTTATTAATATAATTGTATAAGTTACACCAATATTACTTATAACAGTATTTTGCTTTGTTATTGTTAAACTTAATGAAAGATCACTGCTTTGCCAATATGTAAATGTTAGTGAAGCCCAAGTAGTAGTTGTTGATGTAGTTGTTGTTGTAGAAGTAGCTAATTCTGCAACCCATCCACCTGTAGCAATTATTTCTATTATTTCAAATGTTGTTGATGAAACGGAATAAAATGAGTTTGCTTCTAATTTAAAGTAATTTGATTGAGAATCAACCATTATTAAAGTTTTACTATCGCTTATTAATATAATTGTATAAGTTACACCAATATTACTTATAACAGTATTTTGCTTTGTTATTGTTAAACTTAATGAAAGATCACTGCTTTGCCAATATGTAAATGTTAGTGAAGCCCAAGTAGTAGTTGTTGATGTAGTTGTTGTTGTAGAAGTAGCTAATTCTGCAACCCATCCACCTGTAGCAATTATTTCTATTATTTCAAATGTTGTTGATGAAACGGAATAAAATGAGTTTGCTTCTAATTTAAAGTAATTTGATTGAGAATCAACCATTATTAAAGTTTTACTATCGCTTATTAATATAATTGTATAAGTTACACCAATATTACTTATAACAGTATTTTGCTTTGTTATTGTTAAACTTAATGAAAGATCACTGCTTTGCCAATATGTAAATGTTAGTGAAGCCCAAGTAGTAGTTGTTGATGTAGTTGTTGTTGTAGAAGTAGCTAATTCTGCAACCCATCCACCTGTAGCAATTATTTCTATTATTTCAAATGTTGTTGATGAAACGGAATAAAATGAGTTTGCTTCTAATTTAAAGTAATTTGATTGAGAATCAACCATTATTAAAGTTTTACTATCGCTTATTAATATAATTGTATAAGTTACACCAATATTACTTATAACAGTATTTTGCTTTGTTATTGTTAAACTTAATGAAAGATCACTGCTTTGCCAATATGTAAATGTTAGTGAAGCCCAAGTAGTAGTTGTTGATGTAGTTGTTGTTGTAGAAGTAGCTAATTCTGCAACCCATCCACCTGTAGCAATTATTTCTATTATTTCAAATGTTGTTGATGAAACGGAATAAAATGAGTTTGCTTCTAATTTAAAGTAATTTGATTGAGAATCAACCATTATTAAAGTTTTACTATCGCTTATTAATATAATTGTATAAGTTACACCAATATTACTTATAACAGTATTTTGCTTTGTTATTGTTAAACTTAATGAAAGATCACTGCTTTGCCAATATGTAAAATGTTAGTGAAGCCCAAGTAGTAGTTGTTGATGTAGTTGTTGTTGTAGAAGTAGCTAATTCTGCAACCCATCCACCTGTAGCAATTATTTCTATTATTTCAAATGTTGTTGATGAAACGGAATAAAATGAGTTTGCTTCTAATTTAAAGTAATTTGATTGAGAATCAACCATTATTAAAGTTTTACTATCGCTTATTAATATAATTGTATAAGTTACACCAATATTACTTATAACAGTATTTTGCTTTGTTATTGTTAAACTTAATGAAAGATCACTGCTTTGCCAATATGTAAATGTTAGTGAAGCCCAAGTAGTAGTTGTTGATGTAGTTGTTGTTGTAGAAGTAGCTAATTCTGCAACCCATCCACCTGTAGCAATTATTTCTATTATTTCAAATGTTGTTGATGAAACGGAATAAAATGAGTTTGCTTCTAATTTAAAGTAATTTGATTGAGAATCAACCATTATTAAAGTTTTACTATCGCTTATTAATATAATTGTATAAGTTACACCAATATTACTTATAACAGTATTTTGCTTTGTTATTGTTAAACTTAATGAAAGATCACTGCTTTGCCAATATGTAAATGTTAGTGAAGCCCAAGTAGTAGTTGTTGATGTAGTTGTTGTTGTAGAAGTAGCTAATTCTGCAACCCATCCACCTGTAGCAATTATTTCTATTATTTCAAATGTTGTTGATGAAACGGAATAAAATGAGTTTGCTTCTAATTTAAAGTAATTTGATTGAGAATCAACCATTATTAAAGTTTTACTATCGCTTATTAATATAATTGTATAAGTTACACCAATATTACTTATAACAGTATTTTGCTTTGTTATTGTTAAACTTAATGAAAGATCACTGCTTTGCCAATATGTAAATGTTAGTGAAGCCCAAGTAGTAGTTGTTGATGTAGTTGTTGTTGTAGAAGTAGCTAATTCTGCAACCCATCCACCTGTAGCAATTATTTCTATTATTTCAAATGTTGTTGATGAAACGGAATAAAATGAGTTTGCTTCTAATTTAAAGTAATTTGATTGAGAATCAACCATTATTAAAGTTTTACTATCGCTTATTAATATAATTGTATAAGTTACACCAATATTACTTATAACAGTATTTTGCTTTGTTATTGTTAAACTTAATGAAAGATCACTGCTTTGCCAATATGTAAATGTTAGTGAAGCCCAAGTAGTAGTTGTTGATGTAGTTGTTGTTGTAGAAGTAGCTAATTCTGCAACCCATCCACCTGTAGCAATTATTTCTATTATTTCAAATGTTGTTGATGAAACGGAATAAAATGAGTTTGCTTCTAATTTAAAGTAATTTGATTGAGAATCAACCATTATTAAAGTTTTACTATCGCTTATTAATATAATTGTATAAGTTACACCAATATTACTTATAACAGTATTTTGCTTTGTTATTGTTAAACTTAATGAAAGATCACTGCTTTGCCAATATGTAAATGTTAGTGAAGCCCAAGTAGTAGTTGTTGATGTAGTTGTTGTTGTAGAAGTAGCTAATTCTGCAACCCATCCACCTGTAGCAATTATTTCTATTATTTCAAATGTTGTTGATGAAACGGAATAAAATGAGTTTGCTTCTAATTTAAAGTAATTTGATTGAGAATCAACCATTATTAAAGTTTTACTATCGCTTATTAATATAATTGTATAAGTTACACCAATATTACTTATAACAGTATTTTGCTTTGTTATTGTTAAACTTAATGAAAGATCACTGCTTTGCCAATATGTAAATGTTAGTGAAGCCCAAGTAGTAGTTGTTGATGTAGTTGTTGTTGTAGAAGTAGCTAATTCTGCAACCCATCCACCTGTAGCAATTATTTCTATTATTTCAAATGTTGTTGATGAAACGGAATAAAATGAGTTTGCTTCTAATTTAAAGTAATTTGATTGAGAATCAACCATTATTAAAGTTTTACTATCGCTTATTAATATAATTGTATAAGTTACACCAATATTACTTATAACAGTATTTTGCTTTGTTATTGTTAAACTTAATGAAAGATCACTGCTTTGCCAATATGTAAATGTTAGTGAAGCCCAAGTAGTAGTTGTTGATGTAGTTGTTGTTGTAGAAGTAGCTAATTCTGCAACCCATCCACCTGTAGCAATTATTTCTATTATTTCAAATGTTGTTGATGAAACGGAATAAAATGAGTTTGCTTCTAATTTAAAGTAATTTGATTGAGAATCAACCATTATTAAAGTTTTACTATCGCTTATTAATATAATTGTATAAGTTACACCAATATTACTTATAACAGTATTTTGCTTTGTTATTGTTAAACTTAATGAAAGATCACTGCTTTGCCAATATGTAAATGTTAGTGAAGCCCAAGTAGTAGTTGTTGATGTAGTTGTTGTTGTAGAAGTAGCTAATTCTGCAACCCATCCACCTGTAGCAATTATTTCTATTATTTCAAATGTTGTTGATGAAACGGAATAAAATGAGTTTGCTTCTAATTTAAAGTAATTTGATTGAGAATCAACCATTATTAAAGTTTTACTATCGCTTATTAATATAATTGTATAAGTTACACCAATATTACTTATAACAGTATTTTGCTTTGTTATTGTTAAACTTAATGAAAGATCACTGCTTTGCCAATATGTAAATGTTAGTGAAGCCCAAGTAGTAGTTGTTGATGTAGTTGTTGTTGTAGAAGTAGCTAATTCTGCAACCCATCCACCTGTAGCAATTATTTCTATTATTTCAAATGTTGTTGATGAAACGGAATAAAATGAGTTTGCTTCTAATTTAAAGTAATTTGATTGAGAATCAACCATTATTAAAGTTTTACTATCGCTTATTAATATAATTGTATAAGTTACACCAATATTACTTATAACAGTATTTTGCTTTGTTATTGTTAAACTTAATGAAAGATCACTGCTTTGCCAATATGTAAATGTTAGTGAAGCCCAAGTAGTAGTTGTTGATGTAGTTGTTGTTGTAGAAGTAGCTAATTCTGCAACCCATCCACCTGTAGCAATTATTTCTATTATTTCAAATGTTGTTGATGAAACGGAATAAAATGAGTTTGCTTCTAATTTAAAGTAATTTGATTGAGAATCAACCATTATTAAAGTTTTACTATCGCTTATTAATATAATTGTATAAGTTACACCAATATTACTTATAACAGTATTTTGCTTTGTTATTGTTAAACTTAATGAAAGATCACTGCTTTGCCAATATGTAAATGTTAGTGAAGCCCAAGTAGTAGTTGTTGATGTAGTTGTTGTTGTAGAAGTAGCTAATTCTGCAACCCATCCACCTGTAGCAATTATTTCTATTATTTCAAATGTTGTTGATGAAACGGAATAAAATGAGTTTGCTTCTAATTTAAAGTAATTTGATTGAGAATCAACCATTATTAAAGTTTTACTATCGCTTATTAATATAATTGTATAAGTTACACCAATATTACTTATAACAGTATTTTGCTTTGTTATTGTTAAACTTAATGAAAGATCACTGCTTTGCCAATATGTAAATGTTAGTGAAGCCCAAGTAGTAGTTGTTGATGTAGTTGTTGTTGTAGAAGTAGCTAATTCTGCAACCCATCCACCTGTAGCAATTATTTCTATTATTTCAAATGTTGTTGATGAAACGGAATAAAATGAGTTTGCTTCTAATTTAAAGTAATTTGATTGAGAATCAACCATTATTAAAGTTTTACTATCGCTTATTAATATAATTGTATAAGTTACACCAATATTACTTATAACAGTATTTTGCTTTGTTATTGTTAAACTTAATGAAAGATCACTGCTTTGCCAATATGTAAATGTTAGTGAAGCCCAAGTAGTAGTTGTTGATGTAGTTGTTGTTGTAGAAGTAGCTAATTCTGCAACCCATCCACCTGTAGCAATTATTTCTATTATTTCAAATGTTGTTGATGAAACGGAATAAAATGAGTTTGCTTCTAATTTAAAGTAATTTGATTGAGAATCAACCATTATTAAAGTTTTACTATCGCTTATTAATATAATTGTATAAGTTACACCAATATTACTTATAACAGTATTTTGCTTTGTTATTGTTAAACTTAATGAAAGATCACTGCTTTGCCAATATGTAAATGTTAGTGAAGCCCAAGTAGTAGTTGTTGATGTAGTTGTTGTTGTAGAAGTAGCTAATTCTGCAACCCATCCACCTGTAGCAATTATTTCTATTATTTCAAATGTTGTTGATGAAACGGAATAAAATGAGTTTGCTTCTAATTTAAAGTAATTTGATTGAGAATCAACCATTATTAAAGTTTTACTATCGCTTATTAATATAATTGTATAAGTTACACCAATATTACTTATAACAGTATTTTGCTTTGTTATTGTTAAACTTAATGAAAGATCACTGCTTTGCCAATATGTAAATGTTAGTGAAGCCCAAGTAGTAGTTGTTGATGTAGTTGTTGTTGTAGAAGTAGCTAATTCTGCAACCCATCCACCTGTAGCAATTATTTCTATTATTTCAAATGTTGTTGATGAAACGGAATAAAATGAGTTTGCTTCTAATTTAAAGTAATTTGTTTGAGAATCAACCATTATTAAAGTTTCACTGTTTTCTATAAATACTGTTGTATATTTTATTTTTGAGTTTTCTTTGATTTCCAAGTCATTTTGTACCTCTAAATTAATCATTAAATTATTGCTTTGCCAATATTTAAATTTTTCCCCTAATTCTAGTTTCACTTCCTTTTCTTTTTTTTTTTAAATTTAATTTTATTTATAATAAGATAATTTTTTTTTTTTACCTTTATATATAATCCCTTGTACATCCATAGATACTGTATATCCTTGTATTTTTATTTCTTCTATATTATTTTTATTTTTTAATAATTCAATTTTTATTTCTTCTTCATCCAATATTTTTAAATCTTTTTTATCTTTAATAATATAATTCAGCTCAATTGAAAGACTAAATCCTTTTTCCGATCTTAAAACTTATTTTATTGATTTTCATAATTATCTTTTTTTTAAATTTTTTTTTACTTCTTCCAAGTTGCTTTTATATATTCTGCTTCGGTTATTTCTAAGTATAATTCTTTTACCTTTTTTTTTCTTTTAGTTGTTTATTATTTTTTTTTATTTTGTTATTAATTACTTTTTCTGTAATTATTGTGGCATTTACGGAAGAATTTAATATATAATCAACACTTCGCTGATTATTTAATAAATTTAATGCATTATCGAATGTTTGAGTTTTTAGATCTTTTTTATTAAATTAATTATTTATTCCTATTGTTAAATACAAAATATACTTTGTTTATTGTTTTTTCCTTTTTTAAATAACATTTCATTTTAAAAAAATTTAATTTTGAAATTTAAATGTTTTTACCTCCTCTTAGGTAAACTGGTATTAATGCTAATGGAACAACTATAGCAGTTATTATGGCTGTTAATCCTAAACCTATTAAAAGATATTTGATCCATGATCTCCTTAGGATTAAAGCTTTTATTCGATTAAAGAAATTTTTAATTTTATAAAATCTACTTTTGATTATCATAAATATTTTGAGAAAATGTATTTCTTTGAAAAAAGCCTACTGTATTGCGAGGAAAATAATAATAATTTTGTTGATAATTCGGATACATTTTATTTTCATTTATTTAAAATTTTATAAAAACTTTTATAATATAAATTTATTTATTTTATAATAATTAAAATGAAAATTTAAGTACTAATATTTATAAATATAAAAAATTTGTAATAAAAACTATAATAAAAGAGTAGATAAAATTTTTTTAATCATTTAAAAATATATTTTTTATTTTCTGTTTTTAAAAATAATTAACTTAAAAAATCTTAAAGGAATCAAACATTTAAATAACAAAATACTTTTTATAAATTGTATTATAAAATATTCCAAAAAATAAAACGAATTTAAAATAATTTCAAAATTTTTTAGCAACTATTTATATTAAAAAAAAAATAAAATATCTCTACGGTTGGTATGTTTTTTTTTAAAAAAATTAATTCAAAATTAAAAAAAAAATTTTTTTTGTTGAAATAAAAAATTTTATATATTATGACAATCAATAAAATTTTTGTGGTTTTAACTAAAATTATAAATTAAACAATTGATAAATCAAATATTTTAAAATAAAATATTTTACATATTTTTAACAAAAATTCAAATATTTATTACTAAAAAAAAATTAAAAATTGAAAAATAAAAAAGTTGAGCTTATTTTAAAAATGATATTAAAAGTAATTGCTAAATTTTCAAATATTATAAAATCAAATCAAATAATTTCAAAAAAAAATTATAAATTCAAAATTATTTGTTGTGTTGTTTGAGCTTGAGTTGTTTGTTGGGTTTGAATTTGACTTGCCCAAGATCCTTCACTTATTAATGTTGTTATTGTGATTTCATCTTGACCAGAATAAAATCCAGTAGAATCTAATTTATAGAATAAACTTGTTGAAGTTGTTTGCAAAATAACATTTGTTTCACTTATTATTCTATAAACTGTAAATGATGCACCATCGTTTCTTGTATAAATGCTGTTTTCGCTTAAAGTAAAATAAGTTGTCAAATCTGTAGATTGCCAATATTGATTCAAAATTATTTGTTGTGTTGTTTGAGCTTGAGTTGTTTGTTGGGTTTGAATTTGACTTGCCCAAGATCCTTCACTTATTAATGTTGTTATTGTGATTTCATCTTGACCAGAATAAAATCCAGTAGAATCTAATTTATAGAATAAACTTGTTGAAGTTGTTTGCAAAATAACATTTGTTTCACTTATTATTCTATAAACTGTAAATGATGCACCATCGTTTCTTGTATAAATGCTGTTTTCGCTTAAAGTAAAATAAGTTGTCAAATCTGTAGATTGCCAATATTGATTCAAAATTATTTGTTGTGTTGTTTGAGCTTGAGTTGTTTGTTGGGTTTGAATTTGACTTGCCCAAGATCCTTCACTTATTAATGTTGTTATTGTGATTTCATCTTGACCAGAATAAAATCCAGTAGAATCTAATTTATAGAATAAACTTGTTGAAGTTGTTTGCAAAATAACATTTGTTTCACTTATTATTCTATAAACTGTAAATGATGCACCATCGTTTCTTGTATAAATGCTGTTTTCGCTTAAAGTAAAATAAGTTGTCAAATCTGTAGATTGCCAATATTGATTCAAAATTATTTGTTGTGTTGTTTGAGCTTGAGTTGTTTGTTGGGTTTGAATTTGACTTGCCCAAGATCCTTCACTTATTAATGTTGTTATTGTGATTTCATCTTGACCAGAATAAAATCCAGTAGAATCTAATTTATAGAATAAACTTGTTGAAGTTGTTTGCAAAATAACATTTGTTTCACTTATTATTCTATAAACTGTAAAATGATGCACCATCGTTTCTTGTATAAATGCTGTTTTCGCTTAAAGTAAAATAAGTTGTCAAATCTGTAGATTGCCAATATTGATTCAAAATTATTTGTTGTGTTGTTTGAGCTTGAGTTGTTTGTTGGGTTTGAATTTGACTTGCCCAAGATCCTTCACTTATTAATGTTGTTATTGTGATTTCATCTTGACCAGAATAAAATCCAGTAGAATCTAATTTATAGAATAAACTTGTTGAAGTTGTTTGCAAAATAACATTTGTTTCACTTATTATTCTATAAACTGTAAATGATGCACCATCGTTTCTTGTATAAATGCTGTTTTCGCTTAAAGTAAAATAAGTTGTCAAATCTGTAGATTGCCAATATTGATTCAAAATTATTTGTTGTGTTGTTTGAGCTTGAGTTGTTTGTTGGGTTTGAATTTGACTTGCCCAAGATCCTTCACTTATTAATGTTGTTATTGTGATTTCATCTTGACCAGAATAAAATCCAGTAGAATCTAATTTATAGAATAAACTTGTTGAAGTTGTTTGCAAAATAACATTTGTTTCACTTATTATTCTATAAACTGTAAATGATGCACCATCGTTTCTTGTATAAATGCTGTTTTCGCTTAAAGTAAAATAAGTTGTCAAATCTGTAGATTGCCAATATTGATTCAAAATTATTTGTTGTGTTGTTTGAGCTTGAGTTGTTTGTTGGGTTTGAATTTGACTTGCCCAAGATCCTTCACTTATTAATGTTGTTATTGTGATTTCATCTTGACCAGAATAAAATCCAGTAGAATCTAATTTATAGAATAAACTTGTTGAAGTTGTTTGCAAAATAACATTTGTTTCACTTATTATTCTATAAACTGTAAATGATGCACCATCGTTTCTTGTATAAATGCTGTTTTCGCTTAAAGTAAAATAAGTTGTCAAATCTGTAGATTGCCAATATTGATTCAAAATTATTTGTTGTGTTGTTTGAGCTTGAGTTGTTTGTTGGGTTTGAATTTGACTTGCCCAAGATCCTTCACTTATTAATGTTGTTATTGTGATTTCATCTTGACCAGAATAAAATCCAGTAGAATCTAATTTATAGAATAAACTTGTTGAAGTTGTTTGCAAAATAACATTTGTTTCACTTATTATTCTATAAACTGTAAATGATGCACCATCGTTTCTTGTATAAATGCTGTTTTCGCTTAAAGTAAAATAAGTTGTCAAATCTGTAGATTGCCAATATTGATTCAAAATTATTTGTTGTGTTGTTTGAGCTTGAGTTGTTTGTTGGGTTTGAATTTGACTTGCCCAAGATCCTTCACTTATTAATGTTGTTATTGTGATTTCATCTTGACCAGAATAAAATCCAGTAGAATCTAATTTATAGAATAAACTTGTTGAAGTTGTTTGCAAAATAACATTTGTTTCACTTATTATTCTATAAACTGTAAATGATGCACCATCGTTTCTTGTATAAATGCTGTTTTCGCTTAAAGTAAAATAAGTTGTCAAATCTGTAGATTGCCAATATTGATTCAAAATTATTTGTTGTGTTGTTTGAGCTTGAGTTGTTTGTTGGGTTTGAATTTGACTTGCCCAAGATCCTTCACTTATTAATGTTGTTATTGTGATTTCATCTTGACCAGAATAAAATCCAGTAGAATCTAATTTATAGAATAAACTTGTTGAAGTTGTTTGCAAAATAACATTTGTTTCACTTATTATTCTATAAACTGTAAATGATGCACCATCGTTTCTTGTATAAATGCTGTTTTCGCTTAAAGTAAAATAAGTTGTCAAATCTGTAGATTGCCAATATTGATTCAAAATTATTTGTTGTGTTGTTTGAGCTTGAGTTGTTTGTTGGGTTTGAATTTGACTTGCCCAAGATCCTTCACTTATTAATGTTGTTATTGTGATTTCATCTTGACCAGAATAAAATCCAGTAGAATCTAATTTATAGAATAAACTTGTTGAAGTTGTTTGCAAAATAACATTTGTTTCACTTATTATTCTATAAACTGTAAATGATGCACCATCGTTTCTTGTATAAATGCTGTTTTCGCTTAAAGTAAAATAAGTTGTCAAATCTGTAGATTGCCAATATTGATTCAAAATTATTTGTTGTGTTGTTTGAGCTTGAGTTGTTTGTTGGGTTTGAATTTGACTTGCCCAAGATCCTTCACTTATTAATGTTGTTATTGTGATTTCATCTTGACCAGAATAAAATCCAGTAGAATCTAATTTATAGAATAAACTTGTTGAAGTTGTTTGCAAAATAACATTTGTTTCACTTATTATTCTATAAACTGTAAAATGATGCACCATCGTTTCTTGTATAAATGCTGTTTTCGCTTAAAGTAAAATAAGTTGTCAAATCTGTAGATTGCCAATATTGATTCAAAATTATTTGTTGTGTTGTTTGAGCTTGAGTTGTTTGTTGGGTTTGAATTTGACTTGCCCAAGATCCTTCACTTATTAATGTTGTTATTGTGATTTCATCTTGACCAGAATAAAATCCAGTAGAATCTAATTTATAGAATAAACTTGTTGAAGTTGTTTGCAAAATAACATTTGTTTCACTTATTATTCTATAAACTGTAAATGATGCACCATCGTTTCTTGTATAAATGCTGTTTTCGCTTAAAGTAAAATAAGTTGTCAAATCTGTAGATTGCCAATATTGATTCAAAATTATTTGTTGTGTTGTTTGAGCTTGAGTTGTTTGTTGGGTTTGAATTTGACTTGCCCAAGATCCTTCACTTATTAATGTTGTTATTGTGATTTCATCTTGACCAGAATAAAATCCAGTAGAATCTAATTTATAGAATAAACTTGTTGAAGTTGTTTGCAAAATAACATTTGTTTCACTTATTATTCTATAAACTGTAAATGATGCACCATCGTTTCTTGTATAAATGCTGTTTTCGCTTAAAGTAAAATAAGTTGTCAAATCTGTAGATTGCCAATATTGATTCAAAATTATTTGTTGTGTTGTTTGAGCTTGAGTTGTTTGTTGGGTTTGAATTTGACTTGCCCAAGATCCTTCACTTATTAATGTTGTTATTGTGATTTCATCTTGACCAGAATAAAATCCAGTAGAATCTAATTTATAGAATAAACTTGTTGAAGTTGTTTGCAAAATAACATTTGTTTCACTTATTATTCTATAAACTGTAAATGATGCACCATCGTTTCTTGTATAAATGCTGTTTTCGCTTAAAGTAAAATAAGTTGTCAAATCTGTAGATTGCCAATATTGATTCAAAATTATTTGTTGTGTTGTTTGAGCTTGAGTTGTTTGTTGGGTTTGAATTTGACTTGCCCAAGATCCTTCACTTATTAATGTTGTTATTGTGATTTCATCTTGACCAGAATAAAATCCAGTAGAATCTAATTTATAGAATAAACTTGTTGAAGTTGTTTGCAAAATAACATTTGTTTCACTTATTATTCTATAAACTGTAAATGATGCACCATCGTTTCTTGTATAAATGCTGTTTTCGCTTAAAGTAAAATAAGTTGTCAAATCTGTAGATTGCCAATATTGATTCAAAATTATTTGTTGTGTTGTTTGAGCTTGAGTTGTTTGTTGGGTTTGAATTTGACTTGCCCAAGATCCTTCACTTATTAATGTTGTTATTGTGATTTCATCTTGACCAGAATAAAATCCAGTAGAATCTAATTTATAGAATAAACTTGTTGAAGTTGTTTGCAAAATAACATTTGTTTCACTTATTATTCTATAAACTGAAAATGTTGACCATCGTTTCTTGTATAAATGCTGTTTTCGCTTAAAGTAAAATAAGTTGTCAAATCTGTAGATTGCCAATATTGATTCAAAATTATTTGTTGTGTTGTTTGAGCTTGAGTTGTTTGTTGGGTTTGAATTTGACTTGCCCAAGATCCTTCACTTATTAATGTTGTTATTGTGATTTCATCTTGACCAGAATAAAATCCAGTAGAATCTAATTTATAGAATAAACTTGTTGAAGTTGTTTGCAAAATAACATTTGTTTCACTTATTATTCTATAAACTGTAAATGATGCACCATCGTTTCTTGTATAAATGCTGTTTTCGCTTAAAGTAAAATAAGTTGTCAAATCTGTAGATTGCCAATATTGATTCAAAATTATTTGTTGTGTTGTTTGAGCTTGAGTTGTTTGTTGGGTTTGAATTTGACTTGCCCAAGATCCTTCACTTATTAATGTTGTTATTGTGATTTCATCTTGACCAGAATAAAATCCAGTAGAATCTAATTTATAGAATAAACTTGTTGAAGTTGTTTGCAAAATAACATTTGTTTCACTTATTATTCTATAAACTGTAAATGATGCACCATCGTTTCTTGTATAAATGCTGTTTTCGCTTAAAGTAAAATAAGTTGTCAAATCTGTAGATTGCCAATATTGATTCAAAATTATTTGTTGTGTTGTTTGAGCTTGAGTTGTTTGTTGGGTTTGAATTTGACTTGCCCAAGATCCTTCACTTATTAATGTTGTTATTGTGATTTCATCTTGACCAGAATAAAATCCAGTAGAATCTAATTTATAGAATAAACTTGTTGAAGTTGTTTGCAAAATAACATTTGTTTCACTTATTATTCTATAAACTGTAAATGATGCACCATCGTTTCTTGTATAAATGCTGTTTTCGCTTAAAGTAAAATAAGTTGTCAAATCTGTAGATTGCCAATATTGATTCAAAATTATTTGTTGTGTTGTTTGAGCTTGAGTTGTTTGTTGGGTTTGAATTTGACTTGCCCAAGATCCTTCACTTATTAATGTTGTTATTGTGATTTCATCTTGACCAGAATAAAATCCAGTAGAATCTAATTTATAGAATAAACTTGTTGAAGTTGTTTGCAAAATAACATTTGTTTCACTTATTATTCTATAAACTGTAAATGATGCACCATCGTTTCTTGTATAAATGCTGTTTTCGCTTAAAGTAAAATAAGTTGTCAAATCTGTAGATTGCCAATATTGATTCAAAATTATTTGTTGTGTTGTTTGAGCTTGAGTTGTTTGTTGGGTTTGAATTTGACTTGCCCAAGATCCTTCACTTATTAATGTTGTTATTGTGATTTCATCTTGACCAGAATAAAATCCAGTAGAATCTAATTTATAGAATAAACTTGTTGAAGTTGTTTGCAAAATAACATTTGTTTCACTTATTATTCTATAAACTGTAAATGATGCACCATCGTTTCTTGTATAAATGCTGTTTTCGCTTAAAGTAAAATAAGTTGTCAAATCTGTAGATTGCCAATATTGATTCAAAATTATTTGTTGTGTTGTTTGAGCTTGAGTTGTTTGTTGGGTTTGAATTTGACTTGCCCAAGATCCTTCACTTATTAATGTTGTTATTGTGATTTCATCTTGACCAGAATAAAATCCAGTAGAATCTAATTTATAGAATAAACTTGTTGAAGTTGTTTGCAAAATAACATTTGTTTCACTTATTATTCTATAAACTGTAAATGATGCACCATCGTTTCTTGTATAAATGCTGTTTTCGCTTAAAGTAAAATAAGTTGTCAAATCTGTAGATTGCCAATATTGATTCAAAATTATTTGTTGTGTTGTTTGAGCTTGAGTTGTTTGTTGGGTTTGAATTTGACTTGCCCAAGATCCTTCACTTATTAATGTTGTTATTGTGATTTCATCTTGACCAGAATAAAATCCAGTAGAATCTAATTTATAGAATAAACTTGTTGAAGTTGTTTGCAAAATAACATTTGTTTCACTTATTATTCTATAAACTGTAAATGATGCACCATCGTTTCTTGTATAAATGCTGTTTTCGCTTAAAGTAAAATAAGTTGTCAAATCTGTAGATTGCCAATATTGATTCAAAATTATTTGTTGTGTTGTTTGAGCTTGAGTTGTTTGTTGGGTTTGAATTTGACTTGCCCAAGATCCTTCACTTATTAATGTTGTTATTGTGATTTCATCTTGACCAGAATAAAATCCAGTAGAATCTAATTTATAGAATAAACTTGTTGAAGTTGTTTGCAAAATAACATTTGTTTCACTTATTATTCTATAAACTGTAAATGATGCACCATCGTTTCTTGTATAAATGCTGTTTTCGCTTAAAGTAAAATAAGTTGTCAAATCTGTAGATTGCCAATATTGATTCAAAATTATTTGTTGTGTTGTTTGAGCTTGAGTTGTTTGTTGGGTTTGAATTTGACTTGCCCAAGATCCTTCACTTATTAATGTTGTTATTGTGATTTCATCTTGACCAGAATAAAATCCAGTAGAATCTAATTTATAGAATAAACTTGTTGAAGTTGTTTGCAAAATAACATTTGTTTCACTTATTATTCTATAAACTGTAAATGATGCACCATCGTTTCTTGTATAAATGCTGTTTTCGCTTAAAGTAAAATAAGTTGTCAAATCTGTAGATTGCCAATATTGATTCAAAATTATTTGTTGTGTTGTTTGAGCTTGAGTTGTTTGTTGGGTTTGAATTTGACTTGCCCAAGATCCTTCACTTATTAATGTTGTTATTGTGATTTCATCTTGACCAGAATAAAATCCAGTAGAATCTAATTTATAGAATAAACTTGTTGAAGTTGTTTGCAAAATAACATTTGTTTCACTTATTATTCTATAAACTGTAAATGATGCACCATCGTTTCTTGTATAAATGCTGTTTTCGCTTAAAGTAAAATAAGTTGTCAAATCTGTAGATTGCCAATATTGATTCAAAATTATTTGTTGTGTTGTTTGAGCTTGAGTTGTTTGTTGGGTTTGAATTTGACTTGCCCAAGATCCTTCACTTATTAATGTTGTTATTGTGATTTCATCTTGACCAGAATAAAATCCAGTAGAATCTAATTTATAGAATAAACTTGTTGAAGTTGTTTGCAAAATAACATTTGTTTCACTTATTATTCTATAAACTGTAAATGATGCACCATCGTTTCTTGTATAAATGCTGTTTTCGCTTAAAGTAAAATAAGTTGTCAAATCTGTAGATTGCCAATATTGATTCAAAATTATTTGTTGTGTTGTTTGAGCTTGAGTTGTTTGTTGGGTTTGAATTTGACTTGCCCAAGATCCTTCACTTATTAATGTTGTTATTGTGATTTCATCTTGACCAGAATAAAATCCAGTAGAATCTAATTTATAGAATAAACTTGTTGAAGTTGTTTGCAAAATAACATTTGTTTCACTTATTATTCTATAAACTGTAAATGATGCACCATCGTTTCTTGTATAAATGCTGTTTTCGCTTAAAGTAAAATAAGTTGTCAAATCTGTAGATTGCCAATATTGATTCAAAATTATTTGTTGTGTTGTTTGAGCTTGAGTTGTTTGTTGGGTTTGAATTTGACTTGCCCAAGATCCTTCACTTATTAATGTTGTTATTGTGATTTCATCTTGACCAGAATAAAATCCAGTAGAATCTAATTTATAGAATAAACTTGTTGAAGTTGTTTGCAAAATAACATTTGTTTCACTTATTATTCTATAAACTGTAAATGATGCACCATCGTTTCTTGTATAAATGCTGTTTTCGCTTAAAGTAAAATAAGTTGTCAAATCTGTAGATTGCCAATATTGATTCAAAATTATTTGTTGTGTTGTTTGAGCTTGAGTTGTTTGTTGGGTTTGAATTTGACTTGCCCAAGATCCTTCACTTATTAATGTTGTTATTGTGATTTCATCTTGACCAGAATAAAATCCAGTAGAATCTAATTTATAGAATAAACTTGTTGAAGTTGTTTGCAAAATAACATTTGTTTCACTTATTATTCTATAAACTGTAAATGATGCACCATCGTTTCTTGTATAAATGCTGTTTTCGCTTAAAGTAAAATAAGTTGTCAAATCTGTAGATTGCCAATATTGATTCAAAATTATTTGTTGTGTTGTTTGAGCTTGAGTTGTTTGTTGGGTTTGAATTTGACTTGCCCAAGATCCTTCACTTATTAATGTTGTTATTGTGATTTCATCTTGACCAGAATAAAATCCAGTAGAATCTAATTTATAGAATAAACTTGTTGAAGTTGTTTGCAAAATAACATTTGTTTCACTTATTATTCTATAAACTGTAAATGATGCACCATCGTTTCTTGTATAAATGCTGTTTTCGCTTAAAGTAAAATAAGTTGTCAAATCTGTAGATTGCCAATATTGATTCAAAATTATTTGTTGTGTTGTTTGAGCTTGAGTTGTTTGTTGGGTTTGAATTTGACTTGCCCAAGATCCTTCACTTATTAATGTTGTTATTGTGATTTCATCTTGACCAGAATAAAATCCAGTAGAATCTAATTTATAGAATAAACTTGTTGAAGTTGTTTGCAAAATAACATTTGTTTCACTTATTATTCTATAAACTGTAAATGATGCACCATCGTTTCTTGTATAAATGCTGTTTTCGCTTAAAGTAAAATAAGTTGTCAAATCTGTAGATTGCCAATATTGATTCAAAATTATTTGTTGTGTTGTTTGAGCTTGAGTTGTTTGTTGGGTTTGAATTTGACTTGCCCAAGATCCTTCACTTATTAATGTTGTTATTGTGATTTCATCTTGACCAGAATAAAATCCAGTAGAATCTAATTTATAGAATAAACTTGTTGAAGTTGTTTGCAAAATAACATTTGTTTCACTTATTATTCTATAAACTGTAAATGATGCACCATCGTTTCTTGTATAAATGCTGTTTTCGCTTAAAGTAAAATAAGTTGTCAAATCTGTAGATTGCCAATATTGATTCAAAATTATTTGTTGTGTTGTTTGAGCTTGAGTTGTTTGTTGGGTTTGAATTTGACTTGCCCAAGATCCTTCACTTATTAATGTTGTTATTGTGATTTCATCTTGACCAGAATAAAATCCAGTAGAATCTAATTTATAGAATAAACTTGTTGAAGTTGTTTGCAAAATAACATTTGTTTCACTTATTATTCTATAAACTGTAAATGATGCACCATCGTTTCTTGTATAAATGCTGTTTTCGCTTAAAGTAAAATAAGTTGTCAAATCTGTAGATTGCCAATATTGATTCAAAATTATTTGTTGTGTTGTTTGAGCTTGAGTTGTTTGTTGGGTTTGAATTTGACTTGCCCAAGATCCTTCACTTATTAATGTTGTTATTGTGATTTCATCTTGACCAGAATAAAATCCAGTAGAATCTAATTTATAGAATAAACTTGTTGAAGTTGTTTGCAAAATAACATTTGTTTCACTTATTATTCTATAAACTGTAAATGATGCACCATCGTTTCTTGTATAAATGCTGTTTTCGCTTAAAGTAAAATAAGTTGTCAAATCTGTAGATTGCCAATATTGATTCAAAATTATTTGTTGTGTTGTTTGAGCTTGAGTTGTTTGTTGGGTTTGAATTTGACTTGCCCAAGATCCTTCACTTATTAATGTTGTTATTGTGATTTCATCTTGACCAGAATAAAATCCAGTAGAATCTAATTTATAGAATAAACTTGTTGAAGTTGTTTGCAAAATAACATTTGTTTCACTTATTATTCTATAAACTGTAAATGATGCACCATCGTTTCTTGTATAAATGCTGTTTTCGCTTAAAGTAAAATAAGTTGTCAAATCTGTAGATTGCCAATATTGATTCAAAATTATTTGTTGTGTTGTTTGAGCTTGAGTTGTATCTTAATTTTTTAATTATTTTAATTTATGAATTAAATTTCAAAATTTTAATTATTAATATTTTTTTTAATTAGACTTGTGTAAAATTACAATAATCAAAGTTTAGTTTCCATGAAATTTATTTAAAAATTTATTTATAAAGGATTTTATTTAATTAAGTAAATATAATATTTATTTTTATAGCTAAATCAATTTTTTAAAATAGTTTTAAAAAAAAAACTATAAAAATATTTATCTAAATAGCTAATTCTTCCTTATGTAGCTTCCTTTTATTTTAGTTTTGGTAATTTTTAAAAATATTTTATTAAGCTAATATAAATAGTCCACCAACGATACAATTAAAGGTGAAGAAACTTTTCTTAGATATAAAGATAGCTCTAAAGCTTATTAGAATACAATTTTTTGGAATTAGATTACTTTCAAAACATAATCAAAATTAATCAAGAAAATTGGAAATTGTTTTTGTGTTATTGCGAATTTTGGATGAAAAAATTTAATTGTAAACATGTTATTGGCGTATCTTTTCAAATTTCTTTATTAGAATTTCCTTCGTTGGATTTAATCATTGAAAAAAATTTTAAAAGAGGAAGACGTAAAAAAGTTTTGTCTTTTAAATGTAATTCAAATGGTCCTTTAAACTATAGTTCTTTTGTTCCGAGAGAAAATATTGTACAACCATCTAGTATAGTACCATTATCATCTATAGCTAAACTATCTGAAACAATTCCAGTTATATCTGGGGCAACAATTATAAATATTCCAAGAAAAAGACGTTTAAAAAACGAAAAACATAATAGAAACATATCTATTAACAAATCAATTAACAAAACGTTGCCGCGGTAGGCCAAAAAAATTAATTAATATTTTTATTTTTCTTTATCTTGTCTAATTGTTTTTCTACTAATTAAAATATATTATCTATTTTTTTTAATTTTTTTGCTATTTTTTTATATCTTTTTAAACAATTAATTTAGCTACTAAAATAAATATTTTATCTCCTGCATTAAATATAATCCATTTAATAAAATTTTAGTATTATTAAAAATATCAATTTAAAAATTGTTTTCTTTCAACACTAGAATTTATTTCTTCTTGAATTTATTTTAGTTGAAATTATTTTTAAATACTTTGAAAAATGTAAATAAATAAACTTTTATATTTTTAACAAAAACTATTATTTTTTCTTTTAACTTCATTAACTATAATTTAAATAAATTTTTTTTTTTACATATAAGTAAAAAATAATTAAATCATTTTAAATTTTATTAAGTTTTTATAAAGCGACTTAAAAAAGTATCATTTTAAAAAAATCAGAATCTTATTATTAATTTTTAATTATTTAATTTAATCGAATTTAATATTAATTTAATTAAAATTAATTTATTCCTTTAAAAATAAATGATCCTTTTTATATTAAAAAATTTAAACTAAAGCTAAAAGGTTTAAAGGTTTCTTATTTTTTTTAAATCTTTATTTAAATTTACATTTAACTAAACAAAAAAAGGAACGTGTAGAAATGAAATTTTTAAATAGATTGAGGCTTTCATTAATGATTTTAATTTAGAAGATATATCGATGACAAATTTTTGGTTGGTTTATAAAATACAATATCCTTTCATTAATTAAATAAGCACTCAAATATTTAAGTATACCAGCCAATTAGGACCAATTGAGCGCTTAATCTCTGTTTCTGGATTTATCAATAGACCACATATAGATAAGCAAACTTCAGAAACCTAATCTATCATCAAAAAATACTTTTAAGTTTATTTAATAAAAACATTTCCTTTTATTTAAAAAAAATTTAAATAAGTATTTTGGAAAATTTTTCTGTAATTTTTACATTAATTTAAATTAAAATAATTTACTAGTGATATTTAAAAAAATAAAGAAAACTTTTTTAATTGACTTATGTTGAAAACGACCAAGTCATAAGATAACTAAACTTTACTTTGAAGTGAGTAGTTTTTAATATATTTACATAAAATGTAAAGTTAAATAAAAAATATAACAAATGCGTAGCGTAGCTTTTGATTTGATTATTATCATTGAATCTAAATTTCGATTAAAGTTCAAACCTGAAAAAAGAAATTCTAATATTTTTTTTAGGTTTAAAAAAATAACAATTATATTTGTGTTAAATTATTTCTATTAATTCACAACATTCTTATTGAATGTTTTAAATGCTGTAGAAAAAGAGTTGAAAAATTTTAATAATCTTATAGTATTGAAACTCGATCTAGTCGAATTTGAATCGAAATTTTTTAAAATAAATAAGGTATTATTAAAAATATTTTTTTTTTGTTTATTTGAAAGAGTCTGGATACCTAAATAAATCAAAATTCAAGTTTTAAAAAAAAAATTATAACTAGGTTTTGGATTTTAGAGCAGAAATAAAATTTAGATTTAAAAAATCAACTAAGTCGACCGATCGATATTCAAAAATCGATTCAAAACAATCTAAAATAATCAAAGTCGATCGACTGAAAAAAAAATTGAAATCCAGTCAACTTAAAATTTTAAAGATCGATGGATCAAAATCGAATTTTTTAGATCGTCACTAGTTAATATTGGATAGATTAGCTTCCAAATTTAATAATTTATGTAAAAATAATTATAAAAAAAAAATTTGATACTGTCTTTTTATAAGATACTTTAATGCGAAAGTTTTTAAGGGTTTTAAAGGTTTGAATAGTTTCCTAAGATTTTAAATAGTTTTATCTCCCAGTATTGAGTAAAATAATTATATCTTTAGATAGAATTTTTTTTTAATTTGTTGTTTATCATATTTGTAATATAAAAGCTAATCAAAGATAAATTACGAAATTCTGATATAATTTTTCCTTGACCTTAGCTAAAAAAGAAATTTTTATGTAAATTTTTTTAATGAAACAGCTATGTTTGATTCAACCAAAGATTTTTTAATAGCTTAAGTTAAAAATGATGAAAAATAAAGTATACAAAACTAAATTAATAAAAAATTTGACAGTAATCAAACTTTAAAATTAAAAAATTTTATCAATAAAAAAGGTTGATGCAAAAGTTGTAAATAAAGGCTCTTCCTAAATAAGGTAAAAATTTTGTATCTATCATAAAATTTGGAAATATAATTTTTATAGTATAAAAAATTAAAAGCATTTATGAGAAATATTAAAATCAAATAAGATTTATAACAAAAAATAAGTTAATAATATAACGTAATGTTCAGAAGAATAAAAATTTTTATTGATTTTTAATTAAAAAAGTGAAATATTTAAAGAAAAATGATAAAAGAGATGAAAAAACTAAAATAAGAATATAATTACCGTATTTCCTTGAGGAACCGTACGTGCATTAATTACCAAAGAAACAAATAAAGCGCATGGAATTAAAAAACCTGGTAATGCTGAAAAAATAAAAATAGCAACATATGTGAAACTTTGGGTATTAACAACGCATTTAAAAAAAAAAATTTAAATTTTAGTGTCTTTAAATAGTCAAAAGAACTTTATTAAATGCGGTTATTCTAAGTAGAAAAAAAAATAATATTACATAATTTTTTTTTATATATTTCAAAACAAATTATAATTACTCACCTATAATAAAAAAAATTTTATATTTTATTATATAAAGTTGAAATATTAAGTTTTTTCTACTCTTGTCGATTTAAAAAATATTTTTATTTTAAAATTAACATTAGATCTTTGTAATTCTAAACGTTTATTTGTTTCTTTGGTAATTAACAGCAAAGAAAAACGGTAATTATTATTCAATTTAGAAACAGTATAAAAACTATATAAAATGATTAATCCTTAAAAAATAATTGAAAAATGATTAAATTGAGTATTTAAAAATATATTTATTCGTGTAAAAATAAAATAAATATTTGCTATACTAAATAATTAAAAATTATTTTTTAAAATCAAATCGTTAATACAACTGAGAAATATATCATTTAAAAAAAAAAATAAAATTAAAAAAAATTTTAAAATGTGTAAAAAGAAATGAAAAAAGGGGATAAAGAGAAAAAAGGAAAATATAATTATGAAGTAATATTACAATTATAAGATAATTTGAAGAAAAAAGTAAAAAATGATAAATAATTAAAAACCTTGGATAAGTGTTGATGCTTGGGTTTGAATTTGGCTTGCCCAATTTCCTTCATTTATTAATGTTGTTATTGTGTTTTCATCTTGACCAGAATAAAAACCAGTAGAATCCAATTTAAAGAATGAACTTGATGAAGTCGATTTAAGAACAACATTTGTATCAGTAATAGCTTTATATAAAATGAAAACAGATCCATCATTTTTAGTATATATACTAATTCCATTTATGGTTGATAAAGTAAAATATGTTTTCAAATCACTTGATTGCCAATATTGTTTTAAAACAACTGGTGGTTGAGTTGGAGGTTGGGTTGGTGCTTGAGTTTGAATTTGGCTTGCCCAATTTCCTTCATTTATTAATGTTGTTATTGTGTTTTCATCTTGACCAGAATAAAAACCAGTAGAATCCAATTTAAAGAATGAACTTGATGAAGTCGATTTAAGAACAACATTTGTATCAGTAATAGCTTTATATAAAATGAAAACAGATCCATCATTTTTAGTATATATACTAATTCCATTTATGGTTGATAAAGTAAAATATGTTTTCAAATCACTTGATTGCCAATATTGTTTTAAAACAACTGGTGGTTGAGTTGGAGGTTGGGTTGGTGCTTGAGTTTGAATTTGGCTTGCCCAATTTCCTTCATTTATTAATGTTGTTATTGTGTTTTCATCTTGACCAGAATAAAAACCAGTAGAATCCAATTTAAAGAATGAACTTGATGAAGTCGATTTAAGAACAACATTTGTATCAGTAATAGCTTTATATAAAATGAAAACAGATCCATCATTTTTAGTATATATACTAATTCCATTTATGGTTGATAAAGTAAAATATGTTTTCAAATCACTTGATTGCCAATATTGTTTTAAAACAACTGGTGGTTGAGTTGGAGGTTGGGTTGGTGCTTGAGTTTGAATTTGGCTTGCCCAATTTCCTTCATTTATTAATGTTGTTATTGTGTTTTCATCTTGACCAGAATAAAAACCAGTAGAATCCAATTTAAAGAATGAACTTGATGAAGTCGATTTAAGAACAACATTTGTATCAGTAATAGCTTTATATAAAATGAAAACAGATCCATCATTTTTAGTATATATACTAATTCCATTTATGGTTGATAAAGTAAAATATGTTTTCAAATCACTTGATTGCCAATATTGTTTTAAAACAACTGGTGGTTGAGTTGGAGGTTGGGTTGGTGCTTGAGTTTGAATTTGGCTTGCCCAATTTCCTTCATTTATTAATGTTGTTATTGTGTTTTCATCTTGACCAGAATAAAACCAGTAGAATCCAATTTAAAGAATGAACTTGATGAAGTCGATTTAAGAACAACATTTGTATCAGTAATAGCTTTATATAAAATGAAAACAGATCCATCATTTTTAGTATATATACTAATTCCATTTATGGTTGATAAAGTAAAATATGTTTTCAAATCACTTGATTGCCAATATTGTTTTAAAACAACTGGTGGTTGAGTTGGAGGTTGGGTTGGTGCTTGAGTTTGAATTTGGCTTGCCCAATTTCCTTCATTTATTAATGTTGTTATTGTGTTTTCATCTTGACCAGAATAAAAACCAGTAGAATCCAATTTAAAGAATGAACTTGATGAAGTCGATTTAAGAACAACATTTGTATCAGTAATAGCTTTATATAAAATGAAAACAGATCCATCATTTTTAGTATATATACTAATTCCATTTATGGTTGATAAAGTAAAATATGTTTTCAAATCACTTGATTGCCAATATTGTTTTAAAACAACTGGTGGTTGAGTTGGAGGTTGGGTTGGTGCTTGAGTTTGAATTTGGCTTGCCCAATTTCCTTCATTTATTAATGTTGTTATTGTGTTTTCATCTTGACCAGAATAAAAACCAGTAGAATCCAATTTAAAGAATGAACTTGATGAAGTCGATTTAAGAACAACATTTGTATCAGTAATAGCTTTATATAAAATGAAAACAGATCCATCATTTTTAGTATATATACTAATTCCATTTATGGTTGATAAAGTAAAATATGTTTTCAAATCACTTGATTGCCAATATTGTTTTAAAACAACTGGTGGTTGAGTTGGAGGTTGGGTTGGTGCTTGAGTTTGAATTTGGCTTGCCCAATTTCCTTCATTTATTAATGTTGTTATTGTGTTTTCATCTTGACCAGAATAAAAACCAGTAGAATCCAATTTAAAGAATGAACTTGATGAAGTCGATTTAAGAACAACATTTGTATCAGTAATAGCTTTATATAAAATGAAAACAGATCCATCATTTTTAGTATATATACTAATTCCATTTATGGTTGATAAAGTAAAATATGTTTTCAAATTACTTGATTGCCAATATTGTTTTAAAAAAACTGGTGGTTGAGTTGGAGGTTGGGTTGGTGCTTGAGTTTGAATTTGGCTTGCCCAATTTCCTTCATTTATTAATGTTGTTATTGTGTTTTCATCTTGACCAGAATAAAAACCAGTAGAATCCAATTTAAAGAATGAACTTGATGAAGTCGATTTAAGAACAACATTTGTATCAGTAATAGCTTTATATAAAATGAAAACAGATCCATCATTTTTAGTATATATACTAATTCCATTTATGGTTGATAAAGTAAAATATGTTTTCAAATCACTTGATTGCCAATATTGTTTTAAAACAACTGGTGGTTGAGTTGGAGGTTGGGTTGGTGCTTGAGTTTGAATTTGGCTTGCCCAATTTCCTTCATTTATTAATGTTGTTATTGTGTTTTCATCTTGACCAGAATAAAACCAGTAGAATCCAATTTAAAGAATGAACTTGATGAAGTCGATTTAAGAACAACATTTGTATCAGTAATAGCTTTATATAAAATGAAAACAGATCCATCATTTTTAGTATATATACTAATTCCATTTATGGTTGATAAAGTAAAATATGTTTTCAAATCACTTGATTGCCAATATTGTTTTAAAACAACTGGTGGTTGAGTTGGAGGTTGGGTTGGTGCTTGAGTTTGAATTTGGCTTGCCCAATTTCCTTCATTTATTAATGTTGTTATTGTGTTTTCATCTTGACCAGAATAAAAACCAGTAGAATCCAATTTAAAGAATGAACTTGATGAAGTCGATTTAAGAACAACATTTGTATCAGTAATAGCTTTATATAAAATGAAAACAGATCCATCATTTTTAGTATATATACTAATTCCATTTATGGTTGATAAAGTAAAATATGTTTTCAAATCACTTGATTGCCAATATTGTTTTAAAACAACTGGTTGCTTAGTTGGAATCAATTTTTGTGTCCATGTTCCGCTTTTTATTAATTCTTTTGTTTTTTCATTATAAAATCCAACACTATTTAATCTATATGTTTTTGAATCAGCTTGACTTTGTATAATGATTTCATTGCTACTAATTATTTGGGTTACATCATATTTCTCATTTGATTTTTCATATACTTTATTTCCAACTAATTTAAACGATGTTGATTTATCATCGCTTTGCCAATAGTTTTGTAGCAATTCTTGTTTAACATCATCATTTGATCCTTGATTTTCATTTTTACTTGTTTCGCTCTCTTTTTTTAAAGGTTTTTTTTATTAATAATTTTGTAATCCCATATAAATATTTTTACCTTTTACTTTCATCAAATTTTTGTCAATTATTAAAATATAGTTTTCGTTTTTATTTTCCATAATTTTATCTTTTTCATTTTCTATTCCATTTTTTATTATATTTTCATTTACTACTGTTATAGATGGATTTTTATCTTTTGTCTTTTTAGTATATGTTATTATAATAGTCAAACTGTAGGCATTGTTTTCATAACTTTTTTTATATTTTAAGTATACCGAAAATAGATAATATATATAACTATAATAATTTATATTACTTTTTCCAATAGCCTGTTATATTATTTTCTGAAGTTGTTTTTTTGCAAATTTCAATCACCTTCATTTTAATTTCAATTTTTTTTATTAATAAAATTATTTATTTTATAATTACATTATCTTTGATATTATTTGCATATTTATCTTCCGTAAATGAATATGATGCTCTTGCTGTATTATTTGGCGCTACTATAGCTGCATTATCAATTGTTTGCGTTTTATAATCTTTTAAAAATTTATTTTCTATAGATGAATTATTTTTTTTTTTAATTAAAATTTACATTTTTTTCCTCCTTTTTTTTTTAAAAATTAAACAAATTTAAACAAATAAATTAATCCCAAAAATTTTACTTACCGCCACCAATATACACTGGTATTAAGCCTAAAGCAGTTGCAATAGCTGCGATTGTTGCTAAGCCTAATAAACTCAACAATATAAATTTCTTGGGAGACCTTTTTTTTTCAATTTTTATATATTATTTTTTAAATTCCTAAAAATAAATCAAAAAACTTTCTATATTGTGTTGGAACGTTATTAAGATATCTGTAAAAACCATACGTTTGATAAGGGTATCCATTCCCATAGCTATATCCATTACCAAACTGATTAGATTGTTGATATGAAGGATACATTTCATTAGGTTAAAATCTATTTCGATATTTTACTTTCTAAAATTAGGAAAAATTTTTGCTTTTATGTTGAAATATAAAATAAATATTTTTTATTTTTTAAATACCAAAAATATAACAAAAGAAAAATATTCAAATTTGATATTTATTTATTGAAAATATTTATCAAATATTTTTAATATCAAAAAATATAATTGTCAAAAAAATTATCGAAATTCAGAATTTTATTAAAAAAAAGCTTTTAATTTTATTTATTTAGAATTACAAATATGGTACAGGTAAATTTTTGAACAATAAATTGTTAATAAGCAGTTTTGATACATTTTTAAAATTTTTTACAAAAAAAAATTCGTTTCAAATGAATCGATTTTAATTTAAAAAAATTAATAGGTAATTTATTGAAAATTTTTTTATAAAAAAATTAAAATTTTTTAGTAAAATTTTTTTTAAAAATTGATAATTTTAATTTATTATACATTTACTATTAAACCATTTTGATACACTTTCATAAAAAACAATTGAATTTTCAGTATTTAATTTAGTGCATAATTCGCAAAATCTTCGTTTTTCAGTTTGTTCTTCCGAATAAACAACATCAAACTCAAATTTCCATGATAAATGTTTGAAATATAAATTAAAATCATTTGAAACTAATTCTAGATAATTAGCTAATTTTATAGGGTCATAGCCAAAATCTTGAGCATGAATAAATGAATTATTAGGTAGATTTAAATTATAAAACTCTTTGTTAGGTTGAAAAACCACAGGAATCAAATCAGTTCTTAAAATTCGCCATATTTTTTCAGTTAAATAATTACTACAATTTTTTGATTCAAAAGATAAATAAAATTTGTGATTCATAAATTCATTCAATTCGCAAATTGAATATCTACTGCAGGATGGCTTAAAAATACTAGATAGAAAATTAAAATAAAAGTTTTCTTTATCTGAATAAACATATTTTGCACATGTACCATAAACTTTAATTGGAAAATAATATCTCAATTTAGATGCAAATTTTAAACGATAATTTGCATCGCAATTACTCACAAACCAGACAGCGCTATTTTTTCTTTTCTTAAATTCTTTTTTGAATTTTTGAATTAAATTTTTTATTTCTTGTTTATCATTTTTGTTTTTTGAATACGTACAACCATATGAACAATCAAATACTTCTGAATCTAATCTATAAGAAATTGTCCAATTAAATTTAAACTTATCCAATTCATTTTTAACTTCATTACCCTTTTAATGAAAAATATATTCATTTTTTTTTATTTCTATTTTGGAAAAATATTGTATTTACTTCATCGTTCCATAAAATCCAAATCTGTTTAGATCTGTCTATAACCGAATAAGTTAATAGATCAAAATAGTTTTCATATTTAATTATATCTTTTTTCAAATCCGATTCATGAAATAACAAGGCATCAGCCGAGTTAATTTTTTTCTTATCGCAAGTAAATATACAATTTTTATATGGACATTCATTTATATAAATACTGTTTTTGGAATTGAAATAATAATTATTATCTACATTATCAAAATAGTTACAAAATCGATCATTATCCATAACTTTTGTATATGCTAAAATAATAAAATCCTTGCTAATATTAAATTTTTGAATATCACGACCATAAGGTAATTTTTTTTTCAAATATGAATTTTCATTATCAAGTTTAACTTTCAAGTCATTTAATTTAGCTTGAAATATTTGATAGTCGTAACTATAACCAGAAGTGTCAACAGTTAAATCGTTGTTAATATTACTTTTTAGCTTTACATTTTTATTGTAAATATTCGATTTATAAGATTTATAAAAACTATAAATGATTTGAACTGATATTGTAAATATAATCAATAAAGTAAGTTTTTTCTTTTTTAATAATGGTCTTGCTATACAATACAGGATTTGTCTAAAATGAATTTTACTTGAAATCATTTTTAAAAATATATTATAATACAAAATTTTTTAATTTTATTATATTTGCGTTTTTAAAATTCAAGTTATGGCTCCAAAACCATAGCTACGTATTTAAAAATTTTGAATACATTCTTTTTCTAAAATCTAAAATTTCTTATTGTTTGTAATGCTTTTTTTTTTACTTTTTAAATATAAAATTCGGATTATAATTTTTTTTAGTTTTATAAAATAAAATTTAAGTATTATAACCATATAAATTATATTTTATATGAGTATTATATTATTATTTTTATTTATGCTTCACCTCTTTTCAAACCATGTCAAGATAAAAGATAAAATAAAGGTAAATTAATTTTTCTTTTAGATTAGTATTATTTTATTTTTAGAAGTGGATTTTCTGAATTTGTATTGAAAAAAATTCTCTATTCAACAAATTATAGTTATGATAATTTTTGAACTTTTTAAAATTCAGTTATCATTTTAAGTTTTTCAAACTTTAAATAAAATTTAGAAATTAAAACTTAAATCAGGTTATTAAACGATTGACGATAAATAAAACACAATTTTTATTTAATTCAAGTTTTAAAATTATTGATTGTTGGATTTACAAATCAAATTGACTTTTTTTTTAGCTATTTACGGTAAAAATCGGGCTTATTTTATTTTATATATTCCAGTTTCTTATGCTAGTGATCAAAATCAATTGCTGAATTCTCGTTTTTTTTTGTTGAAATTAGTTTGCTAACAATATAATAAATTTTTCCTAAATTATAAAACTTATAATAAACCTTAATTTGATATTCAAATAAAAAATTAATTAATTTCAATTTTTTATATTTTTATTAATATTTTAAAAAAGTATAAAAATTTACAATAATATTTTTGCCCTTTAATTTTAAATTAATAATTTTTTAAAAATATTAATAAAATTTTTGAATTAATATCTTAAAAATAATTTGAATTAGGCTTTTTACATTCCTTGATAAGATGGTCCGCCAGACTCAGGCGTAACCCAGTTTATATTTTGACTTGGATCTTTAATATCGCATGTTTTGCAATGAATACAATTTTGAGCGTTTATTTGTAAACGTTTTGTTTTTCCATCTTCGTTAAAAACATATTCATAAACGCCAGCTGGGCAAAATCTTTGCTCAGGTCCATCGAATATTCCTAAGTTTCTTTCTTCAGGTATTTTATCATTTTTAAGTGTCAAATGGGCAGGCTGATCGTGCTCATGATTGGTATTTGTCAATGCTACTGATGATAATAAATCATAAGTTATTTTATTATCAGGTTTAGGATAGATTATGGGCTTAAATTCAGAAGCTGGTTTTAGTTTAGCATAATCAGGTCCATGATGTGATAATGTCCAAGGCTCTTTCCCTTTTAATAATATTGAAAAAATTGCTGTATAAGCCATTGTACCGAATATGCCTAATGGAGAATGAAATGATGGTCTAACATTTCTTATCTGTTTCAATTCTTTCCATACCCATGAATTCTTCAATTTTTCCTCATATTGGATCGGTTCTAGGCCTGTTTGTAAAGCCTTATCTTGATCCGAACTTGTTAATAAATCAAAAACAGCTTCAGCAGCAAGCATACCACTTTTCATGGCATTATGAGTGCCTTTTATTTTCGGTACGTTCATAAAACCTGGACTACAACCTATCAAGCAACCACCCGGAAAAGTTAATTTAGGAATCGATTGAAATCCTCCTTCATTTAGAGCTCTAGCGCCATAACCAACACGTTTACCGCCGTCGAACAATTTTTTTAAATAAGGATGAAGTTTAAGCCTTTGAAATTCTTGATATGGACTTATATATGGATTTTCATAGTCTAAACCTACAACTAAACCAATTGAAATATAATATTTGTCATCTTCTTTAAAATGATATATAAACGATCCTCCATAGTTTGATCCTAATGGCCATCCGATTGTGTGTTCTACTAATCCTTCTTGGTAGTTTTTCGGATCTATTTCCCATAGTTCCTTTAAACCAATTGCGTATGTTTGTGGTTCACAATTTTTCCTTAAATTAAGCTTACTATACAATTGTTTAGCTAAGTGTCCATGACAGCCTTCAGAAAATATAGTTGTTTTTGCGTGAAACTCCATGCCTCTTTGAAATGTTTCTTTTGGTGCACCAGTTTTATCAATACCCACATCATTTGTTGCTATACCTTTAACACTGCCATCTTCATGGTACAAAACTTCAGCAGCACCATATCCAGGGTATAATTCAACACCTTCTGATTCAGCTTGCTCTCCTAACCATTTAACAAAATTTCCAAGACGAACAATATGATTTCCATGGTTATACATGGGTAAACCACGGAATATTGGTATTGGTATTCTTGATTTTTCTGTTAAAAAGGAAAATTTATCTTTTTTAACCGGGTTGTTTAATGGTGCACCTTTTTCTTTCCAATCTGGTATAAGCTCGTTTAAAGCACGTGGCTCAATACAAGCTCCGGATAGAGTATGTGCACCAATATAAGGCCCTTTTTCAACCAAACATACTCTCAAATCTTTTCCAGCTTGTTTACATAATTGTTTAATTCGAATAGCTGCTGATAAACCGGCCGGCCCACCACCAACTATCATTATATCTGTTTGATCTGACACTCGTTCCATGTCTATATCTTTCCATCTCTCGTCATTTTCTCGAGGCTTTATGGTATAATGAGTCGTAACATGATTACGTGTTATTGTTTTTGTTAAAGTTATCAATTTGTTTATTTTGTATTGATTTAATTTTACTAATTTCATTCTCAAAAATCAAATAAAAACTTATTTAAAGATGTGAAATATAAACTAAAAATTTTAATATAGACTTTGAAATTTAAAATAAATTTTATATGCAAATATTGAATGCGAACAATATAAAATTGTGTTTATATACTGTATACATAATTTTAAATTATGATTTAGTTGTTATATAGATATATAATTTTTGGTATGTTTTGAAATTATCACGCCCTAATTTTGCAAAAAAACTTAATTTTTGTTAAAGTTTTTTTAACTTGCTAAAATTATATTTTATTATTTAAGTTATTAATTAATTATTAATCGAAAAATTTTTGTCAAAAATATAAGGTTTTTTTAACAAATAAAAACACATATTAAATTTATATATCAATTTAAACTATTCGAACAAAACAAGCTTAATCAAATTTTAATAATGACTTTAATTTAATAAATTGTAAAAATATAGTTTTTAATGATTAATGCATGGTTAATGGTTATAAATATATTTCAATGAATTTTGTTACTTATTTCGATAAAAAACAATTTATGGCAAATATGAAATTTTTAAATATAATAAGGTTTATCATATCACAGCATGTTTTTCAAAAAGTACGGCATAATTTTTAACAATTGAAATTTAGGATATTAAACCAAAAAAAATGACCCAAAATTTATGATTTAAATTAGTTTAAAATTTATTTTTTAAATATAAATTTTAGATATATTTAGTATATTGTGTTTGTAACACATGAACAATTGATTATTATATATTTGCTGTGGCAGATCTCTCTCTCCAAGTCATTCTCAAAGCTAATGTCTTACAATAAAAAGTGTATTTTTGGTGAACCATATTAACTAATATTAGCATATGATATCTTTTATCCAGATAAAGAAATTCTAAATCTTAATACATTAATAAGGGTTATTTAATATTTTGTGAAACGATTTATGACCCAAAGATTAGAAAGAAGACAATTTAAATATAGATAAAGCTCGTTAATGCAAAGAGATAAATCATTTAAATTAAACGATTAATTATCAATTATCGTATAATTTTCATTAAAAGCCAAATTTTTTTTTAATTAAACTTAAAATCACCCCTTAGGCATGTAATCCATTTTATTAATTAAAGTTTAGTTTTTCAGCTTTTAAAAGGGATTAAAATATTTTTTTAAATTTTTTATTTGATTTAAAGCAAAAAAATTTTAGATTTTTCAAAAATAAAAAAAAATTCAAAATGAATAAAATTTAAAAAATTTTTCACAAATTTATTTAAAATTTTCTAAAATAAAAATTGTATTGTATTTTATCTTCAACTAAAGCAAAAATAAAATTAAAAAAACTTTTGATGCAAACTAAATATTTGAAGTAAAAATTAAATATTTTGAAACCAATATCATATCAACATGATCAATTTTAGTTTTTGAAATTAAATTTTTCAGCTTAATTTAAATTATCAAGAGAATTATGATTTTTCTTTTATTAAAAAAAATCATTATTAAATATATTTTAATCTATATAACTATTTTTAAATAAGAATTACATTTCTTAAATCTGTTCTTGTTTTATAACCTCTGTAATAAGATTGGATTCTAGTAGCAGCCTCATCAACAGTTAACTCGTGGTCATCATTTAATATGTGATTGTTATTTCGATTTTTATTAATATTTGAATCATTATCAGCTTTATGATGAGTAACTTGTTCATCTAAATCATATTGATTACGATTTGATATTGAATGATTTGATTCCTTATGTATATTATTGACTACATGAGTTTGTGATTCTTTTTTAATCTTTAAATAAAACCAATTTATAATTATTTTAAAAAAAGATAAATTTAAAACATTCAAGTGTGTTAGTAATTAGTTTTTAATAACAAACTAAATAAGTGAAGTCAACAAAACAAAACATATAAGTAAAGAACAAACTTTATTTTTGATGTAATTATTTTAACAAAAAAAAATTTAAGAGCTAAACATAAGAGTCATATAAATTAGAAGTAATTCTAAATATAATCTAAGTAATTTTAAAAAATTGTCATTTGGTTTTTTTTAAATCTCATTTAATGAGATATATAAATTAATGATATATAGATGAATTTATTTTTTTATTTATTTCAAATTTAATTATTATTATTATTTATTTTTTGTTCTTTATCTTTCTCGTTCTCAATATCTTGCTCAACATTATAAGTAATTTCTTCGACTAAGTTGTTTACCTCTTGAGCTATTTTATCTTCATTTATTTCTGCCAAGTTTTCATTTAAAACTGGCTCAAAATTTTCCTCCAACTCTTTTGTTTTTTCTTCTTCAGTCATTCTTAATTGTTCTTGTTGTTCAGATGTATTATTATTATAATCATTATTATCTTCTTGTTCCTCATATTTTATTTCAGAGCTTAAAACTACATTTTCATGCTCATCTTCGTTTTGAACTTCCTTTTTTCCTTTTAAACTATCAACTTGTAGCATAGAATCATCCTCTAAATCTTGATCAATAGCAATTGTTCTAGTGATGTTTGTTGGTAAATCATCGGTTTGTTGATAAGTTAATGTTTCATTCGCTGAATCAACATATTCTAATTCTTCTTGCTCTAATTCAGGCACTAAGCTGTCTTGTTGTTGTTGTTCGTGATTCACTGGTAAATCTTCAGGCACTTTATGATCTTCTACTGCATAATTCTGATTTTCTTCAACTTTATAGTCAGTATAATCTTGATTAATAGCTACATTTGAATCTTCTATTTGTTGATTTGCTTCATTTATATCAGCTCTAAGCTCGTGTATAGTATCTACTTTAATATTTAATTGGTTATTTTCATTTGAATTGGTAGTAGTTGTAGATGAATCAATAGTTGGTATATCACTCATAGATAATGATGCAGCTACTATGCTCTCATCAACGTTATTATTATTCAACTTTTTTATCATTTTTTTTTATAATTTTAATTAAAATTAAAAAAAAATTTATTTTCAAAATTTTGATTTGTTTCTTTTTTTTTTAATTTTTATGTTTAGCTAAAAATTTGATACAAGATATTAACAATTAATCAATTTATAAGCAGAATTAGATTTTTTAAAGTAAAACACAAAACAAAAAAAAACAAACAAGTTTTAAATAGCTACGATAAGTTTTTAATATTTACCTGTTGATCTAGAGATTGTTGATGTTGAGGAGGTTGCTTTGAATTCGGCTTTGTTACTTTATTATCTGACTTTTCTTGTAGTTTTGGTCTATTATTGTGCTCAATTTCTTCCTTTATATTGGAAATATTAACAATATTTTATTAAAATAAGATAATTAATAATTATAATTTCAAAACTGAAATGTCTAATTTGTAAAATTTTCAAAATTTTAACATAATAAACAAAAAAATTACGTCAATAATTTGTTTGGGTTTTTTATAATCAATAGGCATATCAACATACATATCATCGCTATCTTGAACAGTTTTAGGATTGTTATTGCGATTGTTAACTTTAGCTTTGAAAATACCACCTTCATCTTTATCGACATCTAAACGACTGTGGTTCGAATTTTTACTTCGAACATTATTATTATTATTATTATTATTATTATGATTTGTCGGTTTCGGGCCAATTACTGGAGGCAAACTGTTTTCTCTTTTACCATCTTTATGCCTTAAATTTAAATTAAAATAAAAAATTAATTTATTCTTTAATTTAAAAAAAAATAACAATTATTATTAATATAACATATTATTGTGATCGATAGTTATAATAATAAACATAAATATAATAAGCATTATTAAATATAAATAAGTACCAGCCAGTATAAGGTTTTCCAGGATAGCTGAATGTAGATTTGCCAGATGTTGATGGATTAGATGAAGCATGTGAAACAGGTTGTGAATTTCTTTACATTCGTATAAAAATAAAATAATTAAATAAAAAAATAATAATAAATAATAGCATTTAAAAGCTTTGTTTCTATTTTAAAAAAAAAAAACTCAAAGCGTTATTATTTTTTTTTATAAAGCATTACAAATATTAATAAACAAAAAAACCTACATAAAATCTAATTTTTTATTATTATTCAAACTTGTATTAGTATTAAAAGCGTCATCTTGTGTACCACTTTTATTAAGATTCAAAGAAAAATATTTAAATAAATTTAAAATAAAAAAGTATGCCTTAAAGCTATATTTGAGTTTCAAATATTTGAATTTTTAAAAATAAATAAAGAAAGAAGTTTAATTAAATTAAAAAATGAACAATAAGCTTATTTTTTAATAATTGTGCAATAAATATTTAATATTTTTGAATATAAGTAAAAAAAAAAAAATTTAAATAAATTACGTTTTTCTATTTAATCTTGGTGAAGCATGATGATTATTAAAATCCTGCGGTGAAAAATATTCACATCGTTTAAATTTTTCTTTATTAGCAGCAACATAACTTTGTCCATTTATTAATTGGACTGGTGATAAAACAGTTTCACCTTCCATAGAATACAATTTTAAAACAGCTCCATTTAATAGCTGCACTTTAAATGTTATCTCATTAAGAACAGCATCATAACTTGATAACGTGTTTTTTGTTAGCAATACTTTAACTGGAGGTGTTAATACATCACCATTTCGGTAAACGTATATTAATAAATTTTGTGGTTTATCATATTGTGCTATTTGAATATTGTTGTAATCTAGCTGTTGTCTATTTAATGCTGGCAACTAATAAATTTTAAATAATTATTTATATTAATATCAAGTTATTATCAACTTAACATCATTAAGTAAATTTTTAGAATATAAAAACTGAAAAATGAATTTTATAAAATAAATTCCTCTTTAATTTAGAGAAACTTAAAACTCTTGAAAAAATTTCCTGATATTTACATAACTAAAATAGATGTTACTTAACAATCTTCCTCTTCTATTCAAATTTAACTCAATAACACTTAAAATCCTGGAATAAAAAAATATAGATTTTTGTTTAAAAGTAGTAGTAGGAGTGAATATTGCATTTTAATTGATATATCTATCAAATTCATTTTAATATGTAAATTTGCTTAATGTATTAAAAAAAAAAAATACCAACTCTATTTGGTGGATTTCTTTTTCCTTCAGATATATCCATATAACTAGAATAGAAATTTTTTTAGAAAAACCAAAATACCATCTTAAAATGAGTAATTACTTTAATTTAACGAAACGTCCAGCACCAGAAGCAACATAAGTTTTACCATCTTCAATTTGGTCTAAACTTTTAACTTTATGTCCATGTATTGGTGTATGTATATTTCTTACAGCACCAAAACGAGCTTGCATCATATCGGATAAATCATCTAAAAAAACATCAAAATATCTGTATTTTCTTGAATTAATAACAACTTTTTGTCCTCGATAAAACTCGTCTCCGTTTCTTAATAATTTAATCGTTTTACCATATTCAAGTGTAAGACTTTTTGGGTTTTGTTCTCGTTGCTCGCCACGGTGAGTCATAAATCCATTATAATTCAATTGATTTTGACTATTTAATTGATGATGATCACTTCTTTGCGATTGCTGTCCATTGTTCAAATAATCGTTTTGATTATGACGGGGTGTATTTGCGATCGTACCATATGTTGCCATTTTAGAAATTTTTTTTTAAAAACAACTTTTTCAATCAGGACAAATTATAATATGAATTTTATTTTTTTAATTAACTAAAATAAAAAAATAAAATATTTGGTCAATAAATAAATTATTTATTTTTATTTTATCTTAACAACAGACTCAAGACTAATAAAATATTTGAAACTGAAGCTAATTTTAAATTTTACAAAAAGAGAATTTTGCCCGAGTAATAAAAATTAAAAATTCTTTTTTATATATATATATATATACGAAATATAAAACAAAAAAGAAAGACCTAAATTTCGAAATTTAATCATTTATTTTAAAATTTCTAGAAAATATATAATTTACACACGAAATAAAATAAGATCCTTCCTTTAAAAATTTCAAGTCCTATTAGATAGATAATAATTTAAAATAAAAACATAAAAATAAAAAATATTTTGGATATGTTTTTTAGAATTTGTTTTATTTTATTATGTTAAAATTAAATAGATTTTTCTAACGTGATTTTTTAAAATTATTTTGATTAAATTTCAATTTTACAAGTAACCATGGCAATCTGTTTAATTTGAATTAGAAAGAAAATTTATTGAATTAAAAAATATTCGTTTAATTATGTTTTAATTATTGAACTATTTTCTTTTAATTACTTTGGAGAAATTAATTTATTCTCTGACATTCTCAAGGTTTTTGTTTTCTTTAAAATAAAAATTTCAAAAAAAAAAAAAAAAATTTGGTTTTAATTTTATTAGAAAAACAGCATTTTATTATAAAACAACTTGCATGTTAATAATTTTATTTTAAAAAATATTATTGATTTTTTTTATAACATGCTTTAAAAATATTTTAAAATTTAAGAATATTTAAACTAAATTTTTTATCTGTTATTTAAAAAAAAATATTTTTTATCTAATTCAAATTTGATTAAGAATTTATCTCTATTGCAATAAACTCTTTCTCCTTTAAAGGTGAATTAATAATAATTGTCAACATACAAAAAAAAATTATCTTGAAGTATTCAAAAAAAATTTTAAAAATTTAATTTTATTACTTTAATTTGGAGTTTTAATTTTCAAAAAATATATATTACATTTTTATTTTTAGTTTTAACAAGTTGCTTAGTAACATAAAATATTTTTTGGTCCTTTTTAATTATTAAAACATATAATAATAAATTCTCAGTTAGATATAAAATTTTATTATTTATTCTAATCAGTTTGTTGTTTTTGTTGTTATTTATTTAGTTATTGTCGTTGTTGTTGTTGTTGTTGTTGTTTTTGATTCATTTTTCTCTCGATGCTCATGAGAAAATTCTTTATATATTCTTTCAAATTTACATGATAATATTGGCACTGGTAATAAAGCAATTAAAATGCCGCATAAAATGAAAAATGAGCCACATAATTTTCCAATAGCTGATTGAGGTATTAAATCACCTAGATTTTTAAATAATTAAATTTCAAATAAAAATAGAAACACTTAAATATCAAATTTAAAAAAAAAAAAAATTAAAAAAGAAATCGCTAAATAAGTGTTTAACTTTTATTGTTAAAAAAACAAAAAAGTTTAATTAAAGGCTTCATTTGTTTATTATAAAAAAAAAGTTTTGAAATTAATTGAAACTTTAGTATAAAAAAAAAAAATTTTATTATTTACCATATCCAATTGTCGTAAATGAAATTATTGCCCACCAAAACGAATGTGGAATACCTTTGTTAAATGAAAAAGTCTAATTTAAAATAAATTCAAAAAAGAAAACTGAAAATTTGTTCTTTAAATTAAAACTATTAAAGTGCTTTTCTAATAAAATACTTGTTCAAAAGCAAATAAATAAACTTTGATTTAAGCTATTAAAACTTTTTATTAATGATTTTTAATTTTAAATTTTATTTAAATATAATTAATTTAATATAAAGTTTTAACTTATTTAACTAATAATTACATTAAAAAATTAAATATTTTTATTTCATTGGTTTTCTTAACAGCTTTGAAACTTTTTTAAATTAAAATAAAATATAATGATTCAAAATTTGAAAACTTAGAAACTTCTCAGAGATGTAAATAAATTGAGATTTAAGAATATAGATTATCATCTTATAAGATTAAGTCAAACTTATATTTAAAAAGACTAAAATTAACTAAAACTCGTTGAAATTTTTGTTCTTAAATAGAGAAAAATTCCAGAATGCTGAAAGGGAAGATTTGCATTTGGTTCATTTGCAGTCCGTTTTCAAAATCCATAAATTTCACTAATTACTAATAACAACCCAATAGACTTCAAAACTAAATAAACACTTTCATTTAGAAAGAATTCTACAGCAAGTTAATACAGGTCAAATATTGAAAAAATAACTAATAAGTAGGTAATACCTACTTTAATTAGCTATAGTTTTAGATCTCTTAATTTTACTATACATCTAATGCCTTGATATTCTCTTTTATAATTTGTCAGTTTTTGTCAATCTTTATATTGAATAAAATTAAGAAATGATTTTTTTTTTTTGAATAGAGATTGACACAAATACAATTATATGTGCTGAACCTAAAATTATGGCCAAATAAAAGTTGATTTTTTAATCAAAATTTAAAATGCCATAGATTAAATAACTTCCATTCAAACTATATAATTATATTTCTAATAGAAATGTCTAATTTTGTACTAATTTAAATTTTATCTATACATATTTTTTCAATCGTAAAATTATGGTCTACACTTTAGTTAACTGTTTCTAAGCACATTTAATTGCTAATATTTGAAAATATAAATTGAACAAATTTAAAAGCACAATGATTACTTATAAAAGGAGAAGTTTCACCAAGAGTATGCAACTCAATATAATAAATTAAACTTGAAAATATGACTATATTAATTGCTAAAAATGTCAGTAATAAAATAATTTCGTAAGCACATTCATATAATATTTTGCCCATAACATTTAAAATTTGAATATGCCTTGATAATTTAAAAACTCTTAACACTCGTGTTAATCGTAAAATTTTCAAAATAGACAAAGCATATTGATTATTTTGTCGCTTTTTTAAACCAGTGGATTTTATAATTAATCTTGAAAATAAAAAATATTGAGTGTTTAATAACAAAATCGTCCAAAATGGTATTATTGATAAAAAGTCGATCAAATTAGTAAAGTTTTTTAGAAATTTGATTTTATTCGCTGATGCAAACAAACGTAGAATTATTTCAATTGTAAATATAGTGTTGCAAAATAGTTCTAGTGAAAAAAACACTGTTTTGCGCTCAGTCAAAACATTTTTGTTCTCATCTGTGTAATACTCATATGTTTGAGGTCTAACTTTGATCGATTTCGATTCATGCAAACTAGAATCTATGACTGTCTCTAAGCACATAATAACAACCGATAAAATTACTGTTAAAAGGCAAAATAAGGCAATGATACGTCCCAAAAATGATGAATTCGGCTTTTCAAATAAGCACCATAAATATTTTTGATATTTATTCTTAGGCATATTATCTTCATCGTCTAAATTCAGTTGTTCATCATCTTCAAAATAATATTTAAATCTTTTGAAATTTTTTTTTAAATCCAATTTTTTTTTGTGTAAATCTTGTCTTAAGTTTTCATCAAAATGAATATTTTTATTCATTCTTAATATTTTTTTTATATCTCTAATTTGTGACTTAAGAGCAGTTATTAATAAAGACTCATCACATTTGGAATTGCTATTCAAATATTCGTCAAGTTTGAAATATTTTATTTCTTCGTAAAAAATATCTACAGCTACGAACAAAGGTGTTTCAAAAATTCCATTTGTTTGATAGAAATTGAATATACCTTCAAACGCTTCTCGATTACGATCAAAAAAAAATTCATCACGACTTTTATCATAATATTTTGTACGCTCTTTATAAGATCCCAACAAACTATTTGGATAATTGTCCAATAAAAATTCATTAATGATAAAAATTTTACCTGAAACGTTCAAGCGAATTCGATTTTTAAAAAAATATATATTTTCAGGTTTTGGTAAATTAAAATTTAATTCTTTTTGTTTGTCTTGTTTAGAACTTTTTTTAGCATTATTTTTAATCAAGTATTTTTTATCTTTCATTTTTAACTTATAACGAGAGCCCGCGTCACTTGAATACATCATAAAATAAATTGGTATTGTTTTTTTTTTTAAATCTATAAATGGTTATCAAAATTTTTTGTAAATATTTCACCTTTTTGCTAATGAAATTTAATATCTTATAAGATAAAATTTTATTGATTTTTTTTTTATGGAAAATTTAAATTAAATTATAATTAAATTTTAGATTTTCAAAGATCTAAAAAAAAAAAAATGAAAAAAGAAAATTGAATTTTTTCTAATTTTATTTTTTTAATTTTATTTAGGAAGCATCTTGGAAAAACTTTTGAATATTTTAATTTCAAATAAAATCTTAATGGTTTTTATTTGCCTTTTTTTTTTTAAAATCTAAATTTAATATAATTAATCATAAATGAATCAAAAATATATTAAAGATAAATTATATATATTAATTTTAAAAATATCTTGAGATTAACACAAAAAGGATAAAATAAAAATAAAAATCAAGATTTATTTTAAAGAAATTGAAATTTTATTTTATTTTATTTTATTTTATATTGTTTTTAATAAAACATAAAAATAATAATCAAAAAAACACCTGAGTATAATAAAAACCAAAAATTGAAATAAAAAAAAAAAAATAAAAATTTAACTAATTTTCGAAATCTAAATAATAAATTTATGTCACTTGTGTAATTTGAAATTGCATGGATTTTATTTTTACGGCAAACAAACTATTGGTATTCGAAATCAACACCAATTTTTTTTTATTAAATAAAATTATTTTTTTTTTTTATTGTAATTGAAATTTTGATTCATTAAACAATATTTAATTACTTAAATGAAATTTGATTTTTCTGTTCAAAAAAAAATGAATATTTAAAAATATTTTATGTATTCTGGAAATTTTAAGAATTTTCTTAAAAAAATAAGCTAATACTGTCTTTTGAATAAAATATTTAGCTAAAAATTTGTTTGAATTAAAAATAAAAAAAAAAAATAACTTAAATTATTGTTAAGAATTTTTTTTTTAATTTGATTTTGATTCATTGAAAGAAAAATTTATTTTAATCTTAATTTTATCAAATATTTAAAATAAAAATAAATCAAGTTTTAATATTGTTAAAATTAGTTTTCTTTATTATTAGGATTATTTTATTATAAAAAGCTATTTGTCGATTTATTTTAATTTTCATTTGAAAAAAAAATCCATGTTGAAAAAGCAACAATTTATCAAGAATATACAGTATAAGATCATTTCAAAAATTAATCATTTTTGTATATGATATTATGTATTTTTAAATAAAATAATCTTTTAGTGAATTCAATAAATTTTTTATTCTTAAAAACAAAATTATAATTATTCAGATTCAGATTATTTGTTATTTTATAAATCTTAAGATAAAAATTTTAAAAATTATTACTTGGTATATTGGTGATTAAAAATTTTTGATTTTGAAGATCCTTAACTCGAGTGAAACTTTTTCCCAAATTTTTCTATGAAACTAATCAAAAAAGTTAAAATGGTAATTAAATAAACCATAATGAAGATTAAAATCAGCTTAAGAAAAACATTAATATCCTATATTGATTATTTAATATTCTAAGGAAAATAAATAAAATCAATTAACTAAGAATTTGAAAAAAAAATTATGGTATTTAATGCTTTAGAGTAAATCAGCGGATAAAAACTTTATCTTAAAAAATCTTTTCAAAGATTTTGATTTTTCATTAGCTTTAACAGACTTTAAGTTTAAATTTTTTAATTAACATATCGAAATACTAAGGAATAGAAGTCATGAAAAATAAAATTTTTTAAATAATTTAAGTTTGAAATATTTCATTAATTATCAATCTTGGAATTTTTCTAACAAAAATTTTTTGTCCCTAAAATTGTAGGATAAAAATACTCTAAAGAACTTGACAAACTATATATATAGCGTATTACCTTGTTTAAGAATGCGCGCATTAAAACCCAAAGTAGCATGTTTGATGCATGCTATAAAAAAAGCTTAAAAGTGCGACGAACCCGAAATGGAACTTTGGGTAAAAGAGGACGTTTTTATTTAGGTTTTTATATAACAACGCGTTGTTAATAATCAAAAAATTTAGTTTGCTGGGGCACATTTATTTGGGAAAAAAAAATTAATTAATTTTTAAACGCATTCTTAAACAAAGTAATATGGTATATTTTTTATAGATTTTGATTTGACAACAAAATGCTTTTGAAGACCAAAAAAAATATCAAAAATAATATTTTATTATATTGTAAAAATTATATTATCAAGTTTTTCTAAGCAATTTATTTAATATTTTAATTTATCTAACTTGTATTAACAAATTTAATTTTTTATAAATTTAATTTAAAATAGAATAAACTACGGTATTAGTTATAGATTCAAATTATTTAGCTTGAAACAATCAAACAAAATTTTTTTTATTTTAAAGTAAACGCTAAAATAAGAAAAAACGGAAGTACTATAGAATCTCCCCCATGAGCTAATCGACTAAATCTATATATATTCTTGTAGATCTCTTTAAGCTGATCACGAATATATGGTTGGTTAGTTGCAGGGAGTCTCCAATAAAAAAGGTGCTAAAGGGTGTTAAAATTTGAATTTTTAGCCTTAAAAAGGTTATTTTTTTAATTTTTTAAAAATATACATATTATAAAAATCAAATAAATTTTAGTTATTGGCTTAAAATTCTTATTAAAAATCAAGTTTGCATAATTGGTAACTTTTATTTTATTTAGCTGACGCTAATGATTGTTTATATATCGATTGATAGTATTGTTTTGGGGTTACTTTAATTTAAAATTATATTCAATTTTAAAAAAGATCATTGACAAATTATCGAAATTTTATAAAATCATTTAAAATAATGTTCAACTCATTATTTTATGAATTGGTAGGATGTCAAAAATTATAAAGTAGTATTTATTATTATATTAATTAATGCTTAATGCCGATTATCCAAAAATGAAAATGACAAAACTAACCCCTAACCCAAACCCTAACCTAAACCCCTAAACCGAACCCTACATCCCAACAATCAATAATCTCAGAACGACTGTGGAATTTTATCAATTTTTTATCAATTATTAAAATATACTTTTGAAAAAATTAAAAAAAATAACCTTTTTAAGGGTAAAAATTTAAATTTTAACACCCTATAATTTTTTATTGGAGACTCACTGCAACTAACCAACCATATATTCGTGATCAGCTTTAAGAGATCTACACGAATATATATAGGTTTAGTCGATTAGCTCATAGGGGAGATTCTATAGTCTACCCGAAAAAACATTATATTATTTTAAATTTAAAATAAAATAGATACAAGAAAATTGTATGCGTATTAAATTGGCCAGCAATAATCTCTTAAGCTTAAATTTTTTCTTGGTTTTTATTTGGAGTTTTTTTTGAAGAGAAGTAAACCCGAATTCATATTTATTTTTAAGTGTATTAGGCAAACGAGTACGATAATTTATAAAAAAAAAAATATTTTTTTAAATTTTTATTTTTAATTCAAATAAAAAACTAAATAAAAATATTAAATTAAACATAATTTTTTAGAAATATAATTGAAAAAATTAATAAAAATTTTTAATAAAAAAAATTATTAATAAGGTTTTTTTTAAATTTTTAATAGATTATTTAATTTAAAAAAAAAATATTAAAAACAACAAAATTAGAACTGATCAATTTAAGAACAAGCAAAAAAAAATAGCAAAAAAAATTTTAATGCTTTTTGAAAACTTTAAAACTTTTTTTTTAATATAAAAAAAAAAAAATATGAAAATAGAATAAAATTTTTTTTATTTTTATAATTTGTTTGATTATATCATTTTAATTATTTGAATCATCATCGGTATTTAAATAAAATTTTTTTATTTAATTTTATTAAATTAATCAAAAACTTTTTTTTACACTTAACATAAAAAAATTACAATCACTCAGACACACGCTTTCTATTATAAGATAAAAAATTTTGTTTAATTTAATAACATTTATTAGTTCGAAAAAAATGTGGCATAATCTTTTAAATTTGTTATATCGTCCTGATACTCAAGTCTTGATAGTGATAAAATTTCGTCTTGAGACATCAGTGATATTTTTTTTTCTAAAAAAAAAAATAAACTTAATTTAAATTTTTCCAAAAATTAATTTTTTTTTAAATATTTTTACCTTCTTCTTGTTTTAATTTTTGGATTTCATGATCTTGTAAATAACTAAATTTTCTTTGAGCTAAAAACAAAAAATAAAAAAAAAAGATAATCAAATAAAAATAATTACTAATTATAATCAAATTAAAAAACTTACGCTTAACAATTTCAGAGCTATTTTTACATGTTTCAAAAAATTGCATTTTATCTTTAAAACTTCTAACAGAATCCGATTGATTTTTCTTTAAAAAAAAAAAAAAAATTTAAAAAAAAAATTTTGTTTTTTTAAAAAATTTAAATTTAAAAAAAAAATTAATCACAGTCGAAACCGGTGTATTATTAGAAGAATTATTATTTGAATTGACAAACATAGACTGTGATTTAGAATCATTTATTTGCGATGATTTGTTCATTATATTATTCATTAAACTTTTATCTGACAATTGATTTGAATTTGTATTACCATTGACGGGAGTCGAGTTGATATTGTTTAATTTCAAATTCATAACTGGTGTGATTAATTTAGATTTGTTATCGAATACATCAGAAGTGTCCAATCTTGAATCATTGTTCTCAATATTAGATAAATTGTCATAATTACAGCTAGCCGGCGTTGATAGTTGTTTGTTATTTGATTCGGAGTGTCCGTTTGGTTTACCGTTTAAAATAGTCTGCGATAATTTTGGAGTTTCTTGCAGGTTGTTTTTTTGAGTAACATTAGTTGTATCTAATCTAGGAAAAGGCTGATGTTGGTATTGATTTGGTGTTACTAAATCCTGTGTGGCTAAATAATTGTAACCATCGCAAATTACCATATGAACTTGATCACTCGACCTGACCAAATATCCTTGTGCTTCACTTAGTTTAACCCCGAGTAAACTGTGACCATTAACCTTTTAAATTTTATAAAAACACTTTTAATACTGATTAAATTTATTAAGACTATTATCTAAATAAATAACCATTTTTAAACGGTTTTAATAATAAGAAAACATTTCAACAAAAAAAAGAAAATTTTTTCAAATTTTTATTATTTTTTTTTTTTTTTTTTTACTAAAAATTATATTTTTCAGTTTTGTTTTGTAAATTTAAAATAAAATTAAATTAAAGTCTTCGTAAAACCGGTATTTATTTATTATGTTTTAAAAATTAAATTTAAATTAATATTAAAAAATTAAAATCTAATAATCTGTTAATTCTTGTAAACGTTTTATAAAAAATTTTAAATTTATTTGAATTGTTCTTATTACAAGAATTAGTTGTTTCATTTTTAGAAGTGGATGTAGATGTAATACTTGAAATAATAGATGTTTTAGAAGAAGAAGAAAAAGAACAAGAAGGCAAAATATAATTTTGAGATTTGGATTTTTTTAATAAAAATCTTTTTTTGAAAAATGTTTTAAAGTGCTTCATATAGCTTGAATTATTAAAATTATAATTATTATTATTGTTAATTAAATTTGTATAAAAATTATTAGTATAGTATTTAAACAAAAATTTTAATTTATCATTTTGTTTAATATTATTAATTAATAAATTAGTCAATGAATTGAAATTGGTTAAAAAGCGGCTATTATCTAAATTTATTGAATAATTCAATAAACGCTTGAGTTTTTCTTGTTTTAATTGCATCAAGTTTCTTTTAATGCTCAAGTATTGTTTATTGTTTGAAGCATTATGAAAATTATGATGTTGATGCTGATACGAGCCCAATTTTAAATTGAATGACGATCGTTTTTTAACTATTTTTTTCAAATTATTTCCTGAATTACTAAAACTTTTACTTTTAATCATTATAAATTTATTATTATTATTATTATTATTTATATCAGTAAACAAATTATTGTTTAAATCAACAGCGTTCTTTTTTTTGTGAATTATAAAAACGATTTTTAATTTATTTTTTATAAATAACCGAAGCATAAGTTAGCATTTAAAAGCAAGATTTTATTTTTTTAAAAGCAAATTTTTTAGTTTTTAAAAAAAAAATTAAACAACGAAAATTTGAAAAAATTTTTGAATTTTTTAATACAAGTTGGGATGATATTTGGAATTTTTACTTAAAATTTTGAAGTTAAAATTTAAAATTAAAAAAAAAAAAAAATTAAAATTGATAATAAGATTAATATGATAATTAAGAAAAAAAAGTATTACTTAAAATCAAATTCATAGTAAAATTTTTAGAAAAGCTTTAGAATTTCTTTAAATTTGAAATAAATAAAGATTTATTAAATAGCACTAAATAACTTGCTCAATTAAGGTAATATAACACAATGCAAAAACCAATAGATACAAACATAATGATTAATAAAATACTTAAGATGGTTTTTTTTTTTTAATTTTAATTTAACTCAAAATTTTAAGCCTTCATAAGGGGGAAAATTCGAAAACAAATTAGAAAATAAACTAACCTCCATAATTCTAGTGCCTACTTGCAATCTTCCATCCTTATGAGCTAAAGTATTTGGTATTATATTAACTACAAAAATACCTTCATCAGTTGAATCATACGGATTAGCAGATTTGTTTTCAATACCACCATTTATTCTAATACCTAAAGTCTCTTCGGGATAAGTTCTATTTAAAACTACTTCTTGCATACCACTTGGCTGTGGATCATGGCTTACTAGCAGTACAACTTGATTTGAATTTCTTTTTAATTCTTCTACACATTCATCATGTGACATGTTTGTTACATCTATATTATTCACTCTCAATAACCTATCGCCAACTTTAAGATTTGTTTTACTTGCAGCACCATCAGGCACTATTTTTGAGATAAAAATTCCTGGCTTTTCAACACCAAATGGATGACAAGCTACATTACCACCACCAACTATGCTCAAACCCATTGCGCCATTTATTTTCATTATTTTTATCTCTTCTATTTCATATTCTGATTCTAAATTTGTTTTAAAAGCTGATTCTTTTTGATTACTATGTTCAGTTAGATCAGTATCATGAGAGCTATACTCTTCTTGTTCTAAATCTTGTTCAGGATTCGAAACTAAATCGTTTTGAGATTCCAATTCTACAAATGGTCTGTATATAGTTAAAAAATTAATTTTATATTCTTGTGGCGCTTTTGGATTAGACGAATTTAAAACATATTTTTGCAAATCTTTTTCTAACATTGAATCTACATTGATTCCGTTTATTTGTAATAATATATCGCCTTTATTCAATTGAGAATAACGCTTATGATCGCTTACAAATATTATTTCAACTTCGCGTTGTTGATATGTATTAAAATTATGATTTATTCTAAAACCATGCTGAATTTCACATGGTTCGTTTTCATTCAATTCTGCAATTGGAAGAAAAAATAATTTCTTCATATCGATTTCTTGCAACACATGTAAAACCAATTGTTGACCACATTTAACAGCTTCTTTAAGAGCATCAGCTGCTTGTTGATGTGTCAAATCGTTAAGGCTTATTTGATTCACTTTTAAAAGCTTGTCACCAATCTTAAGACCTGTTTGTTTAGCAGGCGAATCAGGAAGAATACGAGTTATAAATATACCATCATCATCTTCTTTAAAAGGACTTGAACCTTTACCACCGGCTATTCGAATACCCAAACCAGCTCCTTCCTGTCTGTTTATATTAATTACTAAATGAACCATTTTTTTAATTTCTTCACACTTGAGATTAGATGGTATAAACTGATCTGCTGATTTTGGTTTTGTTGGATTAATTGTTCTTGCAGCAGGTATTGGTACTGGAATTTGTTGCTGTTGTTGTTGTTGTTGTTGTAATGAATTTGATGATGTTGATTTAGAGAAGCTAACTAAATTCGAGTTTGAATTTGAATTAGCATAACGTTCGAGTATCTCTCTCATTTCGTTCGGGTCTAATTGTTGTGCCTTATTAGTAGGCGAATTGACTCTGGCGCCTTTCAAATGATGCGGCGTATCTCTACGCCTTAGTCTACAATGTCCACTTGAGTTCATCGAACCCGATTCGTCTTGTTCATTATCATTATCTAATTCTTGATCATTTTCATTATTTTGATATTCACTTTGCTCCAAAGAATCACCATTACCAATTATATGAGTATTGGTTAATTTAAAATCTACGTGTTTAGTAACATAACCTTGTTGCTGTTGTTGTTGTTGTGTTTCTTGATTATTTAAATTTTTTTCATGTTCTTCTTGAACTAAATTATCACTGGTTGTATTTTTTGTTATCACAGATGACTCATGATTTGTTTGTTGGTTAAAATTAGATGTATTTATAATTGGTAATTGAGTATTTGTATTTGATGTGCCAGATTGATTCGAAACAGAATCGGACTGACTACGAACTTGATTATTACTATTATTACTATTACTATTACTATTATTTGTTTGAGCTTGGTTTGACAAATTAGATGAATTTTTTTGTTTAAGTAATTCTTTTTTTTTCATAAGTTCTTTCGGATGTGGTGTGTTTGTGCGCACAAAATGACTCTGTAAATAATTTTAAAAAAAAATTAAATTCAATGTTTCAATTAAATATAAAAACAAATATTTAATTTATTTAAAACTAAATTTAATTACCGGTTTTTCATCATTATCTGATTCTGGCGCAAATCGAACAGATTCACTTGTTGGTTGTTGATTATTTTTACTATTTAAATCCGATTGCTCTTGACTATTTAACTGCTGCTGTAGTTGATTGTTCATTGTAATAAATTGGCTAGAATTTTCCACAGTATTAACACTACCTTGCAACAAGTTCTCCATTGATGGTGTATGAAAATTCTGCTGTGGCAATAGATAACAAGTTAAAACATCTTTTTGTGTTTCTTGATCGAATTCAGCTTGAAGTTTTATTTTACCTGTTGCTTGATTCTCTGCCAACCAAATAGCATTTAGATTGGCTTCGGTCAATGAGTATGGCAAATTGGCCAGTTTGTTGCCTGCAATATCCAACACTTTCATTTTCTTTAATTTACCAATTTCTTCGGGTAATTTAACCAGTTGATTGTCTCTCAAAAATAGCAATGTCAATGATTCACATTCACATATAGAGTCCGGTATTGTGTTTAGTCTATTTCGATCTACGTTTAAATTATTCATTAGTTTTAAGTGTCCTATAGAATCGGGCAATTCGCTTAGTAAATTTTCAGTCAATACCAACTCGGTTAATTGATGACACTGACCAATCGACGGTGTTAATACAACCAATTGATTTTGTTCCAATTTAAGAATAGACAAATTGGTCAGATGACCAATTGTGCTTGGCAAATATTCAATACTATTTTGAGCTAAATTCAAATCAGTCAATTGAATACATCCACATATCTCTTCGGGTATTGTTTCCAACATATTTTCGCTTAATTCTAAATATTGTAATTTTTTTAATTTACCAATCTCAGCTGGTATTACTTTTAATTGATTCAAGTCCAACCAAAGCACTTTTAAATTGGACAATTTACCGATCAAATTTGGTATTTCCTCGATCTCGTTTGAGCCCAAATCAAGAGTTTCTAGTCGTTGTATTGAACACAACGAATCGGGTATAGTTTTAAGTAAATTATCACGTCCTTGTAAACAACGTAAATTAGCTAAATTGCCAATATCTTCGGGCAAATATGGTAGTGATAAATCATTTAGAGTAAGCTCCGTCAAAGCTCTTAGTTGAGTTAGACCCGATGGCAATGATTGTAATGGATTATTTGAAATGTCTAATATTTGTAGATTTCGTAAATAACGAATTGAATCGGGTATTTCTTGTATGTCGTTTCGATTACAATCGAATTCGACTAAATTTACGAAATTGCCTATTTCGGGCGAGATGCGTTCTATCTCGTTGTCGCTAATGTCTAATTTTCTCAATTGCGTGAGTTTATAAAATCCTTTGGGCAACTCGTGCAACTGATTCGAGTCTAATAATAGTTCTTCTAGTGTTCTATAATAGCGAATAATATCATCTGGAAATGAGGTCAAATTTTGATGGCGTTTATCAATTGACTCTACGTGACGATTGCAACGAGCGAATGGTATACATTTAAACATTATGTTGTTTTTTTGTTTTTAATGTAAAAAAAAAATTTAAAAACTTTAAAATATATTTTTTTTATTTTTTTATTTTTTTTGAAAATTCAAATCAAAAAAATTTACATAATTTAGAAATAAATCTAAATTGGCAAAAATCCATTATAAGCTATTTAGAAAAAAAAAAACATTAAATATAAAAATTTTATTTCAAGGTCATTGAACTATTGACCGTTTGTGTGGAATAATTAAAGAAAGAGAGATAAATAAAAAGTATTTAAATTAAAAAGATTTATTTATTTATTTATTTATTTAAATACACCATTATTATTTATTGACGCGCTAATATTCTACATTATTCGATCTCTCTTTCTCTCTTTCTTTCTTTCTTTCTTTCTTTATTTTTTTTTTATATTTTAATTTAAACATAAAAGCATGATTTTGATTAATTTAAAAATAAGAGAAATAAATATCTAAATATATATATGTTAAATATGTTTTTTATTTTATTTTTAGTAAAAGTTAAATTATGATAATTTTTTTTTTTTTTTGTTGAAAACCAAGAGGGCTTTACATTTATTATTTGTTTCGTTTTCTAAGTACACGGACTTGAAATTTGATCATATTCTTAATTTTCGGTTTATAAAAAATAATAATAATAATAATAATAAAGAGAATATATGATTCAAATTAAAAAAAAAAATGAATGAAAAAAATTGACATTAATTCGATTTATTCTCAAGTTTAAATAAAATATACAAATCCTTTATACAGTATATGACTATTTTATTGTCTTTGAACATTGGAGATTATTAAAAAAAAAACAAAAAACAAAAAAAAATTGATCTTAAAAGAATTAAAGTTTACTGAATTAACTATTAAATTTAAGTAATAATCAAACTAATATTTTTAATCTAATACAAAAAATTACAATATTTTACCTAATAATAAAATAAAATTATACTTTTAAGTATAAACATAATTATTTTATATTCGCATCATCAAATTCATTTTATTTATGAATAAAAATAAAAAATAATTGATTTTGATTCTTACTTTTAATTTTTTAAATAATTATTTGGCCTAATATGATCAATGATCATGTTACTTTTTTACTAATTAAGTATAATTAAATCAATTTTAAAAGTGGAATATTGAAATTTGAATATTGAATATTGAATTGAAATAGCTTTTTAATTATGTTTATACAGTATTTTTAATACATTTATTAAATACATTTATTAAAAATTAAATAAAAGCAACAACAGTTTGTTTCGGCGAATAAACAAATATTGTTTAAAGTAATAATAATAAATAATAATAAATAAATAAATAATTTTAGGATTTTTACTCTGCCAGTTCATAAAGAGATTAGTTTATTTTTCCAATTAGTTAAGGCTTAATTAACTACATTCAAATAATAATAATAATAATTATAATAGGACTAAACCAAAAAAAAAAAACTTAAAATTCAATAAATTTACTACGATTTTTGTTTTTTTTTTAACAAGTTAGGATTATCTCTTTAATATGAAATTTACACAAACTACAAAAATTAATTTTTTTAATTATTTATAATATTTCTATTATGTTTTTATGATCTATTATTTTTTATTTTAAAAGGGTGACTGAAAAGAAGGAAGCAGTTTAAGCTTTCAAGCAGTCCTAACTCCCCTATTATTATTATTATTATTATTATTATTATTATTATTATTATTATTATTATATTATTATATTATCTCTGTAATATGAAATTTTATAATAAAGATTTTAGTTGAAACTTGAATTTTTCTTTATCACATATTCTAATAATAATAGATTATATGACTAGAAAAAATAGGTAAATCAAAATTACTTGTTTAATTTACTCAGTCAAACTTAAATAAAACTTATTACTTTTAAACATAAAAATTAGAAAAATTATCTTAAAAAAGTGCTTACAAAACATACTTTTAACAAATTATTAGAAATCTTTTAGAGAACTTTTTAATCACTTTAAAATTAAAAATTTCTATTTATAATTAAACAAAAAAATAAATAAATATATATTTATAAAGCAATTTACTTTGACATTAATTTAGCTCTTTTATTTTTATATTCAAAATCACAAATTATAAATAAAAAAAAAATAATGAAGCAACAAAAATAAAGAAGAAGCAAATTTCTAAATTATAAATTGATATCGTTTTCATTAAAATTGTTTTAAGTTATATTTAAAATCTAGATAATTTAATCTTAAATTTTATAAAAAAAATTAAAAAAAAAAAAAGAAGAAATAAAGCTCAAAAAATCTTTCTTTATCGATTAAATTTAGAAAAAAAAACAATTCAAAATTAGTAAAGCGTTTTAAACGTTAATTATCAACACTTTTAACAGATTTATTATTTCTAAGACACTAAATTTAAATTAAGCATTAAATTAAGGAATTTTTTTTTTAATTTTTATAAAAAGCAACTTTTGTTTTAAAAAAAAAAAAAATAATTTATATAATAAATTTGAATCATAAAAAAATAAGATACATTTTGAAATTCAATTGAGGAAAATTATCAATCAAGAATAATCCTTAATAATATTTTTAAGAAATAATAATGTCTATATATTTTTCTACAGTATATTCTTATTTTGCTTATTAAATTTAAATAAGCTCAAAGAACAGAGATTTTAATATTTTTTTTTTTTAATAGAAATTAATTAATGATTGAATTAATTATTTCAAGTATTTCTATCATGCGATCGATCAATTGAATTTAACTATCAAAAAAAGTCATTTTTTACTGAATCATAAAATAAAATAATTCCTTTTTGCTTTTATCATCTAATTAAAAAAAATAACTTTAAATTATTTTTAAAGAAAAAAACAATCAATAACTTAATCCCGTCGAAGACTGCAAAAGCTCATAACTTATGAATTATACAATACTACTACTACTACTACTACTACTACTACTACTACTACTACTACTATCACTACTACTAGTACTACTATCAAAATTTAATTATATTATGGTCTTTTTTTAAAGCAAAATTATCAAATTAAATAATTTAATTTTATTTGAAAATTCTTTTTTTTTTTTATTTTTTACATTTAAAAGATTTCATTTAAAATTCAAACAAAAACACAATTTTATTTTGTTTAATATGGCTTAAATAATTTTGAAAAAAAAAAAAAATTTAATAATAGATTAAAATTTTTTGAATTACGTTAAAGCAAAATTTAAACTAAAATTAAATACCATAAAATATAATAAATAATGTAAAAATATTTTTATTTTAGAATTTTGTTTTTTCTATTTTCTACGCAAAAATTTACAACGTATCTAATCTAATTATATATCTATCTATATTTAATATTTAATAATTAATATTTAATATTGAAACAATCGATAAATGTCTTATTTATATTATATCTAACTTGGATAAATAAATAAATAATTAAAAATATTTATTATTCTCATTTTATATTATTTTTTTTTTATCATTACTTAATCAGCTTTAAAAATAAATAAATAAATAAATTTATATAATTTTTTTTTTATTTTTTTTAATATGATTGCAACAAAATCTTAGGCTTTGATTATTAAAATTATGAATTTTTCTTTTTTTATTTTATAATCCAATATTAAACAGAAAAAAAATATTGAAACAAAACAAAAAATAACTAAAGAGAGAGAGAGAGAGATTTTCTTGAAATTTTTATTACATCAAATTTCAATTTAAAACCCACCTTTAAAATTAAAAAAAAAATTAAAGGTTTACAACCTAAATTGATAATTTTATAAAAAAAAAAAAAAAATTTCAATTTTAAATCATAATTATTATTAAGATAAAAACTTTGTAAAGTTAGAACAGAAATAATTTATGTTTGTTGCGACTCAAAATAAAATAAATTCTTACAGATATATTTCATATTCAAATGAAATTAGTAATTTTGTTGTTGTTGTTGTTATTACATTTAAAATATTTCTTAATTAAACTTGTTTATATATTGGGTAAAATCTGCTTTATAATCAAAATGCTTGCAATGAATAATCCAGAAGAAATTGATAATGATAAAATTGAAATATTTGAATTTTTTCGTATTAGATGTAGAAAAAGTAGTGAAATAAAAAAAATTAAAAATACAATTGATCCCTTGTTTCTTTCTGAGAGTCAAAATTTAAATTTTGGAATACCGAAAAAAAGAAGTGGACACCGAGCTGTTTGTAATAATGAAAACATGTGGATATGGGGTGGCTTCTGTCCTGTTGAAGAACAAGAAAGAGCTGAAAACGAGGATGAAAACGAGGAGAACGAACGAACACCATTATTTCCAGAATTATGGAAATTCAATTTTGCCACCAAACAATGGTCGTTGATGAGCACCACAGGCGATATACCAGATAAACTAGTCGCCAGTCATTCTGCTATTTTGTACGGCCATAGTCTTATTGTATATGGCGGAACTGGATTCCCGTTTGGTGAACATTTGTCAAATTCATTGTATATATGCAATTTAGTTACTCTTGAATGGAAAAAGTATAAAATTAAAGGTGATCCACCCATGGCCTTATACGGAAGTAGTCTTTTAATGGTTGATAATTATCTTTATATTTTGTTTGGAACAAATGCTCAAACATATTGCTCAAACGTTTACAGAATAAATATAAAAACATTAGAATCGCAAAAATTGTTTGATTCAATTCAACTATTAGAAAACGCCAATTTTATTCAATTAAACCAACTAAATCAAATTTACCCAAACGACTTTCTTTTAGGCCGTTACAGACAAGAAGTTGTCTACTTTCAGGATAAAATATACACTTTTGGAGGTGGTAAAATTGACGGTGATGCGCATACTTTCAATATTTTACCTGCATTTAATTTGAAAACTAATGAATGGGAGTTTGTTTCCACTTTGCCTGATAAACATACCAAAGCATATCCACAAAAAAGAAAGTTTCATTCTTGTCTTAAAGTAGATAATTTTGCCTATGTAATAGGAGGTATGTATTGTAATTTAGATTTGAATGTATTCACAGCAGTTGAAAATTGTGTTTGGAGATTAAATTTGTTAAATTTGAGATGGGAGAAATTGCCTATCAAAATGCCTTGTTTAACTTATTTTCATGCAGCATGTGTAAACGATTGTGGACAAGTGTTTATACATGGCGGAGTTAAGACTGTTAGTGAAAGAAATTTGTCTAGAATAAATCATTTGTATTCAATATTTTTAAAAATCCCAAAACTATCAGAATTATGCTGGTTCAATCTTATATCATATTTTCCAAAATTAGTCTATTTAGATAGCAAAATTTTGTTTAAATTAGGAATTAACAATGAATTTGTTGAAAGAATTAAAAATTGAATGTTTTTTTCTGTTTTTTATGTAAATACTGATTTCTTTCTCTCTTTTTTTTTTTTTTTTTTTTAAATTTTGAACTAAGTATTTTTAATTGTTTTGAAATTTTTTATTTAATAATAATTTAAATATAATAAAGAATCTTATTGAGCTAAAAATTTCTAAATCTTCTTGAAATATTTCATAATGTTATTGGCTACAAACCCAAATTAATTAATTGTAAATAATTACAAGCTAAACATTCTTTAAAAATCATAAAATATTCTACAGCATATTTGAATTTTATAAACTTTATTTAATAATTTAAAATTGTTTGTTTTTTATTACCAAGTTATTCATTTTTAAACTTGAGTTTTTTTAAAAATTTTTGATAAATAATGAATTGAAATGTTTAAAGTATTTGAATACATAAAGAAAAATAAATGTTATCTTAATAAATGAATTTAAAAATAAAAATTTGTTAAAGTAAAGTACATTTATGTTAAATATAATTATTATAGATAAATATTTGAAATTTATTTTTTATAAATTTAAAGCATATGATAATATCTATATTTAAATAAAAAAATATTAAATAATTTCAATTAATCAATAACAACTGAAATTAATTGATTTCTCTTATTACTGATTAACTTGTTTGGCATTAAATGAATTTGACTTTTTAGATATTCTTGGAAAAAAAAATTTGCTTATAATACTATATAATACTCTAGCGTTATAATAATACAGGTTTATAAATAGAATAATTTAAATTTTTCAAAATTGAAAATTATTTTGTGATAAATTTAGGAATAATAAGCTTATTTTTTTAAATTTTGTTTTAATATGACTTAGAATCATTCTTAAAAAAATCTAGTTATAAAAATAAATACCACATATTCTAAAAAATTTACTTGTAAAAATTGTAAAACTTAAACTTATAGAAAAATATATCTTTTCATATGTATTGAGTATCATTTATTTAATAACAATAGAATCGAGTCTAATTTTTAACAATACCCAAAATTAATACTAAATTTTTTCTTTTTCTCAATATTTAATTAAAATTTTATCTTTAAATTTTATTTGAAATTTATATTATAACGTTTTCTTTTTATGGTTGTAAAATAAAAAATATATAAAATTATATAATAGTGTAGTAAAATTTTAATATTACAGTATATTATTTTGATTTTCCAAATTTAGATAAATACGGTATATTATATTATAAATAACACATTTAAATTATTGAAACATTTGAATTTTTTTTTTAATTAAACAACAACAACAACAAAACCAATAAAAATGAATTCTTATAAATTCTTAAAAGATAAAAGAACTTGACATAATTTAATAAAGCCAGTTATATTTCTAAATTATAATTTATAAGCTTATGTACAGTATATTTGAAAATAATCAGTTTTCTTTTTTCTTTTAATATCTAAAATATTAAATCTGATATATTCTATAGTCCTCAAATTTGAAATCAATTACAATTTTAAAGTATATTCAAACTAACCTAAATTTTTTTTTAAATGAATACTAATTCTTTTCAACAATAAAAGAAAAGAAAAAAAAGTGTATAATTTTGTGTTTAAATTTTCTAAAGAGATTTGAGCTAAAACAAGTTTTGAGTACTTGTTTTAAAACAATAAATGAAAATGATACTCAATAATAAATGAAAAAAACTTTTTTAATAAATCTTGATTTAAATATAACATTCTATTTTAATCTCATATACGTTTGAAACATTCGTCTTTTAAATAAAAACATAAACTAGTATTTCTCAAGACGCTTTTAAGGTTAATTTTTTAAAAAACATAAACTTTAAGCTAAAAAAAATGATTCATTTTTATGCTTAAAATAGATAAATCTAACACAAAATTTATTTATTTTAATTATTTTAAATAAAAAAAAAGAAAAGAAAATAATAATAATAATAATAATATAAATAAGTCTCTTTTGAGATTTGTTTATTTTCTTTTTATTTTCATTTTAAATTGCAAAAATTTAAGCAAAAATAAAAACAGGTTTTTTTTTAATATATTGTATATAAATATAAATATACAGTATTTAAGCCTTAAAGCTATATATCTCTTATACAATAGAGATATTTTAAAAATGTATTGATTTTAAATTGAAATTTAATTCATAAATTAACAAATAAATAAAAAGAAAAAATTAAATTTGTGATCATTTAAACGATCAAGCACATAATTGCTTTAAAAATAATACCATGGTAACAAAATTATTGATTTTTTTTATTTTTACTTTTCTAAACAATTATCTTTTCAGTAATTTTTAAATGTTTGAATGTTTTAAACAAAAAAAGACGCTTCTTTATGTTAATTATTTAAAAATTTTTTGATAAATTTTTTAAACATTTTAATTTTTTAAGAGCAATAAAATAAAAAAAAAAAAATTATGCTTATGTAATTTAAGATAATATGCTACGTATTTTTAATAATATATGAAAAAATTTTCGCATAGTTTTAATTTGTAGCAAACAATAAAAGGTTATAAAATAAATTTTTTTTTTAAAAAACAAAATATTCTAAATCGTTTTTGGTTAAAATTTTTCTTAATATTAATTGAACCATTTTTGTTGATTGTGTATAAATATATATAAAAATAAACTATAATTCAAAATTAATTAAAAAACATTATTTCATTTATTTTTCTTTTTGAAACTTTTTTTTATTAATTCATTTATCTTTTTTTTATTACTTGTCAAAATATGAAATGATATATTAATCAAGTAATAATATTTCTTAATTACATATCTTACATATTTGAGATCGTTTTTTCTTTTTTCATCAGAAATAAATGTTTTATTTATTTAAAATAAAGAAATAGAATAATAATAATAATAATAATAATAAGAAATAATGTTTGTTTCAAATATAATTAATATTATTATACAATAAAAATGTTTAAATTATTTTTTAATAGGTTTGTTAAAAACTACAAAAAAAAATTAATAAACTAATTTTAAAAAAAATTTTGATGGTATTTTTAATTACATTGTTACATTTTAATTATAAAATTAATCCGGATCGATTGATTTTTGCTTTAAAATTATGAAAAAAAAATAATTAAATTAAAAACAAAGCTGATAAATGATTTCTTAATAGAGAAAATTCAAATTTTTTTATCCTAATAATTATGTAATTTTTGTTTCATTTTACCGTAGAATAGATTCATTTACAAATTGATTTTTTCTTTTTATCTAAATATACTGTAAAATAAAATTTGCTATCTTCTCTTTCAATTTGTTTAATATTTAATTTACTTGCTTTTAAAACTAGTTTTAAATTTAAATTAAATTAAACATTATTATTTATCTTAAACTAATCTATTTTAAAATTTATTTTATTTTATTTAATTAAAAAAAATTTCTAAATTGAAAATATAATTTTTGAATTTAATTCTAATTATTGATTGAAAGCTTTTAAAATATCAATGATCTATTAGTTTTTTAATTTATAGTATACAGCACTTTAAATTTTTTTATAATTCAAAAAATTTTAAAAACTTTCGTTATGTAAAAAGTATTTTCTGAAACCACGACTGCTCTAAATTGTGTTTATCTAAAATAAACAATTTGATGATTAAAATATTAATTCTTTTACATAGACAAGTATGAAAATATTATTTTAATATTATTATTATTAATCAATATTTTACATATGTCTTTAAACGTGAAATAAATCTTGAAATTTAATTATTAAAAAGGAAATTATAATAGCTTAAATCATAATCTATCATAATCTTAAGCATATTTATTGCGTATCTAAAGATGATGAATTATAGTTTTTAACTAATATTTTTAACTTTCGAAATTTCATATAAAATTTTTAATAAATTCTCAATAAAAAAGGATTTTTTGAATCATCTTTTTCATTAATTTTTTGAGTCTTTTCAAATAGTTTATAATTATTTCGCTTCTAATTTGGTTTATACTGTATTTGTATTTTTTAGCAAATTATCTTTTTTATTTTTGAAAAATAATTTAAGAAGGATATTCAATTTTTTTTAAATTTGCAATTTTTCTGTTCTAAACTATTTATGTTTGATTCATTTTTTTCAAAAAGTGTTAGCTCTTTATTTATTAAACAGAAAGAATTTCAATGTAAATAAAACAGGACTTTTAAAGAATTTTAAAACTTTAAAACTTTTTTGTGGCATGAAAAGTAATTTAATAAATTTTGATTTAAACCACATATAACACAAAAAAATATTAAAAATAATTAGAAAATGGAATTTATTTTACTGTCAATAATATATTAGTAAATTTATGAAAATTTAAAAAAAATAAGCTTAAATGGTTTAGTAGTTTGAATAAATATATAATAAAGCTATAATTACATCATCTTTATTTGGTTAAGACTAAAAAAATTTTCAATATTTTTTTTAATTTAAGTGAACAAAATATAAAAAAAAAATATTTTTGGTAAATATTATTTCAGATCATTTTTCATATATAATAATTATTTCATAAGAAATTAAAAAAAAAAATTTCTACTTAACTTCATAACTTTTTAACTTATGCTTGGAAAAAATAAAATTTAGAATTTTGTTTTGCTGAAAAATTTGAAATATATAAAACAGCTTTTTATATATACTAGAAAATTTGCATTTTTTAATTATAGTTATTTAATTGATTGTTTTTTTAAATTATTCAACTAAACTTGAAAATAATATTAAAATAAATTTCCTTTTTAAAAATTGATTTTATTAATTTAATAATTTTGAAAAAAGTAAATTGAAGTTCTAGCTCTTATTTTTTTATATAAATTAAATAAAATTTTCAAAAAATTAAAAATATTTTTTTCTCATATTATTTGATTAACTCATATTTTAAAGCATATAATATTTGAATAAAACACAAAACAATATTTTTTTTTACAACCAAGTTAAGCCATGCTGCCCAGAGTTTAACAATTTTATAAACGATCATTTACTAAAAATAAATTGCTTCTTTACTTAAATAATTAAAACATTTTTTCTAATTATTATTTTCTTAATTAAGTTTCAATTAATTTAAAAAAAAACTAAAAGTAACCTATCAAGAGATTTTTATTTTAATAATAAATGAATTAAGCTCTAAATTAAAACAAAAAAAAAAAAATAAAAAATAACACATGCAAAATAACTATTATAAATTACTTAAAAAGAAAGCAAAATTTAAATTTTTTTTTTCAAAATATAAAAAAAAATAAATTTTCTTTAGATCATTTATATAGGAAAACTTTTTACTATCCGTAAATTATTAATGATCTTTTAAACATTTTTTAAAAAACATTTTATAGAATTGCATAAAATAATTTCAGCTAATTTAAAATCTGAAAAAAAAAATAATAAATTTAAATAAACTAAAGATTTATAATTTTTTAAAATTATATAAATTTATTATTTTTTTTTTAAGTAAATTTTTATTGCCTTAAATTTTCAAATATCGAAAATAAAAAAAACGCAAAAAAAAATAATTTAAAAGCATTTTCTTTCTTTCTTTTTTTTAATATATAAAGGTAAAAAAAAAATTTTCATTCCCAAGTTTTTTTTTTCAAGTTTTAAGAATCCTAAACAAATTTATTTTGGTTATAGGTATAGAAATGTTATAGTATAATTTAAAATAAAATAAAATACATTTTTCGATTTAAAATTTATTTATTTATTTATTTATTTACAAATTCAAAATAAATTATTACATAAATAATTTTTATTTTATTGTTGATTTAATTCAAGTGGAATTAGAATTCTCAACAGGAGTTTATTTTATTTTAAACAATTCACAATAACAACAAAAAGATAAAATGATTTTTTATTTTAAAAAATGATTAATAAAACTTTTGAAACCTAAAAAAGGTAAATTTTAAATTTTAAAAGTATATCCATATTTAAACAAAATTCTAGGTAATAATAATGAATAAAAGTTTCATTTTTTTTTTTTTTTAATTTATTTTATTTTAAAGTAGGTGTTTTAAAATTAGTAAGAACATTTTAAAAAAAAAAAAAAATTTGCATTTTTTAAATAAAATAAAATAAAATTCAGTTCTTAAAATTTAAAAAAATTCTTTTATTAATTTCCTAAGCAAATGTGTTTTATTGAAATAACAATAAAGCTTTTTTTTTACTAAATAATAAAGATCAGTTTTTATTTTTTTTTGTTTCTTCTAAAATAATAACCACGTGATTTAATTTAGAAAATTGTATTAATCAAAGGTAAATTTTTTTCCGTAAATTATTAAAATTTACAGTTTTAATAAAAAAAATTAGTAATAAAAATAATATATATCATACCTTTAAAGGTAGGATGTTAGGTAGGATCATTTAAAAAACTTAAAAACTGAATAATTGCAAAATTTTACATTTTTTCATTTATATAAATATTAGATTTGAATAAAAAAAGTTCAAGCTTTTTTCTAAATTTTGTTAATTTTTTAAATTTTTTTCGATAAAAAATTTAATCTTTATAATCTTTTTTTTTTTTTTTAAACTTTATATAAAATTAATTAATTTTAGATTACTCATTTTATTGTATAAGCCAACTAATACAAAAAAAAAATAAATCAAAATATTAAAAATTAAAAATGACTGATGATAGAGATAATAGAAGTTCAAGTCCAAGTAAATCTGGAAGCACTTTTAGTTTATACAAAGAACCTGAAAATGATTATTGCAAACGATGTAAAGGATTTATTTATCCTTTAGAGCTGATGGGACCGGTTATGGGTTACAAATACCACAAACAGTGTTTTAGATGCCATACATGTGATAGATTATTAGATTTTATTAATTATAGAACTAATTTGATTGATTTGAATGATAAGCAGTTGTACTGTGTTAATCATAATCCCCGAAATGGTAAATATACTGAGACTCTTTACTCGTATAGAACTCGATCCAAATCACCAGGGCATTTTGAATCAACCGAATACTCAACAGAGTATCATAGAGAAGTAACTAATGATAGTGCGAAATTTTTAAACAATTATCATCATCATCATCATCATGATAATGAAATCGACTGGAAAAATTATGACTCAACAATGAGTCAAACAACAAATGAATTTGTTGATACAAGCAAATATGAGGATCATTTGGTCTCAATATTAAATAATATACGTAAGCAACAACAACAAGAAACAGGAACAATTCATAAAGAACACAATATACCAATTCAAGTTCAGAAAAACGATGATTCAGAGCCAGAAACTCATGAAATTGAAATAGTTACTGTTCATACAAACGATTTTGTAAATCCAAACAAAGCTTATGAATTAGCTGATGATCGAAGAGATAATTTAAACAAAATTGTCTATGAAATATTAAAATATAATAATACGTTTAAGCCTATTAGCAGTTTAAGTAATACAAACAATTATAATTACAATGAAACTAATTGGTCTTCTTCTAATCTAGTTAATAATATTAATAAAACTGAACTAGAATATAATCACGATTCAACTACAACATCAAATTTAAGGAAAATAATATCCGAAATAATAAGAAATGAAAACACGGTTAAAAATCATTCTAATTTAAGTAATACTGTGAATGAAGTTAATACAATTAATAGTAATATTAGTTCAAGCTCAAGCTCCAATTTAAGCAATATCGTTCTAGAAGCCATTAAAACAAATTCCAATTTTAATAACAATATTAATTATAATCAAGCAACAAATAATTTTAAATCAAACCAATCTTCATCATCACTCAACAGCTCTTTTTCATCGGCCTCAAATGAAAACGATTTGGCTTTAAAAGATATTTATTACGAAGCAATGAGTAAATCCAATTCAAGAGCAAACAATACTACTTCCATTACCAGCACCACTAATATTAATTCTATTAATACTAGCTCTTCCATTACCTCAACCAATATTAATACAACTACAAATAAAAATATTATAAATAATAATGTTAATAATACTCATTTAGTTCAAGAGCTTGATGACAAAAAACATGATCATTTAAAAGAAATATTTTACGAAGCAACGAAAGCTAATAATACTAGATATAGTGCTAATAAAGATCCAGTGCTAATAAATAGACAAGAATCATCTTTACAAACTAACGATTCTAATTTAAAAGATATATTTCACGAAGTAAACACTATCAATTCGAATAGATCAAAACATAGTTTAACTGATAATACTACCATTAATAATCAAATAAATTATATACCTGGAAATGATGATCATTTAAAAGAAATTTATTATGAAGCCTTAATTGCTTCAGCTAGTAGATCTAAAAATAATGAGATTTCTAATAGACTTAAACAAAACTTAGAATCATCTAGTACTGGCTCAGTTGTCAAAATACCAAATTCAAACCAAAACATAAGTTCATTGTCATCATCGTCATCGTCACACATAAATTCATCATCTTCAACAATGAATGTGAATTCAGTCAACCAAGAAGATTTGAATTTGAAACAAGTATGGCGAGAAGCTGTTTCAAGCTATAATAAAAATGTTACAACGACAACATCAACCACGACTTCAACATCAACTACTATTAACAAATCATCATCGAATACAAATATAATTATAAACAGTAGCGAAACTTTGCCAGATGCAAATTTAAAGCAAATAATGAGTGAAGTTAATAATTATAGACCTATATCAGATGAAAAAAACTTAAGCAATATTAAGTATGTAGTATCAGAAGTTGTACAAACTGATAGCAAGAATACAAACAAAACCAATCAAAATATTCCAATTAATTATCAAAAACCAGTTCAAATACAAGATACAGAAAATTTATCTAATATAAAAAATATAGTATCTGAAATAATTCATACGGATAAAAAATTATCAAATAGTTCAACTTCGGCTAGTTATAGCAATCAAAATCAAAATCAAAATGTTTCAATTCCGATTCAAACTCAAACCCAAAAACCAGATCCTGAAGGTTTAAGCAATTTAAAAATGATTATATCTCAAATAATACATACAGATGCAAGCTCAATAAACAGACAAACAAGTACAAATAACTTATCAACTAACAGACAAATATCAGACGCCAGAACAACCGAATTAACTCAAATATTGGGAGAAAATAAGGGTCTTGGCATAGTTAGGCTTACTATTCAATATGATGAAATTAGAACAAGGTTATCAATAACTGTTCATGAAGCTAAAAGTTTAAAAAATTTGGATGCAAAAGGAATGATTGATCCTTATACTAGAGTTTATTTAGCACCAGATGAAAAACCGTCATTTAAACGTAAGACTAAAATAGTAAAAAATACTTTGAATCCTAAATGGCAAGAGACTTTTGATTATCCAATGTCTATTGCGAACGCTTTGAATAAACAATTGACTGTAAGTTTAAAAGATGAAAGAGGATTTTTTGAAAAACAAGAGAAAAAATTTTTAGGAGAAGTAATTTTAAAAATTATAAGTTTAATTTAATATCTTTATTATATGCTTTTTTTTTTAAAGGTTGTGGTCAAACTAAAATCAATTCCAAACATCGAATATCCATTTACTAGATGGTTTTATTTACAACCAATAAACAAAATAACTGCAAAATAAAAATTCTTCTTAATATTTAAAAAAAAAAGAAAATAAAATATTAATTATTTCTTTTTTGATAATTTAATCTTTATTGTAATTGTTATTAAAATTTTTAAAAATCGAAATAAATTTATTTTTTTTTATCTTTATAATATTAGTCTTGCTAGCATAATTTAAAAAGAAATTTAAATTTAATTTTTAAATGCTTTATTTAAAATTTAAAAAATAAAAAAAATCAAACTTGTAAAAAATCAGTTTTAATTAATTTTTATTTAAAAACTAACTTCCATAACATCGATTTGATGCAATCTAGTTTTGATAGCTTTTAAATAAGACTCAAAATTAAAGTAAACTGAGTTTTAATTATAAAGCTTAAAATCCAAATTGGTTTAAATTTCAATTTAAAAACTGGTCCAGCATTATGCAGCATTAAAAACAGGTTTTTATAATGTCAGTAATTTCATGTTATCACAAACTCAGGGTTTTGACAAAAAAAATATTTATTTGAATTCTTACCAAAAACGAAACTATCCATAAAAACCTTGTAAAAATTATTTAATAGATATTATATTTAAAAACAGCGTTATCATATGCCAAAAAAATATACAAATAAAAAATAAACTTTATCAGTTTAAAACAATATAAAATATTGATGATTAGAAACAGTAAGCTTTAAGATAATAACTACAGTAGTTAAATAGTTGACTTTTTAATTAATGATTAAATAGAAAATAAAAAATTATACTGATTATTAATGGTTTAAGTCTCTTAAAAGATTAAAAAAAGGTAAAATAAACTATTTTACTTTTCAATACAAGATAATTAGCATTAAATTTGGAAAAATGTAATAAATTATTTTGCCAGAAGATTTTAAAATCATATTTATTACCTCGATAACTTTTATTTTCAAAATAAAAAAATATACATCATAAAAAATATACATAAAATTCAAAATTGATAAAATGTCTTTTTGAAAGTTTAGCATTTTAATCCTTTTTTACGTCTTTCAATTGCAGGTATCCCATAATAGCTAATAGGTGTATCTTCTACATAAATTTTGTATTTATTAGGAGACAAAATAGTTATTTCGTTTTTATTAATTGTTTTATTTACATCATCAAATAATTTCTCAAGACAAGAATTTTTTTTGGGTGTTTCAAGATTGCTTTCGAGTTCCAATGAACCTAATTTTAATTTTCCTTGCCTTTCGACTTTTGATGATAGAAATTTTTTACTTGAACTTTTAAAGTTTGTTTTAATCAACTGTGATTCAGGATGAACCCAATCTTTTACTAAATCTTGGGCTTCTTCTGGGTCCATTGTTTTAGCAGTCATTGGCTTATATACGGCTTGAACTAGATTATGATTCAAGCCTTGATAAAACGTATCCACATGATTTTCAACAAAAGTTAATTCATTAAATATTGTTTTCTTTTTTTTGCGCTTTTTTCTAGGCTTCATTTTAATTAAAGGTTTTTTATCCAGAGGCTTTTCTTGCTCTTCATTACTTGTATCTAACACTGATTTTTATTTTTAGAGTTAATTTAAATTTATTTTATAAAGCCTTTTAAAAAGCTATTTTAGCTATTAAAATAAAAATTATTTTTTTTTAATACTAGTTTATTAATTAGATATAGTTAAATCAGATAATTTAGAATTATTTTCATCATTAGATAATGTCTCATTATTAACTTGTTTGGCAATTAGATTGTTTTGCTTTAATAATTTGGCTTTTTCATAAGGTGGATTGATTGGTTGAACCAATGGTGAACAAAAATTGTATTCTTTACCATCTATGGACAAAGGATATGTTTTATCCGAATCATACGAAGAATTCAAATCGCCACATGCTATAAAAGGTACTATAAAACGCGTGGAACCCTCAAGTTCGTCATAAGTGGAATATTTTTGATCTAGCAGCGGATTTCTCATATTCGGGACATAATCTACCGGTGGTTGATAACCTTCACATACAACAAACGCTTCTATGCTCGAATTACGACTTGATCGTGGTTTTGAAATGGTTACTTTGTTAAAAAACATTTTTAATTGTGAATGTAAAAGGGTTATGTCTTTGCCGCGAAATATTTTAGCTATAAATTTACTTGTCTTGTTTATTTTTAAAACATGTGTGGTTATATTTAAGGCAGCTAAAACTAACTGAGCTTGTATAAACTCATCTATATCATGCAAACCGGTTACATCAGGTGCTCCATCGCATACAACTAAATCTGCTTTTTCGCCTTTAAAATGTGATATTATTTGCTCTGCTGTTTCCAACTTAGTTATATCACCTTGTATTTGAATAACATTATCTAAAGGTGCCATTTTTTGTAAATCAACTGCAACTATTTTGATCAAATCTGTTGACTCAGAATTTATATTTTTGTACAATTCACGACTAAGTACTTGTGACCAAGAACCCGGAGCAGCACATAAATCAACAACTTTATAAACACCATCAAATATATTAAATTCTTCATTTATTTGTAATAGTTTAAAAGCGCTTCTGGCTCTCCAGCCATTTTCTTTAGCTAAACGGTAATATATATCACGTTTATCCTTAGAAGCTCGGCCCATATTTTTGTTCAAAAATTCAAATATATTTTTTAAATAATAATTAAAATTAAATCAAAGAAAATAATGTTTTGACAAAGAGTAGACTAGTCTTCTCTTATTTTAATAATAATTTCAAGTATTTTTTTTTTTATTTTTAATTAAAAGACAATTGCAATTACATTTCAAATTTTTATTTAAAAACTAGATTATTAAAACAAAAATAATATGTAGTAAAAGTATTATTTAATTAATTATAAATTGATGTAATATCAATTATCAAATAAAATATTTCGCATTTAAAATTTATCTATATTTAAACTCAAACGCATTCTAACATTTAAATTTGAAGTATTTTAAAATTTCAAATCGCAGAATATATTGCAATTTATATTATTTATTTTTATTAAAAAAAAAAAAAAATACATACGCATTTAATTATACCAAATAATATAAGAAAAATTTTATATAATATTCATATTAGGCTTATATATTTATATATATATTAGATATCTACGTAACAACAACTAAATAAAAAAATTATGTAGAAAATATTCCCATTCTGAATACTAAATTATAATAGTTAGCGTGTTGAAATATTTTTTTATTTTTTAAAAAGAACTCAACATTTTTAAATGATTAATGATTTTAAAAAAACTAGGAACATAGTTTGAAAATATTTCAAAATTATTCTAAAATCTTAAAAAAAAAAACAAAAAAAAAAACTAACACACGCCTATTTGATTTTCTTAGATATATTATTTTTAAAATCTAAAAGAGCAAATAATTTTTAAATTCAAAAAATTCAAAAAACTTAAATGAAACCATTAGAAATAAAAAAATGTGAATTTAAGCTTAACAATTTATACAAATCGATTAAAATAAAAGAAAATGATAAATTAAACAAAAAACAATTAATCGATGAAAAAAAAAAAGAAATCAAAAATTTGCACTCATTAATACGCAAAACGAGGGAAGGACGTGAGCGTATAAATGAAGAGTTAAATAATTTAAGAACCCAAGTGGAACGAACAGTAAATTTTCATTAATCTTTATATTTTATTTATCTTATTCATTTAATATTCATTTGATAATAAAAATAAAGCATGGTGATATGAATAAAATCAAAGCTGGTTTATTATACAAAACCAAACATGAGTATGAAGACATGATCAAACGATTTGAATATGAGATGCAAAGTAGTTCGCGTAAATTTAGTAGTCATGAAGAATCAAGGCTATTAAATGATATTAAAACTCATAAACAAGGTATGCAACAATTGGAATTATATGAAGATAAAAAGAAAGTTTATGATAATTTAAAAGAAACCATATCGACAAAAAAACTTGAGAAAGAGGTAATATTTTCTTAATAAATTGAAAACTTTTTTTCATATTTAAATTAAGTATTAAAAAAAAAATGATTTTCTTCGAGGCATTTGAAATGAAATATCTTTAATTAATTAATTACATAAAAAATAAAATAAATTTTTAATTTGTGTTTAAGTAAATGACAATTATGATAGTTTATGATTTCATTTTAAAATGTTTTTATTTGAATGATCAAATTTTAATTTTAACAAGATAATTTTTCTGAAAAAAAATTTTAAATTTCTTTTTGCTTAATTAAAAATTATAAAAAAAATTAAAAATCTAATTTATTTCTAAGGAATATTGGAATAAAGATTTAGATTATAAAAAAAAATTAACAGAAGAAAATGAAAATTTAGAAAAATTAAAGAAAGAGTTGGATGAGGTTGAATCTGGTAAATGATTAATTTTATTAATTTTTATTATTAAATTTTTAAGCAATTAAAACTCAATTAAAATAGAGCTTGTTGAATTGAACAATACTAAACTAGAATTAAAAAAACATTTAGAAGATTTAGTAAGAGAGAATGTGCTAAAACAACAACAAGCTAGAAAAATATCATCCGAAAAGTTAAAGATTACCAAAGAAGATGAAATTATTTTAAGCATGGAAGAAACTCTACGTGATTATAACAAAATTATTTGCTATTTTCAAAAACGTTTATTTAACAACGAGCACGACTTTGAGCTATCTCAGCCATCATCAAACCTTAATACACCGACTTCATTTTATTCTAAATTAAACTTTTTAAACTATTCTTCTCCTAGCGCTTCGTTTGATATAAGTTCATTTGAAACCAACAATGAAGATATTAAACCTGTATTATCAGCATCTTCTTCTTCATTTGATAAATCATCTTCTTCATCTCCTACTCAAGTAAAAAAACTAGAACATCCAAAATCATTGTTTTTAAGAAAAACTACTAAATCAGAAGATTATACAGCTAGTCAAACTCCGATCATATTAACTCAAACCCCAACATATCCTTTACTGCCAACCATTATAACACCAAATGAAGAATCATCTAGTAATCAATTTATCAATAATCAAAATGCGCTTTATTTATTAAAGAAAAAAGATGATGAACTATTTTTTAATTCATATAATAATAAAACTAATTATTTGAATACTCGTCGACGTTCAAGTAAAAAACCAAAACAAAATAAAGTGTCACATTCGGCTGACGTTATTAATTTGTTAAGTAAGTTAAACATACCTATACAATTAAGTTCTCAATTAGAAGAATGCTTAAAATTATTAAAGCAAAGAAGAGAAGAAGTAGAAAATGAGTTAAATTTATATAAAGCGAGTCAAGAGTCTTTAAAAAAAGCAGAAACAAACGAAAATAATGATAATAAAAATTTTATGAATGGTAATATTATTAAAAATGATACTCAAAGTTTGGATTCTAATTATGAATCAGACACAAATAGTATTACAAATCCAGATGCGAATTTGTTAAATGAAAATAGTCCGGAAAATTTTGATCAAGTAGATTTAGAAATTGATGAAGATGAGCATAACAATTTAACTATAACTCAATCGTCAAATTTAAACATATTACATAAATTTATATCGAAGCAAACAACAAATAACTCCGACGACTCAGACACTACTTTATATGACAATTCTTTACTAAGCAAACGTAAAAATTCTAAATCAAACAGTAGCACTAACAGTAATAGTGACAAAACAATGACACCACCTCCGAAGAGTCCAATTATTGATTTACAAAGCGAGTTTTTACTAAACAAATTAATAAAAGATGATCAACACTATGATAATGTTATTATTAACGATAATAATACTAAATTTAATGCTACTACTATTACTACTACTACTACTACTACTAATAATAATAATAATAATAATAAGATAATTTCAAATCAATTTTCAAGACAACTTTCAGATGGTTATTCAAGCTCTTGTACGCCATTATCAGCCAGTAGTATAAATAGTGAACAAGCTAATTTAAACCCATTTTTTAGAAATGCTAACATAGAAAATAAATAGCTAAATTTTTTCAGAAAATTTTTTTGCTTAACCTTATTTTTACTTCTGATTCCAAAATGTAAATTAAAAAACAATGATTTAACCCAAATGATTATGAGCTCGAATATATCTTTTAATTGAATTTAAAAGAAAATGATGAGCAATAAAAATAAATTGATAAATTTATTTGTTGATTTTTTTTTATTTACTAAATTATTAATGGTACTAAATTTTTGATATAAATATTAATTCTTTTTTAAATTAATTTAAAAATAAAAAGTTTTGAAAAAACTTAAATAAACTTTTTTAATATAATTACAAATTACAAATTATAATCAACTTTGAAAAATATATAATATAAAAACCGGAAAATATAATACTGAAAAGCATTTTAATAATTTTTTAAAATATTACATTTAGAATATATTAAAAATTATTCGAATTTAAATTTTTTAAATATCTAAATATAAAATTAAAAAAAAATCATCCATTTATATTGAAGCAAAAAACTAATTAAAAAAAATTTTAAAATTTTTTAAAGTTTTGTCAAAATTTATAAGATAAGCCTAATTAATTATTTTTGACCAGACTTATTTGAAAAAGATAACATTAAATTATTAAGAAAATTATACAATATTAATAATAATTAAAAATAATGTGAGAATTTTTTTAAGGTTTTTCTTTAATTAACTATTATCTTTTAAATTACGTCATAACTATTGTAAACATATAAATTCGAGTGAAAATTTTTAAAACTTCAAAAAATGTATAAAATCATCAAATTTGTTATTTGTATTTCAATTTTAGTTAATTTAATAAATAGTTTAAGAATTTGCCAAAGAACTCCAAGATGGAAATTATCGAATCGAATGTTTCCATATGATTTTCCTGGCAAAGTAAAATTAGTTGCTTTTTTGAAAGCTAGCTGTAATTTTTGTAGACAACAATCTAAAAAGTAAAATAAATTTTTTACCGTATTTTACAGTAACTTTTTATTTTTCAAAATTATAAAATTTTAAATAGTCTTGGCATTTTGGAAACAGAGCTAAAAGAAGAAAAGTACAAAGATATTCAATTTTTAATAATAAATTCTTTTGAAGAAGACTCTATTAACCGTAATAGTGTTTTCAGAGAACTTACTAATGTAACTGTTTTTCAAGATATACCTAAAATGAATGTTTGGAAAATGAATAACGCTTCTATTGATGATATGCTTATATTTGACAAATGTGATAGATTGGTTAAACATTTATCAATGCCTGAATCATTTGTTCATAGCGGATCAGTGAAAAAAGCCATATTAGATGTCTATAATAATGATATTTGTGGTCCTAAATGTAAAAATAAACCAAAGAAATCAAAAAGATCTAATTAAATTATAACTAATTTTAAACATTATTTAATTTAAAAAAATATTTTTTTATTAAATTTTACTTTTTTTACATAATTTTTAAAAATATTTAATTTTTAGTCTTATTTATTTTAATAAGCAAAATAAATCGAGTTATTTAATTAATTATATAATTATTTATTTGCATATTTAAAACATTTAAATACTTTGAAAATCATAATCCCAGTTAGTTATTAACTGATAAAATGAAAATAAAAATCCATTAATTGTGATTAGTTTTATCAGAATTTTCTCTCAAATTAATAATCAAATTTTTAACCACAGTCTTAAATTAATCTTTAAATCAGTCTCAGATTAATTTATCTTGTAGTTGGTTTATTTCTTGGATGTTTCGCGAATTACTTTAAACATGTTATCTGAATTATACTAAGTAATGAATTGTTTTTATACAATATTTACTTTTTTATTTGGAATTTCTAAATATCTAAGAAAAATTATTTTTCCTTGCAAATTGGATACAAATTTGCTGAAAATTGAAATTTCATTAATTTGTTTTTTTCGCTTCAAAAAACTGCTTTTTAAGATAAATATTTAAATATGCCTTTTAATTAGTTACTCCTAAAACTTGTTACTAAAACAAAATAAAACTTTTTTGCGTTTTTAAGAAGTGAATAAAAAAATACAAAATATTTCATATATATTCATATGATTCGGTTTATTTAATTTCAATATTTTTTCTTTCATTATGTTTTTTTTTTTGAAATTGATTTTATTTTCAAAACGGAATATCTTTTTACATTAATTTCTTAATTTTTTTCCTCTTAAAATTACTTTCTCTTACTGTGATTTAAATTTTGGGATTAGATTCGTTAGAGACTAATTTACTTAAGACTTTAACTTATAGTTTGAAAAAATTATTTTTTATTAATAATATAAAAAAATAATTCCTGAGTAAAAATATCAGTATTGTAAAATTTACTTTATTGGCAGATTATTTCTTTAACTTAATAGATAGAAATTATAAAAATATTTTGATTATTAAACATGTTGAATGTTAATCTTGAAAAACTGGCAATTAAGTAAGTTTTTGATTTGTATGTAACCTTATGTTATCTTAATATATTTTCTTTTATTCCACATTATATATAGTAATATTTAAATCTATCAAACTATTAGATTTACTGTATTATGTTATGTTATTGCTATTATTTTTTAATGTTATAATAATTAAATTAAAAGGGAGAAGAATAGTTCTTTTTTTTAGATCAAAAAAATAATCAATTTTTATTTAAAAAATTCAAATTTTTTATAAAAAAAATAATTCTACAAATTGAGCAAAATTCAAATTTTAATATCAATAAATATTTAATTCTTCTTCCATAAACAAGAAAAAAAAATCAAAACAAAAAACTAATATGTACAAAACAAATATTTATTAAAAAAATTAATCATTAATTTTTTAATCTAACTAATTTAATACTCATCTTACAAATAAATTTTCTTAGAAAAATTGTCATTTCTATAAAATAAAAAAAAATGCTAGTTACTAATTAAAAAATAAAAAAAATTACAATCATAATAGAATAATTAAAAAAATTGAAAATATTAAATCTTTTTTTCTTTCTTCCTTATTTATTGTTTCTATTTGCTTGCTCTTCTTCTTTTTTATTTATTATTTTTGTTTGACACTTAAGAAAAAATATTTCAATACAAATAATTAATCAATTATATTTTACCCAACAAAAAAAAAAAAATCTTGAAAAATTTGATGTTTAATCTTTTTTTTTTCTTTTTAATTTTTTTTTTTGTCTGAAAAACAAAAAAATTAATAAAACAAATATTTTATATTTCCAATTTACAATTTTAAAAAATAACATAAAAAAATTTAACACTTGAAATGATAAAAACTTTTATATTTTTTTTTCTATTTCTGAAATAATTCAATTAATTCAAGTTTTTTGAATTTTTTTTAACGACTTTTCATTCTATCCTCTGAAATTGAATTAAATGAATTAAATTTAACGCTATTTTAAATTTCAATTTAATTAAGATTATAAAAAGGTATATGATTTCATTTCCTCCATTTGAAAGCCTACTGATTAATAAAAAAAAAAGCAAATAGACTTTTTATATTTAATAAATTAAATTTTATTTTTAAAATAAAAATTAAATTATGACTGATTATTCCACTTTTAATAACAATTGTCATCAGACTTCTAATTTTTTAAATTCTTTATCATTTAATAATAATAATAATAATAATAACTCAAACATTCAATATTACAACAGTAGTAATAATATCAATCAAAATTATAATACAGAACATTTTGGCCAATTTATTGATAACAACAATAACTCTACTCTATATCTCAATAATAATCAAAAGACTAATTACTCCAATTATCAGAATCAAGCCAACTGGAGAACCTTTTCGAACAGTATCAACAATAATAATCAAATCGTAGATCAAAATTTCTCAGAATCTAATACAAATTCATTTTTTACATCTCAATATAATTCAATTAATTCGAATTCAACACAAACAATTGATCCTCTATTTAATAGCCAAACAAATGACTCTTCGCATAATGATTCTTCGCCATTATCACCGGCATTATCAGCAAACACATCGACCGCCGAAAAAAGAAAACAACGTAGAATACGAACAACTTTCTCAAGTGTACAATTAAAAGAATTAGAAAAAGCATTTAGTGAAACACATTATCCAGATATTTATACTAGAGAAGAATTAGCTCTTAAAATTGATTTAACCGAAGCCAGGGTTCAAGTATGGTTTCAAAATAGAAGAGCCAAGTTTAGAAAATATGAAAGACAAAATAAAAATAACAAGTCTGCGAACAAAAATCAAAATAAAAATGAATATAGTAATTTAAAAAAAAATAAATGATAAAAATTTAAATATAAATTATTAATAAATTCTTTTTTATTTTAAGATAAATGGTTAGTTCCAAATAATTTGGTAAAAGCAACAAATTCACCTTCTTCTATTACTTCATCATCGTCTAGTTCTACTAATTCTAGTCTTAATTCAAATTGAAAATAAGTAAAAAAAAAATAAAATTTGTTTAAAAATTTGTAATATACTATTTTTGATATTTATAAGCTATTTTTGAAATAGTATGTTAAAATAAATTTTCAAATTATTTTATTGTATTTATTTTATTGTAATTTTTGTTTATTCGAAAACATTTAAATATACTGTATTATAAATAAATCAAAAAATTATTTATTTTTTTATTAATTTTATGAATAATCTTGATTAATTTTTTACAATAAATGAAAAAAAACTGGTTGAAGTATTTTAGAGAAAATTAACATTTTATTGATATTAAAAACTTTTCCTATTAAAAGCTTGAAGTAACATAATTTCTCATGAATTAACGATAACTGTTAGCACGATAACATTTTTCAAACTTTAATATTGCTCTAAATACCTTAAAGCCCAAAAAACCAGAAAACTTTTTACCATAAAAATGGGAAAAAAATTGTATCACGATTTAGTGGCAAATTATTGGCTTATTAAAGACTGGTGATATAAAGCAACACGAAATAGCCACCTTTTTAGGAGTATCTAAATGTGTCTCTACAACAAAAAAAAATTTGAAAAGACTGGTACAGTAAATGACCGTATTCGTTCTGGTAGGCCCAAAAAGCTAACCTTTAGAGATGAAAATTATATTTTTCGAGAGGTTAGAAAAAATCCTACACTTAGCTACCAAAAACTTGCTACAGAATTTAATTCTAAGACTCTAGGGCCACGTATTAGTAAGTTTATCGCAATGAGATTATTAAAAAAAAAAGGGTATAAAAAAATGATTAAAAACATTTTCAAATACCATGAAGATAGACTATGTATGACAATAAATGAAAGCTTAATTAGCTTTAAAATTAAATTTTATAGCATCTTTTTAATATTCATTGTTAAATTCTATTAACTAAAGTTATTATTATTTTTAATTTTATTTTACTTAATTTTTTGTAACAATTTTTTTAACGCTCTATTTTACTTTTATTTTTATTTTTACTGCTTCTAAGATTGGAGGTGAAGCTTTCAAATAAATATATATTTTTTAGATAATTAAGTAATTTAATTTTCTTTAATCTTTTTTGTAATTTGCCACTGTAGAATTTATCATAAAATTTGCTAGAATATTTTAATATTACAGTTTACTTGACTATCATAAATTTAAAATTAAATAAAATAAACCTAAAAATGACCTAAACTAAATTTATTTAAATATAAGTTAAAGTAAGAAATAATTTGCAAGTTTAGAATAAAATAAAATAATTAAAAATATGAGATAAATAATATATACAGAGCTCATGTATAATTTTTATTTTAAAATTTGATTTAAATTTTTTTTTTAAAATAAAATAATGGAAGATTTATTTAGTTCAAATTCTATTAAAACAATCGAAAAAAAGATTGATATACAAGATAATAATTTTTCAATAAAAGACATAGATAGTTATTTTGAAATTGAAAAAACATCTAATTGGATTTTATTAAACAATTTTAAAAAGATTGCTCTTCAATTTCCAGATGAATTATTAGAATATTCAATTCAAATTTGTTCTAAATTAAAACAAAAATGTAATGAAAGCATATTTTTCATTTTAGCTGATACATCTTATGGAAAGTAAACCTTTAACAACATTTGTTTTTATTTTTATTTTTAAAATATTTTTGATTAATAGTTGTTGCGTTGATTTAGTAGCTGCCGAGCATTATAATGCTGATTCAATAGTTCATTATGGTCATTCATGTTTAAGTTTAATTGATAAAATACCTGTTTTATTAATATTCGAAAAATTTTCATTAAATTTGGATGAAATAGAAATTGAAATCAATAAAATAATTAAAAATACTGATAAAAAGCTAATTATTATATATGATGTTTCCTATTCTCATTTATATGGTAAATATAATAAATTAAAAATAAAATTAAAATAAACTTTTTAAACTTAAATAAAAGATGAGATGATATCTAAATTTAATTCAAATAAATCTCAAATATATGTATCAAAAATTTTGGCTAATTTTAATCAAACCGAATTTATAAATAACAACAACTCAAAAGGTTTATATTCAAGAGAATTGCCTTATGATTTGAAAAATGATTCTTTATCATATTCATTTTTTTATATTGGCCAAAACCATAATTTTTTAAATTCATTTTTATTTTATTTTAATAAAAACGAATTCTATGTTTATGATAAAGAAATTTCCAAAACTGAACAAGTGTTTTTTTCTAAAACAAATCGCGAGCTAATGAAAAGATATTATTTAATTGAAAAAGCACGTGATTCGAGAATATTTGGTATTTTAATCGGTACCATGTCAGTTTCGAAATATAAAGAAGCTATTGAACATGTAATCTCAATATTAAAAAAAGCAGGAAGACGTTATTACTCGTTTTTAATTGGAAAACTAAATTGCCCCAAATTAAATAATTTTATGGAAGTAGATACTTATGTTTTAATTGCTTGTAATGAAAATAGTTTAATTAGTTCTAAAGAAATGAATAAGCCAATTATAACTATTTATGAACTAGAAATGGCTTTTAATTGTGCTCGTTTATGGGGCGAAGAATACGTTGTTGACTATAAACAATTGTTGTTTGGTAACGAGCATTATAAACAATTAAAAATAAGTGATCAAGAGACAGATATTAGTTTAATAACAGGTGAAACTAGATATTTAAAGTTAGAAAGCACAAATAATTCAAATTCAGAAAGTTCAGCTTTAGTCGATCGAGAAAGCAATTTGAAACTTAGTAATTATTCGCCAGCTGGTGAATTTCTAAAAAACCGATCTTGGACTGGCTTAGAACAAAATTTAGGGCAAACTGAAGTGAAAAAAGCAATTGAAGGTAAAAAAGGAATAGCTGCAAATTATGAAGATGAATTAAAATAAAATTTTGTTTTATTTTTTTTTAAATAAATATTTTAACGAAATTTATTCTTATTTTATTTTGATTAAGTTTCTCTATGTGTACCTGTCATTTTAATTGCTTTTAATCCTTTCGTGATTTAGTCATTTTTAATTTAAGATAAAGTTATTAAATTTCAAAAAAAAAAAAAGAGTTTATTTGAGCTAAAATAAAATTTAATTAGTATTTCCTAAGCAACTAAAACAATAAAACAAATAACCTAACTAAATGTTGACTTATCTAAAATAAAATAAAAAACTAAAATCGATTTTTTGCTTAAGAATCAGAAAAGAATTAGAAGTAAAAAAAAAATAATATAAAAATATGGAATTCGATTTTAAAGATTATGGGCCTGAATTTAATGCAATAATGAAACGAGTTGTATCACATCCAGGCGTTTTAGGAGTAATAATAACAGAAAACAAAAGACAGTCAGTTTATTCGACCATGGATAATAATAAAACATTTTTGTTCGCTAATCGCTTATCTGATTTTGTAGAAACAGCTAATCATTTAATTAAATGTTTAGATCCTGAGGATCAATTGACCGTAGTTAGAATAAAAACAAGTAAATATGAAATATTAGATGTTTTGCCTACTGAGGATAAATCATTGATTGCTGTTCAGAAAACAAAAAATTTATAATTTTAATAAACTTCATAAAATAAAATTATTTTAAAACAAATTCTTTTTTATATTCCATTTTTATTTTCTAATTTTTAATTAAAATTATTTCTTAAATTTAGAAATACCTAAGACCACCAAAACCTAAAATTATCGAATTAAAAATTGATTATTTTAAATAAAAAATGATAATTTTCAGAAATAGCTTTTATATTAAGTTAAAATAACCTGATAAATATTTTTAATTAACCATTAATTCACATATTCAACCTATTACTTGGTTTTTCTTTCAACATAATCTTAAAAATTTAATCAGTTTTTTTTTTCAGTAATTGCTTGCAATCTATTTTTAAGTAGCTATTTCTTAAATAAATAAAGAAAAAGTAACTAATAAGGACAGTAATTATTTTATACGAAACTAAATGATAACTGTTTCAAGTTAGAAACTATTTGATATTTGACTATTGCATTACAAAATTAATTTAGTCTAAAACATTTTTTTATAATATCAAAAAATATGGATGAAACAATTAATATCCAATACTTTTGAATACTTTTTAATACTTTGAAATATGTATAATAAAGAACTTCAAATTATTACCATCAAAGTAATTATAGAGCAAAATAAGAATAGATTAATTTATTTAAGAAATTAAAAAAGACTTATATGAAATAAAATTTTATCAAAAAACTATAAAAAATAAAAAAAAATTTAATTATTTTTTTATAAACTTGATTCTATGTGAAATTAAATACATTGATCACTGAGGAAGTCTTCCGACGAAACCTGTCTATTTTTTGATTAAATAAATTCCTGTATCAAAAAATTTTTTTATTTAAATTTATTAAAGATTATTTTTGAATTTAAATTTTTATAATTTTATTTATTTATAATAAGAATAAGTATAATTTTTTTTGAGTTTTTAAATTTAATTAAATATTAAAAAAAAATTATATTCTTTGACAAAAATTATATCAAAAAAAAAAAAAATAAAAGAAAAATCCACATCATCTCAATTTTTTTAAATTTCATCTACTTCAAATATTTACAAATTCTTTAATAAATTTTTTATTTAAAATAAAACAACGAAGGAATTTTCATTTTTTATCTTTTGAATAATAACTTGAATTGGATGTTGAAGTTCTTCTATCATCACCCGTCCTATGTTTACTTGAAGTATCAACTGGTTTAGACTGATTTGAACTAGAGCTTGTATTCAAACTGCCATTAGATTGATAATCGTCTTTTTGATCATATGAACTTTCATGTTTTTTAGAACTTCTTTTGTTTGATGATGAAGAAATTTGATTTGAACTTTGTCCGGATGTCTGTTGTTGTTGTGAAGATGAAGTACTAGAGGTAACGACAGATGATGACTGACTAGGCTTTTTTTTAGATTCATCTGCTTTGGATCGTTTTTGTTGAACATCACTTGCTAATTCACTCGAATGCTCTCTTTTTCGATGCTCCTTTTTTTCTTTGCTTTCTCTACCATCTTTATCATTTCTTTCTCGTTCCCGACTCGATTTGCGCTTAGAAGATGAAGATGATTGAGATGAACTTGTTTGTCCATTTTGAGATTGTGATGATGAAAGCTGATCATCTGTTTTAGCTCTTTTAACCTTTTGTTCAGATGTTTTTGAATATGAATAATTTTTAGAAACAGGTGATTGTGATCTTGAATGATGTTGATTTTCTCGTTTTGGAGACGATACAGGAAAATCGTCACTCGATACTGAACTAGCTGGAGAATAATCCTCGTTGTAATTACCGTTTCCATTTCTAGTGGGAGTAGATGGAAGTTGTAATTGAGATGAAGATGCGGATCTTTTGGATGATGATGTGGTTTTCGATGTTCCATTTGATTGACTAGTGGTACCTGTTTTAGATAATGGTGGCGGCGATGAACCAGTCTTAGCGCTTTCTGTACTTGCAGGAACTCGGTTTGAACTAGTTCCATTTGATTGAGATTGCGATTGAGTTTGTACTTGAGACGATGTTGTTGTAGCAGCTGTTGCAGAAGTGGGTGTTGATTCTTTTTCTTTTTCTTTTTTACTTGATTTACTTGTTATTTGTTGGGTAGAAACACTTGTACTGGATGAAGTAGAAGAGCTATTAGTTATAGTTGACTGTTTGGAGCCAGATCCATTTGTAGATTTAGCCGGATTTGATGGTTGTTTAAATTTTGAGCTATCACTTGTTTGACGTGATTGTTTAGTACTTGAAATGGTCGAATCAGCTTGTTGATGTTGAACTTGTTCTTTTAAATGAAATTTAGATTCGTCAACCATAAAAGATTTTCTTTGTTTCAGCTGGCCTAAATAAGCTGAAGCTAATGTGAATATATCTTGTCTTTTGTCTTTTTCTGTTTGTTTTATTTTATCAACTCTTTTTTCCAAAGCTGAACAAAATGCATTTAATTTAGGATAATGTGGTGAAATCTTTGTCAAAATTATTAACGAATTTCTCATTTGTAAGTATTCTTCTGATTCTAAACATACAATAAAACTTTTTGTCAGCTTATAATGCCATTTGTGACACACATGTCTGAAATTTTCATAATCTAATTGCTCTTGTTTATTGGAAACATTCGTTTGAACTGAGTTTAATGTGTTTCGAAATACCGTCAAAAAACCAGGATGATTAGCACACTCAGATTCAAATATATTCTGATCCGAATGCCAATTCATTACAGTTTCTAACAAACCTAATAAGAATCTACCATAACGTCTGGCCTCATTGTCAGTTAAACTTGCAATTGAATAAGATATATCCGAAAATATCTATTTTTTTTTCCAGAAAAGAATAATTAATTTTAATTGAAACAACTAAAACTTGCAATAAACATTTACTTACTCTATCATAACAAATTATTGTACTAAAATTTGGAGTTTTTAAACTATGAATTATTTGAATAAATTTAGCGCAATAATAAGCATCTATTTGTGTAAACAAGCATCTCGAAAATATGCACAACTGTAGAAAAACAGTGATGGTTTCATTTTTAGTTTTGCTCTCTTTATTAAAAGAAATTTATTTTAAAAAGTATTGTTTTTAAAAAAGCAAAGTTGCAAATTTACTTTGTGGAAACCAAGAATCTTTCTCTTTTTCAAATCTGGCTCTTACATGCTGAACGTGATCTTTTTGTTTAGATTCTTCCTCGTTTAGTTTGTCTAACATTATCAACAGTTTCTCTTTTTCTTTCTTTTTTTTTGTTGATGTTAGCTCTAAATTGTCATCTAATGAATTCAACTTTTGTTTAAGGCTTTGTCTTTGTTTTTCGTATGCATTTGCCGGTACAAAACAATCACTCATTGACAATGTCCAAAAAGTTGTATAAAATAATGGGCTCATATCTTCCCATATTTTTCCAGGATGTAAACTTTTAGATAAATCTATAACAGGTTGCATTACATATTCAATAGATTCTAAATAGCGCTGTGTTTTGGACGGCTTTTCAGATGATTTTGTGCTACGATCTATTCGACGTAGTTCATCGTATTTTGATTGTATGTGATGTGCATACATTGGACGAGACAAAAAGAAAGCTATATCAGGCGATACATGATACTCATGCACCAGTTCGTCTATTTTCGGAAATATATGTATATATTCCTCAGTGGTCAAGGTAGAAGATAAAAATTGACTAAACTGAACCAACGAGTCTTGTGATTGGTCATAAAAAGAGCCGATCAGTTTCAAATGTCTTTTTTCAGTGTCTGGTTTATACATTTGTTTTTCTCGTTCAGCTTTATCCTCGAACACAATATAATCTCTTTGTTGAGATAATAAAATACATAAAGGCAGTATAAGTCCATGATCTGCTAATGCTTCTTTTAAACGATTAGCACATTTTTTTATGTTTCTAATTGGATTAAAATAACCTGCTTCTTGTCTCAATATGTCACCACCAGCCATAGCCTCAAGTTGTAAATCATTTACTTCAGACAATACTTCAATACCACTCATTTTTTGTACTATTTCTTGTAATATCAATAAATCATGGCTTTTTTTCATCTTTAATTGATCAATTACGTATTGAATCATTGCGATGAGCTCAATTGGATATTTTTTAAAAGTCAATGCACAAAAATTTGCTATACTTTGTAACCATGAAGATATGTTTGTCGAATCGTGTTTCATTTTATCTTTATCTGGGTCAGATAAAGCTACTATGATTGAATATGACAAAACATCATATGATAACGGAGTCATAAATTTAAGAGATTCGACAACTGGAAGAATGAAATTATCAAAGCGCTGTATCTGACCCAGAATATAATCGCATACTATTATAGGATTATTATGGCTTAATTTACCTATTTGACGACCATGTATTTTTACATTTTCTTTTGTTAAACGTCTAAATTATAAAAGTTAAAGTTATAAAAAAAAAACAAATATTTTAAATTTCTATAAATTTAATTACTTTAATAAATATTTTATCTTTTCTTGACATTCAGCTCTAGCTCTTATTAAACTTGGAAAATGCTTATAAGTTGAAAGCCTCCAACTGTTATATAAATTGTATCTTGAAATATAAATATATTTTAATAAAACTTTAACATAAAAAATTAGATTTTTTAAAAAAATTACCTCATTTCATATGGAAATAGTTTAAGTAGATTCCAGAGTTCAATAGCTTGACATGGATTCATTGTAATCATTGATAAAGATGGTAAAAATACTTCATTTAACAAAGTATAAATTTGATTGTAAAAATCCAATTCTGATTTAGACAAAGTTGACAACAAGAGAGCTATATTTTGACTTGGTGTTGAACTAACCGATTGTGGTGGTGGTGGTGGTGAAGATTCTTTTTGATCTGCTTGTTCTATTGAAGATGACGATGAAGATGAAGTGAATTTTTTAGAATCTAGAAAAGATACACATATACGAATTAATTTCGTAAATAGGATTGGATCATAAGATAAACTGGGGCCCAATGATGTTAATATTGGTAAAATCGATTCTAAAAATGTATCAAATAAATTTTCTGTATTATCAGTACTATCTAAATCTAAATCCATGTCAATATCGTTTTTTAATTTCGTTTTGCTGCTTTGATTCTGATTAAATAGTTTATCGCGAAGATATTTAGACAATAAATTGTATCTTTTATACATTTTGTCGATAAAATTTCTATCTAAAGATTTACATATAGATTTCGATTGTTCATAGAAACTTGCCAAATACCATTGTGGTAATTTCTCGATCAATTTTAGAGCTGTTTTGTAATCACCAATTTCGATTAAACTTTTTAACAAATTAACTTTTTGATTTTCTAACCTAGGCTGTTCTTTTATATCTTTTAATTGCTGTTGTACATTTGAACTAAGTTGAACAGTAGTTGTTTGTGTTGAAGTGGTCGAAGATTTTGTACCTGTATCGTCTAATTGAGATGGAATATTTTCGTTTTGATTTGTCTCGGATAAATTTATGGTTGTTAATTTTTTAGCATATTGTCTTGCTGATTCAAATTCGTCCTTATATGATTGTTGAATTTGTTGTTCAGTTGGATATAAATGTGGAGTTAATGATTCTAAATCGATTATTTTATGCATTAGAAGATATGAAGTAATCAAATAAAGTGAATCTTGTTGATCTTCAAGTTTGTTTTGTAAATTTAGTTGATGCAGCGATTGAAATTTGAAACCAATTATTTGGCAAATTGTTTCATCATCTGCTTTGTAGTGTTTCAAAAGACCAAGAAATGTTAAATTCAAGCTGGGATTATTCTCAAACGATTCTAGTATTATGTCTAAAACACGATTTGGATCTAAATTAAAACATCCGATCAATGATTGTATATTCTCCAAAATTCTTTTGTTCAAGTTTGTTTGATTCAATTCAGTCACTAGTTTGCTGTACCCTTCTGATTCTTCGCGTAATAAATTAAATTTTTGTTGTTTGTAACTTTATAAATTTAAAATTAGAAAACCAAAATATAATAAATTAAAAATAGAATAAATTTACAATAATCTTGTTTTTATTTTTATGTATTTTTGATTGAAAACTTCTTTTTTAGCTATCAACTTTAGATTCTCTAAAGTTTCTATATCCAATCTTTCTTTTAGCAAATCATCACCAATAAGAGGCTTTTTTAAATAAAGATAAAATTATATTTAAATAAATAAATTTTTTTTTTATTTTTAAAATACTTACTCTCATGCAATTAATTATTGAATAAAATTTATCACGTCTTTTGAATGGGCTAATATTTGTTTGATCATTATCTTTTAATACATCACTTGAATAACCATTATTGCTACAAATTATAATCGAATTTGTGGTTTGTGGCGAAAATGAAGTCATTTCAACATCTAAAAGTTTAAAATTTGTTTTTTCAATATTTAGATTTTAAATGTATCCAATTTACATAAATAATTTGGAGAACACAAATAATAGATCTATATTCAACGAAAAAATAAAATAAATAAATAAAAGAAATAAATATTTATAAATTTTAGCTTTTTAATAATTACCAATTATTTGAATTTTTACAAAATATGAATTAAAGCTACCAATTTGATTTTTAAATACCAGGACATAATTATAAATTAAATATTAAAAAAGGGTCTTTAATTCTCCAAATCGATTTTAAATGATGCTTAATTTTTTGTTCTTTGGATTTAAAATAGTAAAGTATTATTACCGATTATACTAATCACATCAGCCAATAACGACTCGAATTGTTTTCCATATTTTTCCTTTTAAACAATAAATTAGAAATTTTCAAATTTTAAAATAATTTATTTAAAGAAAATATATTACTTTGAGCTCGTTTAAATTTGATACTAGCTGTTCTTGTTTTAACTGACCATCTATTGCCTTCCATACAAAATCAATTAATTGATTTTTAACATCTATTTAATAAAATTAATTTTCTTTAAAATATTAAAAAATTTAAAAAAAATTTTAAAATTAATTACCATCTTCTAATGATTGATGATTAGATAATTCATTTAAAATCATCGCTTCAATCTTTATTAGTTTTTATTTGTGATCAATTTGAATTTTTTTATTTTAAATAGAACTATTTAATTTTTAGTATATGTTTTTTTTTTTTTTTTTTTTTTAAAAATATTATAAGAGCAAATTTTATATTTATATTTTTAATAAATTTATTAAAACTTGAAATTATGCTTGAAATATATGATTACGCAATTGGAAAAGCATTGTTTATATGCATGTGTATATTATAATATAATATAAATTTGCAACAAAAAAAAATATTTTGGAAATCTCTGCAATTTTAAAACTAAAAAAGAAAGAAATTTTCAATTTTATAAAATATTAAGTTCTATGTAACTAATTTAATTTTTTTTCAAAAATTTTTATTGATTGTTTTATTTAAAGAAATTTTGAAACAAATTTATTAAATATTTAACTTTAATTTAGATTTATTAAAAAATATCAAATTCAAGAAATTATTTTGTATTTTTTTGTTTTAGAATATTTAATTCAAAATTATAACTTTAAAGTTTAAAAATTTATTTATTTAAATAAAAGACAAAAACTTTTCTTTTTTTTTTTTTTACATTTTATCAAAAATTTTATTATTCCAAACATTAGACTTATCTGGATCTGTGCTCATAATTTTATAAATCGAATTTTTTAAATTATTTGTTTTCAAATTCATTCGTTCTTTTTTGGTAATTCCATAATTGTGATTTTTCAATTTAAAGTTTTTTTCAAACCTGCTTTCTATATTTTCAAATTCATCTTCGTTTAATAAATCATCATCACTATCAGATGCATATTCTAACAATTCATACCATTTAGCTGTTTTCTTTTTGAGCATATTTTTATGTTCTTGTTTACCAGCTAATATTACTGGCTTGGATTTATGACTATATTCAAGTATGTCATTTTCAGTTACTTCAGACAGTTTCGGACCATCTTAATCAAAATATTAAATAAATTTTATTTTAATTTTATTTTATTGTATTATATATTTTATATTACTTAAAATCAAATCTGCATCATTATTAGAAAATGCTATTAAAAGTTGAATATTTTTTTGTTGCTCTCTAATTGATCTTTGACTTAGTACATAATTTTGAAAAAGTCGTTGAGCCTTACTATGTAGATCTTCAACCATTTTATTATCTCTTGGATGTGGCTTTATGTGTTAAATGGTTAGTTTTACTTTAAAAATTATATTATATTATTATTAAATATAATAAAAATACAGGTAAATTATCAACATGTTGACGAATTTTATCAAAAAACTCTTCTCTTTTTTGTGAATCTAAAGCAGATGGTCTTGCATATAGAACAGATTTATTTCTTTTATTTTTTAGCTCTTCTAGATATTTACGAACTGATTGCTGAATACAAATAGCTGCTTTGATTTTAATTGCTTCTTGTCTTTTTGATTGAAAGCTTTTTCTTGTTCTATAGCCTTTGTAAAAAGCTTGTATAGATGTGGCAGCATCGTTTCTTTCTTTTTCCAAATATGCATTAATTTGATTTGCTGGTAATAATTCAATCAATTCAGCTAACTGAATATTTCTTTGTCGTTGTCTACGGCGATGCTTTAAAACCAACTCAAAATTATTCTCGTTTTCCAGCTTTTTCTTTTCAATCATGTCAGTTTTTCTTTTTTCCTTAAGTCGATATTTTAGCTGTATTTTCCTAATAACATTTTCTTTTTCTTTTAAATTTTTTCGTGTTCTGTAACCTTTCCAATATTTTTGTATAACAATTGCACTATTGTGAAAATCCTCATCAACAAATTTTGTTTTATCCGCATCTTGCCAAGTTAAAATAAATTCTCTTAGTTCATTTCCAATTTCATTTACATTCCATTTTTTTATTAAAATCTTAATATTTCTAAAATTATTTTAAAAAGAATCAAATAATTTTACAATAAATGAATTTCTTTAATTTATTTATTTATCTTTACTTATATCTTCGTACAATTTCTTTAATTAAATTTGAGTCTAAACTGCAAAGAGTATTTAAAAGCTGGAAAATAGCCCTTAAAAAAAAACAATTAATTGAACATTTTTTGAACAAATTTGGTCATCTTACACTCCTTGTTGTGTTGACTCCGAAGATGCCATTTTATAAATAATCTCATCTAAAAACATGTCTAAAAATTTTTTCTGAATTTGGTTAATTAAATTTCTTTTGCAATTGAATAAATCGTTATAGCAATTCATAACAATTGATGAAGTTGACTGGTCATCATTTATAAATAATTGAAACAAGCGTTCCGAACTTATGCCTGAGAAAAAAAAAATTTTAAAGTTTGTTTAAAAGTAAATTAAAATTATTTATTTACAATTTATAATCACTGATGAATGATTTATAGCAATTTTAGAATATTCTTTTATTAAAATTCTGAACAAATTTAAAAACTCATCTGTACTCTAAATTACAAAAAGTTCTAAAATAAAATAGATAAATTTATTTTAAAATTGAAATTTTAATTACTCCTCTTGATCTGTTATGCTTTTCTTGAATTTTTTTACCTAGTACAAGAATATTTTCTAGACTCTGTGGTAACAGAATTTGTTGGAATTTTTTTTCATTTGTTAGAAAATCATTAACACACAAACTTTGTTTAACATAAAGTTTTTAAATAATTTCAAACTTTATAGAAAAAAAAAGTGAAAAAATACCAAAATATTTTAACAAGTTCGATTGAAATATTCCAGCCATCATTAATGATAGCATATTCGTATTTGAATGAAACCGATAAAGCATCTAATAAGTTATATTTGTATATTTCATTTTTTATCATTTGAGGATCATCATTGTATAAAACAATATCTGATTAATTTTAATAATATTAAATTACAATTTTAAACACTTGAATTGCTAAATATAAAGTTACCTTTCAGCTTAAGCAATTTGATCGGAATTTCAATTTCTTTTGAATTTCCGATATCTTCGGCTAATTCAATTAAATTTTTTGTCATTTTTTTTTGTATTTTATTTTTTATTTTTGTATTTTAATTTTTTTTTAAATTAAAATAAAAAAAGATAACTACGTTTCCATAGTTACTTAAAAAAAGATTAATTTTTATTGAACATTTGAAAAAATAAATATAAATTTTGTTTGTCTTTATACTTATATAAAAAGACTTCAAAGAAAATATCTTTAACATTTTACTTGTAATTCAAATCTTTTTTTTTTTTTAAACAAAACATTTTTCAAATTTTTAAATAGATACTATCTATTTGATATAACATGTAAAAAGCTTAAGGATCAAATATTTTATTATTCCTATAGATATATTCGGTAAACCCTTACAAAATTGTCGAGTGCCGTTATTTTCAACGTTGATTTGGATGCTTATTTAAAACCGGTGTAAAATCGTCTCCTTTTTAAACTTGCCCAGTGACCTCTTAGTATTCTAAAATCAAGTTAATATTTCTTAAAAATATTACTTATCCATTATCTACTAGCTCAAACTCAGAGTACGAAAAAATTAGCAGAAGAAAAAGGTTTTTTGGTCAATTTTTAATTGTACCTGTATCATTTAAAAATAATTTATGGTCTTGAAAAAAAATAAAAACCCATGTTTTTAAAATTAAAATTTTATTAAAATATTTTAAATTAAATTAGTTTATAAAACTTTCTTGGAGGATTGCATAGATATAAAATTTGTTGAAACCAACTAATTGTTACTCTATGTGGTTCTATGTTCCATGGATTCTTGTATGAAGCAAATTGTGCATGACATAAAAATTGCATATATAAAGAATCTCTGTTCCTCCAATTTGGATCAGAGCTAAATTTGTTTTCAAGTATATTAAAAGCTTCTAAAACTTTATCTAGAGGTATTGTTTTGTGATATATACTCAAAGATAAAACATTATCTCTATATATCCATTCAGCTGTATTAAAATAAAGTTCAAAGTTGTTTTTTCCTGATTCCAAACTACTTGAAATATTAATCAAAACTAATAAAAATAAAAATTTTGGCTTTAACATTTTTTTATTTTAATTTTATCAAAAATATAAAATAACCATATTTAAATAAAGAAAAAACTTAATGAGAATTAAACATATTTTATTTTATTTTTCCTATTGAGTTATTTAAAAAAAAATTCAAAAATTTCAATTCGTTTAATTATAAGATAAATATTTTGTATCCAAGCATCATGATTTTTACATTATTATGATCATTATACTTTATGGAAAACGTTTCTTTTCTTTTTAAGCAAAAGTTTAAATTTTAAAAAAATTTTTTTTCTTTGTTTTTGGTGACATTAGAAATTTGCTTTTTAATACATAAATAATCTAAGAAAAAGTAGTTGGTTATCATAAAATTATCAATATTAAGAATCTTAGGTAATTTAATTTTCGGTCGTTTTAAATAGATACCATTTTTTAAGAATGCCAAAAATTTAGGATTTATCAATAAATCTTAAAACTAACAACGAGAAAACGTGAACAAGATAACAGTAATATGTATTTTATATTATTTTATAAAAGAGCTTTTTAAATACAAAATAAATTAATTTTAAATATAAGTAAAAAACAATTTTTAATTTTCATTATTTGAACGAATACTTTCTAAGGTAATTTTCATTTCTTGTCGTTTATTTTCATCGATCGGATGTTTCCATAAAATTAAAAGTGATATTAATATCATTATTACCGGACCTGGTACTGTTAACATTCTTAATGTTAACCCAACGCTTTCAGGCTGTTTGCAACATCCATTGGGACAATCAATATATCCAGTAAATCTATCAAGGTAATATTTTATTAAATTCTTTTATATCATATTTTATTTATTAATACTCTAAAACAAGAGTTGAAACTGCTACAGCCAATCCAGATGAAAGCTTAGTGAAGAAAACATAAAATGAATAAAAAATTGATTCTTTACGCTCACCATTTTTGATCATAAACTCATCAATTACATCTGGTAGCATAGACCTAATTATATTTTAAACTATTTTTTTTTTAACTTTTACAAATATAAATAAATTCCAACCATGGTAATAAAAAATTTACTGCAATCGCTAAACCACTAACAGCACTCATAATATACATTAGCCAAACTTTTAAAAAAAATATTTAATTTTTATTAAAAATCAGAAAATATAAAAATAAAAACCTTGATCTTGTATATATAATAATAAAAATAAATTTGGAATAAAAATCTAAATTGGAAAATTCATTAAGACATAATTTACTAAATGTAATTTTTTATTTTTATTACTATTAAACCCATTGCATATGTTGTCTTTTTACCAAATCTAATCATTACGTATTGCCAAATTGGTAAGCTGAAAATACTAGAAACCTTTTAATTTATTTTATCAATAAAATAATTTTGTTTCTTTTAATATTATTTAAATTACCAATAAGACAATAATCAATATTTGATATTCATTTTTAGCAGAAATTGAATATTTACAAAATAAAGCAAAATTGGACTGAAGAAGCTATGGTTTAAGTTAAAAAGCTTAATATATTTAATTATAATATTTGATTTCTTAAATATTACTTGAACAGCCAACGAATTAAACAAAAATGTTAACAATAAAGTAATATATGATTTATGCTTAAAAACCTTTTTTAAAGATGAAAAAAAGTGTGTATCTTTATCGGTTATAACATCTAAAAGAAAATTATTGAAACTATAAAAAAAAAAATAAATATAAAAGTTTAAACCTTTAATTTCTTTGGTTCCAAAAAATGTAGTCAAACAACAAAATAAATAAATAAAACTCATTAAACCAGCACTTAACAAATAACCTTCTGCCAATTTTCCGTATTCTGAATTTGAGCTAGTAGATGATGGATAAGTAATATTGCTATAAGCCATGGTTGTTTGTGGCGCCAAAGTTGTTTTATCGCAATCAACTTTAGACCCATAAATGCTAATCATAACTCCTACAAGTAAATAAATAAATAAATTTTCTTTTAAATCAAAATCATATAATAAATTTCAAACACCTTGAATCAGGGCAGCTAAAAATACTCCGAATACTTCAAACATCATTCCTTTAAATTTTATTAGATTTAAAGCTTATACTGTATAAAGTATATTTTATTTATTTAAAGTAATAACTATATCCAGTTGCTGAATCTCTTTCTGATTGAACTGGAGTTAAATACATGGTTAAAGCTGTATAAGGAACATGCAAACACTTTAAATTGAAAAAATTTAAATTAAAAAAATTCGCTCTTTAATAATTGAAATTTACTGATAGAAAAGTTTGAAAAAGACAGTAAAAAGCTAAATACCAAAGAGTTTTTGTTGATCGGTCAATATCTGGTACATACCAAATCATTAAATAGCAAATTACAGAAAAAGGAGCAGAAAATAAAATCCTAATGAAGTAAAAATAAAAAAAAAATTAAATAAATATTTTGTTTAGTGATATGAATACCATGGTCTTAGTTTACCAAATCTTGTATTTGTTTTATTAACCAAATATCCAATTAATGGATCAGTAATGGCGTCCCAACCTCTTGCTGCAAAAAGAACAATAGAAACTTGTTTTGGTCTTATCTTTTAGAAAAATTTAAATTAGTTAGAACAATTTCTTTTTTTTAAATCTTATTTCTGAATTTACCCCAGCTATCTCTAGCAAAAAAGCTGAAATAAATAATCCAAGAGCATTACCAGTCATCTGATAAGGTAACCCACCGACAGCATAACATATTTTTTGAAATATAGTTAACTTATGATTTGTTATATCTTCATTTGCAAAATCGACTTTTAAAGCATTCTAATAAATAGATAAGAAGTTTTAAAAAAAAAAAAAAATTAATTAAAATTTTCCAAATACTTCAGAAAATAAAACACTTTTTATTTTGTATTTTTTTGAAGAATTTTCTTTGAGGATATTTTGTTTTGCGAATTCGTAAGAATCGTCTGAATCAATATCAACCATTTATTTATTTAATATTATATTATTTATTTATAAATATTATAAATATTTAATATAAAAAAATATTTTATTTAAATTTTTTTTTATTTATCTCAATCTAATTCAAAATTCAAGTTAAATCATGAAAATTGATAAGATATTATTATAACTATTCTAAAACACGTGAAAATTAATATTATATTATTTAATTTTTAAATTTAATTCAAAATGTCCAAATTTATAAAAATAAAGTATGATTGACGAAAATAATGTATTAATAAATAAAATTTTTAAATTTAGAAAAGAATGAAAAAAAGAAGAATTAATAATTTTAGAAAAATTTTATTCACCTTTTTATTTAGAAAAAAAAGCTTGTTTTTTTGCTATCAAAATATTTCCACTCTTTATAAAATAAATTTTATTTTAGAAAAAATTAAAAAAGATTTTTTTAAATTCAAAAATTTTAAAACTATTGTTAAAGCACCTTTAGATAAAATTTTGTTTTTGATTTTTAAGGATTCAAATTAAGGTTAATATTTTTTTTTTATTAATTTATTTGAAATAGTTTAAAAAGTAAAAAACACTTTTAGTAAATCTTGAATTTTCAATTTTATTATTTTAATACTTAATAATTAGTTATTAATATTGATTTTCAAAATCTAATTTTAAATTTTTTTTTTATTTTTTAAATAAAAATGATCAATTAACTAAAAAGATATTACAATTTTCTAAATATTACAAATTTAAATTTTTAAACTTTAATTAATTATTTCATACATTTCAAGTATAAAATATAACATTTATATAGTTTTTATTTAGGCTCAGATAAGTTATCAATATTTTCTGATGAGCAAAAGTGTTGCTATGATTATTTAATCCTTTTCTATTTGAAAATTTGAAATTATAGTAATTATTTGAAACAATTTTTCTTTTATTCATATCAAAATCACTAAATATTTTATTACCACAAATTTAAATAAAAAATAAGTCCATGTCAAATTTTGAAAAATTAATAAAGCTTTTATGTTAAAATTTTCGGTATATTATTGAAAAAAAAATTACTGTATTAGTACATATTAGTTTATGCGATTTAACGCTAATTTAATCAATAAATTTATTTTTGAAATAGTTTAATATTCTTTGAATAAACTTGGAATAATGCAAAATAAATGAATCTTTGAATTTTTTGTTTAATAAAAAGTTTTCAAAAAAATTCAAAATAAAAGAAAAGTTAATGCTAAGTAAGAAAAATGTAATTTTTGATTGTAATTCATTTGAATAAATGGGCACTTCAGGATTTAAATTTTTACCCAATATTTCCAATTTGTTAATTGATATCATAAAATCTGGTATTCTACATAAAAATATTAGAAAACAATTGAAGCTAATTATTACAATAATTTTAAAATTATATATTATCAAATTAGGTTTTTCTGTTCTAAAATTCAATCTTAATCTCCTTTTTTTATCGTCTTTTAAAAAATTCAATAATAAAATATTAATCATTAATGTTGCTATTGATATTAAACTTTGAAATACATTCTGAATTACATAAATACAATAAAAAAAAAGCTTAAAATTTGAGTATGATTGTTGATAGGAAAAGTTGTCGATTAAATAAAAAAAGTTTATATTTAAAAAAGCTGCTAATATTATTATCAATGGTAAAATATTTTTAGTTATTTTTTTGGCTTGATAAAATTTTTTAAAATATTCATTACAAGTAAATGATAAATATCTATCAAGCGCCATTAAAAGGTTCGTAAGTACTGATGCAGTAATTGACAATTGTGATAGAAAATTTAAAAAATAAACTTTTATTTGAGAAAAAAGCATAATTTTGATTCTAAAATCTATATTACATTGATCAGTATTATCTATAAATGGATAATTGTAATAAATAGAATTATCAATGAGACCATTTAGTAAAAGAGTTAAAAATGATACGAGCTCAAAAGAAACTTGAATAATCATATATTTGTAAAAATTTTCTTTAAAATTTGATTTCAATAGAACTATAAGACTTAGGATATGTAAAAATATTCCAATTAAACTAATAGCTATAATAGATATTATTTCCAAGAAGATGTTTAAACATTCTTTTGAATAATAAGACTGATTTAAATCACATTTAAAATAAAATTCAGCTTCACTTATCAATTTTCCACATTCTTTAAGTTTCCTTTCTATATTACACTTTCTATATTTTTGATCAAAATTTTCAAAGCAATTATAAACCGAATCAGTTCTAATTGAGACATCATCATCATCATAATTAGAAAATTCTGTATGTAAAATTTCTGATAATCTCCAATTTAATATTAACCAAATCAAGGTACAAGTACAAGTTAAATGAGGCTTAGTTTGAATTATTGGAAAAACTAAATTTTGATGAGGAAAGTCTTTGAACAAACAAAAATCTTGCTCTGGAAAATCATACTCATAATTAGCATCTTTTAAAATTAAATCTAATTTAAATAAATATCTTTTTGATTGGACCAACTTTTGAATTAAATAACATTCACTTAGTTTAAAAAAAGAATTTTGATTTAAACTATATAACCATGAAGATAAATTTGTATTTTTTATAAAATACTCAAAATTGTTTAAGCCTAAATAAATTGTTTGTAAAAAATCAAATCTAATAAAGCAATTTTTTTCAATCTCTATTAAATTTGAATTTGATATTATTAATTTACTTATTCCACCGAATACTTCTCTGTTTAATATTTTTGAATTTAATTTTAAAATGCTATTTGAAATTTCTAGTATGTTAAACTTGGTGAAACTATAAATGTTGTAATCAAAGGCAGATTCAAATTCAAATTTATTCTTAAGATTTAAATTAATTATATTTAAATAATCGAACGAGGCTTGATAAAATATTGAAGAATACATTCTTTTGGAATATTTAATCGAATCCATCAGATACAACTGATTAGTTTCTCGAACCATCGGTGTAAAATCTATGCCTATTAGTTGTTTTGTTAGTAAACTTTTTTTATAAAAAAATTCAAATGTTGAATTGAATATAAACACTTTTTTAAAATAATAATATAATAACGGTGGATTATCGACTTCAAATCTTTCTATATTTTCCATGATTAAACTTTTATTCAATAAACTCAAAAATAGATCATTTGACACAATTTTATATTGGTAATAACTGCCAAAGTTAAAATCAAAATGAACTATCTTGTAATCAACAATCTTATTTTCTATCCAATCATATAAATTTTGATCCAATATATTATTGTTTTTAAATGAACACGACAATATGGGCTCATTAATAGAAATTCCAATTCTAATAAACTTATCCAAGTTTACATTTTTACATGTCAATTTGCCAAAACCAAATTTTAAAATTAAAATAAATAAAATTTTTAAAAAGCTTTCCATTTTTTTATATATTATTCATATTTTTATTATTATTATTATATGATATTAAATATGGAAATAATTCTTCAAAAATAATAAAAAAAAAAAATTGAAATTTTTTTCAACATAATTTAATATCCCTTATGTATTTTTTTATTAAAAATTTATCATTTGATGCAATAAAAGATGTTTCAATTTTCTAAAATAATTACGTATTAAGGTTTTTTATGTTCAATAATACTATAAATCTTGTTGAAATTCGATAATAATCAAGCATGTGGTGGTAGATGCTTTTAAAATGATTCTAGAAAAAATATATTCCAATTTGAACAATTGTTTTAATCGAAAGAAAATAGCAATATTTGTTATAGATATTTAAACTTAACATTTTACTTGAAGCCTAGACAAAAAAATTTGAAATTTTTTATTATAATTTTAATAAAATAAAAAAATAAAATAATAATAATAATAATAAATCTTCTTTATTTTATATATATTTTTTTAAAAAATATTAATTAACTCTCTTGATATTATTCTATTTAAAAAAAAAAAATATTCATAAAAAAATGTATCAAATCTAAAAAAAATAATTATTAAAAATCATAATAATTAAAATATAAAAATGATAAAAAGCAAAAATTCTAGTTATATTAATTTGATTGAGAAGAAAAAAAAAGATCAAAAAGAAGATACTTCGAGTACAGATGATGAAAGTTTTGTTATTAAATCAGTGCAATCGAGTAAAAATGATGATAATAATAAATTAAAAAAATTGTATAAAATTCCAATCAATATAGCCAATCGAAATTTTACTGAAAACTCATGTGTAAATATATTTTAAAAATTAATAAAATTTATCTAAAATTTAGTAAATTTTTAAAAAAAAAAAAGGAAAAGAATTGGATCCATTTTGTGCTCATATCTAGTCTTTTGATTTTTTTGATTTTTTTGTGGTTATTTCATTTTGGTACGCAAAATAACGTTCTAAATGTTTCAAATGAAAATAAATGTTTAGGAGATTTATGTCAGTCAAAAATTGTTAGTTTTACTTTTTATTTCCTCAAAATTTATAAGATTTTATTATTAAAAATGTGCTATAAACTAGTGCGAAAAATTTCTGAATTATGAAATAACAGGTAATTTATGTATGGATTTATGTATTACCAAAGTTATAAAAATTCCAACATGCTCAAATGATTTATCATATTTCTCAAATTCTTCTTACAAATATCATACTTTGTCTGATTCAGAAACCAATATAATTTGTTTGCCAGAATCTTTAAATAAAAAATTTAATTATATCGATGAAGGCATATCATTAGAAGAGTTTAAATCAATTCTGTTTGATAAAATTAAAGTAAAAACAAATCAATCAATAACAACGGTTCTAATTTAAAATTTGATTTTTTTTTTTTTTATATAATCTCAGTCTAGACTAAATGAAACCAATACAGTTGAAAAAATATTAAAAAGATTATTATTTTATACGGATGTTAACAAAGATAATAAAGTAATTGAAATTTAAAAAATAAATTAATTAATTTTCCTATAAATTTCAATTTAAACAACAAATAAAGTTAACTCTTGCTGAAGCACAGACTTTATGGACTTTACTGAATCAAAAACATACATTTTACATGATTATATTAAATGGTAAATCATATATACCTAAAATAAAAGATTTTTGCGGTAGTGTTACAGAAATAGAAGAAATAAAATATTATCTTTACGAAAAAAATGATTATTCACTTTTGAAATCAGTTTTTCTATCAAATAATAATTGGATACGGTTAGATTGGTCATATAAAGCTAAAATAAGTTTGGGAATTTTAGAATTCTATTTGGATTCTGTATCGTTTAATCCAAACGAAGAATTCGGTCCAGAGTCTTTATATTTATGCTCATCAGTTGAGTCCAGTTTTGGCTATACTTTTTTTAATGAAGCTAAACTAATTAATTTCGACTATTTATTGAATGGCAATGAGCTTCAATCAAAACTTAGCAATCGTTATTGTCAAACTGATTTAGATTGTATGTACACTGATGAATGTATGTCTAAATGTGATTTAACTTTAAATAAATGTACATATAAATTAAGCAAACCATTGATACACAACTATTGTAAATTTTTAACCAAATTTTTTAACAGTAATCCAGATATTTTAAAAGAGATTGAACCATTAATAGAAGAATGTTTAAATTTAAATACATTTGATCTAGATAAAAGTGTTTTATATAAACGTGAAGAAATGCCATTATCGTTTGAAAATCATAAACTATTTTTAGATAAACGATCGTATTGGAATTCTTCTCAAGAATATTCTATTTTAACTCAAAAATTATTTCATAAATTATGGGATTGGGTCAAATTGTCTAAGGATCCAGTCAAACCTAAAAAACCAACAATCAAACCAAACTCAGATTCAAATAATAATAATAATAAAGCATGAAATTTGGCTTTTTATTTATCTAATTTCTTTAATTAATAAAAAAATAAATAAATATAATTTATTCTTTTTTTATTTCAAATTTTTTTTGTTTAAATAATTTATTTCTTGGATTTAGAAATTAAAAGTCCTTTAACTAGTGTTATTTAAAAATTAGAAACATTTTTACTCTTTAAGTGAATTTTTTACCTATTTTTAAAAGTATTTCATATTTGTAAATATTTTCTTTTAAATGTGTTTTATAAATTTTCCAGGTAAAAATTAATATTCAAAAAACATGATTTGGAGGTAAAATGAAAATTTTTAATTAAATAATTAAAATTTTTTTTTAACAATTTATTAAACTTTTCTTAATAATTTTTTTTTGATTTTTTTCAATTTTTTAGGATTTTTGATCTAAAACAAGAAAAAATTAAATTCTATTTTTAAAATTTTATAAAAAAAAAAATAAATAAAATACTTTTTGAACTATTTCAGCTTTTTTCTCGTTTTCTTTTCGTTTCTCTTCATTTAATTTTTGACGTCTAATCAAATCCTTTAACAAAATTATTTAATTTAATATTTGGTAAAAAAAAATTTTTTTAAATTTAACAAACCAATTTTTTCTGTTTTTTTTCTTCTCTTAATTTTTCTTCATATTTTTTTAGTTCCAATTTTTTAGTTTTTTGATTCATTTTATCTTGCCATGAAGTTCTATTAGATTTTTGTATTACTAAATTTGAAAATCTTAGAAAATATAATCAATTAAAAAAGTCATTAACTTAAAAGAATATTAATTATTTGCATTTGTATAACAAAAATATTACAAACTTGTGATTTTTTTCTTTCCAAACTCGTCCTGATTTAGCTTTTCCTGATGGTATTAATCTGTATTTTTCTTTTTCGAGATCAATTTTTTTTTTAATTAATTCTGTATTCGAATTGACTTGCTCGGTTTCATTAATACTTGTAGACTTATTATCACTCATTTTTTTTATAAACTAAAATTTTATTTAATTTTATTATTTTTTAGAATTTAATAAATATAAAAACTAAATTATTAGTTTTTTTTGTTTTTTTATAAAAAAATTATAAAAAATTTAACTTATTTAAATTTTTATTTTAAAAAAAGAATAAAAATAAAAACAATTAATTTAAAAAAAAATATTAACTGACTAGTTATTTAATAAATCTTCATTTTTTTCTACATCTAATGTTTCTTTAATATTAGCCTCATTTAATTCTTTATATAAATCTTCAAGTTTAATTGAAGTCTTGAGAGAATTATCTTCTAGCTCTTTAAAATAGTTTTCATATTTTTCATTGTAAATTTGATTTCGCTTTAAATCGATTCGATTTGGTACAGACATTATATTGTGTATTACTCTGGCGTTTTCGGTCAAATCTTTTTCTATTTTAGGAGTTGGTCTATAAATTGGATTTGTGCTTTTGGTAAACCATTCAGATATTTGGTATTCATCATTGATCGGAACCGGTACACTTGAGATTGGCGCCATTTCATGATTTATATCTATATATGTTTCATTTCTGAATTGAGGCTTAACAATGTAAAATCAGAAAATTAGAAAATTTTTTTAATATTGATTTTATTTTTTAACAAAAATATACAGGTTCTACAAATAAAGTTGGTTCAGAATAGTCATTAAATAGAATATTGTCTCCATTGCTAAACAAATGTATTGCTCCAGTCGAATGTCCGAAAGCAAAAGCCTGAGAATTTGATGATTTAGAAAAAGTAGTGGTAAGACCAGGTAAACATTGTGCTTGGTAAAAAGGAGATGGTGTCGATAAAAGACTAGTGTCAATTAATTGAAAGCAGCCAGACTTGAATTTTCTTTTATTTAAATTCTTCTAAATTTTAAAAACATAAAAAAATAAAACTTGTGAAGCAGCTGCAACAGTGCTAGAAAAAGTTGGTATATAATGCAGAAAACAGGGTTCAATCAACATTTGAACTGGTGTTAAAGCTCTCATCATTCTTAAATCGTAAACCATTAAAAATCGGTCGACGCATAAATTTCCATTTCGGGTCAAAGAGAAACCACAAGAGACTAAATTATTGCCATTAATATCAAAATCAGATAAACTACCGTTGTGTGGGTGAAATTTATGTATTGATTTTAAGCTAAATGAATCACGTATAATTATTTTACCATTCGAAGAACCGGTACAAACTATACCATTTTTAAAATTCGAATTTGTATTAGGAAGAGATGATTTGATTAGAATACAATCTGTTTGCTCTTCATTAATACTCAATTGACGTAATATCCTTAATCGTTCAATATCAAAATCAAAAATAAAATCACAGAAACCTCCTAGAAAAAATCTCTGCTGTTGATTAAAAAATAAACATTGCAAATTTTGAAAAGAGACTTCTCTTTTTTTTTAAATTATTTAATTAAATATTGTTAATGCAAATTTTGAAATTTAAACATACTTATGCTTAAAATTATTAACACCTAGTTTACTGTAATTAGATAGCGTATCTGATGTTAATATAAACACGTCATTATTTATATAAGGATGAATTTGTTTAATATCAGAATGAGATCCTGATTTAACTCTAAAAGATGTATATTTAGATAATGTAATACTATAATAAGATGTAACTCTTCCTTCATTATTACCGGTCCAGAATAGCTCTTGAGTATCATCAAAACATGTAGATGTTAAAGGACATTCGAAATTTGGATCGAATAATGTTTGAACTTCAATAAAATCATTTATTTGATAATTTTCTACCGAATTTAAATCCATTTAAATTTAAATACAACTAAAGAAAACTATTTAATTATCTAATTTTTATTTCAAATAAACACATGTAAATTTTGAATTTGAATTATTATTAAAAATATGCTTAAAATTTCAATTAAAATATGTTTAACTATATTGTACAGTATATATATATATTATATTAAGAAAAATATAATTATGTGTATTTCTAATAAGAAAAAATAAGCCAATTGTTAAATTTATTTTGTATTTTTTAAAGCTAAACTAAAATATATTATTTGGCAAAGCCAAAATTTATTTTGCCAGATTATATTCATTTTAAAAATAAAAATAAAATTCTATTTTTATACAAAAATTTAAACAAAATAATAGTAGTAGTAGTAGTAGTAGTAGTAGTAGTAAAGATATCTGCATGGCAAAGCCAAATAAACCATTTTTGGTCATAGCAGACTGCGACTGATAAGATAAGATAAGTCTTTCGAATTTTTTTGTCGATTTTGTTTTTAAAGCTATTCACTGTCTTCACCTCTATATCTTCATTCGATAGTTTATTTTAAGAGTCACAAATTCTATTCGTGAATAATTATTTCTAATGCTGTTGAGTTGTTTTTCAGGTCTATATCTATATTTGTGACCAGCTGGGCCGAACCAGCTGGGCCAACTAATTCAGTTGAATTCATTTTAATCTGTCTAACATGAAAGTCAACTAAGTCGATGCCTTTTTCGATTTTGAATTGTTGTATTAAATCACCTCTTAAATAGACAATCAATAGTTTAAATTTTTTTAACTTGATATTTTACAAATATATTTTTTATTAGAGTATTTAACTCTATACTGTTATAATTATAAGTCAAAACAAAGCTTTAGTTTTACTATTTTTGTGCCAATATAACTTAAAATAATTTAAGTAAAAAAAAACATACAACATAAAATATTCGATTTAAGAAGTGCTTAAAAAGTTCTAAAATTTCCTTTTTTGATTTCTTCTTCAAAAAGATCTAAAACTTATTTTAATGAAATAAAATTAAGATTTAAGTAATTTTTTTATTTTAAGAGTTTATTCAAAAATTAAAAAAAAATTAAATTAAATTTTATTTTATTACAAGTTTATTAAATTTTGTAATAAATGTTTAATAAATGTTTTCATATGAAAAGGACATATAACTTCTTAATGTTATTACCCTCAAAAATTCAAAAGCGATAAATCTCTTATTTAGCAAAATAGAGTCATTTTATTCGGCACAAAATTTTGAGGATTAAAATTATTCACGATAATTTAACAAACAAACTTTTGATTATTTTTATTTAACTCAAAAAATGACAAATCGAAATAGATCATTCTTGTTAAATTAAGCTTTTGCAAGATATTAATTTTTTATTTGTTTGATGATTTTTTTTTCTTGAATCTTGAAGATATGATAATATTTATTAATTTAGAAGCTTACTAAATTCATATTCCGATAAAAAAAATATAACAACAAAATACTTAAATTATACATTATTTTAGTTACTTAAAATAAAGAAATAAGCAAAGTTTTTATTTTAAAATTATTCTAAAATGTATTGATTTTATTAATTCAATAATTTTATTAAAACAAAAATTACTTTCCTTGATTAAAAAAAAAATAAAAAAAGATTTTAAAATTTTTAAAATTATATACTTTAATTTTGATTTATGTACATTTAAAAACGTATATTACATATTTTGTTTCCTTATTTTTAAATAGAACATTTCATTTATTTGAAATTTTGTAATCCATTTAAATATTCCTTCTTGTTGTTAGTATGCAAATATACTGTATATGTATGAAAATTTATAATCAAATTTCAAAAATTATATATACAGTTTTTTCTATTTATTATTAATTATTACATTATTTAAAAATAAAAACAAAATTTTATTTATACACTTTAAAACATGTTTTCATCTAAGCATTAAATATATATTTTAATTAGTTATTATTTAAAAATAATTTAACTATTTAAGAACATTTACATTTTAATAATTAAAAAGATCAAAAATAATAAAAAAAAAATACTTAATTTAATAACACGTAGTATCTTGTCTCCATTTATTTAGATTTTTTATTTTTAAAATTCAAATTTTTTATTTTATTTTAATACAATAAAAAATAAATAATTACTAATTACTTTCCTTATGTATTTTTATTGCTTTGGATTAATTTAAATTATTTTAACCAAAAGAAAACGAAATAGAGTCAATATACTCTGTTTTTATTAATTAGTCACTAGTAAAAGCTAAAAAAGATAGGCGTAAAGTTTAATAAAATAAAATAAATTAATTTGGGCTAATTAATTTTATTAAATTTTTATTATTATTAAAAAAGTAACATATTTTAAATAATAAAAAATATGTGCAGCAAATAAACAAAAAAATATTAGGTTAGAAGATGAAATATGTGTGCGTTTTAATTAAAAAATTTTTCATATTTATTTTAATATTAAATTAAAACAGATAACTAAATTTCTTTGACTAACTAACTAACTAACTATAACTCAAGGCAAAACAATTTAGTACAAAAACAAAACAACAAAAAAAATAAATAAACTTAAGACAAAAAAAAAGAAAAGTTTGTTTCTCTTCTTTATACTGTATATAAATATATTTTGTTTGTGTTTGTATTGTATATATCTTCATTGAAATTAATTAGAGCGTAATTGTAATTGTATATAGAGAAAAATCAAAAAATATTTCAAAACTTTGAGCCAAGTTTGCTTGAGAATTGAATAACAGTTTCAAGTAAAAACTCAAGTAAAATTTCACACCCGTTTTACTACTTTGTGTTTCAACTCAAATTATCAAACTCAAAAGATTTATATTTTTCTATTCTCTTTTTTTCTTTTTTTTTTTTTTACATGATTAGTTGAATCGAATTAATTTTAATAAATTATTATAATATCTTCTTTTTTTTATTTTTATTTTTTTTCAAATATCAACTCAATTTAAAAATAAATGGCTTTTAAAATATATAAATCATAATTTTTCTTTTCATATTTCGATGTCGATTTTTTTATATTATAATAATAAAAATAGAAACTTTATTTAAAAAAAAAACTTTATTTTTATGAATTTTTAGCTTAATAAAACTGTTTTTTTTTTTTTTTTTAAAAAATTCAAAACAAAATGAGTAGTACAACTGAAATTAATAACAAAGATACAACAACTAATATTGGTGGATCATTTGAATCATTAAATAACAAATCATTATCTAATTTAACATTATGTGAAGATCTAAATTTAGTTATTGGACAACAACAACTTATTAAAAATCAATTACAATCATCTGCAAGTTTAAATGAAAAAGTAGCACAATTAGCCAGCTCGATTTATACTGAGCTGGAAAAGATAGTTAAAATATACGGACGAGATATTGTTAAAGACTTGATGTCAATTGTAGTTAATATATTAGAAGCTTTGGACTCAGCATATCATGAAAAAGAAGAGTTATTAGTCGAAAACGAACTATTGAAAGACGACTATGAAAAGCTTTTGATGCAATATGAAAGAGAAAAACAAGCAAGGAAAGATACTGAGCTAAAATTATTCCAGTCCGAAGATACTTTTGCTGAACAAAAAAGAGATTATGAAGATAAAGTAAAAAGTTTAGAGTCAATAGTTCGCATGATTGATTTAAAATCCAAAAACACTAGTGATCATGTTTTAAGACTAGAAGAAAAAGAAAACGAGCTAAAAAAAGAATACAATAAATTGCATGAACGATACACAGAATTATTCAAAACACATTGCGATTATTTAGAAAGAACTAAAATTCTATTTGGTCAAGACACAGTTTCTAATAATCCATCAAACACTTCTATTCAGCAATTAAACAAATCCAATTTTAACAATAATTTAAACACAAATTTAAATTTAAAGCCTAATAAGTTATACGATTTATTAAAATCATCGGGATCAAATCAAATAAACCGAAACGAATTGATCAATTGCTTAAAAAGTTTAAATAAAACTGAAATAAATTCAGCTGTATCTCTATTCCTAACAAACGAATTATCTTCTAGTCAACAACAAGTTGTATCTACAAACGAATCTCAAATGTCCATAAACTCATCATTAAACAGTTTAAATTCAAATCAACAACAACAACAAATTACAAGATTACAACAAAACGATTTGAATAAATCAATAAACGATTTAAACATTAACAATCAAACAGGTTGGTTTGATTTTTTTCTCTTAAATTTAAAAGATTAAGATAGTTTGTGTGTTTTTTTTTTTTTTTTTTTTTTAGTTTTAGTTGATAAATAAATTGAGAATGATGATAGACTACTTTATAATAATAATTTTAATTATTTATAAAATATTAGATAGTTATTTATTAAATGCTAGTAGTAGTAATAGTGCTATTGCTCTAACTACTTATATGGAATGCTTAGGTAAACATTTAAAAATAGAGATAATATATTATTTATTTTTTTATAAATATTGCTTTTTTAAAATTTATACTTAATTTAAAAAAAAAAAAACAAAAAACGCTTTTTTATTAATCTATTTATTTATATTTTTACTACTATAAAATTTATTTAAATATCCATTTTAAAAAAATACAAAAATACAACAATAATTAAACAAAGACTCAGGAAAATCTATTTTTTCTTGTAATTATCTTATGAGTAAATGAATGCTTAAAAATAACTTTAAAATTAAATTTTACAGCAATTTTTTAAATACACTAACTAATGTAGACTTTTGTAATATTTGTAATATTGACTCTTAAATTGTATAAACTATTAAAACTATCTTTATTAATTTTTCTCTTTTATACTTTACTTAATTTTATTCTATCAATTTTTTTTTATATGCTCTTTCTTACTTTTATTTTTATTCTTATTTTTACTGCTCTTAAAATTTGAGGTTAGGCTTTCAAATAAATAAATAAACATGAAATACCAAATTAAAATTACTAGCAAAAATGTTTCTAAATCTCATTTTTATGTAAAACTTTAAACATAAAATTAGTATTCCAAATTTACATAAATATCAATACAAAATTTAACATGAATATTTTTGTTTAGTTCAAAAAGATAAAAAAATTTCTTGATACTATTTTTATTTATACTTACTAAATTAACATGAGTCTAATGCTTATCCAAAAGCTTTTGTATTGTTCATCAAAAATAAATGGATATTTTACTAAATATTTAAATTCACTTAAAAAAAAAAAAAAAAATAATAAAATATTTTCACAGTAATAATATTAATCACTTAATAAATTAAGCTTGCTTATTTATTTAACAATTAAATTATATGTTAAAAAATATTTAATAAAAATTTATTAATAAAAAATTTTTCAATAAAATTAATTTTTGTTTTTTTTTCAAAATAATAGAAAATTGTTTGAATGAAGATACAAATGAATTGGACAATAGTCATAGAAATAAAATTAATTTACAATCATCTGAAAATTTTGATGAACACATAAATTCAAATTTAACCGAATTCGAAGATAATGTATCTGATATTCAAAATAATTTAAATAAAAATTCAAATGATTTAGACACAGAATTTGAACAAGATGAGGAAACGTTAGCCAAAAATGATCTTTCTTTATTTAATGAATTATCTAGAGAAAATTATGATGTCACTGAGTTAGACGATGGAGCTGATTTAACAGGTAATAACCATTTTATATTTGGTTTAATTTAAACTTTCATCATCAACATTTTTTTTTCAAATCTAATTCAAATCTAAGTCAAAAAAAGTCTTTTTGGTAATTTTTTTTTTATTTCAAATAAGTGTTGTCCAAACTTTTAATTGTTTTTAATGTTTTATATAAATATATAATACCAATTTTTCTAAAATTTCTAATTTTATTTTAGGAATGACTCGAGAAGTTGCCAATTTAATAAGAGAAAACAGTGAACTGATGCAAACAAAGTATCATATATTTTTTTATTTTAAATAATAAATAATAAAATAATATAAATGTTGTATAATGATTCTATTCTTCTATATTTAAAGACATGCACTTAATGTTTTAAAAGATGATTTAATAGTAAGATTAGATCAATTTAGTAGTGAAATGTTAATATTAAGAGAAGAAATAAAATCACTTCAAACTGTAAAAGCAGCATTACAATTAAGAATAAGCGAATTAGAAGAAGAATCTAAAAAATCTAAAGAAGAATTGGCTCAAAAAAACAAAAAACTTGAAGAAGACGATGTAAGTTAATTTATTTTATTATTCTATTTAAAACTAACTAAAATAAATCAAATCATGCTTGGTCTAAAACTAAAACTTGTTTAAATTAACGCTTTTGCTTGTGGAAATTTCTTTACTAACTAATTTAAATAACAGGAAAATATACCTATGTCTCAACGTAAGAGGTTTACACGTGCTGAAATGGCTCGCGTTTTAATGGAACGCAATCAATATAAAGAAAGATTAATGGATTTACAAGAGGCAGTTAGATGGACCGAAATGATTCGGGCTTCAAAACAAGACCAAAATCAACCGAATGGAGCAACGAGCAACGAAGATGAACATCATCATTCGAGCTCATCAACTAATCAAACAACTGGAAGTGACCAACAAAAGAAAAAAAGCACTTTATGGAGAATGTTTGTTATAAAGCCTATTTTTTTTTTTTTTTTTTTTTTTTTTTTTAAATGATCATCATTTAATTTGATTTAATAATTAATTAACCCTTTTTTTTCACCAAAAGCTACTTATATTTTAGTTTAGAAATTTAGAATGTTTTGCTGATTTGCTGTTTATTATTTAATTATTTCTTATTTCACCATAATTTTATTTTTACTTTTTATTTTATTTTTTATTTTTTCCAAGTTTAAGTATAAAAAACTACTCTTAAAGATTAAAACTAAAAAAGAAGAGTTGTCAATTAAGCAACAAACCGATATAAATAAAGATAGCCAAGATTGTAATAATAATAACGAAGATAAAACTAATAAAGCTAATTCTTCTGGTTTAAGTTCATTTTTTTATTCAATAATTCCAAAAGAAATATTAGGTGTACCAGTAAATGAGATTAAAAAAGATCTAAACGAGGGTAAATCTCAATTAAGTAGCTTGTGAGTTTAAATAAAAAATGATGATTAAAATTTTTTATTTTTTAAATTTACCTTAATTAAAATCTAATAATTATTTAGTTTTTCTGATTTGTTTGGCACTTCATCTCAACAACAACAACAACAACAACAACAACAACAATTAAACAATTCTCAATCAAACGAATCCAGAACAAACTCAAATTCAACTTTGACAACTTCTTTAACAAATCCAGAATTAAAATCTCCATCTTCTAAAGCTAAATTAACAAAAGCAAGCTCATCTCATAAAGATCAAAATCAAGTAGTACCATTAAATGATCAATCAGAATCTCAAACAGAAACTGATCTAAAAATAACTAAAGCTTACGAATTTTTAAATGAACCAAATTCTCAAAATTTACAGAAAAATTCAGCTCCAAAATTAATAACCAAAAAAGAATTAGAGTCAATTAGAGAAGATGGAAGAATGCAAGCTTATGGTTGGAGTTTACCGACATCCAAGACCACTAATAATCAAACAATTAGTTTAGGATTGACTGTACCAGTACCAGTTTATTGTAGACCGCTGTTTAAAGATGAAAATAGTTTAAAATTGAGTTGTGCATCTATTGTTAATTATTCATTTGATCAATTAGATAATAATAAATCAAATAGTTTAGATATTTTGTTGGAAAAGTCTAAATTTAGTAATTTTAAATCATCAAATAATTCAAGTTTTAAATCTTCTTGTATATGGATATGTAATTTCAATGATAATGATACACATATATCTATATTTGATGCTAATAGGCCTGGTGATTTGATTCAACAATTTACTTTGAAATCTTTAAAGATACATTCAATTTTAAGTGTTACAGGTATTTAGAATATAAAAATAATTTTTGTCTAAAAAATAAATTCTAAATTCTAAATTTCCAAAAGGAGTTACACGAGAAGATTTAACAGACTCAGAAATAAAAGTATCAGATGATTTAATAAACAAAAATTTCGAATCCGGAGGAGCAAATATACAAATAAATAAAGAAGAAATAAATGATAATTTAGATAATATAACATATATTGAAGTTGACAATGAAACTCATAACCAATTTGAAACAGATTTAATAAGCCAAGTAAATGAGGTTAAAAACAAAGGTAATCTATATATATTTAAAATTTAAAATTTTTTTTTTATTTTTTTTTTTTTTTATTGTTTAACAATCTTTTCTATTAACGGCCGTTTTTTTTCTTTCTATCATTTTTATTATGAATCTTTTTATATTTTTAAATGAATATAAATTTTTTAAATAAAATTACAAATAGCTAATGAAGAGTCGAATTTATTATTGAGCTCGTACACGATCGGATTGTACAAATTCTATAATAGAATATTATTAATACGAAAAAAAATTTTATTAAATTTAATATTTTTCTATATCATAATTGAGCTGCTTAAAATGCCTTTTTATTTTTTCTTATCATTTTTCATGAAAAATACCAGCGACAAAGTATACGATTATACACAAGACAGCGATTTTAGATTATTAGATTATAATCAAGTTGAAGAAGATATGGAGCGTTCAAAAACTATTGATTTAGACTATTTAAATACTATTTACGAGCTTAATAATTTAATAAGTCCATTTAGTAATAATAATAATAATAATACTAAAAATGACCAAAAAACATCGGATAATAATAGTCAATTTATTAAAATTAATAAAATTAAAAAAAATAATTCTTTTTTAAATAATATAAATAATAATAATAATAATAATAATAATAATGGTAATTTGATAATATATAAATAATTAAATAAAATAAATCACTAATTTTTATTATTTTATTTTTTAATTAAAATTACTAACTTCAATTTGAAACCATGTCTTTTATTTAATTTTTATTTTATTTATAATAAAAAGATGAATCGTTGTCAACTATTTATCCAACAATGTGGCTTGGCTCTCAAGAAGGTCTTTTATTAGTTCATTCATCAATAACCAATGTACATCAAACAATTGATAAAATAAAACTAAAAGATGCTATTTTGGCAATTACACAAATTAAAAGCAAAGTAATAATAGGTTTAGCTGATGGTTCTTTAGTAATATTTCAGCGCAATTTTAGCACTTATGAATGGGACCTAAAAAATTTTTATATAATTAATTTTGATAACGCGCATCATTCAATTAGATGTATACAAAATGTAAATCAATTTGTTTGGTCTGGATGTAGAAATAAAATTTATGTTTTAGATCCAAACAACGTGTCAGTTCAAGTAACTCGAAATACTTTTTTTTGTTTATAATTAATTAATTTAAATTTAAATAAAAAATTAAAATCGAAATTCCTTTTAAAGTCTGTAATTGAAGTACATCCAAGAAAAGAAAATCAAGTAAGACATATGAGCTGTGTTAATGATGGAGTATGGGTATCAATACGTTTGGATTCAACCCTTAGACTGTATCATGCTAAAACATATCAACATTTACAATATTTGGACATTGAGCCATTCATCACTCGAATGCTAGGCACAAGTAATTTAGGATTATCACTAGTAAGAATAAGTTCAATGTTAATAGCAAATAAACGCTTGTGGATTGGTACAGGCAATGGTGTAGTATTATCAATTCCTTTCAGCTCAAATATAAACGAGTCTCAAACAATAAAATCAGTTCCTGGTCAAGTAGTTAGAATTAATGATGATAAAATTCCATATTGTAATTTAGTTGATTCACAATTTAGTTTTCATGGACATCGTGATGCAATTAAATTTTTCCTGAGTGTACCAACTCAAGCCATTCAAAAGAGTATCGAAAAAAGTACTAAGAGTTATGAAAAGTTAGAAACAATGTTGTTGCTTTCTGGTGGTCATGGCTATATTGATTTTAGAATTGGTGATAATAATACAAACATTATTGAACAAATCAAGAATAGTTCTAGTTCTAGTCCAATTAATAATGATAAATTAAATGATATAAAAACTATTAAAGCAAACGATTCATCAAATACATTAAAAAATGATCGTTCTCATTTGATAGTTTGGCAAATAAATGATTAAAATGATTGATGGAAAATTTATCTTTTTTTTTTTTGTATATTAATTTTTTTTTAATTTATTAATAAAATACCTAACGTTAAAGACAGGATTCAAGTGGTCCAAATTATTTTTTTTTTTTTTTGTTTTCTTTTTTTTAAAATTGTTTTTGATTCGCTTTGTTAATATTTGAAATAAAGGAAAATTTAGAAAAGAATAACATTGAACTTAATATTTATTTTTTGTTTTTTTTTTTTTCACATTTTTTTGTATTATTTATTATTATTAATAAAAATTTGAAATAAAAAATTTAAAATTTTTGAAAATATTATATTCATTTTTTATCTTTTAAATAAAACTTTTATAAAAATATCATCAAAACTGCTTTCAGACTTTTTTAAGGTAAAATAGTTGATACAAAAAGATTTTTAAAGAATGTTAGAAGTAAAATGTATAAAAAAATTGTAATCTGTAATTTTTATAGAACTTGAAATAAATTATATTTACAAATATTAAAAAATAAAAACCAAAAATGCAAATTTTTGTTTTCTCAAAATTAAATTTAACTCTTTGTGTAGAGATCTTATAATATTTCAAAAATGATCTAAAGTTTCTTTTTTGAAATACAAATATATTTGAAAAAAAATTAAATTTATATTTTTGAAAATGAAACTCAAACCGATTAAAATCGCGGACAAACGTTGATATTTAGTTATTTAAAAATACAAGTTTTAGTTTAAATAAAATTAAATAATAAAACTTTATATTTTAAAAAATAAATATAAAATGGATACAAAGATTTTGCTTTTAATAATAATTCCAGCATTAACAATATTAATATCTTCAATAATAGCAATTCTATTGATTTTAATTTGTTATAAATTAATGATAAAAAAATCAAGAAATCTATTAGAAAATTATTCTCAATTGGTAATAAAAAATGATAAAGAAACTTCAACAGAAAATTTGATTAAAATAATGAATATAAAAGAAAAAAAATCAGATCAGACTGAATATCATATTAATTATGGTAAAGACAAAAAGCTTAAAAAGAATGTCGAAATGTATTTTATTGATGAAAATAAAGATATAGAAGCGAATAATATATCAAAATTACAACCAATTATAAAAGATGATGTTAGCGAATTTTTTTACTTAGATCGTTTAGATGATGAGAACTCTTCTTTGAATTCAATAAACAATTCAAGTTTTAATCAAAATAATAAATATAATTCTATTAATTTTTTAAAAATAGGTAAAACGAACTGTTCAGATTTAAAATCTTTTTTCAATGATGATAAATCTATTTTATTGTTTTTTAACAAAAAAACGAATGTTATATATTCAATTGATAATAAGCAAAATAATCACCTTTTAGACATTCAATTCGATAACAACAATGATAATTATAATAAGAATAGAATTAGAATAGAATAATCACAATTGTTTCTAACACTTTTATAGTTAAAAAAACAAGAACAATTACAATTATTTCTAAATCAAATGTAACAAAAACTGTTGTAAAAAGGATATAATAATTTTAAATAATAAAACAATACCTAAACTTATAATTGTTTTTGGTTTTTTTAACATAAGTATTTTTTTATTGTAATTTTTATGATATCATGAGATCTTAAACTAAATAATAATTTTATTATATTCATGAATTTTTAAATCAAATAATTTGAGCATGCTGTTTTCAATCTAATAAGTAAAATTCTATCTAACAGTATTTTTGCTAGTTTAAAGTTTAATAAAATTAATATAATAAAGAATTAATTTTTTATAAATAAATTTATTAAAATAATAATATATTTTAAAAAAAAAAATTAAACACCGGTTCAAAAAAAAAATATTTACATAATACTTTACAAATATAATAAATAAAGATCTTTTTCATTGATTTTCTTCTTCTGAACCTATTTAAAAAAAAAAAAATAATAAAAATTGTAAAAAAATAATATTTTTATAAATAACTATATGAGATATAACACCTGATTAAAATAATAAAAAAATTTATATGAAATAAAATATTAGTCTATATCAGGTAATTTAATCTCTTATATAAACATATAATAAAATCAAAACTCACCATGATGTGTTTTTAAATGAGATTTTAAATTACATTGCAAAGAAAATTGTTTATCACATAAACTACATGAAAAGGGCTTCGCGCCTGTATGAGTCAATAAATGATTTTTAAGATTTGTTTGCTTAGTAAACCCTTTTGAACAATGATCACATTTGAAAGGCCATGTACCATTATGCATATGCATATGTGATCTTAAGTCTCCAGGCGTTGAAAATGATTTCGAACATTTATCACATTTGTGAGGCTTGTCAGTCGTATGAGTCAATTTGTGATAATATAAATTTGAACTTGCTGTAAACTTTTTACCACATAAATTACACTCGTGAGGTTTTTCACCACTATGAATACGAATATGAGTATTTAAGGAAGATGACGTTGAAAAAGATTTTCCACAAAATTCACACGAATGAGGCTTTTCACCAGTATGAGTTCGAACATGTCGCTGTAAGAGAGATGGTCTATCAAATACTTTTTGACAATAATCACATGACCATTCTTTTTTTTCTTTTTTTTTAATTGGTAATTGTACTACTTGTTCTACTTCATCATCATTTTGAACAGAAACTGACATTAGTGGTGAATGAATTATTGAATTAGAACATGAAGAAGAAGAAGAAGACGAATAAGACGAATAAGAAGAGCAGCCAGATGAGTTAAGATTTAAATTTAGTAATTCGCTGTTTCTGTATACATCGATTAATGGATTGTAAAAAAATGATCCATTAAAATTCAATTGTTGAAATGGTATTCTTGTTCTAGCTTCAATTTCAAAACAAAATCTTTTTGAATTTATTGATAAATTTTCATTTGTGGCATCTAATTTACGTTTAGATGAAAAGTTGGAAGATAAAATGTTTTCAATCATAAATGACATTTTCTAATCTTTTTCTAATGTTTATTCTAAAAATTACGTAAGAAAAGTATTTTATATTTTTTTTATTTATATATCAAAATTGTATTGAAAATTAACCAATAAAATCAATATATACTAATTAACCAATTGAATAGTTTTTAAATACTTCCTACCTATTTTTAATACTCAATTCATAAATATTTTTTATTTTTTTTTCTTAAAAATAAGATTAAAAACGGAATTTATTCTTCCTGAAAAAACACATATTTAAGAAATTTTACATTTCGGTGATTGTTTAAATAAATGATTGATTAAATACGTAAATAAATTTCAGATAAGTCTGATATTAATAAAGGTATTTTATTAAAGATAAGTCTTTGTTTGTTCATTTTTACCTTCTTATATCGGTATCTTTTATTTATAAATAAATCTTAAAAATATTTATTTATTTAAAGAGCAAAATTATTTAAACTATTTCATAATCTTGTTTACTCATATATTGAATATAATTGATCTTTTTTACAATAATTACTAGCTTATCTTTGTCTCTATTTGGCTTTTAATTAAAATCTTAATTACTCGGTAACTAAACAAAAAACAAAACAAAAAAATTAGAAAACCTCTTGATTTTTAAATTAAGCATTAAATTACCTAAAAATTTCAAAAAAAGATACTTTTCAATTTTTAAATGTTTTGTTTGATTTTGATTTAATAGCTTTAAAATTAGCTCAGCATGACTGATCTTTAAATATATAAATTGCTTTGGATCTAAACCAAAACTTAGCAGTATATTAATAATTTTTTTAAAAAAAATTTTTTCTAACACATAATTTTGATTTTTAAGATAAAATCATGAGAAAGTTATTTGGATATTTTTAGAAATCGGTAAATACTAATTAAACGTTATATTTTTATCTTGATTAAATTAAATTATAAAAAAAAAATATTATTGAATTTCACAATATAATAAAACATTTTTATAATAAAATATGTTTTTTTTTTTAACCAACTCTAGCTGATCTATTTATATTTATTGAGATTGTAATTAATACTCAATCAATTTGAAGAAAAAAAAGTCATTTTGCTGAAAGATCTATTTGTTTATAAGGATAAGTTCAAAAACTAGGAAATTGTTTTATAAAATTTAATATAACTTTTATTTTTTAATTTCCTTTTTTAATTGTCTTTAAATTAGTTTATTATAAAGTTACCGATTGCTAAATTATTAAAATTTTTTTTATCTTTTTTAAATGAATATGATAAATAAATCAATAATAAATTTAATAAATAAAAATATTCTCTCCAGTATGTATTAAATCAATTTTTTTTTTGTTTAATTTTTTAAGCATTTGAACAGCTTGATTTAATCCTTCTTAATTTTTTTTTTCAAGTGCTTTATTTCTAATAGATTAAATATAGATAATCTATTTGACTCTGAGCATTATATATATATTTTTTTTTTTTAAAATAATAAGGATAATACTTAATGATTGAGTGCTTTTCTTGAACAATAAATTCTTAAACACCTTGCATAATCATGCATGGTCAATAATTAGACAATGATTAATTTTTTTTTTAGTTATTAATCCAATTAAGCATAAAAATCAAATTATTAACAATCAAAATTTAAAGTTATATATTTATTATATTTTGATGGAATAATTCAAAATACATTATAAGCCTAATTTAAACTAGTTCTTTTTCTATGACTTTCTTTTAATCTTTTAAATGAATAGGATATTAAGATATATTAAAACAATAAGAGTAAATAATTATCTGAAATGTTTACCTAACAGCATTAATCTCAATAAAGCCTGTCGCATTCGATGGCTCATAATCTCCTTTAACATCCATACTAACCAGTGTTTCATTGTACAATGATTTATCTGATTGTCTACCTTTTATGTAAACATTTCCTTTAAATACTGATAAATTGACAATACCATCTACATGCTCTTGACTTTTTGATATTATGTCTCTTAAAAAATCTGCCTCAGGGCTATACCAAAAGCCATTATAAATAATTTCTGAATATTTGGGAATTAATGATTGCTTGATTTTTCTTACTTCCTATTTGTATTCGACAAGATATTTATAAAATGTTTAAATTTAAATTTTAAATAAAAAATGATTCACTCTGTCCATTGTAAATGTTTCAATATCCATATGAGCATGAAATAAAATAGTATAACCAGGTGTTTCATATATACCTCTTGACTTAAGACCTACGAATCTATTCTCAACTATATCGATACGACCAACACCATGAATTTTACTAATGTTTTTAATTTGGATAAAAAGCTTTTTAATTATAAAAATTTAAAAAATTTTTAATTACCCAATCTTGTTTAAATATAATAAAATGTCTAATGCATCAGTGACTTCTTCTTTAGTATTTAAATTAAATATTTTGGTTGGTATACCTTTTTTGAATTCGATTCGCAATAAATCAGGTTCATTTGGCCAAAACTCTGGATTCGAAGTCATTTGAAATATATTATCGGGTGGTGAGCATTCAGGTTTTTCTAAAATACCAGATTCGTAGCTTATATGCATCAAATTCGAATCCATAGACCAAGGGTTTTTAGGTGTAACTGGTAATGGTATGCCATGTTTTTTAGCATATTCGAATAAATCGGTTCTACCTTTAAATCTTTCATAAAACTCTGGTACTCTCCATGGAGCAATTATTTTTATATCTGGCTTTAAGGAATATGCACTTAATTCAAATCTGACTTGATCGTTACCCTTGCCAGTTGCGCCGTGTGAAATAAAACCTGCCTTTTTATCAGTAGCTACTTGAATTAAGCCTCTTTTTTTAAAATAAATTAAAAATTTATTTTAAATATTTTTTTTATTCTTAATAGTAAAAATACCTAGTTATACATGGTCTAGCTAAAGATGTGCCTAATAAATACCTGTCTTCATAAATAGCATTTGCTTGGATAGCTAAATATAAAAAGTCTTCAACAAATTGCTTTCTCATATCCAAACAAATAAACTTGAATTTGATAAATTTTTAAGAATGACTATAATATTAAAAAAAATTTATAAAATACATCTTTAGCTCCTAAGCTCAAGGCTTTTTGTTTAGCAGCCTCAAAATCTTCATCTTGGCCAATATTAGCCTATTAAATTTATTCAACTTTAATTTTTTTTACTTAAGATTTTATATAAAAAAAGGATTTATTTTCAAACCAAAAAAGCAACAACATCGTATCCTTGTTCAATTAACCATACTAAAATACATGAGGTATCTAAGCCACCACTATAAGCTAAAACAACAGTTTGTTTATTATTTTCACTCATTTTTTTTTTAATGAATTGAATTATTTTATCTGCTTTTTTCAAATATTTTTATTATTGTTAATAAATAAATAAATAAAATATTAGTTTTTAAATTGCGTACAACATATTTAATTTAATTCAAGTATATAAGAACTAAAAAATTTTATTTAACTAAAAATTTTGTCAAGTTTTTATTTTGTTTTTAATAACATTTAGCCAATTAGACCATTAAGGACCAAATTACCATTTAAACATTGATAAACTGCGCTGTCATAGCATTGAAAACTTTGTCCAATAATGCACGCTGATAACGGCTTCGGACAAATATAACCGCCGAAAAAACAAATAGCAGTTGATGGGTTATAACAGCCATTTAGCAGACCAGCTAAATTATGACACCCGTATAAACCGACTCCGCAATTCGAATCTGGCTTTCCGTTATCACCTAATTGACCATTGCAATTTAGTCCGGAACATTGAGTAGATATAGGTCTACTAGTTGTAACACTTATTGAACCTGATATAGTTGAACTCGACGGGGTAATAGTTGATATCTGCACACTACCACTTGGTAAACCACCAACTAAATAATAAAAATATAATGTATTAGTTCTACAATTACCATTATCGTACTCTTTTAAGTTATGTATAAGATTTGATAAGCCGGCTTTTTGTGGATCTACAATTGCATCTGCTAATAATAAAAATCCTTTCCATCCTTCTTCAATATCGGGCCTATTTAAGGCAACGCTCCAAATTGGCCTAGTTTCTCTTAGCCAACTCCTATCCAAATAAGCAGGTGTTATTTCATTAAAAGGTAACATTTGAATACCATATATAAATTCAACATTAATTCCAAAAAAAGTTGCATAATCAATTTTAGTTTCCCAAAGAATACCAACCACACCATTTTTAGAATAAGGCTCTGAATAAATTGGAGAAGGATTTTTAATTTGCCAATATATTTTAGTAGCATGAATTTCTGAACTCAACAAATAATTTCCTAAATCTTCTAATGTTTTGTTATTTATTGCTTTTCCAAGTTCTCTGACAGCTAAATATGAGTTGATTGCTTCTGAAGTCGATTCTTGATTTCTAGAATCGGAAAATTCGAATAAGCCAGAAGCGAATGAATGTCCCAAAAAAGGATCTTTATTTCTTGGTTTACATGGTAGTTCTTTAAACAAGCAAGCTCCAGAATAATCGGATAATATTAATTTAAAATATTCAGATCTTGATGCGTAATAATCAGGATAATGTTTAGCTAGAGTCGATGCAGCATTTATAAAATAACCATAATGAAAATGATGATCATTGTAATAGTAAATTCCAAAATCAGTTTCAGGTGAGCCGACAGATTGTTTTGAAACAATACCGCCCCATGTTGGTTCATACACTAGAGCTGGATTTCTATTTGAAATGCCAAACCAGTATGCGTCTAATTCATTTGTTAATAAGTTTTTAGCTTTTGTTTTAGATTGTGAATCATTTAATAAATCTGCTATTTCAATCAAACGTGCAGTTCTTGCCAATTCTTTTCCTCCAAAATATGGATCTTTAGATTCAATTTTTAAATTGTCAACATCGTAATTTAATGCCTCTTTTAGCTTGTTTCTTTTTTCTTCTGAATTAATTGCTATTTGAGTATTTGATGTTTGATATATCGGTAAATTATACTCATAACCATTTCCTTTACTTAATCTATAAATGCCCTTAATGCCCTTTAAAGTAGCTCCATTTATGATTAAAGTATTTGAAGGATTAATAACATGTGGTAATAAATAATAAAGGCCTTGGTTAAAATAATCAACTTTTACTTTAACTTGATCTGACTCAATTGAATAAGAAACTCGTCCATTAGTTATAATTGAATCATGAGAATTCAATATAACTGATTCTGAATTAGAATTAGATATAGAAATTTTTAGCCAACCAGTGTATTGTGATTGTGAATAAATTTCAGAGCCTGAATTAGACCATTGTATCTTTGATTGAGATTGTATTATCCATTGTTGATCATTATTAAGTATTAATTTAACACTTTTTTCTGATATTACTTCAAATTTTAAAATCGCATGTATTGTCTTAAGTGCTGGTGTAGCTGATTTGATATTAATTAAAATACTAGCTGAGCCACGAACTAGAATAACATCAAATTTAGTTCCAAAATTAATTTTAGCTGATAAGTCAAAAAAATCATTATTAACTGTTGATTGGTCTAATAATGGTTCAGAAAAAGCTTCTCTAACTGAAAAAGCTAAATTAGAATTAAAAACCTCGAGTATGTAATTATTTTGATTTACCATTTGCGATGGATAACAAATTATAAGACCGTTCTTGTTTATTTTAATAATATATGGATAAGTTTGAACTGCATTTTCACCAGTTCCAATCAATAAATTTTGATACCAAGAATTGGTGGGCATATATTTATTTAAATTTGATATAGTTTTAGGTTTGACTGGGTGTTGAGAGGTTGCTGGAAATACACTAAAACTACTTATTTCCGTTATAAAATATAGAAATATATTGAAAATTAAGAGCTTCATTTTTAGACTACATTAAAAAATTTGGAGATTTTATATTTGATTAAAAGAGCGTGTTCATGAGAAAATACCTTAATGCTAATATTATTAAGTAATAATTTGATAATAATAAAATTTAAGTTTTATTCAAAAAATTATTAACAAAGAAAACTTTTAAAATCAATTTGCCATAATAGCATAAATAAACTTTATTTATTATCATTTAAAAATGAAAATTTGCTAAATATTTTTAAAAAAATATATTATAAATTATTGTTTTTTAAAACAAGTTTGAGTCAAAAATATTTTATGTTCAAAAAAGTATTTTATATTTGCATGATCTCTTAAATAATGTTTTTAAAAAATCAAAAATGACATAAAGAATTGGTAGACACACACATATAAAAACACAATCCTTTGATTGCTATGTATTTTTTGGTTTAACATTAAAATTATTAATATGTATATCCAAAAATAATTATACGCAATTTAACGATCTTTTATATAACAAAAATATTTTATAAAGGCCAAAAATTTAAGCTTTTAAATTTTTATTTTTTTTTTTAAAGATTTTTTATTTTGAAATTGCGTAGCTCGAATTTGTTTTAAATTTCAAGATGAAATTTATTGTTTATCCATTAATGTTAATTAGCCTAGCATTTCTAGCTCAATCAAATGCAGCAAATGATGATTTATACTACATTGAACCTTTATCAGACATGATGATTTATCATATAAATAATAAAGTGAATACAACATGGCAAGCTGGTAGAACAAAATTCTACGATTGGTCATTAGCCTCTGTTAAACGTTTATTAGGTGTACCGTTAGATCATATAAATAAAGTGACTCAAGGCTTACAAATTTTAAATCATGTCGAAATAAAAGATATACCAGCTGAGTTCGACTCTAGAGAAGCTTGGCCTGATTGTCCGACTATTAAAGAAATTAGAGATCAAGGCAATTGTGGTTCTTGTTGGGCCATATCAGCTGTAGAAACTATGTCTGATAGAATATGTGTAGCTACTCAAACTAAATCAAATAAACATTTAAGTACTGAAGATTTGCTTTCGTGCTGTCATACATGTGGTTTTGGATGTAACGGCGGTTACCCATCGATGGCTTGGGAATATTTTAAAAAATCTGGTATTTGTAGTGGTGGAAACTATAACACAAATGAAGTATATAAATAATTTGATTTTTTTTCTAAATTTAAACTTTATTATAAGCATGTTTTAATTAAGGGTTGCAAACCGTATAGTATTGCTGAATGTGAGCATCATACAACTGGTCAACGTCCTCCATGTCAAGGAGAAACACCAACTCCAAAATGTAAACCATCATGTTCTAATATTGATTATAACATAACATACGTAAACGATAAATCGCATGGTCAATCAGTTTATACAGTCAAATCAGAGAAACAAATACAACTAGAAATAATGAAAAATGGTCCAGTTCAAACTGCATTTACTGTTTATGAAGATTTTGTTAGCTATCAAACAGGTGTTTATCAGCACAAAACTGGTAATCAATTAGGTGGTCATGCAGTGAAAATAATTGGTTGGGGTGTTGATAATGGTACACCATATTGGTTAGTTGCAAATTCATGGAATACCGACTGGGCTGAAAATGGATTTTTTAGAATTTTAAGAGGCAAAGATGAATGTGGCATTGAAAAGAATGTAGTTGCTGGTGCTCCAAGTGTTTTTTAAAAAGATTTTTATAAATTAAAATTAAAACTTTTAAAGATTATATTTTTATGTTTATGATTTTTATTTTATATTTAATAAATATTTGGAAAATATAATTTTCCATCAAGAGATTATTTTTTTTATTTTTAAATAGATAAAAAATATTAATTTACTTATCTAAAAATTAGATTTAAAAATAGGTCTTAGATCACATTCTTTCAATCACACAATCATATGATTGATTTTTAAACATACTCATAAAAATATGATAAAATTTTAACTATAAATATTAAACTATAAAATCGATTTACTTTAATAGTTAATTTTTAAATAACTGAAAGTTAAATAAAAAAAAAATGAAATTTATTTTATTAATTTGTCTAGCCGTAATGGCAACTAGCAATGCTTTACCAAAAAATAATAAACCTCTCCTAAGACCATTATCAAATGAAATGGTTGAATATGTAAATAAATTTGGTGAAACATGGACCGTAATTTTCTATTTTTACTTTTTTTAAATTAATTGAAAGCAAAGCTTAATCAATTAATTAAGGCGGATCATTCCAAATTCAGAGGATGGTCAATAGAATCAGTTAAAAGACTATTAGGTGTACCAATTGAACATATTGGTAAGCCAAGTAAATTAGAGCAATTAATTCATGAAGTTAAGTTGAATGATATACCAGATGAGTTTGATTCTAGAACACAATGGCCCAATTGTCCAACATTACAAGAAATAAGAGATCAAGGTAATTGTGGCTCATGTTGGGCTTTTGGTGCAGTTGAAGCAATGAGTGATAGAATATGCATTGCTAGTAATGGACAAAAAAACTGGCATATATCAGCTGAAGATCTAGTTGATTGTTGTTCAAGTTGTGGTTTTGGATGCAATGGAGGTTTTCCAGAATCAGCTTGGGAATATTTTGCTCGTTCAGGTTTAGTTTCAGGTGGTAATTACAATTCTAATGAAGGTTGTAAACCATATTCAATCCAAGCTTGTGAACATCATGTAAACGGTACTCGTCCACCGTGTCAAGGTGAAACAGAAACACCAAAATGTCAAAAAACATGTCGATCTGGTTATAATTCTACATATACAGCTGATAAGCACTTTGGTAAATCAGCATATTCAATTGGTGCACAAGAAGCTCAAATTCAAAAAGAAATAATGACTAATGGACCAGTTGAAGGCGCATTTACAGTTTATTCAGACTTCTTAAATTACAGATCAGGTGTTTACAAACATACTGCTGGATCTCAATTAGGTGGCCATGCTATAAAAGTTTTGGGATGGGGTGTAGATAATGGAGTTAAATATTGGCTAGTTGCAAATTCTTGGAATACTGATTGGGGTGATAATGGATTTTTCAAAATATTAAGAGGTAAAAACGAATGCGGTATAGAAAGTGGTATTGTTGGTGGTATACCAAAATTATAAATTCTTAATTATTTATGCAATATCTTTTAATATTTTTTTTTAAATTCAAATAAACTTTTTTTAAATAATATCAATTAGTATTTAACAGATGTTTTAAATTTTAACTTAAATGAAAGCTAGTTTTTTTTCATATTCTTTATTAAATTTAACATAAAAGTATTCAATTAAATTAATAAAATCTTGTATATTTTGGCTAAAAAGAAAAGAAAAGTTAAAATTTAATAATTTAATTAAATTTTAAAAATAATAAATTACATATTCTCTTCCATTTGAACAATAATCAAGATAAATACAACTTAAAATAGCTCCGATTAAGCATGTAATAAATGAAACAATACCACATACTATTAAAAGAGCATTCATTGCAACTTCTATGTTTTGTTCATAAGTCTTTTTTTGTTTAATTTAATTTAAAATTCAAATTAAAAATATATAAAATTTCTAAAAATACTCTATCAGAAAGCCCATTATAAAAATAAGCTTCAATTGAAAATATAGAAGACAACATCAAAAATAGAGAAAAAATCATTGTTATCCAGGCCATTACATTAAAGGTATAAACTGCTATTTGACTGCCATCTTGTCTAGACATGATTGCTAATATACCTGTAAATATCATCTTAAAGTTTTTATTTTAATTGTTTAATTGTATAAATTTAAACATAAAATATATAATTTAAATAAATAAAATTACCAATAAGCCGACCCAAATTCCTTTTCCCATTGTTGGCCAAATTGTGTTTTCATGCCAATTGGCAGATAAGAATGGGCTTTCAACAGCTGGTATACCGACAGTTCTATAATTTGGGTTTTGAGAGTAAGGCCTAACCGAAGCTCCTCTAGATATGTCAATACTAGTAAATATCAGAGATAAGATTCCAAAGGAAATTAAAACAAATCCTAAAAAAGTTGGTAATAGAGAAGCACCCCATGGACGATTAACTCTAGTATTATAATAATCGTCATATTCATAAGGTAAAACGTTTGAACGATCAATACGTTCTATTCTTCTTCTTAGTGGCCTACGAGGTGGATACATTTCTAGAAAATTACAAAGATAAAAACAAAAAGCTGCTTATTTCTATTTTATTAAGAGTAACCTAAATTTTTAACACAAAAATTTGGCTTTCTTTGAAAATATTTTTATTAATTGTGCCAAAATGAATTTAAAAAAAGAAAAAAGTATTTAAATTGTAATTTAAATTAAATAATTTAAAAATAGCTTTTATTCACACTCTCATTTAAATCTTTGTAAAAAAAAAAAAAAAATAATAATAAAGAGCACTCGATTCTAAATAAAACTTTGAGATTTAATTTTTGCATTCGGTTGAGTTTGTTCTCTTGCATCTAAATATCGAGCACTTGTTTGACAAACAATGGGCATCTTTTGAGCAAAATCCACTACATTTTCTATCTCTACATTTATAAATATTTTCTCGGTGTGAGCAGTATTGATTAGTTAAGCATTCGTTATGCTGATTTGCAGAGCATGGACCATCTTTTACTGGTTTCCTAGCTACACATTGCATTAAATGACAGTTTTTTGATTTGCAATGTCTATCAAACACACATGATTGTTTTATCTCTTTTCCTTCTTTGCAAGAGCCTATCGGATTTATGCCTGTATGATCACAAAACTCGTCATGTTTACACTCATGGTCTGAAATGCACTTGTTAAACAATTTCAATGGATTCCTTTTTTGTATACAAAGAGCAATACCTAAAACAAGTAAAATTATCAAAAGTGTACGCATTTTTTAATATTTTTTTCAAATTGATTTTTTTTTAGAGCAAATGTTTGTATTGATTAACCTATTATGTATTTAAAAATAATAATATATCTTTTTGCTATTGGATAAAATTCAATATACGTAATAAGTAATAAAAAATAAATTTTATTAATTTTTCTTTTTCTAAAAGTAAAATAGTTATATAAAATACAATTTAATTTGTATCTAATACTAATATATTGATATCAATAAATTTGCTAGCGAAATTATTTGATATTTGATATCAAAAAAAAATTTAATAGCAACAAAAAATTAAAATTATTTTTTCTTTAAATTAAACCGATATTCCAAAAGAAATTGAGATTTATTTTTAAAAATATTACCGAAATTTTGGTAAAATTTGGTAAAAAACCCATGTATCAAATCACTACAGTATTTAATTAAAAAAAATTAGTATGATATTTTATTTAGAATTTATATTAATTCTAAATTTTCTATTTTTAATATATTATATTTTAATTCAAATATAAAAATTAAAAATCCAAATAAAATATTGATTTTAAATACGGTATATTTTATTCTAAAATAAATGTCATTTTTAAAACTTGTAAAATCAGTTTTCTTCATCTTAGCAGTTTTCTAAAGCATACATTTCACGTAATAACCTAAATTTCAAAACAAATTGTCATTTCTTTCAAAATTACTTATTTTTCAAATCATCAACGAACTTTTTAACTTCAAGCTCATATTTTGACTTACTAACTTTCGCTGAAATATTTATAAAATTATTTGAAATTTTCATAAATTTGAATTCTTTTTTTTTCTACTTATTTATTTGTTTATTATGAATTGTGAATTAACTTAACAATCAATTTAATTTTTTTTTAAATTTAATTTGCAAATTTTATCAAATTATTATTTTTACCTGGCTGAATTTTTTTCAGTTTTTCAGAATTTCTCAATTTTCTAAAAAAAAAATTCTGAAAAAACATTCAAAATTCGAATAAGTCGGAAATGTTGCCTTGAGTTTTTTTACTTAACATCTAGTCTATGTTGATAATTCCTATTTTTTGTAAAACTACAAATTCAATTAAGAAAATCATTCAAATTAACTTGATTGCTTAAACTAATTAATTAAAGAAATTACTCAGCCAAAAATTATAGAGTTTAAAATTAATGAGACACATGAAAGTTTATAAACAGAAATTAGATCTGAAACCAAACACTCTATTGTATCTCTTATTGAATTTATATCTATTTAATTTTTTCTCTGAAATTTTCACATTTATTTACTTTAATTAAAACAATGATTTTTTTGTTTTCTAAATCTATTTCCCGAAATTTTTTACAAATAAAATAAATTTTTTTTTCGGAATTTTTCTATTAAGAATATTTTTCAGAGTTGAGTCATGAGTTTTTCAGAATTTTTTTTCCAGAAAATTCAGAAACTCTGAAAATCCGATATAACAAGGTGTTTTTTATAATATCAAATTTTGCTTTATAATTTTTTATTATAAAAATAAAAAGAAATAATCAATAAAATTTATTAAAACAAAACAAGAATAAAATAAAAATAAAATGTTTAATTTTCGATTTGAAGAGAATTTGCTTGGACCTTATGTAAAACAATTAAAATGCTTTTCTGCAATCATGATGGGTGGTAAAGAAAGAAATGATGTTAATAAAGGAGGAAAAAGTAGATCATATCATAAAAATTTTAATTTTTATTAATTATCTTAATTTAATTATTTCTTAATTTAAGTAATACTGCCTTCATCAGCTTTAGATCATTTAACTCGGTTACATATTGAATTTCCAATGCTTTTCAAATTAACTAATACAAAAAAAAATCGTCATACTCATTGCGGTGTTTTGGAATTTATAGCTGAAGAAGGACGTTGTTATTTACCATTTTGGATGATGAAAAATTTATTAATAAATGAAGGCGATATTATAACTGTGAGTTATACAACATTACAAGTTGCACATTTTGCTAAATTTCAACCACAAAGTGTCGATTTTTTAGAAATATCTCATCCAAATTTAGTTCTTGCAAGCGCATTAAGAAATTTTGCATGTTTAACAAAAGGAGATCTAATTTCAATAAATTATCTTGAAAAAGACTATGAGCTTTGTATATTAGAAACCAGGCCAGGTGATGCAGTTAGTATTATTGAATGTGATATGGATGTTGATTTTGCTCCTCCAGTAGGATATCAAGAGCCGACAACATCAAAACCTCAAACAAGTGGTATTAAAAAATCACTAATAACAAAGTTTTAAAATCTAAATTAGTTTTTTTTTCTATTTTTAGTTAAAATATTAATGGCTTATGCAACACCGGCTAAAATGGAAATAGAAAAGTTTAAACAATTTTCGACCTCTTTGATTTCTTTTTTCGATTATTTATATGAATACAGAAACAATTTTAGTAATTTTTCTGGTAATATGTTTGGTGGTTTTAAAACTCATCATAAAGAAGAGTCACGATTTCTTTCTGAAATTGTTGGGAAAGATATTAAAATGGAGAATTTAACAGAATCGATTGTTGATTTATATGTATTGTTTTTTGAATACGTTAGTAATTTAAAAGATTTTTTGCAAAATAAAATTTATGAAAAATTTTTTGATCTACTAAAAATATTTGCATCAAACGATTTTCAAATCAATTCATACAAATTTAATTTAAGTCAGAAATTTATTCTAAATAAATTAAATGATCAAGTTGTATCAGAGTTTACGAAATTCGATAATAAAAATGTACAAGATAATTTAAAAAATCTAAAAAACAAAAAAGGATATGTATTTGATTTAAATCAACAAAATATTGATGGAAATAATATTCAAAAGCATAGAAGAAAGCTTCAAAAATTTTTATTTAAAAAATTATGGTATAATCATACAATTAAATTGCAGAAAAGACATTTGTTGGAAGGTACAACGCCACAAATTTTATTCTTCAATAAATTTCCAAAACCTTATCTACCAACAGATACAGATTTTGTGATTAAACATAACAAAATAATAGAAGAAACTCAGATAAAAATTTTGAATTTAATTATAGAGTTTTCAAAAAATAAATTAGATAATATTAATGAAAAAATAGATAACATTAGACAATCTTTATTGAATGATGGAGTTTCTGAAGAATTGGTAAATAAATATATTCAAAATGAAGAAGAATATTTACAGGATGAAATGAAAAAAAGCCATGAAAAGTTTACAAGAGTAGCAAAAAAATTTGAACCTGTGAAATTTGATGAAAGTATAAATGAAGAAGAAAAATCGGATGAAGAGTTTAATATTATTTACAATGAAAGTAATTGGAATTTGTTTAAACCTGAAAAGGAAAAAAGAAATAATAATTATACAGATAACTTTAATAGATCGCGAAATTATTGGAGTCGAAGTTTTAACATTGAAAATTCATATAATAATAATAAAAATAGAAGATCAAGAAGCTCGTCTTTGGTCAAAAGATCTGTCAGTTTTAGTAATTCTAGTATTAGAAATGGTTCAATTAATCTTTCAGTTTATTCAAGACCAAGAAGAGAATCTCCTGATCAGCATAAAGTTAGTTATAACCATAATGATATGAATAATTTTGATAAAAGAAATAATAAAGATAACTGTTCTGAAAACAAGTCGCATAATAATAATTTTGCTCCTCCAGTAGGATACCAAGAGCCGACAACATCAAAAACAAAACCTCAAACAAGTGGTATAAAAAAATCATTAATAACAAAGCCACCTGAAAAGCCAATTAATGAAGGATATAGATTAGATGGTAAGCAAAAGAAACGAAGTGAAAGTGAAACAACTCCTTCTACAAGTTCAATTAATTACGAACAAAAAAAAGAACAAAAAGGAATTCCTTTTTATGATTATCAATTCGGTTTAATTAGATTCCATCGTGATTTTGCCAATAAAGAAGCAATGGAAACAGAGCCTGTTAAGCCAGTCGAAATAAAAGGGCATAAACTTAAACATATTGGAATGAAAACATCTTCATAAAATTTAACTAATTTTTTGATTTAAAAATTTTATTATTTATTATGTAAGTTATCTTGTTAATTTAAAAAAAGAAAAAGTGTGAATAAAAATATTTAACTTTATTATTATTTTTCGTTAGTAGACATAAAAAATCTTTATGAAACTAATACATTATTATATTCTAATAATTTTGTAAATAATAACCTTGAATGAAACAAAACTGAACCAACAATCTGATAAACCATTCTACAAGAGGAATCGATTTTGTTTTATCACGACATGAAACGTCGTGTTCATTGGATATTTAAAACTTCATTTTAAAAGATTTTATTAATACAATTGGTTAATTAAAAAAGTTTGAAAATATAAAGAAAAATCACATTTTGGATCAAATAAGTAAAAAATAATAAAAAAATAACAAGTTTTGTAAAAGGTAGAATTACAAACGAGTAAAATTTTAATCTTTTAATGCCTCACGGTAATAAAAGTCTAAAAATGATTTTTTACAAACTTCCATGTTGGAATTGTGATGAATAAAAGCTTCAATGTCTGGTTCCATCTCACTTAGTTTATCTAAGTTTTGTTGCATTATCAATCTTGCTTGTTTTTCAATATCTATATTACCATTTGAGTTTTCTTGACTTATTTCATGAATTTCTTTTGAACATGTTGAATTAGGATTTAAAGTTGCAACGCGTATTATTATTCTCGAAGTACTTTTGGCAGGAGAGACTGTTGATTCAAGTAAATTTGGCAAAAAGATTTTTTAATTCAAGAAAAAATTAAATATAGAATGAATCAGTTCCGGAATCATTTTTTAAAAGAATATTCTATCAGCAGAATAGAACTTTAAGGGAATAATTAAATCAGAGAATTAAATTTTTAGAGAATGAAAAAATTAGAGAATATTTGCTACATTCATTTTTAGAGAATAAATAAACTAAAAATTTTTATGTAAGAATTTATAAAATGAGGAATAAATGCGACGAGGCCCAATTGCCTAATGCTTACTGATATATTTTAGAATTGGCTTCTTAGTTATTGGTAAACTTATACTTAGACAAATAAGGTTAAATAAAAGTAAAAAAAGGTTAAATAATTTTAATATTTAAATATGCCAATACTTGATAAAAATAAATTTAATTAAAAAAATGCAATTTAATGAATACTAAAATTAATTTAAATATTACTATAATTTACTTAATCAAGAAAAATGAACTTTTGATCTAAAATTGATTGATCTATTTTCAAACTTAATTATTCTAAATATTTAGATCAATTCAAATATTATAGTTTAGACGAATTAGAAAAAAATCATACAGAAACCTATTCGAGTTATTTATTTAAAAAAAATAATTAAACCAACAAAGTAGTTTCAATATGATAAAACAAGAATTTTTATAAAATGTTAAACGAAACTAAGCCAGGAGACTCAGATAAACCAGAATTAATTCCAGATCCGGATGCCAAAACGGTTGGAATGGACGCTTAATACGAAAACTTAATAATCCAGAATATAAAGGAGAATTAAAACTATATGACAAATCGACAAGCTAGCCTATAAAGGGTCTTGGGTAAAAAAATTAAAAATTAAAATTAATATAACATAATTAAGAAAATTTAATAATTATAAGCTTTGTCATCATTTAAAAATACCTTTTTTTAAATATACCTTTATGATCTAGAGTAGATAGGTAATTTTGATCCTAGAAAGCTCAAGCCAGTTTTTTGATATGTTGTAGCCAGAACCTTGATAAACAAAAATAAACTGTCCTTGGACCAAACAAAAGTGGGACACTATGTCAAAAAAAACTTCAAAACATCAAAACTGCTTATTTTAGATTTATACAGGCTTAAAGAGTAAAATTTTGCTCAAATTACAAAGCCAATATTTTATTCGAATTTTTCAACAATTTTTCTATATACTAGAAAAAAAAATAAAAAAAATATCATTTTGGTAATAAAATATTTGTATCTAAGGTAAATCAGTCTTAATATAAAAATCAGCTTTAAACTATCATATATTTCTTAATATTGGTCATAAAAAAGAAATAAGCATACCGATGTGTAGAGCTCATTAAGATCTACAAAATGATATGCAAAGAATATTTAAAAAAATTTTTTATCATTTCTTGCCGCTATTCTTTAAAAGTTTTAAATTTTGAATTTTTAGATTTAACCCATACAACAAGTTGAATTTGATACATTTAAATTTTGATCAAATAAAATAATTTTTCAAAGCATACAATTTTTTCTAGCCTTTTTAGGATTTAAAGTCATGTCATTAAAGTATTTTAAAAAGCAGTGTTTATTAGATATTTATTTATAATGATATGTCTCTAATAGCTTTTACCTCAAAAAGATTAGGGTAACATATTTCTTTTTTATTATGAAAAACTAAATAAATAAACGGGTTCAATTCGAGTTATAAAGCTAAGGCAAATCAATTGAATTGAAATATAAAAAAAAGTATTATTGAATGTGACATGAATGTTGATTTTGCTCCTCCAATAGGGTATCAAGAGCCGACAGCATATAAAATCAACTAGAAATATTTAATAAAAAATTAGTATGATATTTTATTTAGAATTTATATTAATTACAGTATAATCTATATTAATTCTAAAATTACCATTTTTAATATTTATTTTTTAATTCAATTTTAAATTAAAAATCCAAATAAAATATTGGCTTTAAATATATTTTATTCTAAAATAAATGTAAAATCAGTTTTCTTCGTCTTCTATAGCATACATTTCACGTAATAACCTATAAACATAAGAAGGTGCATTTTTTGTTCTAAAAAAATTAAATATATACATAAAAAAATATCTAAGTTTTTAATAAAAGATTAACTACGTATTAAATATAAATAAAGTAACTAATTCAGGAGGCACATAATCAAAACTAGGATTTAGAACAGTTATATTCGGATGAAAATTAATTGATAAAACATCATCAGATGGTAATAAATCAGGAAGCTTAGAAAAATCAAAAATACATTTTTAAATTTTTAATACTTTAAAATTTTTTTATTTTTTTTCACTTACATTATTCGAATTTGCAAAATATTCAGGAGATAATTTTAATAATGAACAACAAACAATTAAAGGTATATTATGATGTTTGGCAGCTAAGGCTAACGAATGTGTACCAACATGAGCTTTAAGACCACCGTTTGCGAATATGCTTTGTGTACCAATTATAATTGTATTAACACGTGATATAATAGTAAAAATAGCTGAGTCAGGTATTAAGGTGACATCGAGACCAGATTTTTGCAGATTAGAAGCTAATTCATGTCCATCCAAATATGGTGCATTTTCTACTACAATTACGTGAAATTTTCTTTTTCTCGCAGCATACTTTTAAATATTTAAAAAAAATTTATTTTGCTTCTAACAAACGAGTACGTAAAAATATACTTTTAAAAATGCTTCTACAGTTTGAGATTTTCCCATAGTTAAAATAACTTCATTTGCATGAATATGTTCTAGTGATTGAGCAGCAATATTTGATACACTTGTTTCTATTTCGTTTATAATTTCAGATATAGCTTCAATCATAATTGGTTTTAATTCTATATCAGATATTAATAAGTTATGTGACTTTTTTGAAGCGAACAAGTTTCTCTTTAAATAAAAAAAATTCTCTTTAAATAAAAAATTTCAAACAGAATTAGAATCTTTGCAATTATACTGCTCTTCTTTAAAAAAATTCCTATTAATACTAGCATGAAGAATAACTGCAAAGATCTCAATTTTTTTTTTACCTGTAAACTATCGATTTGTGATGAGCTTGTTTGTTCTAAACTGACTGACTCATCTTTGATTATTTTGATGACTCTCTTCCAAATATTTCTCACATTGGTTTCTGATGGTATCCTTTCAAATAAATCTTTTTCTGCTGTTTTTAATATCTTAAGTAAATCGTCTCCTGTCTTCCATTTTGATTCTCCTATTAGCTTTTTTATGAGTCTAATAGAAGCAAGCGCTATTTGAGTCGATGAATTTAGTTCCCTTTTTTAAGTTTTTCAAAAAAATTTTTTTAAATAAATTTTTCTTTCTTTCAAAATTACTTATTTTTCAAATCATTAACGAACTTTTTAACTTCAAGTTCATATTCTGATTTACTAATTTTGTTAGTTGAATTCATTTTTTGTCAATTTTTTTTCAAGTCTTTATAAAAATCAAAACAAACAAGATATTAAATTTATTAAATTTAAAAAAAAAAAATTGAAAAATGCTGAAATATTTATAAAATTATTTGAAATTTTCATAAATTTGAATTCTTTTTTTTTTTTTACTTATTTATTTGTTTATTATGAATTGTGAATTAAACTTAACAATCAATTTAAGTATTTTTTTAAATTTAATTTGCAAATTTTTCAAATTATAAATTTTTTTTTATAAAATCAAATTTTGCTTTGTAATTTTTTATTATAAAAATAAAAAGAAATAATCAAAATACAAGATTTAAAATTTATTAAAAAAAAAATAAAATAAATATAAAATGTTTAATTTTCGATTTGAAGAGAATTTGCTTGGACCTTATGTAAAACAATTAAAATGCTTTTCGGCAATCATGATGGGTGGTAAAGAAAGAAATGATGTTAATAAAGGAGGAAAAAGTAGATCATATCATAAAAATTTTAATTTTTATTAATTATCTTAATTTAATTATTTCTTAATTTAAGTAATACTGCCTTCATCAGCTTTAGATCATTTAACTCGGTTACATATTGAATTTCCAATGCTTTTCAAATTAACTAATACAAAAAAAAATCGTCTTACTCATTGTGGTGTTTTGGAATTTATAGCTGAAGAAGGACGTTGTTATTTACCATTTTGGATGATGAAAAATTTATTAATAAATGAAGGCGATATTATAACTGTGAGTTATACAACATTACAAGTTGCAAATTTTGCTAAATTTCAACCACAAAGTGTCGATTTTTTGGAAATATCTAATCCGAAAGCAGTTCTTGAAAGCGCATTAAGAAATTTCGCTTGTTTAACAAAAGGAGATGTAATTTCAATAAATTATCTTGAAAAAGACTATGAACTTTGTATATTAGAAACCAGGCCAGGTGATGCAGTTAGTATTATTGAATGTGATATGGATGTTGATTTTGCTCCTCCAGTAGGATACCAAGAGCCGACAACATCAAAAACAAAACCTCAAACAAGTGGTATAAAAAAATCATTAATAACAAAGCCACCTGAAAAGCCAATTAATGAAGGATATAGATTAGATGGTAAGCAAAAGAAACGAAGTGAAAGTGAAACAACTCCTTCTACAAGTTCAATTAATTACGAACAAAAAAAAGAACAAAAAGGAATTCCTTTTTATGATTATCAATTCGGTTTAATTAGATTCCATCATGATTTTGCTAATGAAGAAGCAATGGAAACAGAGCCTGTTAAGCCAGTCGAAATAAAAGGGCATAAACTTAAACATATTGGAATGAAAACATCTTCATAAAATTTAACTAATTTTTTGATTTAAAATTTTATTATTTATTATCATATTTTGTAAGTTATCTTGTTAATTTAAAAAAAGAAAAAGTGTAAATAAAAATATTTAACTTTAAAAAATATCTTAAAATATTTGTAATTAATCAAAAATTCATTAAAAATTATTAATAAAATTTATTTGATAAAATAAAAATTTTTCTTTTAGTAGTAGTAGTAATAGTCTCTTGGTGGTGAGATCCACTTCGATTGCGCTTTAGCGCATAGCCTTATTAGGCTTTCTCAGAGATTTTGCTATTGACCATACCGAAAACTTGACGGTCTATAATCTCTTTGAAATTATTTAGCTTTTAGAATATATTGTAAATAATTTTAAATATTGAGATATTCTTTAAGATATAAAAAAATATACAGTATAATTAGACGATATGTTTTTTAAAAATATGTTTTTTGTTTAAATGAAAATTCGAAATCAAAAATTAATTCGTCTAAAAGGTTTTTTTTATTAAATATAAACAATCTTAAAAACATTAGTTAAAATTATTTTTTGAGAAAAAATATTTTTTGGTCTAAGATTTTAAATCTCTAAATCTTTTTGTTCCATTTATGATGATTTAATAAAACAAAAAGATTAATATTTTAAATAAAAATAGTTTAATATTTTTATAAATCCAAAAACATTTCAATTTACATTTAAACAAAACTTTTTAGTGCCAAAAAAAAAAATAAAAATTTTCTTAAATATAAATTTAAAGGTCAAAACAAGTGAATATATTTTTTTTTAATATTTTTAATATTAACAAATTGGTATTTTAAGCATTCTAAATCCTTTGTAATTCAATTAACTTAAATCATATGATATGACATAAAAACATAAAGATAATTTGAAATTTACACAAAAAAAAAAAATTGTTTCAATTTTAAAATAGAGACTTTGTTAAATAATAAAAAAGATTTAAAAACAATTAAGAATATTGCAAAGGTGTAGGATCATACTATAAAACACAAAATTAATAATAATAATAATAATGGGAACACCAGTAAATTAATTAGGTTTTAATTTGAAAAAAAATTTTATTTATCTTTGAATTAGAGAATATAAATTCGGAATATAAGGTTATTTATTTTTTTACGAAAAAAAAAAGAAAAGTAAATATAAGTTTGATAATGACGAGGAGGATTAATATTAAACAAAAAATATTTTAATGACTCAAATTTTTGAAATTTTAAAAATATTGCAAGGTTTTAATTGAAATAAGAGGAAAAATAAAAGACAATTATATAATTTTTACATTTTAAATAAAAAAAAAAAAAACTAACTAAAATAAAAATTCTCTATTTAATCCCATATTTATTTAATCCAAATTACATGATTATTTACTAAATACCAATTAGGTACAGAAAAACAACAAGAATAATACTTAAAAGCAAAAATTGAAATTATTTTTTAAATTTCAAATTAATAATTTTTAAATTTTAGACCCTACGCATTCTTTCTAAGTTTTCGTTTCCTATTCATTTATAAAAAGAGATAAAAAATTTTTTATAAATATTAATGAAAAAATAAAAAAAAATTGTGATTTTAGATTTTATTGTAAAAATAAAAAATATGAGATTTTTATTTTTGAACTCATTTATAGTATTTTTGGTTTTAATTCCAGAAAGTATTTATTTGCTTTATGCAAAAAATTTTATTTTATTAATTAATAATGTATTCATTTAAGTCACTTATCAATACAGTATAAATAATAATAATTGCAACAACAATCCGTGCCGTAATGGAAATTGTTTAAATAATGCTATTGGCGGTGGCTTTACTTGTCAATGTAATATTAAGTTAATAGTTTTTTTTTTTTAAATTTTATATTTTAATGATTTCAAAAGGCCAAGCTGGATATACCGGTTCATTATGCGATCAACCTTTAGGTATTTTATAAGAAAAATTTAAACTTTTTAATCTTCAATTCGAAAAATAAAAATTTTAATAGTTAATCCATGTTCACCTAATCCTTGTTATAACTTTGGTATTTGTAATTCAAATGACGGTGTTACTTACAAATGCACTTGCTCTCCTGGTATGTCCATGATAATTTAAAAATTTTTTTTACAGTAAAATTCATTTTTTTTTAAACATAAAGGCTATACAGGAGTGCGTTGCGAACGTACTGTATATCAAACGCAACAAAATGTTTGTCAATGTTTAAATGGAGGTTCTTGTCAACAATCAACAAATCCATATCAAGAACCAACATGCATATGTCCGCAAAATTATCAAGGCTCCAGATGTGAAAACTATATACAACCACAACAGCCAGTGCAAACTCCAAATCCATGTTTATCAAGTCCATGTGGCCAAGGAAGTACATGTCTATTTAATATACAATCTAGTATAAATCCGATGTTTATTTGCATATGTGCTCCAAATTTTACTGGAAAATTATGTAATGAACCAGTGAATACAAATTTTAATAATCCGTATAACAATAATCCAGTTGTTACTCAAAATTCATGCACATCAAGTCCTTGTATAAATGGAGGAACATGCGTTCCAATAACACAACCAAATATAAATCCTCCATATGCATGTGTTTGTCCAAACGGGTATACTGGTTTAAGATGCGAAACAGTTCAACAAATTCCAGTGCAACAGGATCCATGTTCTTCAAATCCTTGTTTAAATGGTGGCAGATGTCAAACAGTATCAAACGGATTTTCAGCTCCTTCATTTGGTTGTGTATGTCCAGTTAGTCATACAGGAACAAGATGCGAAATTTTAGTACAACAACCAGCTCAAGATCCATGTACATCAAATCCATGCTTAAACGGTGGTCGTTGTCAAGTTATTTCGAGTGCTTATTCGAACCCATCTTATTCATGTGTTTGTCAAACTAGTTATACTGGTACAAGATGTGAAACATTAGTTCAACAAAATCCATGCGCATCTAATCCATGTTTAAATGGAGCTACTTGTTTACCAATTAATCAACAATATGTTAATCCACCATATGCTTGTATTTGTCCATACAGTTATAGTGGTTCCAGATGTGAAATTTATAATCCTCCAACTACTACAACTACAACTACAACTACCACAACAACAACAACAACTACAACTACAACCACTACAACTACAACTGCGAATCCATGTTTGTTCAATCCTTGTAATTATGGTAGATGTTTACCTATTACTCAACCAAGCTCGGTACCTTATGTTTGTGTTTGTAACCCAGGATATACTGGTTTAAATTGCAATCAATATATAACTACAACTTTACCAACAACAACATCTACAACCACTTTAACAACAACAACTCAAGCATATAATCCATGTTATCCAAATCCATGTTATTATGGTGGAACTTGTGTTGCGATTAATCAACAAAATGTTCAACCATTTGCATGCTTATGTCCTTTAAGTTATACTGGCCAAAGATGTGAAACACCATTGATGAATATAAACCCATGTACATCAAATCCATGTGCTTTAGGTAGTACATGTATACCAAATACGCAGTATAATACATATGCATGCTTGTGTCAACCAAATTATACCGGTAGAACATGTAACAATCAAATACCAGTCTATTATAGTACAAGCTATCCAGATTATAATACACAAGCTTATACACAAGTTTATACACAACCACCAAATTCTTGTTTATCTAATCCATGTCAATCAGGTGGTACATGTGTGTCTTTACCAAATGGTATATATAGATGTGATTGTGTACCTGGTTATATAGGTTCTAGATGTGAACAAAGACAATTCGTAGATTTATGTAATGTAAACTCATGTTACAATGGTGGTACTTGTCAAACACAAAGTAAAGGACAAGATCAATATACAGTTGCTTGTTTATGCTTACCTGGCTATACTGGTTCTAGATGTCAAACATCAACATTAGTGCAAACAACAACTTATCAGCCAGTTTGCAGTTGCCTAAATAACGGTGTATGTACTCAAAATGGCCAATGTCAATGTCCGCCAAATTTTTATGGATACAGATGTGAGTATCAATCAGTTTATCAACCAACTACTGTACAAACAACAACTGCACAAACATGTCCAGCTGGTTTATGCGTCAATGGAAGATGTGCTCAAATAGCTAGCGGTGGTGCTTTTTATTGCGTATGTAATATTGGATGGGCTGGTCCAAGATGTAACATAAGAAATTATTGTCAATCAAGTGACGCTGTTTGTCAAAATGGAGGAACTTGTGTTAATAATCAAAATGGGTTTACATGTGCTTGTTGTCCTGGCTTTACTGGACAGTATTGCGAAAACAGTAAAAATTTCTTCAATTTAATTTATTAATTTATTTAATAAAACTTCATTTTATTATTCAGGATATTTTAACCAAGTAACAAATTCACCAACTTATCAAACAAATCCAACATATCCAACAACTTATCAAACATTTGCGACACTTACAAATCCTTATAATTTAAATCAATGTGATTCTAGTTTTTGTCAAAACGGAGGAACCTGTTCCATGTTAAACGGAACTCCAAAATGTCAATGTCAACGTGGTTATATTGGATTAAATTGTGAACAAGATATATGTAAACAACCGATGTTAGTCGGACCATGTATGCAATCAGTCACTCGTTTTTTTTATAATTCACAAACAAAACAATGTCAAACTTTTAGTTATGGAGGATGTAATGGAAATGAAAATAATTTCGGTAGTATTGAAAGTTGTAATCAAAACTGTAATGGTCATTAATCAAAATTTATTAATTATTTATTTTTTTTAAGAAAATTTATAATATTTTTTTATTTTAATAATATTCTCATTTTATTTATATTTCAATATTTAGTTTATCATTTATCAATTATTTTTTAATCTACATTTATATTTTTATAATTAATAAAAAACTATAAAATTATATTGTACTATACTTTTTGAACTTAAATTTATAAAGGTCCAAACCATGATGCGACTAACATAAATCTAAATGTTGCATTAAGATGCTATCGGCTTCATGTTAAAATAGTCTCCTTTTTAATGAACGTCATAAAACTAGAGTTTTAAAGTTTCAATAAAAGCTAAACTCTTAAACAAATGTAGCACTTAATAAAAAGAAATACAATGGTAACAAACCAGCATTACTAATTAAGTTCATGCATTGGTTAATTGTTTTCATATACACGGATAAAGCAGATGAAGAACGTAAACATTATAAAGAACAGCGCAATGAATGAATGAAAGAAAAGCGAGAAACGCTGCGTTACCAGAACAGTTGGAGGATGGAAGACGGTATTAAATAACTGAAAGAAAGAATGTTTTCTAGGCGATTAGAGATAACCAACTCATGTTAAACCGGTCATCAAGCAAGCCTATTTCAAATTCAGAAGAACAGATCAGTGGTAATATCAAAAATTACTGCTGTTAAAGGGCTAGTCGATGATGAATCTGGTTATATATATACCCATAAAAATAATAATTTGCTCTTTCCAAGATCTAAACAAATCTATATATTTTTAATTTTTTTAATTAATATTTTAATGAATAAACAAACTTTTTTTTTTACATTTAATAGGTTTATGGTGTATATTTAAAAAATCTAATTAATATATAATTTTTAAATTAAAAAGTTATTATACAAGATTTTTTAAAATTTAATACTTAAAAAAATTTATTTACTGTTTTGATACAAGTCTTAAGAAAAAAAATTAACAAAGAATTAAAAAAATTTATTAAAATCAACTTTTTTAAGAGCTTGAGTCTTAGATGCATGTAATAAAGTATATGAAATTTCATTTGAATTATTTTCTTTATTTGGTTGCTTAATTTGAGAATGATTTTCGTTTGATCTGCTAATATTTTTGTTAAAATTATCTTTTACTACAAGATCATAAATTTTTTGAATATTGTTTAAAGAATTTGAAATATTTAATTCGGAATTATTCTCTGTTTTATCGTTTAATATTTCTAATGGTACATAAGTTAAAAGTTTATTCGTTTTATTTAAATTATTATTAGAACTATCAAGATCAGTCATATCATAAATATTGCTATTTAAATAGTCGTGTTTTGTTTGACTTTGATTTTTTGATTCTACGCTAGAAAATTCATACAGGCTTAAATATGTATTCGAATTAAACAAACTAGATTTATTTTGACTTTTATTTCTACTGCTTACACCAAATATTACATTTAAAAAAGGTATTTCATTACAAGAGCCTACATACAATGAGGCTTTACCAACTATTGATTTGAGATTTTTTTCTTCATTTATTTCAGGTTTTATATTACACAATTCTTTTGTTTTAATATTGTTATAATTCATTAAAATGTTTCTATTTTTGTTATTAAGAATATTTTTAATCTTATGATTTAACCTAGACTTTTCACTATTTTCTATCTCTGAAAATCCACAATATCTACACAATATATTTAACCATTCTTTCAAATATGGCCTATCATTTGAACCAAGATAAAATGTTTCATTTGATTCGGAACGTTTTAAAAATATCAAATTTTCTTTATTTTTTAAATTTATCTTTTAATAAAATTAAAATTTTAATTAAGTTTTAAATTTTAGAAGTATTCTTCAATTTTACTTGTTCTACCAAGTCTAAATCAATTAAATACTTAATTTTTGATGATTTTTCATCTTTTTTTATTTCTAAAAACATTCTTTTTTTATTTGTTGAAACATCGTCGTAGAAAAACACCACAAAATATTGCTTCTAAATAAATTAATATATAATATATAATTTTGAATATTCTTATAAGATTAAATAAAATTAAATACCATTTTGGCTTCTTGATTGATTCTACAATTTAAATAGCCTCTATGTATGGTTTTGTGATTTTTGATATTATTCGACTTGAGATTAATAAAAATGCTTTTTATTTCTTTACTGTTAATTATTTTACTCATTTTTTTATCCTTTTTTTTCTCTAATTTAAACTTTGTTAAAAAAAATTAAATACACTTAAAAATATCTTAAAATATTTTTTATAATTATAATTTTTAAATTAATCATAAAAAAATTATCATTTCTCCCTCATTTATATTTTAGTTAGTTTTAAAAAAGGTAATTTTATATTTTAAGTTAATTTTTGAAAAATTTTAAATTTTTTTTTGTATTAATAGATCTTATAGTGATATTGTATTTAAAATTTTAAAATTTTTTAAAAAAATCATAATTTTAATTTTTTTAAAAATTTGGGAAAAGTTTTAGAATAAATCCTTTTATTTATTTTATACAAATTTTATTAATTAGAAGAATAGAATTAATCAAATATTTATCTTAAACTAGATTTTATTAAAAATTTGTAAATCATCAAAAAATCTTTGACCCTTTTTTTTTAAAAATTATTAAAAAATGTTGACAAGTTTAATAAATGTAGATAAAAATCGTATTTTTATTTTTTCCCTTTAGTTTTCTTGACTTAAAAAGCTTCCAAAAAAAAAAAAAATTTTATTTTAAAAATCTAACCTAAATATAAGGCTTCTAAATGAGTTTAGAGATAAGCAAACTTTTATTTTATTTATGAAAATAAAAGACTTCTTTGCCTAGAGTATTTATTTACCTTCAACTTGTTTCAAATTAAACTGAGTTCAATTTGAAACTGTTTTAAAAAAATATTTCAAAATTGCAGATCTAAAAGCATGCAAGGTATCTTTTTGCTAGTATACATATTAAATTAAAAATAATAAACTATATTAAAATTTTCAATAAAAGTGCCAGGTTCTCTATTTGAGCTAAGGTCTTATTACTTAATTTATATCGGCGACTAGCACTTAAATCTTTAATCATAAAATAAAATGGTTGGACAAAATGATGAATTAGCATGTGTATATGCTGCTTTAATTTTAGCTGATGACAACATTGCCATCACAGTAATATATTTTTTTAATTGTTTCTAGTTGTTAATAAAATGTTTTAATATTTTACAATAAAATTTTCTTTCAGAGCGATAAAATCAACGCTGTATTAAAAGCTGCAGGTTATGAAGTTGAACCATACTGGCCAGGTTTATTCGCTAATGCTTTGGAAGGCGTTAAAGTTAGAGAATTGATCACCAATTTAGGTTCAGGTGCTGCTGCCCCATCCGCTGCTGCACCAGCTGCCGCTGCTCCAGCTGCTTCATCTGCACCAGCTGCTGCTAAAAAAGAAGAACCAAAGAAAGAAGAGAAAAAGAAAGAAGAATCAGAAGATGAAGATATGGGCTTTGGTAAAGTTTTTTTTTATTTACAAAAATTTTTATAATTTTAAGCTAATAATTTTTTTTTATTTTAAAAGGTCTCTTTGATTAAAAAATTTAATTTAAATTTTTTTTCAAATTCAATTAAAATAAAAATAATTTGAAAAGAATATCTTTATTTTCATTATTAATTTTAGTCTTTTTTTTTAAATTAAATTAAATCTAAAAAAATCGTAGAAAATGATGAATAAGTAGATCCAATTATGAATAAATAATGTTTTATTCTAAAACAACGAGCTTTTTAACACTGATTCTACGATTAATGTAAAATTTTTATTATTTTATTTATGTAAAGTTCACAGAATATGATGAGTAAAAGATCCAATTATGATTATTATGATTTTTATTAAAAAATCGAGCTTTTTAATACTGATTCTGTGTTCTTTCTCTAAAACATTTGATTAAGCAACAAGCTAAAATAGTTAAAAATAAAATTAGAAATATTGTACCAAACACAATTGAGACAATAAATCTAAATTAAATTAATATAAAATAAAAATTCAATTATATTTTAAAAAGTCCAAAAATTTTTAAAATACAGATTATCTTTTGGTTCATTATCAATATTTTCACAATAGAATTGGTTTAAACGTAATTGGTAAATCGAGCAGCATGTTCTATTAAAGCATTGGCCACAACAAAACTCATTTTGAATTGAACATAATTGTTTTGGCTTGAATATACTTCTATAATTATAATAACCAAAGCAATCTGTTAAATTTTTATTCATTTTTTTTTTTTTAATATTTTTTAATCTTTCAAAAATTTGAATTCATTTTTAGCCAAACCAAAATATTTTTTTAAAATATTAAAAAACAAATTTTTTTTTGTAAATATTTGGATAAGGGTAAATTAAGTTTTTTTGATATTCAAATTTTTTCAGGTTTTTTTTTTAACATATAAGAAATAATTTTAACTTTAATTCTATTATTATTACAATCATAAAGAAGGTATAGGCATTTAGTTATAACAAGCACTGGTGGTTCAGTGGTAGAATGCTCGCCTGCCACGCGGGCGGCCCGGGTTCGATTCCCGGCCAGTGCATTTTTTTAATTTTTTGAGTTATAATTTGTATTATTAGATTTTAATAATAAAAATTCTTTTATGTAATAAAGTATTGAAGTTTTTGTTTCAACAATATTTATTAATTTTTTTCAATAAATTAATTTAAAAATTTTATAAGCAGTATTAACATTTCCTTAAATTTATCATGTTAAATTAAAATAAGTAGAAGATAATTTAATTTTTTTTATTTAAAATGTTTTTTAATTCATAACATATAATAGAAAATGCTATAGAACAATTTAAACTTTCTATTGAATTTTTCAATGGTATTTTAATACTCAAAATATTATTAAAATCTTTTTTAAGTTTTTGAAAATATTCGCTTATGCCTTTAGCTTCATTGCCAATTAATAAAATAATTTTATCTTTAGCATTAAAACTGGCTATTTTGTTTAGGTATTCTAAATTAACTGGTGAATTGGATTCATTTGAATCAGCATATAAAATTTTATTTGAAGATAAAAAGAAATTTTGCTTAATTTCTTCATTAGTCAAATTGAAATCTATTTTAATTTGAAAATGAGCTCCCATGGCCGATCTTAGTACCTTGGGGCTAAACGGATTTACTGAACCTTTAGTAACTAATATTCGTTCACAACCTAAACCTGCAGCTGTTCGAATAATTGTTCCCATATTTCCCGGATCCTTAACATTATCTAAAACAACATAAATTAAATTATTATTTTGTGATTTAATATTTTCTGGCTTATAATTTGCGAATGCTTTAAAAAAAAACAACAAATAAACATTTAATAATAAAATTTTTTCACTTAGAAAAATACCTAAAACTCCTTGAGTTGTTTTAACATCTGACAGTGAATTAATTAAATTTTGGTTTATTTTAAGACATTTTGTTTTATCAAAAATACTGTCGAGCTCGTTTGAGTGAAAGATTTTCTCAATTTGAGCTGCTTTTGATTTTAGAGCTTCTTGTACTAAAATTTTTCCTTCCAATAACAATAACTTATTTTTAGAAAAATCTCTTATAAGCTTATTTAAAATTTTCAATTTTTTTATATCTTCTATTTTTTCATATTTTAATAGAGTTCTTCTTAAAATGAAATTATTTTTGGTCTTAAAATTTTTAAAAAATTTTTATTAAGTAATAAAAAATGAAAAAAATTTGAATAACCTGAATTATAAAAAAGTTTTTATTTTTTTTATCTTGTGCCAAATTTTTGAATGACCAAGTTCTTATTTCTTTAAATTAAAATATTTAAAAAAAAAATTTTTAAATATTTTCTATTTAATAATTTACTTACGTCTCTTTTGAAATGGAATTTTAAAAATTTCTTAAAAAAAAAATATCTATTTTTAATAACAAATTTGAATATATAAAAGACAGAATTAAAAAAATTATATATGGAATTAAATAGAATCAAACAATGTTTTTTAAAAGAAGCTTATTTTTTGTTTTAGCTATGATTTGCTTGACAAATTGTCAAAACCAATCTAGCCAAACCGAACCGGATGCTGGCTTATTAGATTTAATGCGTAATATGCCTCCTGTTCAAATACAAATAATACCACAAGAAGCTAAATTACCAGTTCAAGTACAAGTAGTGTTACCAAAAAAAGCTGAACAAATGATAACCCCAGTACCGAGTTTAAAAACAGAAGGTATTAAGAGTAATCAACCGATGCCTATGTCAGTGTGAAAAGGGTTAAAATTTCAAAAAAAAAAATTACTTTTATAAAAATTCATCTATAATTTGATTAAAAATAAATAAATAAATAAAGAATTTTTAGAAACTATTTGAAAATACTTTTTAAATAGTATTTTATTTTAATAATTATACAAAAAAATAAGTTTATCTTGTTTAAAATTTAATCTACAACTAGGACAAGTCAATTGCGAATTATTTTTAATTAAATTAAATGCATATTCTTGGATACAATTCCAACAAAATAAGTGACCACATTGAATCAGAGTTGGCTGTTTTACTTTATCTAAACATATTGAGCACTTATGATTGATTGTGTTTGATTGTTTAATTTCATCTTGTTTTTGATCAATTTTTTGTACTTTTTTTTTTAAATTAATTAAATTTTTGCCAAATAGGAACAAATTTAAGCCCAAACTAATAGATTTTACGATACCGATTATTTTTAAATTAATTGACTCTGAAGTATTTTTACGCTGTGAACTTAAACTTATATATTTTGTGCTTGTCAATCGATTTTCTAAATTTAAAAAAGCCTGTTCTTTATACTTAAAATAGAATATAATTTGATTGAATTTTTTAATAATTAAAATTAAGTAAAATATGTATGATTTTTTGTTTTTCAAACTTTGTAAAAAAATTTTAAATAAAATTAGAAAAAGTCTATATTTAAATGTTTGAATATTATTTGATTTTGAATTGTATAAAATTAGATTAAAATTCTCTTGGCCTAGTGTTTGCCGATTCAATAAAGTTGTTAAAGAAAAATATAATAAATTTGATATTAAATTAAAATTTTTTGTATCTATATTTTTAAAAATTTGTTTTAAATAGCTTGTTTGTTTGAATATATAATATTTATCTTTAGATGCGCTTAGAATTAGGTCAAATTTATTTGGATTTTTGTTCATGTTGAAATTTCGGTATGCGAAGTAGAACTTTTGATAGTTGTGTTAAATTAACATTTAGTTTTATCAAATCTAGAATAATTCTAAAAGAAAATTTTTTAAAATAAATTTATAATATAGAATAATTTATTTATTAACTTAAAAATTTCTTGATCCATTTCAAAGCCAGCTGATACAGCTAGAGAATAGAGTTCATTATCTTCTTGGTTTAATTTACAACTATTTAAATCCACTGAGAATATATAATATAGATATAGAATATAATGATAAACATTAATTAAAGATGATAATTTTGAAAAACCCTTGTAAATGAGTTTTTTCTTAATTTTTTTAAGAAAGAATTTAATTAAAATTTTTTTTTAAAATTTAATTTATTAAATATAAAACTAATGAATATTTTAATTAATAATTAAATCCCGTTTGCTTAACAAAAAAATGTTATACATCAAAGAATTAAAAAAAAAATTTTTATGAATGTTTTGTTCTATTTTTTAAATAATTGGAATTTAATTTTATGCTTGACCTCTATTTTCAAGATCTTTAACCTTGTATATACGAACCATCCAATGTTCTGTTGTGTAAGCTTCTTCTAATTTTGATAATTCAAAATTTTTATTACCAATCTCAGTGTTTCTTACACGATCATAACCTGGTGCTTTATCAGAATCAGTGTATACTTGGCCAAATTTATAATAAGACAATTTGTACATTAAGCAGTTTAACAATTTCGGTGCACCTTCTTTGTCTACTCTAAATTCACCTTGCGGGGTATAATAGTCATTTTCTTTTATGTGAGCGCCTTTTTCGGTCGAACCACCAATACGAACCATCCACATAAATTTATTTATATCATCAGAAGAATAACCAACCATACCACCAAATATGACCAAAACATAATCAACATCTAGTTCTCTCATTATTTCATATGCTTTATCTTCTGGAGATGCCATGGCTTGACCGACTCTTGAGATATGAGTATTATTCCATGTATTATTATCTACTAAAATTGTTCGATTTGCCATTGCAGTTATTTGATAACCATAATCCCACCAAGACATAACTTTAGCATCTTCTGGTGTATTATATCTTAACCAATAATATGCTTCTCTAAAGTCATCAAATATTATTTTGTCACCATTATGACTTTTGGCTGATAAAACAATTGATGGACTCGAATATGCTTCTGATGTAACCCAGGTACAATGAAGAGCGTAATTAGCTAATAAGAAAGCGATGAAAAATATAATTACTGAAGCAATCTTTTTATAATTTATTTTTTTTTTTTTAGATTTTTTTAAATATTTAGTATTAATTTTATTTATATATCACTTCAGATTTTTTCGGATAATTGTCATCCTTTTTTAGTTTTTTATCTTGTTTAGAGGTTTCCAAGTTTTTCATGTATGTGGCTAATATTGAGCTTATGCCGATTCCAGACAAAATGCACATAACTGGTGCTAAAACCAACATTAAACGAACCATTACACCCTTTTTTAAAAAAGATTTTTTCAAAATTATTTCACTTTTGCTTTGTAAATTAATAATAAACTTACAGCAAAATAAATGCTTGTCATACCATATAAAACAATAAATATGTTCGAATCATTTAAATTTTTAAAGCAATAATAAATACCAACTGGAAACATAATAACCAAAATTTGTAAATCAAAATAAAATGAACTCCAACTAGTCGGTTGATGTTCACTTACAGAAGCGATAATTGGTATATTGTTTTTAGCATAAGATGGGTCTAATAATGAGTAAAATCTTCCAGTCCATGGCGAAATTTCTATCAATAATTAAGACATTGATTCATTCAAGTTTTAAATTTTAGCTTATTTTTTTTAACTTACTTCCAGTAATTGTTAAAACAATAGCTGCTAGACCAAATAATCCGCCTAAAAAAAAGGCAACAGTTCTAAATAATATATCAAATTGTTCTTGGTTTAATTTGCTTTTAGCATAATCATAAAAAGCAATTAATTGACATAAACCAAAAACACCTAAAGCAGCCATATGTTCGCTTGATTGTATCGGTTGAAAACCTACAAAAGAAATTTGCATTGATAATATAGTACCAAGACAATAAACCGTAGAATACGCAACGTAAACTTTGTTTGAAAAACGTCCACAAATCATCAAGGTTAAAACATGTAATGGTATTAGATTGATTAAAAATACATAACCACCCCACGATGAGACCATATAAAAGTATGCTAGTGCACACAAACTAGACCATAATAAGCTACCAGTTTTTACGGATCGTATCCATAACCAATAAGTTAATAACATACAAAATATAGCTATACCTTCGTTATCATAAGAACCAGCAACTGATCTTGATATATAACCAGGTACAATTGAAATTAAACAAGCAGCAACTAAACCTGCGCCTGAATTACTTAATTCTTTAGTTAATAAATATGTCACAATTGTGGTCAATGATGAAAACAATGGAGCCAAAAAAACACATATTTCTCTTATGTCGATTGTAAAATTTGCAAAATTTAATACATGATAAAATAGGGCTGATGTAACCATTAAGCCAGGATAAATAGTACCACCTATGATTCTTCCTAATGGATACCAAGCTCGGTCATCAAACCAATTATGAAAATTATAAAAACCTTCTTCTGTTAAAAATTTTGTTGTTCTATAATTAAAATAAGGATCAAATTCGTGAATTACTGATTCGTATCTAAGAACTGAAAAAAGTCTTGTCGAAAAAGCTTTAATAATGTCAAAAAGATTTAGATTAGATTTTTTTTTGATTCTCAATTTTATTTTTAATTTAATTTACATAAAATAGCAGCGCTTGTCAAAATTACTAATTTCAAAACAGTCTCTTGCTTATCCACATTCATATTTGTAAGCATTTTTGGAAGTTTTAAAACATCCATTTTTTTGTTTGGTATGTATTCTATGACGTTGAATATATATATAAAATTTTCTTATATGTTAAGTAAAGAAAATAATATTCAAAAAATATATAAAAAATAAATTTTGAAAAATAAATTCAAATCAAAATAACACGTATTTCTTTCATTGACCTAAAATTAGCTTTTGAATTCGTCAAAACTGCAGTTGATTTTCATTTAATATATTTATTTTTTTTGAAAAAATATTTTGAATTTTTTATTTTTTATTTATAGAATTTGCAAAAAAAATTCAAATAATTTTTATTTTCAGTTATTTTAAGTATATGGTTAATTGCAGAAAAAGACAATAATTGAAATAATAATTTAAGTATGACATTCCAAAATAAAAAAAACCATCAAGCAATATCAAACAAATTTTGTCATCTTTTTTTTTAAGTTATAATTATACTTGTATTTGCTTTTACTTCTGCTTATTATTCCAGAATTGAAAGTTAAAACTGATTTATTCAATTGGAATAATTATAATTATCATATTTAAATTTTTAAAATTTAAATATAAAAAAATTTTAATACCATATTCTCTTGCCTACTACTCTTAGTAATAAAACTGAATTGAAGTTTTTTCTTTTGCAAAACTTCCCATCAAAAAATGTTATAACAATTTTTTTAGAAAAAAGTTTGAATTCAAGATATTGTTGACGACTTGATAAAAGACCAGCCGAAGCGATTCTTAATTATCAAAATTATATTAATTGAGCTCCATAATTTAATACTAAATGATCTCTCACTTAGGAACAATTGTATATTTCTAAAAGTTTTAAGCCTAGTTACCAATTTATATGAAAGCTGTTATTCCTAATTGTTAAGTATTCATATGAAATATTCATATAAAATAATTGCAAATTCAAAACTATTCTAGAAATCTAATTTCTAAGGATACTGAAGATAGTAAAGAAACTGTTGTAACTAATTGTTTTTATTTCTTCAACATGCCAAAACGAAAGGTTTCCACTAGAGGTTCAGTACGAGCCACAATCCCACGTCAACAATATTTTCAAATAAAAATGATTAATTTTGGCCTTTTGGCGAGTTAATTTCAAAATTATTCAAGTCTTTAGTTATTTTAAGTTTTCAATAATTATTATTCAAAATAAATTAAATTAAATCTAAACAAAAATATTGTTTTATTTGCTTTTGGTTATTATTTTTTTAGAATTATAATAATTTAAATTAAATGTTCAAAAATATGCTTAAATTGTTCAAAAAAGATTTTTTCAACAAACGTGATAATTTAAACAAAAATTTTGTTTTAATTTAAAAAAAAGATAAAATGGCAAAAAGTGAAAGAAAAAGTAAATGGAAAAGAAAGTTTCGTGCCATCAAACGTGAAAAAAATAAGAAAAAAGAATTGCTTATTTTAAACCAAATTACATCAAAAAACAAACTAGAAAATATTACAGAAAATAACAATATTGACATCGAACAAGATGGTAAAATTTTTTTTATAAATTTGATTAAATTAAGAACTAATAACATAAAACTGTTAAATAGAAGATGAAAAAATGCAAATAAATGAAACCAAAATGTATAACTCAAAAACAAAATTAGACAAAAATGGAAATTATCCTCCATGGATGAATCAAAGAGCAATCAAGAAGTTAAAAAAACGTCTTAAACCAAAATCAAAAAAATAATAAAAATTTTAAATTCTAAATTAATTTCTTTTTTTTTTTCTATATTAAAAAAAAATCCAAATGCATCATTTAAGTTTCAAAAATAGAATAGAAATTATTTTAAAACCAAGTCCAAATTTATTTATTTATTTTAAGGTATTCCGACAAAAAAATTTTAATTAAAAAAAAAATTCTAAAATTAGACTTCTATTACTAAAGATGCTTTTGTTGAGTTATTATAAAACGCCAAAATTCTTTTATATATATTTTTTTTTAAAAAATTTAAATTATGAATTCGAAAATTTTTAGTTTTATTTTTGTTTTGAGCTTAATTGGTAAATATTTAGCTCAACAACAAAATGTGCCTTTACCAACAGGAGCTATGCCTACAATACCCACACCATCTCCAATACCGCTTGTTCAAACACCTCTTGAGCAACAAAAAGTTCCTGCTCCTTTACAACCAGGCCAACCACAAATCCCGCCACAAGTTCAACAACGACAACCACCCATTCAACAACCTGCTTTACCAGGCCAAATTGGAATGCCAGGGCAAATCGGAATGCCAGATCAAATGGTAATGCAAGAAACAGATAAATGTAGATTCCATATTGTAAAACCAGGAGACAGCTTTAACGCTATTGCAAAAGCTAATAGAGTAAATGTGCAAAACTTAATGAGGGCTAATCCAAATGTTAATGCTTTAGATTTAAGAGTTGGCTCATTTATTTGTGTACCGAAATAAAATTAAATATTATCTATATCATCTTTTTTTGTCTTAAATAAAAAAAAAGAAAAATGATTTTCATATAATTACTATATTATTATTTTTTTTTTCCAAATTGACCAAGACCAAGACTGTTTATAATTTTTTTACCTAAAAATCTAAATTTTTATTTAATTTAAACAGAAATCAAAAATAACCTTCATTCAAAATTAAAGATTTTTTTTCAGACAAAATGTTAAGTTGAATGAATTTCAATAAAAACCTAAAATAATTTAATAATTAAAAAAAAAATTTTTTTAAAAACACGTTTGATAACAAACAATTTTAGAAATTAATACTGAAATTATAAAAAATTTTAAAATGCCCAAAAAGTATTCAAAGAAAAGTAAAAAAAAAAAGATAAGAAAATTAAACAAAATATTTGATTAAATATTATTATTTTTTTATGAAGAAAACTTAAATTATAATGACAGAAAGCGAAATAACCAAATAAAAATGGTTGGTTGTGGTGGAATAAATTCAAATAAATGGTTAAATAATCGATTGAATAACAACAACCAAAAAGTTTATATAACTCGTAACCATTCATTTTATTATTATTAAAATTTGACCAAATACAGTATAAAAATATTTATAAATGTTATTTATAAAGCAAGTATTATCGAAGCTTTAGATAATGAAAATAATATTGATTTTGAAAATAATCAAAATTTAAAAAAATCTGAAAAAAAAAAGTAATTATTATTTTTTTTTTTTACAATCTTTAAACGGTTTTAAATAAAAGTATAATAAGTAAAAACAATAAGAAAAAAGCAATTAAAAAATTACAAAATTTAGTAAAAAATTTAAAATATTTAATTTAAAATTTAATCATCAAACTAAATAATTATATATTTAGGAAATTGTAACTCAAACAGCACCAAAGTTTTCTATTGGAGATGATGATTTAAATTTTAAAAAGCAGTTATTAATGACTAAACCATTTTGTAAATTAAATTACATACCAGACGATGTGTTCAATTTAATAGTTAATTATGTTCAGAAGTACATTTTTTTAACAAGAAAAATGAATATTAATTTAACTTTTAATTTATTTTATTAGTTATTTTACTTTTTATGATACAAATAGAGAAAGTCTCTTGGGTGCTTATAATTCAAAATGCTTGTTTTCATTATCATTAAATATGAGTAATACTGATGCTTTTCGCAATTTCAAATTTGATGAAAATTTATTAAAAGAGAACCGAAATTTAAAAAAAATTGCTAAATCTGAAGGTTTTAAAAGAAAAAAAATTAAATTTTAATTAATATTCATAAAAGAGAATTTTTTTTTTTTTAAAAAGGAAATGAAAAAAAATTCCGTTTAATTCGTAAAGGTTTCTTAGAAATAGTTAATTTTTTATCCAAATTACCAGCTACCGAACATGATCCGAAATCGTTTAAATTCGATAACTTTTTTTTTTCGGTACATAACTTTTAAAAATCTTTTATTATAAAAAGCTTTTTTTTGTTATTTATCTATTTTCTAGCCTAACATGATTTCATTTAGCGTTTGCGGTGTTTTTAGAGAAAACAAACAAGACAGCAACATAATTAATAGACCATTAAGAAATTTTCAGCGTACATTCGTATGTATCCCTGATACTTCTTCACAGTAAGAACATTTTATTTAGTTTTGGTAAATTTTCTAAATTATTAAATTAATTATTATAAGGATGACTATAGTGAATGAACAATATATTATTTCAAATATAACTAAAGATCAATACAAAACCTATTATGATTCAAAACACACACAAATAAACCAATCAGAACCATTAGTAAATACAACAAACGTGGCTGAATCAAAAACTCAAATGATAGAAAATTTTTCTAATGAATCTGGCCTCACCTTTGAATGGTCAAAATAGTAAGATTTATTTTATTGAAATTAAAAAAAAATATATAAAACAATTAATTTTTAGCTGCTTGGAACATTCAAACTGGGATTATGTGGAAGCTATTAAATCTTTTGTTGAGTTCAAGCAAACTTTACCTAAAGAAGCTTTTAAAAACAATAATTCAAAGTTTTAATCATTCATTTTTAATATTGTTATAGTTCTTAATTTAAAATAAAATTTTTTAAAGCAAAAATAATCTTTTTCTTATATACAGTATTTATTAAATTTTTAATAAAGATTTTTTTTTTAAATATTAATTTAACATTATTTAGCTCTTCGGACTTTATATATATATATATATATACATATATAAGACTTATTTTAAATGAATTGTATTCCAAGTTCCAAGATTAAAACAGATTGTTCAAAAAATGAAATCATGGGTATCTTCAGCTTTTACTGATACAGAATTGATTAATACTAAAGCAAAAAAGGAGACAAAAAAAAATAAAGAAAATATAAAACAATCTATTGCTTCAACATTTAAAACAAAAAATACCAATCAAGTGACATCTAACAAAGAAAGTCTAACAAAGAAATATGAGCCAATTACAAGGTCTGATCTAGTTGTAAACAAAAATAAAATAGATCAGCTAAATAATTTAATAGATGAAGTATTAAATAGACCAAAAGGATCAATTTTGTTAATCGAAGGTCCTTCAGGTTGTGGAAAATATGTAAAATATAATATATTTTATAAAAGTTTACTTTTATACGGTTTTTGAAAATTAAAATTTTTTTATTAAGTCAACTTTAAAAGTTTTATGTAATGAAAAAAATGTAGATTTAATCGAATGGAATCAATCATTGTTTAATCTAAAATCACTTGAGTTACATACTAATGAAGATTTGGATCAATTCAATCAATATGAATCTCAAATAAAATTATTTACACAATTTTTATTCAAATCTTCTCGATATCAATCTAATCAAATATTTAGTTCAAATAATTTGATAGATAATAAAAAAATATTATTTGTTAAAGAAATTCCAAATTTTGCTTTTAAAGATACCAATATATTTATAAATCTTTTAAAAGATTTTAAAAATTTTTCTAAATATCCTTTAATATTCTCTATCACGCTTACCACTTATTCATTCGAGCTTAATCCTCAAAGAATATTTTCGCTTGATATACGTAAGAGTTTAAATATAAATGAAATAACATTTAACTCGTTTGCAAGCACTTATTTAAATAAGCAAATTGAACGTATTGCTAAGTGTGAAAATTTTAATTTTGTTGACAAAAATTTTATTGAATCAATATGTGTAACAAGTAATGGTGATTTAAGACATGCTATTAATTTATTAGAACTGGCAAGTGTCGAAAAACGCACTTACAAAGACTTGACTAATACTAGTACAGAAGCAAAAATATCTTCAAAGCGAAAAGTTGGCTCAAAAAAAGCTATTGAATCTCAAAAAAATTTTGATAACAGTTCTAAAGATGCAAATTTCAATATATTTAGAGGTTTGGGTAAAATATTACATCGTAAAAATTTGGAATATGAGCTAAATGAGGATAAATATGACATAGAATGTAAACTACCAAAGCATTTAAGTAAATTTATAAGGCCACCACTAAGCAATGATCCAGAGGATATATATGACAAATTACCATTAAATTCACAACTAATTTTATCATATTTACATCAAAATTATATTGATATATTCAATCAAAAATCAATATCGGCCGATTTTAACCAGAAATTCGTTTCACTCAATCTTATTAATGAGTCTTTTATGCTTTCGGATATGATAAATAAGAAAAGTAGTTTATTAGAAACCAGCAATTCCGGTAATCAAGATGCACGTTTGAAAGAGATATCAGCTTCAATTGCCATTAGATCAATTCTTTTCAATTTTTATTTCAAGTCTAATTTAGAAAGCGAAAACGCAAGTTCTAGTAAAAGTTTATGGATGCCTTTATATAAGCCATATAATAGTAAATTAATTGAAACTATACAAAAACGTAAAAAAATGGCACGAGATTTTCTGAATATGCAATTTGAAAAAAATCCTAACATGATTAAATATTTGATTGAAATAAATAAAGAATTTTTTACTGAGTTTATTCCCTTTTTTCAATTAAATTCTCAATCAAATAAAAAAAATTCATATTCAGTCAACTGTAGACAAGAGTGTTCTCAGCTGTTTTCTAAATATGTAACAAAAAGTAGTAAATTAAGTCAAACAAATGAAAACGATTCTGAGAATTTAGATGGAGATAATTTAAATGAGTTTTTAACTGAAGAAAAAAAAGAAGAATTATCCAAAATACAAAACATAAAAGGCAGCTACTCTTATGAGGATCATAATGGTTTAAATATTGTAGACTTTAATTTCTAAATTTATATTATATAATGGATATTAAGTATATATTTATTTTAAAAATACAAAACATTTAAAATTAATTCAATTATTTAATAAAAACATAAATAAATAATTGAAATTTTTTTTCATTTCCAGAATTTTTTCAATTGTGAATTTGGAGCTCTTCTTTTCCAAAAATTTTTAACACGTCTTCCATACCTGTTCATATAATTTGAATCATTTTGTTGTAATTCGTAATTAGAATTGTATGCATCTTCTAAATTGGCCATCAATTCTATTATGTACAAAAAACAGGTATATATATCTTCATTGTTTATTACTTTTGAATCTTCTAACTCAAATGATGGTTGGCTATCATTTTTTGTATTAGGTTTTTGAATGAAATTTTTCAAAAAAGCATCACATCTATACTGTGCATCATTTTTTAAATTCTCATCATTCAAATGTTTATTTTCTAAATTTATATCTTCTTTAATAATGGAAGTAAATGATACATTGAATTGATGGGTTAATAAGAACAAACTTAATATTACAACTTTATACATTTTTTTTTGAAATTTGTTTTTATATATTTTTATTCTTTTTTAAAGAAATTCAATAAGATTAAATTTTTTGATCAAAAACTTGTTTTTATATCCAAATTTTCGATTTGAATTCTATTAATAATCAATTTTATTTATTAATTTCCTGAAAATGAATACATGCTACTTAGTTTTCCGTCTATTTTTTTCTTATTTTAAATTGTCAAGTCTTGATAGTAATAAAAATTCCTTTTTGCTTATTAATTTTACAACTTCATTTTACGTCATCTCATCTATCATAATAATTCGAATAGTCTTTACATTTAAATTTTAAAATAAAAAAGAAATCTTGTTATATTTTTTTATTTATAATTGAAAATGATTAAATGAAAAAAAAAAATAAAAGTTTCATTCAAATTAAATATAAATCATTCTATAAAATTTTTTGAATTTTAATTAAATGAAAATAAAAAGAAAAAAAAAAGCTTCAAAGGGTTTGATTTGAATCTTCCTCTTTACGACCATGTTTTAAAATTCGGGTAAATTCAACATAATCAAAGACGCCATTTTTAATTGGTGCATCCCTTAAGAGCTCTTCGCATTCTTCTTCACTAAATCTATCACCAATTGTACATAGAAAATCTCTTAACTTTTCTTCAGATATATTTCCTAAATTATCTTCATCAAAACAAGCAAAAGCATTTAATATAACTGTTTCCGGATCTGTACCATTCAATTTATCGCCAAACATTGTCAAAAACATGGTGAAATTAATCGGACCTGTGGCTTCATTAATCATTTCTTCCAAGTATTGATCAGTTGGATTTTTACCCAATGATGCGAGTGTATCGTGTAAATCTTCTTTACTTATGAATCCATCCCTATCTTGATCAATCATGTTAAATGCTTCTTTAAACTCTTGAATTTGAGCTTGGTCAAACATGGCAAATACCTTAATTTAGAATTAATACCTTTAGTTCATAATTCTTTTATAATTAATATTTAAAAATTAAGCTGGTTACATTTGACGTAGCTCTTCTGGCTCTGTTTTTAATGTTTGATTTGCTTTTTCTTGAAGACATTTTAAATTCTAGAAATTTGAAAAAAATTATTTTAATTAAATTATTTTTGCGTTTTTTTTTTTTTTTAAATTATAATTGAATTTTTATTATTAATTTGAATACGCATCTTCATTTTAATATTTTTAAATTAGTCATTAAAATTTATTTTACATGAAAATTTTTTTAATTAGTTTTTTAAAACGTCTTTTCTTTTGTCTTGACCCTTTTGTCATATATACCATTATAAATGAGTGAAAATTTAAATAATCAAATTTAAGTATAAAATTTTTAAAAAGGACTTTATTATTTAATATAATAACATTTAATTTGTAAAAAAAATTTGTAATATTTTCATCATATTATTAAAAATTTTTTAATTTCAAAATTAAAGACAAAAATTCATAAAACTTATTTTCAATTTTAAAAATAAAAAAATTTAAATTTTTAAGGTTCTCTTGATTCTTAATTAGATTTTTTTTTTCAATAATGGAAGTTGACAAATATTCAGATAAAAAAATAGAAAAGCAAAATGAGTTTAAGAAAAAAAAATTAAATACATCACTTAACAATGGTCAATCACAACAAGGCCAACAATCGGATACAAACAGATATTTATATAAATTATGGAATATAAAATTAAGTGATCTAGATTCTGAAGATAAATATTTGAATCAAAAATGTTACAATTTTAAGTTGGATGCTAAATTTTTCCGTTTCAGTGGTTTCAGTTGTTTTTCAGAAACAACTTTGATGTTTTCCAAAAAGAAAGGATTAGAAATTAAATCATTAGGTAATTTTATTTTTATTTTTAAATTGTGCCAAATTTCATAATATTTATCAAATTTTGTTTGAATATTCTAGAAGCTGATAATCAAATATCAATGGTAATATCAAGTGATGACATAATGTACTGTGTTTGTGTTTTTCATGATCCTGTTTATTTGTTATTTATAAAAATTGGAGAATGTGTGGCTAATGCATTTTATGATGAACTAAAAAATTTAAACACATTCGATCAAAAGTTTAAAGCTAATCGTAATTTTTCAAATATAAAATTAAAATAACCTTTTTAAAAAAAATTCTAAAAATTATTAGTTATCAATTTAACACGTATAATTGTTTTTATAAAAACAACTGAAAATGAAATCGGCATGGTTAGTACTAATTTAAAAAAGTTTTTCCAATCGATTTCAAAAAATATTGAAAGACCAGTAAACATAGTTTTAAAATTAAATTGTTTGACATTTTTTATTATTTTTTTTTAATTTAGAAACGATTGGACTTTTTGAACATAAAAAAATCAAAAGAATTAGTTACAAGTGAATTTGAAAATGATCAGGAAGTTTTAAAAGAAATATATCAATTTATAAGTTAAAGACAAATTTTTTTAACTATTTTTTGTTATTTTTTTTAATTCACATTTAATAATTAATAATTAGTTCCAAATTTTTTTTTCTGAAAAAAAAATTGAAATTTTAAAATAAAAATATTCACTAAAAAATTTCAATTTATTAGAATTTGTTTATGGTAAATATAAAACAATATCTAAAAATAAAGTAATTCATATCTAATTTTAATTTTTATTTGTATCAAAATTAAAAAGAATCTTTATCTAATTAAACAAAATTATTATCTAATTACACTCTAATATTTAAAAAAAAATAATTAAAAAAATAAGATCTTAAAAAATAAGTATTTAATAACTTCCTCAAAAATTGTTAAAAAAATTTATATCAAATCTAGTTAGTTTTGAATACGCTCAATTAAATAGTATTTAAATATTTAATATTTTAGATGATAAAATTTATTTTTAAAATTATTAAACATAAACAGTTAACTTATATTAACCATAAACTTAAATTTTCTTATTATATCAATTTAAAATTTTATCTAATTAAACGAATGTAATCTTCATACTTGAAATAGTATGATATGACTAGCCAGGTGTATGGTAACATAGCCATTGGAAAAGGTCTAGATTACATTGAATAATAAAAAAAAATAAAAATTTTACCGAACCGAATTCTGATCATGAGAAATCATTTGAATTCTAAGATTAGATGCGTGGATTAGTAAAGGAGTATTAGGGAATAATAAATGGAAATCCTTACTATCTAGAGGAGTAATTGCTTCCTCATATTTTCTTTGTGCTTCCATTTCTTGTAAAATATCAATTGTTTATTTAATTAATTTTTTTTGAGCGACTGTTTTTTTCCAAGAATTTATTAGTGAGAATCGACGACGAAACTCTGTCATTTCATCGACAGAAAACCTTTTTGGTTCTTCGGCTTCGTCTAAAATCCTAAAAACTGGATGAAGACTTGGACCATATTGGACCGACGGGTCTTCAAATACAATTTTTTCCGCTTTTCTTTTAACATATGCGATTGTGTTCTCGTAATTTTTCGGTCCATAATATTTTTGATTCTCGTTGTCATAAAAAAGTCTTTGGCTTCAAGACCTCCCAATACATCCATAGCCCTTAAACTGGTTAGAGATATATCTCTAATTTGACGTTTTATAAATTTGGCTTCTCCTACTATATGATAATGTTTTACTACATGTTTGTTCAAGTCACTTGAATGAATTGCTGCAATCGCTACACGTTTGAATAATGATAGGACTTGTTTGTCCGTTAAATTTTCTCTGTAATCCACGATAAAGTGTCTTAATATATTGTAGAACTGGCTCTTTAAAGCCAGTTATATTTTAATAATTTAAAATTTTAAATATAAAATTGTATTTCAAAAACTTTATTATTAAAATAATAATAAATAATAATAATATTTATAGTGGTTAGCGCTAGGTTTAATTATAAGCACTATAAATAAAAATGAAATAAAATAAATAATAAAATAAAATAAAATATTAAGTTTGTGTTTTAATCTAACTTATTATTAATCGAATATATGTTTAATTGGTGATTCATTTTCAGTTTTCTTCCCGTGCACCTAAATAATGTATTTGTACTCCGACATTACTTTTTGACGTGTACTGACAGTTCTTAAATTTACAATTATACTTACGATTTTCCTCCTCAACTAAAATTTTCTCCTGGTCTGATTCGCTAACTTCGGCACTAATGTCGCTTGTAAAATCTTCCGAATTTTCTGTTATTTCTAAATTTATTTCTGGACTTACATTATCGCAAATTAACTCAGGCCGTCTAAAATTTTGTGACTCGCGGTTTTTTAATTGTATAAAGTTTAAAATAGCTCTATTGTACACATCGTCCAAGTTTACCGCCTTATCTACTACGTTTAGATTCTTACTTTTATCACTCTTTACGCTTTTTCCTGTAAGTGGAGTTTGTTTCGGATTGTTTAGCACTACGTAATCATTTACCATAAACTTTTCAGTATTTCTTGTATTTTTATCATATTGTTTTTGATTCTTAATATGACTTTGCTCTAACATCTTAGTAACGTCTTCAATTATTTTACTCCGATCTTTGTTTCCGTTATCGTTTAGATTCAAACTTCGATCGATTTCGCTCATTAGTAGTTTACCATAAATAATTTCATTTGGTGCATAATCAGTTGAAAGATGCTTAGCAATGTTGTATGTAAAAACAACTTTGTTTAAAACCAAATCCCAATCAGTATGATTCTCGTTCACAAATGCTGATATTAATTGCTTTACCGTCTTTATAGTTCTCTCCGTAAGTCCATTACACTGCAGGTGATAACTTGTTGTTCTCAATTTCTTAATATGGTATTTTAAACAAAAATTTTCAACTGCTTTGGATTCAAAATTACGTCTTTGATCACTGAGCAAAGAAAATGGTACCCCGTGTTTTAATACCAAATTATTTTCAAGAAAATCGACTGTAGTGTTTCCCGTAAAAGCCTATTGCTTTCGCTATTAAAAATTTCGAAAAATAATCGACGCAAATTATAATTAACAAATTAACCACTTTTAAATCAATCAGGTACTCTCACTTTGACAAGGTTTTCTGATTTTGGCTTCAAGACTTTCGTTGTTAAACACACCCCGTTTCTTTTACAAATCGACTCTTTTCGATTAACCAGATTGTATTCACGCCCGTTATCATAAATGACTAAACTTTTATTACTAAAATTGAAATTTGTTTCAAATCTCTTTAAAAAACTCATGCCCAATATCGCCGTTTCTGTTAAATCCGCAAAAACAAACTCGTGACTCCCAGACCACTCGTTTATACTAAACTTTATATTTGCAACCGCACATTTCGAACTCTGCGTGCTCAAAGCTGATCTAATTGATAAATTAACTAATTTCAGTTTCAAATCCGTTTCATCTTCATTTGTCAGTTTAAAATACTCTATTTTACTTCGCAAATCGTTTGGTTACCATCTCGGGTTAATAAAACTCGTAGTTGAACCGCTATCAATTAATAATAGCAACGTAAACTTGCCATCTTCGTAAACAACTTCAGCATCAACTCTAATTAACGACGTTTTATTCGCTTCGCCACAAAGAAAATTATCACAAATAATTGTCCTAATCTCACTTTTTTCTGGTATGTAATCGTTGTCTTTATCATCAACTTCTGCATCAACTGTAAATGCACTTCGATTTTAATTACTACAATTTGGTCTTTTATTATCAGATTCTGAATATTTGTTGGAGAAAACTCGTTGGAGTATCTTATTTTGGTTTATTTCTTTGTCTCCACTTTATCCATTCAGTTTTCTCTCTACACTCCGATTGTCTATGTCCCACTTTGTTGCAAAAATGACATGACCCATTAAATCTTTTTGGATTGTTATTTTGTAAATAGTTTTTATTTGAACCTTTAAAATTGTTGTTTCTAATTTCTTTCGTTTTATCTCGCGAACTATCTTGTCTTGTATCCGCTCTACAAATTGTCACTTTTGGTTTTATTTCTTGACTTTCTCCACAAATTCTGTAATCGACTGATTTGTTAAATATTGAAACTAGATCACTCCACTTCTTATCAGATAATAACTCTAAAAAATTCTTCACTTCGTTTGGTACGTTTGAGATCAGTCTCGCCTTCAACATGCGCTCCCTTGCTGACTCTTCTAAGCCTGGTAATGCTTTATCTAACACTCTTTGAATTTCTAAACAAAATTTAGCTATATTCTCGCCTTGTTCCAATTACTCGCATAAAATAAATTCAAATAATATTCTGGTGTCTTCACACACACCGATTTAAGCTTCTTCCACACCGTTTTCATATCCGCTTTTTCTGCTTCACTCAACTGTTGTAGCACACTAAAGCTTTACCACTTAAACTCGCTTGACTAGCTTCATCCCAATTGAAAATTGTTGCTTCATATCCAAAGGCGCTTTCAAACACATCGAATTCATCATCTTGAAAACCACTCTGTTTCCCGATCTTGCCATTTTTTTTCACTTTTTTTTTTCTTTTACACGCTACACTTTTTTTTTTTTTCAACACACTTAATTTTTTGGCTTAATTTTTATTCTTTATTTTTAACTTTTTATTCTTTTCTCTTTTTTTTTCTAACAACTTTTATTTTTTTTTTTTTTTTTTTAAATTTCTCTCGTCCAACTCCTACTTATTTTCACTTATTATATTTATTTATTTTTTTTTCTCTCTTTTTAATCTAACACTCTATCTAACCCCTACGCTTAATTTTAAATCGAACCTCCTTTTTTAATCTTAATATCTTAGCTTAGCTAAGACAGCTTCACTGCTGTCACCAATGTAGAACTGTCTCTTTAAAGCCAGTTATATTTTAATAATTTAAAATATAAAATTATATTTCAAGGTAATGGTACCCCGTGTTTTAATACCAAATTATTTTCAAGAAAATCGACTGTAGTGTTTCCCGTAAAAGCCTATTGCTTTCGCTATTAAAAATTTCGAAAAATAATCGACGCAAATTATAATTAACAAATTAACCACTTTTAAATCAATCAGGTACTCTCACTTTGACAAGGTTTTCTGATTTTGGCTTCAAGACTTTCGTTGTTAAACACACCCCGTTTCTTTTACAAATCGACTCTTTTCGATTAACCAGATTGTATTCACGCCCGTTATCATAAATGACTAAACTTTTATTACTAAAATTGAAATTTGTTTCAAATCTCTTTAAAAAACTCATGCCCAATATCGCCGTTTCTGTTAAATCCGCAAAAACAAACTCGTGACTCCCAGACCACTCGTTTATACTAAACTTTATATTTGCAACCGCACATTTCGAACTCTGCGTGCTCAAAGCTGATCTAATTGATAAATTAACTAATATATTATATAATATTTCAAAAACTTTATTTAATAAAATAATAAATAATAATAATCTTTAAGGTGGTTAGCACTGGGAGGTGCTACAATATTACCAAAATCATCTTCAAATTCTGGCTTCTTCTTTTGAATTGGTGTTGTTTCTTCGGCTTGTCTTTTGTTCATTTTGATTTTTAGAATCACTAAAGATTATATAATTTAATCTTCTGTTGATTGAAAATTTTGGTATATCCAAGGAGGTTGGAAGTTGGAAGAAATTGGCAATTTTGAAGTTTCCTTCGTTATTGTTCCAATGTGATTTACTTTTAACAAAGTTGATTCGGCTTTGATTGGAATTTTAGATCCCTTATGCGATACCGAGAGAAATTGCTAGCGACATGGTAACTTTTTTGTACGATCGCTACAAGTTTGCATATTCGATATTTTTGTTGAAATATTTAAAATTCATTTAAAAAAAAGTATAAGGAAAAAATCCAGTTTGAAAAAATCCATTTTGAAAAAAATTCACCTTAAAAAAATATTTGGAGAAAAAAATTAAGTTAGAAAAAAATTTTATTTAGCCAATAGAATTTTATTGAATTAACTAGCTGAAAAATTCAAAAAAATAAGGTACAATATATTATCAAAAATTAGTTTTAATTAATAATTTTCAAAATATAAATGCTATCATAAATAATTCAAAAGATAAAAAGATAATTTTTAATGATTTTAATTTATTAAATAGCAACTATTTTGCAACTGTCTTCAAAAGGATACGGCAAAAAATAATTTGAATGTAATTTATCTTCTCAGATAGATTTATAACTTCTGAGTTTAAAAAATATTCCAATAATTTGCTTGACAATTATTAACTAAAGGAGGGTATAGTTTTAAAAAAACAATATTATTAAGTTTATTTGAAATAGGTTTGAGTTAAACTTCTAGTTTTTTTGAGGAAAATGAATTGATTAAAAATATTTTGAATTAAATTAGTAAAAATTTTATTGATTTTACAATTCAAGAACCAATTAATAAAACATAGCATCTAAGCTTTGTTACTAAACTATTAAATTATTTTGCTAAATTAAATAATTTTTGTCTACGATAACGTTCTATCCACAATGAACCATTATCTTCTTCATCACTTGTATCTGATTCACTTGAATTACTATTTGTATTCTCGTTAATGAATTTAAAACTTGAAATAGATTTAGAATCGGGATATATTGAATTTTCATTTAATATTTCTGCAAATAAATTCTCAGCTTTTGGTTTAGAATAAATAACGATAGGCTTATTTAAAATCATATTTTGATTAGCTCTTAAATCTAATTTAATAGTTTTGGCTAAATTACCATCTTTAATATTATGAGATTTTAAAAAATTTTTTAAATCCGTAGTTAAATCTTCTTCTAATTTATTCAAACCAAGATTTTCTTCTTTTAATTGCTCTTTTTGTGTTTTAGTATTATCATGTGTAATTTGGTTTAAAATTCCATTTTTTAGATTCAAATCGAATCTTGATTTTGAATCGTTTGATATTTCATGAGACATTTCAGCTAATTTCTTAATTATGCTTTCATCGTTTATGAACCTAGAATGATTTATTTCTTTTTGAACAATAGTGGAAGGTTTTTCTTTTTTATTATCTATTGTGTTTAATAGCTCATCTTTAGATAATTCTGAAATCAAAACTTAAATAGAGAATTTTGTGGTATAAAAACAAATATACCTATGTTTATGTTATTGAATATATCCATATTTAATTTAGAATTAGTAGAATCAAAGATGTTTTTAGTTATGTTGGTCGCCATCTGGGCTGATTGTATTGAATTATTGTTTAATTTAGAACTTGATTTTTTAATTTTATTAAAATTTTCTAAACTAATGTTTATTTTTTCAGTTTCTTTAAAATATGTATCACTCACAAATGCTTTCTCTAAATTATTTAAAAAATCAGTTTCCAATAATTCTTCATCATTGGCTTCTGATTTTTCCTCAAGTTTTTCTAAATATTCAAAGTTATTTAAAAATTCAATCTCGCTCTTCTGATCTAAACCATTTTCATCATTAACTTCCGAATCATTATCAGAAAGTTCATCTCCAAAATCAATCGATGGTAAGTTTGTTTGCAAATCGCTCCAAATTTTTTCTAATTTTGATTTGATAGTTTTTGGTTGATTATTTTCAGTCATTTTTTCAAGAATAATTTTTTAAATAAAATTTTTTTTCAAAAGAATAGCTTTATTAAAAAAATAATTCAGTTTCTATGACGACATGTTTAAAAAAAAAATTTTGTCTTAAATAATATTTATTATTGCTTAAAAGTTAAATTTGTTGAACTCATAAAGTTTCTATTTGAACCATGTAAAATTGTGTTTTCGATTGGATTAAATTTTTTGACATCTCTTAAAACAGTCATGTCATAAGGTTGTTTAGCCCCATACAATCTAAATGCTTCTTCGTCTAAATTTTCTTTAGGTAAAACATGAGTTTCCATATCAGGTAATTTTGGCATTTCATTTAAACGATATTCTACTCTATTTTGAGCTAGCTTTAATAGTTTAAAGTTAAAGAAATTTAAATTCAATCTTAAATTGATTTTGTAAAATTACATATTTTAAATGATTTAAGCCATCGTGGTGTATTTCATTTGGTTCTTCTCTAGGTAAAAATTTTGGCACAAAAATATATCTATCTCTACATTGTTCAACACCAAGATTATGGTGATAATAACGAGTTAAACTTGATTCTTTTTTCAAGGAAAGTAGAGAATAAATCGGATCTATATGATGATGCTGGGGATGGTGAAACTTTGAGTCACTTATTTTAGGATTGGCTTGGAACTGTTGCTTTGGTGTCATATTATGTATATTACAATTTCCTGATGAAAAAGAAGACCCATTTGCTAAATTAATAGCTAATTCACTACCTGGATAAAAATTTACTCTTGTATTAAGATTAGACATTATATTTAATTATACGCAACTTTATTTAATTAAAATTTACAAAAAAAAAAGCTGAAATACTTTTTTTGAAATAACTATTATATTTTTGATTATTTTTTAAGTTGTCAAGGGAAACAAAGTAATATAATACGCTATAAAGTTTTAGTTTTAGAAATCGAACTTTATTAAATAGTTATAAAAGAAATAAAAATTGAAATAAAAAATTTCGTATTATATCATATGCATTAAACAAGTAAAATGAAACATTTTTAAAGTAGTAATAATTTAGAGTTTTAAAGATCTGATTGCATGTTAAATCTTTTCTTAAGACATTTAGCATGGTTTTCAGCTTGTGTAAAGAATAATGTTGATTTAAGTTTTAAGTTAACTAAGCTTCAGCAAAAAAGAATGAAATGATTAGCATTGTCAATTCTATGATTGCTATTAGTATTATTATTTAAGCTTACTTAGATGATATTAGTAGGCCTTTTTAAACTATACAAAAAAGACTTTTTTTAAATAATGTTTTAATTATAAAATTTTAAGAAACAAATGTGAAAAATTGGAAAAAATAATTGATATTTTTAAATATTTTAAACATAAAGACTTTTAAAGAGAATTTTATTTTAAAAATTACATTTATTCAGAGCAACATTTAAAATCAAAATTTCGTATTTAGAAGCAAACAAAAAAAATAAAAATTATTAAGGAATTATTATTATTATTTTTTATTAAATATTGAAGCCTCATAGGCAAATACAAAAGAATAATTAAATTAGATTAAAAAAAAAAGGTAAAAAAGAGTTGATACAAGTTGAATTCAAATACAATTCAAAATTTAAGGGTATAAAAGTTTGGAAAACTTAATTAATATATTATACACTAGGTAAACGTTTCGAGTAGATTGTTCATTTGATTATAAATGTATATATAGTCAAACTTTTGCTCCATAAAGTACGTAATATTACCGTTAGGTAATATTAGGAATTTAATTGAGTCTATCAACCCCTGATTAGAGTATTTAAACTTAAAATCAATTACACCTAGACAAGTTTTGTAACTGAATTTAAAATGTTAATGAATTTCTCTGTTAATGAAATTTTATATTTCATCATTTAATGCAAAATATAATTTGATTCAATTTTTAATTCACCTTGAATTTTAATTGGAAAGAAAATTTATAGGCAATATTCTTTGAATTTGCAGAAAACAAGATAATTTTTATAATAATTTTATATGAGATGATATCTTAATTAAAATTTTAGTTAGTTTCAGCAATAATTACATACTTTTGTCTCTTTTTTTTAAAATTAATTCAATTAACTACATGAAATGTTGAATTTTGGACCCCAAAATTATTAATTTACAAATAACAAATAAATGCACTTTTTGGGAATTTCAATGGGAGCTTTAGTTTAAAAAAAAACAACAACAAAATATTAATTTGAAGTTTAATTTTATTAGACTATTAATTATTTTTTTAATGGCAATCTTCATTTAAATCTATTTTATTACGTCTAACTCCAAATAAAAAAAAACCAATACCTATACCAACTAAAATAGATAAACATAACCAGTAATTATAAGTCATAAATGCTAACATTAAAAAATAGCTGATACTAAATTGTAAAATGTGCATTAATGTTTGAAATAAATGTTCTAAACTAAACAATTTCCTTTTTTTAAAATAAAATTTTAAAGTTATTTAAAAACAGTAAAAGTTTTAAAAATAAAAAAATACTCTTTGTATGTTTGATTTTTTGTATGTTTATCTTGAATCGTAAAATCTTCAGTTTTATTATTAGCTTCTTGAATTTCGAATTTTTGGCGTTTTCTTTTTCTCAAATTTTTCTCTGTCATTTTATCCCTAAATAACTTTAAAGCTTCATATGCAACTGCAATCATCATAAGTGCTATACATGATCCAATCAAATTACTAATACTATCGGTTTTCCAGCCAGGAAAAACAATTATTTCTCGATAGCCAGCATGCATTACCATCTTTAAGCAAAAAGAAAGTTTCCAACTTGAACAAAATAAAAATAAAATTTGATAATATTTTACCATCATTTGATGTTCTGATTCGGTGTTTTTATTCATTTCGCCATGATTATGTGCCTTATGATGGTTTTGATTAGTGCTCATATGATTCATATGACTATGATTATGATGTAAATCCATAGTTGTTTTTGTTGTATTCATTTGTTTTATTAACTAGTTTAAAATCAATTGTATATTCAATTAATATAAAAGAAATTAATATGAATTATAAAATATTTTCATTGAGGTTAAAATTTAAAAATTTAATAGCTTATTTTTAGATAAAAAAAAAAAAATAACTTTTTTTCATACAATTATTATTAAATGTATTAAAAAATATATCAAATGTTTAAAAGAACCTGAAAAAAAACTCATAAACAATTTTAATTTAACAAATTTTGAATATTTTTAAGTTTATTTTTTTTTTAAATGTTTTATTTTTAATATTTTATCAATTTCTTCAATAAGTACTTACGACCCAATTATAAGTTATCTTATTCTTGAAAAGTGTCTATGTCTAACAAAAGAAAGGTCAACTAAAATTTTTAAAAATGCTTTTTTAATATTTTTAATAGAATATATAATAGAATAAAGTTTAAAAGTTTATTTTGTTCATTTTGGGCAATAGTACATTTAATCTCTAATTTATTTTTGAATTAAACAAAAATATAAATAAATTTTATTTAGAATTATGCAAAATTAATTAAATAATAATAAATTTCTAAACATTTTATTAAAAACTATTAGGCTATTTTTTTTTAAAAACATAAAAATATATTGAATATTTACAAAAATTGTAATCAATACCCATTTTATTTTTGTAACTTTTTTGTTGTTGATACAAGAGCTTTGATTGAGCGATCCTAAGATTCCATGGTATCATGAAAATTACTTTTTTACAGTTAAATATAAGTGAGCATATCATTCATTTTTTATTATGTGAACATGATTGATAGTAATAGTAATAGTAATAGTAATAAGATTGATTAGGCCACAAGTGGGAAAATCTATCTTGTTATTTTTATTGTTTTTCAATGTACCATTTCTTTCATACAATTCATGATGTCAAATCAATTGATAAAAAATCATCTATGTTCATTAATTCGACATAATTTTTGCTCACATAACAGGCCAAAACAAAATTTAAATTTGGCTAAAAAAAAACTTATTAATTATTATTTTTGTAAAGTTTTTCAAAAATTTGCTAAAATAAAATTAATAAGATATAACAATTTTTTTTAATTTTTTATAGAAAAAAGTTGAATTTTACATATTTACTATTAATAATGATTAATTTTGGACCTTTGTAATTCCTAAAAAAATTCAATTTTTAAGAGTTAATATAAAAATTAGAAAAAAAAAGCTCAAATTTATATTTTAATCATATTGAAATAAACTCTAATATTTTAGAAATAATTAAAATATAGAAAATATGTAAAATTCAACTTTTTTCTATAAAAAATTAAAAAAAAATTGTTATAGCATGTTTTCGATGAGAAGTTTTCCAATATAAAAAAACTTGAATTCAACTTTATTTCTAAGAGTAGCAAACAAGAGAATATAATAGTTGGTAAACTAGATAAATCAAATGCAGGTTTCGAAGACAACGAACAAAAAAGAAATTTTCATCTTTTAATTATTTTAAAATGCTCGAAGTCTGTGAAACCCGAAATAATTCTATCATTTTAAAAATTCATTTTAAAAAATAAAATAAAAAAAAAAAAAAAAATTTTTTTTTCCTTAAAATTTTGGATTTACAAGCACCTAAAAAAGAAAATATAAAAATTATCATAAAAGTTAAAAAAAAAATCGATTTTTTTTTATTTAAAAAATAAAATTATGTAAAAAAAAAAATGGAAAAAGTATTTTAGATTATTTTATTTAAATTATTAAAATTTGAAAAAGTATTTATTACCTTTTTTTATTTTTTTCGAAACATTATTCCAATAAAAACAACAAAACAAAAAAAAAATCAATATCAAGGAAACGAAAATATTAAATAATAATAATAATAATAATAATAATAATAATAATAATAGTAATAGTAATAATATTAAATAAAAATTCTAAATGACGTGTCATGCAAGAAATGATAATAAACTAAATTAATTATTGGTATCACGATTTCAATTCCTACTTTCAGTTGTATTATTGTGTTTTTTTAGTAACTAATGATTACTCTTTATTTTCATTTATAATTGTATTTTGCTTATAAAATATAAATTATCTGTCAACAATTTTAAATATAAAAAATGCAAATTTCTTTTTTTATAAAAAACTCTTGAGAAATCACTTTTTGTAAATTTTTTTTTTATTTTATCAAAAATATTAAAATACTAGTAAATTTTTTTTGAAATTAGGAAAAAAAAAAACCTTATTTTTTTATTTCAATATAAAAAAATTTTTGAAATTATTTTGTTTATTGATTTTTTTTTTTTTCACAAAAAATCGATTTTTCTCTAATCTTGTTCAAAAAAAAAAAAATTTTGAGTCTCCTTTTAAAACATATTTAAATTTTACATTTATATTTATTAATATCTCTCTTGACTTGATTTGTTTCTGGATTTGAAACCAATTAAAACTTTGATTTGAAACCAGGATTAAAATTAAGAATTTTTTCCAAATACTGTATATTAATAAATATACTATAAAAACCATAATTTTATATATATATTTTTTTTTAATAAGAGATTTTTATATAAATATTTTTCAAACATAAAAAAAAGATTATAATAAATTATTATCGCGGAGGAACAAAAATTTTTTAAGGAAATATAATAATCAATATCAATATGTATTTCTACTTTTTTCCTGTTTTTTTTTTTTAAGATTTTTTATTTCAAGAATATTTATATAAAGGTAAATTTTGCTTATCTCTATATTTTGAATATATTTTTATTTTATTTTTTAAATAAAATGACTTTTATTTTTTTGCAAAATATAAATTAAATTTAAATAAAAGGTAATTTTAAAATTTAATCCTTTTTAATCCTTATATAAAAAAAAAACATTAAATAATAAAAATTTTTTGAATTAGAATATAAAAAATTTAAATTATTCAAATTATTTGATTTTATAAAAAAAAAATCAATAAATTATTAAAATACAAAAAAAAAATCAATAAATTTCTTTTCTCAAAAAAAAAGAGATAATTTCTAATACATTGACAAAAAATTTTAATTGCGGAAAAATAATAGACTATAGTTTTTTTTTTAATAAAGTTAATCAATAAAATATTACAAAAAAATTTTACAATTTTTAAATAAAATAATAAAAATACTTATAAACACATTTTAATATATTTCATTATATATTACTGAAATTTGATAAAATTTAAATTTGATTTAATATCGTAATGTTCTTGTAGATGATTATGCTTTAAAATCACAATTGCATCGGTTTTCAACTTTAAAAATAAGAAAGTAAAATCAATTATTGTAGAATTTATTTAAATCTTTAAATCAATTATTAAATATACCTCATTTTAATTTTAAAAAATTTCAATCTCAATTGTATTTATATTTAGATTTACAAGTAAAAATTGAAAGTAACTTAGATTCAGATTAAAAGAATAATTTTAATCTGAATCTTTTCAAATTTTGAAAATTTAAAAAAAAAACAAAATGAAAAGAAATTTAATAATTTCGATATTAATGTTGTTTTTATTTTTGTTATTGTTTTTTTTTATTGATACACGATTTTTAAATTACATTTACAAATCATTAAATAAAAATGAATATAAACTGAATTTAGTCAAAGATGAACTAGATCAACTTAAGCTATTAAACGAATTGTATAGTAATAATAAAGAATTAGAATCATTTTATGAATTGTGGAAAGATATACTAAGAGCTTCAGAGCAGCAAATAATGATTAAGCCAAATATTATTATTAAGACACTAAAGTTTATGATACAAGAAACAGAAGAAAACGATTTAGAGCTGATCGAATTTGTAAAAACATTGATTTATTATCCATCAAATCAACAAGCCATAAATCTTGTAGACAAACATAAAAAAGATTTTAGTCAAATTGGACAATCAAAATATATTGATTCGCTTTTGAATTCAAAAAGAAATGGTTTTTTTATAGAAGCTGGAGGTTATGATGGCGAAAACTTATCTAATTCGCTATTTTTTGAATTAGAAAGAAATTGGACCGGCCTATTGATTGAGCCAATACCAAGTTTGTTTAATACAATTTTGTCTAAAAAAAGGAATGTATTTTCAATCAATTGTTGTATAGCTAAAAATAAACCGATTGTATCTAAGTTTAGAGTTTCGGATTCTTTATCAGGTCGTTTAAGTGAAATGTCCGATGGTCATAAAAAAAGACTAGATACAAATAATGAATATTTATACATTCCTTGTTTTTCTTTAAATACAATATTAAAAGCGATTAATGTAAAAAAAATTGATTATTTTAGCCTAGATTTGGAAGGTGGCGAATGGGATGTTTTAACTAGTTTAGATTTAAATAAATTAGATATTAAATCATTTACCATAGAGCATAATGGTGAGGTGCAAAGAAGAGATTCAATGATTGATTATTTAACCAAGAATAACTACAACTTAACTAAAATAGATGGCCAAGACATCTATTTTGTAAAAAAATAATTGTTTATTAAATATTGTTTAAATTTTTTTTTAAATAAAAAGATTAAATTATTTAATTTTTAAAAACGATATTATGGAGATTATTTTATTACAAGAAACAAATTTTTGATTAAAAAATTTTAACTAGCTTATAAACTTATTTAGAAAAAAAAAAATAGAAAAATTCTTTTTATAATTTCAGTATTTAGTTAGCTAAAATAAAAAACAACTTGGTTTTTATAGGCATGTAATTTAAATAGATTAAATTTAAATTATTCATTTATAATAATAAAATTAGGTAAATTTTTTATTAATAAAAAACTAGTTATCAAAATATAAATATTTATAAAATTAATTGGAATTATTTTTGATTAAAATTAGAAAAATAAAAAAATCTATAAGTTTATAAATAAATCTAAAAGAAAAACAATGTCAATGAAATCAATATTATAAATCAAAAAGAAATAATTTAAATTTTTTTCTAACAAAAAAACTTAGGAAGCTGAATAATTTATCTTAGCATAAAATTTAAATTGCTTATTTAACTTTTATTGTAACTTAGTAAATTTTAAACAATTTTTTTTTTTTTTTTTTATAATTTGCAACTCGCTATTTTAAAATGTCTAATTATTTATTAAAAAAAATACAACCAAGTAAAGCATTTAAAACTAATTAGAATTGTAATAATTTCATAATTCATTTCTTCGGAAGAAAAAAATAATTTATTTCAATTATTTTTATAGAAAAAAAAAAAAAGATTTGTTTAGTAAAACTTTTATAAAATGCTTTATATAACAGTCTTAATAATTATTTATGCAAAAAATTGTTTAAATTTTAAATTACCAACCAAAGAACATTTGTTGTTTAAAAGTTTATTAAAACATTATGAACCATCAGTTAGACCTGTATTTAACCATAATTCAATATTAAATATAAATTTTAGACTTAAATTAACACAAGTTCTTGATTTATCAGAAAAAGATCAAACTTTAATTACAAATATATGGATAGAACAAGTTTATTATTGTCCAAATTATTTTTTTATTAAAAAAGATTTAAACTCTAAATATTTTAGCAATGGTATGACGAGTTTTTAAAATGGGAGCCTAATGATTATTTTGGTGTAAGATCACTTAGGATACCATCAAATAAAATATGGTTGCCAGATACTTATATTTATAATAGTGCATCATCAGAAAATAGCTTACAAGGTACTATAACAGGTCCATACGCTTTGGTAAATAATAATGGCTTAGTTAGATTTCCTGTACCTATGAAGTTAAAATCGAACTGTGAAGTAGATATAGCTTATTTTCCATTCGATCAGCAAATATGTTACATAAAATTTGCAAGTTGGATTTATGATTTATCTGCCATTAATTTTAGTATCTATGATATAAACAATGAAAATACTTATCAAAATTCATTTGATCCTAATATTGATTTAACTAATTATGTAGATAATAGTGGTTGGATTTTAATGAATGTTAGTCTAATTAGAAGAGAAAAGTTATTTTCAAATATTTTAAAATCAAAATCAATGAATTTATTTTTAAAAGTTATTTTATAAAGAAAACAAACAAACGGTCTGCACCCAGAACTTATATATTTCATTCATATTAAAAGAAGAAATATTTATTATGTATTTAATGTTATATTACCATGTACAATGTTATCAGCTTTAACCTGCATGACATTTTGGTATTATATCAGTTTATTTTTAAAATAATAATTAAAATATTTTTTATTTATGTCTTAATTCGTAAAGGCTTCCATGTTTATCTGGGGAAAAAATAACTCTAGGTCTAACATGTTTTGTTGCATACTCAGTTTTTATGTTAATGGTTGCTGAAAAAGTGCCTACTACTTCCGAAACAATCCCTATTATTAGTATATATTTAACTATAGTAATGAGTTTTACATCAATGAGTGTCATAATGGCAGTTATAATTACAAATATGCATGAAAAAACAAAAAATTGCAATACTAAAGAGAATCGAATGCCGAAATTAATGCGCAAAATTTTTTTAAAGTATTTAGCTAGATATTTAGGAATGCAAAATCAAGCTAAATATTTGTTAAAACAGATGGTCAAACAAAACCTTAATAAAGAGAAAATAAAAAATAAGCAAAGTACTTTTTTATTATGCCAAAATGATACAAATAAAAAGCTTGTTAAAATGATATCAAATGAGATAATTAACGGTGATCAATCAGATAGGTTGAAATTCGATTTTCTTCAAAAAAAGCGGTTTTTAATAAATAATCATTTTGATACATCAACTGATAAAGAGTTTTCGATTTTGTTAAAAGAAAAAAAAGACAACGAAGTATGGTTGAGAAATATTAAAACTGAAAATTCTAATCGACCAAATGTTAATAACGATAATAATAATAATAATAATAATATTGAAACTTTTGACCGATTAAAATACAAGATAAAAAAAACAAACATATCCTTATATCTAGCATATGAATATACTTTAATTGCTCTTGTTTTGGACAGATTTTTTTTTTATTTGTACACTGGGTTTACTTTATTATCTTATTTGATTACTTTGTATATATTTCCAAATTTAATTCAAGAAAATAAGAACAGTCAAACGATAAATATACCATAATTTTTTTAAAGTTATTTATTTGAACTTTTTAATAAAGATTTAATAATGTTTTTACTTTTTTTACGATTTTCTTTTAAATCAGCTAAAGCGTTTTTGTGTGGCTCTATTTTAAAATAAAATAATTAAAAAAACTTTTTATAGTTGGGCCTTTGAAAATTTTTGTTAAATAGTTTTATTCCTTGTATTTTTTTTTGTCAAACAACAGATATAAAATAAAACTGCAAAAAAAATTCATAAGACCCAATATTTTTTTATAAATAAATTTACCATTTATTGATAACACTTTACTAATGTTCTTTGGCTCCAAATATTTCATTGAAATAAATCTAGGAAAAATCATTTTTTTAAGCTCTTTTTCTAAATCAAGCTTAAATTGTTGTAATTTTTGTTTATTTTTATTTGTTTTATCTTTGTCAACATACGTTTCTTTTATTATTTCATCATCTAGCTCAATATCTAATATTTTAGCATGCTTAGTATACCAGTTTGAATCACTCTTCTGTTTATTTAATTGATGTTCCATCTCATCTATTTTACGTGCTAAATTAACTCTACTCTTACACGGTTCTAAATAATCTATCTCAATTGGATAATCTTTTATATCCTTGTCTTTTTTAAATTTTTTTAATATCTTTTTGTATAAGTTTATTTCATCAGGTGAAACAAGCATAACGCTAAGACCATCGTTACTTGAACGAGCAGTACGACCACTTCGATGTACATATATTTCAGCTGATCGTGGTACTTGATAATGTATAACATGCTTAACACCAGGTATATCTAAACCACGAGATGCTACGTCTGAAGCAATCAAAAAAGAATCTGTTTGTGAATTAAACTTTTCTAAATTTTTTAATCTTTGTTTCTGATTCATATTTGCATGTAAATGAAGTGGTGTTTTTTTTAATAAGCGAAACAAATTTGTTAATCTACGAACACAATCAATACTATTTGCAAATACTAATGTTCTACCAATATATTTGTTCAAAAAATAATATAAATAAATGTCTTTCTCTTTTAGTTGACAAAATATTTTTGATTCAATTAAATTTTCAGCTGTAATTTGTTTAGTGGTTAAATCAAAAAATACTGGTGGCTTATTCATTTGTATTTTATTCACTAATGAATTTATCTTTTGCTTTTCTTCTTTTTTAATTTGTGCTTCAGTTTTATTATTTGAAGCGTCAAAATCGCCTGTATAATTAGTAATTAAAGTAGCTGAAAATAGAAAATTTTGTCTTTTTGATTTGTATTTTTCATCTTGATTTATCAAATTTAGTATCTTTTCCATTTCACTAAAATGTCCTTTTTCAATCATTCTATCTGCTTCATCAATAACTAAATATTTAATTTTCATTATATTGTTTAAAAATTCATTTCCTTCTTCAATCATTTGCATCAAACGTCCTGGTGTTGCTATTACTATTTCTGGCTTTTTATTTAATAATCTTTCTTGCTTAAGTTGAGATATACCACCAACTACTACTGTAATTTTTATTTTTTTATATTTACAACAAACTTGTAAATGATCTTTTATTTGAATTGCTAATTCACGTGTAGGGGTTAGTATTAAAGCTGAAGGTCCATTTAGATTTAAATTATTTTCTAATTCGTATGAATCAATCAATTGAGATAAAATTGGCAAGCCAAATGCTAACGTTTTACCACTACCTGTTTGAGCTGTACCAATTATATTAGAACGATTTTTAATTGCTTCAGGTATTACTAATTTTTGAATGGGCATTGGCTCATAAAATTTTTTTTCATATAAACCTCTTAACAAGTCTTTTGGTAGCATCAACTCAAACCATGCGATCATTTCTAGAAAAAAATTATATTCATTAAATTATATCTTAAATTTTCATAATTAATTTCTAACTATTTTCAAAATCTGCCTCATCCAAAACAGTTTCAGTATCATTTTTTGAGCATAAACTTAATCTAGAGGTTGAGTTTGATTTTTGAGTTTTTTGTTTTTTTTTATTAACTTTTTTTTTTTTAAGTTTTTCAGGTAATCCTCCTTCATCTGATTTTAGAACTGTAACTTCATTTGAAAATTGTATTGTTTTTTTTTTTCCATTTTCTGGATTTCTTATTAAAAATTTGGGTTTTTTTGTTTCTGGTTCGATTGAAAAATTCTCTTTTGGATTCTTTCTCTTTTTTTTTAACTTAAGATAAGTTTTATTCAAAAAATTAACTATTTTCGCATAAAATTATTTAAATATTTAAAATTTTACTGTTTTGTCGTTCAAAATCGTATAATCAGTAATTTCTTCAAAACTTATTAATCCTTTTCCTTGTAGATTCGGAGATATCATTTTTTGAATTTTATTAATAATTTAAAAAAAATTTTAATACATGTGCCTTTTAGATCGAAATAAAAACTTCACAAATATTTGCTTTAAAAGTAAGTGTAAACTTAAAAAAAAAAAATGCATATTTTTTGCAATTTAGAAATAAAATATTAAATATATATAAATATAATGCTTATTTATAGCATATGTATAAAATAAAATATATAAGCGTCATTTAGCTGAAGCTTGGATTATAATTTCATTTAAACCTTATTTTTTAAAATCAAAAATTTGATTTTTATTAAATAAAACTTTCTGATAAACAAAAAAAAAATAAAGCTAAAAGATGAGCTCTATTAATGCTTTAAGAATGATTGCAAGAAGATCAGTTTCAACAAGGTATCATCAAATATTTTTTTAATATAAATTCCAATTTAAAAATTAAATTTAAATAATTATAGTGCTTCTTTATTAACTAAAGGTGATCTTGGTAGCGGTGTTGGAAGAGTATATCAATTTTTTTAACTTTTACAGATTAACTATTATACTAAATTAAAACAAAAATTTAAATTAAAAGGGAGGTGGTTCTGGTGGAAGTATTCGAGAAGCTGGTGGCAAATTCGGTGAACTTGAAGCTGCTTATGAAAATGCTTATTTCAAAAAATTAGAAGCACAACAATTGGCTTCTTTGAGAAAACGTCATGATGATGAAATAAAGCATCATGAACAAGAGATACAAAGACATTTAGACGCAATCAAAAGACATCGTGAACATCAAGATGACATTAAAAAAGCAGAAGAAAAAAATCATAAAAATGATGATTAAATTTGATAAAAATATATCTTATTACATATATAAATATTTCGATATACTTTAGTATTTAATACAAATAATAAATAAAATAAAATAATATTTGGTTATTTAACAAAGTTTATTTATATAAATATAAAAATAAATAAATAAAATCTTTATAAAATTTATAAATAATTTATAAAAAACGGATTTGAAATTATCTTGCTAAACCTTTATCTATTCCTTTTGATCTCCATTCAATAGCTCTTTCAAATCCATTTTTACCCATTTGATAATCATAAAAAGTTTGAGTAATCTCTTCGGGGCTATTCATAACAAACGGTCCATGTTGATAAACTGGTTCATTTATAGGTTGACCAGCGATTAAAACGAAATGAAGTTGAGTTGATTTTTCATTTTTGAAATAAACTGAATCTCCTTTGCTTAAAACAAGTGTATGATGCGGAGTTGATTCTACTAGTTTGCTATTTGATCCAAATAGACCGTTTCCAGCTAAAACAAATATAAATGCGTTCCAATCTTTAGGAATTGGCTGATTAAAAGATGCTCCTTGATCCAATTTAAAATCTAAATACATTGTTGGTGTGCGTGTATAAACTGGAGATTTGATACCCATACTTTCACCAGCTATTATTTTAACATGTACTCCATTTTCGCTTTTTCTAGGAATATCTATATCTTTTAGTTCTTGATAAGATGGCTCTATCATTTTATATTGTTTAGGCAAATTTATCCATAGTTGTAAACCGTGACCAACTTCAGAGCCGTTTGGCATTTCACAATGAACTATTCCGCGGCCTGCAGTCATCCTTTTTTTTTAAATATATGAATTAAATCAAACCAAAAATGATATTAAAAAAGAAATACCATTGTAAATCTCCAGGACCGATTATACCTTTGTGACCACAAAAATCCTCATGAGAAAACGAACCTGTGATCATATAAGTAACTGTTTCAAATCCACGATGAGGATGATCAGGAAAGCCTGCTGGCTCTTTAACAGTAAATTCATCAAGCATCAAAAATGGGTCCAAATTTCTTAGCTTTATAAAAATTTCATCACAAATTCATATTAAATTAGTTTTTTAATATACTTGGCCAGTTCCAATACTTCTTCTAACTCTAGCTCCAACTCCTTCACTTTGCTCTTTATTTTCAAAATTTTTAATTACTTCTCTACTCATTCTTAATAATCTTGCTTCTAAATTTTTCAATTTTTATTTTATTTAAGCCAAATTAAATTTATTTTTGCATTTTAAAATATATTATTAAAATTTGCTTAGTCATTATGATGTAAATAATAGGCATTAGCAAGCAATTTTAGTTTTTACTGGGAATTTTTTTAAATAAATAAAAATATATTTTATGGCTTATATTTAGCTATCAATATATAAAAATAAAAGCTTTAATGTAAAATTATTCTAATATATAAATATATTGATATGGATATTGGGAAAGAATTGCAAAACATTTGGATAAATTGATTATTTTTAATCTTATATAAATTAATATTTGAAATTAATAAAAAAAATCAAAATGGTGACTACTAATTTGAAAAAATACTTAAAGACAAAAAATATTAGACATTAAAAATAAAGTAATACATAAAATACAATTCGCCATTTATAACCGATAATATAATAAAATAATATATATATATATATACTGTATATATATATATTTAAATATAAAAAGTCATAAATAATTTATTTTTAATAAAATTGTGAAAATGTATTTTATATAAACTTTGATTGGGGTAATGAATTGAAACTTAATTAATATATATAGTTCTAGAAGAATTTGAAAAATTTGAAACCCTTTTATGAATGTATTAATAAAATGCTGAAATTAAAAGAAAAAGTAAATTAAAGTAAATCACATATGGATTTAATACATGTTTTTATTAAAAAAAAGAATTACAAATGTAATTTTTGTGAAAACTTCTATGGACCTTGCTATGATCAACCATTGTGTTTAACATGCCATTTATTTATATTTCCTAATTTGACGGAATCTCAAAATTTAATCCATAATACCAACTCAACGCAAGCTGCCAATTTATTATCAAAATTTAATAATTCTTTTTCTGATAATCTAAATTCATCATCTGATATTCTATCTTTATCGTCGTCTTCTAGTCTCATTGATATTGATTTAAAGTTTTTTGGAATCTATAATCAAGTATCTTATAAAATTTATTTAAACATTAATTATTAAATTAGTATCATATTTGATTTTGATATTTGATATTTAAGAAATTAGAATCGAATGATTCTGGTAATGAAGATTCAGATGACAATATTACAAATTACAAATTATGCTTACAAAAAACAAGTCCAATCAATTTTAAACAGTTAAATTATAATTTAATAAATGAGTTTTCCAAATTTGATAAAAATTCCAACAAATTAATTAAATCAGAAATTTATGATAGAAATATTAATAATTTTAACTTGATGAATTTCGAATTAGATTACATAAATAAATTACCAAACGAAGTGTTAATAAGTATTTTTTTAAATCTAGACGATTTATCATTATGGTCAGCTAGTCAAGTTTGCAAAAGATGGTTTGACTTAATCAAACAAGAAATAAACGACGATAAATGGAAAACGTATCTTAATGAAAGATGGATTTTTTGCAAACCATCGATTAAATGTGATAATTATCATCAATTATATACTCAATTGTAATTCTATTTTCCTATTTAAAAACTTTAAAATATTTAATTTTAAATTTAAATTAGAGTTAAATCTTCAAATTGTTTTTATTGTTTACAAGAAATTCATATTAGAGTATTTAATTTGTTAATTAATTATATATTTTTTTTAAGTAATTTTAATGTATAAATAATTTTTAAAGTCTAAATTAGTTATTGGTCAAGAATTTAAAAAATCATGGCGCCATAAACGTCTTTTGTTAGAACTTAAGTCATTTCAACAAGACCCGCCAGATGGTATATATGCTAAACCATTAGATTCAAGCTGTTACTTATGGCAAGCTTCAATAACCGGACCTGTCGGTTCTCCTTACGAAGGTGGAATATTTTATCTATATTTGAAAATACCTCAAAGTTATCCATTAAATCCTCCAGTAAACATTTCAACTAATTTACAATAATAATTAATTTAGTTAATTTACTCAATTTTTGTATTAATTAAGTTAGTTCGATTTATAACTAAAATTTATCATCCCAATATATCAAGACATGGTGATATTGGCTTAGATAGCATTCATGAAAATTGGTCTTTAGCTTTAACCATATCAAAAGTTTTAATTTCTATTCAATCGCTTTTAACAGATCCATATACTCATGTTTGTATGGAAAAAGATATCGGAATTTTGTATAAAACCAATCGGGATTTGTATGAAAAATATGCTAAAATTTATACTTGGAAATATGCAATGAATGATTATATTTTATTCAATTGCAATCAACTAACTGATTATTATCAAAGCATTTTAATTAATGAAAATTAGAATAGTTTTAAAATTGGCTACAAATTATTTAATTTAAGAGCTAAATCTATTTATTTTCAGCAACAAACAAATTAAGAAAAAAAAAGCGAAAACCTAATTTTATAGATAATAGAATAATATAATAAAAGAATTGTGTCGGTTTGTTTATTTTTTCGATCGTTATCTGTTATCTGTTAAGCTTGGAATTTGTTTCAATTTTTAGATCTAAGTTAACCAATTGAAACCGTTATTTGGAAATCAAGTTTTTTCTCAATCATGATATGAAAAAAAAAAACTCAACTGCTATTCTTTATAGTCAATTATATGTTTATTAAACTTTTTTTTTTTAAATTAAATATTAGTTGACTGCGTTTAAACTATTAGATCATAACGCATGAAAATATCAAGAAAATAATTTTAAAGTATTTTAGTAGCTATTTATATGAAATTATTAGCCCTGAAAAACATTAATTTAGCTCTTGTTTTAATAAATATATATATTATGCCATTTTATATAAATTATTTTTTATAAATCCCGATTTGTGACTACAGTAGAATTGTGAATTAAACATGTCTTGTTAAATTTTTATATTTCAAATGTTTCAAATTTTTTTTCAGTTTTTTAATTATCAAAATTATAATTTTATTTTGAATAAAATTTATTTAAAAAAAATGTTTTGATTTTTAATAAAAAATATTTCTTAATACTAATATGACTCAAAACATAAAATATAATCTTATTTTATTTAAAAAATAAGATAATCAATCATGTATTAAAAAGTATATTTTGGTAACAAAAATAACACATCCTTATCCTTAAACAGACCTTAAAGTTTATATTCAAATACAGAATATAACATAAAAATTAATTTTAATTATAAAGTATAGAGTAGTTTAAATCTTAAAAATATTTTATAGTTTATATTATATTTAGCTCTCAATATATAATATAATAAAAAATAAAAGCTTTAATTTAAAATTATTCTAATATAAATACAGTATATATTAAATTTGGATATTGGAAAAGAATTGCAAAACATTTTGATTTCTAGTTTAGTTATAAATAAGCAAATTTCAAAAAATTGATTATTTTTAATCTTATTTATGAATTATTATTTGAAATTAATAAAAAAATCAAAATCAAAATCAAAATGGTGACTACTAATTTGAAAAAAATTCTTTAAGACAAAAAAACATAAGACACCAAAACAAAATAGAATTAAAGTATAATAGTATAAAATACAATTCGCCATTTATAACCGATATTAATATAATAAAATAATATATATATGTTTTATGTATTAAAATAAAAAACAAAAAAAATAAAGTGTGCGTATGATCATTATTATTATTAATAATTTATTTTTAAAATAAAAAAAAAAGAAATTATGAAAATGGGTTGTTCGTAAGTGCTTTAGAAATGAAATTCATAATAAATTCAAAATGAATGCGCCATTCAAATTCACAGTATTGTTTAAAATGCATCATAGTTCAATCTAATACTATAGTATGATTGGCTCTAAATAATAATATATATATATAAAACATAAATGCATTTAAAATTTAATATATACAAGCCCCAATCATTTTAAATACACAAATCTTTTTTATATATATATTTTTATTAATATATATAAAAAATATAATAATATATAGAGAAATGTATATTTCTATTTTTCTATTCATTTTATTTTATACATAGGTTTTAGTTAGTTTTATATTTTATTTTCTATATTTTCAATTTTAGTTTAGTTTAGTAGAGTTAGAAGAATTTCTCTATATACTGTATATATATATTTTAAATCTATATTAATATATAGTTTATATTATTACTTGGTAGTTAATATTTTTCGTTTATTATTATTTTTCAATACTTATATTAATACCAATTATATTATTATTATTATTATTACAAAGAGAGAGAGATAGATATAGAAATAGAAACTCATTATTAACTATTTACTAATTCATATACTCCCTTAATTTTTTTGTTGTTGTTTCTAATTTACGCGCATAAATTTAAATTTAAAAAAAATAATTAAATTTTAATTTTATTTAATAGACACCATTTAAATTTAAATTAATAAAAAATGGATTCTAAAAAAGAAAATAAAGGTAAAAAACCCAAAGGACGTATGTCTGCTTATACATTTTTTGTACAGACTTGTAGAGAAGAACATAGAAAAAAACATCCAAATGAAAATGTTAATTTTACTGAATTTTCGAAAAAGTGCGCTGAAAGATGGAAACAAATGACCGAAAAAGAAAAAAAACGTTTTGCTGAAATGGCCGAAAAGGATAAGCAAAGATATGATCGAGAAATGGCTAGTTACACACCACAGTCAGGCGAAGGTGGTCGTAAACGAAAGAAAAAGGATCCAAATGCACCAAAACGTCCTTTGTCTGCTTTTTTTCTATTTTGTGCTGACGAACGTCCTGCTGTGAAATCAGTGCACCCAGGCTACTCAGTGGGAGAGGTTGCAAAAGAATTAGGCGAAAAATGGAATAAAGTAACGCCAGATGTCAAAGCCAAGTATGAAGCAAAAGCTGCTCAAGATAAAACAAGATACGAAAAAGCAATGGAAAATTATAAAAATAAAAAAGGTCCTGATTCATCTAGAGGAGGTGCTGATAAAGCTGTTGAAGAAGATATTGATGACGATGAGGACGAAGAAGATGAAGACGACAACGAATAAACTACTTTATATATAAAATAAATATTTTTAATCAATCTTTTTTTAAATGGGAGAAATTTTAAATGTTTAAATGATTCAGTTTTTTTTTTATAAATTTTTTTAATGTTGTTTAATTGTTGTTGTAAATAATTCAATTTTCTATTCAAAAAAAAAAAATATTAAAACATTCTGTTTATATCAAATAATAATAGAAAAAAAAAAACCAGCAGTTAAATTGTATTAAATAAACAATTTCTCTCATTTCGTTTCTTAATTTTTAATTCATTTTTTTTTTTTAAAGAAAAAAAAAATTCTTTTTAATGTAAATAAACATTTAAAAATTTATATTTTATTATATTTTTTTAAAAAAAAAAATTAATTAAATTTGGATTAAACCCCAAAAAAAAAGAAATTATTAAATGTTTAATAAGTAATTTTAAATTGTTATTTTTAAGATGCATTCATCAGATACTCTTGCTAAAAAACCTAAAGGACGTATGTCTAATTATACATTTTTTGTGCAAATGTGCCGAGAAGAACATAGAAAAAAACATCCAAATGAAAATGTTAATTTTACTGAATTTTCAAAAAAATGTGCTGAAAGATGGAAACAAATGAGCGAATCGGAGAAAAAACGTTTTGGAGATATGGCCGAAAAGGATAAGCAAAGATATGACCGAGAAATGGCCGATTATACACCTCTTGAAAGTACTGGTGTAAAGAAGAAGAAAAAGAAGGATCCAAATGCTCCAAAAAGACCATTGTCTGCTTTTTTTTTATACTGCGCCGATGAACGTCCGGCAGTTAAGTCAATACATCCAAATTATTCAGTTGGTGAGGCAGCTAAAGAATTGGGAGAAAGATGGAATAAGGTTACATTAGAAGTGAAAGCTGTCTATGAAGCAAAAGCTAATCAAGATAAGGTCAGATATGAGCAAGAAATGGCGATATTTAAAGCAAAAATTTTAATTTAAATTTTAAATATTAAAATTAAATGTCATATAATCATCATAACCGAATTTTTCTATTTCTATTATTTTTTTTTTTTTTTTGTTTTATTTAAATAAAAATTTTTTTTATAATTTAAAATTGTAAATTGAAAATTTTTTTAAAATAAATTTATGATTAAAATTATAAAAGTTAATTTAGTTTTATTCTCTTATTTGATATTTATAAATTTTAATAATTTTAAACGTCTCTCGAATGAAAATTTAGATGTGGTGTTGTTTAATTATTCACATAATTTTTCAAAAAATAATCTTTCTAAATGTTTAAGTATGAATAATTTTAATTCTCAACAAAAGGACTTGTGTTAAGAAACCCTAGCTAATATTAAAAAAAAAAAACTTATTTGAGATATCACAGGATACAGGTTATTAAGAATCTATTAGTGTTTATTTATCAATGTTAGATCATCTGATAATTATGATATTTTAAGTAAATTCAAGAAACCAAGTTTAACTTTTTTTATTATTAAAATAAATTTTATATTTTATAATTTTATTTCTGAAAAAAAAATTTTATTTTTTGTGTTTCCAAGACAAAAAATTGTTTTACAAAGTTTTACGAAGTTTTAGATTTGTTAAAATAACATAATAAGTTTTATAAGTGTTACAAGTTTTAGTTTTTCAAAAAATTATATTACTTGTTTAAAATCCTAGAATTATATAATATATTTTTTTTTAAATTAAAGTAAATTTATTTTTGGTTTTATTTAATTTTACTTTAATCAAAATGACATCAAATGAGAATTTAATTCAACAATATGAATTTGAAGCCGATACACCAAAAAGAATTGAATTGCTAACATTTATTCAGGAAATCGAACAATTGTTATCTACTGGAAATGAAATAAATAATAAAAATGAACAATTAGCTAAAGACATTGAATTAAATACAATTGAATTCAAAACAAAATTATCATCTCTAAATAATTATTTCAAAGATTTTAAGCAATTAATAAACACAGATAAAAGTAAACCATCAGATCCGCAAGTGGTTAATGTTGAAGCAGCAACAAACACTCATCAAAATGATCAAGAAATGGAAATTGAAATTAATATAAATAATGACAAATCGTTTTCTGAAAAGCAAAAAAATGTCTCTTCAACAGAATCAATTTTAATGGATGAGGATAAAGCTTATGAGAAATTGTTAAATATGATTAACCATGATAATTTTGCCGATAGTGATAATAATTCTTCTGAAGAGGTAGAACTAGATGAAAAAGCTGATGAAGCTAGAACAGAGATTATAAATAAAGATATAGAATTGGATTCAATAAACCGAAAATCTTCTTCCACAATAAATTTGGATTGTAAAGTTTATTTGGAAAAATTAGATTTAAATAATTTAAGTATGAAATTAAGTGAAGAATCATCAAAATTGATTAAAAATGAATCATTTACAAGTTTGTCTAATAAAAATGTAATTGATTTAGATCTAAAAGAAAATATAGAAATAAACAATCTTTGCAATATGAACTTAAACAAAACATCATCAAACATAACTAATCCTCTAAAAGCTCATAATACATCTTTAGCTAAAAACGATTTTTCTATGCCTGAGCTTAACAACCCTACACAAGTTTCATCTGAAGAAGAAGAAAATAAAGAAGAAGAAGAAGAAGAAGAAGAATCTGAGTTAGAATTCAAAGATACTGAATTAGAAATAAAAGAAAAAAAAATATTAGAAATGATGTCTAAAGATAAATTAGAATATGAATTAACTGATGATGATTCGGGTGAATCAAGTGAAACGAGTGAGACCATAGAAACGCCAAAAAAAATTAAAAAAATGAAGAAAAAAGCAGATTTAGAAAAAACAAATGAATTAAAAAAACAATCTATTCTAGAGCCAAATTTAATTTTCAAATATAATAATTCATCAGAATCTAAAAAACTTGACTTGGATACTTCTTCAACTGAATCAATGGAACAAGATCAAAATGATGAAATATTAAAAAATGACACAACTATTGTAGACTCAGATACTCAAGAAGAAGAAGAAGAAGAAGAAGAACAAATTATTGGTAAAAAAACGCCTAAAAAAAAATCTTTTTTAAGCGATGATGAAGAACAAGAAATTAAAAATGAATCCGATCTAGAATCAAATAAAACAAGCGTCATATCAGAAACAAGTGAAGAAGATAAAAAAGAAGAAAATAAATCATCTTTTTTAAAAGGTATCTATCAAAATGGTTTACAAGAAGATAAAGAAGATTATATTGAGATCAATGAAAATTCAAATAGTGAAGATTCAGTTGATTTATCATTTAACTCTAAAAAGAAAAAAAGACGAAGAGTTAAAATTAAAACAAGTGATACTGAAAATAGCTCAGATGTTGTAAATCAAAACAAAACGCGTTCAAAAAAATTTAAAAAAATTAAAAAAGAAATGATTGACGACGATCTATATCAAGACGGATCAGACGAGAAAAAACTTGAAACTGAAAGTGAAAACGAAGTTGAAGATGTAGATGATGAAGTTAAAGAAATAAATAGCGATGAATCTCCATCAAAAAAAACTCGTCATAAATTACATAAACTGATCGACGATGAAAAATTGACAAAAGAGACACTTGATGCGTTACAAGCAGAACGAGAAAGAAAAAAACGTATTGAAGAAAAAAAAAATTTGAACATAGCAATTAAACAAAATAGCAAAGATTTATATTTAGACATTGATGCAGAAACAAATAAGCCATTGGTTAAAGTCGATCCTGAGCTATCAAATATACTTAAACCACATCAGATTGATGGTGTTAAATTTATGTGGGATTCATGTTTTGAAAAAGTCGAAATGGTAGAGAAAGGTCATAAAGGTTCTGGTTGCTTATTAGCTCATTGTATGGGCTTAGGTAAAACTCTTCAAGTAATAACTCTTGTTCATACTGTGTTGACAACTCCCGATTTGACTAAAATCAAGAAAGTACTAATATTAGTACCAGTAAATGTATTAACTAACTGGAAAAAAGAATTTGTATCTTGGACTAAAAATTGTAAAAGTAAAATCAATATATACGAATTGCCTACTGAAAAAGGTAAAGATAGGGATTTGGTTCGAGCACGTTTAGGTCTTCTTGAAAAATGGAATAAAAGAGGTGGTGTTTTTTTATTAGGATACAATATATTTGCTCGTCTAGTACAAGGCCAAAGTGTTAAGCCCAAAAAATTGATAGCTAATTTTCAAGAATGTTTGTTATCTCCTGGACCAGATCTAGTAATATGTGACGAAGGTCATTTGCTAAAATCTGAGCAGAGTAATTTAAATAAAAGCGTTTCTCAAATCGAAACAAATCGCAGAGTAGTTTTGACAGGAACACCATTACAAAACAATTTATTAGAGTATCATTGTATGGTTTCTTTTGTAAAACCAAAATTATTAGGCACCGTAAAAGAGTTTAAAAATAGATTTGTCAATCCGATTAATAATGGTCAACATAAAGATTCAACCGAAGCTGATGTCCGCTTTATGAAAAAAAGAGCTCACGTTTTACATAATGTTTTAGATAGTTGTATACAACGCAAAGATTATTGTGTTATACGTGATTTGTTACCACCTAAAAGAGAATATGTTTTAAGTATTCGATTGTCTGATAAACAAATTGAATTATATCGTGCTTACATAAATCATCGTGGTATTAATATAAACAATTTTACTAAAATGGGAGGAGCTCAATTATTTACCGATTATCAAGTGTTATTTCGAGTTTGGACTCATCCATGGATTATAAAACTACAAGAAGTAAAATTAATTAGACAAGAAGAAAAAATGTTCGAAAACAATTTTATCACTGATAATGAAGAAGAGGACAGTTTGCCAGAGCAAAGCGAAATCTTAAATCAAGATGAAGATGATGAAATAATGGATATAACAGTAATACCAAAAAATAAACTTAGAAAAAAAAATTCAATAAATAGTAGTGGTATTAATAGAACAAATAATAATAATAATAATAATAATAATAATAATAATAATAATAATAATAATAATAATACTGATATAGAACTAGAACCAAAAAAATTAAATGAGAGATGGTGGAACGGCTTAATTCCTGATGAATGCGAATTTGATTTAAACATGGGTGGTAAATTCGTTTTATTGGCAAAAATATTAAAAATATGTGAACAGCGTTTAGATAAATTGCTAGTATTCAGTCAAAGTTTATTGTCATTAGATTTAATTGAAAGATTTTTAGAAAAAAAAACTTCAGATGGTTTAGGTTGTTGGAATAAAAATGTCGATTATTTTAGATTAGATGGTAGTACTGATATAAACAAAAGAAAAAAACATGTTGAAGCATTTAATGATAAGTCTAATTTACGTAGTCGTTTATTTTTAATATCAACTAAAGCTGGTGGTATGGGTATTAACTTAGTTGGCGCTAATCGCTGCATTATATTTGATGCATCTTGGAATCCATCTTATGATACGCAATCTATTTTTAGAATTTATAGATTTGGTCAGAAAAAAAATGTTTACGTTTATAGATTTTTAGCTCAAGGTACAATGGAAGAAAAAATTTATCAACGTCAAGTAACCAAGCAATCATTGTCTCAGCGGGTAATTGATGAGCATCAATTAGATCGACATTTTACTAGTTCAGAACTAAGAGAGTTGTACTCGTTTGAGCCCGATATGTGGAACGGCTCAAATGAAATTGCATTTAATATACCAGATGATGATTTACTAAAAAATGTTTTAGTTGATGAAAAAAGATGGGTGAGTAAATATCATGAGCATGATTCTTTATTGGAAAATAAATTAAATGAAGGTCTTAGTGAAGAGGAACGTAAAGCGGCATGGGAAGAATATGAGAACGAGAGACAAAATCTTAATCATTTTAATATTAATCAGACAAATAATATTAATCAATTTAATCCAATGTTCGAACCTGAGTTTTCAACAGATATAAATACAATGGATAATAATCCAAATTATATTTCATTCATTAATAATAATTTTAATAATAGTTTAAATGGACACAGATTGCCATTAACTCAAGCTGGTAATACTTTATTTGCAGATCAGCTAAATCAGCATTTACTAGCTTTAAAAAGGCAACAATTAAACCATCATTTAAAAAATGCAATCGATTTTCATAAATATGGACAACATCTTATAAATAATCAGCAAAATATTCAGGAAATAGTCAGACCTCTTTATAAAAATCATTCTGTCTCCCAAGCCCAATTAAACGCTCGAAAAATTATTCCAAGGATGACTGGCATTCAATCTGCTGGTAATTCTCTAATTCCTAATTTTAATCAGACAAGAGAACCGTCAAACTTAACAAGAAATGGAAATTTCAATAATACTGATCTTGGCTTACAGCATATAAATTAATTCAAGCATTAATTAATCAAATACATTTAAAATTCAATCGTCAATTAAAATAATATTCAAATTATGAGTTGTAAATTGTTAATTCAAATAAAATTTTATGATCTTGTATTCATTTATGTAAAAAAAATATTTCGTGTAGATATATTTTCGGTTAATTTCGTTAAAGTTTTTTTGTATGAAAGATAAATTTTTGTTTATTTTAATTTTAAAATTAATACATTAATAAAAAAAATTTATCTATTTTAAAAATATTTATTCTTATTTGCTTCAAATATGAAATCTTTTTGATGTGCTTTTTGAGTATATTTTTTTATCTAAGATTAAGTCAAGAAATAATTATGGTTAATACTAAGCTAATAATTTTATTGATTTTAAGTCTTGCACTTATAAAATACAATTTACCAGTTTCTTAATTTATTAAAACAGAAATTGACCAGAAAATGTTTCTCCTCTTCCAAACTTCCTCCATATTTACTTGTTTTATTTTCACAGCAAAGTAAATTATCATTTTTACAAAGCATAAAATCACAATAAACTGATAAATCTCAACCGGCTTTAGAAAAATTTATTAAATTAAATTTATTAAAATTTTTTATTAGTTTTAAAATGATTAGTATTATTACATTATTAAACAGATTTAAGGCTTAGGCTAAAATAATTTTAAAATCTTGATATCATCATCTAAATTATTGGTTACTGATTAAATGTTCACAAATTATCTATTCACCAGATGGTGATCAATTATTTTAGAATTAAAAGAAATAAAAAATAAGCTTTCATCATCAATATTACTTATCCGTGATTAAATTCATGCAAAAGTAAATCAATATATTTGATAAATTAATTTAAAAAAAATTTAGTACAAAATAGATTTTATGAAAGCGTTATAGTTAAAAAATAACTATTAAAAAATTAATTAATAATCAAGAACTTGAATTAAAAATTTACAGACAAATTATAAACATATTTAAAATTAAGACTTGTAAAAATTTGAAACTTCAGTTCTTGATTATTAAATTAGACACTAATAATTTTAAATTTATATATGCATAAACTTTAAAAAACCATTTTAAGCAATATTTAGTAATATAAAATAAAATGTATAATATTTAAAAGCGTGTTTTCATATAAATTTTAAGTATTACAAGTAAAGCTTTAATTTAATAGAGTAGTATAATTTAAAATGATTTTTATTTTTCAAATGGAATAAAATTAAATTTAAAAAAAAAAAGCGAGACTGAAAGTTTATTTCATAAAATTAGAGAAAACTCTCAGTTATTAAAGCATTTAATCAGCATTAATGTTTATATAAAACACCGAAATTAAATTTGATTTGAAAATAAATAAGCCTTTTTCTTAATAAGCTTTAATAAAATTTTAAATTTAAATTTAGATGGAAGGTAAAGCAAAAAAACCTAAAGGACGTATGTCTAATTATACATTTTTTGTGCAAATGTGTCGAGAAGAACATAGAAAAAAACATCCAAGTGAAAATGTTAATTTTACTGAATTTTCAAAAAAATGTGCTGAAAGATGGAAACAAATGAGCGAATCGGAGAAAAAACGTTTTGGAGATATGGCCGAGAAAGATAAGCAAAGATATGATAAAGAAATGGCCAATTATACTCCTCCAGCTGGAGACGCTGGTGGTCGTAAGAAAAAGAAGAAGAAGGATCCAAATGCACCAAAAAGAGCTTTATCTGCTTTTTTTCTATTTTGTGCTGACGAAAGACCATCAGTAAAAGCCATATATCCACAATATTCAGTAGGTGAAACTGCTAAAGAATTAGGTGAAAGATGGAATAAAGTAACAGCAGACGTTAAAGCTAAATATGAAGCTAAAGCTGCACAAGATAAATCACGATATGAACGAGAGATGGAGAACTATAAAAATAAACTAAAATCTGAAACTCATTTGGATGAGGTTTTTTTTTAATTAAATTTAAAATTTATTTTATAATAGTTTTTAATGATTTTTTTTAATAATTAAAGATTGAAGAAGAACCCGAAGATGAAAATGAATAAAAACTGACTAAAAGGATTTAATTTTTTTTTATCTTAATTCTATTTTAATTGTTAAAAATTGAAGTTTGCAATTTTTTAAAACTTATTTGAAGTTTAATATTCCGTTTTTTTTTGTATATATTGTATTATAAACAAGTATTCCATAATTTTTTTTTAAATACTTTATTTAAAAGTAAAAAAAAATGAAATTTGAAAAATATATATTTTTTACTTTTTTTTTTTCAAGAAAATTTTAAATTTTTATTATAAATTTAATAACTTGACAAATAATAAGCTTAAATCAAAATATTATTTTCTTCATTCTTTAAACTTAAATTTTAAAAAAAAAAAAATTAAATTCCATATCAAATTAAACTTCTTAATAGAAAATATGTTAAATACTTAGAATAATAAAGTATTAGGAAAAAAAATTTAGACTTTTTTTAAAAGAAAGTTGTTTTTAAAACTTTATTTTTATTAAAGTATATTCACAAAGTGTATAATTTTAATGCCTTTGAAAAAATTTATTTGAGTTAAATGGTAAAAATTTCAAAAAATTAAAAGGTTTTTTGGAATTTTAAAGAATTTTCATTTAAAATTTTGATTTTATTTACCTACGTGAAGAAAATTCTTTCTTTCTAAGTTCTTAGACAATTAAGAAATTTTGAAATTCAAATGAAAATTTTAGTAAAAATACTAAGCTAAAAGTCTTTGCAAAAACAGTTGAACTATTCAAAAGCAAGCTAGATATCTACCTACGCATGCTGCTACTACTACTACTACTACTACTACTACTACTACTACTAATTAATTTAATTCCTTTTTGCAATATGTTTTTTCCTTAAAATACCTTTTTATTTTTAAATTAACAAAGCATTTGTTTATTATTTAAGAATAAAATCTTGGTTTAAATTAAGTAATTTTTTTGAATCTAATTTTTATTTTTGAAAATTTCTATGTAAAAATTTTTGGCTAACTTTATTTAAAAATTTGAATTTTATTGCCAAAGTTAATAATATAAAATAAAATATCTACGTGAAGAAAATTCTTAGTTTTTAGAAATCTTAGTTTTCTAAGAAAAAATTTTTTTTCGTTCTTAGATGTTCATCATCTGAGAACATCTGAGAACAACTAAGAAATTTTGAAATTCAAATGAAAATTTAAGTAAAAATACTAAGCTATTTATACTCAACTAATACAAATTCGATATCCAATCAAATCAGATTTTTCATTTCATAACTATTAACTGATTAACTTTATGATGACTAAATGCGTCTTAAAATCAATACAAAATAATTTGGCGGCTAAAGTCTTACCAAATCTTTTATTTTTAATTAGTTTTAAAACTGATTCAGTTATTAACTAAATATGGAAATTTTTAAGTTTTATTTTTGGGTCAAAAAAAAATTTAATTTTATTTAAAAAATGTTATATATATTTATTAAAAGTTTTTTAATTTATTTTGAACTCGTTTGATAAAGTGTATCAAAAATGTCTCTTCTCGTTGTGCTCATATCTCTATTAAATTTTAAATTATTTAAACTTTTAAACTTTTACAATTACCTTTAGAAAATTAAAACAAGTTAAAATATATTCTTAAATAAGATAATATTTTAAAAGAGCTAACCGATAACACTTTTATATGTTTCAAAAACATATTTGTGTGGTAAAATATCTTTTGGAATACTATTTTTTTTGTATTGATTGTATTTTTCAATAATACCATTTGTTTCTCTTGTGATTGGTAAATCAAACAGCGTTAAGCTTGACCAGATAAAACAATAAGGCATAAATCTTTCTTGTAAAAAATGAACAACTTCTGGATAATAAAATTCGTTTTCTTCGATCAAACCATCGTACTTGTAGTTGCTTTTGAAGACTTGAGGATATCGCTAAATATTTTTGTAAATGGAGATTTATCTTTGAAAGCATTTGAATTAAATTGTTCATCATCTTCATTCTGTTCAAAATCAAAATTTTCTCTGGTTTCACTTTCCTCATTTATGGTTTTCTTATTATCAGATTCATTCCTGTTTTTTATAGCTAATTGAATATTTTCAAACTCTTTGTTCATATGTGAAGTTCTAAATTGAGAAAGTGAAACTACTGCAATTGAACGAAAATGATCTTTAAGCTTCTCAAGACTTTTAGAATTAAGGAGTAAGCTAAATGAATAACAATAAAAATGATGCATGGTTTCGTTTAGATTTAATTTTTTTTTTAGACCATCAGAATATCTCTTCATTGTATGTGCTGCACAGGAACAAAGCCAAGATTTTTTTCTATCATTACCAAGCTCACCTTTAGCAAGTTTAAATACTCTATCAGCATAATCGAATAACGTTTCGTTAGTAAATTCATCCAAAATGGAATGAATTAATGCCCAAGAGTAGTCAATAACGTTTAATCGAAAATAAATTGGCTCTTTATAAATCGTTTAATATGCAAATTTAATCTTTTTCAAAAAGCAAGATATGCTAAAAACGTCATGTCGACTGGTACTATACTCAGCAACCATAACCGATTTTGATAGTTCTACAGTTGAACCAATATTTTCGAAATTTTTCAATAAACAAAAATAATGCAAAATCCTCTTGTAATCCATTTGGTCTTTTGATGTACAACTTTAAAAAAAGTAAAAAATTATTTGAATGAAAATATTTCAAGGTAAATTCAAAAATACTTTTTTGGAATTTTGACTAATCCTCCAGTCGCATCCAAGTACAAAATGCGGTCATTTTCGGGGACAGATTTTATACATTCTATTTGTTTTTGACTTAATAAAACCAAAAGGGCTATCCCTTACGGATTCAACATATCCGTTTAAAACATTATTTCCAATTGTTAAGTTAATAGAGTCGGAAACAGTTTTAAGCCGAATGTACCAGTCAGTATTTGAAAATATTTTCCCCATGATCTTCTTTTCAAAATTATATTTTTCTTCATGCTTTATTTGCCTAATAACATCTTCGCTGATCTCGGAATTTGAGAAATCATGAAGCAAGTCATATTTCATTCTTTTTGCTGATCCATTATGTTCTAGTGTTAGTTCCCTATTTAACTTAATTCGTTGTTCACCTCTTTGTTGTTTAAAAGGGACATTATGGATATGTTCTCAAAATTTTTGCCAAAAAACATCTATATAATTATCATTTTCTTTTGGCTTTTCCAAAATATTAAAAGTGTATCTGCAACCGTTCTTTTTAGGACATAGCTGACAATTTGCATCGATTCGCATGTGTGGTGTTCCATCACGGGCATGTTCCGTGTATAAAATTGCATTTTTTATGATTAAAGTGAGTCTTTTAGAAATCAAAAAGATAAAACTAAATAAAAATCAAACTTTAAAAATAAATACCGAAAATCAAGATTCTCATTCTCCTGGATTTTTGATTCAAAACCAGGCAAAATCGTTTTAGTTTAAATAAGAAGATAAGATGGATGATTTGGAAGAGAGACAGTATTTTCAATTATGTTTTTATAATCATTTCTGGAGATTGGAAATTTATTATTCAATTCCATGTTATTATTAATTTTATATAAATATTTTAGATTTTTTAAATTTTTTAAGTTTTTAAATAATAATTTTTTGGGATTTATGATTTTTAAGATTAAAAAATAATATATCTGTTTTTAAGAAATAGATCATTACATCTGGTAAGAGTTTAGCCGCCAAATTATTTTGTATTGATTTTAAGACGCATTTAGTCATCATAAAGTTAATCAGTTAATAGTTATGAAATGAAAAATCTGATTTGATTGGATATCGAATTTGTATTAGTTGAGTATAAATAGCTTAGTATTTTTACTTAAATTTTCATTTGAATTTCAAAATTTCTTAGTTGTTCTCAGATGTTCTCAGATGATGAACATCTAAGAACGAAAAAAAATTTTTTCTTAGAAAACTAAGATTTCTAAAAACTAAGAATTTTCTTCACGTAGATATTTTATTTTATATTATTAACTTTGGCAATAAAATTCAAATTTTTAAATAAAGTTAGCCAAAAATTTTTACATAGAAATTTTCAAAAATAAAAATTAGATTCAAAAAAATTACTTAATTTAAACCAAGATTTTATTCTTAAATAATAAACAAATGCTTTGTTAATTTAAAAATAAAAAGGTATTTTAAGGAAAAAACATATTGCAAAAAGGAATTAAATTAATTAGTAGTAGTAGTAGTAGTAGTAGTAGTAGCAGCATGCGTAGGTAGATATCTAGCTTGCTTTTGAATAGTTCAACTGTTTTTGCAGAGACTACCTCGTCCCGGAGCCCATTCCACCATTTTTCGGATCTGTTATTAAAAATTTATTGCGTTGATTTAAGCAACTGGTGATTTCTTGTCGGTGTTGTGCTGTAGATTATACGAGGGGATAATGCCAGTTGACAATATATATCTTGTTTTTTTATTTTATACATTTGATTTAGTTCTCCTCTCCTCTTCATTAAGTCCATTTGCTTGCATCTCAAGTCGTAGTCTAAATTTTTGAGCTCATCAGGAATTAAGAAATTGTTTTCTTAATTTTCTGATTTATAAAAGAAAAAAGAAAAAAAATAAATCTTAATAATAAATCTTAATTCTTTTAACTAAATTTAAGACAATTAAAATTGAACATCTTAAATATTATAATTAAATTTTTTACAAAGTCATTTTTCTTTGTATTTCATATTTGATAAAAATCATCATTTAAACTTATAGTTTAAATGAAAAAAAAAAAACTCGGTCTTTTATAGAATAGTTTAATTTTGTTATCATAAGTCATATTTTAATATAAAAAACGGTTAAGATTTTATATTAAACATGTGTATTTCAAAATTTAAAACAAAAAATTATTTTAAAATAAAATTTTAATTTAGATGGAAGGTAAAGCAAAAAAACCTAAAGGACGTATGTCTAATTATACATTTTTTGTGCAAATGTGTCGAGAAGAACATAGAAAAAAACATCCAAGTGAAAATGTTAATTTTACTGAATTTTCAAAAAAATGTGCTGAAAGATGGAAACAAATGAGCGAATCGGAGAAAAAACGTTTTGGAGATATGGCCGAGAAAGATAAGCAAAGATATGATAAAGAAATGGCCAATTATACTCCTCCAGCTGGAGACGCTGGTGGTCGTAAGAAAAAGAAGAAGAAGGATCCAAATGCACCAAAAAGAGCTTTATCTGCTTTTTTTCTATTTTGTGCTGACGAAAGACCATCAGTAAAAGCCATATATCCACAATATTCAGTAGGTGAAACTGCTAAAGAATTAGGTGAAAGATGGAATAAAGTAACAGCAGACGTTAAAGCTAAATATGAAGCTAAAGCTGCACAAGATAAATCACGATATGAACGAGAGATGGAGAACTATAAAAATAAACTAAAAGGTGACGCAGCTGGAGATGATGTCGAAGAAGAAGAGGAGGAAGATGAAGATAATGAATAAACTGATTTTAGATATTGGCACTTTTCTTCTTTTTTTTTTAGATCTAAAACAGTTTTTTTAAAAAAAAAAACGAAAATTTATCTTGAAAAAAAATTTTTTTTTATTTTAATTTTTCTGTGAATCTTAATTAAAAAATTTATTTTGTTATTAAAGGAAATAATTTACATGTTCATTTGAGGTAATTAAAAATGACTATTAATATTTGTAAAAAAAAAAAAATAAATTTTAATATTCTATGTAAATTTAAAGGCCACTAATTCAAAATTAAACTAATAATTAACTAAAATTTAAATAATCAGAGTTTTTTTTTTTAAATTATGAAATAAAAATTTTGAACGAAATACTGTATTTTTCTTCTTTATTTACTTTTTATCGCATTTTTTTTATAAAGATTTTTCTTAACTCAGAATTCATCCAATTAATAATATAATTTTGTTCTATCAATCATCTTAAATATCGGTCCTATTTTCCTAACTTAGATAGCCCGGGCGGTCTGTTTATCATTGATAAAAGGAATATAAAGATTTACACTGAAAGATACTTAGATTCTTATTCAGAAAATTAAAAAATTAAAAATTTATAACTCTTTCTAACATATTCAAATTTATATGTTCAATTACATATCATATTAAAGATTTTGTTTTTGATTTTACTAATATTTGATAATAGTAAATGATCGGGTGTTCTAATTTTAATATTATTGCATAAACAGTTACCAAAAATTTAAAAAGGTTTTTTGCAGGATTAAAAAAGTTTCAATAAAATATTTGCTTTTTCAAAAAAAATTTATTTTCTATTTTATAATTTGCATCAAATCATAAGCCCAATATAGTTCTAAATTTACTATTTTTGAGCTAAAAAATCTAATGCTAAATACACTAAAAACAATTTTACTTAGTAGTGGTTTTCAATTTTCAAAAAGTTTTTAAAATCACAAGCAAAAATGTTGTATTTTTAGTATTATTGGTTATACCTAAAATGCGGAAACGGAACTGCGGAAAGCGGAATTCCGCAGCCCATTTTCCGCACAAATTTCTTGACCATATTCCGCAATATTAAATACTAAAATACGGAATTTCCATCTTTTAGTATGAAAACAAAATTTTGCGGAAATACTATGCGGAACTGACGGAAATAATGAAAAAATTAAGAATAAAAAATTTTGAAAAATTTAAAAAATTTATAAATAAATTGAATGAAAATTGTTAATAAAATTTTGAAATATTTAAATGTTTAAAAAAAAAATTTTATAAAAATTTATAAAAGAATAATTTTATTTTTAAAAAATTTATTGAAAAAATAAAAATGAATGTTTATGAACAATCTTTCCAAAGGTTAACAACAGAAATAGTCATCGAAATTTTTAATACATTTAAACCAGAGGATGGAAATCATACTGATATAATTAAAGCTCCAAGATCGGGTTGGTTATATAATTAAAAAATTATTACTTAAATAATTAAATTAAATTTTAAAAGGAGATGTAATTGCATTTTGGTCAAAAGATGAAAAAAAAAGTCGAGATTGGACAGTAGATGGCTTATCGTGGCGAAATCAAGGTGGAAAAAAACCGTCACCGAAACCACCAAATATACCGTTATTATATAAAACTTATTATCATTTAATAGAAAATGATAAAACTTTAAATAAAAATATAATTAAAGACGTTTATTTTCCGTCGGATAAAATTTATCCTATTATTATTCATTACTTAGATAAAACAAAAGATGGGAATGTACCTATTGAATATGAACCAGCACCACATGGAAATACCAAAAATAAACAACAAGCAGAAGGTTATATAAGAAATTTAAAACAATGTCAAAATTTAAGATATGTAAGTTAAAAATTTACTAAGCTATTTAATTAAAAAATATAAAAATAAGATATTTTTAAGGCTGTCAATAGACAAAAAAGATTTACATACGATGAAATAGCAAACTGCCACCTGATGCATATATCATTATCGTTCCCTAATCATATTTTAACTGCGCCCGATGTAAGAATAATTGGAATGGACGAAGAATTATTAAAAGAAACAAAAAAAATGTTATCGGCTTTTGATACTAATCGTGTTTGTTTCCAATTTGATACAACATTCAATTTAACCGGTTATTATGTATCAGTTTTGTTATATATTCATCCAATATTATTAGTATCTAATACCGAAAAATCACCATCTATACCATTAGCTTATTTTATACATGAGAAAAAACATGAAAAGGCGCATAATGAGTTTTGGCGGTATATAGAAAATGTGTTACCCGAATTAAAAGAGCATGCATTTATTGTTACTGATTGTGAGGACGCATTTCGAAATGCCATAAAGAAATACTTTCCAACAATACCACTTTTAAGATGCTGGAATCATTTCTGGAAATCTACAGAAAGATGGATTAACACGTCTAAACAAATATCTAATGATGACATTGGTTTTTATTGCGATTCATTGAGAGAATTGTTTTTACAACCAAACAAAAATCAATTTGAAATACAACTTAAAAAGAAAATCGAAGGATATACTAACAATCTGGTCATATCGTTAAGCCTTGGTCTTCAGCATTCGTTAATTATTTCGAAACTCAAATAAAAAATGAAATAGAAATTTTTGAAAATGTAATTGAATCAAATTCAAAAGATCAAGACGATGACCATCCATTTGAACTAAAGAATCGATATAATTCAAAAATCAGTCGTGCATTGTGGATGATAAATAATAATAAAATTACTCATGACATAAAACTCAAAACATACTTTATTTGCGATGAAAAAAATAATTGTTTTCAAGTAAAGCTTTTACCTAAGCCATCTTGTACTTGTGCTGATAAACAAACATGTGTTCATATTTTAGCTGTTCAATCTATTAATGGTATTGATATTAGTCAAAATTATCGTATTCCAAATTTGAGCCAATTAACAAAATCTAAAAATTGTGGTTCAACTGGCCGTAAAAGAAAAGGACATTTAGTAAATTCTATAGAACCTGTAAAATCGGGTTTTGAAAAAACAACCTCAATCGATTCAAGTGCTTTTTTAAAAGAGCTTTTGATCGATCAACACCATGATTCATTAGATGCTATTTTAGAAAATAAATTAAAAATAAAAAATAATATGGTTATTGATGATCACCGAAAATTAAGCGATATATTTCTAAATCAGCAAAATTTTGATTTTATTTCGATTTATTTTAGCAAAGCATGTTGGAAATTAATTAAAAATATTTTAGAAACAAAGGTTAAACATTGTACTTGTTCTGTTTGCTGCTCTTTATGCTTAGAAAATTCGATAGAATGTGATAATTGTTTTTTTTGGTATCATTTCGATTGCGTCAAATGTAATACTTATTATAAATCAGGTAAAGCTAAAAGTTGGTCATGTGCTAAATTTGGTTTTAATTGTCAAAGTAACTAGTATCTAGATATTAAAGCTTTCTGACTATATTTTATAATTATATTTATCTTATTAATAAATTTTTTATTCTTAATTTTTTCATTATTTCCGTCAGTTCCGCATAGTATTTCCGCAAAATTTTTTTTTCATACTAAAAGATGGAAATTCCGTATTTTAGTATTTAATATTGCGGAATATGGTCAAGAAATTTGTGCGGAAAATGGGCTGCGGAATTCCGCTTTCCGCAGTTCCGTTTCCGCATTTTAGTGATAGCCAGTATTATTATAGATTTTTTATTAACTAACGATTACGGGTCTTATATTAAATTAAATAATTTATTACTTTTATTATTTAATAGTCAATAGAAGAAGAGCAAGCAATTTGTAAAAAAAAATAAACAAGAACAGACCAATCCAACAAAGTTTTTTTTTGAAAATTTTGAGCTAAAATAAAAATATATGTTTAACTAAAAAAAAATTAAGCTTCGTGAGTCTTCACAAAATTTATTCTTGCATTATTTGAATTAAATTATTATTAGAATTCATAATTATCTCTATAGAAACTTGCAGTATTGTCTTGTTTGTTTTTTTTTTGATTGGTTTAAGTAGGCTAATTACAAAATTGGTAATACGATAATTTTTAAGACAAATTAAGAAATAAAAATAAGATATTTACATAAAAAATCTTATAAAACTTTTTTCTTGATAAACAAAGAATTAAAAAGAATCTTATGCAATATTTTGCCAAGATGTTTTAGTTAAATTCTTTTCAAGTTTGTATAAGAACCTTATTAAGATTTTTATTTAAGATTATTTTAGATTTTCTAAAAAAATAAATATTTTCTGTATTTTTATTAGATTCTTAAAAGATTTGAAAAAATAAATATCTCATGGGTGGTTTAAGACTGACAAAAAGGCTTCTTTTTTCTATTAAAAATCAGTATATTACAAAGTATATTTGAATCAAAAGAAGACTTTAATATTACATATATGACATTAATCATAAATACTTTTCACTCAAGTCTATAAATTGATCAGACTTGAAATTTTCAAACTAACTTTAATACCACTATTATAAGTTTACCACAAAAAAGAATTGGTTTAATGAAAATTAAGCCAAAAATAATGCAAAAAAATATCTAAAGTTAAAACCAACATAATTCAAAGAATTAATTAATTCAGAATTAATTTTGGGCTAAGTGAAGTTTATTTAAATTCACTCATTTCAATTCAGATTAACTTGAATAACTTTTTTTCTTGATGAGATAAAATCGTTCTGCAAAATGTAACATATTGTAACAACTTTGCTACACTTATCATACCTATCTTTTAAAACTCTCTTTGACCATATGGAAAAGGAGCCCATATGCATACAATCGCAGAGTTTTAGCAGACAGAAAATTTGATCCCCGATTTTGTGAACACCTATTTTATGAATTTTCGAAATTATGTACTAAAAAAGAAACATAATTATGTATGGGAATCAATACATACGCATGCTTTTATTTTTCGTTTTTATGTACTAAATTTGCGTTTACAATTGAATTCACAAAATCGTGGATACACTGTGTTTTAGAGCTATGACAATTTCGAACAGGAGCGAAAAAGATATGAACCAAAGTTCTTGTTCAACTAATAAACTTTATGACCAATATAAATCTTTATTTTTAGAATTCTATGATGATGAAACTAAACCATAATATGGTTGATTCTTTAAAAAAATGCATTGGAGATGTAAATATATTTATTAATAATAATAATAATAATAATAACTATGGAACTGATTTAATAAAAATTTAATTTTGACAATTTTAGAAAATTAAGTTAAATATTTTTAATAGCTTTTGTAAAATTTTTTCATTTTTCAACATACAACATATTGAACTTACCTGCCATTAAAAACCCACCCATTCGCCATTATTCAAAAAATATAATATTAATTTTAAACTCTAACTTCATTTAAACTCTAGACTCTTTTTGTTAATGTTAACAAAAAAGATTAGCCATTCATATTTAAAAAAATAGTTTATAAAAAGGTTAAATTTATATTTTATTTAATATGAAAAATAATCGAAAAATATCATCAATATGATTTTTTAATAAATAAATATAAAAAACTAATAGTAGAATATTCAAAATTAATTATTAATCAAAATCTTTGTATGTACTTTTTTTTCTTTTTTTTTATTTTAACTAGAAATTAGATTAATTACATATTAATATACAAATGGATCCATCAATGTTTCTCGTAAACCAACAGCAATATTATCATCATCAAATGCCTCAGCAAATTATAACAAGTCATGATATGAATAATCAAGTAAAAATTATTTTAACAATATTACGAATTACGAAGAAAAAACAATTTTTTTTTTTTAAAATAGATTTCTAAAGCAAAAAAACCTAAAGGACGTATGTCTAATTATACATTTTTTGTGCAAATGTGTCGAGAAGAACATAGAAAAAAACATCCAAGTGAAAATGTTAATTTTACTGAATTTTCAAAAAAATGTGCTGAAAGATGGAAACAAATGAGCGAATCGGAGAAAAAACGTTTTGGAGATATGGCGGAGAAAGATAAGCAAAGATATGATAAAGAAATGGCCAATTATACTCCACCAGCTGGAGACGCTGGCGGTCGTAAGAAAAAGAAGAAGAAGGATCCAAATGCACCAAAAAGAGCTCTATCTGCTTTTTTTCTATTTTGTGCTGACGAAAGACCATCAGTAAAAGCCATATATCCTCAATATTCAGTAGGTGAAACTGCCAAAGAATTAGGTGAAAGATGGAATAAGGTTACTCCAGAAGTTAAAGCCAAATATGAAGCCAAAGCTGCACAAGATAAATCACGATATCAGCAAGATATGTTAAATTATAAAAATATTCAAAAAAATGGTATGCTTCTATCGAATGATGTTTACGAAGAAGAAGACCTTGAAGAAGAAGATTAAAAAATAATTTCAAAGATCTTATTGTTTATTATTAATATTTTTTAAATATTTTAAATTGAATTTTATATTAAATAATAAAAAACTTATTGTAAATAAAAACAGTTTTAAAATTTATTTATTTATTATTTTTTTTAATTTTGTTGTCTGATTGAATCTAATATTTTCAATAATTCTATGAATAAATTGATTATATCTAAATAAAGATTTATAACCCCGACTATATATTCCTCTGGGCTAAGTTGCTTCATAATCATTTGTGTATCATAAACTATGAATGCAGAAAATAAGAAAGCTCCAAAAATTGCCATCGCTGTATGTAAAAAGTTATTTGGAAAAAAAACCTTTTTTTATTAATTTTTTGTAACTAAAAATATTTATCTTTTTCTTTTATTTAATTTGTTTTACTTGAATTAAACCACCAAAAATTAATAACAATAATAATGTAGATAATAAAGCACTAGATACTTTAAAATCTCTTTTGGTTTGAAATGTATATACTGTTAAAAAAATTACTATTAATGTTGTCAAACAAAATGCTTGTATAACCGTCCAAGACGAGTAAAACGAAGCAATTAAACCAACTGTTATTGATTCAAGAAAAGTCTTGAAAAATTTAAATTAATTACTAATCCTAATTTTGATTTAGTTTATAAAAATAAAAAAAAAAATACAAAAGTTCCTAATAGATAATAATTCACAGGGTATTGAGTTCTTTTAGCCATCAATACTATTAATACTAAAATTGTACAAACCAAATTTCCCATTAACAACCACGAGCTAATTATTAAGTTTATAAAGTTAAAATTCTTTAATCATTAAGCTTAATTTTTTCTTTTTTACTTGTTTACAAGAATTTCATTTAAATCAAAACTCATAATTAATGTGCCGATAATTGTTGAAAAAGCTAATTGAACGGATAATATGCCATATACCTTTCTTAGAAAACCTAGTCTAATAGTTACATCTGATTGAGCAACGTTTGATCCATACATAAAATCTTCCACAATTGATGGTTCTCTTAAACTATTTAAATCATTTTGCTTTTGAGTTAGCATTTTTGTTGTTGTTGTTTTAATTTAGAAATATTTTTAAAATGAAAAATTAAAAAAATTTTAAACATAAATTATTAAGAAATATTTTTTATGTTAAAATAACTAAAATTTTATTGCGAAATTTAGTTAAAACTTAAAAAATTAATAATTTCTTTAACATAATAGTTAATTTAAGCAAAAATAAAAAAAAAAAATTAAAAACAATTTTTATTTTTAAAATTGTGTTGAATTTTAAAAGCAAAAATTTTAAAAATTATTATGAATAATATTCTTATATTCATTTTGGGCAGTTGGTGATAAATCGCTAAATTTGCTATTTCCTTTTACATTTTTATTTAAGTATTCCTTTTTGGTTAAAATTTCTCTTTTTTGATAAACCTCCGGCTTATTTGCGAACGCTTCTGTTACATTTGAATAGTTAACTTTATCTTGCCTTGAATTGTATTTTTTTTTATGGTTATTAGAATGTTTTGGTATTAATACTTCCTCAAAGTCGTCTAATATTTCTCCTTGATAAGAATCATACCAATCAAATGCTTGCCGATGAAAAACATAAGTCCGAGTCAAACCTCTATGAACAATATTATCTCCTAAGACTGGTATAAAACGATCTTTATTTTTACATACATAAGACTTAATTGGACTCGAACTTCGATTACGTTTGTAATATTTATTTTCATAGTACAAATCATCAGTAAATATATCTTCTTTATTTATTCTAACTCTTTTTTCTAAAAATTTTGAATCCATTTTTTACTTTCAATTTATTTTTTCAAAAAATATTTTAAATAATAAAAATTTAAAATTTTTTTTCAATTTCAATTTAAATACAAATTAAAAAAAATTTTGTGAATGTTTAAAATTTTGTTTTTATTCAACAAGAATATAATTGATTTTATCAATTTAATTATACTAAGAAAATAAAAAAAACAATTTGGAAAACTATTCATTTTCTATTTTTATGAAATGGTTGAGTAATTTATAGTAATTTGACATTTGAACAAAATTAAATTTATTAACAATTGGATTTGAATTTTGTTGAAATTTTTATTTATATATATATTTTAAGCTACTAGGTTATTGGATTTGAGTATTAAAAATATATATAACAAACATATCATATTTATTTTTTAAAAAAAAACAAATTTAAAATAAATTTTGCATTTTGAATCAGAAAAATTATGATGCTCTTTTTGAAATTTTTTAGTTGAAATATTATAATTTGAAATTTTGAATGCAAACTTCTTTAGCTTTTTTTTTTTTTTTCTTATTTATACAATCTAATTCTAATTTTAGGAATAAATTATTGATAAAATGAAAAAAAATATACTAAATCAAATTATTTTCTGTTACACCATTTTTAATTTTTTTTGCTTATGTATTTTTAAGTAAACCGAAAATGGGCGTGCAAGTTTTACATACTAAAAATTATAATATTTCAGAATCCTTCTGTGCTTATCTAATTTCTTTTTCCTAACTATGATTAATAGAAAAAAAAAAAGAAGTTTTAAAAAAAAACAATTATGAAATTCTGATTCATTTGAATTTATTTATTTCTTTTGAATTTCTTTGTTAATTTTTAAGCAAAAATGGCAGAGTATTTAAAAGAATATACAAATTTATCAAAAAATAATCAAATTGTAGATAAATTTTTAAGCCTAAAACGTGAAGCATTTTCAAACTTGGATCAAGCTCTAAATTTTGATTCGAATAATAACTCAAATGAATTAAAAGAGAATGAAATAAAAATCAAATTGTATGAAAAATGTTCAAAACTTATTGAAAGCGCATTAAATTTTTATACAGAAAATAAAAAAATAAGGGTATTAGATGATTTATCTAAAAATTATAATGAATTATTATCAATCAAGAAACAAACTGATGAGCGCCTTGTTTTTTTAAAAAACAAAAACTCTTTTTTTGAAGAATTTTTAAATTTGGAAGAAGAAATTCTCAACTCGGATAATGATTATTTAATTATAGACGCGAACGAAGAAAAGCCTGATAATAACTTGAAAAACTATGCCAAAGCTGATGAAATTTTACGAATAGAAGATGGTGTACAAATTTTCTATATTTCGAACAATGGCACTGTTACAACACCATCGCCACCAACAAGTTTAAGTGTTTATAGTTTTGAAAATGGTGAAGAGAGTAAAAAATTGACTGGTTTTATTCAAGTTGGATCATGGTTGTATCCTTTGATTCCAAATGAATCGCCAGGAATGAAAACCAACTTCAATGCTTTTATATTTCCCAATAATACAAATAATGATCAAGAATCTATTTTTACATTTGTCGGGTTAACGTTTTCAGATAAAATTTCAAATAAAGATAAAAAGTTTTTCGAAGAAATTCTTATTAGTTACAATTCATTGATATATCAAGATAAAAATGAATCATCAAATGCGATTAAAAATTCTGTTTTAGATTCAAATGAACAAAATATATCCAAAAATAATGAAAATGAAACAAATGCTGATGTTCAGTCTTGGAATGCTGAAGGAATAGCTCAAAAAATATTAGACGGTGCACATAAATTAACAAGAGGTGTTTCAACTACTACTGATTTTGCCAATAAACACATGAAAAAAGGTGGCGAAAAAATAAAAGCAAATCTGGATCCAAACACAGAACCCTTAAATATAGATCCTAAGATGAAAAGTTTATTTCAAAATTTGCAAAATGGTACACATGTTACAGTTCGTGTTAGTAATTATTTTTTAAATAAATTAACATCCATAGCAAACAGCACAGCAAAAATAGTTTCACCCCATATTAAGCAAGGTTCTACAGCTATATTGGCAAAATCTGGCTTAGTCGGTAATAAATCAAATGCTAAAAATTATGTTGATAACGCATGCACATTAGCACATAGTTCGATGCAAGGATTTGGCTTAGTTTATGATTCTTTAGAGCAAGCCGCCAAAATATTAGGAAAAAGTTTTACAGAACAAACAGTTGATATAGTTGAGCATAAATATGGCTCAGATGCTGCTAAAATAACCCAAAATGGAATGTACAGCATTGGAAATGTGGCTGTGTCAGTAAATAATTTTAAAAATTTTAAAATAGTAAGAACTTTAGCCAAAGAAACAGCCAAAGAAGCAATTAGCAGCTCTAAATTAAAAAATAGCAATGATAAATGATCTCTTAAAACAAAATCTTATTTATTTCATTTGAATAGAATATGTTAAGCTTGAACATATTCTATTGTTATTATTATATAAATATTTTTTTTGCATTTTCATTATTATGCTTTGCTTTTTTAATTTTATAATAAATTTTTATTTTATTTTATTAATTTTATTTTTAAATGTCATCCGTAATATGGTGATTAATTAAGATTTAAAATATTTATTAATTTTTTTTATTAAATGCTTTTTTGTTTAGTAGCATTTTATTTTATTAAAAATGAGTTATTACAGAGGTAGAATGTCCTCATCTTGCTCAATGAAGTAAAAATTCAAATTAAAAATATTGTTTTTGATTTAATTTAATTTTTCAAAAAAAAAGAAGTGAAGATAGTGATAATGACTTTGATTTAGACGATGGTGCTAGTTTAACAAATAGTAGCTCGAATTTTTCTCAATTGAATTCATACGCATCATCTTCAAATTATTCATTGAACGATAAACGTCGATCGAGAAATCAAAATGAAAAAAAAAGAAGAGACCAATTCAATTTATTAATCCAGGAATTAGGAAATTTATTAAATCATCCAAGAAAAATAGACAAAGCAACAGTTCTAAATGAAACCTTATTTTTTTTTCGTAACTATAATGACAAACCTTTATACAGTAAAGAAATTGAGTTTAAGTATAAACCATTTTTCTTACAAAATGATGAATTTATGAGGTTTATGATAGAAGTAAAATTTTTATAAAAAAAAAAAAAGAAAAATTTATTAATTTAAGCTTATTAAATATTAAAAAGTTTCAAAATGCTTTTTGCTTAGTATTTGATTTGAATGGTCAAATTAAATATGTGTCTGATGATATTATGCACTTATTAGGACATTATCCAAAAAATCTTCAAAATTGTTCATTATACGATTTTGTTGATGAAAAGAGCTCCAAACAAATACGTAATTTTCTTAAGCGTAAATTTTCACCATTGGACACAATTTGTTTCGATTGCAAATTCAAAAAATCAAATGCTACAATTGAATCATATGAACCTATTAGAATTAAAGGATTTTTTAAAAAAACTCCTAATTCAAGTATTATTATTATTGTTTAATACTAATTAAATCTGAATGAAATAAAAATAAATATTTTATTTCATTTAAGTTGAATCAGTCGGACATTTTAATACAATTGCCAAGTTGGATTCTTTCATGCGTATAAACGAATTATATCCAAGAGATAATAATAAAAGAGAATTTACAACTGAATTTTCAATGGACCTAAAATATACTAGCTTAGATTCTAAAGCAACTGAAATAATAGGATATAGTCCAATTGAAATATTAGGCACATGTGGCTACGACTATTGCCATCATGATGATATAGAAAAGTTAATTGATTGTCATAAAAAACTTCTTCAAAACGGAGCTGTGCCTTTAATAGCGTACAGATTTAGAACAAAGGGTCAACAATGGCTATGGATACAATCTAGATTTCAAATATTATATCATCAATTAATAATGAAGCCATATGCTATAATGGCTAATAATCATATTATAAGCCTTAATGAAATGATTGAGTCAAAAGATTTAATAGATAACTCGGATATGAATAAATTTAACAATACCAATTTAACAACAACAACAACAAATACATCTTCTTCATCTGATTATTTAATTATAGATATTAAAGCAGATAACAATAATAAAATTTGGCAAAATCAATTAAGAGATTCAGATAGAATAAATATAAACCAATCTCAGCAACAGAAATTTCAATATTCACCAACACAGATTGAACCTATATCATCTAATTGTAAACAACAATACATGCAATTATCTGTTCAACAGCAAAATTTACAATATCCGAATCAAAACAAACTCGGCTCAAATATGGTTCAACAAGCGGCTAAAGCAGATAAACATATTGATGAAAGTCTTGGTGTAAAATTTAAAAAATTTAAAAAAATTTTTATTAATAATATTTTTTTATTTAAAAATTTTTAATTATAGAGCATATTTTTAAGAAGCTTTAATGATATTGAATACAGAAATTATGTGCTAAGTCAGTTCAAATTAAAAAAACAAAAGATTGAGAATACAATCAAAAAACATCAAGATGAACTTAAAATTCTAGAAGAAACAATGGACAATATTAGTGATGGTAAAAATTATTAAAATTAATATTTTGATTAATTTTCTTAATACTAATGTTAAAACTCAAAAAAAAAAAAAAAAAGAAAAAAAATTGGCCAGCTGGGTTATGAAATTTCAAAGACAAGAATATAATAATAATTTATATAAAAACATTCAAAATAATTCTATTAGGAATGATCAACAGCAACAGCAACAGCAAAAAAACCAAACATATCACCACCAACAAACTGGAATAATTCAACAACAATTGTTAGTATCTGGTAATAATAACACATCACAGTATGTAATCGATACTAATCTTAATCATAATAATACAAGTCCTAACAAAGTTACTAATATGAACCTTCAAAAAACAAATAAATTAATTAAAACAGAATATTACGACAATAATAATGATGAAAATAATAATAAAATTATTATAGAAGAAAATATTTATAATAATAGACTAGAAAAAACAAAAAATTGCCTAAATGAGTCAAACACAGGTGCAAATAAAATTTTAAAAAGAGATTTTAATAGTCAACCAACATTAAATGAAGAATCAGAATTGGTGGGACAATTAATCAATTTACAAAATTTATTACCAAACACATTGAATTCAAACATTAGTAATAATAATAATAATAATAATAATAATATTAATGATAATAGCAATAAAAATAATAATATTAGCATAAATAACAATAACGTGAATCAAATTGAAGCAAATATGAAAAAAAATTCCAATTCAGCTTTGAATGGTATTGATATAGAAGACTTCAACTCTGAAATGATGGAAAAACTATTTAATAATTATACATTTGATTCTTTTTCTTCACAATAAGCAATTTTTTAGATATATTAAATGTTTAGGTAAAATTTATTCTATATTTTTGTTTTTGGTTATATTTATTATAATTTTTTTAAATTTAAAAAATTTTATTGTAAATACATATTTTTTAAAACAAAAAAAAAAAAAAATTTAAGTTTTTTTGTGAAAACAAATTTAACTATTATTTAGAAATAAATTTTTAATTCCAAATTTTAATTAATTAATAAAATAATTTAATTTTATGTAATTTTTCTTTTTTTATATATAAATTTTTTGATCAAAATTTGCATCGAACTGATTTAGTAATCAGTTCGTGTTAAACCTTACATACTCAAATTTTATTGCGACAAATAAATTAAATAATAGTTCTTTTTTTTTTTATTTAATTTGAGGATAGATTTTTATAAATTACATAATTATTAATGTCATATGATTTTGTAAATATAAAAATCAGATCAACTTTAAAAATTTTTCTATTTAGATAAAATGAAGCTAAAAATTTTGAATTTTCTAGTCGTTTCGTTTTTTATTTTAAATACGATTGAATGTAAATTCAATTTAAAAAAGTTGCTGAACAATATAGATAGACATTTTTTAAATAAAAATTCTGACAATCAAAACAACAATGTACAAAGCAATAATTTAAAATTTAGTATTCAAAATTGTGGTCCATCATCTGACCCTTTCAAAGTGAATAGTCTATCATTGAAACCAGATCCATTGAAAATACCTGGTAATATAACTTTTGATGGTGAAGCTGCTTTAACTGAGAATATTAATTCTCCATTAATAGTAATTTAATTTAATACATGATTACTATTAAATAAAAATTATTAAGTAATTCAATAATTTTTTATAAAATAAAGATGGTTTTAAAATTAATCAAAATAGTTGGTCCATTCAAGGTAGAGATACCATGTATAGATAATTTCGGTAGTTGTACTTATAATGATGTATGTTCAATCCTTCCATCTCCAGATGATTGTCCTCCATTTTTCAAGTTACATTCAATTCCATGCTCTTGCCCGTTTCCATCAGGTAATTATGTAGCTGAAAATGTTCAAATACAAATTGATTTAGCACAAAAAGTACCGCCTGGTGAATATAATATACTTGCTAATTTTCAAAACAAAGAACTTGGACATGTCGGATGTGTTGAGATTGATTTAAAAATTTCTAATTAAACTAGATGATAAGAGATGAACAATTTCTTAAAGATTTAATTTTTTTATAATAAAATAAGAAACAATTATTAACTTTATAAATATTTGAGTTTGATTATAATACTCAACTTTTTAATTGTTACGAAACGGGGTAATAATTTCTTTTATTTTATAAATGAGACTGGAGTGATTTTGGGTTGAGAAAATTTTAAAATAAAAAAAAACTGAAATAATCATGAAAATGGAAAAAATATTTTCCAAAGAGCATACCAAAGAATTTATTTATAGAAGCATACGTATATATTAAACAACTTTGATCTCGATTAATTTTATAAAACTTTTTGATTTTTCTAAAATTTTATATACCTAATATAATCAATGGGGTATTTGGAAGGGTTGGTTGGTTATAAAAATTTGTACCTAATCAATTTATTTATTTGGTTAAGTCTTAATTAAAGTCCAAATTGGCGTCATGCATTGAATTTTTTTAATATCTCGTGGTTAAGGCAAAAAATTAAATTTTTTAAATTATTTAAAATATTTTTATTATATCATTATTTATTAAAAAAGCAATTTTGAGGTTATTTTATACCATCTTTCACTTTTTATCAGCTTTTTTAAACAATCTTCTAAAGATATTAAACTATTACTATTTTATGATTTAATTTAAGAATATTAATGTCATTTAATCATATATATATATGTATAATATTTATTCCCTTTTTAATCAAATTATTACAAAATTTATTTTTGTTTGACTTTAGAAAATAAAAAAGGAATGTATTTTAATAAAATATTTATTGAAAAATAAAAAAAATTAAAGACTTGAGTCTTTAAGTGACTAAAATTTAAGTAAATAAATTAAAAATTGACTTTAATTCATTACATAATCTATCCCTGTTAATTTATTTCCCTTGGTAATTCAAAAATTGAGACTAGTATTAAAAGAGTATAATTAAAAATTCAAAAACCAAGACTATTACAGTATACTGTATTTATGAATAAAAATAAATATTTGAAATATGAAACAAAATTATTGTTTTTATTTTTAATTGATTTTTATAATTAAATATAATAATTATTAAAAAAAAATGATTTTTTTCAAATAAAAAATTAAATTAATATAAATTAATAAAAAAAACTCAGTTATCTTTACAACGAAATTTCTTAAATCTTTTTAAGGCTGATTTTTTTTTGGTACATGTATGCCATTTTTTTTCCTACACTTCTTTAGCTTGTCAGGATCGTTATTGTATTTATAACATTTGTAATATTTATTCATACAAACTTTGTAATAACTTGTATTTCTATATATATAACATTTTTTAAATTTATTATTATTTTGATTTACATTTAAAAGTGATTCTTCATAATCATTAAGATTATTTGTGTTTAGATCTGTAGTTTTTGTTATATTTATAAAATTAAAATAGTCGTTACATAACTTTGGAATATTTGGTAAATAATTATTATTATTATTGTTATTATTATTGTTATTGTAATTGGTATTTGCATCAATTTTTTCTATATTTCTATTAAAATCATATAAATTTTGATAAAAAGATATTTTTTGAAATATCATTTCATCTAATAAATAATCTTTACATAACAATTTAGTTTTATCGATTAAATTTTGTTCTCGATTATCATGATTAAATGTTTTTTTGGTAATAAATGACATTTTATTTGTAGAAGTTAAGGTAGAAATTGTTTTTGTTTTTGAAGTAAAAGTATGCATAAAAATTTTATTTATTTTAGTAGTAGATGTTGTAGATATTTGATTATTATTATTATTATTATTAGTCAATAAACTTGTTTGACATGCTCGAAAAAACTTTTGTAATTCGGGAGAAAAGCCACTTGTTATGTTCAAATTGTTTTTGCACTCATCATTTAAATGCGCATTTGAATTTAAAAAATGAGATGAAGATTTTTTTTTATTTATTACTAATTTTTTGTTTAATAATTGGTCGTCGTTCGATTTTGGATGAATTAAAACATTTATTTTACAATTTTTATTTATAATTAAGTTTAAATCGTAAACAGCTGAAACTATTCTTGGCCAATTGTTGAACCAAAGACAAGACATTGATTCATAATCCTAATTAATAAAAAAGTAAATTTAAATAATTTTAAATAAAATAATTTGTTTGTCTATTTTTTATATAATTACTGAAGAGTATATTTCGCCGTGTTTATTAATGCACAAAAATTTATTTGCCATAACAAATTTTATATAATAAGCACCCAGTAGTGCTTTATTATTAGCCAATTGTTTATCTGTAATATCAACTCTGTACCATATAGCTAATTTATAATAAATAATAAATAGAAAATTTACATTAAGAAAATGAAATTTAGAATTACTTTCTAAATTAAATTCTTTTCCACCATAAGTTAAACCATCTTGATTCATGGCTAATCTACAATAACCATTACAAGTAGATATTAGAGATTTTAGCTTTCTCATTTTAGCTTGTACATCTGATTGAATTATTCTAGAATCACATTGATTTCTTAATCCAATATTAGTTACTCTATCAATAAATAAAAAAACATTTTTTCTAAATTCTAGCTGCTGTTGTTGATACATTAAATTGGTATATGATGTTTCTAATATGATTTTTTCCAATAAATCATTATTATTTTGTAGATTTGAATTTGTACTAGATGTTTTTAAACTTTGATTTTTGATTATTAAAATAATAAATAAAATTTTTATGAACATTTTTCATATGTTTTTTTATTTTTTTTGTTTTTTTTTTAATTTCTTTTATAATTATTAAATTAATTCTTTTTTTTTTTTATTTCGGAATATATTTAATTTAAATTTTTTTTTATAATTTCATCTTATAATTAATATTAATTTAATTTTTTTGTTTTTTAAATTTTAAATTATTTATTTTTAATAAAAAAAAAAAACAAAATAAAAAATGACATTAATAAAAAAATTTAAAATTTTATTAAAATTATAGAATCAATAAAAGGCCAAATTTTTTATGTTTTTTTATGTTTTTTTAAATTATTTTAAAAATCAATATTTTTTAAATTATTTAACTTAATAAATATTGAAAAAAAAATTTAATTTTAAAAATTTAAATTTTTAAAAAAAGTCGCAAGTATTTTATTTATTAAAAAAATTTTATAGATAATAATTAATTTTTTTAATGTTTCAATAAAATGAACTCATAAAAAAAAATATATATATATATAATATAAAAATAATGTTCATAAATTTTAAGAATGAAAATATTGGTTCAGAAATAATATAAAATTTCGTTAAATAAAATAAATGACACCAAATGATATAAAATTGTATCTCTATTAGAAATAAAATTTAATTAATACTCATATAAATATTACAACAAGAAAAAATCTTAAATTTCTTTTTTTGCTCTTTTCAAAAGTATTTTTTGTTTTTTAATTGACAAAATATTTCATCATCATCATCATCATCTTTTCTGAGTCAATGGCCAATGAACAATATTTGAAATTTCTTTTTTTTTTTTTTTTCTAAATAAAAAACCGAACGCCTAAATGTGTTTTATAAATGTATTAAATTAATAATAATATATTTTTCTAAATTTTTTTAATCTCTCAAAAGATTTAATTTTTTAATTAAAAAAAAAAAAAAATCTAGTCGTTTTTAAACAAAAGCGCTCAATCTTTCTTTATATAGCACGGTTCTAGTGAGTTTTTTGTATTAAAATTTAAAATCTATTAACAATTAATAACATAAAAAAAATTATAAAAAAAAAAAAAAAAAAGACGGTAAAAACAGATTCAAGAAAAATTAAAATGTTCTCTTATAACCATTTGAAAAAATAGTTTTGAAATTTATTAGAATTGATTGTTGACGTACAGATATGTTTAAAAATTATCGTTTTTGAAATTTTTTAAATTTGGATATGTATTAATATTTATTGAAAAAATATCAAAAATATCTACTCAGACATTGGTTACTAGTGCAGCTTAAAATTTTCCTGATATGACTCTATTGAGAAATAAAAAAACTATAAATACATACAAGTGTATATTAATTAAAAAATGACATAAAAATAAAAACCTTATTTATTGTTGCAAATGCTTTGAATAAATAGTATAATAAAACTAGCAAGTGCAGTTTTATAAAAAAAAAGATAAAATAAAGCACTCAGTTGAATAATTGTAATGATATTGTAGTAGTAGTAGTAGTAGTAGTAGTAGTAGAATATAACAAAAAAAATAAAAAGAAAAAATTGGTATTAAAAAAATACGCTTTACAAATTTAAATTTTTTATCTTAATTTGAACACACACATATATTTATACTTCAAATAAGTCATAAAAAGATAATTATTATTAGTAGGAGGATTATAAAGTATTTATATGTAAAAATTTGCATTTTTAGTAAACTCGATTTTAAAAGAAATAAATATGGTTTTTGATTTAAATTAATTAAGATTTATTAATTGATTTTTTGACAAAATATAATAATAAAATAAAACAAACAAATTAGGCGTAATTTCAAACTTTTGTTTTTTTAAAAAAAGCTAACTTGAATTTTTTTTAATATTAAGCTCTAAGAATTAAAATAAAATAAAAAAAAAAAAAACCTACACTTTTAGATTAAAAAATGAGTTAAAAATTTAGTTTTTTTTTTAAATGTTTTCATATTGTACTTTCAAAGGTAAGTTCCGGAGGGTTGGTTCCAATTTTTCTGATAAGCTCAATAAATATCTCGACAATAATTCTAAATTTGATTAAAATTAAAAACAAATTGAGAATCGAAAATTTTTGAGTAGGTTTATCTTATTACAGTTATTTTTTTTTGAAAAATTAAATTTTTTTTTTTTAAATAAAAATTCATATTACTAAAACTAATAATTTGGATTTTTTTAATATTTTGTTTTACTTTAATAAATAATTGATCAAATTTTAACATATTGCAAACTTAAAATTTCTTCAACATCTACAATATTTACTTTCTAATTTAATAATTGTTACTTTTTTATATATAATAAAAATCTGATCAATAAATTAAAAAAAAAAAAATTTTTTTTTATAAAATATATGTACTTTTTATGTAGGAGAAAAATTGATTTTTTTTTTTTATTTTAAATTTTAAAAAACAAATGAAAACCTACTCATTTATATCTGCTGCTAAATAAAAAACACATATATTTCCTTTAATAAGTGAATTTTATTTTTAAGTGCATTTTTTTTTTTAATTTTTTTATACTCTTCGGTTCTCCTTGGCGAATTTCAATATTTCTATTTTAATTTAAAAATAAAAATGAATGATAAATACCAACCAACATGAAAAAAAGATTTTGCTTTAAAAATTAATTTTCTTAACGTCACTTTTTTAATACAATTCAATTATTCAATTATAGAAAAAAAAAATACCACTGAAACTTTTTTATTAAATAAAATTGGAAAAAAATGAAAAAACATCCGAAAATATTAAATTAAATTAAAAAAAATTTTGATCTACGTAATTCAGTAATCTAGCACTATAAAGATGCATTTTTTATTATTTTTTATTTTTTTAAAAATTGGAACCGATATTTATTAATATATTAATTGAATTAAATATTAGATCAAATTATTTTTATTTAATTTCAAATTTTTTGGTCTAGAAAATTTTCTTTAAGTGCTTTAAAAAAGAAGCATCATGTAATCAAGATTTTATTAAATTTAATGTTTTCTTAAATAATATTTTAAAATAGTATTTAAATTAGAATCTTTTGGCAAATGTTTATGATTTTTTTCGCTTCTAAGAATCATTAACTCATCTATCCATTTTTTAACATTTTCTTCAAATTCAAACTTTTGCATATTATTATAGAATTCACTTAGATCAACATTATTCAAAAGCTCATATTCATACGCTTGTAAATACATATCGAATAGATCTAGACTTTTGACAAATTTAGCCTCTGGAGAAACATGTAATGAATATTCATTAAATAAATCTTGTAAATGACTTTTATTTTTATCTATTAAACCGATTAAAGTTTCAAATGCTGACTTTATAATAATAAAATTTTTTCAAATGAAATTTCATATTTTTTTTTTTTTACTTTTTCTAATTTTAATTTTTCTTCTTTATTTATATTATCTTGTGGTGTCAAATCTCCAACAATAGATTCGGATAAATCATGTATTAGACACATTTCCATGCATCTAAATTTGAAATTAACTTTTTAAATATCAAATATAATATTATTTATCTCATAGTAAAATTAAAACTTTATTCGATCCAAATTATTTGGTGCTAAATAGCACATCATTGTCATGCGATACATATGGTCAGCAATACTCTCTGGTTCTTTAATTCCTCTTAAAACCCAACCTGATCGAAATGTTCTCTAAAAAAATATTTTATAAATATGTAGTACTGAGTGAGTATTTTTGTAAAAATTTTACTTTTGCTTGGCCAAGGTAAAAAAAAAAGCTAAGATTTCCACTCATTAGATTATTTTCCATACTAAAAAAGTTTTATTTATTAAATTTTTTTTTTTTTTTTAATTTTTAAGACCGAGATTAAAGCAGTCTTATTCGATAAATTCAAAAAAATTTTCATATTCTAATTTTCATTTGATTAAAAATTGTAAAATCACCACATATATAATATGATATGAAGCAAGTTGTTAATTTTTATTTTAAAATTATTTGAATTTTTTTAAATATTTCATTCAATAATATAATTTACCAGGCTTAATAGCATTTATTATATTAACAATTTTAATTTTAATTGCTGAAATCGGTCTCGCAACTTAGAATAAAATTTAAGAGCCCGAAATCTGGTTTTTACTTGGCTTATTTTAGCTAACCTAAGAATTATCAAGTCGTGAAAAAATAATTGATTTTTATTTATAATTGTAGATGATAATTGATGTTTATTTGTTCTTTTGATAAGGCTAAAATGATAAATTGAACTAAAAGCATTAATTTTTAATTTTTAAAATTTGCAAGATTTTTTTTTTTTGAATTTTTATTTAATTTTCAAAAATATTTATTTGATTATGTTTTAATTTGTAAACTGAATGCAAACTGATGTCGCTAAAAAAGCACATATAACTACATGTCATTTGTCTCATTTTAGTCAACAAAATTAAATATGTTTTTCAAAAAATATCTCTTGTTAAACAATTAAAAAAATTAATACCAGAAACACAAAGATAATGATTGTAAGGCTTTGGCTTAAAAAATCTTTTAAAAGTATCTAAAAGGGTAGTTATACTTCGAAATATAGAAATTAAATACAAACTTGCAGTAAAAACTTGAATAAAGATTTTAGCATTTTAGACATGTGTTTTGTAAAATATGATAAAAACAATTCAAGAACTTAAACCTCGATCAGATATTTTATGAAGTATTAGATATAGCAAAAGTTAAAGAAATGTTAAAGCTACCTGTCAAAACCAAGTTTTTGCAAACTAATCTTCTGAAAGAAAGAGTTCGCGAAGCTTAAAGTCAAAACCAAATCCAAATCAGACAAACTTAAAAGTAGTCAAAAACAAATTATGACATCATTCTTTTAGCTTCTTGTAACTGATTGTTGATTCGCCTTTTTTTTCGACTCCTACTTAAAAAACTTAAAATGGTCTTTTTTTCTATAGCTTTAAGAGACTGATCATAATTATTAAAATCAATTATTTTGTTGGTTAGGTTTAATCGAATTGTAATAGATTTTCATTTGAAAAAAAAAAATCAAAATTTAAAATAATTATTTGTTTTTTTTTTTTTTTAAAAGAGTGGTATTTCAATATGCAACTAACATTTTAGTTAACCATGTTTTTAAAAAGAATTTTTAGGAGAAAGTGGTTTTTTGGTGAAAAATGTCAAATTTGTTAAAAAAAAGAAAAATTTCAATCAATTGAAACTCGTTTAGATTCAATTTAGTACGTTTTCGTTTTTATAAGTCAATAATTTCATTCATTTTAAAGCTTTTCATTTAAAGCTTTTTCAATCATAACATATTCATACATATTCATAAATTATTCATATAAAATAAATTTGATTAAGAAAGTTATTCGTTTATAGTAAATGAAGGCTTGATTGTTTAAATATTCCTTAAAAGCCTACTTATTAAGTTAATATGATTTAAATCCCCATAATCTACATATGGTATGATTTGGTAAATGAACATTTGCATTAAACTTGTAATCCATAAATAACACTATGTATATAATAAATAATAATGATAAAATTTTCATATTTTTATTTTTACAAATTGAAATCATAAAATTACATTGATTGATTGAGTCTTGCTAGATTTATTTTTGTTATTGGTTGCTAAAGTTTATTATTTTTTAGTTTATTAATAAAAATATCAATTCATCAAGTTAAAGATGTTTAGAAAAGGAATTTCTGATAGAAAAAAAAACTTAAATTCAATTGTATTTTCAAGAGAATACGGTACTAATATCTGCAATACTAATTTGCAATTCTGCAAATTGAAATATTCCTTTATTCAAAGCGTTTGTATTTTTAATATAAAATTATTATATAAAAGCCTTTTTGAAAGCTAAAAAATTATTATTTCAAAAATGAAAATTTTAGTTTTATTATTTTTTGAAAAAAAAAATATTTTCATAATTTCATTGTGTATTTAAAAATAGACATGACGCTAAAATTATTTATTAGAAATTACTTTTCTCATTATAGAGGTTTATTATTCTTTGTATTTTCTAAATTTCTTTTTTGCTTATAATACAATACTTTTTATTTAATATTTTCTCTATTAAAAAATTTAGAATATTCAATAGTAAAACTAAGAAAAATGTCGTTTTCAAACAAATTAAGTATTGATCAATTAGATTTAAATGGTAAACGTGTTCTAATAAGGTATTAAATATATTTACTGTTTATATAAATTTATTATTGAATTTTTGAAGCTTATATAAAATTTTAGAGTTGATTTTAATGTACCTATGAAAGCTGAGAAAATAACAAACAACCAAAGGATAGTTGCTGCTTTACCAACAATAAACTATGCTTTAGAGCATAATGCCAAATCTGTTGTTTTGATGTCTCATTTAGGTCGACCAGATGGTCATGTTAACATGAAATATACATTAAAACCAGTTGCTGATGAAGTATCAAAACTACTTAATAGACCAGTTAGATTTTTAAATGATTGTGTTGGTTCTGAAGTTGAAAGTGTATGTAAAGACCCAGAGTCTGGTAGTGTAATTTTGTTGGAAAATTTAAGATTTCATGTTGAAGAAGAAGGAAAAGGTGTCGATGCACAAGGTAATAAAATTAAAGCAACCAAGGATCAATCAGAGGCGTTCCAAGAATCATTGACAAAACTAGGCGATGTTTACATTAACGACGCGTTTGGTACTGCTCATAGAGCACACAGTTCTATGGTTGGCGTTAAACTTGAAAAAAGAGCTTCTGGATTTTTATTAAAAAAAGAACTTCAATATTTTGCAAAAGCTATTGAAAATCCTGATAGACCATTTTTAGCTATTTTAGGTGGAGCTAAGGTTTCAGACAAAATTCTTTTGATTGAAAATTTATTAGATAAGGTTGATGAAATGATTATTGGAGGAGGTATGGCATTTACTTTTCTTAAAGTAGCACATAATATGAATATCGGGAAATCATTGTACGATGAAGAAGGTTCTAAAATAGTTATGAAAATATTAGAAAAAGCTAATTCGAAAAATGTCAAAATACATTTACCAGTTGATTTCATTACTGCAGAGAAATTTGCAGAAGACGCAAAAACTGGAAAAGCCACTGTTCAATCAGGCATTCAGGATGATTGGTTAGGTTTAGATTGTGGATCTGAAAGTGTTGATTTATTTAAGCAAGCGATTTCAAGAGCCAAATTAATCGTATGGAATGGACCAGTGGGTGTTTTTGAATGGGAAAATTTTGCTAATGGTACAAAGCAAATTATGGATGAAGTTGTGCGTGTAACTAAAGAAAATAATACTACTTCAATAATTGGTGGTGGCGATACTGCAACTTGTTGTGCTAAATGGGATACTGAAGATAAAGTTTCACATGTTTCAACTGGTGGCGGAGCAAGTTTAGAATTATTAGAGGGAAAAATATTACCTGGCGTTGCCGCTTTATCAAACGCTAATTAAAATTAAAATTTTATCTTAATTTTTATTTTATCAAATCTAGTTAGTATTGAATACGCTCAATTAAATAGTATTTAAATATTTAATGTTTTAGACTTTTCAAAGTATTTAAAATAACTTTTGAAATAAAATTTTTATAATTATAAAATGTTTTAAATTTTAACTCATTAAATAAATATTCCTAAAATACAAATGCTCAAAATTTTAACCAAATATAAATCTTATTATCTTTATATTAATAGTTAAAATTTGGGTATAATCTATTGGTTTTAAATGAATAAATTATATACTTGAATTTTATTTGCTTTATTTAAACCTAAACAATAATTTTTTTTAAATTTATTTAAATTGTCAATCATTTTAAAGTAAGTGTTTATAAAATTTTTATAAAGTTGAGAGTTGTTTTGGTAACTAAATTAAATTTTCTTAATATTAAATTTTAAATTTAGGTATAAACGTAAAATTTATTTATTTATTTAATTTAAAATAATAAAATAAAATGCCGGATTTTTTAAATGATAAAAATAGCTTAATCTTAAATAATGGTAAAATAAAATTTCCTGGTCTAATCACAAAAGATGCTGAATATATTCATGTCAAAAACGATTTTGATTCCAAAATTTTAATGGATTGTATAATTAAAAAATGGAATTTACCTAAGCCTCAATTAATTCTAAGTATAGTTGGCTCTAAATGTCAATTTATAATTAAAAATCAAATAAAAAAAGCATTCAAAAGAGGTTTGATTAAAGTAGCTAAATCAACTAATATTTGGCTAATAACTGATGGCTCAAATTCTGGAGTAACTAAATTAGTTGGTGAAACTATTAATGAGAATTCGCAGCTAAAAATAACTGCTATTGGAGTTTTTAACTGGAATACACTAGCTCAAAAAGAAATAATACAAGTTATTTTTTATAATTAATAAAATTATTAATTATTTTATAAATATTTTATAAAGGAAATAAAAAGTAAAAACCAATTTTTATATAGTCATCAAGATATGCCAAAAAATACACAGGAAACTTTCTTAGACCAAAATCATTCTTATTTTATTCTAACTGAGAATAATTCAATTTTGGAAGAAATTAAATTCAGACTTAAATTGGAAAATGAATTTAGAAAAATAGACATAGAACAATTTGAACCTAAAAAGACTTTTTTTTCAAAAAAAGATTATTCTAAACAATATTCAATAAATGAAAATGAGATAGATGATATAGATAAAAAATTTATTACTCCTATAATTCAGATATGTGTAAATGGAAATTATGAAACATTGCTTATCCTAGAAGAGTCATTGAAAAATAAAATTCCAATACTGGTTTTAGCTGGAAGTAAAGGCCTTTCAGATTTAATATCAAATTTGATTTTGTGTGAAAATCCCAAGTTTATATTTAAAAAACATATATATATATTTATATATTTAAATTTTTAAATATTTTTAAAAAGTATTGCAAATTTAGTTGAAGAATCAAAAATATTAATTAGCGAAATTCATAAAGATAATTATGAATTATTTTTTGAAAGTGTTTGTGATTCATTGAAATTTATTCTAAGTATGAAGAAAAATAATTTGATAAATATGTTTCATGTAGATGATGAAGAAGAAACTCAAGATTTAGAATTAGCCATCTTACAAGCATTTTTAAATTGTAAAAATTTAAAAAGTTTTAAAACAAAAAAAATCTAAATTGATTTAATTAATAAGCACAAAAAAATAAATATTTTGAAAATTTGAAATTGGCTTTGCAATGGAATCGAATTGATATAGCTAAAAGTGATATATTGACTGGTGAAGAAGATATTCATGTAGATGAATTAAATAAACTGCTAGAAATAGCTATAATTGAGAATAAACCTGAATTTGTACAACTTTTATTAGAAAATGGTGCAAATGTAGAAAAGTTTTTGACATATGGTCGATTATACTATTTATATAATTCCAAGAATATTCAAAATGAATCTAAAAGAGCGCCAATATTCGAAGTGATTAAATATGAATATAACACCTATGAGAACATGTTTATCACTTTTAAAATGTTAAGAAATTTTTTAAAAAAATATACTTTTGAAGATGGTAAATTTGGTTTCTTACCTTTCGATTTACATTTTTGTTTATCGTTTGATTATGAAATTTTAAAATCAATAAAAAATTATTTGGTAAATAAAAACAGTAAATTTAAATTATTATTCTACAACAAAAAATTTTAAAGGATGAAACCATAACTAAAGAGAATAAATCTTGTTTGATGATTGAAAATGAAGATATAAGCTATATATTCAATAATTTTGTTGATTATCCAACGCTAAATTTGTTTTTATGGGCTTTGATTTATGATCGCGTAGAAATATCAAAAATATTTTGGCATTTAGGCCAGGTAATTATTTAAAGTTAATAAAGCTCTATCTAAAAGTTAATTACTAAATTTAAATTAAATTGAGTATCAAATGGGAACTGCTTTATTGGCTTCGAGCTTACTTAACTCTATCACAGATAAATTTCCACAAAAAAATTTGGTTAAACCAATTTCTGAGTAATTTAAAAAACAACTTTTTAAATATATATTTTAATGAACTAAATTTACAAAGGGAATTTCTTGAGTTAGCAACTGGTGTTTTAAATTTAATGGATATTAATTTGGATGATGATGCAAATTTTTATTATCTAAGAAAGGAGATTCCTTTTATTGGCTTAGATTGTCTAAAAATAGCTGTAATTGGTAAGCAAAAAAAATTTGTTGCTAGTACATGCGTTCAAAATTTTCTAGATCTAACTTGGTTTGGTGGTTTAAAACAAAAGAGTGGTTTAGAATATAAAATTATGGTAATTTAATCTTAATTTAGTTTGCATAAAAGACAAAGCTGGTTTAAGAAATTTTTAATGATAAAACTAATAATAATTAAGTTTAAATTTTTAAAACTTTATAAACACAAGCATTTTTAAATTAGCTAATTTTCTTTTATGCTGTTATGGATTAAAGTAACTTAAATTTGTTTCTAATTAGCTTATAATAAGCTGTTTATCGTTCGGATTATTAGCTCCGTTTTTAAACATTATCAATATCGATTTAAAACAGAACTCAAATGAAAGAAATGAAGATTTTTTATTAGCATCAGAAATTAAGGCAAATAGAGAAATATTTTCGTTAAAAAAAAAATTTAATAACTATTTTAAAAGTGTTTTGAAATTTTTAAAAGCGCCACAAGTCATATTTATTTATGATACGGTAATTTATTAAAAATAACAAAAATATTTTAGAAAAAAAATATTTTAGAAAAAAAATATTTTTTTTTAATCTGTTCATTTGGCTAATGCTAAATTTAAATCATTTTTTAATCATACATAGTTTTATAGTGAAAAAAATTTTCCCTAATAAATTATTTAAAAAAAAACTAGTTAATTTTAAAATACAAGCCTAAATGAACAGATTCTAAAATAAAAGGTTAATCGAGATTTCAAAAATTAAAAAAAAAAGTTCAGTTTTGTTATATTTTTGATGATATTCAGCTATTTTTTATTATGTGATTATGGATATTACGAATTAAATAAAATTTCAGTGCCAAATAAAACTAATGAAAATGAATCTGCGATTAATGTTGGAAATTTTTCATTTTTAGAATGCATATTATCTATTTGGATAATTTCATTTGCTGTAGAAGAAGGCCGTCAATTTGTACAAGGAACAGAGAAAATTTCATTTTATAAAAATTTGATTCTTTATTTACGAGACAAATGGAATTATTTAGATATTTTAGGATGTTTATTTTTTTTAATCGGCTTTGGTTTAAAAATAATTTCAATATGGTTATCAGAAAATATTTTTGTTGTTTCAAGGTATTTAATTAAAAATTACTTCTTTTTCAGTTAGGTAAAATTTTCATATGTAAATTTGATAAAAGAATAATACTTTGCATTGATTTATGCATATGGTTCTTACGTTTGCTACATGTATCTTTAGTTTTCAAATCTTTGGGTCCAAAACTTGTAATGATACAAAAAATGGTTAAAGATTTAACATTCTATATGATTTTGGTAGCCATTTTTGTGTGTGCTTTTGGAATTACAACCGAAGCAACGCTTTATCCAAACTCTAAATTAGATCATAATTTGATAAGACGTATTTTAAATAAAGGATATTGGCCTATTTACGGATCAATTAAAATATTAGAAGATTTCGATAAATTTTTTTCTAATTGTACTGGTAAATTAGATTGCCCAGATGAATCAGGAATTGTATTTAGTTATACCTTATTAATGGTCTATATGATAATCGGAAATGTATTATTAATAAATCTTTTAATAGCTATGTTTAGGTAAATTTAATTTAAAAAAAAAAGTTTTAAAATTAAAATTTTTTTTTATAGTTCAACTTTTCAACGTGTTCATGAAAATGCTGATCAAATATGGAGATATCAAAGATATAGACTAGTTTATGAATATGTTGATGCTCCGATTTTACCGTCACCTTTTAGTCTTTTATATTGTTTGTTTTTTTTAAATAAGATCCTATTAAAGAAAATATTTTTAAATTTTAAACACAAATCAGAAGTATCAAGTAATAACTTAAAAAATCTTTTTCAAAAATTATATATAAATTTTATTATTTATGTTTATTCAAATAGATTTGTTTGATCAGTTACCATTCGAAGGTAAAATATTAAACCAAAATTTAGAAAAAAGAAAATTTTATTTAGAACTGAGTTAATATTTGTATACATTTAAAAGATCAAACTTATAAAATATTGATTTTAATTTAAAGCAGATGATGTTGATCCTTACTTAAACATTTTTGATAGGAATTAATTCAAATTTATTTCTTAAGAGAAAGCACTTACACTATAGAATCTCTATTCAAAATTAATTATAAATTAATAACCATAACAATAATAAACCTTTTTTAATTTGAATATTTCGGTTGATAGCTAAATATTACATTTACCTAGTAATATTAATAGAACTAAATAAAAGATGAAATAGATTGTTAAAGAAAATTTTCATTTTCTTCTCACTCGTGGGCATTTCAATCTTATTACTATTTCTATTACTAAAAAACAATCAATTACAATAGGATTTTTAAATTATTAAAAATACATTATAAACAATTTTTAATAGTAGATAATTCTTGTTTGAATATAATTTAATTGATACGGTTATTAAAAGGATACTTAGCATGCTTAATTATAATAATAATAATAATAATAATAATAAGGGGGTTTTGGACGGACTGTTTGGAAGTGAACTCCTTCCTTTCAGTCCCCTTTCAGGCATGCTTAATTATAAGACATTTTACTTTTTCATATGATAATTTTTATATGAATTGAATTGGTATTTATACTTTTTTTTTATTCTTTTTTATTTAACTCAACTATCTTTTCTAAGTATATGACTATGAGGCTTAAATATTCAATAAATAATAATAATAATAATTAAACAATTTACTAAACAACTTTTTATTTAATAACTATATTTTTTTTTATTTAACTTAAAACTTGCAATTTTAAATTAAAAAAATTTTCTCTAAAGAATTTGAAAAAAAATTCGCTGAAAAATATTCGGAAATGAAAAAAGAGCAAAAAAAGGATTCCAATGATGAAAGATTAAAAGTAAACATTGAAAAGTATTATTAAGCACATATTCTTTTCTATTGTAACAATATAATTGATGATTTTTTTTTTTTTTATGAAGGCTTGAGTTGATCGAACAAAAATTAAACAAAATTTTGGAAGCAAGAAAAAATTTATAAAAACAAAATTACAGTTTATTTTGAATAAAACTATGAAATTATATTTTAAGTCTAATAAATCATTAATAAATTTTTTTTAAAAATTAAAAAAAAAAAAAACTCTTTTTTTCAATCTGCTTATTATGATTTTTTTATTTTTATTAAATTTTGATTGAAAATGAAAAAAGCAATCGAAAATTACAACAATATAAGGATATCTAACAATAAAGATTCTATTAAATTAGACGAAAACCCGTCTGCGACAGCTATAACTTCAAAAAGATTTATTTTCAAATCCAAAACTGAAAAAAATTTGAACAACAACAACAATAAAATAAGTTCAGCAATAAAACCATCACAGTCAACTGTTAATTTAATTCATAACACAAAATTTATTCTAAAAAAACCAAAGAACAATAATAATAGTGGTCAAGATTCAGTTGAAAACTTTAACCTAAGAAACAGTTTTGACGAGGGTAATGAAGATTTTAACGTTTTTAACTTAAACCAACAAACAAATAATTTGAGTATTAAAAAAATCTCTAATACACATGACTCTCAGTTATCGTCTTTATCAGCATTATCGAATTCGGCATCAATAAGTATGACATCCTTAGAAAACGATTCGAAATTAGAATCTCAAACAAGCAATAAAAAACAAGCCGAAATTAATACAAATGAATCAATCTCTAAAAAGGTAAAAATAACGAAATCACATTCGAATAATTGCAATTTATCAAACGATGATGATGAAGATTTAGACAAAGTTAAGAAATTCGTTTTGATTAAAAAGACAAGTGCTTCAATTCTTAATAGAGAAGATAATGAAGATCAAAAAAATGATTCTAATTTTAATATTAACAAACCAACTATTTTTAAACATAAAATATTCAATTCCAAAGATAAGCAATATTCAAATAAAACGAATAATAAAAACTTAAAATTTAGCTCTTTCAAACTTGATTTTAACAACCAAGAAGAAATTAATTTAGATTCGAACCATCAAATACATTTTAAAAATGAAGATTTAACAAACAAAGATTTTATTCCAGAAACAAGTTTGTTAGAGGTTAATTTACAAAATTCTCGTAAACCATATGAATGTGAAGAATTAGGCGAAGCACAAGCATTTTTAGATGATTTTAATTACTTGATTGATGGCGTTAATTCAAAATATAAACTGATTGATCGGTGTTTATCTTCTATTAAGTTAGCTGAACAATGTTTTTCTTCTGAGTTTCGAATGAATTTAAGATCCAACGAAGAACATTGTATTAATTTAATATTTAGACTTTTATCGGACTCAGTTAAATTTAAATCTTTATCCTTGTGTACTTCTTTAATAATATTTGCTTTAACTCAAGACAAATTTATGTTGTATTTAGATAGCTTGAATTTTAATTTAATAATATCTATTTTAAATTTAAACGATGATGACATCATTTTCAATTCAGAAACAGAATTGTTGGATAAATTAAGTTACTTAAATGACTTAAATAATACATTATCTTCATCAATTGAGTCACCAAAAGCAAGTAATGAGCTCAATAACGATTTACATCAAAATGATAATAATGATGAACATGTTTATAATAAAATATATAAAAAATGTAAAAAATTGTTTGTAGATTTTAACGAGAGTCTCAAAGATTTGGAAAATAATGAAATAAATTTCAATTCTAAGCTACTTTGTATGGATAGTTTATTAAACTTAAATCAAAATATGAAAAAAACTTTAATAATGAATGATGCATATAAAAATGAATTGTGTAAAAACAAAATATTAGATTTGGTTTTATACAGAATAAAAATCATTTTATTTAATATAAAATCTGTAAATGATGATAGCTTAATTGTTTATCTTTTAAGCAAATTTAAATCGTGTTTAGATTTGTTAGCAACATTAACACAATCAACTAGTTCTTTTTCTAATTGTAACTTTAAAAATAAGCCAATTAAAAATGACCAACACGAGGACGATTCAAAACAAATTAAGACCAGTAATTTGAATAAATTGTCCGGTTTTGTTTTGATTCAAAATTATTTAATAAATTTTAAACAAACATTTTTGATTGAGCTGGTCAAAGAGTAAGTATAAAAATTTTATTAATTTTCATATTAAATATTATATCCGATATTATATTACAAAAATTAATTTTTTTTGATTCTCAAAATTTTTAAATTTAAAGATCCTTAAATCATTTTTATGATCAATTGATAGCAAAAAACTTACAAAAACAAAAGGAAACTAACAATAAAACTAGTTTTATGTTGTTAGCAAATTGCATAAAAGAAATATTTTTATTATTAATTAATTTAACACACAACAATGGTTTTTTTTTGTTTCTTTTTTTTTTGATAAAGTTAAATATTTTGAAAATTATTTGAAAAAGAATATACCTCAAAGAAACTTGTATCTGATTCAGAATTTTTGGATTTGATATTCAACTTTTTAGATTTTTATCACGAATCATTATATTCAAACTATACTGAAAAATTCGATCTATTAGTAATGTGTTTAAGTGTTTTACTAAATCTTCAAGTAAATTGCTTCAAACAAAAAGTATCAACAAATTTGATCAACTATAGAAATAAAAATTCTAACTTGACTTCAATTGATATAATATTAAATGTATAATAATTTATATTACTAGATTATTTTTAAATTTTTTTAAAGTATTTTTAAAATTAAAAAAAAAAAAGTTATACAATGATAAAGCAGATTTGATAAAATTAGCAGAAAACAATCATGAAAAAGAATATAAGCAATTAAATGAACAGTTGGAATCTCAAAATATGGAAAATATTAATTTATTTTTAATGAACTCAATACACAAAGCTGGGAAACACATGGAAGATCATATAATTGCAGCGCATAGTGCTCTAATAATTGGATATATGCTACTTAATGATCAATATTTAAATGATAAGTTTTTAATAGATACTTATTTAGTAAAATCAAAGGTTAAAGATAATTCATTTAAATATATGGTTGAAGTAATAAAAAAATTTATTGCTTTTATAAATATGATGAAAGTTTCTGGTTTTTCAGCGGAGGAACATATTACAGTAATTTTAAATTATTTAGAAAATTTAGATAATTAATTCTTTTGTGCAAGTATACAAAATTTCTAGATTCTAATTGTTTTAAATTTTGTTTTGATCAAAAAATTAATCTATTATTTAAACATTATGTATTTTAAGTCATAAAATATAATTAAAATAATTAATTTTTTTTTTTCGAAGATTTTATACAGTATTATTACAATTTTTACTTTTTATATACTTTTTGTAAATTATATATATATATAAATTCAATATCAATTATCGATAAAATTAATAAATTATGACAAAATTTCTTGTTTTTTTTTTTAATGATTAATGAAAATTAAAGTGTTTAACAAATGATCTTAAAATTTATTTCATATTTTGGTTATAAATATTATTTGTTAGTCCTTTTTTTTGTATGTTGTTACTTTAATGTTTTTTTTAACAAAATATGTTTTGATAAAGAAATTGAAAAATAACAAAAAATATGTAAAATACATAATAAAAGACCAATATATATTATTATAAGTAACATCACAATCTTCGCCACGATTTTTTTTCATAAAAGCAAAAATATTGATATAAATACCAACTAACATTTGAGATATTTGACCGGTTGTAATGCCAATATTAACCCATTTAGGTATATTTATTCTTAAGGCTCGACAAGCATAATATCCATACATAAATGAATGAATTGTATAATTCATAATAACAAACCAACGACCTGATGAACTAAACTCTTTAGTTGAATACCAACAATAAATTAAAACAGTGGCATGATGATACCAATGTAAAAAAATTAATTTTTGTTTTCTTAAAACAATAAATAAAGTATCAATTAACTCGGCTACTTTACTTAAAACAAATAACCACGCCCAACAACCAGGTATACCATTAGCATAATCTAAAACACATATTGAACTTTCAACACCTTTTGTTCGCAAAACAAATATAAAATGAGGCAACGAACGAACAGCGCCGAGAAAACTAAATATGGTCAAAAGAAAATTCCATGCGATTAGCGCTTTATTTAAATTGAATTTTTGTCTTTTTTCCATAAATTTTTGGCCAATAAATATTAAAGCTATGTAAATTAAAGAATAAATTACACTTAAATACCAATAATTGTACATCCATATTCTTCTTGGTACTACGTAATCATAATCAAAATATTTTCTTTCAAAATTGAATACAAATGAATAATTATACTCATTCAAATATTTTTGGAATATAACTTGATCTAAGTTGTATATCTTGCCAATATCTTGCATTTTTAAAATCTAAAAAATAATTTATAAATTAAAATAAAATTAAATATTTTAAAAATAAAAATTGAATTTATAAAAACTAACAAAAATAAATATTTAAATTAAAGATAAATTGTATATATTCAAATATTTGATTTAAGAGAATTTATCTTATTTTTTTTAAAAACTAGAAATTTACTAATTTTTAACTAAAACTTATATTGAAATTTTTTAATAATAAAAAGTATATTTTATAAGGTAAATAAAAACCAAATAATACATTTTTAATTTGAACTAAAAATAAGCATGCTACACATTTTTTATTATGAAAAAATTTTGAAAATTAACGTGCTCGTTCAAGAGTAAAATTGGTATTTAATATATATTATATTAAATTTAAAAATTATTTATAACTTAGCCTTAAAATAAAATGAATTTTTTTTTTTTATAATTTAATAAATAATTATTAAATATATCCACTTATCATAAAAATTAAAATACACCATTTATATTTCATCATCATTGAAATCAATATAGCAAGCTTTTCAAAATTTAAATATGCCTTTTTGGTTGAATTTTTGGCTAAACCATAATAAAACAAAAATGATATAAATAATCGTCGCTTTTATACTAAACTATTATTATAGCAATCTAATAATATTTTTTGGGTCAACAAAAATTTTTATTAATTTACTAATTTTATATCTACATTCAATTTAAAAAAAATTAAATCTATTCCATTTTTATATTCATTAAGATTGATTTTTTATATTGAAATATTTATTTAAGAAATATTTTTTTTATCTTATAAATTAAAAGTTATCAGAATTTTTTTTATAAATAGTGTTATTGGCAAGACTTAATTCTTATTAAAATTGCCAAAAATATTTTTTTAATATCTTAGTTATAATTCATAATTGGTATGAGTGAAGAATGTAACAGCTTGTAACAACTTTGGAACACCTATAATTCCTACCTGCAAAAACACTGCGATTTTATGCTTTTTGCAGACAATTAAAAGAGGTTATGATCTTCTCTGCAATCAGAATACAAAGTTTTAACAGACATGTATTATAAGTGTAGAAAAGTTGTTACAAGATGTTACATTTTGCAGAACGATTTTATCTCATCTAGAAAAAAAGTGATTCAAATTAATCTGAATTGAAATGAGTGAATTGAACTTCAAATAGCCATTTATTTTGTATGGAAGTAGCAATATTATATCATCTATTATAAAACAGATGATAGAGGGAAAAAAAATGATATTATTTCAGATAAATATTTGGTGAAATAAAAAAATATTTGAATATTTTTTCTGATAATACAAAACAAATACAAATTAACCAAAATTTTGCTTAATAATAATCAATTCAATTGCCTTTTGATCCATAATATAAGAAAAATATAAAAAAATGTATGTTTTAAAATTTAAGCCTTTATTTTATTAAATTAAAAGTAGTGTTGTTTCATTTTCTAATAACTCAAAAAATCACGTATATCTATATAAAAATATAAATAAAATAAAATATCTATTAATTATAACATCCATTTTCAATTGGAGTTTCATTTATGTTAAACTGTTTCATTACATTTTTATATATATCAAATCTTTTTCTCGCTTTATCTTGATATGGACCATTGCATTCTAAACCTCCATTAATTGCCATTGTGCTTGTACCAAAATAACCATTTTTGACATTTGGATTTGATCCTACATTTGCTTTCCAATACCAAAAAGCAGTGGCCCATGCTATTTCGTCGTTTGTAGCTACTTGATTTGGGTCTTTTAACAATCTATCATCACCGTATAAAGCTCTACTGCATGCTTCATAATTGTACGGCCAAGTTAATTGTATATAACCTCTACCATAGTAATGCTGATCTGGATATTGAGCGCTATAACCATATTGACCCGCACATTGATCTACTGCACATGCATATTCTGATGTTGCTTTTAAACCGTCTGATTCCCACATTATTTGCGATAAAAACATAGCAGCCTCCCGTTTAGATGTAATTCCTCCTTTTGATTCTAACTGTGTTACATAATTCAAATATTTTTCTTGAGATGGTGTTGGATAACCTGCACTTGTAACCGCTTTTACAAATTCATCATATGTTACTAGATAATTATTATTATTTGGTATAGTAACTGATGAAGATGTAGTTGATGCTGATTTCGTAGTAGATGATATAGCTGATGCTGGTTTCGTGGAAGATGATGTAATACCTGATATAATAGTTGAGCTTGAAGATGATAAAGTAGTAGATGGTGGTAAGGTTACTACTACAGCAGTACTAGTTAATACCAAGTTTCCAGCTGAGTCTCCAGTATTACATCTTTTTAAATGTTTTTTTTTTTAAAGAATATCAATATATTAAATAATTTTTAAATTACAAATCTGTTGAACAATAATTATAAATATTTCCATTAGCAGTATACTTTCCTGATTTGCCATCAGTTATTGTATCTAAACAACCTCTGTATAATACTAAATTTTGATATTTAATAAAAAAATCTGATTTAAATAAAAAAAAAATATAATAAATATACTATTTGCATCCCAGCTATTCAAAAAAGTAACACAAGCACCTTTGCATGGTACTTTATTATATTGTAAAGCAGCTAAGTTTGGTGGATTTGCGCAAGCCTATTTTAAATAATAAAAGATAAAATTTATTTAAATTTATTTTAAATATCAACTAACAGCCCATCTTGAATTGCATTCATAGCAATAAATAGTTTCTGAAAAAATAATATATGTCTTTTACTTAATTTAGAAAAAATTTTTTAGAAATTTTACTTTTCGGTGTTGTCGTTGAAACTGTTGAAGTTGAGTAAGTAATGCTAACTGTTGTTAATGGCTTAATTGTAGTAGTTTTTATATCTGAAACAACTATTGGCTGAGAATTACATCTAAAAAAGTTTTAATTAATTTATTTTTATTCTTTTTATGAAAATTTTTATTTACAATTCAGAGTAACAATATCCATAAGTAATACCATTCGAGTCTGTATATGATAAAGGGTTATCTTTTTTTGGATCATAAACACATCCTCTGTATAGAACTTTTTTATTCAAAATTAATTATATGAACTAATTAAAAGCAAAATAATCAAAAATAAAAAATTACTTCCATCTTTTCTCCATGTAGAGCAAGGACCTTGGCAAGGGACTTTATTATATTGTATTAGAGATAAATTAGGATTTTCCCCACAAGCCTAGGAAATTTTAAATTTTATAACTTGAATTTTTGTTTTTTAAATTAAGAATTTAAAATACCGCCCAATTTGAGTTACATTCGTAACAATAAATGGCGTCTTAAACAATTGCTTTAATAAAATTTTATTTATTATTTGTAATTTTTTCAAAAATTACCTGCTCCTTTGTATTTTGATAATAATAAAGAAATTGTAATTAAAACTGAAAAATATACTTTCATTTTTTTTAAAATTGTTTTAAAAAAATTTTTATTAAACTAATCTATAAATTTCATTGTTTAAATACTTAAAATTTTAATATAAAATTACATTAATTCAAATCTTATTAAAATAAATTTTTAATTAAATGTAAGCAAAATCAATTATTAGATAAATCAGTATTACATTTTCTCATGAAAAATTCAAATAAATCCTTAAACAAATCAAGTCTGTTAAGTAATATTTGTTTTTATTTTTAAAAAAAAGGCGTAAAAAAATATTAAGGTGAATGTTTTTTTATAAATTTGTGATTTGGCTCGACAAAATTTAAAACAGAAAAACTTTTTTAAGAAAACAAATCAGAGGATTCCCGAAATTCTTAAGTAAATTTAAAAGATCAAATTTTATTTTTTAAAAATTTTATTTAAAAATCATTCTCCTTTATTAAAAATAAAATATAAATATTTGATTTTAATTTAGTTTTTAGAAAGAGTTTCTATTCAAGGATATATTCTTTAAAATTCAATAAATAATTTTTAATTAAAATACACCTTTTTTCAATACACATTTTTTATTTTTTTGTTTTCCCGCTTTTTGAATTTGTTTTTAAGTAAAATAAATTTGGAAATGGTTTTGATGTACATAATAAACATTTGAATACTTTTTGAAATGCTTTTTCAACTACAAATCTAAATGTCCCATTGTAAAAAAAGTATATAAAAAAATTCATGCCGAACGATAAACATAAAATTAAATTCGATATTGAAAAAAGCATTTCCAATAAGCCAGTTTCATCAGTTATATCATGGTTTGTTGTAAGCTCGTACTTTTGATTACCAAATAAATTTTCTATAAGTTCATAAAAAGTTAAAATTAGGTTTAAACTTCGACCAAATATAAATGAGTATAAACTAATGTTAATCATGTTACATAACTTTTTTCTAGTTCTTTCTATTTCGAGAGGTGTCTTTTTTGGCTTATGGTTTTTTTCAATTTTATCCAAATCTAAATGACAAAATTTCTTACTTGGTTTTGAATAAATTAATGCTTTATCTATCTTTAGATTTTCATTTTCAAATTCTGTTAAATCATTTATTATATTTAACATATATTCTTTTTTGTATCTCTCAATGTTAATTAAATCTAATTTTTTCATATTATGATTTATGCTGCTTTTTAGTAAACTATTGAGAAAAATCATTAAAAAAAAAAATCCGAAATTAATTGTAAAAGAGCTTATTAAAACAAAAATTCCTGTTTTATTTTTATATCCAAATGAATTTAATTTTAGTTCATAATAACTTAATTTGTACCATTTGAATTCTAAAAAATCATGAAATATTAAAACTGGTAAACTTATGATAAATCCAAATAAAATACAAACAAATATTATCATATTATTTGATTTTCTAAAGCATTTTTTAAATTTTCCAGTCATTTTGGCATATCTATAAAAGCTTATTATTAACTTTATTGTATTCGAGCATGATATTGCTACAGTGGTAATAAAAAAATAAAAATAAAAATCATGAATATCTTCCGTTAAAAAAGTTTTTAATAAAGGCTTAAGAATAATAGTTATTAGAGTAATTGATTCAAATAATGAATTTAAAATAATTAATCTATAAAAAAAACCTTTAAAAAATGGTTTCGACAGAATTATGACACATATTAAGCTAAGAAACAGACTTAAGCTAGATATTATTGGTAAACCATAGTCAGTTATTAAATCAGCTGGCGTTTTCGGTAAAATTATTATTTCGGAATAGACATAATTTGGTTCAGTTGAAAACACCATTCTTTTCGCGATATTTTTTATATTAAAAATTAAAAAAAATTTTATAAAAAAATAATTTTATTGATTTATATTTTTGTTGAATATGATAAAATTACTGTTTAAAAATATTTTTATTTATTTGGGATCTAAAAATAAAAGAAATAATTATTTTTAATATATTTCACATTTATTACTAGTCATCTTTTTTATTATTTGAAAATCAATTTGATATTTTTTTTTGAATTGTTGAGAAGAAATGGCTTATTAAAATAAAATTTTGAAAAATAAAATCCCTTTCAATAATTGTTTTAAGAAAATATGAAAAAAAACAATGTTTATATTGCAAAAAAAATTAAAAATTTTAATTAAAAAAAATGTAATATTTACCTTAAGTATATCATCCAAACAATCAAGTTGTGATGAAAAACTTATTTTTGGTATAGAGCAACGCTAAATAAAAACAATTTTAAATATAAGATTATCCGAATTAAAATCTTTATTTGAAATCATGATTTTTTAAAGATGAAATAAATTAAATTTAAATTTTTAGACTATAAAATTGCATATTTTTTAATTTTTCTGATTTCCTTTCAGGAAAATTATATATTTTTTTTAACTGAATTTCGAATTTGAAAAACATTTATACGAAAATATGTAAAAACTTGGCTATTTGATAATAATAATAAAAAAATATGACAAGAGAAAGATTATACACCAGACTTAAATTTCAACTCATTTTTTAAATATGATAAAATTTTTTATCACTACAAAAACACAGTCTAGAAGTCTAGAACAAATTAAAAATCAAAAATGAGAAAGCAGAAAAAATAAGAGAACTGTTTCTAAAAAGCACATCCATATTACAGAATGCAATCGAATATAAATTGAATCAAGCTTGTTCAGTTATATTGATAACAGATATATGGACAGTCGAACAAAATTTAGATTACATTAGTTTATGTGCTAAATATGTTTATCGTTCCTTTAAAAAAGATCTTTTTATAATTGCCATAAATAGAACGAGCCCTTTTCATGCTTATAATATTATTAAGCTTATTTTTATTCAATTTAAATTCAATTTTGTAAATTAGAACTGTTCGAGCTTTGAGACTGATTAGCGCATGTGATTGTGGATGGAGTTTCTGCTACTAATTTGTTCGGATTAATCAATTCCGTTTTTGTATTTGAGGCTGAATCACTTGGTTGCTTTGTTTGCTATCTTTACTGTCATTGTACACTAAAATAGAGATTTGAGGGTAAAGATTATATGCTATTGTGGAATAAATATTTATTTTTAATCACTTTTGGTACGTTTTTAAAACAATCAACTAATAACCTATAATATTTTACGTCTCGTTTATCAAAATTAACTTTTTCAAAATAATCCATCTTTTGTAGAACTGGGCTTTTTATCAGTGTTGAGATGTGATTTGGCTTAACTGAATCTAATGTAGGTGCTTTACCATTTGTTTGACTGTTATAAATAAATTTGTTTTTCTAAATTGAAAAATAAATTTAAAATATTAAATAAAATTCTTATGTAAGAAGAAATTTTTTAGTCTTTTTAAATTTTTTTTTTAAACAAAAATAAAACAATGCAGTTTAAAAAAATTAAAAATTTTCTTCTTACATTTAATGGTTTTTATAATGGCTAAGAAACTGAATTGTTTTTATTTTTTTTACAACAATAATATTGTTTTAAACATGTCATTTAATTTATTAAAAATTTTTTTATCAAATTTAATTTATTATATTTATTTATTTAATATTTATTAATTTATTTTAGATTTAGAAATGGAATCGGGTAAACGGTTGTACAAAATGTTAAAACCATCAAACGCGGATACTTCAGCTGAACCAAAAACTCATTTAGTTATTATGAAAGAACTTCATGCAGAGCGTAAAGTTGAACGCCGTCAACAAAGAGATAAATTAATATTAGAAAATCGAGTCAAAACATTAACAAATTCCAATGTTAAACTAAACCAAACATCAGCATCGCTAGAATCAACATTCACAGTTGATCAAAAATTAATCATGTCATCAAATTTATCTAATATGGAAACATTTTCTAGTAATGGCCGTAAAAAATTTTTCGATAAATGGCGCTCGATAAAAAAAGAAGAAAAACAAAAAGCATCAAAAATACCCGTCAGAGTAGGGTCTACTTTATTAAGAAAGAAAGATTTCTTTGAAATTGATAAAGATAAAGAAATTTCATCTTTGGTGATTCAGATTCAAAAAATAACTATGTTATATGACATTAATCAAAATGAAATCTTGGATTTAGAAGATAAAGAAGAAATAGATGAATTTTAAAAAAGACTTTTTGTAATGTAAATTTTTTTTAATCCAGTTCAAATTTGTATTTTTTCCAATTTAATATTTAATTTATAATATTTATAATTTTTTTTTAATTTTATTTTGTATATATTTATTGCAATTACAATTATATTTTATCATTAAAAATTAAATAAATAAAAATTTTGTTGAATTTTTTCTTTTAAATTCATTTAAATTTCGCTCAGTATATTTTTAAAATAAATATTAATAATTCAAAATCAGTAAATTTACTTAAAGCCTTATAACTTATGATACTACAAACATAACAATAGTTAATTTATTTAACAGTTATTTATTTATTTAATTTAATAGGTAAATTTGTTTTCCAATCAAAATTTTTATTAATTTAATTTAAAAATTTTAAATTTTATTTTTTTAAAATAAAAAATTTTTTTATCTGAAAAATTATTTAGAAATCAATCGATTCGTTAGAATAGTTTAATTCTTTAGATAGAACCAAATTTTTTCCAATCGGAGAACAAATCGGTTGATTTTTACTAGTGTAGAACTTTTTTCATAAGTGTTGCTATGATTCAAAGGAGAAGGATCATTCTCGGATATAGATAAAAAATTAGAGCTCACTTGAGCCAATATCTTCGAATTCAGCCTTGTTCGAATTCAGCCTTGTTCACAGACTTGTTCCGCCTCATTTTTTTGAGCAAAAGCTCTGCGGTTTTTTCATCAAATCTTGATAATCATCATCACCATTCGCAAGCTCTAAATTACTCGTATTTATCAATACATCGACCGAAACAATTTTTAATCGATTTTTTACTCTCTTCGTCTTGTTTATTTTCACATTTATTCAAATTAGGCAACGAAAGAGACAATTGTCGGTTAATTCTATTCGGTGATTCTTCTACTTCTACTTCAACATCGTTTTCAATCTCCATCTCGAACACATTCTGTTCACAAATCAACATCAAATTCAGTATCTATAAAACCATCTCCATCTGCGTGCATCATTCAAATCTTACTTCCAATTTATCTTTATTTGTAGTCATAATACTTATTTTATCCGCATAATGATCGTCATTGTTCAATACCATAGCTGTGTTCAATGATGTTTGAAGAAACAGTTTTAAACTGAGATTTATATTTTTAATTAGAAAATAAGGCAAATTGTTAAAACAATCTAAAGCGGAGCGTCCTAAGAAAGTGAGAAAAGCACCAGATCGTTACCATTGCTGATTAGTAAAGCTTGTTATTTTTTTGTTTTTTTTTTCGTTGTTCAGTTACGCTAGAAAACTGAGGAGAACCATGGGTTTTTATATCTTAAGGGGGAAGCAATGTTACACAGCTCATACTTATATGACATTATTTCTGTCAAGTAAGTCTCATATATTAATTTTTCGTTTTTTTTTTGTTTTTTAGTTTTTAGTTTTTTTCTTAATTTTAATAAAGAAGTTAGTTGCTTTTGTTTTTTTTTCTTAAATCTTTCAAAATTTTCTTGCTCATGAAATAAGTGGATTGTAGAATTAGTTTCAATTTTATTTGAATTATTTTCGATCTGATTAATATTATTTAATCTATCTAAGTTTTTCTTAAAGTGTGTTAAAATGTGTATGAAGATATATTTGTGAATTTTTATATTAAATAAATGTACATAATTTGTTTGAATCAATCTTTTATTAAAAAAATAAAACAGAATAAATTTGTTTTTTTTCGTAGATTAAAATTATTCAATCTCTAATTTTTAATTAAAGGCTATTTTTTGACCCTCTTAAATTAGGTCTTTCTTCATTTTTCCTTTTATCAATTACTGATTCTTTTATTTCTTCTAATTGTTTGGCTAAACTAACAACTAAATTATTGGTTTGTTCTAGTTTGTTTTTTAAATTATTTAATTCATTTTCTTCTTCATCTTTTCCTGATGAATCCAAAGACATTGCCCTCATTCTTGGAAACCATTCAAGGTTCTTATTCTATTAAAAAAATTAATTATTGATCATTCACATTTAATAGGATTTTATAAATTCTTTCTTAAAATTAAACAAATATGTAATTGCTTTATAAGTCATTATCAAATCATGATGATAAAGATAAAATCAATAAGCAATAAAAAAAATTTTCATTAAAGTTTTGTTCATCCGAAGTGGAGATGGACCTCTACCACTAAAACAAGCATAGACATTACTACTTATCATTTAAAAAAATATTTTTTTTACATGTATTTATTAATTTGACATGCATATTAAGCTTTTATGATTTTTTCCAATTTTTCAGAAAAAACTTAAAATTGGTAAAAAAATTCGGGTTTTGTTATATATAAAAAATATCGAAAACTAGGTTAATCTTTTGAAATGAATGCATTATATTTGAAATAAAAGCCTACTTTTTAAAATTACTTTTAATTTAAATATCATACCTTAATACATAAATATACAAAACTTTCAGGTCCAGTGAATTCAGTTTTATCTTTAACTCTTATTAAAATTAAGAAATATAAATAATGCCACATATTGTGTTCTAATTTAGTATGTTCATCAAAAGAAACTGTTTTGTTGTCAAATTTAGATCTATCAAGGCCTTTAAATAAAAAATTTAAAATAGCATATTATTGTTATAAAAATAAAAATTAAAATCAACCACAAATGAAACATGTATTTTTTAGAGTATAATCTTTTTCTTGCTTTTCTTGTCTTAAATCTCCAAATGTATCAATAATTACACCAAAAATGAGATTTAAAGTAATAATAATTACAATGAAAAAGAATAATAAATCGTAAACAACTCTAAACAAAAATAAAGGCTCCTTTATAAAATTTGATAATTTTTTAAAATTTTTGTATTTAAGAGTTTTTTTTTGATATAATTCATACTGTGCTACTAGGTTTACGTAAAACATCTCCAATACCTCCGCCATTTCTTAAACCATTATTTAAAGTTGTTATAATACACATAATTAAGGTATCGCAAGATCTTTCTAAACCATCTCCTTCAACTTCTAAGAGCTCATGTTCCGCTTTAAAAAGAAATTAATGTTTTCTTATTATATTAAAATAATTGAAAAAACTGACTATTTGATTTTGAATTATAATTGCTGTTTAAAGTAAAATTATTGCAATTATTATTACTACAAAATTCTTTATCGGCGCTGTAATTTGAAATACTAGAAATGTTTTGTTTATTTTGATATTCGATTTGTGTTGGTGTTAGCTCTTTAAAATTTGTAAAATTTATCTCATAAAATTTTTTAAGTAAGTTTATATTCTTAAAAAAAAGACAAACTATCGGTGTTTGGATCTACTTCCATTATAAAGTCATCTCGCAAAAACAAAAAACCACAGATCGAAAATAAATATATTAATATAACTGCAAAAACAGCTGTTAATAGAACGGATTTAGCGTTCTTTGTTACACACCTAATAACATTTAATAAAGTCTCTTCCCGGTATACTACGTCCAAGAGCTTTTGAAAAATTAAGAATAAAATTTAATCTAAGATTAAAATGTATGTTTAATTACCAAAAGACCGTAAAAAAATTCATGTAAACAAAGACCCAATAGACATAATAATAAATACCCAATATGATACATAAATTCAAAATCATTGAATATATTTTTAAACGAATGAGAAAATGTACCTCTATTACCCATATAACTTACCAAAAATATACCTTTATTTATAACATTAATAGAGCCAATAAACCATAAAGTAGGTTCTAGTCCAAGTGAATAAATAAGTCTCAAAATAGCAGACGCTATAAAAGTTCTCATTCCAGTCTTATTTGGGTAAGATATAATAAACGATAATGATATTAATAAAGCAGACCATATTAAAGCGCTTAATTTAGGATCAAGTTCTTTAATTCCCCTATCGAATGGATAAAAAATAGCCACTAATAGATTAATTAATACAGCAAAATTAAACGATATATCACTCCATAAGCTCATATGTGAGCTAAACCAATAAAGCCATCTTTGTTGCCTTAATTTACGCTGCCATTTCATTTCATTCCACATTGAATCAATGCTTTCAAAAAAACCAGTTATTTTACTATTTTGTTCGTCTTTTTCAGTCGTAAAAAATATTTTCTGTTTAGTTTCTTTAGTTAGATATTCACATATTGTTGGTACTGGAAATACAATTTGTTCCATCGCTCTATCTTCTCTTATTATCTATAATTAATTCAAGTATTTAAATTATATTGAATTTAATAGAATAAAATTTTAAAATTTTTAATACTTCTATTTGAGCTGTATGCGCTGCATAATAAGCCAAAGCCTCATTTTCTTGACTATCCTTTGATTTTAATATTATACTCAAATCTTTATTAAATTTTGCTAACTTATGAGCTAGTATATATAAATTATGGCCAACTTCTCTTGGGGAGGAACTCTCGTTCTCGTCATTAACATCTGTATAATGACTTTCCATTTCATCTTTGATACTTTCTGGAGAAAGAGTTGATACAGATAAATTTTGGTTGTTATTATTTATTGATAATCCTTCAAAATTTTCTTGCTCATGTAATAAAGACATTGTTGAATTAGTTTCAATTTTATTTGAATTATTTTCGATCTGATTAATATTATTGTTTTCATCTTTTTTAATATCATTAAATGATCTAATCGTACTGCAGCTTTCTTTTCTATTTGGCTTATTTTTTGATAATTCTGCTTGTCTATCCATCTCTTTTCCTTGTTCATAAGCTTCTCGTATCACATCGATTAATGCTTTTGGTGTTATATTATATAAAATACGCTCGGCATTAGCAGTATCATCATTAGACTCCATTACAGCTAATAATAATTTTGATGCGTTATCTTTTAATGCTAAAAACATTTGTAGATTATTTTTTGATAATGGTTGTATATCGTTTAAGATTAATGCTATTACAATATCGATTCCGTTTGATTCATGATTTATAATTGAATATTGATTTTCATGACATGGGCCTTGACAATATTCAGTTAATGTTTCTAATGCTTGATTAATTAAATGAACATTATTTTCGTTTATCCATAAACCTAATAAGCCAAGGCCACCAGTTGTTGATCCACATATGCAATCTAAAAACTGTAATGTTTCGCATACTAAATTATAACTATTTTTATTATTAGGCTGTACTCGTAAATAATTTTGTAAATCAGAATTATGGTTTTCACATAATAATTGTAAAAATCTTAGTATTATTTCCATAATAGCTATGTCCTCTGGCAAATTTGGCTGATTCGAAGTTAATATTTGACTCTGATTTAAAGCTGGTGGCTCCAACGATCCAATAGAATCTGATCTATTTGATCGATGTCTAGAATTTATTAATTGTTTATTTTCTTCTAAATGGATAGAGCTCTCTTCTTGATTATGTATTGATAAGTTTATATTCAAATTTTGTTGATTTACTGTGGCTTTTATCTTGGTCACTTTTAAATTTAATTAAAACAATAAAAAAATTATTATTTATATTACAAAATCAAAATAACTAGAGTAAAATCGCTTTAGTAGTTAACTCAGAAATTACTAAAATAAAGTTTCCACAAGCAAATAAGATTATTATGTAAAAATGATAGAATTAATCAAAGCATATTTTAAATGATTTCTGGAATTATCGTTTCTTTAACGACTTAACATATTTAGTAGTGTTTCCTGATTTTATAAATTATTTAAAATTTTTTATACCGTAGTTCTCATGTTATAACTGACGACATGTTATAACTGACATGATGTTATAACTGACAGTTTTGTGATGTGTCAGTTATAACATGAAATTTCCTCTTATAATTGACATTAAATAAAAAGACCTATTTTTTTTGCTCTTTAAATAAGCGTTTTTCTCCCACCTTCTTTTTTCTTAAAATCTTCTAGTTTCACAGAATTTTGCTCTTGAAGTTAAGAAGTTGGCTAGTAAAAGATATCTGGAATGCTGATCAAACACCAGTTCAATATGAAATGCTTCGAAAAAGACCATTGATAATACAAATCAGAAAACAATCTGGGTTCGTTGTGCAGGGAAAGATAAAGAAAGAGTATCAGTTATGTTGTTGGCCAACTCTATTGGCGAAAAAAAGAAGCCATTTATAGAAACATGTTATAACTGACATCATGTTATAACTGACACTTTTTTCGAAAATTTTGAACATACCCTGTCAGTTATTACATGAGAACTACGGTATAATTTAAACGTAAGTTTTTTTATAATTTTTAAGAGAAAAAAGTCATTTTATTTTTTAATCATCTTAAATTAAAGTTAATATTCTAAAATTCAAAAGAATAAAATACTATTAATTTTATTATTTAATGTATAATCTTTTAGATAAAAAATTTTATGAATAAGACTTTTAATAATAAATAATACTATCTACATATCAATTTTTATAATTAATGAATATTTTACCATCCGCTATCTCAGTAGACATAAAACTATTTAAATTTTTTATTTCTTTTTGAGCTATCTCGATTCGATCATGAAATGTTTTACAAAATTTTTCTGAATTTTTTTCATTTACAAGTCTGCTGTAAATTGTTTTCTATTAAAAGATGATATACATTATTTTTATAATATAAAATAGTATATGAAGACTTTTTTACTTGAACTTGAGTATTTCCGCCTTCTAACAAAGCATTAGCTAACAAAACATTTTCTCTAAAAACTTTATTCGTGATATCACTCATAAATAAATCAATTACCAAATCACTAGCACCTTGGTTATTCAATTCACATTGTATTTCATATCTTTTCAAGTCTCTCTCATTTTCTTCATCTAAATTTTTTATATTAAAAGAATTGTTTGATGTATCTGAGTTATTTTGATGATGAGTGTTTATCGATGAAACAGACGAGATTGAACCACCATGTCTTGATTTACCATGTGAACCTTCCAACACTTCATCATCTTCAATATACTTTATAAGTAAATTTTTTCTTAAATCTTCAGCCTTTTTTAAGAAATTATTTTTTTTTTAATTTTAAATTCAATAAAATTTTAAACTAGGTTTTTTGTTAAATTATTGTTTTATATTTGGTAGTATTTAAAGAAATTAGCAATTAAAATAAAAAATACCAATTTATCATGCATAGAAAAATAGTTATGTGATACCATTTGGCGGAAAATTTGAATTAAATTTATATACATATCTTCTGATTTAACATAATTTTCCATTAAATATTTGGCATGCTTTATTAATCTTTAAATTTTAATTAAAAATGCAAAATTAACCCAAAAAAAAGCATAAAATTTTCAAGAATTATTTCAAAAAACATGCTAAAATTTAGAAATAACCACTAACAAATCTTTAATAAACTAAAATAATTTATAACCTCATTTTCATTTGGAATCATTTCTCTTAAAATTTGTAATAGCTTAATACATAATTGATTTTCTTGCTTATCTCTCAAGTATTTAGCATGATTTATCAATCTTATTTTTTTGATAATATTTTTTTGTTTGTTTAAAAAATTTTTAAAATTTTTATTGTATTACTTTCCAACGAAACGTTTGTCTTCTGCTTTTAATCTAAATGATGAGTTGGATGGAAAAATAGCCGCTGGCTTATGTAAAACATCGACTAATACCAACATTTCAGCTTGCATTTTTGAATTAAAACCTTCTTCAAGCAATAAAACACAATCTTGAAATGACTCATTAACGATTCTAGTATCATGTTTATTATCAGATTTTGTTATATTATCCAAATTAATGTTATTTTTCAGATCGTTTGAATTTAATGCGGAAGATTTTTTACAAAAAGTTTGCTTATTAGCCAATGAAAACTCATTAGATAATAATTCTATATTTCTGATTCCAGGTAAATCAGTAACGCCCATAATTGATGATTTTTCTTGCATAGCATTTAAAGTACTTGATATATTTGAACGTTGTAAATCACTTAGCCATTCACAACGGAATAACTGCAACAATTTTGCGTATAAATTTTTGAATACTAAACTACGGGTCTGTAGAAAAATACAAATAAAATATAATAAAAGAAAAAAAATTATTATTAATTAATTAACACATTATTTTAAAATTTTGAAAACCAAAAAAAACTTTTAACAAAAATCTTTTTTTTAAGCATAAGCTTATAAAAATTGTCATAAAGCATATGAAATTTGTATATTAATTGATCTTATTGGTAATAATCGTTTTTTAAAATTAAAAAAAGTTTTATCCATAGAAGGATATAACTGGGAAAATTAAATATACTCTAAAACAAAAATAATTATTGTTTGATACTCTAACAAGTAAGATTGACCAGACACTAATTTAAATATTCTCTGAATCGAAAAAAAGTTTTTCAAATATCTTTTAACAATTCTTTTTGATTCTTTTAAAATTAATTGCTTAAAATTAAATTTAAATTTTTAATTACGGTTGGTTGAGGTATTTGATTAAATTGAGAATGGCTAAAAAAGCCACATATAACTTCAATTACAGTATCCCCAATATAAATTTGGAGTAAACGATCATTATACTTTTTGATATTGATTTGATCTGAATGTATAACTAAATTTATGTCTTGAATAAAATTCTCAAATATGGACCATATATATGGTTGCGTAAATATTTCTTTAGTCTCGTTTTCAGTATCGACATGACAATGATATAAAAAATTAATATAAGTTTCTTTGACTTGGATTAAACAATGTTTAAGTGTCACTACTTTTTCGATATCTTCTAAAGATAATATTGTATGGCACTTAATTTCAGTAAATGTATTTTTACCCATTGTACAACTAATTAATACTTTAATTAGGTTAATATGAAATAAAATTTGCCCATTTATATTATTTTTTATTTTAGCCGAATATTCATATTCTTCTAAAGTTTGAGGTTGATTTTTTTCCATTAAAATACATATTTCATCTATGTGAGTTTTATCAGTGCTAAAATTCATTATATCTGAATTCATTAATTCAGCTATTATCATATCTTGACATTTTTTAATCTCGTGGCCATCTAAAATACAAATAGTTTGTAAAAATTCTAAATAAGGTATTTTTGATTCATCTATATTTTGGTGTTCTAGAGCGTGTATAAAATTTTGAATTAATCGTTCATTTAGCTCATTTAGTAATATAGAGTTATCTTTGAATATATATGTTGCTGTTTTTGCTTCCCATTCATTTGATGGATAATGAGTTAAGTCAATTTTCTCATGTAAAAGTGCTTGATTGTGAGGATTAGCATAACAAAAATTTTGTAAAAACTCGTGTGCAGTTTTCATAATAGTTTTCATACGTCTATCTTCAAATTTTTCATATGAAATTTTAGTCAAATCTAATACAATATTATGAACACCCATGTTTCTTAAGAGACGTTGATCATTTCTACGCGGCTTTTTTTTTACAGTACCATTTGATAAATTAACCTCATTGACGCATAAATTGATCATACTATATAATATTTTATATAGTTCTTTATACTTGATAATTGCTGATTGCTCCAATTCAGGCCCATGATCTAAATCTTGAAGTACAAAAGGATCTCCGATTTGTTCTTGATCATCAATTAATATTTTTTGATTTAAACCCTTTTCTATATAAACTTTATTATTAGATGATGTTTCTTTAATAAGAGGTATAGCTTCTTCACTCTGATCTTTGATATTTTCTTTTTTTTTAAATATCCACAATTCTGATTGCTCAACTAAAAGACGTAATTTGTCTAAATCGGTTTTTATTTTGTTATAATTATTAACATCGTCATCTGAAACTAGCAATTGGATCTTTTTTTCAATTAAAATTTTTATTAATTAAATAAAATTTTAAAATCAAATTAAAATAAAACTTGTTTAAAAGCAGATAAAGTTTCTTGGATTTGACTAAAATGTCTGAACAATAATTGTAAAGAGCCACTAACTAATGGTGGATAGTCGTGCATTATTAATTTCAGGAGAACTCTGAGAAACTTAAAAAAACTATTAGTATAATTTATTTAATATTTGATGAGAAGAGCTACAATTACAGTTTTTCCACCGGCACCGTCCAAATCTAAGTCAGTTAAATCTTTTTCATTTCGGAATATTTTTTCGGCTTCACTGACTAAACGTAAAAATGGTTTTTTATCAATATTATTAAAATTGTTATTATTCGAGGCATATACAGATTCATAAGCTTTTTTAAATATAGATAACAAATAAGTAAGTCTGTAATCAAGTCTGACATTTAAAATAAACTAAAAATTAAAAATAATCAATTTTTTAAGTAGAATTTGAAATTTTTTATATTTAATGGATGGAGGATATAAAAAAATACCTCGAGTATTTCCAAAATATAAACTTTAGCCTTAATAATAAGTTTATCAGCATGTTTGTATTTGATAGCAGAGTTTTCATTTGAATTACAAGATTGTGTATTCCCGTTAGCTGCTTTATTACCAAAGGTAGATGCAGACTCGTGTGATGAAAATGTGTCACCTAATGTTTTATTTGAAAATCTATCTTCTAAAAACATCAAATAATTTCTAGAAACTCCTTCTTCTTCTTCATTGTATAAAAAAAAGTCATCCATTTTAGCCAAATTTGATAAACTATTCGCCTGAATAGCTTTTTTTTTTTTAATAACAATTTATTATTTTTTATATTAAAATTATTTGATGAGGACTATATTTCGAGCATTTAAATTTAAAAAAGGAATGCCAAAGCCATTCATTTAGGGTTGAAAAAAAAAGAATATCAAGATTTCAACTCGAGGTAATTTTTTGATATGGATAAAAGATTTACAAAAAAAAAACAAACCTGTAATATGTCAATTATCTTAAGTTTAGTTTGAAAAACAATATTTGCATTTGAAGTTATAACAAAAAAATCGGACTTAAGAAAATTATTTGTAAATTGATTCGTATTATTATCTTCATCGTTATTATTTTTATTTTGTTTTTTTTCGTTATTGTCCAAAAAATAATTTTTATTTATGTTATAACTTGTTTTAAAACCTGAATAAGATGAAAACTTATTAAAAACAGTCATAATCATTGTATTGTTATTATTATATGACAAACCTTTGTTAGATAGGTTTTTATGTTGTTTATTTTGATTATTAATTTCATTACTAAAAGAACTACTAGAAGAACTCGTTAAACTAGCTTTTAATTTTGTTCGAGTTGTAGTTAGTTTATTATTAAAGCTATTTGAAAGCTTGTCTTTTAAAAACAAAAAAAACATACCAAGAAAGGGATAAAACCACACGTTAATAAAAAACAAGAAAAATTTTTTACTTGGCTCTTCAATATTAGAGTTAATAGATGAGTTTGTTGTTTGGTCATCGTGATCTAATATTTCTAATAATGTTTTTGTTAACTTCAACAAATCTTTAAAACTATAAAAACCAAAATAAATAAGATTTTTTGCCAAATTTACAACCTTTAATAAATTATTATTATAGTAATTTTATATAAATTTAACATATGTGATTACTTCAAAAGTTAATTTATTTTGCTCTTTATCGCCAAATGGAGATGTCTGCTGCACTACATTATCCAAATATGCTCTAACAAAATCAATTGTAGGTTGAAATTTTGTGTCTTCAGATTCTTGTAAATTTATAAAAAGATTTGGATCATTTACTGGAGTAGTTTGATTCGAGCGAATACATCGTTTATATACACCTTCTATTTTAGTATCACTTGAATTTTGGTTTTCAGCCTCATTATTAGCATCATAACTGAAATAAAAACAGTTTAAAGAAAAAATAATTTAAAGAATATAGGTCAAAAGGGTTAGAACAAAGGTTAGACCGGTTTTAAAGGTATTGTATAATAAATAATAAAATATAAGCATAATATTAAGCAGCAGATAAATTTAATTATATTAAATTCTATCTATAAAAAATATATATTTATCAATTCAAAACAAATAAAAACTTTAAAAAAAATTTAAAATTAAGTAAAAACTAATGAATCAAAAATTAAATTTTTGATAATTTGGATTATATAAATTTCACATTCTTTTCTATATTGATTACATTATTCTGTTTTTATTTTTTTAGATACCAGAAATAAAACTAAAATTTATTTAATTATATTCAAACCTTACTTTAATCTTATATTCTTGCATCTTATGAGAATTAATTTATTTTTTAAGCAAATTAAATTTCAGAAAAATTTATTTACTTTTCAATATTAACGGCTAACGGTATTTGCATCCATAAGCGTGCGTAATTAACTGGAGTAACTAATTCTTGTGGTTCTCGATCAACCTTAATAATAAAAGATAATTTTTTTTTTTCAAATCTTATTGTTTTATTTTAATTAATTAATTACATGCAAATGAAGCATTAGCCTACAAAATGATGCCCTAAGGTCATGATTTAACATATCATCTTGCATACATCTTTTATATAAAGTAAATTTTAAATTTTAAAATAAAAATTTTAAATTTAAAAGTTACTTTAAAATTAGCTCTATAGTTAAATTAGAGCTTAGTTCTTCAATAGCTAAATATTGACGATTTAAACACATATTAGAAAAGAGGTTTAATTGATATCGATAATATTCAAGCATATTTTTTTCATAAATTGAATTTGATTTTACTAGTTCTTGTAATGGAACAGCGTATTTTTCCCAGCAAAGAATAATATTCTCTTCTGGGGATTTCATATTTTGATATATTAAGTTATTATGCGAATACGAACTTTTCAAATTATTATCTTTATTTGTAAAATCGTCATAAAAATTAGGATTTTCATTTTTTAATAGTGTTTTTTCATGAAATTTATTTGACAATTTTTCATCAAAACTTTCAAATAAAACTATTTTTTGGTCACATTTTTCAATTCTTATTAATTACTTTAGATGAAATTATCAAAACTAAAAAATTGTTTATTTAAATAATTTACCTCGTTTCTATCAAAATAGTAAAATTTTCTTTTGTTTTTAAGATTACATTGCATATTAATTCTTGAGTTGAAGGTATCGCTTCATTATTTGCTACACACAAATCCGATAAATATTCCAAAAATTTGTAATCTTTGTTTGATTTTACCAAATTAACAAATGTATCAATTTCTTTTCGAGTTATATGCTTTTCTAATAATTGCCTATTACTATGTAATAATGCAGTGATTGTTTCTTCTGCTAAAACATCATAACCTATGTGGTTTTGCATAAAACCAAATTGTTTAGCTATGTATTCCTTATTTATTTTAATATAAAAAATATATATAAACTTTAATATTAATTTAGGTTTTTCAATAATATTTTTTGATAGTAAAAAAATTTAATTTTATGTTATGTAATTATTTTACGCTTATATTTTCTGAATTGTAATCCAGTAACTAAAATATCTAGAGGAAGACCTCAAAAAAACCTCCAATATTTTTTTATAAAATTCAAATAAAATATTTATCAAATAAATAAAAAAAAATAAATTAGCTATCATAAAAATAAAAATTAAATCAATTTTTTGCTATCATTTTTTTTTTGCTACCAGAAAAACAAAATTAGCTATCACGAAAAATACAAGCCTATGCGAAATTATACTTTATGAAACCATTATATTAAATTTGGGACCTTAATGTTAGAACTTAATCAAATAAGACAAATTCAAATAATATGGTAATAAAATAAAAAATTCTATTTTAATATTAGACTAAAAAAAAAATACTTGGTTTTTTCTGTATGATTGTTGAGAATGTTTTAAAATTCTATAACATAGTCTAAATAATGGTTGTAGTCCATGTTTACTATCTTTCAAATCAATCATTTGTAAACCATTTTTATTGCCATATTCAATGAATGGTGCTTTTAATATTCTAAAGACTTGTTGTAATATATTTTGCTCTCTCATTAGTTTTTGCCTTTCTCTGTTCGGCTTATTTAACTGTATTTCAAGAGGATCACTATTAGAGCCTGTCTCATATTGGGCAACAAAAAATATTAAATCGGTTAACAAAGCACCTAAAGATCTGCGATCATTCATCAATAATTGATTCTGAAACATTTTATCAGCAAAAACTTGTAACATTTTTGCAGCATCAGTAGCGAAATCTAAATCACGAACTTCATTTGAAGGTACCGGAATCAATTGAAATGCTTCTTTATCCTCTTTTATTTTAGCGCAACCTATTTTCCACATAATTGGTCTTTCTTCGTCTTTGTCAATAGGTATGGCAGTGCTATGGACCCATGTATTTGTTTCCCAATGTTTTAGACGTACATATGAGTTTCTTGGTATTTGCGAATCACGACCAGTAATCGTTGTTTCATCAAGTTCGAAAACTGTTGAATAGTCGAATGCGTTATTGACACTTACCAATGAATAAACTTGATTATTAGTTTCTCCTTTTAACTTAGATCTCATCGGATCTTCTGTTTGGTCATAATCTACTTCCGCAGCTAAATAAGATCCAGATGCTAAATGTTTAAATCTAAACAAGTTTGACCACCTTGATGCCCCACCTCTGCATGGGTCTTTTTTGACAAGCTCGATTTCCCATAATGCTTTAGAAGAAGTAGCTGACGTAGCCGATAATCTTGCAGTACTTCGAATGAAAACTTGTTTTTTACCTCTATATTCGTCACAAGTTAAATATTTTTCTTGTTCAGCATGAAATAAACGTATTACATCTCCCTAGTTGGATTAAATTTAATAAAAATTAAATAGTTTTATAAAAACCATACAAATATTATTTTAATGATATGAGAATTTATCCCAGAAAATATAAGTTTTTATCCATTTTTAAAGATTATTATATATATACATACATTATATAAACATTGACTTGTACCCAATTTTATGGTTGGTAATTTTTTTTTCAATCAACAAAATATTGGGTATAACTCAATAATTCGGGTTTTAGTGCATGTTTTAGGCAAAGAAATACAGTATTTTACTTTAAAATAAAAGATTTTACTTACACTTTTTAAAACGTCATTTCTATCTTCTTTATGACACATAAATAATGCTACTTTCCAACTTGTTTGAGAATTCAATAAATTTATCTATATAAAGGAAAACATTTTTTAATGAAATTAATTTATAAAAATTTAAATAATTTTGTAGCAATTTAGTTTTTTAACATTTAAAAGGTAAACGCAAACAATTATATAAAATAATATAACATCAACCACAAAAAATTTAAAGATTTTTAATTTGTTAAACCTCAGCTGTATTTGTATTTTGTGACATTTGATCATCAAATTGATTTAAAAAATAATCACGTTTAGTGGGAGCTATTAACCATCGACAATTTATCTTTTTAAATAATCGATTTAAAAAATATTGCCGATTTTTATTAATTTATCATTCTCAGATGAAAATGTTAGTTTTTCATTTATTTAAAAATTTACTTACTTCTTTACATCCTGGATGATCTAGAAGCTCCATTTCACTTACATGTAAAGGTTGCATTGCTATAAAAGATTGCAGTACTATTTTATCCCCAACTACAACTTTATCTCCAATAGATCTTAATTTATAAAAAGGTTGGACTATAAACCAAGAGCTTTCGCTACCAGCATAATCTAAATAGACTCTCATTGCATTTTTTTCTACGTGAGCTGGCAGTTTTTTATTAACTGTCAAATATTTATTGCTTTTTAAGTGTAATAATTGAACTATGGTTCCATATTGTATTAACGTATTTGCATTTATTAACTTAGATGTTTCAGATTCATTTTGCTTTTTTTCTAGCTCCGCAGCATGCTTTAAAGATTAAATTAAAAAAAAAAAAAAAAAAAAAACAAAACCTAATAAAATTAATACGTGTAACTTTTTTAAAACAGATTCATCAAAACCTAGACCTGATTGGTTTGAAGCATTTAAAGAAAACTGTACTGAATTAGCAGCATTTTGTCGACATTGTTTCCAATATTGTCTTTGTGCTGAATATCTATTTTGTGGTGTAACTCTAAATAAACAGTCCCGAAATTTTTTTGGTGGATGTTTTAAATTTCCTTCTAATGGTTGTACTACACATCGACTATCTACAAGGCCTAATGTGCTAATAAAACCACATACTTTACCCTCTGCATACAATGATATAATATCACCCATATGCAAAAAACTAGAATTAGTAATGCTATTGGAATTAGCACTACTATTTTCGTCCATTTCAACAAAAATTTATCTGTTCTCTAGTAATAATTTTTTTCAAATAAAATAAAATTCATAATAAACTATTTTTTAAATTTAAAATAAAAAGTTTGGAGTAATATATCATATTTAATTTTTGTATTTAATATAAAAGCTCGATGAGAAAAATAATTAGAGCTAAGAATATTATTTTATTTTTCAGGTCGAACAATCTGATTTATCAGAAAACTTTAAACTTGACATAGATTAAGATAATTCAAAATAGAAAAGAACATAAATAGGTTATGTTCATCAAAAAAAGATAAAAATGTGAAAAAAATATATGAAAAAAAATTATAATTAAATATTAATTCCAACATAATCAAAAGTCAAAGTATTGAATTTATTTATTAATAAAAAAACTAAAAGAAAATTAAAAATTATAATTATTATATTATCAAATTATTATATTATTATTTTAAAAATATTTTTACTTATTTATATTTTTTTCGAAAAAACGCAAGTTTTTCAATTCACACATTTTAAGACCAAAGTTCAATTAACTATTTTAAATAAAAAAATAATAATAAATGATTTCTAAAAAAATTTTTAATTTCAAATTTTAAGAATTAAGAATTTTTAATTAAATACTACCATTTTAACTTGTTAATTGAATGAATCTTTCTTCAAATTGGATCAATTTGAAAATTTATTTAACTTAATAAATATCTATGAAAATATTAATATAAATCTTTTTATTTAGCACGCTAAAAACTCTTTAAAATAAAAAAAAAAAATAACTTTTCGATAATATTAAGAATTTATGTAAATAAAAAATATTTCTTAGTATATTACAATAATCTGAAATATATAAAATAAAAACCATTTTGTTATTACCTTTTCATTATTATTTTTATTGATAACAACATTTAAAAAAATTATGTATAAATAGATAAAATCTTTACTTTTAGATTAAAAATCACGGGTGCTTTTTAATGCATTAGTTTTTATGAAAAAAAATTCTCTCTTAAATAAATAGATATAATTAGTCATAAACTCAGATTAATATTATTAAACAACTCTATATTTTAATTGATTAATATATAATTTATTGATTTTAATTTAAATAATCTAAAATAAATAAATCTGATATTTGAAATTAATATTAAAATTATTTTGAATTGATAGTTTTGTTTCAAGTTTTAAACGCAATAATAATTTTGAGAAAATTGTATATTGTTTCAATTAAAGCAAAAAACAATTCTTAAATTTTTCTTTAAAAGAAATTATAATAAATTTAATATTTAATTTTGGGTCCGAATTTATCATAAATAGATATTATAGTATATTTAAAATTGAAAACAGGTTTAAATTTGATTTTGAAAATATGTTTTTTTTTTTTTAAATTCACCTACATTCAGATTAATATATTAATAAAACATAAATTAAAAAAATGATAATAAAAATAACAATATAAACAAATAAAATTGAACTTTAGTCTTGATTAAATATCATTTAATTTTATTGATAATATTTATAAAAAAAATATACATAAAAAGTTAATTAATCGCATTTAAAAAAAAATGATTTAATATATTGTAATTTATAATTTCAAAAGAATGCTATATTTTTTAGTTAGTTATTAATTATTAATTAAAATAAAAAATATAAAACATAATTAAAAAGGAAAAAATTAATATATACAGTATACTGTATATATATATATTTGTATCTATTATTTTTGATTTGTATTTATTTTGTATTTAATTTTCATTAAAAAAATTATAAATTAAAATATTTTTTAATAAAAAAAATAAACTAAATAAAATTTTGTATTATATAACATTACCATTATAATATATTTTTTTGAAATTTTTTATCTGAGATGCTATTAAAAATTTCAAATCAGATCAATTCATAAAAAGTTTTGTAATAAAATTAATTTTTGGTTTATATATTCCTCTTTTTTTAAATATATATTTAATATTTGATATGATCACAAACAATGTCAAAATAAATTTTTTGCTTAAATTTCAATTATCTCGTTTATGCTAAATTATTTTTAATGCGAAAAAAAATTTGTTTTAGCACAATTGTTTTTCAAAAATTTAAATTAATTATGCAAAAAAGTGCTCATCTTTAATTATAAAAAAATTTGAAAAAATTTAAATTTAAAAAAATTAAAAAAATTTAATTATAAATTAATTTTACAAATTCGATTTATTTTAAATTTGATTTGATTAAGACATAGAAATTAAATATTGGTAGTTGAAAAAAAAAGAGGGATTATTAACTCAATTGTTTTAAAAAAATATTATTAAAAAAATTAAAAAATAAATTTAGTAAAAAAAATTTTATTATTTTAAATAGTTAAAATATGCTTTAAGAAAGCTGCTTTGAGAAAAGAATAAGAAATTTTTTTCTAAAATGTTGATTACCGATAATTAAAATAATAGAATTTATTAAGGAATTTAAATATTCTAACCAATAAGTGATAGCATAAAAATTTCTTGGTAAGCAATTACAATATGCATCAATTGGCCAACTAATCATCCATGGAAGCCAAAAAATAATTAAGAAACATGTAACTAAAAATAATGTCATAAACGCATTTTTATTTTTTGTATAATTATTTGTCAATATTTGTTGATTTTGATTGTTAATCAAACGACCGGTGTTCTTACAAATTTTAAAAAAATTTTGATGATTGCTTTTTTTAAACTCATCATAATCAGCGAAATTATTTAATTTATTGATATTTCTATTTTTTTGAAAGCTTTTTATTGTATTAGATTGATTAAACAATTTATTGTTTTTAATGATAATTGGATGTGTGTTTGAGGATAATGAAACAATAACAGACGGATAAATTGAATGTGAAACATTTGATAATGAGCTTAACTTGTTGATTTCAAAATTATACGGTACTAAGGTTGATATTGTATTTACCTGAATTGGATTAATAATTTTTTTTCTATTGTTTAAATTTAAATAAATAGATATTTGGAAAAAAACTAATAAAGTAATGGGTATTAAATATGCTACTATATCAACAAATAATACATATTGAAAAGAAAACATAAAATAACAATCTTTTAAATTCATGTATTTGTTTTTATATTTATAATTTTTGACAATAAAAATACATGGCAAAGTCCAAAATAAAAATATAACAGGCCAAATAATTAGACTAGGATAAAAAGATTTTTTATTCGAAATTTTTCTTAGTAAAAACGGTTTACGTATACAATTTAACCGATGATATGCAATAATCGTTAAAGTTAGCATACTTATATTGCCTCCAACAAAATCTCCAATTATAAATAAAATGCACATGTCATCACCAAGTGGCCAATAACCGTATAAAGTATTAATTAGCATACAAGGCATCGCTATTGAGGCTACTAGTGTATCAGCACATGACATAGAAGCATATTGAATATTTGTATAATTTCTCATTGTTTTATCATTTAAAACTGTAAAAACAATAAAAAGATTTAAAAACAATGAAATCAAAATAACAATAACACCAATAAAAAATATTGAAATATTTGTAAAATTGTTTAAAACATTCAAGAAAGAGAAATTCATTTTTAAATATGAAAATTATTTTAAAAATATACTGTATAACTAAATTCTTATCTTTATTTTTTTATCTAATAATTTAATACAATATTTTTGAAAAATTTATACAACTGTTTTTGCAAAAAAGATTACAATTTTTTTAATTATAAAATTTAAAAAGTTTTCTAAGCTAATAAAAAGCATTTACTTTTTCTAATAATTATTTCAATATGCTCTGGATAATTAAAAATAAATCATTATTTTGACTTATCATTTTAATAGTTTATTTTTTTGGATAAGGTTAAAAAAAAACATATAAAAATTAATAAAACATTAAAAAAAATTTTTTTTTTAAATATTTTTCTAAAACAATTAATTTAGAACATAAAGGAACTTGAATTCGATTAAGTGACCTTGATTCAAATCGAATTACTTGCTCGAATATTTCGAATACTGGTAATAAATTGTATTTGTTTCTATTTGTAAAAAATGTTTTTATCTTTATATGATTTTTATGTTTTTTTCAACTTCACCCATTTTTTTTGTAAACATTCTCTATTTTTATACATTATATTACTACTGTTTTATAAAATTATGCCACTTCCTATAATTTGAAAGTGAGCATTCAAATAAATAAATTTTAATAGAAAAAATTTTGTCTAAATTTTTATTTTACATGAAATTTATTTCAATATGTAGAATTTTTTAGTTTAGTTTAGTTTAGAATTTTTTAATACATTCTTTTGGAATAAATAAGATATCTTAAGAAATTAAATTAATAAAATTTTTTATTTTGATTAATTATCTGTAAAAAAATTTTGTGTTTGTCAAAGAATAAATATTTTTACAGTGCTGATTTGACACTTAGAAATTTTTAGGAAAATAGCCTTTAAAAATTACGTAAATTATCGAAAATTTATATTTGTAAAATTTGGTAATTTTACCGAAATTTAAAGTAAAATTTGATTAAAAACCAAGTGTTAAAACAGCACAGTATTTTATTTTATTTTAATTTTTATTTTTACATAATTTCTACAAAATCATTTATTTTGTATATTAAATTTATCAATTATTAGCCATTTTTGCTCCAAACATTTTACTTCTTTATGTAAGAGAGGCTCGCGAATTTTTATTTTTAATTCTAATTTTCCTCCTATATGTCTTCTTCCATCTAATAACTAAAAAAAAATTAATTTTTTAAAAAAAAATTCATTTTTCATTTTTTTCTTAGATACATCAAAAGCATCATGTATAGTAGAGCTTTTTTCAAGAGGCTGTAATTTAACAAAACATGAAGCTAATAACTTATCTCCTTTGAATAAACCACTATAAAAATATTAATTAAATAATGAAGACTGTCAATTTTTTTTTTAAATTTTTTTACGCTTTATAAAAAATTTCTAATTTTATTTCTTTGCGGCTCATTAATCGTAGAAATTTGGTTTGCTTACGTTGAATTTGTAATTTAAAAGTTTGATTATATTCTGGATTTAAAGTACCTATTTGTTTACCAGTTTTATCAGTTTGTAAAGCTTCCTGAATTTATTTTAAATAAAAAAATTAATCCAAGCAATTATTTTAATTATTACAGTAGGATATGGAAATTCAAATTTAACATAGGTTGTCAAATTTTTAGCTTCAAAATCTTTTGGTAATGGTAAATTTATTGCTCGAATGATAACTAATTCTAATTCATTATCAGTTAAATCAGAGTTACAATCAATTGTTTGATATGATCTTTTTTCATAATGATATAAAGGCGTTGGTTCTCCTTGTGAGTATGCATTTTTTACTGCTTCTAAATCTTGGATCGTTTCTTTTGCAACCAGATTAAATCTTTTTGAAAATAGCTTAGAATAGAATTTTTTTTAAGGATAATTTATTTTTGTTGCTTTTTAATACTTATTTGCATTATTGACATCTCCCATATTTGTAAAATGCTTTAAGTTATGAGTAGCTATATTAAATTGTTCTTTTAAATCATGAATTAATTTTATATAGATCGAATTTTTATCTTGGATAGTTGTTTCATTATTTGCTATATAAGTTATCTTTTCGGGAACTAATAAGGATGTTGCTTCGTCGGCTTTTAAATTTTCTTTTTTTTGTACAATTTGTGGTGGAATTGGAAGCTTGAAAAAAAAAATTAAAAAAATTAAAAATGTTAATATTAAAACAGATTACGTTATTCATATCTAAAGGAAGACCATTCTGGGCTGCTAAAATCATGGAGTCAAATCCTTTGGCATTTCTTAAATAAACAAGAGCAACATTTAAATTACCTTCTTTTTTTGCATTTAAAGCTGCTTCTTTAAATAAAGTTTGTCTTTCAAGTAATATTTTTAAATCTTTGTTTGAATTCACAATTTTTTTCGATTGCTGTTGCATCTGTTTGCTTTTTTCATTTGTTGAATTAAGTTTTGAAAATGATTGAACATTTTTATAATTTTCAATATTGTTTTCAGGAAAAATATTAACAGATTTTATTTTTTCTTGAATATTATTTTCCGATAAAAAATTATCCTTAGGCAAAATTTTATCTATTTTTGGCATTAATGAATTTATTTGTTTAATTAAAAAATCGTCTTCGGGATCATGTATTTCTTCTTCGTCAACATCTGTTTCTTCAATTTCTTTATTTAGCTTTTCTAAAATTTCGTCATCATTTTCTAATGGATCAGATTTCTGATTTGAGTTTTTATTATAATTAGACTCAATCAATTTTGACTCTTTATTAATTGATTTTATTGATTGATTATTTGAATTTAATAAAGCTGTTCCATCGTTTTGAATAGGTATTTGAGAAAAGCCTGGTGGAACTATTAATTCAGAATAGTTAAACGATTTTCCTTCTTTTGTCGCTTTTATTGCATCTTCATATTGCTTTCATTTATTTTTTAAAACTATTAACAAAATATTTGCATAATTTAATTGATAAAAAAATACCTTTATTTGCCTTTGATATCTTTTCTTTTTGCTATTATCATTTCTTAAATTAGCTTCTTCTAATTTTTGACTAAACTCGTTTCTAATTTGTATTAAAGATTCTAAAGTTGTCGTCGGTATTTCGTGAACAATTGGTACCTCAATATTAATTGATAGATCTATTTTAAGAAATCATGAAAATTATTAAAACTGCTATATACTATTAAAATTGATAATTTTGAATAAACAATTACTTTCTAAATTTAGATTATCCATTTTAAAATTATAAAAAAAACTTCTTTTTTTTTTATAAATTTAATAAAATTTAATATTTTAAAAAAAAAAATTTTATCTTTGTAAATATATGTAATAATTGTTTCTATAATATAAAAATATTTTAAGAATTGTAGTGCATAATTAAGTTATTTTCAATATAAAATATTTAAAAGTAACAGGGTTTTTACTTAAACATTGCAGAATCAGTAAAGTTACGTTAGTTTACGTAAGATTAAATATGCTTACCTTAGATCTTAGATCTGTTTAAGAAAATGTAAACTTAGGTAAACTAAATTCTTTAAAATTTCCCACCGCCAAAAAAAATAGTATTTTTGGCAAACAAATATAGAAAAATACAGGTTTTATTATAGGCAGTTCAAAAGGGCTAAATGATTAAATTTTTGGCTTTTTTAACTGTCATGAAAAAGTTAAAAGAAAACAGAATTTATTTAAAAAAATTGGATGTTATTCGTTATGAAGTTAAAAAATCTTCTTCTTTTTATATAATTTCTTTAGAATGCATTTTGAAAACAATTCTAATTTATATATACCCATAAAAAGTATTAATATACTTATTTAATCGAAGTTATTCAACTGTTTCTAAAAATTATGACGTTTTTATATTTAGAAAATTTAGTTAATCGATTATAAAAAGTTTAAAACAATGGAAATATTGTTCATTTTTTATCTACATCAATATTTATTATATCAAGAGCTTTAATAAACATTATTATTTTTAATATCTAACATTATTTAACACAAGAAATAGAATGTCTAAAAAATTATGTCGAGCAGTATATTAGGGTATATTAAGTTCAGCATCAAATTAGGTTTATTAAATATTAATGCTATTTTTGTGTTAAAATGTCGGGCTTAAACTTGAATTCGCGGTTAGTTATGCGTGCCTGAATAAGTAGCCGATTTTAAAATTGTAACTGATGCACGCAATACCAGCCACGAACTGAAAATAAGGAGGATTATGTCAAAATTTAATATTTTTGTCTATAAGTTTAAAACATGCTTCAAATATATTCTATAACTTGATTATAAAAAATGTACAATTTTTATTGACTAATAAAAAAAAGTTAAAAAAAATAAAATAAAGTATTACTTTAATTGTTTTGTTTTATATAAAAATATATGGTCAAAATTTACAAAAATATTATAAAATATATTTTAATAATCACTGGGAAAACATTTTTTCTAATTTAATAAATTTTTAATTTTTCTAACTGATTCATTTAAAAACAGCTTTAATCCAGTAAAAAATTTTCAAATTGTTCACTTCCTTTTGAATATTCTAACTCAAAACTATCCAAATTCAAAAGTTCATCAAGATTGATATTATTTGATTGATTCTCCTCAAAGTAATCTAATTTATTTAGGTTTTCATTAAAGTCTTTTAGACATGTCAAAATTGTGTCTGTATTAGATGATTTTAAACTATTTTGACTTTGATTGTTGAATCTTTCGATTGAATTTTCTAAAGTTTTTTCTATTTCAGGTTTATTCAAGTTTAAATTTTCGATAGGTTTAAAAATTTCATCATTTTGAGATTTATAAGTTTCGGTATTACTGTTTGAATTAATTGATTTTATTCCATTATTTGAATCTAAAAAAATATAATTATAACCAAATTCATTTGTCAGGTTTTTTGAATAATTTGAATATTCAAAATCTGGTGAACAGTAATCTGATATTTTTTTATAATTTTGAATATTTTTGTTTGATTCAAATTTATTTTTAAAACTCAAAGGATTATTTGGTGTTTCTTCAGTTACAAATGAAAAATTATAAATGTTATTGTTTGAATTAGGTTGACTTCTATAATTTATATCAATTTTATTTTTATTAAACTTATTATAATTATCCATATCTAGCATATTAATTATTAAATTGGAATTAGTGTCTGTAACTAATTTTTGATTAGTTTGCATTAAATTTGATTCATAAAGATTGTTGTCAAAATTTATATTATTCGAATTTAAGTAAAATTGATTAGTCTTTTCTTTGTTTGGTATATCAGAATTTTTATTGCAAAAATATTCATTTAAATTATTTCTATTATTATTATTATTATTATTATTATTATTATTATTATTGGTTTGATTTAATTCGGAGGTTTTGTTAAAACGAGACTCAAATTGATACAATTTATAATTATTTATTTTTGAAGATGAATGATATTGTGGAAAATGTTGAGTTGTAACAGTAACCGTTGTAGTTGTTGTTGTTTTTTGTGGCTGTGGTAAAATGGTTGTTGTTGAAGTAAGTGATTGTGATTCTTGCGATGAAAAGTGTTGTATTGAAAACGGAGCAGATTGGTAAAAAATTTTGGAATCATTAAAAGTATTTTTAAATTTGTTTACATCTGGTTGAGTATCAATTATTTTTTTTGAATTTGGATCATAACTGAATGTTGATGATATTTTTTCATAATTTTTTTCAGTATTCAAATCATCCGAATTTTGCATTTTCTGTAGTTTATTATCTTTATCAATATCTTCAAATATATTAAAACTTGTATTTTTTTTATTGAAATCCATATGTTGAATCGAATTAAGAGAGCTATTTAAATTTGTTTGTGAACTTAAAATAACCGGTGAAACAACTGCAATATTAGAAGTTAATTTTAATTGATTAGTAGTTGAGTTGTTTAATGAATTTAAATTTGAGGTTGCTGCTTTTTTTTGCTGTAAATGCTCCTGTAACTTTTTTCTCAAAGTTAATGAGTTATCATAATTAACAGTAATATTTTTATTTTTGTTTATGTCAAGGTTCGAATTTGAAGTGTCACAGAAATTCTCGTAATTAATCATTTCAAAGCATTTTTTTTGATTATCTTTTTCTAGAATTGTTAAATTTGGAATATTATTCTCATGAGAAATAATTATATTTGAAATTTTTTTTTGGTTTTCATCAGAAAAAAATGAATCAAATAAATCTGATTTTAGATGTTTTGTAATAGCTTCTATTCTTTTTTGCTTTTGTGAATCATTGAATTTTTCTTTATTATTTTTTTCTAGTATATTTTTTACTTTATTTTGATCAATCTCTACAGAGTTTTCATCTATATCTAAAGATGTTTGATTATTTTGCATTATTATTTTTGATGATTCATTTATTTTTTGTTCAAGATTATTAAATTTTTCTTTTATTAATTGATTTTTTATAAATTTTAAAAATTATTTAAAATTAAAATTGGGAAAAAATTACCTTTTTTATTTTCTAAAAACTGCTCTTGATTTGTTTGAAAATTTTTGGAAATTTGCTCAGATAAAAATAAAAAATTTGATCCTTTTGATTGAATATTGTTTTCTTGATGATTTTTTTTTTGAGAATCTCCTAATAATTTATTAAAATTAAATTTTTATAATTTTTCAATTTATTAAAAAATAATGACATTTAATTGTTATGATATTATTAATAAAATTTTTAAATTGTTACCTTTTATTAAATTTTCTAGATCCGAATTAATTTCTGTTTCTAGAACATCTATAAAAGGATTATTAATAAAAAAAACATCATTTGTTTCAATTGAATTTAAAATATTAAATTCCGGTTTTGTAAATGAATTTAAGTTATCTTTAGTTGATTTATTTTCATCTTTTTCAATATTTGGTATATTGAAGCTCATTTCCATATCATTTGACTTTTTCGTTTTCTGATAACTCCTTGAAACGCAATTCGATTTTATATCTGTTATGGTTTCCCTTTCACCCAAAAATTGATTAATTTTTTCTTTTATTGTAATTTGTTCGGTAAAAGATTTATTTTTGATTATATTAAGCTTGCTATTTTTATCTTTTTTTATAGCATATTTATTAGTTTTTAATCTTTGAAAATTATTTTTTTCAAAATTTAAACTAGTAGATCTTTTAAATTTTATTTTTTTTTTATTTTGCTCTAAATCATTAAGCGATATTTTCGAATATTTATTAGAAGACTCATTATTTTTTTCGTGATATAGATTAAAAACAGATTCTATGTTTAAAACTTGTGGCTCTAAATCATTGGTATTTAATAACGCTCTTAATATAATATCATCTTTATTTGAAGAGCATTTATCTTCATTCTTTTCTGAAAACGTAATTAATTCATTTTTAAATTCAAAATTTGTTTTTCTTAAATTCATTCCTAGTTTATCAGTTTTTCTTATCAATGTTAATATATCCGAATCAAATGTTTTATTTAATTTTGAATTAGGTTTCAATTTTAAAAGAAAGCATTCATCTTCACTTTTAATTGATTTCATGGGTTCGTTAAAATGTTTTAGACTTTCAAATTTTTCATCTGGTAAAACGCTATGGTTTATTGAAAATTCAATTGGCTTTTTTTTGTTAATATCATCTAAATTTTTATTATTTTTATTTTTGTTAATGAAAATTTCATTTTTTTCGTAATTTTGGACTTTCGAATTATTTTCAATAATAAGCGATTTATTTTTTAAAGACAAATTGTTAAAAATATTGATGTTTTTATTATTTAAAAATTTTTTGGATAATCCTAGCATTGTCAATGCAAATTTGGTTCCTATAGGCTCCATGCAACGAGGCAATTGTTCATCATTATTATCTGATGTTGTAGATAATTTTTTATCGATACCAAAAATAAATTTTTCAAAATTGTTATTTAAAAATATGTTTGAATTGTCTTCATTTTTAAATTCTTGAAAAATAGATTCATCTATCGTTTTAGTGTTACTAAAAGTTTCATTATTTGAGATTTCTTTTTTTTCATTGATAATTTCTGAAAAGTTAGGATGGAAAGGAAATTTTTTACTAATTAAGGTTTTCATTAAGCTAGTAGATGCATTTCCTTTCATTTCAGCATCGGAATCAATCACTCTAAATTAAAGATTATATAATTCAATTTATATGTTATTAATTAAACAATACTTTATTATTGAATGAATAGAATAAATGACAGATGATGAAGATTCTCTTCCACTATTGGCAAATTCTTTGTCACAAACTTTTTTACTATGTGATTGAACAAAAGAAAATTTATCAGTAAACTTAATCCGATAAATGGCGCTTGTTATTTCTCCTTTAGATAAAACTATTTTCTTTTATTTATTTAGATTTTATTATATATTTTATTATTAAATAAAAACTCACCATCGTTAATATGTTTTTGAATATGATTAAGATCATTATTATGAACATAATCTTGAATTCTTATTTTTTCAATAATTTTATTTTGTTGTATTTTATCAAAATCAGTTAATAATCCGGAATTTAAATTCGTTATTTTATCATTGTCTTTTTTAAATGATTTTAAGTTACTTGTTTCAATATTAATTATAAAGCCTTCAAAATTTATTTTGGTAATAATTTGTTCCATGTTATAATCAATATTTTTTTCTAAAAATGCTAATTTGTTAGGAATTAAAATAGAATCTGTATTATTTGGTTTTGGATTAAAATCTTTTTTCGATAAATCTGATAAAAGGGTTGTTTTGTCTTTAGAATCAAAAAATGTGATAAAAGCTTCAATAGAAATGTTTTTATTAGGACTATTCTCTTTTGAAAAGTCTATTTGTTGAGGAATTATTAACATATTTTCATATTTTATAGTACCGAAATTATTTTCTATAAATTATTATAGATATATAAAAATAATTATATAAATTAAAAATTCTATAAATCAAAAACTACTTATTTTATCATTATGATCATTGACAATCATTGAACATTGAATAGGTTCTAAAATCTTTGATTTAATTGTATATGAGAAAAAATTTTCTAATTTAGGGTATTCATTTTTTTCTACAATATCGAAAAATGGTTTTCCAATTAATTCATCCTTAATTAAATTTTAAATAATTCGTCTAAAAATTACTAATTAAATTTAATTACATTTCTAAAATATAAAACACTTTTAACATTTTCACTGCATTCTTTTATTATTATTTCTTTGGTATTAATAAAATGATAATCTAAAGCGTTTTGAAATAAAATCTTTATTGAAAAATGGTTATCTATATGATTTTCCAAGAATAATACAGGCTGATCATAAGTAACATTAGTTTTATTTACAGAGTCTGATTTACTATTAATTAGAGATGAGTTGGATTTTTTGACTTTGTAACCTTCTTGAGAAATATCATCTAAGTTTTTACGCTTATTATTGTCTTTTTCAAATTCGCGAATTAGTAAAAAATCAACGTCATTTTGGCTTATTGAAATAATGGGTTTTATTTTTTCTTCAAAAGAAGATTTTTTATTATTGTTATCTTTAAACATTTTTATCTAATAAAATAGAATAAGAGTATATTTTTCTCTATATCTGATTGATTGCCGAAAAATTTAATTAAGATAAATATTATTGTGTTGATGCAATTTTTATTAGAAAATCTATTTTAAAAAGCCAAAAATATAAAATTAAATAGTTATTAAAAAATATTTAAAATAATCTAGCAATTAAACAGGTTAATTTTTAAAAAATTTTAAAAAATATTATAAATTTAATAGTGTCGTTTATATTTAAATAAATCGAATTTTCGTTGAATTTGGCTTTTGAATTTAATTAAATTAATATTCCATAATCTTCAATTCATTTTATTATTAACATAATATAATATAAAAAAATAATTTAAAATTTTTCATGACATAATTAGAATTATAAAGAATGTTTAATGCTTATATATTAAAAGAATTCTAAAAAATTACATAATAATCAAATAATTAAAATTTGCAATCAAAATTAAAAATAATTAACATAAAAAATTTGGAAACATTTCAAAAAAATTGTTAATTATTAATTATAAAATTATTTATGAAAATTAAAATTCTTGAATAATAAAAATAAAAAAATATTTTTAGAAATAAATTAACCAATATTATAATTAAAATATAATTTAAAAATCTTAAAAATATATTTTAAATCAATTTTAAACATATAATATTATAGTTTATGATCTAAATATTTTAGATAAATATATTTTCTTCTAAGAATATTTTAATTTGGTTTTAATTTGAATTTATTTTAATTAAAATACTCGTTTTTGATACAGTTATAAGTTTTAATAGCGCCACGCTATTAAAGATTTCTATTTGTTTTATTGCGATTCAAAAGTTGGTTTTTAGCATTGAGTTTTCAAAAGATATCGTAAAGTTTTGGAAATTTTTAGGAATATATTTAAAAAGCTTGTCATTTTTTTGGTACATGGGCTTGAGTAGATAGAGAATACCCTTAGATTTATATTTATTTTAGTTTTGAATTCAAGGCCAGCAGCATTTTCTGATAAGATAGGGTTTCTTAAAACTACCTACTTCCCTACTAGATTTTCTTTGACACAGAGAGCTTATCCCGCTGCTTTGGAGTGAGACTTATCTGATCTAAATATCTTGTATCCAGGTAAAACAAATTAATTTGAAGGTTTCGTTTGAACTCATGAAATCAGGAGAGCAGTCCGAATTTTTTTGTTTCCTTTTGTACGAATTGGATGTTTAAATGAATGATATTGAATTCATTGATCATTATCAGTAGAATAATTCATACTTCCTAATTCAATTTTAGAGATTTCGTCAAGCTTAATTTTACTTTTCATCTTGTTTTCAAAGATTGCTCCTATCGATTGACCAATTTGTTTTGGGTTTATAAAAGTTAAGATTATTGGACCTTCAAATAAAGATTCAAGAACCATATTAAAATTTTCTAACAGCTCTAGAATAAAGTCAATGAATTTAATGATTAAAAAGTTTTGGTTTTCAGATTGTGTTATGCTTGATTAGGAGTCCATGTTTGACCCTATTTTATTATTGCTTTTAGATAAAAGATTTTGATGCTTACTGTTATTAATATTAATATTTCACTTTTTTTTTTGTTTCTAGAATCATTAGGTCTAAATTGTTTAAAATAGAAGTCTTAATTTGCTCTTTAATTACCTATTCTAATCCAGGTTACATTTTTTACAATTTATTAAGTAAAAATATGTAAAAATTAGTAAAAAAAACGACCCAAAACTTTTCAAAGGTTGAGGTCATTTTAAATCCTAAAAATTACTTGAACCTAGATTAATCTAATATTTGTGGTTAATTAACCATGGCAAGATTCATTTTTAATGTTTTATGAAATAATAATCATGATACGATTTTCTGATTATTTATTATTTATAGGAAACAAGACAATGTAAATCGACAATGAAGCTCATTTAATATCTAAAAGAATTTCTAGATTTGTCATTTGAAATTTAAACAAAAAATATAATAATAAATTATTATTATCCACTATTTTTTTCTTAATTATTAAATTTCTTTTTAGGCCTAAATTCATTTATAATACCGACTTTTTTTAGTGGGACCCTCCACCGACCCCTTATCATTGGTTAGTTTTTTATAATTCGTCTTACCATATATAAAATCCTAATTACTTTTTCTCACAAAATCTGACCTCTTTTTACCAAATTTTAAGTAAGATAAAGTAAAATTTAGTAAGAAAAATTAATTTTTTATTGATTTATTTTAACATTAATTTTTGTAAAAAATTCATTTTTTGCCAAAAAATTGAGTTTTTTTGGCCGTAAGCATTTTTAAAGTCTTTACAAAAGCCAATTCAATTTTACATCATTTTACGTTAGTTTACATAAACTTATGTAATTTTACGTAAACTGAGGTCAGATTTTGTGAGAAAAAGTAATTAGGATTTTATAAATGGTAAGACGAATTATAAAATATAATTTATATTTTTTTTCGTAGTTTCGACGATAAACAGCTGTACAAAAAGTGGTATATTTGGTTTTAGATTTATTTATCAAAAACCCTCTGTCTTTACAGAATTCAATAGTAGGGTCATAGTGACTTTGTGAAAAAAAATCTTTAAAATATAAAAAATTTAAAAATGTTTATTTTGATTTTATTAAAATTATAACATTTAATTGAAATTATTTATGCTTTTTTGATTAAAAATTTACTGAAAACCAATATTATTCGTTATAAAAATTTTTTAATATAGTTTTGTAACTCCATAAATTTGTTTTCGTAATTTTTTAAGTATTTATCATATAGACAAGTATTGAAAATAAAGCATATTTAATTAATTTTTAAAAGAACATTTTCATTTTAGTTAAAATTGTGAAAAGAAAAAATGAGAATGAGTAATCCTCATAAAAAACCATATAATCACAAGAATGTTCGATCTTCTCATCCTAAATAAAACAAATTCATTATTTTAAAAAAGCATTAATTTATTTATCAAACAAAATTTATTGATTGTTTATTGAGTTAAATAATGCGAATAAAATTCAATTAAAGCTTACTATTGTGCACATGCAAGCAAACGCAAATTTTTTTTGAATTTGCATTGAAAAACGAAATAATTTTCGAAGGAGCAAATTTTATTTTTTAAAGAAGCAAATATTTTTTTTTTAGAAAAATAAAAAAGTAAAAAAAAAAATTTCGTTACAAAGTGTGAAAATTAAATTGAAAAAAATAATTAAGATAAAAAAATATACATGCTTGCAGATATATTTTTTTTTTCCAATATTGACAATAACATTTGATTAATTGCCAAGTCTCTTTATTAATTTCTACAACTCTATGTGAATCACGACATTTTAAATAATATTTAAATTACAATTATTACAATTTAAGTATGTTCTTCATGTCTCTTTAGTATAGCTTCTGCTTTATTTTTTTCTGATGTAACCATACAAGTGATCCTATCTTCTATCTGTTTAATTTTTAAATGCGTTTTTTTTGCTTTACACCAATTAAAGCCAAGTATCCATTCATGAGTTGAAATTTCAGTAATTATTCTAAACTTAGTAGAAGTTGTGAAATTTGGATTTCTATCTTTTGACCATGTTTCGATTAATTAATCCATAACACGAACAAAATCTCTAAGTGTTTAACGATCTCTTAAATAGCAATTTGTTTTATATTTTTGTCCATTGACATTATTTGTGCTTGGATACCTCTCAGCATAACTTTCATATGTTCTGACATCCATTAATGGCTAAAATAAGAAAAAAACGAATTGATGTTTGAATTTTCAAGTTGAGATCATTTTATAGACAATAATTCAAATGCAGTCTTAAATTCTTGATCTGATGCAGTAGCTTGAATCTTTCTAAAATCATTTATTAGTTCTTGTTTGGTAATTTGAGAAATTACTTTAAAGTTTTCTTCAATTTTTCTTTCTACCTGGGATTAACATACAATTCTTTTTATAGGATTACCAAAAACTTTGATCAATTCATTTGTTATAGTCAGCGAAAAGAATAGCAATTTGTAAAACATGTCCAACTATTTTATATGAAAGCTTCTTGATTGAAAAAGAAATGCATAATCATCAGAAATTTCGGTTTTTGATAACATTAATCGGAATGGATGAAAATTTCGGCCTTTATCAGTCGTACCAGCAAACAGAACTGGAAAATTAATCCGAGTAAGCTTATATGTTCCATCAGTCGCAATATAGTCGCATTCTTTAGTAATAGAAATTAATCTTTTTGTTGTCATAAAAATATGGAAAAAAGATTATCTGGTTCTAAATTGAATTTAGAAACTACGAACATAGCATCGTCATCATCAGGTATTGCGCTTCGACTTTTTGCCCAATTGATAAGAGCTTCAGTTGATTTTCCTGGATCATCTAAGAGACGTGTTTTTTATGTCGACTTACCAAATTGTTAATTGTGGAATCTTTTAGCTCAATGAAGCCATTTGCTATGTTATTTCTTAGCCATCTTTCAATATCTTTAGCTTTAAAGATCAGTTCGATGAATGAATGATTTTTTTTTTTAAATTTTTTTTTATATATTTTTTTATAAGTGCAAGTAATATCATAAGTGCAACGCATCATATATGGAACTTTGGGTATTAACAGTTAAGTCTTTAAGAAAAGCAGCTTTGTCTTTTACGGAATCAAAATTTAAAACTTTTTTGGTTATTGTGTCCAAAGATTCAGATTCTGATTCGGGGTTAGTTACATTAATACCTTCATCTTTTAGAGTAACTGACTTAATTTTAAAGACTCAATTAAAGAACCTAATATTGATTCTGATTCACTGTAATTTACATTTTCATCATCCTCATCTTCATCGCTTGACTCAACATCCTCAATATAACGAAAAACTGTACTTTCATCTTCATTACTAAAAACATCATTACATTTCTTTTCAATAAATTCAAAACTTGTTCCAGGTTTATAATATTTCGAAATTAGATTTAACATCAAATTAAAACAATTAATACGATAGCCATGTACACTATTATTGAACCGCAACATAAACTCGTCCAAATATGATTGAATATAAGTACGTTCACATCCTCGCATCTCCTTGAAACTGTGCTTGGACGAGTTTCAAAGGCTTTCTATTCTGTTCGTACAAGCACCTCAAAAATTTATTTGTTTGCTAGAGTTAATTTAAATTTAAAATAAATCATTTGTATAATTACTTGGATCCAAAAATGGATCCAAATTGAATCAGGATCCAAAAAATTATAATTATGATTAATGGTCTGATGCCTAAGCTCATCCAACTTAGTTAATTTATAATAAGAGGCCCAACAATCTGAAAAGATAATAGATCCAGATAAACATCTTTTATGTATGATCGTGAATAAAGTTTCAGCTTCATGATCAGGCACTATTTCTAAATAACATCGCCCGTAAGACTTGATCACAAAATTGGTGATCAAAAATTCAACATGATCTAATGTTCAAATAATTTAGTGAACATCTGATCATATAGTCGCTATGACTCCGAACAACGAAGATAATTGAGGAACATCAAAGGAACTAACGAAGAAACAGAGAATAAAAGAGAAGTAAATCGGAACAAAAGTATATATACTCAAGACCGTTAGTTTTGGTAATCATTTTAGCAGTCAACGTCCTCTTTCTAAATGCAGAAGTTATCCAAGATACTTTCAAATATTGTACAGTTGCCGATTCATCACCCGTTATTAAAAGCGCAGATACTTGTGAACATCTCTAGCTCAATATAAATTCTATTAATCAAGAAGTATTTATGCTAGAAAAAAGGCAAAATATGGTAGAAGGATGGATATGGTTATGTTTGCAAAAAATCCAGAATTCTAATTAAAACATGGGAAAATCGAGTTTAATTCTTCAAATTTAAATTAGACTAAAAAATTTTAGTAAAATTAGATGGTTTACTAGATCTAAAGCAGTTTATGAGAATTACAATGTCATTTTAGACACTCAAGGTGTTGAAATTTTTTAAGAAAATCTGTTCTATTAGATTATTGCAATTTTAGAGAGTTAGCCGAATCAACTATTTCTAAACTTAATGATCTAAAACTAGACGATGATTTTGAAAAATCTTGGGAAAAAAATTTAGAATTTTCTAGTTTAAAAAGTTAAGGATAAACTTCCAACGGGTCCGAAAAAACGTTAAGAACGGAACTAATTTATTAGTTAAATCAGAAGAAGATTTTTTTATTTTTAACTTTTTATAAGATGTTACCGTGATGAAGAAGAAACTGAAAATGATTGTTTACATGTATAAGAATTTTACAGAAAAAATTAAGTTAAAACAATCAACAAAATTTTTGTTGAAATAACAACAAGATTTCAGTTTTCAAATTTAAATTCAATTATGATATTATAACAAATAAGTTTAAATTAAAAAATGATTTTATTAAAGAAAAATTAGTTGCATTTTTAAATTTTTTAGATCAAGAGGAGTTTTTTTCAGAATTTGATTTATGGTACAATTTTAAACGTTTGAATTATGATATTGAGAATACTCATTTTGATGAGATACTTGGTAAATTGGAAAATCTATTTTTAAGCCGAAATGTGACCGAAATTTTTCCAAATATTTTTTAACTTTTTTGCATATATTTGTCATGGGTGTAGGTGAAAAACACATTTAAAATGTAAAAAACACATAAGACAAAAACTTGGTTTAAAACATATCAAAACACATAAAAATGAGTATTAAAATTTAAAAAAGAAAAAACACATAAAAAATAATTATAAAATTGAAAAGAAAAAAAATTTGAAAAGCATATATAAACACATTTAAATTATTTTATGTATTTATTATAAAAATTGAACAACAAAAAATGTGGATTGCATTAAATTGGAAGTTCTTAGGAAATTTTACAAATTATACTGAATGTGAGAAATATCTCCAGAGCAATAACATCGGATGGATCATTACCAAATCAAATAAAAACAAATGCAATTTGATCTTTTAAAAATAAATTTTTATATTGCAATTTATATTTAATAGTTCTTTTTTATAACTAAAACATTAAAGTTATTTAGTTAGGTCGTTTTGATCAGTTACAGGATTCCCGCCGAGAAATAAGAGTCTTTCCGACTCGCTGTCTTGCTTTTTGTTCTTTCTTCTATCTTTTTCTTGTTCAAATTCGTTTCTAATATTCATAAGTGTTTTTCTTTCATTCCATATATGATTCCATATTATACTGATTTCCGCTTGGTCGGTTTCCTAATCAGGACTCGCTACGAGCTCTACTATATGGGTACTGTTACTGTTTTGTTTTTTTGTACGTTTGAAGCATTTATGAGCAGAATTCTTGGCAAAGTATTTCCAGAACATGAATACGACTATTAAAATAGGAAAAGAATTATTGTTCTCCACAAATACTTGGATACTATTTTTTCACTCCACTTAATTACCTTTTCTTTTAATGTTTCAAGATCTGCCTAAGGCATAATAAAACTAGCATTATATGATTTTATTTCCTCGCTTTTGATTTCACTATATACATTGTTGTTATTTGAAATCTGATCCAATTTTTCCCATAAATTGAAGTTATCCACAATATTCATTGAGTTTTTAAGATTAAAAGTAAAGTGAGTTTTCTAAGATTAATCGACATCATCCATCTTTGTCATATTCAATATCTCGCTTCTTTTGTTCATTAGGCGTATTTTCTTCTTGCTATTAGGGAGTATTATTGATCAAGGAAGGTCGCATTCTATTCTAGAGGTTCTTACTATTAAATTCTCTTTCACATTCATCCAGATTTTCGGCACTAGATTCAGTAGTCAAATATATACATTCGGCCGTCTTTGTCACGTTTAACTTGCTATTTTTATCGTATTCTGACCCTATTATTTCGAATAATAGATTTTCATTGCAAAGTGATATTATAATGTTGAGACTTATTTTCTTACTCAATTTCTTATAACTACATTCTTAATGTTTTTTTTTGGGTGTATTCGATTTATCAAAACAACAATACGCCAATGGACAACAACTCTTCATGAAAGGGAGTCCCTTTATCTCAACTTGTTATCACTTTGTTATTATTATTTCACTTGACAGTGCATTAAGCTAACCGTCAATTCTCTAAAATATTCATTTTTTTTCTTCGGCTTTTCCCTCAACCAACATTCACTTCCATCACAAGTCATGTTTCTACCGTCGCAGGTTTTACTAAGAACCATTACTAAGCATTCTTCTTTTGTGACATATAAAGGAATTTCTTGCCTATTTTTCCTCCAGTTTCCCATAAGATTTTCCCATGTTTTAATTAGAATTCTTGATTTTTTGCAAACATAACCATATCCATCCTTCTACCATATTTTGCCTTTTTTCTAGCATAAATACTTCTTGATTAATAGAATTTATATTGAGCTAGAGATGTTCACAAGTATCTGCGCTTTTAATAACGGGTGATGAATCGGCAACTGTACAATATTTGAAAGTATCTTGGATAACTTCTGCATTTAGAAATAGGACGTTGACTGCTAAAATGTCATAAAAAAAATTAAACAGCAATTAAAAAATAAATAATTAATTTTAATAGTTTAATTTGTTTTATGAATACGACTAATATGAAAATACTCGAATATTTTTGACAAATAGAATTTTTACAGCGAGCTGAAAGTAAAATACGACCATCTTTTAACTAATACAATTCTTTTTAGATCATATTCCAATATTTCTAAATTTCGTTACATAATCCATTCAATTTTGTATCCATTTGAATATTTTATTTTATTTTATTAATTGTATTATTTTTAAATTTTATTTTTTTTTTTAAATTTAAAATTTTTTAATTAGATTTAGAAATATATTTAAGTTCACAAAATCTTATGATTAAAAAATATTGTGCACTTTTTTATTTTACAGTTCACGCATTTTTAATTGCCCATAATTTGTGAACTAAAGTGCACATATCAGACTTATGCCTATTATAAATTGAATTTACTTGTCCAACAGTATTTTGTACTTGAATTATGTCATTGCAAGAATCTTGAAGAGCTAGATTCAGCCTATGAGCATAACAATGAACATAGATTGCTGTTTCACAATCAGCTCTAATTCTACTAGCTAAACCTCTAGACAAACCAGACATACGTGAAGCACCATCATATGATTGCCCAATTAAATTTTCAAATTTTAGACCATATTCATGACTTGTTTAATTAGTTCATATAGGTTTTCGACGTTAAAAAATCCCAAAAATTTTTCTTTGATTTTTAAATCATTAGAACAAAAACCAACAGAAAAAGAAATTTTTTCTTTACAGTTAATATCACATGTTTCATCAATAATTATGGAATAAAAATTAGATTCTTTAATCTGATCGATTATTTTTTGCTTAATTTGTTTCCGTATTATACTCAAGATTTCATTTTGAATATCTGGGCTTAAATAATTTACGTGTTTGTTTCCATAAACAAATTTTATTAGATCTTGGCAATAATTTTCTGAAATAAAAAAAATTAGCTCTTTACAATTTCCACGTTTTAAAGGCTCGTCTTTCTCATCATGGCCTCTAAAAGCTATACCTTGTTTTCCAAAAAAGATAACAAGCTTAATAATTTTAATTAAATTATTTCTATTTAGTTTTATTTGATCTTTGTGATGTTCGTTCAAAAGAGAACAACTGATTCATTTTGAGCTCGTTTATGACACCATTTTAAATAACTTTTTTTTAAACAAGAAAAGCATACGATAACGTTATCGTTCTCAACATAATGAATCCAGACATATAATTTCGACCAAATAGTCTGATAGTAACGACGATTTGCGTCTCTATTTTGGGTAACTTTTGCTGGTTGATTTGGCGAATTTAAATTGAATTTATTTATTGTGGAGTTTCAATCTATTTGAATACATCAGTCTTTTTCATTTGATGTGGTTCAAAATTTATTAATTAAATATAAAAAATTTAATCAATTAATAGAGCCTAAAAAAGCACTTTGTATGTTCAAACAATTATTTATTTGAGCTTAAAAAACAATTCATTAGTTTTTGACAATGAATTATTGAAATTGTTTATATCAATGTTAGTAAATGGGTGTATAGAAAAAGCAACAACAGTCTGTTCTCATATAAATATTTTTTGCATATCATTTTGTAGATCTTAATAAACCCTACACGTCGATATGCTTATTTCTATTTTATTTCTATTTATATTTAAAAAAAAGGTATTAAGCAACTAAACTAAAAAAAATTATGATTTTTAAAATGATTTATTTAAAAAATAATTTAATATATCTTAATAATATAATTGATAAAAATTAACTAAATTTGACTTATTGTATTAAAAAATTATTTCATTTAAAAAAATAAAAAAACTAGTTTTCTAGATCGAACCAAATTAATGTAAACTACATTAAAAGATCAACATTTTGGTATATGGTAAAAAAAAACTTAAATATGATTTGTTCGAAAAGCACCCGAGGGTATTATTAACTCTTTTAGTAAGTCTTTTGTTTTATAAAATATTTCTATAAAATTTATGCTAGAAGATCAATAGATTTAAATAATTCATATTATGTCAAACATTTACTAAAAGAATTAAAAAAAAACAAACAAAGACAAAAATAAATCAGAAATTAGCAGAAAAATTTTCCAGGAATAAACAAGTAGTTAAAAAATTATGGCAATATGAATTTTTTAAAAAAAGCGTTAATATCATGTAAATAAAAAGTTAACTAATCAAAAATGTGACAGCAATAAATTTTTATTAAAGAATTTTTATATCGATTTAAATTGTCTGATCATTTGCGTGATGAGAATAAATTTTTATTTGATAAAAAAAAATTTTTTAATTGAAAAAGATACATTTTTTAATTATGACAAAAAAGTGAAAAAAAATCACTTTTTTTCAAAAATTAAAAAAATTTTACGTGATTTTGAACGACTATTTGATTTGAAGTACCTTTTATAATAAAAAGTTTTATTTATGTGATGAAGAGATTTTTTAACGGGATGACGAATGATATCCATGTAAAAGTTATATTAATAAATATAAAATGTCATCAGATAAAATAGTTAAAATAATTAAAGATGCCAGTAATGTTCTAAAAATTGCACAAATAAAATGGTAAATTTTAAAATTGACTTTTTACCAAAATGATTTGCCGAAAAAATCGTTTTTAATAAAACAAGTGATTTCGATTTTTCACATATCCATAATTGTATGCTTCTAAATCAATTAATTATTTTTTAAAAATTAATAAAAATTGCTTTTTCATATATTAGAGAAAAATTTTTTTTTATGTATCGTGTAAGTATTCCTTCACCTTTAAAAATCATAATTATATAAATATTTTTAAAATTTCATTTTTTATGACTAAGTAAAATATTATATTTAATATTTTAAAAAATATAAAATATCAACTGAAATTCTTAGCATATTTTTATTTATACACTGATAAAAAATTTTATTAAAGTAACTTAAATTATGTTTAAACTTGGTGAGGTTAAATTACCTACAGATGATGATTTCAATTTTATAAAAAATCTTTGTCTTAATGATAATGATTGGCATATTGCATATGCTAAATCAAATATTAAAGTATTTACCAAAAAAAACGAATTATCTACATTTCACATGATTAAAGTAAAAGCTGATTTTGATGACATTTCAGCTAAATGCTTATATAATGTTATACAAGATGGGGAATATAGACCAGAATGGGATGATAAAATGGCAGAAAGTATTGACATTTGTTATATTTCACCATTTAGCGATATAGGATATTATGCTATAAAATCTCCGAAGCCTATTAAAAATAGAGACTTTGTTACCCAAAGATCCTGGCTAGATTTTGGAGAAAATCAAGATAAGATAGTATTTAATCATTCTATCAATCATTCTGTAATAAAATTTTTTAGTTAAATTTGGAATTTTGATAATTTTTATTTTAAAATTCCAGATTATAAATTTTTTAAAATGATTATTAATTTTTTTTTTTTAGAAATTTCCCACTAAAAAAGGATGTATAAGAGGAATCTCCTATCTAACTGCTACTTTAATTCAACCAAAATCATCTAAAGGATGTTCTTTTCATTATGTTACTCAATCTGACCCTGGAGGTTCCCTTCCTTCATGGATAGTTAATATGACCACAAAAGTCTATGCCCCAAAATTAATTAAAAAAATTCACAAAGCATGTTTAAAATACGATAAATGGAAGGCTAAAAATAATTCCAATTATATGCCATGGGTGAATCCGGAACAATTTAGAATTCCTAAAATTGATTGGAATGATATACAAATATTTGACCGAAAACAATTAGAGACTTGTGCAGAAGACGAATCTCAAATAACTGAAAATGATGTTGATTACAATGAAATCAATGAAGATAAAAGTGACGATTAATTTTATTTTAATTTAAAAATAAATCGCTTATTTTTGAAAATTTAATAATTAAATTTAAAATAAAGTTTTTATTGATTAATTTTTTTTATTTAAACTTAAATTTTTTGATAATTGTAAATAATAAGGCAACTATTAATATTTTAATAATATAGATATTTGATTTTACTAATAAAAATTTATTTTATAAATTATAATAAAAAACAGATTAAAAATTTATGAAAAATTAGAGATTCTTATATTAAAAATACATTACATTTAAACTTTAAAAAACTTATAAATCTATAAAATTGTCTCTTTAAAAATTTAATTTAAACACATTATATATTTTCCCTATTAAATTTAGAGCAAAATCCATATTACTAGCTAATTATTAATTAAAAAACTGGCCTTGATTGAAACTACTCAAAGTTACAAATTAAATATGTATACAATTCTCAAATTAAAAAAATTTAGCCAAAAGTATTTAGAACTAATTAAATATATTTTTACTAAATAAATTTTTTTTATTGTTTTGAAATTCCCTCAAAATTTACAATTTCTATTTTCTAAGACCATACATTTTTTAACCAAGCACATAAAAATATTAAATCAGAGATTCGAAAAAAATATATAAAACACCAATTGAAAAAATTAGATGTATTAAATTTTAAAAATGACTTAAATCAATAATTTAAACATCAGTATCATCTGCTTCATGTCCTTTTAAACGAATACGAGCAAATTCTTCAAAAATCAAATCATCATCTATGATGTTTTTATTGTTATGGAAAATATTTCCATTTGATATTGAATTAGTATCAAATTCAATAAGGTTTAAATCAACCGGAACTGTTTGATCATTTGAGACGCTTTTTTTATCTTGACTGTTTTCTATCAAATCATTTTTATTGCTTGATTCGGGTAGAATATTAGATATTTGATTTAACGAAGATGATGGATTCTCAGGCTTTGGATGTGTTAAAGTAAAAGGTAATTCGACAGACAAGTCACTTTTATAAGCCAAATAGTTATTCATATATATAAATAAAAAAATTAACTAAAATAATTTTATACCCCCCCATACTAACAATTAGTTTTACTTTCACTCTATATTGTACAATTATTCCCAAATTTTCTTTTTGATTTGGATCAGTAATACTTAAAAGCCATATAAAAATAAAAAATTAAATTATCAAGTTAAAAATTAAAATTTACATTGTTGATGAAGCTAAATTAGTATCCTCATGTTTTAATTTTCCATCGAGTGCTAGACCTCGTTTATCTTTATTATTGTCTAATAATGGGGTTAATGTATAAACTTTAGACATTGTTGAGCTAGGATTAATTGGAAATCCATCAGTTGATTCTAATTCAGCAACTTCACATTTGTATTGTGTAGTTGAATAGAGCATAATTTCTGCTGTTTGAATCACTGATATCCGAATTTTTTTTACTGTCTTATTAGAATTATTTGTGGCTTGAACATTCACATTTATTGACTCACCATGATAATACATTTCTTTATCTAGTGTACATTCTAAATGCAGTGGTGCAGGTGACATCATAAAATCCTTATGAGCTTCAATTGCTGGCTGAGGAGCCCTACTAGGAGGAGCGTATGTCAATTTTCTTATGGCTAGTCGGACGGAATTTCTTTTATGCGGTTTTTCTTCTAAATCTTCAGCACAATAAGTTTTTAATTCATAATCAACTCCACATGGCTTACCAGTATCACCTGGAGCAGGTTGCAAAGTCACTGATGCCGGCGCATTTTTAGGTAGCTGAAAGTAAAAAGGGTAAGCATTAGGGCCAAGTTTTTTTAGTAATCTTTGTTGTAAATGCGTAAGCTGTTTTGGAGGTTCTAACGGAGGATATACTTGTTGCTGAGCAATGAAAAGATCTTTTCGAAAGGTTAATCCCAAAACATCCAAATCTTCCCTTCCATATCTAAACGCGGCTAACACATGTGCATACACTTTTCTATCTTTAACATAATCAGCATCGATCAATACAACCCCATCAATGGGTTCAATATCAGAGTTGTAGTCAACATAATCTCTTTTGCCTAAATAGGTTGTTATTTTTCCATTAGGACTAGATTTTTTAAAAACTCTAGTTCCAATTTTTTTAGGCTCATTTAAATCATTTTCATTTGTTTGGTTTAAGTTAGAAGCCATGTCTTTTTTTGGTTAATCTCTTTAACTTTTATAATCTAAAATTTTTAAAATTTTAAATTAGCCTTTTTTATTTCTTATTTCTTTTTTATTTATTCTGAAAATTGAAAAGGTTTATTTTTTATAAAAATAAAATGAGTCATATTAATTTTTTATTTCAGTTTATATCGACATATTTTTTTTATAAATATAAATAATAAATAATTAGGGAAAAGGTTATAAAAATGAAAATAATAATAATGAATTTTTTGTTCATTTGTATATTAACATAGTTTATTGTTTTTTCTTAGTTTTAATGTATTTTAATTTTTACATTCATATTAAATTATGTGTACGATAATATATATTTTCGATATAAATTTAAATGAAACAACTATAAATCCAGAAATAATATTGTTTATTTTTAATATGAAATAAAAATTTAGCTAAATTTTTATCAAATATTTAAATATCCTATTTTTTTTTTTAAATAAATTAGCATAATTAAAAAGACGAAAAAAAATTATATGTTAAAAATTTTCTTACAGCTTATTAATTTAAATTAGCTAAATATAAAATAATTAATGATTTTGAAAAAATATTACCTTTAATTATGGTATGAATATTACTTATCGATTAAATATTTGCTAATTTTTTTTCTATCTTTTATTATAACATATATATCAAAAAAAGATAAATTTAAATACAGTATTTTAATTTAATATTATTATCTTATTTTTAATTATAATTTTTTTATCTTATAATTATATATTAAAAGAAATAATGAGTTTGGCTCAATTTTAGATTTAAGAATATATTTTTAAATATGCGATTAAAAAATAAAACAGATTTTTATAAAATAAGTTTATTTAATTATATAACTAATGAAAAACAGTAGCGCCTATTTTTACTTAGTTTTTTTTTTTTGCTTAATTTTAAAAAAGGCAATTTATTTTTATGTTTTTTTGAATTGAAAAATTTTTAAAATCACAAAAACACTTTTTTTTTGTTAAGAATTGAATTATCAATTTATAAATGATGAATGGGATAAACATTGTTCTTAAATAATCCAATTATATTTCCTTCAGGATAATAATGTGCACACCCATACCATTTACCATCAGACGATTTAGCTCTTCCAAAACCAACTTTTTTTGAATTTACCCATATTAACTGTGTAAATGATTTGGTGTCTTTTTGCAATTCTTGATATTTGTGCTTAATTAAATTCGTTAAAAATATTTTGTATAGAATTAGAAAATAATTAAAATTACTTTATAAGATTCACTGTACCACATATCAGTCATGCTTTTACCAGTTAATTTAAAGCCATTTGTTAAAACCACATTTTCTCCTAATGCTTCATTATTATATTTTAATCTCCAATCGACAGGTGAATGCACTAATCTATTTGTTTTAGCCATATTTTCAGCCCAAAATTGTGCATAAACTGATAAATCTTCTGAGTACTGAAGCGGAGGAGCGTTATGTTTTTCTCTGTAATCGTTATGAGTTGCTAATGCTTCCATTCTAAACTGGCTCAAATCAATATTATCATCATTTGATAAAATTTGGTTATCATTAATAAAGTTTGCTCCTTCGAATACACTCGATTGATTAAAGGAAAAGGAAGATTCTCTCTCTATTACATCATTGGGCATTTCAGATTCTATTTCAGTAAAAAGTTTAACTGGATCAATAGGTTGACGTTTCAAAAAGTAAAAATATGTAATTAAATTGAATATAATAATTGACAATAAACCAAATGTTAATGTCAGGAAAACATACCAATATTGTAGGCCAATTGTAGTATAACCATTTTCACCCATTTTAATATAAAATAATTTTAAAAGTAAATTTTAAAAAAAAAAATTTAAAATCAATTCACTTAAACCGATTTAATTAAAATCTTAAATATTTAAAAAGAATTTTAAGAAATATTAAAAGGCTTTTAATTATGTTTTATTTAAAAGTAATTTATATATTTTCGAAAGAAACCAAAATAAAAAAATTAAAATAAATAGTATATTTTTTTAATTTAAATTTAAAAACTCAATTTAATTCAAATTGAAATTTTACAATTTTAACATTATTGTGTATTTTATTTATTTAGTTTAAAAAAAATTCTTTATGAATCATTTATTTTTAAAAATATAAAGTATTCTTATTATTTCAAACGAATATTAGAATTCACCAAAAAATCAAAGAAAAAGAAATTAAATATTTATTAGATTTTATTAAAAATTTGGTAACTATTGAAAATTCATACATCATCAAAACATTTTGATGATTTTTTTTAAAGATTAGATTGGTTTTTAAATTTAGATAACTAATTAATTAATATTTTTAACTAAATAATATCAATAATAAATAATGAATTTATCATTTCACAAGTGATTTTATTAAAAAAAATTAGATTTTATATTTCAAAATTGTTTCAAAATAACTAAAATATCAAGAAAAAATATAAAATTGAATATTTATATTAAATTGGTTTTATTGCTTAATTATTTTTTTATTATATTAATTAATACATTTTTACTGATTTCAATTTTAGCATTTGCTCGAATTTTTTTTTTCCCTTCAGCTTGTTTACGTAACAGTTTGAGTTTTCTTGTTTGATCACCTCCATAACATTTAGCAGTCACATCTTTTCTTAATGCTTTTATATTTTCTCTAGCTAATATTTTATTTTCAATTTTAGCTTGTATGGCCATTTTAAATTGTTTAGGAGGTATTTCGTTTTTCAATTTTTCAACCAAAGTTCTAGCAATAGAGTTCGCTTTTTGCCTATTAACAATTTGAGTTATCTCTTCAATTTCAATATCGTTTACAAAAACACCTAATTTTACTAAATCGGAAGATTCGTAAATGATTTCTTCATAATCAAAACTAATATACATCAATAATTAGGAATTTTTTTTAATTAGAAATTAGAAAAAAATACCTAGCATAACCAGATGTTTCTTTTTTAAGCATATCAAAAAAGTCGAGAATTATTTCATTTAGAGGAAGTTTATATTTCAAAATAATTCTTTCTCCATTTATTTCTTTTTTACTTTCAAAAATACCTCTTCTATTTAAACAAAGTTGGTTTACGACTTTAAAATTATGTGATGGACAAACTATAGTTCCAAGTACAAAAGGTTCTAGCGTTTCTGTAATATTATTGCTTTCTGGCCACTTTTTTAAAATAAATTTATGTATTTATACATATATTTTAAATTACTAATACATTTTTAATACCAAAGTTGGATTGCTAATTATTATTTCATTAGTTTGGTGAAGCTTAATAAGATTTTGATTATTAAATCTTATTTTATATGGAACATTCGGAGTTGTAATTATAACTGACTGACTAAATTCTAATTTTTCAAATCATTTTTTAAATATTTAAACTAATGAAAAAAATTAAATATTACCTTTCTCTAAACGTTCTTTAAAAACTTCCATATGTAATAATCCTAAAAATCCTAAACGATAACCTTGTCCTAGTGTTGCTGAAGTATCTTCTGATATAGTAACACTTGAATCATTGATGCAAAGCTTATCAATTGATTTTCTTAAAAATGGAAAATTTTTACTTTCTTCAGGAAAAAAGCTTGAGAAAACCTATTTTATTTAAAATCAATTTTAGAAAAATATGATATGATTTTAATAGTCTATATTTTAAAAGATAATAACCATAGGTTTAGGTGTTTTAAAACCGGTGAATGGCACAATATTACTCTTGTCTAAAAAAAAAGTATCTCCAACTAAAGCCTCTTTTATATTTCTTATGTTGCAAATTATATAGCCAACTTGTCCAGCATAAAGCTTATTTGATTCTACAAAATCTGGCCTAGAGATTCCAACTTCTTGAACTTCATAAGTTTTTTTAGAAAAAAATGATTTTAGCCGATCTCCTTTTTTTATTTCACCATCAAAACACGCAACATAAATAATTGCCCCTCGTCTTAAATCATACACTGAATCAAATACAAGGCATCTAAAAGGTTTTTCTAAATTTGCATTTGGGCTTTTAATGTTATCATTATATTTTTATTTTATTTTTTTAATAAAATATATTACCATGGTATTTTATCAACTATTTCATTTAATACTTGATCACAATTAGTTCCATTTTTGGCGCTTACTAAAATTATTTCTTCTTTATTTAAATCAAAAATTTGACCTAATTGTTTGATAGTTGATTCTACATTTGCTGTTTTTAAATCAATTTTATTAATAACAGGTACGACTTTAATGCCCGATTCAAAAGCAAGAAAGAAATTCGAGATTGTTTGCGCTAAAATTATCAATTAAATATATATATATTTTTTTTTTTTTTTAAATACGAATTTTACTATACCTTGAACACCTTGTGTTGCATCTACAACTAAAATGCAACCTTGACAAGCTTTTAATGAACGAGAAACTTCATAAGAAAAATCAATATGACCAGGAGTATCAATTAAATTTAACAAATAATCTTGATCATCTTTTTTAAAAAACATAGAGGCTGTTTGGGCCTTAACTGTTATTCCACGTTTTCGTTCTACTTCAAGTCTATCTAATACTTGTTTATTTTTTTGTATTGGACTTATTGGTATTGTGCCTAAATAAATTTAATTCATTTTATTATAAAAAAGCTTTTGCTTTAGAAAAAAATACCAGTTAATTCCAGAAGTCTATCTGATAAAGTACTTTTTCCATGATCAACATGAGCTATAATACAAAAATTTCTTATTTTATCAGGTTTATAATTTTCTAAATTAAGATTTTTTCCATCGCTTATTATTGTTCTTTTAATTATCTTTAAATATTTTGAAAATTCTCGCATACTTTTAATAAATTGTAATTTTGATTTTAAAATTAACATTTAAACAAAAGTCAAAAACAGAATTAAGATTTTAAATTAAAATATATATTTGAATAAATTTAAAAATTAAAACTTTATTTAACCAAAATGAATACTTTTATAAACAAATATATTGTTAAATTAATTTTAAATATCACTTCAATATTGTAAATATTAAGTCAAATATTAAGTTTGTCAATTATATTTTAAGTTATTTTGGCTGACAGATGGCTTACCGATAGATTCCGGAAGAAATTTAACCGAAGGTCTTTTGGGGGTAAAGAGCAAATTAGCAGTTAAAACTGGTTGACTTTTCCGGTGTGAGTGGTGTAAAATGGAATATTTAATAATAATTTTATTTTAACGCGAATTCAAGTAAAAGACTCTTCTTAAAAATTGCACTTAAAAAAAGTAATAAATAAATAAACAATTTAAAAATTGAGGTGAATTATTTAATTCAAATTTTAAATAAAAAGTCCTTTTTTATTTTACTCATTTCAGCATTAGAAGTCCTATATTAGGATAATAAAAAATTATAATATAATTTCATCTGCTAAAAAACTTAGCGATCACAATCCTATTGTTTGTGAAATCTTATTTTTTTCTGAGAAAAAAGCAGAAATGTGAGAAAGATGTGTGAACGGTATTCTGCTTGGAAATCGGACTTGGATCTAATTGTCCAAAGTAAAAATAAATCTAAGAACAGAATTCAGGATGAATGGGACTTTAATACCTTCATTATCTGACTTTATTTATTTTGGTTCTTAAGTTTTTAAGTTCGAAATCCTGAATTTTTATGAAAAAAATTTAAATAAAAAACCTAAAACTATTACCGGTAAATTACGGCAGCTAAAATAGAACCATTCATTTTTTCATCAAAAATTTAATTAATTAATTATTACTTTAATAAGTTTATTTTATCAAGTTATTCAAGTTTTTGATTAAAAAATGTAATTTAATAATTCTTTAATTAGAATTTATTTATTTATCTCTAAATTTATAATAAAAAAAGATCAAACACTAAATTTTAAAAAACCTAAATAAAAATTTTGATTCATCAGAATGTTATTGCTAAGCTTTTTTTTTTTTTTTTATCTTATTAGCTTATTATCTTGTTCTCTAATGGAGGCTGAAAACATTTAATGTGTTGAATACTTATTAAACTGTAATTGTCAGTTGAATTATTATCTACAAAATTTGTTGCAATATTACCAGCTTCACCAATTTGAGTATTACTATTATTATTAATCGAATTTTTAATATACTTATTTAAAATAGCAAATATCTCTTGATTCAAAACTTGATGTTTTCTAATTCTATTCATAAAAGCTTGAAGTGAAATTTGATTTACTTTATCTGTTTGTCCGTCGACTTGATTTACTTTAAATAAATGATATGAATGATCGAAAGCCTCAAATCTTTGTTGTTGTCCTAAAAGAGCTATTATTGAGCAACCAGCCCACATTAGTCCATCACCAAATAATTCTTCAATTAAATACGAACTACCTTGCCGTGGTAAACAATAAATAAATTGAATAGCACTCCATATACGATGAAATTCAACATTCTCATCCACGTTCATAACTCCGTTTGAAGGAGGTTGCTGATTAAAATCGCTCCAAGCCGTATTATGTTTTAAAAAAAATCTTATTTTGGACAACATAAACTCGAATATTGATAAACCACAACACAATCTTTCGCGAGTTAAAAGTTCACTTTCATGAATCAAACTGATTTGTTTCTCGTTGCCTAGTTTTTCTATAATTTTTACAATTTGTAATGATGAAAATTTTTGCTCCAATTTTTTTATTTTGATTTCAACATTTTCATTTTCTAATTAATTAATTAATTAAAATTAATAAAAATTAATAAAAATTAATAAAAATTAATAAATATATTATTATTATTTTTATATAATTGAAATGAATAAAATTTACCTTTACAGAATGGCTTAGGAAGCCAATTAAGATAAATAGATGCATGAAATAAATCAGTAACTTCATCCAATGTCTTTATAAAAAAAAAAAAAAATTAAGCATATATTATTATTATTATTATAAATAATAAAATGATCATCTTTAAAATATTATAATAAGAAAAGACAAATAGATATTGTTAATTTGTAAATGAGTTTATTCAAACAATATTTATATTGATATTTTATTTAAAAAAAAAACAATTGTCATCATTAATGATTTTGTTTATTAAAGTAGAATAAACTCTAATTAATATTTATTTTTATAAATATAAAAAGGCAAAAAGTTTAAATAAAAAACTATAAATTTTGATTTTTTTTATTTTATTTTAAAAAAGAGATAATCTATTTGTATTCATTAATATATTGGTCAGGTTAAATTTTATTCTAAAAAGCAATTTATTATTTGATTTTAATGATAAAACATGTGTTGTTTTTAAAATGAATTTAACAATTTCAAATTTAAATTTGAATGAAAATTGTCATAAATTAAATAATCATGATTTAGTTTTTCAATCAAGCGAGCAATATTTGATGTTATGTTTAAAATTGTGTAATTTAATAATAAAAAATAAATGTTCAATAGATCAGCTAATTAATTATGAAAATCAAACAATGAGTACAGATCCACTTTTATCACATTTAAACTCTACTGAATGTCATAAATATTCGCATAAAGAATCACATAAAATGGTTTTGTTTATATCTGGCGCTATTTTATGCTGTACAATATTGCTATTGAATTCATTAACATTTATAACAATATTAAAATCTCGACGTTTGCATACAATACAAAATATTTTAATAGCCAATTTAAGTATATCTGATTTTTTATCAGGCATTTCTTTTTTATATCCGTGTATTCTTAATTTATTAACAATAAACGCCTTAGAAACTTACAATCCGTCATTATATCAATTAGCTTGTATGATTCGTCAATACTATTATTTATGTTTAGCCGGTTATTCTCCAATGATAACTTCTATGCTTAGCTCAATGTTTACACTAAGCTTACTAGCACTGGAAAAATACATGGCCATTTTGCATCCATATTTATATGAAAGACTCATAAATCAACATCAATGTGGTATTTATGCATGCTTAATGCTAAACTGGACCATTTCTATACTCGTTAGTTTATTACCTTTGATGGGTTGGAATGAAATATCTAATAAATCTAATTTTGTTCCATGTATGTTTGAGAAAATTTTCACTTTGGATTATATTCTTTTATTTACTAGCATTTGTTGTCTATGTGCACTCACAATGCTTGCTATTTATTTGAGAATTTATTTTATAGCCAGAAAGCATTCAAAACAAATTGCCAAAATTCATACAATTTTATCTTCAAATAAATTTACTACTTCAAAAACGACAAAAGAGCCAGATGAATATGTTTCTAGAATAAATATAAATAAAAAAGAAAGCAAAATACAATTTAAATCAACTAATAGAGAAGAGTATGAGATGGTTGCTTTTAATACAGGTAATTTAAAAAATTAATTTAAAATTTAAAATTAATTTTAAAACCATAAATAAAATAATAAATTAGATAAATTGTCGAACAAACAAAAAGATTGTGAAAATAAATTAATTAATTTAATTGAAATAGAATCGGCCCCGAAGTCAACTTTAAGAAATAACAATTCAATTTTAAATGCAAATGCAAATGAAAATGCAAATGAAAATGAAAATGAAAATGAAAATGTAGAGAATTTTTCTTCTAATAAAAATATTGTTATTATAAAGCCAACAACAATCAAAGGTTCAAATGCGAATACGAATTCGTTAAATATGAATATGAAAGCGATGAAAACATTGCTCATTTTACTTGTCGGATTCTATGTTTGCTGGCTTCCATTGATTATTTATTTCCTAACATTTGCTTCAAAAAGATATGACAATTTAACTATTTACATATTAATGTTTTTTGCGTGTTGTAACGCTGTCATAGATCCGCTCGTTTATGCGTTTAGAAATAAAGAATTTTTAAAAGAGTTATTAGAAAATTTTAGGATTTCTTGTTTTTCGCGAACAAAGTTTTCTACAATATTAAATGTGACAATATTTTTAAACAGAGCTTACCAATGATTGTTCCAACAACAAACTAATTATAATCGCATTGCCAATTTGTGTAAATTCATGAAGCACATTTGTTCTCAACTCACCGTATGATATTAAGTTTGTTAAACTCTCATAATAAAATGTCATAATAGCTTTGTTTTAATTAATTTAATTTATATATTAAAAAATTAAATAAAAATGAAATAAAAAAAAAAAAAATTATACCAGCTGAACCATATTCATATCGTGGCACATTTATATTTTTTTTTAATTTTTTATACATTACTTTAAGATATTCTGTTAATTTTGTTTGAAACTTAATTTGTTAATTTATAAGTTTTTTTTTTTTTTTATTAATTTTTAAAAATAAAATTACAGATTTTTCTATAAGATCAAAAAATTCACTTATTATTAATGCTATACCTTGGTAACCTAAATATTTTGTCATTATATTCAAGTGTTGAACTCCAATAAATTGTGAATATAAAGAATTTATATTTTGAAAAGCGATTTGAATCGCTTTTGATCCCCACTGATCAAGCACTAAATACTGAGGTGGATCATCGCGCTTAATTGGCTGCTTATTTAGCTTCAATTTTGTCGGTACAAACCTCATTGTTGATTGATTATAACAATAGTTTGTGAGTAAATCAAATTTGATCTCATTTAATATGTGTATAGTTATTTTACCATAAGAACTAGTTACTGATTGATCAGCTTCTTTGAATAACAAATCGAAATCTTCTAGTATTAAATGCTTACTCAAAAGCTTATGAGTTAATCGGTTCAATTTAACCAAAAGATCCAATTCAATAATACCAGTTAAATCATTAGATAAAAATTTTTGTATCGAAATTTTTAAACTTTTTTGCAACATTGAAGTTATTCTTTGTGATATTAGTCTTGATAAATTAATAGATCTGCCTAATAATTGTATGTGTCTTTGTTTCATTAATGTTTCATATCTACTTGTATTTGGAACTTTAATATTATGATTAGATGAGTTGTTTAATGAGCTATGCATTGGCGATGCATCAGGAGCGACTTGTGACTGATTTTGATGTTGCAAAGCTTGTGTTTGTATTTTATTAAATTCTTCTCTGAAGCGTTTATCTAATAATATACCGGCAGCTGTTTGTTTATATGCATGAAATATTTGCTCGCTTAAAATATAAACAAACTGATCAAAGCATAAATTTACTTCAGCTTCAACTTCGTCGTATAAATGGCGTTTTTTAAATACAGTTAATGCATTCATAGCTGCATCATTATATAAATCTAAAGGATAAAATACAAACTCCATCAAAGATTGATCTTTGGTTTCTAAAATATGACTTGTTAGTATCCATGGCATTGACATTTCAATTGGAAACTTTTATAAGCAAAACAACATATATTATATTAATTTTGGAAAATTAAATTTTTTTTGTAAATACTTGAATCTTTTTTCCCATGGTCATTTCTAAATAAAATTCTCTATACCACATTTGAGATAGATCACAACATTTTTGCAATGAATCAGTAAAATTTAGTAAATATGACCAAAAAAATGATTTAAAATGAAACTGTTCAATTATTTCTAAATGCTTAGTATCAATGTCTTTTCTTAATGTTTTTTTACCTTTTGTTTTATCACAAATTAATGATTCAAGCATTGTTCTAACCATGTACAATTGTGTTGATGATGGTCCAATAAACCTTGGCGGTCTGTCAATTTTGAAGCCTTGTTCAGGATCTTTTTTACCACGCATAGCTGGGTCATCGTCGGGCTCTTTTCCTTTGTACCAATCTACACATGTATCTCGAACCGATAACAAAATTGTTTTGGGCAAATCGGTTTTTCTACTCTTTGCAAATTTGCGTATCATTTCTCTCAAATCAATTTGAACAAAATTTTGCAATTCTAAATATGTTGTATAATTAATAGCTTCAGTGAAAACATTTTCAAGCCTATAAATTAATGTGTGAAGACCTTTAATCATTGAAATTACTTCTATTAGAGCAACTTTCTCTTGTGCACTATAATTGTATTTTGTAGCTTTTTCATAGTCTTCGGCATCTTTAGGACATGCCGGGTTCGATTTGTGATCAGTTAAATGTAACAATTTCCAATTGTACAACTCTAAAACGGTATTTGTCCATTTGGACAACAATTGTAAACCGTTCAAAGCCAAATTGTATAGGTTTTTATATTCTTCTTCAGTTCTTTTTGTTTCTTTGCTGATTGCTATTTCATTACTATATTTGGCTAGCTCACTAATATAAAGATTATGTTCTAAACGAATTTTATCCACTTGATCTAAAATTTTTCCTTGTATACTTTCCGAGCTAGAATTACAAGCTGGCCACTTGGAAGAGTCATAATTTTTAGACCTCATAACATAATTAAATGGTGATATTTGCATGTCTCCATATAAAGGCACTACTTTACATTGTTTAAATATTTTATCTATTTGGCTCAAATTGATTTTTTTCTTAGAATCTAATTTATTTATATTGAAATTGTCTCCGTCTAATAAATTAAGAGAAAAGCCTATAACCTTGACCAAAATGTGTTTTTCTTGTGGTAACAAGTACATTTTGTTTTCAAACATTTGAATTGATGTATTAATAACATCACATAGAATATCATCATAACCAGGTACTCCTTTGACTGGATCATCCAAAGCTTTTTTTAAATTTGTACGAATAATATCATTTGTGGCTAAAAACATTGATAAATTTTGTGATTCTAAGCCAGCATAGGAATCAGATTTTCTAAATTGTGCAGCTCGACGAAACGCTGAATGATCATTTTTAACACTTGATTTCATATTTTTTAATTCATCTAAAACCGCAAACATGTTGATGAATTTGCCTAATGTCAATAGATAAGCTTCGCTAATAAATTCTTTTTCTTTTTTCGGATGACATAAACGTCTCATTTCAGTGCAAAACGCATTAATTGCATCACTTTGAAATTTCATTAGTTGCATTAGTTTATTTACATGTGGTGTTAGTACTTCTACACTCTTTTCATAAATGTCAATACGATCAGCTTGATCGTTTGACTTTACTTGAGGTATTGCTCTAGAACAACACCTCCATGTATAAAGCATTATTGCATGCTCATTTCCTTGTTCTAATAGTTGATTTAGCTGAGCATGCATAGCTGCTTCTTCCATGTATTTTGACATACCAGTTACATATGCTGTCTTATCTTCAAAATTAGTATCCAAACAAACTTTATATATACAAGAGCCATTTATTGATTCTATACATGGTTGATAATCTGGTAATGATATCTCATCTAGTGTTTCAACTGTATTAATTGCTTCTTCTAAGCTAACTTTATTACTCATTTTCATCAACCAAATTAATTTAATTTATTATTAATTGATTTTATAAAATTCTTTAAAAAAATCGCTAGCCTGATACACCAATATACATATACAGTATATATATATATATATTAAAATTATTTGAAGATTAATCCTGTTATGTATATAGAGATAATTTTATATTTTATTTTTTTGTGATTAATTTCGATAAAATGTTTAAAATTTAGTCTTTTTATAATAAATTAGAAATTTTCTCTCAATTAAATTAAATTAAATACCAAACATCATTTTTATTAGGATAAAAATAATTAGAATATTTCAATTTATAAAATGTTCTTTTCTTATCTTATTGTTAATTATTTTAAATTGTTAAAAAATGATGTTAAATTAATTATAAAAAAATGTACCTTTTTGTTTTTATAAAAATAAAATAATTTCAAGTTAACATATTTTTAGTTTGAAGTAATTTTATTAATTCATATAGTTAATATGTAATATTACAAATATTAATTTAAAAAAAAAAATTTAAAAATTAATTTTTAAAAATTTGTAGGATTTAGTGCTTTTAACTAAAAAAAAAAAAACTATTATATTAATTACAGTATTTGATTAAAATGCTAAAAAAAAATACTTTATTTAATATATTTCTAAGTGGTTCATCAAGTAAACACAATTATAAAAAAGCTTTGCATACCTTAAATAAAAATTATTATATATTAATAAATAAATGTGAAAATGAAAACATTTTTGATTTAGGAAAAATAATTAAAAACAATTTTTATACCAGTTGCAAACATGAAATTTACTTGAGTAATGTTTTAGCTGTGGTTAAAAAAGATTATTATGAAATACTTGGTGTACCAAAAAATGCAAATACAAAAGAAATAAAAAAAGCTTATTATCAATTAGCTCAGAAATATCACCCGGATAAATCAGGTGATAAAATAAAATTTCAAGAGGTATCCGAAGCATATGAAGTATTAAGTGATGAAAAAAAAAGACAACAATATGATACTTTTGGTATGTCTGGAAGTTCTACTGATCAAACGAGTGGACAAAATGGTTTTGGAAATGGTGGATTTCATTATCAAAGTCAAGTTGATCCTGAAGAGTTATTTAGAACAATATTCGGTGATGCGTTTCAAAGAGGAAGAGATTTTGAATCAATGTTTGATCGATATGAAAATTCTGATTCATCAAACCAACAACAATATGAAATATCACAAAAAGTTTTAGATTTAACATTTGAAGAAGCTTGTCGAGGCGCTAATAAAGATATTAATTTAAGAATTTTGGATACATGCAAATCGTGTAATGGTAGTAAATGTGCTCCTGGTCATAAGCCTGTCAAATGTAAACAATGTAATGGCACTGGTATGGAAAGCATACAAACTGGTCCATTTTTTATGAGAACAACATGTAGAGCATGCTATGGTAGAAGAGAAGTTATATCCAAAAAATGTATTGAATGCTCAGGTAAAGGACAAACTTATCAAAATAAAAAGATCACTGTGCCCGTACCAGCTGGAGTAGAAGATGGTCAAACAATGAGAATGAATGTAGGAAAGCAAGAAGTTTATATTACATTTAAAGTAGCAAAAAGTCAATCATTTCGTCGAGATAAAGAAGATGTACATTCTGATGTTGGTATATCAATATCACAAGCGATTCTTGGAGGCACAGTAAAAGTAAAAGGAATATATGATGATCATATGCTGAGAATACCATCTGGAACACAATCGCATCAAAGATTCAGACTTGCTGGTAAAGGAATAAAACGAGTTCATACAAGTGGATATGGAGATCACTACGTTTATATTAAAATCAATATACCCATGTAAAATATTTGTTGTTGTTCAAGTTTATTAAATTTCTAAATTAATAATATTTTTATTTTCTTAAAAAAATCAAGAAAGCTTACCAAACAGCAGTCTGCTTTAATAAAAGCATATGCTGAATTAGATACAGACTCTAATGGCACTATAGAGGGAATAACAGACACTACAAAAGGTTTGAAAAATTTTCTTTTTTGCTTATTTATTACACCATTATAAGATATTATATATATAAAAAAAATTATTTATAAATTAATAATTCAAAATTAAATCAAAAAATATCTAAGAATAATTGTTTTAATTATTTTAAAAAATTTTTAGATAAAACTTCTGATAATGGTGTAATCAGTAAATTAAAGAAAGCTATATTTGGTGATAAATAAATGTAATAAGTCTCTTTTTCTAAAAATTTTTTTTTTTTTAAATTGAAGGCAAACAATGTAATGACGATCCAAGCGGTTTAGTTGAACAAATTAAAAATGTTTTGAAATAATATTTTTAACAAAAAAAAAAAAAATAGTTTTTAATTTTTAATTGTTATTTACATTTATTTAATAAATAAATCCAATATATTGAATAAATTTTCCATAAGCCTTTTTTGTCTTTTTACTTTTTATAATAAAAACAATTTACAGTATTTATTTTAGAAAAGTTTCAAAATTGTAAAAGACTAAATTTAAGTCTCAAAAAAAAAATGTATATTTTTAGCCGAATATACTTTAAAGATAAATACAAAATATTGGTTGCTATCCGACACAAAAAAAAAAAAATATAGATAGAAATTTAAAAAAAAATTTTTTTCTCTTAATTACATCTAAAGGCAAAATTTGAATGAATGAAAAAGAGTTTTAGCTAAAAAAAAAAAATGCATTTACTTTAATATAAAAAAATAAATAAATAAATATATTAAAATGGATCATATTTTACAAGCAAACATTTCTTCGTTATCAGAGCAAAAATATATTAATTTAAGAAAGAGATTGGATCAATTAGGTTATAGACAAACACTAGGTATTGAGTCGTTACCTTTAATAGAAAAACTATTTAATGATCTAGTTCATACAACCGAAAGTTTGAAGAAAGCTAAATTAGAAGTATTATTAATAATAAACATTATTTTCTTTTATTTCTTAATTATTTTTTTTTTTCATTTAGATAAGCAAAAATGTAGATCAAATGAACACAAGTCTAAAGAATGCTTCAAATATCTCATTATCTGGAGATTTGACAACAACAACAAGTATTCAAGCTTATAAAGCTGATAATGCTAAATTAATAAAAGAAAATAATGAATTACATTTACAATTGATAAAAATAAAAGATGATTTTGAAATACAAATTAAAGGTTTTAACTAATAATGATAAAAATTGAAATAAACCTATTTTAAATTGTTTTTAAATAATTTTTTTTAGAAATGAAAACAAAACTTAATAAAATTGAACACGAAAATTCGGATTTGAGATTTTTAAATACTCAATACTTGCACAAACTTAGATCTATTGAAAAAGAGTCCAAAGATAAAAGCAAAAAAATACTTGAATTACAAGAAAAAAACTTTCAAGCAATTATTCAAACAAGCGGCAATAAACAACAAATTCCATTTCGTCGTCAACGTTTAGACATAGATTGTATGTTACCATTATCTAGATCATTAACAAATCGATCAATAGCAAGTAGTGTGGCAGCTTCTTCTAATGATCCATATATAATAGATATGATCAAATTAGCTGATCAACGAATTACTCAATTACAATCGGATTTAGATAGTCTCAGACAAACAAATGAAATTGTAGAAACAAAAATGAATAACTATAAAAGCCAGGTATCACATATTTATTAATTCTATTAAAAATATTTAGTTCAATATTATTTAGTTAAATAAAACGAATAAAATATATATATATTTTTTTTACGTATTTATTAAGAATAATTCGTTGCTAACATTTTTTTGAAAATACAAATTTTTACTAAACAAGTTTTTCTAAATATTCTTTATTTTACATATTTTTTTAATATTAATTTTGGAGAAAAATTCAAATATTTTCATTTATCTTGTTGCTAGGTAAATTATAAACTATATAATTTATACAACAACAAAAAAAAAAAAAAATTATTTTTAAAAATATTTTTTGATAAAAAAAAAATATAAGCTAAAAATTCTAACCTACGAGTTTATAAATAATTTTTAAACTAATTAAAAATTTTGATAAAACCTTACTTTGTTACATTTAAACAACATAAAAATTTTACATATAACATGTCTAAATCGTATCGTCTAAAATCTCCAATCTTAAGAACTCATCGTTCATTAGCACCTTTAGATATAAGTAATCCTGATTTTGTTACAAATAAACCTTATTACAGCTCTAATAAAAAATCAGTTAATTTAACAGTAAAATCAGCTAAAAAAATACCCAAGTCAAGTTTTCTTAAAACAAAATCAAATTCATCAATTAAAAATGTAATGATCTGGTTTTACAAATAAAATTTACAATCACATTTGTATTAGTATAAATTATTTGAAATTTAATACTTTAATTGAATTTAAATTAAGGTCGAAAATCGGGAAAAAGAAATAGAACGATTAAATAATCTTTTAGATGGAGGTAGATCTTATGACGTAGTTTCTTTAGAAGCAAACTTAAAAAACAATGAAAAAATTGTAGCTCATCAAAACATTCAGGTACCTTTAGTATTCAAAAATATTTTATTAAGTGCTTTTTATTTGTATGAATATAGATTGAATTTTTACAAGAAAAAAATCATAATTTAGAAAAGCAATTACATGAATTATTACAAGAGACCAAACATGAATTTATAAATGAAGATTTAAAAAACGATTACAAACAACTAAATCGTCTAGCTAAAAAGACTGAACTAGAAAATCAACTCATTTTAAATAAAACAGATAGAAAATTAGATCAAGCCAAAGTAATTTAATAAAAATAATTTATATTCAAATAGTCTCATAGGTTTATTTTAAATCAAGTATGATTTGGAAAGATCCAAAGAAGAACTAAACTCACTTGACAACATAATTCAACGACTAGAAATTGTATTTAAATTTTGTTTTAAATTAGCTTTTGAAATATTTTTAATATTAAATTGAATTTCTTAATTAATTTAGGAAAATAGAAATTTGACAAATGAATTATTCAATGTTAAAACAGAATTGAATGAGAAAAATATTGAAATTCACAATTTATTTGATTTGATTAATAAAATACAAGATGATAAAACAAAATTATCAAAAAAAGTAAGCAAACTGCTAGAAAATGAAAGAGAACTGGTTCAAGAAATAGATTCAATTAAACCTAATATTAGTAATAGACACTCACATTCCAATTTGACTAGATCAAACTCTCATAAAAGTCTAACTACAAAATTAGACTCTCATATAAAAAATATTGAAAATGAGAGAGATTTTTATAAGCAAGAAGTAAATACTTTACAAAAATTGGTTAAAACCTTTCAAAGCGATTTTAAACCTGATAGCAATTCTAAAAGCAATTCTAAAAGCAATTCTAATAAATCTACATCTAATTTAAATCATAAATCGCGCAAATCATTGTCTCCAAAAAGAGCTAAATCTATATCACCAGACTCATTCAATAGATGTTCTGTTTGTATACAAAAATTAAATAAACCATCAAGTCAAAGTCCGTCTAAAAAGTTGTGCAACCAATCAGAAGAAATTTATCAACTCAAAAAAGAAAGAGATGAATTGAAATCTTTATTAGATAAATTTGAAAGACACATGTCAGAAATACAATCAAATATTAAAATTTTAACTAGTGAAAAAGATAAATATAATAGAATGTATGAAGAAGCTAAAAATGAATTACATTTGACCAGAAGAGAACTGTTAAATAAAGGAGCAAGTGCACAAGCAAACGTTTCGTTGGCTACTCAAGCAATATTGAAAAGAGTAGAGACCGAACGTGATACTGCCTTAATAGATTTAAGAAATACAATTAATGAACGAGATTCATTAAGAGAAAGACTTAAGCTAACAAATGAAGCAACCAATAAAGATAAATCAAATTTTGAAAAACAAATCGATGAATTACATGATAGATTAAAAAAAACAGACATAGAGAAAAATGAATTGGATAAACAAATTGATTTGTTACAAAAACAATTGGAACAATTAGAAAAGAGAATAGAAACAAAAAATTATCATTTAGTACAAACCGAACAAGAATTAAATGATCAAAAATCAGCCTCAACTCAAATAAGATATTTAGCAGAAGAATCAGAGCGTGCTTTAGAAGAACAACGCCGTCAATTGTCTATTAAAACAGAAGAATTGCATCAAATGGAGCAAATAAAATTTAGATTAGAGCAAAAAATCATCGATATTCAAGATTTAAATAGAAATTTAAAAGAAGAAATAAATAGTTTAAGATTAACAATAGCCTCATTAGATAAAGACAAAGATAAACTTTTAATGAATATTGATGAAAAAACAGTTGAAAATGTTACTTTTAAACAAGAATTAGCTAATAAGCATAGAAGAATTGACGAATTAAATGTACAATTGACTCAGCTAGATGCTGCTTTAGATCGTTCAAACGATGAGCTAAAAGCCAAGATCAAAGAAATAACTACAATCAGAATACAAATTGATAGAATAAATGAAGAAAATTGTGATTTGAATAGGAGATATGAATCAGCCTGTAGAGAAAATAAACGCTTACAAGATGACTTAATTACCATTACTCGTGAAAATCAAGTTCTACACTGTGAACTAGAAAAATCCAATGGAGATAAAGATAGTTTAAAAGAACAATTGAAAGATTATGTAAATGAAGTATCCAAGTTTGAAGAATTATTAAAACAAAAAGAACAAGATCGATCGAATTTATTCGAACAATATCGAGATATTACAAATGAGCTTAATCAAATGAAAATAACTTTAAATTCATTTGAAAATGAAACATCTAATTTAAAAATTGAAATACAAATGAAACATGCAGATAATAAGCGTTTAAGAGAAAGATTAGAAATAATAGAAAGAGATTTTCAACAACAATTAAGTGTATGCCAAGAATATGAAGTTAAGTTATCTAATGCTAATAGAAATTTGCAGAGACTTGAAGAACAAAATAAGAAAATTCAGCTTGATAATAAAGAACTGATACAAGATTTAATGAATTCTCGAGAACTGAATTCTCATTTAGAACAAACTAAAGAAGATTTGACTCGTCAAATAAGCACAAGAGAATTAGAGTTAGAGCAATTACAAAACCAATTAGGAGATAAAAGAGCAGAAAATGATTTATTAAAATCACAAGTGAATAGCGAACGAACAATGGTTAAAAACTTAGAAGAACTGATAGCTAATAATAGAGAAAAAGATTTTCAAATGCAATTATCGACACAAGAAAGAGATTCCGAAATAAAATTATTGAAAGATAGAATAGTTTTAAGTGAACAAAAAATTCAAACTCAAAATAAAGAGATAAATTCATTAAGAAGTAAAATTGTCGAAAACGAAACAGATTTTGAAAGGCTTAAAAGACAATTAACAAATGAAAGATTTGAAAGAGAAAGAGCTGCTCAAGAATTACGTAAATTGAGCGATAATGCCGATTTAAATGCATCTAACTCAAGATTAATGAGAAGTATTTCACCAATAAGAGTACCAATACCAGTTTCAACTGCACCAGGTATTTTATGCAATCCAGTTTCGATACACTCAATACCACCACCGTCATCAATCTTTTCACAACCATCTAACCAAACTTCGACAGCTGTAGCAGCAGCAGTTGCAGCGACAAATGTTGCCGCGGTTGCAAATGGTTATAGATCATTGTCTCCAATAAGATCTACATCACCTTCTAAAGATAATCACCTTTCAAATCATTCATTATCATCTTCATCTATAAGATATTCAAGTTCTAATGAAAGAAAAATTTGCCACCAAATAAACTGAATTAATAAGATAGGTTTTTTTTTTTATAAAATAATTGGCTTTAAAAGAATGAAAAATTTCTTAATTAATTTCTTTATTACCACCATTTCAATTTTTTTTAATGAATATTAAATTCAAAATTATTTTTAAATTCATTTTTATTATTTAGAAATTTTTTTGAATTTTTTTTATAATGCTTAATAATTTTTTTAAGTTTTTGATATAAATTAAAAATTTAATAAATATTTTTCAAATGGTTTTATTTATAATTTTTTTGATTCAAATTAACTGTCATTTATAATGTTTTTAGCATTCTTATAAATTTATAACGCTAATTAGTATTATTATCCGGAAAATTTTTTATCCCAAAATTTTAGTAAATTATGTTTTGAAAACAAAAAAAATATAGTGAAGGTTGGTTTTTTTTTTAGAATTGAAAAAATATGGGTAGACTATAGAACCTCTTCCAAGTAAGAAATCAACTAAGCCCATGTATTCATTCTTGTAAATCTCTTTGAGCTGATCGCGGGTATAGGTTTGACTAGTTGCATGGAGTCTCCATTCAAAAGTTATGGATGTCTAAATTTTTTTTTTTTAAGCTTAAAAAAATGATTTAAGTTAAAATTTCAAAATTGAGCTGAGATTTTTAACTGTGTAAGGTTTTAAGATTAAGTTCAGGATTAGAATAGCGAAAGATTTAATGTATATTTTTTAAATTAATCTTTAAAGTTTCAATTTTTATTTATAAAAAAATGATAAAAAGTTATAAAACCTGAGTTTTTTATAACGGGTGAAATACTTGTATGATTACTTGTACTACTAAAAGTTTTTTCGAGATCAGTCAACAATATTTTAAAGCTAAAAATATGACTTAAATACAAAAATTTAGGTTTTATTGAAATTAATACTTAAAAAATATTAATAAAATTATATATTGTATAATGGAAAATTTTTATTTTAATCATACTAAAAAAAATATATAAGCCAAAGTTTATTTTTGACTTTTTATTTCTTTTTATAAAGATATAGTTTTGTAATTTTTTAAAAATTTATTATTAGGAAAAAAAAATAAATTAAATATAATTAATATTAAATATTATTAATTTTAATTAATTTATAAAAAAAGCTTTACAAAAAGATAATAATAAAAAATTGATTTTTAGTTATAATAAAATTATATCCCTGACAATTAATAATTTTGTTTAAATAACCAAATGTAAAACCAACTTGTAAAATGCTTTGAATTAATCTGACAATAGACAAGCTTTAATTTTAACAAAATATTTAACTGATAAAAAAAAAAATTAGTTAAAATATTAATTTAAAATGTTTTATAAGAAAACTAATATCATTGGCTAGACTATGAGCCTGTTTCATTAATAAACTCATTTGTGTATCATTTAGCTGATTTGTAGAAGCTAAGTAAGTAATATTAAGTGTGTTTCGATAAGTATTAAGTAAGTTTAAAATTTGAATTAATAGTTGTCTTATTTCGTCTAATTTTTCATTTTTATAAATAAACTTAAAACATATTTCAAAACATTTCTTAACTAACAAACTTAAAGAGCTCATTCCTGTTCTTACATGTGGCTGAACAGCAACTTGGTTAATTAAAGCTGAGCTTATCATAGTTTTTGAATTATTAACAAATTCTCGGCATATTAAAGCTATTTGATTAATATTTTCATCCAAATTCTTTTTAAAAATATCATTTAGTATATTTTCTTCATTTAACTTTTCTAAATTAGAAGCAATTATTGAACTTTGTATGCGCACATGTTCGATGGTTGAATGTAATTCAAATAAAACTGAGTCAAGATCCAAAAAAATTTCATTAAAGTATTTTTCAGCTTCTTAATAAATTAAATAAATTAGTAGAAAACAAAATGTAAATTGTTTTAAATAACAAAATTAAATTACTTTCATCCAAGCAATAAGACTTTGATGATATTAACTCTAATTTTTCTAACCTTTGAAGCATTTCTTTTTCAAACTCGATGCCAATAGAATGTAAAGGTTTTAAATCGAAATTTTCTAATTTACAATAATATTTTTCTTTTTCTTTATTTGTTGCTTTATCAATTAAAATATGATTTTGTTTTCTTATTTCTAATTCTGAGCTTTCAAGACTTTCATCATCATCCTGTTCGTTAGGTGTCTCGTCATAATCATCTGAGTCGTAATTTAAATTTTCATTATAAATTTCTTTTATTTTTAGATTACTTTGATCATTAATTTTGATATTTTCTTCAAATTCAATCGAATTCTCTTTAAATATTATATGTTCATCAAAATTTTCATCATTATAAACATCATTAACATTTTCATCGTTTTCTTCATTCTCATCATTCTCATCTCCATCATCATTATCATCATCATCATCATCTATAAATATTTTTGATATTTCAATTGAATCTTTCCATCGTACTTTTAGACTTGATTTACCCGATTGAGAATCTTTTAAAACACTTTTTTTTAAACCAGTTCTAAAAGTAGTTAAATTAAAATTTAATTTTTTTATATCATTTTTGCTTGTATTCGATTCAATTGATTCTGTCGTCGAAACGGATAAATCCTCCTCGTTTGGTATAAATTGTTGGTTTTGTTTTTTTTCTTGCATAGAATCATTCTCAATTAAATTTACATTTTTAAATAAATTTATAATATTATCTGGAGTATATTTATTTATTTTATATTTAATTTCATGGTTTTCTTTTAATTCTGATTCTGATTCGTCTTTGATTAAGTTTAAGTTTACATTTCTATCTAAAGTGACTGCTGTATTTAAACATTTTGAATGTTCCGAATTGATTAGATTTTTATCACACTTATCTTCAGTATATTTAGTTGCTTTATTATTTAAATTGTTGCTTGTATGTATTTTAAATAAATCCAAAAATGATTTGAAATTTCTTGAAGGTAAGCTATTTGAAATTGAATATGATCTTTTAGAATATGAATTATTATTATTATTATTATTATTATTATTTGCTTGTGAGTTTTTGGATAAAATTGGCCTTTTGCTTGAAAAACCATCATCTGTTTTTATTTTAAATTTTTTTGTTTCTGAATTCTTTTCACTTAAATCATCAAAACCATTTATTAATTCATATTTTTGATTATTCTCTTCATTATTAATATTTTTTTTATTTAATTTGTTATTAGATAATTTTGTAGTCTCTACTAGACGATTTATTACTTTTTGTAAACTCATTTTCTTTTTAATATCTAAATTTGAATTGGAATTGGAATTGTTATGTTGAAGACTTAATGATTTGTTATCAGTATTTGTACTAATCGAATTTTGTATTTCCTCTGAATTTTTAAAGTTTTGTTCCAGTTTTATTTTTATGTGGTTATCATTTAAATTTTTATTAAATAAACTATGAATGATTAATCCATTTCTGGCTGAATCATTCAGTTGAGTTTGTATTTGGTTATCGGATAATTCGTTTTTTTCAATTGAAGGTTGTGTACTATCAAAAATAATGTTTAACAAGTCATCAGTTTTTTTGTTTGCTTCAATCAAATCAATTTTTTCCAATTTAGGTGCCTCAGCAATCAAATTTATACATTTTCGTAATTTCAAACTTGTTTTAGATTTGAAAAGTTCACTAAATGACGGTGATAAGGGTGGTGGAGGTGGAGGTGGTATTCTTGATGTTTCTATTTTTTGTTGGTTTGGCGAATGATTTATTATTTTAATTATCGAATTATTGTATGTTTTATTACAATTAGATATTTTATTAATATGATGAAAATTATTAAGATTATTATTATTATTTAAACATGATTCATATTTTTGAGCTATTAATTTAACACTTAAAGTAGATGAAATATCCATATTATTACTTTTATTTATTTGATCTTGTGATTGTTTGGTTAATGGTGAAGAAGATGTTGATGAAATTCCACTACTGCTATTTGATGTTAAAGAATTGTACGAATGAACTAAAAATGCATTAACATCTTTAGTTTTAACATTTTCATTGTAATTATTATCATTTAAAAATTTGTTTATTATTTTAGAATTATTTATTTGAGTTTTATAATCATCCATGAAATTTTTTTCTATATCGTTGCAAGTATTTAATTTTGATTTTATAGTTGACTCTGTTGTTGTTGTTGTTGTTGTTCTTATTGTTGGATTTAGGTCATTTTCATTATTCGAATCTGAAATTTCACATTTAAAAAATTTTGTTGTATTTATTTCATTATTATTATTATTATTATTATTATTATTATCATCATTTAAATTAATAAGTAATTTAGATGAATATATTTGCTTATCTTTTTAAAATAATTATAATTAATTAATTATTTTTAATAATAATTTAAAATAAATTAAATGTATATATTAATTATATTAACTATTAGCTTCGACTTGGTTATTAATAGTTGTATCCATATTAGATAGATTGATTGAATTTTTATTAGCAATAGAGCTTGCAAAGAGGTTATTTAATTCTTTATTGTTATGATGGTGTTCTGAGCTTGAATCTGACTCTATTCCACTTTCTATTTCAACTTCATTGACTTTAACTTTAAAATATTTTTTATTTTATTTTTATTTATCTTTAATAAAAATTTATAATTTAAGTTTAAATTTACATTCGCTTTCGTTTGTATTATAATCATCTGAAAATTGTTTTGGTGGAGGTGGTGCTTTTATTAAATTTTTAATACTAGCTTGAGTCAAATCTTTATTATTATTATTTAATATTTATTATTAAAGAATTTAATTTTATAAAATGTTTAAATTGCTTTTACCAATAACATCAATATTTTTAATAGTCAATTCATTCAGCAAAATTTTATTATTTGAATTCTTCTCCATTGTTTCTAAATTGCTGCTTAAGGCTTCATTAAATTTTTCTTCTATTTAAAAAAATCCAAAATTTAGCTGAAAATTATTAAAAACTACATATATAAATATATTATTTAATTTAATTACAAAGATAAAATTTTAATAAAATTAAAGCCACTTTTTAATTATTTTATAGTTATTTTTTAAATTGTCTAAAAAACTTAAATAATAGATAAGCATTTAATAATAATAATAATAATAATAATAATAATAATGACAAATTATAAATTTAATTTTTATTTTTTAATCATATATGAGTTAAAAAAATAAAAAATATATTATAAAAGCTTATCGTTTCTACCTATCATAATAATAATTATTTTTTCAAAAACTTGAATTTTTTATCTTTCTTAAATTTAATAAAGTTATTTTTTTTTTTCGAATTCCAATTTAAGTCAAAGTTTTTCTAAAACAATTTCTTTAAAATTAAAAAAATCAATATTTTGATTTCAATTTTTTAGAAAAACACAAATAGAAATTATAATATATATAAATTGAGATTATATCATTAACCTAAATTTAATAATGTGAAAAAGGATATTTTTTAGAAAAAAAAAAAAAATCTAATCTGATTTTAATAATTACAAATTTAATATAATTTGAAAAGGATTTAAGTTCGAAAAATTTCAAAAAATCAAGATAAGATTAATACTACGAATACGAAAAGAAACTTTTTTTTTTTAAATTTTATGTTACTATGCATTTTTTTTTTTATTTGTCTTAAATTCTATTTTTATTGTCAAAAAATAAATATTAGATTTATTTTTTTTTTTTGAATTTGAATTTGAAACTAAAGATTAAACTCTTAAAGTTAAAAAAAAAAATATATATATATATTTAAAAAACTCAATTTGATTATTCTAGTTCCAGTTTTTCCTTTGTGTTATTTTATTTTTCGATGACTTTTTCAAAATTACATAATATTTAATAATGAAAACATTGAAGAAAAATAAAACTGGCTTTAGATCCCAAAACAAATTAATAAAACTTTATATATATATATATTTATATACATAAATGAGTTTATATGCATATTTATATTATGAAAAAATATTTTTGTTATAACTTAAGAATCATTTTTGTGAATTATTACTCAAGTTATTGTGTTTTTATTTTCTATTTAAATTCAATTTAGAAACTTATGAGGCTATTATTAAATATTTTTTTCAAATATATATATATATATATATATTTTTTATTTTTTATAAAAGTAAACAAGAATTTATTTTATTTAAACTAAAGTTTGTAAACAACAACTTATATTATATATATATATATATGAATCAAGTACCTAATTTTGGATAAAGATGAATAAGTGGTGTGCTTGAATTCAATTGACCAGCTGAATTATTTTTTTGACTTGAAACTATTGATAAACCTTTGAGACTGCCTTCAATTGAAGATATCGATTTTAAATCATCTTGATTCTCATTTAATTTCTCATTTATTCTTCTATTAAGATTATTTAACAAATCTTCGTCTTTTTCATTTTGTGCAAATTGAAATGATTCAATTAATGCTAAACTCTCATTGCTTGTATTTCCTTTGATTGTCAAAATGTTCGAGCTCTTATCTTCTTCTTTTTCTATTTCTATTTCATAATCAGTCATAATTTCTTCATCAGCATAGTTAGAAACAAAATTTAAATTGTCAATTGTTTTTCCAACTTGATTTCTATTTTCGAAATTTTCTTTATTATTATTATTATTATGATTAGCTTCTTCTTCTTCTTCTTTTTCTTTTCCGTTGAATAAGATATTTCCTTTATTTTTATTTAGTAAAAATTTATTTAACAATTCTTTATGTAATTCTTGTTTTATGTTATTTTTATTATTATTATTTGAATCAATTAAAACTATTTCATTTGAATTTAAATCTATTGAGTTTTCTTGGTTATTTACAAATATTATATTTTTTTTATTATTAATTAATAAATTATTATTAAAAACATATTTACGAGCAAATATTTTCGTTTCATGATTTGTATGAGTTTTTGTTTGATTTTTAAATGGATGTTTAACCAAATATACTGGAACTTAAATTAATGGAACTTTTAATTTAATATACAAAGAATATTTTATAAAAAAAATATCTTTAAATTTACGGTTTAAATTTTCTTTTAAATAGTTTGATTTTATTTCTTGTATTGGACACAATCTACTCTTAATTGGAAATACTAATAATCTTAAATAACCTTGCAAAATATATAAAAATTCTAAATAATCATCAGGTAAAAATCCAAAACTGATCGTCTAAAAAATGTTAAAAATACATTTTTATAGAATAGTTTAGAAATTTAGAAAAAATAAAATAAATAAAAACCTTGCTGATAATATTTTCTTCGTCATTTTCTGTTTTGCATTCAAATAAATCTAAATCAATTCGTATTAAATTCAGCTTTAAAATATTGGAAACGCGAATATTTTCTATTGAATCAAATTTTGCAATATTTATTATCTTTAAAAAAAAATTCAATCATTTAGATATTTATAAATTTTCAATGCATTTTTAATACATTTATTTCAATTGAGAAAATATTAATTGCTGATAGAGAAAAAGATGAATTTACTAGATAAAAAAGATTAATTTTCCTATTTCCAGAATTCATCAAACTTGATACAAAACAATGCGGAATCAAATATTTATTTATTTATTAGAAAGCTTCACCTCCAATTTTAGGAGCAATAAAAATAAAAATAAAATTACGAAAGTAAAAAAAATTACAGAAATCGAAAAAAGTGTATAAAATAATTAAATTTAATTAAGTTATAAATTTTTAAAATTAAACAATATAAAATATACAAAATTAAGTAAATTCACCAAATTCTACCTTAGTGTAAGAGTATCTAAAAAGTTCCTATAAAAGTGTTCCTATAAAATTTAATTTTTAAATTATTTACACAGTGATCTATTGTCATACATAGCCCATTATCTTGGAATTTAAAAGAGTTTTTGAGTATCTTTTTTTATAAACATTACAATTTTTACTAATTGTATTAATTTCAGTGTTGAAAAACAATTCTATTAGCTTGATATCTTTTTTAATGATTTAGAATATGGAGTAGTCGTTTTTTTTGTTCGGATATATTTAAATATCTCCGAGGCCAAGAGATTATTTTTGATGGTATTTATAAATATTAGTTTTGAGAATACATATAATTGTTCAAAGTTAAAGAGCTTCAAGCATTTTAGTATAGATGAGATATGGTTGTTTTTCTTTATACCTACTATTCTACGTATACATTTGTTTTGTAGTAAATATAGATAGCTTCGTGCGCAAGTACTAAGAGTAAGGTTCTCTAGGCCATAGGTAAATTTTGATATTGTACAGTCCAACAAGAAAAAAAGAAACTTTATAATTAATCGTTCTCTCTTATTTTACACCTTTTATCTACTTTAAAAATAAAATATCTAGTTGATATATCAATTATCTATGAATTAATAAATTTATCTAGTAAATTTGATCTTTTTATCTTTTATGTTAATCATATGTCATTTCTATTAAAGACTATTAAAAGTATTCAATAATTAAAATAAAAAAAACTTACATCTTTGCTCTGAATATCAATAAAAGTAGATATACCATAATCTGCTCCAACTATTATAAATGCTTCCTTCATTTTATCCTTAATAGATAAATTTTAAATTAAAAGTTTTGTCTTTTTTTTTAATATTTTCTAAAATATTTTCATTTAAGCTTTACCATTAAATAAACAAAAAATATTCGTCCAGAAAATTGTAATAATTCTTTTATACAATTTAGATATTCGATTTTTATATTTGTTTTGCTGTTTAAGAAATTTATTTTCTCCATAAACCAATTTACATTTTGACTTAATAATTTATTCAAGTCATTTCTTTTTATAATATTAGATTCTAACATTGTTTTTGGTAAAAATTTATCAAGTTCAATGTCATTTCTTGAAAAAACATTGAATCAATCAATAATTTTAAATTTATTTCAAATTAAATTATTTAAAATAATTATTACTCTAATTTTTTTAAATCAATTTTGCTTTTATTATTATTATTTGAATGCTGACTAGTACTACTACTACTACTATCTAATAGAAATCTATCATTTAAAATGCTTAAAGTAGACAAATGTAAAATCATTTCATATTTGATTTCGGCTCCGAACCTTTCTTTTAAAACATCGTTTTTTGATTGCTCATATAAATAATTGAATGCTATTTCATCATTTAATATTAATTCTTCATAATTAATTGGAATAAATAAAAATCTAAACATGCATAAAGCATTTTCACCAAATTTTTCTTTTAATTTATATAAATGTTGTGTTTCATCAACAAGTATATATTTAGATACCGAGTCATATTCGTTTAATAAACGAATAGCTAAACCAAAATATTCGATAGTTGTTAAACATAATTTTTCTTTTAAACAATTTAAAACATCTCTTACTATTGTATTTTTATCATATTTGAATGATTTAATAGTTTGATTTTCTAAATAAACTCTCAATATCGAATAATCATCTTTGTTCATATCATTTTTTTCTAAAATTTCTTGATGATCATTCTCTTGACTAAATTCATTGTTTTCATTGTTTGTTATTTTTTCTTTTGTATCATCATATTCTAGTTGTTGTTTTTCTTTATCTTTAAGTTCTTCGTCTAATGGCTCTTTTTCACTAGTTTTTAATTTATCATTTAAATTTATCGAATTAACATGATCGTAAACTTCATCTTGATTGATTTCATCTATTTTAAATCTGACTTTATTTTTTCTGTTGAAATTAATCTCTTTTTTTAATGCTTTCTTATCTTCAGTAAGCAAAAGTGAATTACTGCTTTTTGGCTTTTAAACATGAAAAACATTATTAATATATTAAAATAGCATAAGTACTTTATAATCATTTAAAAACTAAAAATATATTAATAACAAAAAATTTTTGTTTTGCTCAATTTTAAATTCTTTAATTCTTTAAATTCATTGGAGATGTCTTAATTTGTTTTAAACTTGGTAAAATAATTATTTTAAATGTTAAAAATCTTGTACAATTAATTGCGCTTTATTAATATATTTGTATTTTGTATTAATGAGAAAAATTGTAAAAATAATTTAGAATTATTAACATCAATTAACTGATTAAAAATAATTTACTTAAAACAATATTTATTAAATTATTTTAAAGCTTAATAAAATTTTAACCCTTAAATTTAACCAAATAGTTTCATTATGAAATTTAAATTTTATGATTACCGTAGGCTGTTTGACAATAAGCTTAATTTTATCATTGCTATTTCTTATTAAATTTATCACATAATCTCTTGATGCAAACTCTACATCTTCATCATTGATTGCTAATATTTCATCTCCATTTAATAATTTATTTTTACCTGGACCATCTATATTTTAAAATAAAAATGAATATTTATTTAATTCAAAAATTTAATTTATTAAATTTTAAGAAATCTATAAACTAATAAATTTCTTAGATTTCATAAATCGTTTTAAAATCAATACTTATTAATAAAATAAAAATACAAAAAAATGTTTTAGAAAAATTTGTATAAAATATCATATTTATTTATTTATTTATTTATTTATTAGAAAGCTTCACCTTCAATTTTAAGAGCAATAAAAATAAAATTACGAAAGTAAAAAATTACAGAAATCGAAATAAGTGTATAAAATAATTAAATTTAATTAAGTTATAAATTTTTAAAATTAAACAATATAAAATATACAAAATTAAGTAAATTCACCAAATTCTACCTTAGTGTAAGAGTATCTAAAAAATTCCTATAAAATTTAATTTTTAAATTATTTAGACAGTGATCTATTGCCATACATAGCCCATTATCTTAGAATTTGAAACAGTAAAATGTAAGAGAAGAAAAAAAAATAAGTTATAAAAATATTTAATTAAAAAAAATCAGCAATGAGAAGACGAATAAAATAAGGGTAGTTAATTTATTTTGTTGTAAGATCTTTTAGAATACTTATTTAAAATTAATTCAATTTTATAATGGTAAGTCAAATGAGATCTTAAATTTATTGTTAAAATTCAATTTCTATAAAAAGATAGCTTGTAAAGAAAGTTTTTTTTTAGTAGTTCTTATTTTACTGTTTTTTTGAGTTTTAATTAAACTAAAGAAAATTTTCAAATTAATTTAAATGAGTTTTAAAATTACCTGGAGTGACAAATCTTATCTTTAGTGGTTTTTCACTACCAGCTATAAAGCCAAAGCCAAGATTTTCGTCTTTAAATAAAATAACTTCTCTTTTACGACTATTTTTAATATGCTGATTTAAATCATTGTTTTTACAATTGGGCTCATTTTTATTATCATTATTTTGATTATGTTCATTATTATCATCATTATGGTTTGAATTAATATTTGAAATGTCTGATATGTATTCTAATTTTTTTGCTATATTGTATTTATTAAATTTGGTCGGTAGTTTTTTATTAGTGATTGTTCGTTTAAATATTTTTTCGTTTTTATTTGTTTTTGAAATATCTTTTTCTTTTGTAACAATTTTTGATTTTATTTTAAGAGTTGATTTGGTTTTTTTTTTAGCTTTTTTCACATTTAAATTTATTTTTCTTGGATTCAGCAAATTGATAGAAGATTTAAAATTATTATTATTAATAATCAAATTTTCGCTATTTGTCGAATCGAAATTAGTTTCAAGTAAACTATATAAGTATTTTTAAAGTAAGAAATACATTATTTTACAATCGTACAACATAAAACAAAAATTTGTATTACTTGTTTAGATTGTTAAAGCTTTTCATTAATTCAAATTCATTGCACCCAAATGTTTTTGCTAATTTTCTTATTGAATTTAAACTTTTGTAATCAAATTTATTCAATTCATTACAACCAAGCAAATGAGCTGCTTTGTTCAAAGGTAAAATAGAATTATTGTTTTTTTTCTCTATTAAACTATTTACATCCATTATGATGAAATAATAATTTTTTGCTTTTTTTTTTTTCTTATTTCAAATTAGTTATTTTGATTTTCAAAATTTCTTTAGACTCATATCTTAAAAAGAAAATAGCAAAAAAAAAAAAAATTTTTATAAAGCCAAACAAAGTTTTGTCATAATCTTTCTTTTATTCATCTTAATTTGTAAATCATAATAAAATGCTTAAAATAATTTAATTTGTAGAAAATAAAATAAAAAATAAAAAAAGAAAAATACTTAATAATCTCTAAATACTTTAATATTAATAAAAACAATAATAGCTATGATATATTTATATCTTTCTCTCTCTCTTTAAAAAATCAAATTGAAAATATTTGTTTATTAAATTTATTTTAATTAGTTGATAACAAATTTCAAAATATTTTTAATAAAGCCTTGAAATTAATAAATCTGTTGCAAATAAAATAAAAATAAAAGTTCATAAATAAAACTCCTGAAAAACTTTTTGAAAAAATTAAAAAAAAAAAAAATATATATTCTTTTGAATTTAATTATTAGAAGCTTAAATTACTATAAATGCAAATTTAATAAGATATTTACACTAATCATTACAAAGATAAATACTAGAGTAAAAAACACTCAAATTCTATATTCCTAAATTTAACTTGGTATGCTGGGTCTTAAATTAAAAATTTTTTATGTTGGTAGGCTTAAAAGAATTAAACAATGAAAAAATGAATAGAAAGGGATTTAAAAACTTTATTAAATTTCAAATTTATTTAATACCTTTTTTTATTTTTAAAAGGTATTTATGGCCATTTTTTAATAACAAAATAACACAAACATACATAGAAAGTACTACTTAAATCTTTTTTTAATAATTTATTTTTTTTTTTAACTAAAAATTTTATTTTAATACAATTTTTCTATAAACCAAATACAAAAACTAAACATTTTTTTAAATTTTTTAAATTATTGTTTTCGTTTATCTTATCATATTGAATTCATTCTATTTCAATTTGAATCTATTAATTTTAAGAAAAAAAAAAAAAATATATATATATATATATATAAAAATATATACATAAAAAAGCACAAAAACTTATTTCGCCTTTGTGTCAATTCATAAAAAAATTATTTAAAAAAGTATTAGGATTATAAATAAAAAACAAAACGGAAAAAGATAATACATAAGTAAATATTACTTATATGTATTATTAATTATTATTATTTATTTGACTTTAATATTGGCTTGATGTTTAAATTTTTAAGGCAAATAACTCAGTAATAAATATTGAAAACTATTGGTTGGGTTTTTGGATGGTTAAATAGCATTTTTAATAGTTTTTTTAAAGCTTAACAATGCAAAAATCTTTAAATCGTAAGAAAATATCAAAAATAAATATTTTTATTTTATTTATTTTTTTTTAAACAACACTTGAATAGCTTATTATATTTTTATTTATAAAATTATTAGAGATAAAAAATTAAATTTTTTTGAATTAAAAAAAAAAATTTAGTATGATTAATTTTAAATTATAAATTTTAGTCATTAATTGGTAATTTAAAAAAACAATAATAAATTTTTCTTGCTTACAATTTTTGAATTGTCCATCTTTTTTTGGTTTTTATCTTTTGGCTATCTCTTTAATTACATTTTTTTGTTTCAAATTAAAAGACTAGACCACTTAATATAGAATCACATTCATAATAATAATAATAATAATAAAAAAGGTGTTAGTATAAATAAGTTAATCTCTCAATTTTTTTTTATATAAAAAATTTTTCGTTTAATAAATTTCTTATTGACCTTTATACAAAATTATAGGTTTAGTAAAATATCAAATTTTATCTTTACTGTTAATTAATACTACTTAATAAAAATTTTAATGACAAAAAAAAGCAATTTTAAATCATTTAAAAAATATTTTTATTTTTAACAAAGAAATTGTTTATCAATATTTATAAAATACTAAAAAAAATTTTAACAAATCAACAAAACTTTTTCTTCCTAAAAAATAAATTTTTGAATTTATAACAAAATGTTGTTAAAGTTTAATTTCAATGAACATTTTAAAATAATTTTACAATTTTAAAATAAAGAAGTTTTTATCAATTAAAAAGTAGCGATGATTTATCTAAATATTGTATATTTTATAAAAAAATGAAATAATTAAGCAAACCTTTCTAGACTATTCAAACTGAATACTTCTTCTTTTTTTTCAATCAAAAAATAATACAAATAATATTTAATAAACATTTGGTAAGGTTTACCGTTTGGTAAGGTAAGGTCCCAGTTATGATTGTATTTTAAAGGTAGAAAAATAACAAACCAAAGCAGTCTTATTTTTGCTTCATTTGATATTTTTAAAAATAAATTTACCCAATTTCTTTGCTTAATTATCTTTGTTTAAACAAAATAAATCAATGTCCTTTAGTTAGATATAAGAGGTAATTTTAGTTCGTAAAGTTTTTGCAAATGGAAGACAATTTAGAAAAATTAAAGAATTAAAAACAGTCATTTTGCAAGCATAAAATAAAATCGAGGAAAATGAACTGAGAATTTTTCAAGTTATTAAATCTAATGGTGCAAAAACTAAATACCAACACTTTTACATTTTTATTTTTAAAAAAAAAATTGAAACTAATCTTATAATTTTGACGCATATTTTTCAAAGAATATTAAAAAAGTAAGAAATAATAAAGCTAAAGGACCGAAATTTTACCATATATAGTTTTTTACATCTAAAGAAAATGATCTGACTTGCTTTGTTTAAATTTAAATAAGACTGATCTTATAATTTGACACGATCTGTAAATCCAAATCCTCAAAATTTTCAAGTGCAAAAAACAAGATGAATTGTTCCAACTTCATTATAAAGAAATAAAAGTCTAAAAGTTTTATTAGAGCGTTCGACAAAAAGTTGCGTTTTTTAAATTCATATTCACAAAGCAAATTAATTTAAAAGATTCAAGCTTTTTAAGTTATTAGAATAGAGCACAGATTAAGATTTTCTATTCTAGTTTTATTAAGTTTTAAAATCGACATTCTCAGCAGAATCGTTCCACATAAACTCATCTTCTTCATTACCTATTGGGGTAACCTCGAATCCGACTTGTTCTTCTTGTACTAAAACAGCTTTACTAAGTTCATTTTCTTTAAGCTTTATTTAGAGTATTTTTAAACTTCTTGAAACAAAGCTTCTATTATAATTTTTACAAACAAACAATTAATCATTGATAAATAAAGCTTTAAACCCTTCAAATCTGAACATTCAATTATATAATCGTTTTCTGTAACTCTATGAAGGCATCTAACCAACCTATAGATTCTTAACAAATTTATCACAATATATTTTTTGTTTTTCTTGTGTTTCATCAAGATTAACACATACAATACTATTAATTTATTCTATTATTCTATATTGCTTTTGAGGTTTGTTAAGTACTATTGGAGCTTACTTTTATTATCATTAATTGGGTTATTTAAAACCACATTGCCTAAATATACTACAAAACCTTTAAGATGAATATTTAATAGAATTTTGTTTATTTGTATTATAAGCTGAAACTGAAGCTTGTTAAAATTCATCTCAGTTATTATGCTTATGTTTGACGTACATACTCAAAATTTTTTTTATTGTTCTTACTGTCCGATACCAGCAGAATGATAGAATATATAATTTATTTTAATACATAATTTACACAGTTTATGAAATAGTGATGATTTGAAATTGATACCATGATTTTAACTTTCAATTAAAATTAAATAGAAAAAAGAATAATAATTTAGTATGTCTATGAAAACAATTTCAACTGAATTAAATAAATTGAAAATAGAAAACTTTAAGAATCACATATTTCAAGATTTTTGGCAACAATACCTAAGAAATTTTATGGTCCAGCTCGAATAAGTCTAAATATTAAATAATAGTGCTACAAAATTTTAATATCCCAAACAATAGATTCATTACTACTTTTAATGTATTAGAAAAATGACTTTAGACAAATACTTAAATTCAATAATAAATAGAAATATTATATCACCAATTAGTAATGATATTGAATTTATGCAACTAATATATAGGATTCATTTGCTTGTAAAATAGTGTTTTATTTTAGTTTATTGTCGTATTTAAAATTTAAATTAATAAATTATTAATTAGATCTCTTTTTGATTATTGCAAAATAATAGCCAAAACCGGTACACAAAAAAATCACAGACAAATTACTAGTAATCCAAAAAAAAATACTTCGTAACATCAAAAAATTACCTTTAAAAACAAAAAACTCGATCATTCATAAAGAATTAAAAATAGAAGAAATTAATTCCAGGTTGACTTACCTTTTCAAAAACTTTATGATGAAAAAAAACCCTAAAGATAGGGTTATTCAAGAACTCTCGGAATACAAACATGATCTACAGCACAATAAAGAAGCTCAGGAAAACCCATTGACTCCTTATGACTATTTTCTTAGTATCTAAATCCAGATCCCTAAGTAAATATGTAATCTATTAAAAAACTAAATTGTATAAAGGTGTTAAAAAGAAGACTGGTGCCGTTCTGAGCTTCCCGGGGTATACCCCCCCCCCAATTATTTCTAAAAATAAATAAATAAATAAAAAATTTAAATTATGTTTAAAAAATTAGGTAATAAGCTAAAGTCAAATGTGATTAATTAAAAACTCAAATAAGCACATGTAAATGTCGAATGCGGTAAAATGACAAAAGCCTTAGGGTTAATTAAATCCAATATTTTATTGATAATTTAGATATTTTTATAATTGATATTATTTATATTAAAAAGTTAGAAATAAAAATAATTCGATTCAAATTAAATTTGATTAAAATTTAACTAAAATATAAAATATTTTGAATCAGGCAAACAATCAGTTTTTTTTATCAAAAATAATATTTATTTTAAATTAATTTATTTATTTAATTGAGATTTATAATCAATTAATAGAAATAAATCAAAAAATATTTTTTACAAAATTTACTGTAAGCGTAATTTTATAAAATAATTTCTATTTCAATTATTTTAAATTAAAAAAATATAAATTAAATTGTTATAAAATAATAATATAATTTAAAATTTTAGATGAATACTGCTGAGAGAAATTCAAAATCTGATAAATATTCACAATTTAATAAATAATAAAAAAAAATTGGATTGATAAGTTTCTTGTTGAAAGCTTTTCCTTATTCAACAGAATACAAGTTTTTTTTTTTGAATTAAGCTTTCTGGGATATTTATAAATAGTTATATTATATATTATTTTTTCTCTCAATCTTTTAAATACTTATTGACTTTTATAATTAAAATATTAATTGAGTTTTTTTAGAAATAATGAATTCCAGAAATTAATTATAACGAATACAAAAATTTTAGAAATTTTTCTAACTAAATAATTAAAAACAATTATTAAAATATAATTAAACTATAATATTTCTATTTTAAATGTGTTTTTTGTTTTAAAATTAAAATAAAAATTTATCAGAAATTTAAATTTACATAAAGGTAATAAATATTCAATTAAAATAAATACAGTATTTTTCAAATACTTATCTAATTTAGAGTAATTTTGTTAAATTTTATTAAAGTTTTTGTAAAATTATTTTTTAGTAACTTAACCCACTTAAATTTAATTAGAGAGCTAAGAAAGTAGTTTTTTTTTTTTAGAAAAAATTTTTTAAGAATTTTATTAGCAATATTAATTGTCAACAGTTTATAAATTTACCAAAAATATTATTGATTTTTCAATTATTATTTTTTATTTTTTGATTTAATTTCAATAATTTTTTTATTTTTTTAGTTTTTAATAATTAATAATATCATAATAGATTTTATTGTTAAGAATTTGCATGTTTTTATTTTTATATATCTTTTAAATTTTGTGTTATTTTGAATTTTATATAATAAATAAATTTTTCTATCCAGCTTATAAAAAAATATAAAAAAAAAATAAAAATTATCATTTCATTAAAAACTTTTTAGATAACTAATTAATGGGTCTATAATTATTCACATTTGGTTGAGTCAAACAAAATATTTTATCTTCAATTTAAAGTATATTTAAAGAAATTTAATATTTAATTTGCTTATTATTATATAGAAATGGTTTCAAGAACAGCTGACGAAATAGGACCATTTACGAGTCTAATGAGATTGATTTTTAAGAATATTTTAATTCATATGTCTATAACAATTGGCATGTTTGGCAATATATTAACTTTAATAGTTTTATTACAAAAAAAAATGAGACGAAGCAGTACAACTCAATATTTAATTGCGTTAACTTTATTCGATATTATTTATATTATCTCAATATTTTTCAACAATTTGGAGATATTATATTCAAATATAAAATCAATATCGGAGATAAATCCTTTTTTAAACTTAGTTTTTTATCCACTAGGAGATTTTTCTGCAAATACAAGTGTTTATCTTATATTAATATTTACGATTGAACGTTATATTGCTGTTGCATATCCTCTTAATTCCCTTTCATGGTTTAGACCATCTCGTGCTCGAAGATTTATTTTTTTGACCATTTTATTTACATTTTGTTTAACTTTTCCAACATTGCTAGAAAATAAGATAGTTTATGTATTAGATGTACAAAATAATAAGACAAGACCACACTTAGTGCAATCGGAATTTTACTCTAATTTTGACTTGTATAAGTTAATATATTTTTGGATAATTTCTTTAACAGTTCAGTTTATTCCTTTAATTTTATTAATTATTTTGAACATTGTTTTAATGAAATATATACATTTGTCTAAAAAAATGAAACTAATTAATGAAAATCAATTAAAACTAAAAGGAGATGTTACAGATAATAAAAGCAAAAGTTTATCTTTCGATTTAAAAGAAATTGGAAGAACAAGTATTAAAAGTTTTAAAACCAATTCTCAGCAACAAACTGATCAAAACAAAGCAACTATTCTATTAGTTGCAACTGTTTTATTATTTTTAATATGTCAATTACCTAGCGCTTTGTTGTTGATATATGAAGCGATATTTCCAATAGATAATCAAACAAGCAAATTTCAAAAAGATGTAATACTTGGCTTAAACAATATAGCAAATGGGCTAATTGCTATAAATGCATCAATCAATTTTATATTGTATAGTTGTTTTTCAGAAAAGTTTAGACAAACTTTCAAAAATTTATTTTCGATTAAAAATAACAAAAATAATAGTTCGGCTATACGTTTTTATTGAAGAATAAATTTAAATTTTGATTGATATAACTTTTAATATACCAGTGATTTATAAAAGATTTAAAAAAAAAGAAATAAAATATGTTTAAATTTTAACATTTTCATTATGATTTAAGAAAATATTATAAATCGAATTTTTTTTTTATAATCAATATACATTTTTTTTTGCTTAAATAAACATTTTACTAGATAAAATATTTTATAATAAATTTGATTTAAATGCAAATTTAAAAACATTTGATAAGACTTGAATGTTTCTAAATACCACTTTCCCCATAAAAAATAGGATTTTTTAGAATCTTCAATTTTTAGGATATTTTGACTTATTTTATTTTACTCAATCCAAGATATTGAATTCCTAATTTAAGATTTATTTTCTTACAAAATTAGTCAGTATTCTTATTAAATTAAATATAATAAAATTGTCTCAATATTATTATTATTATTCGACTTTTTCATGAATATGTCATTAAATGATTATTTTTTTTTCCCAATTGACCAAGACTGTGTCCCAATTTTTTTAGTAATGGGCACGCGTTTATTAAATTAAATAGAATAAAAATTATAAATAAATCAAATTTAAAAATTTTTTTTTTTGTTTTAATTTAATTTGTTCTTCTTTTTTGCTGTTCCATATTTTACTGAGTAATTAAGATTAAATTTAGGAAATAGCTGAATAAATTTTGGAAAAATCAGATTAATATTATTTTTAGACCAAATCCTAAATGAATTAAAGTCAATATTTAACCTGTAAATATATATATTATTAATAAATCTAGTATAAAAATAAATTAATGTATTTTCACTATAGTCATTAAAAGGTAAGGATCCAGGTTCATAATAATGATCCAAATTTCTCAAATTATAGCCTCTATTTAAATTGTTATTTAGTTGAAACTGATTTCTTAATTGATCTGGAGAATTACAATTATTTAAAATTTTATGAGAAAAAAGCATTAATTTTACTATTATTCTATGTTGAAAACATGAGAGATTAAATTTAAACTCAAGTTTATTATTAAACCTATTGTAGTCTTCATATTTTCTATAGTCAATTTTATCTTTAATTTTAAACATCTTAAATAAACAAAAATTATAGCAGTTAGGAAGTTTCTGCAATAATTCTTTTGAATAATATTTAGAAAGTGAAAGGAAATAATCATAAAAAGGAAGACTAAATGACTTAAAGAATTGGATTTTAACTGTTTTTGCTAAAAAAAATAATTTCTTAATAGAAAAAAGTCTATTGTTAATATTATACCTAGTAATTGCAATATGATAAGAAAAGTCTAATTTATTATTGATGTTAATGCCTAATAATTTAAAATCTTCTACTACATCAACTTGTATGCCATCAAATGTTATAGTTTTTGATATTTGATCAAGAACGTGATGCTTTTTTGTAACCAACATTATTTTTGTCTATGTCTAATTTATTATATTTACACCAAATACAAAGTTGTTCTATCGAGAAATAAAAATCATCCATTAGATTTTTAAAATTATTATCACTTATTGATAATGTTGTATCATTTGCAAATAGTAAAGATTGAAATTTATTTACATAATGTGGTAGGTCATTAATAAATAATATGAAAAATAGAGAACCTAAAATTGATCCTTGAGGTAAATCAAGATCAATATTACGTTTATTTGAAATGTGATTGCCGAATTTAACTGATTGACTTCGATTATCAAAATAGTTTTTGATTAAATTAATTGCATTTGTCGTAGTCGTAAAGCTGTAGCTGTAGTAGGAGTTAATTAGAATCAACAAGATCAAAGGCTTTTTTGAAGTCAATGAATAAGAATAAAACAATTAGTCTTTTGTTGCGAATATCGTTCATATTAGAGATAATATTATGAAGAGCTGCTTCGGTAGAATAGAAGCCCTGAACCCATATTGCCCTGGAAAAATTAATTTATTAATATTTAAATAAATAATAATTTGAGAAGACAGAATCTTTTCGAATATTTTAGCGATTGGTGGCAGGGCAGAGATTCCACGGTAATTGTTTGGGTCATGTTGAGGTCTTTTGTTTTTGTATAATGGAGTGACAATAGCGCTTTTCCGTTCATTGGGAATTACCTATGTTTTTGTATATTCATTGAATAGATTAGTTAAAATTGGTACAATTTTTGATGAGGCGTTTTTAATTATTTTTGTGCTAATTTCAGTGATACCGGCGCCACTTGTAGATTTTAAATTGTTTAATAGTTTAGAAACAATATCACATGTGGTTTCTCTGAATTTGAATCCATCTATTTTAGCTGTGTTAAATTTACTAAAATGTTCATTTATGAATTTAAAACAATCGCTAATATAAATCTTCGAATTTGACTTCAAAGATGTAAAATGCTCATTAAACAATTCGCTGATATTTTTATTATTTGAAGCACAATTTATACCATTTGAGATAAAGTTTGGATTGATAGAGTTATGTTGATCTGATTTCATTTTGTAGAATGAAGAATTAAATTCCCAAAATTTTTTTGAATTTTTAAAATCCGACATTTGTTTATTTTGAAAGTATTCTATCATTTTTTTATTATTGATATTATTAAAATAGCTTTTCATGTTTAGATAGCTTTTATATTTATATATTTATATTTATTTTTTATATTCGACTTTTTCATGAATATGTCATTAAATGATTATATAAGAACAATACGATATAAACTTTAATAATTAACATACTTTTAGAATTTAAATACAATTAGCTTTTATATTTATTTTAATTTTTAGTTTTATTAACTAATTTAATAATAAAGTTTTTAAATAAAAGATTCACCAATTTATCTTTATTATCTCTCTCTCTCAAATATTTTTTAGGCTTAATAACAAGTTTATCTAATTTTATAAGCGATAGAGGCAAATTCATTGAATCCATTTAAAGAAATAATTGATCGCAATATGTATTCCTAGCTTAATCTCTACTACAAAAGCTCTTATAATAAGAGTTTGCTTATAATAAAAGCGCTGCTAAAATTTTGCGTTAGTATCGATATGTTATCCATTCTGTCTAGCAGTTTATACTACTAATATTACTAATATAAATAATAAAATTTAAAAAATAGATTAATAATTTATTAATACTAAATTTAAAATGATTCATCTTCTTATTGCAAGAATTATGATCATCAGGATTGTGATTGGTTTAATGTTTATTTTTTAATATTAATTAATGTGTTTTTTGTATTTTGATATTTAGAAAGTATAAATTTAGAGTCTTTAATTAAGGCTTACAGATAACTTTTTTCATTAATTAACCCTGAATCGCAAAACGAATTTATAAATTAATTCCCTTTTTTTTTATAGTTCTTTTAAAAATAATGATAAATGAGCCTTTTCAAACACTGGATAGTTAAAGTTAAATGAGCTCAATGTGCTTGATCATTTTAGAAAGTTTTTCTTTTTTTTAAACTATGGATCATATTTTTTTTGTCGATGTTACGACAACTAAGGAGCCAACGCTTAACCATTAATTTGTTTGCAAAAACATACATTTAAGAATTACGTATCAGTTACATCAAATTCATCCTGTTTTTTCATTTGATCAAAACTTAATTTAAATAAATTCTTACAATATTGCTATTAAATTTTAGCAATAAGCAATAAGAAGTTTCTAAGGCAATTAATTAATTATTAATATACTCAAATAATATATATATACTGTGTAATTTTATACGTGAAGATCCCTTTTGATTAATATCTATTAAAAAATAATTTAAATTTTTTAAAATATATTTTAATTGTTGCAGAAACCATGTATGTGCATGTTTCGGAATTGTGTTTTAATGTAAAGATTTTGTTTTAAAGTTTTAATATAAAACTTTTAAATTATTAAATATGAAAAGTTACTTTTATTCAGCGGCCTGTATTAAAAGTAAAATAATTTAAATTTTTAAAATTTTATTTGAAACATTAAATTAATTAAAAAAACAATAAAACACTTTGTTGAAAAAAAGAAACGTAAAATGATTTAATTTTGTTTATCAAATCTAAAAAACGTTTAACAAAATATAGAAAAATAATATTAATTGTTGAGAAAAAAAAAATATTCATTCATTTTTAATTTTTCTTTTATTTAATAAAAACAAAATCTTTTGAGATTTTATCAATGGCTAAAACTTTATAAAATTTACTTTAAAATCAACTAACAAGAATTTTAATAGTCTGTAGTATATTTTTTTGTTTTCAGTTTTATTTTAATTTTATAAATGTATAAATTTTTGAAAAAGCCTAAATAGTTTTTTTTTTGTTCTGTTTTTTTTTAAAACATGAGATTAATAATGATTGAAGTTTAAATGTAGGCGTTTGATTAAATAATTTTTGTTTATTTTAAAATAAATTATTATTTGAAATTTGTTTGTTTCATTTGAAAACACTTTACCTCCTTGAAGGTATCTTATTGTTGTTACTTGAGTTATGATTATGATGGTAATTATTTAATTTTGAACCTGGCTGAGACATTTGCTGGTTATTATAGTGATTAGAATTAAATTGATTATTAAATATCTGACTATTAGGCATATGACCAACAAGGCCAGCAAAATTGTTGTTATTACGAAATGCTTGATTATGATTGTTCATCATCATATAAGATGTTGTAGACGAACAAAACTCTTCATAATCATCATAGTAATTATTTGAATTATTCAACTGATTCATTCTGCCCATATTTCTATTCATTGGATGTTCCGGTAGATAGGGACGTTTTGGATCAAGCACAAATTTGTTAAAATATTCGATTTCTAATTTTAATTCATCTAATTTGTCATAGTGTTTAGTTTCTATATGCTTGCGAACATAATCAGGACCTTTAAATTTCTTGCCACTCAAAGGACATAGCCATACATCTTTGTCTATTTTTTGACAATTTTTTTTAATAAATTTTTCTACTTCTTCATGTTGATCTTTTAGGCCTAATTTTTTGGCCAACTCTAAATCTATTTGTTCACGATAGTCTGTATATGGACGAATATGATTCTCAAATAAACGTAGCCATTCATTTACTTGTGATCTTTTTAAATTATTTGGATCATAATAATTTATTTGTGATCCATTTATAACATGCACCGTGTTTGAATCATTTTTAAGCAAAGAAGAACCTCTAACATGCAATATGCCGCATCTATATGGCATATAATCTTCTTGTTGGTATTCACTTGCGTTATAATAGTCAATTGAATGAACTATTCTTAAATAAAGTATTAGAATATCCAATAGATTTGATGCTTTCTCATCTTTTTCCATATCAATGTGTTGTTCATTGTTATTGTTTTCTGATTTTTTTTCATCTTTAAATTGATCTAAATAATCAATAGCAGTTTGCAAGAATGGATTGGTGTTTGACTGATCGTTAACAGACAATTCATTACATAAACTAGACATTTCTGTTTCATTTTCAAATAAACTCCATTTTTTATCCATATTTTGAACTACTTTTATACAAAATTGTAAATCTTGTTTTATTACATCTTTATGATTTGATAAACCAGATACAATTTTTATTTTTTGATCCAAATCTCTATTTATAGTTGAATTAAGTTGAAACTTATTATTTTCATTCACTCGAGTACCATTCAATTTAGAACATATATCTTTAATATTGCATACAGAATCATATGTTATCCAGCCTCTTCGTTGAAATCCACGCTCTGGTGCTGGCTCACTAATAGAAGCACGCTTATAACCTTCATATTTACTACCTATTCTTTCCAAATCTTGACGAGTCACATAAACTGGCAAATGTTTAAAAAATATCGATTGTGTTCTTTGAGGTATTTTTGCAATATCAATATTTATTTTTGTAGAAGCTTGTTTTGGTGGTAAAGCTTGTTTTGTTTTTTTTAATTTTGTTTTCATTGTAGATTTTTTTTGTTCATCTTCATTTTCTGATTCTTCTTTATTTTCTATTACTTCTTCCGAGTCACTTTGTTTATTGCAATTATGATCATCATCATCATTATCATCATTATCATCATTAGTTGTTAATAAACTATCTATGTCTTTATAAACATCATCTAAAATATCCAAATCAGCATCTTCTAGGCCACCTTCTAATCGAATTATGCAAGCATCCAAAAATTTTAGCAAATAATATTTATTTTTATCTTTAGTCATATCCAATGATATTGAATCTTTGTCAAATTTTTTACTATTTAATAAACTTGTGAATATATTTAAGCGATTTTTAATTGATTCGCGTTGTTCTAATTTACGTTTGGCTGATTCGATTGGATGATATCTCAATTTGAACCAATCTTCTAATTTATGTTTATTAAAAAACTCTAAAGTTTGCTCGGCTCTAAATTCTTCTTTGTATTCATTATATTTATTTAGCCGATAAGACTCTGCTTTGAATTTTAACTCATCTGGTGTAAGTGTTTTTAAGAACTCTTTAAATGTTAACATTCTTGGTTGTGTTGGAAATTCATTTATTTGATTCTGATGCTGATTAATCATTTGGCTCATATTATTAGCATAATTTGGATTGTTATTATTAAAACCTATTTGACTAGGCTGATTAAACTGAATACCGTTCATTTGATTTATATATTGAGACATTATTGGTGTCATTGATTGGCTTATATTCATCATTTGATTCATCATTGATGGATTTAAATTATTCGAACTCATATTACCATTGTTAAATGACGAATATGCTGAATAATTAATTGGTCTACTTAAGTTATTATAATCATTATTGTACTCTTCGTTGTATCCAGAATTACCGTATTCGTCATAATCATATCCCAATCTATTGTCATGTTCATAATAATTAGTAGAAGCACTATCAAAACTTCCAGCCCTAAAATCATCATGATGATAATTATAAATTTTTTATTTTTTTTTCATATAGTTTATATATTTTGTTTGTAAAATTTACCAATCTCTTTTATGCTTTTTTAAAGGACTATTGTAAATACCATTAAAAGTGTTAAAAGGTGCTGAAGATGCACCCGAAGGTCGTTTTCCATTTGAATATGAATGATGATACTCGTCATAATTTGATTGTAATTCTAATTTTTGATTATTGTTTAATCTAGTCTGATTTGAGTGGTTAGTAGGTAAAGGCGGAGTGCGCATTGACTCATATCTGGACGATGTTGCTAATGGTATTTGTGAAGAACCATATCTTTCTCTGATTAATTTATATCTATTAAAAATTAACATGACAATAAAAATTAACTAAGAAAATAGTTTACCTTGTTCTATTGTTATAACTTGGCTGCTGGTGTGAATGTTCATTTTCATAGCGTCTGTTTAATGAATTGTTATTATTGTTAAAAGAAGAGTTGTTACTATGTCCATTATTGTTCATATATTTATTATATGAACCATTAAAAGATTTTAAATCATTTGAAGACGATGCAATGTTTGATTGTTGATAATCGTCTCTTTCTTTTCGAAATTTATTTCTTGATTGAGAATTTCTTCTTTTATCATTCAAATTATAATTATTGCTCAAATCATAATCATCATCGCTTTCCATTTCCACTGATTAGAAGATAATTTGTTTTTTAACAGTTTAACTTTTGTTGTTTTTATTTAGCTAATGACATTTTTATGAATTAATTGATTTATGTATATTTTTTATTATTATTATTATTATTATTTTAATTATTATTAAATAATTTAGATGATAAAAAGAAAAACAAATTTTATTTTTAAATGAAGTTAAAAAACAAAATTTTAATTTAAAAAAAAATTTTATAACAGTAAAAAAGCTGAGAAATTCAGCTAATAAAAACATGGTTTTAAATAAAAAAAAAAATTTTTTTATTCAACAAAAAAAACTAAATTTTTATTCTTCTTAATTTTAGTTCAAATATTATATATTTTATATTCAATTTTTTTTTTTTTTGAAATTTGAAAAAAATTTTAAGTATTTTAAAATGATGAATTTTTATTTACAAGATTATTTTTATAAGTGTATGTGTACAGTATATATTTGTTTTATATATATAAACAATATGTACAAAATTCATTAAATATTGATTTTTTTTTAATTATGTTAATTTTATTATGAATTTGAATTTAATAAATTATGTCGGCCATTGTAACAAATTAGTTATATGGAAATAATATAAAAGAATAAATGTAAAATTTTCTATATTTTACAGATATACATGATATATATATTCAAAATTTAAATGTTATAAGATATATGTACTATATATTTAACAAAATTTTATTATCAATTTTGAAATTATAACCCCAAGAAAATTTATTTCATGTATTGGCAATTTATTAGTCTTTATAAATTTTAACAAAAAATAAAATTTAAAATAAATTTCCAATTTATTTATTTCTTGTTAAGAATGCTTGAAAAAATCAATAATATATATTGCAAAAATTGATAAATATTTATTGATTTAAAAACATGAAATATGGAATATGAATTTTTTAAATTAATATAAGGATAATACTATGTTTAATTTAACATGCCTATTTATTAAACTAAGTAAAATGTAAAGGATTATAAAAAAAAAGAATCAGAATATAGAAGAATCGGAGCACAGAGATAGGTCAGTTACCAGAGGACATATATTCAGAATAATCAAAGAGAACACTAATAGAATTGCAAATGACTGGAATGTATTACCTGTTGAAGTCGTTGAAGCGGATACAGTCAACTCATTTAAAGCCAAAAAGATTGATAAATTGTATGAAAGAAATGGTACATTCAAAACAATAAAAATAACAAGATAGATAGTGAAAGAAAATATATTATTTTATTATCTTCCCACTTGTGGAATAATCAATCTTATTACTATTAATACTATTATTATTACTATATTGAAGGCTTAAAAATATTTTTAGTTTTATTTTACTTTTTATTTATTTACGAAATTAAGATAAAATTAACTTTTAAATTATTAAATTCTGATTTAAAAATGTAATTCTTTTAAAGCTTCTTGTACATGATCCATAATAGTTGAACTATATGCGTTTGAAAGATTCTTGTGTTTATATGAATTTAAAAACCAAGTCCGATCTCCATCATTTTTGTTCCAATTTTCAGGTAGAAATTCAGAGCTACGCTGTTCTAATTCAAACCCGTTCATATTGTCCAATAACTTTTTCGTTGCTGGACTTACATGAATTCTTTTTTCTTCACTTGTTGATTCAAATTTATTTGCTATAGTACAATTATTACCAAATAAGCAATAGCGCGGTTGTTTTATACCAACTATTCCTGCTAGAACATGGCCTGTATGTATTCCTATTCGCATTTTAATTTTATCACCATTATGTGTATAATTGTTAGAGGCTGAGTTCATCATCAATAAGCTCATCCATGCTATTTGATGAGCATGATACTCAGATGGTCTATGTAAGCCACCTGCAACTATATACGCATCTCCAATAGTTTCTATTTTATAAACATCCAACATACCACAATAGTTGTCAAAATCAGTATATAATCGTTTTAGCATTTCAATTATTTCAATAGGTTGTGCTGTACTACAAATTGATGTAAAGCCAACTATATCACTATATAATAATGTAACATCAACAATATTTCGCGCTGGAACTTTCTCACCTGTTTTAAAAGAATTTAAATTATCAAAATTTTTATAAAATGTCTATGCCTAAATAAATTACTATACCTCCCCATAACTTTTTTGCTATATCATGAGGAAATATCATATTTAAAAGCTCAATATTTTTTTGCTTTTCTTCTTCTATATCTTCATGAGCTTTGACTATAGATTTCTTTAATTTCTCCATTCTTGATTTTAAACCAACTTGTGCTTTTGTTTGTTCACCAACTAATATAATATCTCTAGTTGCATCATGAATTGGTATATCTGAAATATAAAGACCGCGCCCGGTTAATTCATCTAAATGTAATATAACTGGAGAACCGATAAACATTAAGTGATCATTCTCTTCTAAATAAATCATTGATCCTTTTAACTCCATTTCTTTTAAAGTATTAGTTGTTTTTGATGAGTCAAAAGATTTAATTTTTATTGTATAATTCATATTTTGATTTATCAATAAAGATTCGAACGAGTATTCGTTAAGTCTTGGCTTAAATATAATGAAATATTTTGAAAAATTAGAACCTAAATTAATTCCATTTGTAGAATTATTTAAATGTCTCAATAATCCATCGCCAACTTGAAGTATGCTCATTGACCTATCAAATAATATTGTAAATGGATATGTACTTTTAAAAATTTCATTACTTAACAACAAATCATTGGGATTTTCTGATAAATAATTTTCACTAATAAAATTTTTCTTGAGATTATTTTTCTTTAATTTAAGTCTATATCCTAATATATAAGGACTTTGTTTTAAATCTTCCAAATTTATTTTATTTACATCTGACAATTTTGAATTTAAACTTTTTATAAATTCAAAATTTTCTAGTTTTTCAATTTTTACATCTAAGCCCCATAATAAATTAACCGAAGATTTTATTAAACCAAAATAAAAATTTTTGATAAAAGATGTTGTACGTTCTTGTATTGTATATATATTTAATTCTTTATTTGAATCTTTACCAAAATCGGTAATATCACATCTAAATGAAGGCGCATAGCCAGTATATTTTTCATGCAAATACAAAAATCTTGGACCAAAAAAAGCATGGCTTAACAATGATTCATGTAAACTATTTAAATTATTATAAAAATTTTCCACCGAGCCAGCAATCGATTGCAAAGGTTTACTATAATCGTTGAATAACTTTATAAAATATAAATAACCAAGTCTTTTTTGGAAATTTTTCAAGTTCGATTTTTTTTCTTAATTATTATAAATAAGAAAATATTAATATTAATTCTATCAAAAAAAAAAACATTACAAATATTACCGTCTAAATTGCTTATTTTTAATAAGTGAATAATGAATTTATTTATTAATTCTTCAGATGGTGGATAAAAACGCTGTTTATTAAAATTTTCATTTTCCATAAAAATATTCCTGTACTCGGTTTTAAATGTTTTCCTTAAATTAAATAAAAGTTTTAATATTTTTTGTATAAATGGAAAAAAAAAGTATTTAACAATTATTTAGTAAGTAATCAATTATTCGTGCAAAGATCAATATTACTTTAAAATGGAAAAAATAATTTAAAATATATATGAATACTTTCTTCCGTAGTACAGTATTAATACTAATTAAACTATTAAATTGATAATAATTTTCGATTCTTAGTAGAAATATTTTTTATACATGATTGAATCGGAATTTTATCATATAATTCCTATTTGAAAAAAAATCCTTTATTAATATTCTTATACTGTATAATACTGTATATATTTCTCAGTGTTATTAATAAATATATTATATATATATTTTAATTTAATAAGTGCAAATTATGAAAATTTACAATTTTTATTTGTAAGTTTTTGATTTGGAAATAAAAAAAAATATCTTACTGAAATATTTCATATAATCCATTTTCAAGCAATAAGTCTTTAAATGCTAAGTTCAAATACATTGCTGAAGGAAAAAGAATAAAACCAACTGCTTCAACAATTGATTGTAGTTTGAGTTTTTCAACATCAATCTGGCTAATAGTGATTTCAGAGTCTTCAGCATTTTGTAAATTACATTCATTCGTTTCATTAATTTTTTTATCAACCATATCTGAATCGAGTTTTAAATCAATTAAATTATTTGATAATTCTTCTATAATTTTATTTTCAGATTCTAAAGTATTTAAAGTATACATTGAGTTACAATCTTGTGTAACTGCTGAAAACTCAGATATACTCTCAGTTTCAGTTTCATCAATATACAATAATGAAGATATATTTAAATCTTTACTAAATTGTGATAAACAACTTGATTCTAATGATTGTAATGAAATAGTGTTATTTATATCTCTTAAATCTATTGATTGAGATTTGATTAATTCTGTTTCCACCAAATTATCATATATTGATTTTGATTTAGGTGTATTTTTAATATTTAATGGGAAAGATTCAGTTTTTGTCTTTGCTTTTAAAGAAAAATCTTTTTTATCTTGAATTTTAATGTAATAGAATTGTTTTAGAATATTACATTCATCTTGATCAAGCTCATCATAATCATTTATTAAGTATGTTTCATTTTCATTTTCATTATTTGATTCATTATTTTTTGTAAAATAATTTTTTTCATCTTTATCTTTATTGTTTCGATTATTACCATTGTTTGTTATTTTTCTATTAAAATCCTCTTGATAATTAAAAAAAAACTTATTTTCAATTTTATTTAATTTATTATTATTATTTTGATAATCTTTTTTTTTTTTTTCAATTTGTTTTCTTTTTTCTTGCTGCATTTCATTTATTATTTTTATTTTATTTGATATATTGCAATCGTTATCAATTAAATTATTATCAATTAAATCTAATTCTGAAGAACATTTTAATAATTTATATGGTTTAATAGAATTTTGAATTTTATTTGACTCATCAGTTTGATTATAGTTTAAATTATTTAAATTGTAATAATAATAAAAAGATGAAGAGTCATATAGATTATTATTTAAATAATTATCTTGCAAATTGGAATTGGAATTAAGTGTCTCATTTTTAGATTTAACTTTATTTAAAATATTTATTGGCTTATTGTTAAAACATTCTTGGTTTTGTTGCTGTCTCTCTTGATGAAATTTATTGTTTATAGTTTTTTTATTAATTTCCTCTTTTATGTTCATGTTTAAATTATTATTGTTATTATTATCATCAAAATTTTGATTATTAATTTCTTGATTTAGTAGTAGTTTAGATAAATTTTCATTTGATATTATATTTGAATTGTTATTTGATTTACTGTAAATATGTTTATTTATTGTACAAATATGACATTGTCTAAAATTAGATTCATTTAACTCATGTTGTTGATTATTTAAATATTTTTTCAAGCTTTCGTTTTTATTTTCATTTTCGTTTAAAATTGAATCAATCATAATTTCGTATTTTGATTTATTACTTAATATTTCTTTGAATAGATTACTATTTTCATTGTCTAAAAGAATTATTTTTAATATTATTTCTTTATTTTTATTAAAATTTGAATTAGCTTTATTACTACCACACATACCACAATTTCCTGTTATTTGTTTATCATTTTCATTTTCATTATATTCATCATTTTTTAATAAAGTTTCTAATAAAATTTTTCTATTTTCTCTTTTTTTTAATAAATTAATTATTAATTGTTGATTATCGCTTGATGCACACGTTCCCATTTTATTAATAAAGTACTACGATCTATCTATATTTAAAATAAATATTTAAAAGGATCATGGAAATCGCTTATTTAAACATAATATTAATATATATCAAAACGATATTCTAAAAATTATAATTTTATTTTATATTTTTTAATAATAAAATATTAAACAACAACTTTAATTCATAAAATAAAATAAAAATCAAATAAATTTAAAAAATATTGATTAAAAATTGAAAATTTACAAAAATTTATTAAAATAGTTTTTTCCTGAGTTTGTTTTTGTTTTTTTTTTAAAACTCGAAAATTTAAATTTAAAATAAAAAACATTTTTATATTTAACACTATTTTATGGTTATATTTTATTTAATAGTATAAATTAAATATTTTTAAATAAAATTTGTAATTTTTTTCATAATACTAAAAAATTATGAAATAATTCTTGATTAATAAATATTTATTTAATTCAAAAAAGAACTTTTAAAAAATAGAAATCATTTTACTTCAGATTTTATTTCTTTTATAAATCCTGTAATACTCGTCACAAATGAATTTTTGATATTTGATATTAAATTTAGGAATTTATTGATTTTTTTTTAATTTAAATTTATCTTTCAAAAAATAGATGCATTTTTATTTTGAAACAAAAATAAAAATTCTCTAAAAGTTGCAAAATCATATTTTGGTATTTCCCAAATTTGAAACTTTTTTTTTTAAAAAATCGATTAAAAATTATGTTTGTTTCTTTTAAAAAAAACAACAACAACAACTTTATATTATATTAAATAAAAAAAAAAAAATTATTCAATCCTAAAATTTGTTGTATTAAACCTGATTTTTTTAAAAAATATTTCATGTTAATTTAATAAGAGAGAATTATTATTTATTTATTTATTTTTTTACTATCATTTCAATTAAATATTGATTAAGTTTTATTGTAAAAAAAAAAAAAAGCTATTTTTGACTAAATATTAGGATTATTTTTTGTCTAAAATTTAATTTAATGATGTTTAAAAAAAAATCAAGCAATACAATAATAATTTATGTAAATGATATTTATTTTTTATTCCAAATTAAAAATTTTTTTCTAAATGAAGAAGAAAACAAAAGTGTGTTGCTTAATTAGATCGGAATCCCTAAACTATCAATTTAATATTTTCAAACATGATATTTTTTTTTTTTTCAAATATTTTTCATTTAAGCTAATACTTTTTTTGCTGAATATTCTTATAATTATTTTAATAATAAATAATATAACTCATAAACAATCAAGCAAAGTTTTTCTGACATTTTTAAAAAAAAAAACATGTTTTTGAATCATCTAATTATAAATAATTTAATTTAATAAAAATTTAATCAAATAACTCTTTTCGAAATATATCAAGCTTTATTAATAAGATTGTTAGAGACTATTTTTAATAAAAATGTTTAAGTAATTCAAATTCTTTCAATTGTAACTTTTTGTTTTTTATTTTCATATAAATAACTAATTAGATAATATAAAATAGTGAATTATTAATAAACCAAATTTTGTGCGCTGTTCTGAGCTCCTCGAGTTACATCCCCGCAAATTATAAACGTATAATATTACTTCTTTGTTTTTAAAATTGTTTTATAATCATTTATTAAATATTAAAAATTGAATACAATTTATTTTAAAATTTATTTTGTTCAAGTCATTTAAATATAAAATATATGATAAGTAATACAGTATATCATAATATTTTAAGAATAGATTGATATCAAAAATTGAATTTATTCATCTTTTTTTTCTTCTTTTTTCTTGTTTTTATCCAATTTCATCTTTTTAGCCTTGATTACTTTTATTAAAGTTAAATAACTCTCATACAGCCATAAAATCTTTAAAATTAAAAAATAAATAAAATTAAAATAGTTTTATAATTTTATATTTTAATTCAATATACTATTAACAAACAACAATTTATTATTATTGGAGCGCTAAATACAACACTTATAAATAAGCCACTGCTATCAAAATATTGTTCAAATGAGAAAAATCTTTTTTTAGAAAAAAATTTAAAAAATTCTTAAAAAATCTTAAAATGAAAAAACTGAACATTTTACCTCCAATATTTAGCGCCAATTTCGTTCAATCTTTCCGATCCAAAACAAAGAGTTACTAATTAAAAAATTCTTTAATGTTTAATAAAACAATGAATAAATATAAGCTTAAAGTCTGATTTTTATTAAAAGCCTAAAAAGTAAATATTTCACTTTCAGATAATTATTTCTATTTGAGTTTGAAGAAATACTCTCTGAAATTTTAACATATTTTTGGTTAAATAAAAAATTTAAAAAAGATTTACACAATGAGAAAAATAAGATTATTTGTACATTTGAGCATCTACGAGTAAAAAGAATTGCTGAAGTAATAGCTAAATGAAATAGAATTAAAGCAATTAGCCATTTTTCGGTCCAATCAATCTTAAAAGTAATATTTAGTTTGTTTTAAAAGAAGCAATGGAAAAAGATTTTACTGTTTTTAAAAACTTTAAAACACCATCGATATTTGTAACTTCAAATGTGAAAGGATCATTACTGGTTTTAAAATTCATAATTAAACAAATATACACTAAAAATGTGATTATTACACAAATATTCAATTATAAAAAAGAATATATATATATATACTGAATATATTACAAATAAATATTTCTTAATAAATGCTTTAAAAAAAGCATATCTTTTTACAAGTAGTCTGAATTTTGTCTATTATTTTATTTCAATTTAATTTGACGCCTTATGGGCGATGTTATATAATAATAAGTATAAAAAAATATTAATAGTATATAAAGAGTAGTTATTAATAATATTATGTGAAATTTTAATAAAATATAACAATGAAAAATTCGGACGTTCTAGTATTAGTTTGGGTGAATTAGAGCAATAATGCCTAGATTCCAACCAAATTCCAGATTCAGATGATACACCGTTTATTGTCAATCATATAATAAAATATGAAAACTACTTATCATTTTCTATTTTTTACTGAGAATATATTTTTTTTTACAAAGCCAAAATAAAAAGTTTACTGAGCAAAAAATACTGAGAATTAAATAAAAATTTACTGAGCATTTATTTAAAAATACTGAGCGTTTACATTGTTTTCTAACAATATTATAACTATGGTTAATTACGGATATTATAACTACGGATGTTAGCAAAGAGTGAGCTTTTACATTATTAAATCATATTAAAAAAGATTGTTTTAGTTTGATTCATCACATAATCATGAATAATCAGCTTCTGATAAACACGTTTAAATAATATAATAAAAATTCAAAAAATTATTATAGATTATATTTTTTAAATTTTAAAAAAGATTCATTTTCACATAAAAATAATTTTATTCTTAAAATAAAGACATTACTAAAATAGTATATAATATGTTTTGTTTTTTTTTTATGAAAAATTTGTAAAATTTAAATTTTAAAAGTTTAAATTGTTAAATCCTTATTAATTGAATTCGATGAAAATTTGAATAAAAATTTTAGCTTTGAATTTAATATCTTTTTGCATTCTTCGAAAGATTTTTTGTAACTATTCAAAATATCACTTAAATCGGTGGAAAAACTATCATCATTTATAAAAGATGGTTGAAATTTTGTAAATTGATCTGATTTTTCTAAACTCTCTTGTAAAGTATTTAATTGATTTATAAAATAACTAATAATCATAGCAATTTGTTCATATATTTCAAAAATTAAATCAACAGATTGGCAATATTTTAAATAAGCTCCTTTTTTCTTTTTAGCTTTTTTGCATTTTTCTATCCAAATAGGTTTAAAGAAATTATTAGATAGACAAATTGTATATAATAAAATTATGTAAGAAAAGAATTCTAGAAAAACGCTCGAACTCTCAATAGCTTCATCTATATTTTCAATTTTTAAATTTAAATTTGAAAAAATTAATTTCATATTTTCACATAATTTCTCAAGTTCTTGTTTGTATTTTATTAAATTAATTTGATTGTTGTTTTGCTCAAGTTCTAAAAATTCATGCTCATTACTTAGGTCTTTTATTAAACTGACAATTAAGCATACAAACTGATTTAAATTTAGATCAGAGAATTTTTTTAAATAATTTGATTTTAAATTAAAAATTTTCAAATCCGAGTTTGCAATAGGCTTATAAGAATAATCAAAATTTAGTAATTCATTTATGTATTTGCTTAAATTTTCATCTTTAACATTTTCAATAAAAGTTAATATACTTGAATGAGTCAAACGGATTATTAATATTCTTAATTTGAGTAATTTTTTTTCATTTTCTATTAATGAATCGTAATTTGATTTGATTATAATATTATCGTTTATTGGATTCCAATTATACAAAACTTCATTATCTGAATGATCGATTAGTTTTTTTTCATTTTCTGTTGAAAGTAAACCATTCTGATCCAAAGAACTCGAGCAATTTGATATTACTCTTAAATAATCATCTATTTTTTCTTTTAATAATTTAAAATTATTTGTAAAATCGTAGTTTTCCTCAGTTTCTTTGAGATTTACTTGATCAATTATAAAATTATTGCACATATTATTTGTTAAACAAATATTCAAGTTTAATGATAATTTTGTTGAATCAATGAACGAGTTTATTTCAAATGCTTTTAAAAATGTTCCATATTTATAACAATTTGCCATAAAACTTGCCGTATCAAAGAAGCCAGAAGAAAAAAAATTATCCATAGAGTTTAATGTTTGCATTGAAGTTTCAAACGAACTTAAACGAAAATTATTAAATAATAATAAATTGGCTGTTGAATAATGCTGAATATTTTTTATTTCCATCGAATCATATATTTTTTTAATCAAATCATAAGCGCCCAATTGAGAATATAGATTTAATAAAATCAATTTCAATTGAAAATTAGAAGGTGATAAAGATAGAGCATATCTTATACTCGAAACTAAATTAAAAATATTATTTTCATCTGGTTTAAAGTTTTTTCTTATAAGCTCATATCTTATATGTAACGAGAGTATTAAAAAGTCATCAGAATATTGAAATGCTGTGGGCAATAGATCTATTTTTCATTAAAAAGTTTAGCTTTAAGTTTTATATATTACCATAAAAATTTTATAATATTCAAAATTACCTTTTCCAAATTCAAGGCCTTTTAAATAATATTTTTCTAAATTATTTGCCAAATCATTTAGCTCTTGATTAGACATACTTGCTTGCTTACCAAAATATCTGTGCAATTGCCAATAAGATAAACACGTATAAATTGATTTAACTGATTTAAATGGACTATTATTTTCATATTCAGTTTGTAATAAAGATATAACATATTCAATTAAATTATGTTTTTGAATTAAATCATTGAATCGTGTTAAATCATAAAAAAATCCTGGCTTACATGAAAATATATTTATCAAGTCGAATAAAAATTTTTTTAATTTTTCTAAATATGAATCATTATTTTCTTGATCTAAATTCAATAAATATTTAATAAATTCTACACGTGCTAGATACGGGCCTTGTTTTTTCGAATCAATTTGACTATTTTCAACTTTATGTACCAGTTGTTCTAAGAAAAGTAAAACATCATCAAATATAAGTTTGTTTTGATTCTGAGCGAATAATTCAATTATTGAATTGAAATATTCAATGTAAGCTTGCCAATCGTCTAAATTTGATTCGAGAGGTTCTAGGAAATAATTTTCACATTCTTCTTTCAACAATTGCCAATTTTTTAAATTTTTATAATAAAAAATAATTTTAATGAATTTAAAGTTTGGTTGACCAATTTTGGCCAAATGTTTTTCTTGATCAAAATTTTTTAATATTTCTAAAGCATAATCATACTTTTTCCTTGTCTCAAGTATATTTAAATATAGCAAAAATTCGCCATTAAATTCCATTTTTTTTTCATCATAAATTTTTTGTAAAATTTTCTCAGCTAATTGCAAATACATGTCTTTTTGTTGATCATTTATTGAATTAGATTTTGACAAAAGAACACAACTTGCAGCATTCCAATAGGCAAACATTATCTTATTTGTTTGTTTATACAATTTTAAAGCGATTTGTTGTTGTTTAATAAAATCTCTATTTCTCACATAAACGTTAAATAGAGAAATTAAAATATCTTCATGCTCTTGTGTTCCTAAGAAATTCTTATTTTGCTGAAACTTTTCAACAGCATTTTCATAAAAAGTAACTATTTTAGAGAATTGTTGTGTTTCTTTACAATATTGCATTAAAATGTTCAAAGCATTTTCATCCATGGTCTTTGTTTCTAATAATTCTTCAATCATTTTTTCACCTTCAACTTTACGACCTACTCTAACCAATGCCAAACATTTTAAAGATTTTGCTATTATAAAAGTAGTTTGTTCATCATAACCAGGCAAAGAAACTTCGTGGTTTGTAACTGGCTTTTTACCAGTTATAACAGTGTTGTTTGATAGTAATTTATCTACTTCTTGAATTACTTTTCGATTGCTACCCGCCTCAAGTAATTCGTAAATATTTTTTAGTCTTTTTCTATACATATTTTATTAGTAATAAAAAACTTTTTGTTGGAAATTTTAAATACAACAAACATGTGTTTAATCAAAATACAGAATTTCAATTTTATTTATGAATATATGAAAAATTATAAAAGTATATTTTAAAATTCAAATTAATATAAAAACTGAATATTTTGAACAATGCATTAATTGCAACATTTTCGTTTGATTTTTAAATAAATATAATTTATATTTATTCTTTCAAAAAAGATTAAAAAATAGTAATTTTGCATAAAAGAAAACCTAAATTTTACCACTAGAAATTAAAAACTAAATTATTATTTTCATGTCATAAATAAAGAAATTTTTAAGGCCTTTTTCACAGATTATATAAGTAAACTATATATACTCTCTTTAGTCATGGCAAGCTAATAACGAATCCGGTCGGTCTAATCAAAACCATATATTCTTAAAAAATTTACTAAAAAAATCGATTTAATACCTTAAAGATGAAGTCAAATTAATAAATAAACATAAGAAATGAGTTCCTTGCCTTGATTACCTTATTGTTGCTTAATATAATATCGATTCGACTTCTTCTTACCTTAAAGTTCAATCATCTTTTTGAGATCATAGGTTTTGAAAGAGAATTTGTCAAAAGAAATTATTTAAGACCTAGTTATTTTTAACTCATGGTATTTTTTATAGTAAATTAATTATAATTTCGACATGCTGAATGTTACAAGGATATACTGTATATGTATATCTTTTTACGTTTCTATAGTGCACCTTTTATCCTCAAGAAATTTATTGAGGGTTTAACAAAAATATTTTTAATTCTTAAATGATGTTAAAAAAAAATTGAAATTTAATAATATTAGTTTTTTATTTAAATTAAAATAATTAAAGAAAAAATTAAAAAAAAAAAAAAAACAAACACCGGATTTTTTATTAAGAAAAAATTTGATTTGCAATATATATATATATATATATATCTTTGTAAAATTTAAAAATTTGTTTTTTATTATTTTTAATCACAAAGTTGTTTTTGTGCTTTTGAATGAGATTTCAAATTACACTCCAATGAAAAAGATTTTTCCTCTTTTATAATTAATTTTAATAATAAATGATTAAATTTTTAAAATTAAAAATTATTTACCAGTATGAGTTAGAAGATGATTTTTAAAATTAGCTTGCTTTGTAAAACCTTTTAAACAAATATTACATTTGAAAGGCCAAGTACCGTCATGTGTATGCATATGCACACGTAAATCGCCTGGTGTCGAAAATGATTTAAAACATTTTAAACATTTGTGAGGCTTATCTTTAGTATGTGTCAATTTATGATAATATAAATTAGAACTTGCAGTAAATTTTTTTCCACAAATATTACATTCATGTGGCTTTTCGCCACTATGAATACGCATATGAGTATTTAAAGATGATGTTGTTGAAAATGCTTTACCACAAAATTCACAAGAATGAGGCTTTTCGCCAGTATGTGTTCTAATATGACGTTGGAGCAATGACGGTCTATCAAAGACTTTTTGGCAATATTCACAACACCATTCTTTTTTTATTCTTTTTTTAACAAAACTCTCTTGTACACATTTTTCTTTAGTATCGTTTAATTTTTTATTCATAGAAATCGTGGGCGAAAGAAGTAAAGAAGTAGAAGATGAAAATGATGGAGAATAACCAGATGAGTTTATATTAAATGCATCAAAATTATTATTGGGGCTTTTATTTAGATTGATCAAACTAACTAATGAATTGTAAAGTAATACTTGATTATAATTTGTTGAAATTTCCTGAAACGGTAATCTCATAGTACTTTGAATTTCAGTAAAGCATTGTCTTTTTGCATGATTATTGTTTTCTTTAGAATTCAATTTTCTTTTGTTGTTTGGATATGAACAAGATAATATATTTTCAATCATAAATGACATTTTTGAAATTTCTATTTATCCTTTTTTGGTTTATAAAATTATTCTTACTCTGACTTAAATAACCAAAATCAGAATTAAAATCAGTAGCAGAGATGAAATTGAATATTTTCGGGAATAAGTAAGCCAATCAAATTTTGGTATTATGTTTTATTGATACTAAATTCACCTATCATAATATTGTGCTATTTTATTTTCATAAATTTTACTTCCTTATAAAATATTAAATAGTTATAATTTTAACACATTATTTATCATTCTTAGGTAAAAAAAAAACAAAAAAATATAAGTAAATTGCTTTATCAATTTACTCAAATTAACTTCCTTGAATGAAATTAGAACTATAAGATATTAAATATTTTACAAATGAAATATTTTTACTTTATTTGTTTCCGTATGTTTAATTAAATTTACTAAAATCAGAATAAGATAAACATAAAAAAGATAAGTAAACTTTATTATTTCAACTTGAGAGTTTTAAACATATTTTTAGAATTTACTTTTAGTTAAATATTTAAATAATAATTCGACTTTTTTAAAACAAATCTTAGAAAATTTTTATCTTTTTTATTAGCTTATATTTTTTTTAAATAAAATTGATAATAAAATACGATTATATGAAAAGTATATTAATTTATTACATTTAGAAAATGTATCCTTATTTTAAACATATAAACAGCTTCTTCAAACAATATTTACATTAATTTAACAATATTATAGTTCACCAACCGACAACTTTCAACATTCTAATTTCTAGGTAAACTATATAAAAAACTATATACCATTTGAATCCTTGTAATGTGAAGATTCCAAATATATATATATATAGGTTTTATATGTTCAAATGTTTTTTAATAAAGCTATTTATTGTCTAAATCTTTGATAAAAAACACAATTTAGCTTTAGTCTTGAATATGATAGGAGATCAATTAAAAATTTTTTTTTTATAAATATGTTTAAAATACTATGATCTATTATAGAAAATTTTCATTTTGTAAAACTACATATTTTTTAAACCAATCAAATTAATATAGTTGATAGCAAATTTTATCAAAGCTTATATTATTTCATATAATTAAAACACTAGAAAAGGCTAAAGATAAGATTTTGAAGTTTTTGAATTTATTGGCTTAGCTGTTATATTTTCCAGATCTACAATTCTTTGCTTATGATTATTCACTAATCAAATGGTATTTTAAAAACACTAATTTTTTTATAAATATGTTCAACGCATACATGCAATACATGAAATATTTTTGAAATAAAAATAAATTAAATCAGGTTTATTTTTTTGGTTTTTTTATTAGATTTTAAAATAAAATTAAAATTTAAAAGTATTAGTTTTTTTCTTAAACTTTTAAATTGATTTATTATTAGTTAATATTTTTTGCGGATTTTTTTTTAAAAATATATACATTCTTTTAAATAAAAAAGTAACCAGTTTTCAAATTACCAAAAAAAAAAAAAACAAAAAAATTTAAATATTTTTTTCAAATCAAAAAGCTATTTATAAAATAATAAAACTACTAATAATACTTGATTTTTTTTATTATATTTTTAATTTTTTCCTTTTTTCATGTTTTTGAATAATATATTTCTTTCTTTCTTAACTCAAATAATAAATAAATATATGTTTTTTTTTTAAATTCAGCTTCAATCTCTTAAAAATACCAATTTTTACAGTTTATCCGACTGTACACCTAATTTTATATTAATTGAAACTGAATTTTTTTTGTTTTTTCTAAATATATTGTTTAACCTTCTTTCTTAAAAACAAAAAACAAAAAAAAATACTTCAAATCACCTTTAATTAAAAAGAAAATTGATATATAATATTAATGACTATAATTTTTTTTTTTAATTTTTTTAAGATTCGCTCCAAATATCTTATTTATTCCTATAATAAACGCGAATTAGAATCAACATTATTTTTTAAATTGGTAAAGAAAAAACAATAACAAAAATGGAACTTAATATTATAATAAAAAAAAAAGAGAAAAAAAAAAAATATGAAAATTCCAAATAGCTTCTTTTTTCATATGGAAACATAAAAAATATTCGAAAAAAATTCCTATAATTTTTGTGTAGTAGAAATTAAACATTCTGTTCTCTTGAAACTTGGAATTTTCCTTGTGCTAATGAAGAAATCATACCATTTGGAATATCCTTTAGAAATAATTTAAATAACTTTTAAAAATTTATTAATTTATTTTATAAAATTAAAAAAATAATTACATCAACAACTCTAAAATCTTCTAAACGCTTATATTTTTTTAAAATATTATCCAAACGTTCTGCAATATCAGGCCGTTTTCGCGAATATTTTAAAAATGCCCAAAATTTCTCTAATCCGTATAGTTGTCCATTATCATAGTCTTTCAAAGTTTCTTCTTCAAACTCTTTGTATAAATCATTCCTAAATTTTTTTTCTAGACCATAGCTATAAAATCTGAACAAACATTCTAAACCATATCTGTAGCCAGCTTTAGCATCTTCCAAAGCAGCTTGTTTAAATTCTTCGTACATTTTACGATTAAAGTTATCGCGCAAGAAAAATGACCAAAATCGGTATAATGTGTTCATTTCTTGAGATTGACCGATACCATATTTTTTACGATCAACAAAGCAGCGCTTTCTAAATTTGCTATATAATTGTTGCGCAAAGCCATTTTGCTTTAATAAAGTATATGATGGATGATGAAATGGTATTATATCTTGAGTTTGTGAATAACTTGATGATAAATTATTCAACATAGAATCATCAACTGGAGTCATACCAGTATTTAATGAAGTTGACGAACCTGATTTATTTATTACATTTGAGTTGTGTCTTGATCTTGGTTTGCTTTTGTTATTTGTATTATTTTGGCTGTTTGTATTTGTTGTTGTTGTTGTACGGCTATCTAATACCCAACCAACATGCATTTCGATAGGTGGATTAGAGCTATGTCTGGTTTTTCGTTTGTGTGGTGTACCAGGCTCAGCTGGCTTAGGCTCTTTAATTACTGGATAAAATCTTGAATTTTTAGCCGAATAATTAGATGGAGCGTATCTTTGAGATTTTTTTTTTGATGGTAATCTAGTTTGACTATTATTTCTTTTGTTTGAGGATGGTTTAATAAAGTTTTTAGAGTTTTGTAAAGCTCGTGCATGTTCGAGTTCAATTTTACCAGTTTTAATTGATTCTACATGAGATATTAGTTGTCTTAATGATGGCTCTATGTCAACTGGTAATGAACTAGATGGTTTGAACTGTTGAGTTTTATTATTCTTAACAGGTATATTAGTTATTTCTTGTTCTTCTTTATCAGCTAATTTTAATTTTAAGAATTCATCATGTGATATTAAATCCACAGTTTTATCAATTGATATTGTATTGTTATTGTAGCTAGCTAAGTCTTGTTCATAATAATATAAACCATCGTTTATAGCTTTAGCTAAATCAGATGTTATTTTTGCACGTGGTAAATGGTATCCTGTTCGATCAATTGAAATAGATGATTTTCGGTTTGCTGGCGGTGTTTGAGTTATAATTACTAATTTTTGAATGTATTGATCATCCATTTCGTCATAAGAGTTTTCTTCATCATCTTCATTATCATACTCCTCATCTTCTTCATTTGAATCAAAATTAGATGAATCTGAATCAGAATCTAATTTACTTATTCGTTGATTGTTTGGCTTTATTTCTTCATCAAATTGAAAATCAAGCTCTTCACGATTATCATCCAAGTTTTCATTTTGATTAATACTATTTTCGTTTTGTTTTGTATCTTTTGAATTATCATTTTTAATGTTATACAAATTGTTATTATCATTATTATTATTATTAATACGAGACTGTTTTTTTATTAGATTTTTTTCTTTTTTAGTTTTGACTTGTATCCAATCGATAGGATCACGTTCTGGTGCACTTGAGCTTACTTGATGATATTGATGTTGAAAAAAAGGTGGATCAATCAGTGGTTTTGGATTTTTTATTTGTATTGGTTGAGTCTTTTGATTGTTTGTAGAAGATAACGACGAGGTATCTGTTTCATTAACTGGTACGAATTCTTTCACATTTGGATTTAAATTTGAATTTTCATTTATATCTAAATTAGATAATAGCCATTTCAATGGGTTTTGTTTAGTTCGAATTAAATAATCTGAATCACTTGATTCTGTTAATTCTAATTTATCTGATTCTTTTAGAGAATCAATAATCAAATTTAGATCTTCAGTTAGTTGCTTGACACGTTTAAAATTTGATATTAAATTTAAACTGATATAACCATTAGTATCCATTTTAGATCTTAAATATATATCATTTTCTAAATTTTGATCACTAAAATAATATTCTATTTGTTGTCGAACCAATTGTTTTATTTGATCTATTGATTGAACTTGTTGTAGTTGAGATTGAGCTTGATTCAAAGGATGACTAGTTTGATTTAATTGATTATTAAATTGGTTGTAATAGTAATAGTAGTAATAATAATAAGATTGTTGGTGTTGATGATCTAATTGGGCTAAACTTTGACTTGTTGTTGCTCCTGTTGTTGGTGTTGCTATTGTACTACAGTAAATAGCACCAGCGTTTGGATCTGATGATAATATAATTGGATACTCCTCAACTAAAATAGAATCTTTATTACCATACAAATATTCTTTATATTCATGTTCATTTTTGTTATTAGTATTACTAATATTATTTGATTGGGATTTTGATCTTTTTGGTTTCATATTTGAACCATTCTGTTGATTAATAGTTGAATTACGATATGATGTATTTAAATTTGATTTTGATTTAGGCATTTTAGATTTTCGTTGTTGTTGACTTTGTTGTTGATTTTGTTGTTGTTGTTGTTGTTGTTGCTGTTGTTGTTGTTGTCGATCTAATGATTTAGTTCTTTTATTTTTATTAAATTGTGATTGAGTATGATGTGGTGGTATTAAATTAAGATTTGTATTTGTATTTAAATCATCTTTTTCATTTAAATTTTGTTGTTGTTTACGGTATGTTTTTCGTTCTCTTTTAGGAGGATCTATTATTAATGGTTTCCATTTTATTTGTTTAGCAGTTGCTGCATTATTGTTATTATTATTATTATTATTACTATTATTATTATTATTATGATTATTATTAATAACATTATAATTATTATTAGTATTACTACTATTAAAATTTAATGATTTAGACTGAGGTATATTTGAATGATTCATTTGGTTATTATTCAGAGGTAAACTTAAATTTAACTCATATTCATTTAGACTTGGCCAATCTGAATTATCTAAATTCGAGTTGGTAAAATTAAATTGATGAGCAGATTGTGATGCTTTTAATGTTTGGTTTATGATATTTTGAATTTTATTATTTTGATCATCATGATTATTATTATCGATTTCTGATTGAGAGCTAATAGAAACTGGTTCTACATTTGGTAATTTACCCCATGGATTAGACTGATTTGTTTTTAACAATGGTTTTTGAAGCTTGCTTTCTTGTTTTTGATTAGACGCTGCTGCTGATTCAGTTTGTTTTTTTGTTTTAACTACATTTACATTAATTGTAGATTCTTTATTATTATTATTATTATTTTTTTTACGATTGTTGCGACGGTTTTTGCTAATATTGTTATTATTCGAATTGCTTGAATCATTTAATTTATTTTTATTTTGTCGATAATTACCAGCAATTTCCCATTCACCATCGTCACTCAAACTATTATTACTTAGATCATCTGAATCATCTTTTTGATCTTGATTTAAAGCTACTGAATTATTATTTATTTCAAGTTTATTATTATTGCTTGTTTCTGTTAATTCAGTTGCCATTTTCTAAAACAAAACAAAATTTTTCAAAAACTAAATAAATAAACTAAAATCTAAAAAAACTTGAGCCAATTTTATACATATTCCAATCTATATATATATATATATATTATATATATTATATGCATACATTTATATATATATATATATATATATATGATTTGTTAGTATGCATATAAATATAAATATATTAAACCTCGTGGTAATTTTTTTTTTGAAATAAAAGAAAAAAATTTTGGATTATTAAATTTTTTTATTAGGATTATAGAAAATTAAAGTAAAATATTTTTATTAATAAGAAAATATAGCGAAAACTTTTCTGCTTGAAATATTTAAATAGTTTTATTATTATTAAAAAAAGATAAATTTTAGATATAAAATACAAAAATTTATTTTTTTAATGAATTGAAATATTTTTAATAGTAACTACAAAAATAACAAAAAAAAATAAAATAATAATAATAATAATAATTGAAATTTAAAAAAAATTTAAAATAAAGTTATTGCAAATTTTTCTAGACCCATTTTTTAAGTCTCCAGTGTATAAGGACCTTAATTACTCGAGGGTTTATTTTTATAATCTATAAATGATGACGAATTTATTTAAAAAACGTGGTTACCTACTCTTCTAAACCTTCACCTTTCTATTGTAAAAAAAAAAAAAAATTTATTATTGAAATTAAAATCAGTTTAATTTACAAAGATTTTGAAGCATGTGGTTTTTTTTTAAAATATCTACCAACAAATATAAAAATAAATAGGTGAATAATTATCGATATCGTAGTTCGAGTAAAATACTTTGAGTTTTTTTATTCATATAAGTTAAAATTATTACAAATAAAAAATTTTTTTTTTTATAATTTAAAATTTTTGAAATATATATGTATTAATTTATATGAAAATTAAATAAAATATAATTTTTTTTTTTTTAAATTTATTTAATGAAAATTATATTATAAATTTATTTGTCCTTATCTTCTTTTTTTTATTTTAATTTCATTTACTTTTAAAAATAAACTCTAAAATTTTAATAAATTTTTATTATATTATTTATCCTTATTATTAAATTTATTTTAATAGGATAATTACATTATTAGGCTAAACTCCATAAGATATTTTTATTTTTAAATGAAAATTCATTTTTAGTTTTTCTAATTCTAAAAAATTAAAACTTTTCTAATCAAAAATTTAAATTAATTTAAAGAATAAAATAAAAATAGATATTTTTTTTATTTTGAATAATTTTAAAAAAAATTAATAAAATGTATATAATACAATAATTTATATTTAGTTTTTAAATTAATAAAATAAAGACGTCAAATTGTTATTTTAAATTAAAACTAATTTACAATAATTTTAAAGCAGTTTTGGCAATCTTTTTAATTTTTCTATATCTAAAACATTAGTTACATCTCTATCAACATCGCTATCTTGATCACTAAAATCTTTGTTTGAAATTTTTTTATTAGTCTTTTTTTTCTTTTTAAGAGATTTTTCTTGTTCTTCTTGTGGTTTACCAAATAACCAAACATCTTCATCACTACTACTATTTTCATTTTTATCATCATTTTCATATTTAGCAATATTTGCTTCTTCATTATTAATAATTAATTCGCTTTTATCAGGGTTTATAAATATAGGTGTAGATGTAGGCTTAGAAAAATAATTATTAATTTGATTATTAATATTAAAACGATTAATAGAAAATTCGTTTGATTTATTTGATAAAACAGTTGTATTGTTTTCGCGTGGTTTATATAATTGAAATAATTTTTGGTTATCAATTGAAGGAAACATCATTGAAACCATTTCTTCATTTAAAGTTGTTGAACTATCACCTATTAATGTTCGCTCGTTAATAAATGAAAACTTGTCATTATTTGTGTTTGAGTTAGACAAATACTTAGCAGCTAATGCTTTAGTATTCATGCTTGTATTTGTGCTTGAAATTGAATCAATATCATCTAACATTAAACTGGTATATTGAAATTTAGGTAAATTAACTGAACTTACTTTTACCTCGTTATAATTTGTATTAAAACTTAAACTCCAATTATTATTTTTCTCTTTTAAATCCTTTAAAGCTGCACCAAAAACATTTTCGCATTCACTTTCATCATCTGTTTCTTCAACATCTTCATCTTCTTTTTCTTTTTGAGAATTGTCTTCTTTAATTATGATATTTTTTGCTGTTTTATTAGTTTGTGCAAATTTTTCATTTAAATATGATTCAAATTTAATATTATTCGATTTGTTATTTTGTAAATTTGATTCCTTACTACTACATAAATTATTTATATTATTGACTAATATTGTTTCTTTTTTTGTTATATTTAATTGATTTTGAATTGAATTTGTCAATTGACCATTTATATTTGAATTGAAACGATCTGTTAAAATTAAATTATTCATAAATTTAATATTATTAACATCGTTTTGATTATGGTTATCGAGTAAGTTTGATTTTATCAAATCTTCTTTTTGAATAGACTGTTTATTTGACAACATTTGTAATTGCTGATTTAAAGGTTGGTTTATTTGCTGATTAGTTGCAATAACTGGAGATTGTGGAATCGCTGGTTTCTTTAAAATTGGTTTGGGTGTATTTTCTAATGGTGTTGGAAAAGAGCTTATGTTTGATTTATAATTAATTTGACTTCCAATTGGTCTATAAAAAGACATATCATCACAATTATTTAAAGTTATGTCTACAAATGGGCTATCCAAATTTGCTGGATGAAAATCTACACCAACAGTTGGTTTAGAAGCAGTTGGTCTAGGACAATCAAGTCTTGGTATGCCAAACATTACACTTTTACTTATAGAATCGTTTTGGATAGGTTCATTATTATTACTAATATTATTATTATTGAAATTATCAGAGATATTTGAAATATTAGAAATGTTTGTAGAACCAATATTTGTATTAGTATAGAAATTTTGATTATAATTATATTTAATGTCAAAACTATTGTGAACATAAGGCATAGGTGGATTTTTTGGGCGCAAAAATTCAAATTCATCATCCCGATTTTCACTTTTATATTTTAACATTTTTTATATAATGCAAAATTCTATGTTATATATATATTGAGTATTTTTATTTAAATGTTAAGAAGACTTTTATTTTAAAGTTTAATTTTAAACAATTAGAATTTACTATATTAATAGAGTAGATTTTTATATTAAAATTTGCTTTATTTTTTTCAAGCCAAAAATTTGTTGATAAAAATGTTAAATAAAAGAGAAATTTTATTTCAATCTTGAATTTCATTTAACTTGCACTGTTAATTTTTTAATTTTTTAATTTAAATATGCACCAAAAAAACACAAAACTGGGTATCATAATTAATTTATATAAAAAACTCTAAGATTGAATATTGATCTTTTTAAATGATATTCAAATTTTAGTTCATGTTATTTAATTATTTCATTTGAATCAAAATCCAAAATAAATTCATTAATTTTTTTTTCAAAAAGTTTGCTTAATTATTTATTTTTTACAATTTCATTCTATATTTCTATATTATATAAATAAAAGTCTAAAATTATACTGGTTTAGTTAATTTTATTTATTTTTTTTGTATGAATAAAATATACTGTGTTTGTGTTGCACAAAAGTTTAACAAAACTAAGATTAAATTAACAGTTAGCACAATTTTTAGGAAAAAAATATATATTACTAGTCTTTTTGGTTGCTTTCTACGTTCTTTTTGCTTTAAACACTTTATCTATTTTGGATTTAAATGAGCCAAACGTTTTAGCTTCTACAACTTCTACAACATCATTTGATAACGAATTCCAATCGTTTAAATTCTATTATTGAATTATTTTATTGAATCTTTGGCATTTTCTTTTACCGGTATCTGTGTTCCTTTGTATTAAGTTTTAGCTTAGCAGAGTCCTATCCTGTTCCATTACATATACTAGTTTCTTCCTCTCATAGTAACCCGTCATAGTAACTATGTACTAATTCTAAAGACTCTATATCCCTGAAAATGAATGGAATCCATTTTTCCAAACTCTAGTGTTGACCGCAGAAATATACAGTACCAAGCCCTAAAAGAATCTAAGTCTAAATGATTCCATTTTTTTCTTTTTTTTTTGGTGGCTAAAAAAATTGAATCGATTGATATTTTTATATATTATTTATACTTGATTTTTTTTAGGTCTTAATTTTAAAAAGAACGCTTTTAAGTTGTTTTACTTTATAAAAAAAATAATATTTTTGAATTGGGAAAAATTTCAATGATTCAAAAATGTTTAAAAAATCAGGCTAACTGAATGATGAATTCAAAGGTTACAAAAAGAAATTAACTAGCTAAATTTCATTAAAAAGAAATTATAACTTAGATAATCTAATAAATTTTTAATCTTTTATATATCTTATTGATAGTTAAAAAATTAACACTTAAGCTGTATTAAAAAAATTATAATCAATGTATTTGTCGATTAATTGAAAATGACAATAAAAAAATTGTTTCTTTAAAATGGTTCTTAATTGGAGTATTTATTCAGGAATAAATTTCAATATTAATCTTTAAAAAATAAAATATTTTTTATTTATTAACATAGATGAATCAAATGTTTTTATTAGTGCCAATAGAAACTATTCAAATGCTAAAAATAGTACGAGTACGAGTGTTTACGATGTTATAAAAATAAATTTAATAATTAATTATTAGATTTTTCTTATCAGTTATCCGTCCAAAACTTTTTCTCACAAATTAAATGCTAAAACCGGATCATTTTTGACCCGAGAAATTAAAAGTTTCAACTAATTTTTATTGGTCATTTTGAAATTAATTAATTGGTGTTTACATTTATTATAATTTATTATTATATTTATATGATTTTTTCCTTGACTTCTTTTCTTAATCGCTTAGAGGAATTTATAGAACCATAATCATGCTCCTCATGATCTCGAAGCATATTTATACATTTTGATTTTCATTAAGACAGTGAAGTTGCATTTTTGCTGGACATTTTGAATTAATTGAACATTTATAGTATTCTTTGATTCCATTTTTAGTGTTGTGTATTTTTTGGCGAGTCCAATTTTTTTGTAAAGCTTTAACAGCTTCATCGTAATTGTTATATATTATTTCAAAACTCCAGTAAACTATTTTTCTTTTTTTTGTTCGGTTAATCGAATCATTATGGTTGATCTCATTGTCGATTTCCATAGCAATTTCTTTTGCAATTAAACTGCTCTCATTATCAGATGATTCATTAAATGCATCTTTAAAATTAATTTTTGATATTAAATTCAAATAATAACATAATCAAAAATAATTTTTATTTTAAAGAGTATTTTTATATGCAAGTAGCATTTTTGTTTGCAATTAGTATTTTTGTTTTATAAAAGCATTTTAGTTTTTGAAAAGGATTTTTAGAAGAAAGTGATTTTTTGGTGAAAAAAGAAGTAAAATTAGTGACAAAAAGAAATTTCAGCCATTTTAATTAGATATTTAAAATTATATAATTATCCAATCAAGTTCGTACGGTTCAATTTTGACCCGCTTTCAGGCTTTTTAAGGTATGGATTTTTCTATAAAATGCATTGGGTATTTTTTGACCCGGTTTTAGACGAAGAAGTGTTAACACTTATTTTTTTGCTTTTCATTTCATATTGTTGTATAATTTTGAGTTAATATAAAAAAGACAAAATAAAAATAAACATGTATCAATTAAATCTATTTTTATAAAAATCTAAATGAAAATTAATAATTTTAATGATAATGCCTGCAATTCATTCAGCACGCAAATTTAAATAAAAAAAATATACTGATTTGCTTTTTAAAAAATTAAAATAATTTAATTGACTCACGCTTTTTTATATTTTCTTTTAATATTTTTACTATATACTGTACATATATATATATTAGAAATCTAAGTTCTTTTATGTATATATATGTAATAGTAAATTTTGAAAAAACGTAAATATTAAAAAAAACTGTCTCATGCGTAAATTTTGAAAAATAATAATTTTTTTTTTATTTATCAAATTTTACTTAGTAAATTTGTAAAGTTACGTATGTCAACGTAATTATCAAAAATTTAAAATGTATTCTAGTTAATAACTAAAAATTATTTCAGTAAATTTTGATAATTATTCAAATTAAATTTAAAAAATTAAATTAAAAAAAAATAAAATTAAATAATTTAAATTAAAAATGTTTGGTTTTAAATTGAAAAACTTTATATTATTATTAATTTTATCTATGGTAACTGACTTTGAGAGCCCTGTTATTGAAGTAGATATTGAACGACAACAAAAGAACAGTTTTATGCTGCAATCGAAGCCTTAAAAATAGAAGATGATTTAAAAAAAAGAAAAAAATAAAAAAACAAGAACTTATACAAAACAAAACGAATACGATCAACTTATATTAACGATCGAAACAGCAAAATCCAAAAAAGAAACTAAAGAAACGTTTGAATATAATTTACTTCGTTCGTATGATATTTATGTTGTCGGGCAAACTAAAAAATCATCGAAAAACAAGAAAAACAAGATGATCCGATAAGGTTTTTAGTTCCTTATGAACAATTGTTTGAAACAATTCATCGAATACATTTTACAGCTTGGTCATAAAAAAGAGAGATCTAATGATTCAAGCATGTAAAAAATCATATTAATCTAACAGTAGATATGATTAACAGTAATATTTTTTTACCTTTTTACCTGTTAAATTAATTTACTAATTAACCAATAAAATTTTTTAGTTTATCTTAATTGTTGTCAACAATGTTTAATGAATAAAAAAGAAATAAAACAACAGGTTTAACAGTAAAAGCCAATTTTAAGTCACACATTTAATAGTCGTGCACAAATGGATCTAATAGATATGCAGACACTACCAGACGGTGAATTTAAATGGATTTTGGTTTATCAAGACCATTTTAGTAAATTTATTCAACTCCAGAGCTATCAAAGCCAAATCAGCTATAGAAGTTACAAATGCGCTTTTGATATATTTACAATACTTGGTGTTCCTTTGATTCTACAATCTGATAATGGTAAAGAATTTAGGAATCAAATAATTCTAGCTCTTAAATCAATGTGGCCTGAATTATCTTTGATTAATGGTAGAGCTAGACATCCTCAATCACAAGGAAGCGTCGAAAGAGCAAATGCTGACATAAAAAAATGTTGGCTACTTGGATGAGAGAAAACAAATCAACCAAATGGTCGATCGGAATAAAATTTGTCCAGTTAAAAAGAACCATTCGTATCATACAGCAAACAAATGTTCACCTTACAAGGCAGTGTTTGGTATTGAAACCTGCTTGGTTTTACTTCAACTACAATACCAGTTGAAGAATGGTCACAGCTTGAAACTGCTAAGCAATTATTTGATGCTGTTGGTTATGAGTATAGCCCTGATGAAATTGGATGCGAAGAAGATGAAGATGATGGTCCCATAGATATATTTGATCCCAAAGAGTATGAGTTGTTAGAACTTGTAGATCAAAATAATGTAAATGAAGACCAAAAATACAATCAAAAATGCCGATTCAATAGAGAAAGCTGCCAATCAATTATTGGGAATAAGAGATAATGTACGACAAAGTCAAAAAACAAGCTGAAGTCATGAGAACCAGAAGTAAAAGGTATTTACCTGAAGTAAATATTGGAAATTTTGTTAGTTTACCTATTCCAGACGTTGATAGAGGTTTAACTGAAGCCAGTAAATTAATTTGCAGAGTAATTGATATCGATTATGATTTTAGTTTGTATGAGCTTGCATGTGAAGTGGGAGTTTTTTCTGATTTATTTTCCCGAAATGCATTCGATTTATTACAAAATTGCCAAGTTGAAGTCAGCATTAGAACTGATAAAACAATTAAAAGTATTAGACAAGCTGTAAATGAAATGTCAATTGGTGGTGGTCAAGGTATGGTCAAATGTAATTGTACAAGTCAATGTATGACAAATCGTTGTGGATGTCGAAAATCCAATCTTTTATGCAATTCAAGATGCCACGGATCAAACTTGTTGTGTACTAACAAATGATCTAAAATAATATTTTATTTAAATATTTACGTATATTTAGAAATTTCCTAAACTTTTTTAAGTAAAAAACTAAAAAAAAAAATAAATTAGGAAATTTTGATAATTTTATTTTTGTAAATATTTACGGGTAACTACGTAACTTTTGATATTTACGTATTATCAAAATATACGATAACATATATAAATATATAAATAAATATTATTTACCCCATACATGTATAAAGAAATTAAAAAGCATAATTTTTTGTATTATAAAAAAGTAAAAAAATATTCATAATTTTTTCATATCAAATAGTTTTAATTCATTTTCATTCATTTTTTTTGTTTTGTGTATATTGATTGTACAGTAAAAAAAAAAATTATACATTAAAAAAATTTAGAAAAAAAAAGTTGTAAATATATACATATAATATATATTTATATTAAATTAAAATATCCTATCCTATTCAATCAAAGGTAAATTAATTGATATTATATTTTACGGAATTTGAATTAAAATTAAATGAATTTTTATTTTATTTTATCTATAGTGTATAAATTAAACTATATATAAAGGTTGCAAAAAGCTAATTTACTTATTAATTTTAACTTATAATAATAATTATTAAGAACCGTGTAAATTTGATTAAATAAAATTCTTAATTTATAATATTTGAATAAAATGATAGCAACAGTAGTTTCATCTAATTCAACAGCTTCAAGCGGAACCAATACTTCATCATCGTCTAATACTACTCCATCGACCAACAACAATTCGAATTCTAATTTAAACTCAAACTCAAGTAATAATTCAACCGATTTACAACAAACACCTCGTACATTAAACCCGAAATCTCATGATGATAATGATGTCAAGTATTTTTTCCAACGACCTGAGCAAACCAATCAATCAAAATGGTTAAACACTAACGCGAATGTAAATAATAATAATAATAATAATGGAGTAGATGATTCCATTATAGAGCAAAGTAAGAAAATGTGGGATGAAAGATTCGGCCTGAATGAATGGAGTAATGATTTAAATCATCATCATCATCATCACTCAAATCATCATTCATTAGATCATTCTGTTTCACAGCCAATACCAATGCAAAAAAGACATATTAATTCGTCGTTAGATCAAAATCAAACTGGCGGTCTATTATCCCCTAAATCAGCTGAAAATTTCTCAGCTTTAAAATTAGTTAATTATATATTAGAAGATAATTCACCATCGGTTAAAGAGCTTGAAAATAGACTAAAAAATGTAAAAATTTATCAACAAGATGATCAAGTAGTAAATAACAACAACAACAACAACAACAATAATAATACTGTTCAAAGCGATAAAATAGTTAATAATCAAGCGGCGCAATTAAACAATAAAAACGAAAATAATGCTAACAATAACATTAATCCAAATACTGGTGTGAATAATGTTATGAATGACTCGAATAATTCTCAAATTGTAAATGTAAATGTAGATCAACAATTAAACCATTTTGATTATGCAACAGCGCAATTAATACAACAACAGCAACAACAATTGCAACAACAACACCAACAAATAGATGCGAATATAAACAATCATACTAGCTTAAGTAGTATTTCACAAAATCATCCATTACCATATGATCTAATACGTAATGGAATTACTGCTAATCCAATATTGAATCAACCATCACAATTTACTTTATTACAACAACAACAATTGAATCAATTTAATGGGCCTCAATTTTTTCAAGATCCGTACTTAGGTATACCCATACAACCATATATGCCTTCTTATGCTGCTTATAATATTGCTGCAGCTCATAATTTGATGTATCATCAGTTACAACAACAACAACAGCAACAGCAGCAACAACAACAGCAATTAGGTTCATCACCAAATAATCCGAGTTTAATTCAACAAATGACTAAAAATGGTCAATCAATAGCAAGACCTTTGTCACCCTCTTCAATCATGAATAGTCAAGATAATCAAACACCAACTTATCAAACAGCACAATCGAGTTTTTCCTATTATCCGACTTCGGCAAATAATTATGATCAACAGCAACAACAACAACAATATACTACTTCGACTCAGCGTAATCCATCATTGAGTTCTACTGCTGGCGTAAGATTAATATCACCAATGTTAATAAATGCATCAAATCAAAATTTTACGCCTAGCTCAAGTCTTGGCTCAACAGCAGGAACTCTATTTACACCAAGTATAAATACACACAATAATGGCCAGTATAATTTTAGTGGTTATTTATCATCAGCTGGTATCGCCACTAGTCCAGCTACTAATTCATTAAGTATTATTCAACAAGTAACTTCATCAGCTGCTCTATCACCACCTCCGACACATTCTAATAATACCTTAAGTGGTAGTCAGAACAGCTTATTTGATAACATATATGCACCAAATACTTATAGTACTCCATCTTCTTTATATGGACAAGCACCAGGCTCAGGTCGAAAAATAAGTATATCAAATTCAATATTCACTAATGCATCAAGCTCATCTACTAATACGAACCCAAATAATTTGTATCAAAATCGTAATTATAATTCTAATAATGCTACTTTAAATAATAATAATAATAACAATAGCTCAACTGCTACACTAACACCAAATACAACTATGAATACACCAAGCGGTGGTTTAGGATCAAGTGTTGGTGCTTTGTTAAATTCAGTAAACGATAAAGTATCTAATAGTGGTAATCAAGGAAATAATTCAAATAATAACAATGGTACAATTGTAAATAGAAGTAGATTATTAGAAGATTTTCGTACTAATAGACAACCACATTTACAATTAAGAGATATTATAAATCATTTTGTTGAGTTTTCAATGGATCAACACGGTTCAAGATTTATTCAACAAAAACTTGAAAGAGCTACACCACCAGAAAAAGATTTAGTATTTAGAGAAATATTGCCTTCGTCTCATTTACTAATGACTGATGTTTTTGGCAATTATGTGATACAAAAATTTTTTGAATTTGGTACACAAGAGCATAAGACAGCATTTGCACAAAAATTAAGAGGTAATGTTTTATCATTAGCTCTACAAATGTACGGTTGTCGTGTTATTCAAAAAGCACTTGAATCGATTTCAAGCGAAAGTCAAATTGAAATGGCTCGTGAATTAGAAGGTAATATAGTTAAGTGTATAGAAGATCAAAATGGTAATCATGTAATACAAAAATGTATTGAGTGCTGCAACCCCAAAGCTATAGATTTTATAGTAAATGATGTTCTAAAACAAGTGTATCATTTGTCCACTCATCCATATGGTTGTAGAGTTATACAACGTATACTAGAACATTGTGATCAAGAACAAACTAAACCTATACTTGACGAATTGCATAAGCATACTGAAAAATTAGTTCAAGATCAATATGGTAATTATGTCATACAACATGTATTAGAACATGGTAATCCCGAAGACAAAAGTAGAATTATTTCTGAGCTTAAAGGCAAAGTATTGATCTTGTCTCAGCACAAATTTGCCAGTAATGTAATTGAAAAATGTGTAACACATGCAAATCGTAGTGAAAGAGCATTTTTGATTGAAGAAGTATGCGCTGGCAATGATACTACTAATTGTTCTTTATATACAATGATGAAAGATCAATATGCCAATTATGTCGTACAAAAAATGATTGACGTCGCAGAGCCAGCTCAACGAAAAACTTTGATGCATAAAATTAGACCTCATATTCATTCATTAAGAAAATTTACTTATGGAAAGCATATATTGGCTAAATTGGAAAAATATTTACTTAAAAATACAGAATTTAGCGTAATGTTAACTGGCCAAGCATCGAATTCAAGCTCGACTTCAAACTTAAGCACTGGCTTGAATCAAATTCAACATAATCATAATCATCATCAACATCATCAGAATAGTCATCATCATCAACATCATCACCATCATCATCATCATTTAAACTCGGTTACTAATAATGTTTTACATTATGAATAACAAGAATATTATTTTATTGATTATTATAAATCAATATTATTTGATTTATTTATTGATAACTTTTTAATAATTTGGTTTAATTTGGTTAAAAAACTAATTAATGAAATAATTTTTTGCTATTTTTTGCGTGTGATTATTAAAATTATTTTTTATTCTTTAATAATTATTATTATTATTATTATATATATTTTTTTTTTAAAATTTAGAAGATAAGTTGTTGCTTAGGAAAAAAATTAAACAAAAATTAAACAAAAAAAAAAGAAGTTGTTGGATTTAGTAGTAAAAAAATTTGGTGATTTTTTTTTTTCTTATTTAATAGTAAAAACTGAAAAAAAAACATATTTGAATTATTTTATATTTTCGTTGTTTTGATTTTTTAAACTTTATTGTTTATAGCTTATTGGAGATAATGTATATATATATAAATAAATATCTATATATTATAGTATAATAAAAATTTATACAGACAAATATGGAATTTAAATAAAAAATATATATATATATATAAAATATAAATAAATTATTTGTAAAACTTGTAACTATATGAAAATAATATTTCAATATATGAAAAACCTTTTAAAAATATAAATATATATATATATATATATATATATATATATATATATATATATATATATATATATATATATATACCTTTGAACATAGATAATATAAAAACCTGTTTATTAGTTTTTGTTTATTTTTTTCAAAATTTAACTTATTAATAATTTATTTTTTGTTTTTTTTTTTTAACTATTATTATTATTATTATATTATTATTATTATTTTATTGTTAAATTAATATCAGGATTGTTTTTCATAAAATTAAATAATTAATTAAATGGTCTAAAACATAAATTGGTAAAAGTGTTACCAGCTCAATTTTGAAAATTAATTTGTAAGTTTAATGTAATAAACGACTTGAATTATTTAAAAAATATTTAGATAAACAAACTTTTATTTATACGATCATTATATTATTAGAGGTTATAAAAAAAATATATATATATATAAAACAATTTTTTTTTTTTTTGATGATTTAGAATTATTTTTTGTTGCTTTTATCTATATTCATGATGATTATTTAAACTTTAAAATAATTATTAGAACTATTTATCAATCAAAAACTTAGTATTTTAAACAAAAAATGAAATATAAAAAAAAATAAAAATATTTAAAAAAAATTCTTTAAATTTTTTATTTTATTTTATTATTTTAGCCAAGTTCATAATAATATATGACTTTCTTATAAGCATTAATTAATACATAAAAAAAATTGCTCATGATTACTTTTAAACAGTTTTGATTTTCTCAAACCAAAAATTTATAAAACAAGAAACTGGTCGACTGATTAACTTTAGTATCTTGGTAAAACTTAAAATAAAAAAATGATGACATAACTTTAGTCATATAATCTATTTTAGTATTTAGATTTAAATTTTTTTTAGCTTACTGGTTGGTTTTTATTTTTAATGTAAAGATATTTGGTATTTTTATTTAGACCAGGTAGACAATTGGTTCCTTGCTTTAAATTTCCTGAGCGAGATCCAAAAATTGCTATAATTGTTTTAATCGGCATAAGTGAAGAATAGCGCGAAAACGACCTTTTTAAAAGAAAATATAGGTGAACTATATATATTCTGAATCCCCGCGACGAGCTGATAAAGAATCTGATCTCGATTCGACCAAATCCACACCTTTTTAAAAAATTTACCTTTAAAGTCCTTTATTTACTCTTAAGATAAGGTCAAATTAAAAAAATAACAACAAAAATGAGTTCCTCGTTCTAAAAAATAATTGATAAAATAAAGTTTCGGTTTTTGATTACTGAAAAAATTTGAAGGAGATAAGATTTTTTTCTTTGCATCATTTGTTTATACTGTTTAAAGCTTTTTGTATATCAAAAAGTAGAAGGTTTATTTTTTTATTGAAATTAAATCCAAATTTTACATCTTTTATGATCCTACCAATGTTATCTTGAATAGATCTCTTATTTCTAAAACCCGAACGATATAGTGAGATTAGTTTAAACGATTCTAGAAATTTTGAGGATCTCTTTGTTTGTGAACGTTCGTTTAATTTACCTAAGCACTTCGTGAGAGATATTGGTCTATAATTATTTAAGTTATTTAGTTATAATAGCTTTGTGGATATTTTTAGGTGCATTTTTTATCATTTTGTTTGTAATACCATCTTCTCCTGGTGAACATTTTTAGCTCAGTTTTTGTAGTTCATTTTTATCATATATTCTATTTGAGTTATCAGTTCTTTTAAGATTTGCTTTAAGGATTTTTTTCATTATTATTTAGAGCATTTTATTTTAAGTTTTTTTGCGAATAGGTTTGCTTTCTCTTTATCAATAAAAATAGAATTTAGGGAAGAGTTATTTTGGGTCTGGCTGAATTTCCTTATTTTTTTTCTTAAGGTATATTAGATCGAGGATTTCTTTAAGAGAAATTTTGAATTAAATTTTCGTCTATTATTTTTTTTGGGACAATTTCGATCTTCATTTGCTAATATTATTATATGGGTATAAGTATCAAAATAGTTAGAGGAGGAAAGTAGATTTTCAACATCTTTTTTGATATCTTATCCAGTTAATCTTGTTATTAAGTTTTATAATTTCTTTAGTTTTTATTAGTTGATGGGTTTATTCAAAACTTAATAGAAAAAGATCAGTAAACTTAATGTCTTTGATGTTATGGTTGTGGATTGAGGTATAGATATTTAATAAGTTGTATTCAAAATTTGTAATTTTGAATGATTTCAGATAAAGTTTTACCCTTATTATCTTCATGATTTCAGTACCATAATTGGCTTTTAATATCTTCAAGAAATGAAAATGATCATTCTCTAAATTTTATCATCAAATAATAAAGCAAAAACCAAAAAATTATATTTGCTATTTTTGCTATACAGATGTTCAAAAAGTAATAAATGCTTTTATTTTTGAATAAAAAAATTCTTTATTTACCCAAACTTGTGAAATTTAGTATATATAATCTCTCAGTATCACTCGTATATGGTCCAAATTCCCATAAATGTTTAGATTCACAAGTATATTTACAGTTTAAAATGTTTATTTCAAAGTTTTAACTTAAATAGTGATTAGTAGATTATATTCATTAAATTTAACTTTTAAGTTTTGGTTTACCAAAGAAGCTTTTTCAAAAAGTAATAGAACAATTTATTACTTTTTGAATAAGCGTTATTGAATTTAAATTTTAGCACAATCAAAAGTCAAAGTTTTTTAAAGATTTGAATTAAAACTAAAATAACTTAAACAAAATTAAAAAAAAAAATTTCAAAAATCAAGCATTTAAAAACTCATTTAAAAATATATATATATATACAAGACTTAAACAAAAAATCTAGATTAGATAAATATCATAGATTACTTTAAATAGAAAAACTTGTTTAAAATAAATTATTTTTGAGAAATTGAGCAAATTGTTTTATTTTTTAATTGTTGAAAAATATAAAAATGCAATATTATGATAATTTTATTTTAAACATGTAAATAAATTAAAAAAATTTTAATTTAAATTCAATTTTTAAGAAATTTTAAAAATGGAACCATTAATAGATTTTATAAGTGGAGTTATGGGTATCATTTTTTTCTAAAAATACAAGTAAATAAAAAATATAATTAATACTTTAACAAATAGGTGGAATAGCATGTGTATATGTTGGACAACCATTAGATACAATCAAAGTTAAAATGCAAATGTTTCCTGATTTATACAATAACGCATTTAAATGTGGCATGGAGACTTTAAAAAAAGATGGAATTTATCGAGGACTTTATGCTGGTACAGTTCCAGCGTTAAGTGCAAACATAGCTGGTAAAATAAATATTTAACTAATTAATTTAAAATACTGTATAATAAAAAGAAATTTAAAGAAAATGCTGTTTTATTTATGTCATATGGCTTATGTCAAAAGACGGTTTGTAAATTATCAGCTAAAAAAAAAGTTGAAGATTTAAATTCACTTCAAAATGCTTTAGCTGGTTCATCAGCAGCTTTTTTTGCTTCTTTAGTTTTGTGTCCAACAGAACTAGTCAAGTGCCGTTTACAATCAGCCAGAGAAATATCTAATAATACAAATATGTAATTAAAAAAAAATTTCATATTACTTATATATATTTTTTTATTTTATTTAAAAGAGGACCTTTTCGTTTGAGTAAACAAATTTTTAAGGAACAAGGTATAAGAGGTTTTTATCATGGTTTAACATCAACATTCGCACGCGAAATGCCAGGTTATTTCTTTTTTTTTGGGGCATACGAACTAAGTAGATCGATTTTAGCTGCAGATTTAAAATCAAAAGACGATCTTGGAATATTAAAGACAGCTTTTTGTGGCGGTCTTGGTGGTGTTTCATTTTGGCTAAGTATTTTCCCAGCTGATGTAATAAAATCAAGGGTACAAATAGACCCAAATAGCAAACTAGCTCAAAAAAGTTTATTTGGTGCATTTATGCATATTATTAAAAATGAAAGCTTTTTTAAATTATATTCCGGCTTGGGACCAACATTGATACGTTCTTTTTTTGCTACAGGTGCTCTTTTTGTTGCAGTTAGTCAATCCAAAAAATTCTTATCTAATGTTCTTATACAATAAATTTAATCAAAAATTTATTTTCCATTTTAAATATTGTTGTTATATGATATATTTTATGATCCTTTGTTGGTATTGTTTTTATTAGTAAATTTTTAAATAAATTTTAAAAAAGAATACCTTATTCTTATTTATAAATAGTCCAAAATAATATATTTTATTTATCTTTTATTTTGTTGCTATGGTAAAAAAAAATACTATAAAAATAGTTTTTTGATTTTTATAAATTTTTGTTAATTTTTTACATAAAATTATATTATGTCTTATTCAAGACCTAAAAGTTCCAAACGCTATTATAACATCAAATCTGTGATCCAAAAAGATGTCTTGTTGGAATCAAATGAATTGCCAAAAAATGGTTATTTGTTTAATATGATAACATAACAATATAAAAATTAAATTTTTTTTATATATTCTTAGAAAATGATTTTTCAATTGCACAAATAAATGAAATAAATCAAATGTGGGATATGTTAGATAGACAAATAAGAGTCAATAGATTAAAAAAAAATTCTGGCAAGAAAAATGAACAAGCATTAAATAATTTAAAAAGATATAAAGCTATACGCATTTTTGTTTCTTCTACATTTACTGATTTTTTTAATGAAAGAGAAGTTTTGGTTAAAAATGTATTAAACAAATTATTAAACAAAAAATTATTAACTTGCTTTTATAAAATGAAAATTCTAATTTCTATTATTGTTTTAAGGTATTTCCTGAATTAAGAGAATGGTGCTTTGAAAGAAACTTGGATCTTATTGAGTGTGATTTAAGATGGGGAGTGCCAAGTGATAGTACATCTGATGATACAATATTGACATGTTTAACTGAAATAGACAGATGTTTTCAAGAAAATGATGGTCAACCATTTTTTATAGGCTTATTAGGTGAAAAATATGGCTGGGTCCCAGAGATGAATAAACTTTCTGATCAAATCAAAGAAAATTATTATTGGGTTCCAAAGACTTCAATTACACATATGGAATTTTTACATGGTGCATTAAGATGTAATAGTAAAAATTCATGTTTTTTTATAAGATCTAAAGACTCATTAAAAAATATACCTGCTGAGTATTATGATAAATTTTATGAAACAAATACATACTCACAACTTCAGCTAAAAATTTTAAAGGAAAAACTCAAGTTTTATCATTCCGATAGAGTGTTTGAATATAATTGTGAATACGATAAAATAGATGACTCAACTGGAAGAAAAAAAGTTAAATTATGTAATTTAGAAGAGTTTGGAGGAATTGCTTTAGATTTTTTAAAAAAATCTATTGAAAATTTTTATCCTGATTTAAAACCTATTAATTATGAAAATAGAAATGAAGAAATTGATTTGGGTAATATTGGTAAATGGGTTAAAAGTGATGAATACTTTAATCAAGGTAATTTATTGGACATTAATATTTAAATAGGGCTTGTATTTTAGCTAATTTTATTTTTCTGGAGGTTTTTTTTGGAAGTCTTCTTCTAGATCTTTTAGTTACTGGATTTCAATTAAAGACAGTATTATTAGTTTCTGTCCGCTCTTGAATAATCTGCTGAAAAATTGATACTATCTTCATATTAAAGATCTATCTTCGATATTAAAGAATCATCTATCTCTAGAAAAAAAAAATTTCATGAAGACGCTGTATATGTAACACAAGGTTGAACGTGAAGAGTTTGTTTATTTTTGGCTGGTCTTCTTTTTTTGTATTTTGTCCAAGAGGTGCATCCTGAGCATTTGGATGCTATTCGAGAAGTTTTTATAATAGAAATTAATTTTGATATCAACAAAATAAATTTTTATATCATTTTTATTTTAAATTTGTTATCAGAAAAATAAAATTAGCTAGCATCAGAAAATATAAGTGTTTAAATGATTAAAATATTAAAAATATTAAAACAAATAGAACAAGTTTTACAAGATCTTCTTATCATAGAGAAAACAAACTTTTATATTGGTTATGAAAATGAATATGGATCAATTTTAGATTATTTATATCAAGAAAAACTATCGGAAAATTTTGAATTGATTTGTAATATATAAATAAAAAATATTTACTCAAAAATAATATGACATATGTTATTAAAAATAGATAAAGATTCTAACAATTCTTCAAAAAACAATATAAAAAACATTATTATTTTAGGAGACGAAGGATCGGGAAGTAAAAAAAAATAATAATATTTTATAATTTTTAGAAATATATTCTGTTTTTTACCAAAGAAACTAGTTTGATGGCTTTAATAACAAAAAATTTGATACAAGTATTTAAAAAATGCTAAAATTTAGAAAAAAAAACTAATAATTTAATATACTAGAATAATAAAACAGTATTTTATCATTTTTATTCTGCGTCTGTAAATAGTCGCTTCTCAAATACTTTATGGGAAAGATTCATATATTATTTTACAAAGAAAAAAAGTAATTTTAATAGAATTTAACAATTCATTTATTTATAAATTAGCCTAAAATAAAATATAGATTTAAATGAAACTATTAAACACGAGGATACTATTGATAAAATGGAAACAATCGAAAGTTTTAATAAAATATTAGATATGTTAGATATAAATGAGGAAGTTTATATTTTGGTTGATGGATATTTAAATGTTAACTAAAAACTAAAAATGTTTTGGGAAAATATTTTTCTATTTCTATTTAATTATAGGAAAAACATTGGTTTGATTGGATACCAAGAAATCACTCAAATAAAAACATAAAATTGATATTTACTGCAAACAAAAGAGATTTTGATTTGATTTATCATATAATAGGAGATCAAACTTGGTTTAAAATTTGTTTAAATAATTTTGATGATAAATGTTCTAAAGATTTTATACAAAATTATTTACAAAAATATAATAAAGTAAATTTTTATTTCTAAATCTAGAAAAAAAAAATTTTTTTTATTTATTAATTCATCTATCAAAGAGACTAGATGAAAAACAAATTAATTTAATATTGAAAAAATCAAATGAGAATAAAACACCTTTATGGTTGTCATTTGTTTGTGAAGAGTTAAGAATATTTGGTGAATACACAACTGTAACTAAAAAGATTGAAAATATGTCAATTCAATTAGAAATTCTTATTAAGAATATTTTAAATCGTATTATTTCAGATTATAGAGAAAATCTAGTTAAAGAGGTTTAATTAAATTTAAATTTTTCTTTTCTTTTCTCTTCTTGTCTCTTCTTGTATTAATTGTTAAAAAAAAAAAAGATTTTAATGCTTTTGGCATTATCATATAATGGAATTCCTGAAAATGAAATTTGTTTGTTATTAAATAGTACAGGTTATGAACTTAATAGGATGGAATGGGCTCAAATAACTAGAAGTTTAAAAAACTTTTTGAAATTTTTCAATTATCAAAATACTCAATTAATAACATTATCTGATATAAAGATAAATAAAGTAATAATCTATATTTTTATAAGATAAAATAAAGATTAGAATTTTTTTTTTGATTTCATGTAAAAAGATTATAGAAGAAGAATATATAGGAGAAAATTCTGAAAAAACAATAGAATATCATAAAAAAATAATTAATTTTTATAAGAATTTTTCAAAATATCGCATTTACATATGCTCTGAGATATGCTTTCATTTTAAAGCAGCAAATTGTAAAGAAGAATTTGTTGAATTTTTAAAATCAGAAGAAGCTAAAACTTATTTAAATAGTTCTCAGAGATCAATTCATTTAAATGTAAGTTTTATAAAAAACGTTTTCTTTATGTTAATATAATAATTTATAAAATCTAATTCACGATTAAAATAGATTTTGAGGTGTCAGTTTAATAATATAGCTTTAGATAATGATGGAAATATATTAAAAATGTGCTTTTCTTGTTCAAACAAAATTGGCTATTTAAATAAAAATAGATTAAATAAAGATGCGTGCTTTATTTGTGGCTCTTTTTTTATAGCTAATGATAAAAAGCTTTTTAAATGTCTAAGGCACAATTTTAAAGAACAACATTTACATTTGAATAAAAGTTACAAATGCTGTATTTGTAATAATATACATTTTTACACTCAAAATAAAATGCTAAATCCTGTAAATGCCAAATGCTGCTTTTTTTGTTATTCACACATTTGTTCCAAATTTTGTTTTGAAACTTAAAATAAAATTTTAATCTGAAAAATTTTCTCTACACTTTTTTATTTTTATTATTTAATAAATGTAAAATGTTTTAATTTTAAATAGCTAAATTTTATTATTTCAACCTAATTTAGCTAAATCAAATAATTATTAATCAAACAGATTTATGGTAATTTATAGAAAATAATAATTTTTAAAATGCACAAGACCTATCCTTGCATTAAATTGACACAGGGTATCTTTTTTCTGCTAAAAATTAAGGCAAACTCAAACTATTCTTTTTTGTGCTGTGAAAAAAGTGTATCGTACTTAATTAAAGAAACTTTATGAAATTAAATTAAGTGATAACTAATATAGTGTATCTATCATTATATCTACTGCTTGTTTAACACCAAGTATTAAGCCTCGTTTAGATTTCTCAACTTCTAGTACTAACTGGTTAATGTATGAAAAGATAGTTTCAGAGAAAATTTACCAACTTTTTTCATCTCCAGGGTTGCCTTGATAAAATTTGAATGTTCTTCTTAATCGTTTTCAATAATCATTTGTAAAGTTTTAGAAAAATTCATTATTGTAAAGGCTATAGTGAGTTTTTAATGACTTTGAGACAGAAGTTATTATTATTATTATTATCATTTTATATATTTCCAATTGATCAAGGCAGTGCCATAAGGCAAATGCCATCTCGCAGCAGAATGCTGCTAAGACGATCAACTGCGTTTTTTAATTAAATAATAAAATAATTTTATTTTTGATTAAAAGAATATAATAATATTTAAGAATTATAATTTAAACCAAATTAAATTTTGGAAATTTCTCTATAAAAATTGGATAGAAAATATTTATATTGTTTTTTGCCCAAAATTTAAATGTTATGTAGTTTATGTTTTTGTCATAAATATAAAAATCATTAATAAATCTGGTAAAAAAATAATCAAAAGTTCCTTCACCATAATCATTGAATTTAGATGCCGAAGGTTCAGTTAATTCATTTAGATTACGAAGGTAATAACCTTTGTTTTTTGTGATATTTTGTATTAATTTACTTCTTAATTTTAACGGTGTATCAGAATTATTTAAAATTTTGTAAGAAAATAACATAAGCTTGATTATTATACGATGTTGAAAACAAGATAAACCAAACTTAAACTCTAGTTTACTATTTAAACTATTTATTTCATCATAAAATCTATAATCAACTTTGTATTTAATGTTAAATAATTTATATAAACACAGGTTATAGCAATCATCTAATTTCTGTATTGCTCTTTTAGAAAAATAAATACACAAGGAAAGACAATAGTCAAAAAGAGGAAGTATGAATGATTTGAAAAATTGGATCCTAACTGATTTAGCTAAAAAGAATAGTTTTTTGTATTTATGTTTAATCTAGTTATCGAAATTAGATTCTCAAAGTTTAGCTTACAATCAATATTTACGCCCAGAAGCGTAAAATTAGATACTACTTCTATTGAGTTGTTGTTGAAATTTAGTTGCATTGGTATAAATCTTAATGCGTCTTGTTGTCTAGTGATAAACATAACTTTAGTTTTTTCCCAATTGATGTCCATTTTGTTGAAAAAGCACCAGTCATTCAATCGCCTCATACCGAACATAAATTTATTATAAACTTCATTATAATTATTTCCATCTACAGAAAGCGTAGTATCATCAGCAAATAACAATGAGTCAAACGCTGATAAGTAAGAAGGCAGATCATTAATAAAAATAAAAAAAAAACAGTGGACCCAAACAACTTCCTTGAGGAACTCGTAGTTTAATAGGTAATTCCTCCGACAAATAATGGTTAAATTTAACTGCTTGAAATCTTTCATCAAAATAGTTGCTAATTAAGCTAATTGCACTTTCGCTAAAACCATAAAATTTTAGTTTCTTTAAAAGAAGTCCAGAGTCGACTAAGTCAAATTCTTCTGTCTCAAAGTCATTAAAAACTCACTATAACTATTCTTAAGAATAGTTCTTTACTTCTTCCAGAACTCTTTTGTCAGCACAGAATAAATCATTGACTCGTCGGCTTTAGAAATTATGTTTTTCTGGCACTGAATTCTAGTTTTATCCGTTCTATTAATTTGGTTCAAGTTCTAGTCTACTCAAATTCTAGTTAAACAATCATAACAGATGAATTACTAGATCGTCAACTAACAAAAAAAATACGAATAATTATCAAAAATTGCTGAATATTTTGTCAAAAATAGATCCAATTTAATTTATTATGATTAGAATTTTAAATATTTTTGAAAAAAAGAAACAATTTTTAGTAAAAAAAAAACTTTATTAATAAAATATAAAAATATAATAATAAATATTAATTTTATGATTCTTCAGAGGATTTTCGACTATTAAGCCTTACTTGGGATTACATTTTTTTAAAATAAGAATAAACCTAAAACATTTTTTATTCTGGTTTTATGATTTTAGCATGAAAATTCAACATGTCCGATTGTTTTTGAAAAATAGGAATACTTGCTGTTTTAGAATAATCACTAATAGGTTTTTTGCTTAATTAAATTTAAAAACGAATTAGAAAAAGTCATAAGCTGAATCATACTTAATTTACAATCAATACTTAATACAATCCAACTTAATTTATTTATAAAATGTTTATAAGTTTACTAAAAATTATTTGAGTAAATTTTAATCTTTAAATTTAAACTTTAAATTTTAAAGAAGGAATTATAATATTTTACCAACTTCAAAGACCTTTATTAAATTTAATAATAACATCTTGCAACAACTTCGCTACACCTATTATTGTTTACCTGTCTGTTAAAATCATGTATTCTGATTGCAGAGGAGATCATAAAGCCTTTTAATTGTCTGCAAAAAGGTGTAGCAAAAAGTTGTTACAAGATGTTACATTGTGTAGAACGATTTTATCTCATCTAGAAAAAAATTTATTCAAATTAATCTGAATTGAAATGAACTTCACATAGCCAATTTATAAACTTAAAATAGATTATTCACATAGCAAAGGAATTAAAAGTTTTTTGAAGTAAATAATTGAATTTATTTTCAACTATTAAAATAAAAAAAATATTTTTTTTTTGGAAAAAATTTGAAACAAAAGTTTGACATGAAAAATTTCTACACCTGTTAATATTGAAAAAGAAAAACAAAAGAAATTTTCATTTTATCCAAAAAAAAAGTTTTTATTTTTTTATTATTATTATTATTATTTTTTTTTTAAATTTTTGATTTATCATGATTTCTTTCTCAAAATAAATAAAAAAAAATTTTAACTTTTATTTATTTAAAAAAAACTTTATTTTACCGTTTTTTTTTTTATTTTTTTATTTCAATATAACTGAATTTCAAATGAAAATTCATTAAAAATTAATTAAAAAATTTTCAAGAAAAAAAAAAAAATGATTATTTAAAGCTTGTTTAAGATCTCACAATTATTTAAAGTAAATAATCAAGTTTATATTAAATAAAAATTAGATTTTAAAATCTTATGATAAAATTAAAAAATAACACAATTATTTAATGGTTTTTTTTTTTAAATATAAAAAGTGGAATGATTTACAAATTATTAAAAAATAAACACTGTTTTTGTTTTTTTTTAAATTATATTACTTTTATACTACAAAATTTTAAGTTTTTTTAAATTTAATAATTTAAAAGTAATTTTTATATAATTTATTTATACAACTTAATTTAAACAATTTAAATCTAAATTTTATTATCTGCCTTGAATAGCTGCGAATTTCATTCTTTTTTGCTTTTGCCTTTGATTACAAAACCACACTCTGACAACATTTTTTTTTAAATCTAGTTTTTCGGCTATTTGGGCTATTTTCTCCCCAGAGGGTCTAGGTTGTACTGAAAAAAATGCTTCTAATGATCTTTTTTCCGGTGCTGCAATTGATGTTCGTTTACGTTTACGATCTGAATAATCCCGATTTGTATGATTTGAATTATTATTTGTGTTTGAATTATTATTTATATTGTTGTTGTTATTATTTAAATTAATATTTATATTATTTATATTGTTATTATTATTATTGCTATTACTGAGATTGCTTATTATTGAACTAGAACTACTCAAACTACTATTAGTCACCGACGAACCACTCATTTGATCATCACTTTTTTTTTTATTTCTAGCATCAGCCTCTGCTTGTTCTAACCACGAATGCAGGACTGGTTTGAGCGCAATCATATTATTATGACTAAGTGTTAATGATTCAAATCTACATATTGTTGATTGACTTAAACTTCCAACACCAGGTAATTTTAATTTGCTTAATTGTTGTCCAACATCGGCTTGTGTCACTCCTAGCTTTATACGACGTTGTTTGAATTTTTCTGCGAAAGTTTCCAATTCTCTGGGATCGATGTCAATTTCGTTTTGATGAATTGAAGCTGCTGCAGCAGCTGCTGCGGCAATTGCGGCCGAAGCATGTTGGCTAATTTGATGACTGGACGGACTATTAAGATTAGGATGATGATGGTGATGATGATGACTAGCATAAAAAGCATTATAAAATGGATGAGTGTTAGTATCAACTAAATTTGTTTGTTGTATATGATGATGAGGATGGTACAAAGAAGAAGTAGAAGAAGCTCTTTCGCTCTCATTTGAACCAGACGATTCAAATTGATGTCTATTAATTTGATTAAAATGATGATTATTAGCCATATATAAATTATCTTGTTTACTAACTGCTGCTACTGCTTGTTGCATATGATGATGCGATGCTTTGCTAATATCTGCCAAAGCTTCTGCTCTTGCAAAAAAACTATCTTCTATTCCTCCAAATATGTTTGGCTTAAATTCAAAATAATATAAAATATAAAAATAATATTAATTTACTTAATTAATTAAATTAAAGATTACATTTGCTTCAAATTTAAAATTTTCCATGAAACAATTACTTTTCCACTTAAATTAAAAAAAAAAAAAAAAAATAAAAAAATTATTTTAAATTTTATCTATTTACTTTTGCAATCATTAAAAAGTAAATTCTTAAGAGAATTTTTTTATTTTTTTAAAATGTCTCAAAAGATCTAATATTTAATATATTAGTTTTTAGTAAAATATTATTTTTTCACGAAATCAATCAATTTTTTTTTTTTTGAATCGAACCGGAATATATGATGTCAGGAGTATATATATATTTATATATATTTTATTTTTTTCATGAATATCCAAGCATATGTTTTTATTTTATTCTATAAATTTTACTAATACTTCTTTTTTATTTTATTTTTTTTATATATTTTAAACATAGCTAATTAAAATCTATTAAAAATTAAACGCAAATATAGCTAAAAATACTATTTCAAGAAAATCGATTTTAAAAAAAAAAAAAAAAAGTTTAAATTTGGCTATTTTTTTTTTCTATTTTAGGTTTTGAGAACTTTAAAATATGTTATTTTATCAATGTTTTGAAACACTAATTATTTATTTTTAATTAATTAATATTTAAAATGCAAAAAAAAAACAAAAAAAAAATTACTGGTGTTGTTGGTGAAGATGAATTTGACGGCGCTATATTAGTTTGAAGTCTACGATTAAATTGATCCTGACTCGATCTTGCATAAAATTGAGCTGCTGCACTAACTAGAGCTGATTGCGTTGTTTGGTTTGATGCTGGATTTGGCGATGCTTGCGATATTTGCTGATTTTGATTTGTAAATTGCGAAGTCTGAGAATTTTGTTGAGTTTGATTAAAATGATGCGGTAATGAGTTCAATACTGGCGGTGATGACGGAGTGTTGTTGGATGTAAACTGATGGGACATGGATGCCAAATGATGATGGTTATGAGAATGTGTATAAAATGGGTTCATTTCTTTTTTTTTTTTTTCAACAACAAAGTTAAAAAATTAAATATTTATTAATTAAATTATTTAATAAATATTAATAAGATCTATTATTAATTCTCATTTAAATTATAAACTTATTTTTTAATTAATTTTTTATATGTCTAATTAATTAAAAACTTGTATTTTAAATAATTAAAAAAAGTTCGTTCAGTTTTTTATTTTTTACAAAAACGAGAAATAAGAGAAAGAGAGAGAAAATCTTTTAATACGGAATAAAAAATCTTAAATCTTAAAATTTTATATTTTTTTTTTAAATTGAAATTTGAAAGAAATAAAATAAAATTAGAAAGCAAAAAAAAAAGCCAATGAAATTTTTTTAACAAATTTGAATTTGATTTTGAGTTGGCTGATTTTGAATTAATTATTTAAGTTTAAGAACCAATCATAAATTAATAAATAATTCAAATAAAATTAATAAACTATTTTTTGAAAGATTTTATTTCTTCTTTCTTCTTTTTATTTCATTTTATTTAATCGATTTTAAAAATATAAAAATTCATAATTTTTACCTGTTTTTTTTTTTTGATTATTAAAATTTATCTCTCAAAAAAAAAAAAAAAAGTTGAAATCAAGGAGGAGCTAAACAGGAAGTAAAAATTCACGTACTTTTTAATTTAATATTTTGATTTTTTTTTATTATTATTATTATTATTAAAATAAGTGTCGAATAAAGATAACTTTTGGAAAAAATTCATTAATCGGAAAATAACAAAAAAAATTCCTTTAAAAAAAAGCAAAAAAGTAAAATTAAAGAATTCAATTGAGATTTATAAAATGAATAAAATAAATTCAAATTATATTTCTATTTAATATTAATTTTTAATCAACTTATAATAAAATATTAATTAATTTAATAAATAAGAAAAAAGATAAAAAAAAAATTTTTTATTAGCTTCAATTTGATTTTTATTCTTTTATAAAAAAAAAACATTAATTTTTAAAAATTAAAAACTAGTCAACAAAAAAATAGTCAAACTGATTTCTTTAGAAATATCTCAATTTTAAACAGGTGATATATAACAATAGGTGATAAATCTATTTTAAAAAAAATTAAAACATTAATGCTTCTCTTTTTTTTTTTTTTTTAAATATTCTAAAATGTATTTAATAATTAAATCTTATTAATAGAATTTAATGATCATGCTGCTGAACAAAATTATCTTAAATCAAAAAGCATTCATTCAAGTTGAGAGATCTTCTAAATTATTAATGTGCAATATTTTCATTTCTATTAAGTAAATAAGCGTTTTAATCGATTTTAAAAATAAAAACCATAAAAATATGATTTTCATTCATTTTGTGTTTGTGAAATTGGAAAATTTTGTATTTAATAAATACTCATATTGATATTTTTATTTTAGCTCATTTTTTATCTTAAATTTTAGGAAGGAAAACTTTAGTTTATCAAAATTATTTTTTCTATTTAATGTGATTTCTTAAAATTTTAAAAATTTAATTTTTTAAAAAATTTTTTAAATAAATTTCAATAAAAAGAAGATTTATTTCAAATATTATTTTTGACAGATCAGATTTAAATATTTTTTATAATTTTGATTTTAAATAATATGTATTGTAAGCTAAAACTACGGTTAGCGTAACAATAACAAAATTAGTTGCATTTTACATATTATAAAAGTATTCTTCACTGGCTAATTTCGGTATATTTCTAATTTGAGAAAATTTTTTCCATAATTAACAATTTTAGAAATTATAGAAAGCCGATAAGCCAAGAACAATTAACATCTTCGGGTAATACTTAAATATATTATCAAATTGGAATTATATTTGAGTTTAACTTATTAATATCTTATCTAATAAATTTAAGTAAAAATAATTAATTTTTAGAATAATGATAAATCCTTGAAAAAAAGTATGCTTTTAAATTATTGATGGTTTGAAAATCGATTTAAATATATAAGGGTTAAATTTCATTTTTATTGAATATTTTTTTTTAAACAAATATTTTCTTGTTATATTTATTTTTTGCATACAGAGATTAGTATTTAAAAAATATTTAAAAAAAAAAAAACTAATATTAAAATATTTAATGATACTTTTTATCATATTTAGAAGGTATGATAAATTTTGGTCGAGACAATTTCATGATCACCTCATCCTAAGCAGTTACCCAAAATTTATTTATTTTTTTTATTTAATAAATTTTACTCAATTTAATGAATCATTTTTTATAAGTAAACATAGTAATTAAGTGATTATTTTTTAAATGAAATAAAAATATAAACATCTTGCAAAATGTTACAGCTTGAAATAATTGTATTACACCAAAGATAAAATCTACTAAAATTCTGTAAACTTATTGCACAAATAATTATAATCTTTCTTATTCTTAATGTAGTGCAAAATGCATAAATTGCAGAGCTATAACAGAAAGGTATTTATTGCTACAGACTATACTGTAATATTTTGCAGAACTATTTTATCTCATCTAGAAAATAAGTTATTTAAACTAAAACTAAATTGAAATGAATCTCACTCGATCAACAAAGAAATATATTAAAAAAATAGACAATTTAAATTTGAACTTTTGAGTTTTAAATAGATAATTTATCCGGAAATGTGAGTATATGTGAGTATTAAAAGTATGAGAAGAGAGTGGAAGCATTAGGACTGAAAACGTTAGCAAAAAAGGCGTGAAAGAGCTGATCTCATTGAATACTTTAAAATTTCTAATGGGCTTAGGATTGTAAATTGGCATAAGCCTAACAAGTTAATCGAATTCACTAACTATTAATTAGCCAGCTGGTGGTACTAGAGCCTTTAAACATCAGTTCGTTAAGCAGCTCACACAAAGTACTTCACGCCAAAACTTTATGACAAATAGAGTGGTTAGTAAGCGGAATCAGCTACTACCTTATATGCTTCATGCTAATACAAAGAATGCGTTTAAGAGAATGATTGACCAACTCAATATAAAAACGAAAGAAATTCATAAGAATTTTTTGGAACAATATTTATAAACAGTGTGACAGCTACTATAGCGAATCCCGAGGGATTTCGTTTTACAGGTTTTCTTACTTGTCGTAGCTTATTAATATTAAAAGACTCTAATGCTAATTCCAATATTTAAAAATTGTAAAATAAAAATTTGAAAATATAAATTTTAATGTTTATTTTTAAATTAAATAAATAATTATTTAAATAGTTATATATATATATATATATATATATATATATTTGTAAATTTTCAAAACAACACAAAATATATATAATAAATATATTATTTAATTGTTTTTTTGGGCTTCGTTTTTTGTGAAATTCGTTTACTTTTGAGTTTACTGCTTAATCTTAGCCGAGGTTTATTATTATTTAATTTGTATTTAATCTTTTGTCCAATACTTGAACTTATATTTAGCTTTTGACTATTATTTTCAATTTCTATAAGCTCGTTTATTTTTTTTCTTTTGCAATTATTATCTGAATCTTGGCTTGAATTGTTAATCAATTCTTTGACTTTAACATTCTTATTATTTATTTCGTTTTGATCTAATTGATTTATATCAGCTTTATTATTATTATTATTATTATTATTATTATTATTAATGTTATTGCTATTTGTGTTTTTATCAAAAATTCCGATCAAGTTTTTTATTTTACGATTTTTTAAATAATTAGAATTTAATTTTTGCTTAATAGATATTAAATCATTGTTTTCTTTAATAGTTTCGATTAATTTTGAATTTAATTCAACTTGGCTTATTAAAAAATACAATTAATATTATTTTAATAAGATAAAAATGATCTTAAAGAAAATATATTCTAAACAATAATTTCCAAATGGTAAGGTAAAAATTTTGCTCAAATATCTCTTATTTAGTCATAATTAATTTTTGTTTGTAAAAATAGTAAATAACAAAATGCATGCAGAAAGATATTAACTGAATTCATTTTTTTTAGCATACTGATATTTGAGCAAAATTTTTACTTTGCCTTTCCATAATAATACAAATTTTTGACTAAAAAAAAACATATTTTATAAAATTGATATAGTTTAAAGTATATATTATACAGAAAAATTAATAGATCAGGTATCAAGTTAATCAAACGACCCCAAAGCACTTGGTCAAATTTAAATTTATTTATTTCTTACTTGTTTCTGATGCTATTTTGCAAAACTAAAACTGGATTCAATAAAATAATATTTGTTGGAATTAAAGCATTATTTATATAAGGCAAATTATCATTATTATTATAATTATTATTATTATTATTATTGTTATTATTATTATTATTATTAGTTGATAAATTATCAGTGTTAACAGTTAAATTGCATTTATCAAAACAATCAATATTAATATTATTTATTGGTGTATTTTCTGAATGAATGTCGGAATTATTATGCTTTTCGATATATTTTCTTATTGTGCCTTTGATAATTACATTGTTGTTCAAATTTTTATTAATAACATCATTATGATTATTATTTTTATTATTATTATCTTTTATTGTTATTTGTGTGTTAATTTTAGAACTATAAATAATTAAAAGACATTTATTGAAATTTTTTTAAAAAAATTAAAATATTTAAATTAACTATATAAAACTTACTTTGAATAATAATCAATAATTTTATTGAAATTTGATTCAAATCCTTGTATTTGTAAATATTGGTTATCTTTTATCTGTCTATTATTTAAATTTTCAAATGGAATTTTAGATTTATCATTACTATTAATTGAGATTATATCTTTTATTTTGGCACTTTTAAATGATTTTTTATAATTATCACAATCATTTAAACAGTTTTGTTGAATTATATTCGATATTTTGTTCATTTTTAGCTTCAAAATAAAAAAATAAAAAAAAGAAGAAATTTAAAATTTTTCAATAATAAAATTAGAAAATTTGATAAATATGGTCCAAAAAATATTAATAAAAAAAAAATAATATAAAGAAAAGATATCTATAAATAATTCAAATGAAACAAATTATATTTATTTTTATCATAATCATTATAAATTATAATTTAAACATAAATTATTTTTTTCTAATTTATAATCCAATTCGATTGATATTTTTTATTTTATTTTATTTTATAAATAAAAAACCTAATTTTAAAATTATAAAAAATTTTTTTTTTTTTTTAAAAACTATAGTAATTATTTTTAATCAACAATTGTATAAATAAGATTTAGCCATTATTTAAAATTTTTAAAAATAAATTTTGTTTTTAATAATAAAATAAAATAAACATACATAAATACATTTTATTTTATTTTTAAAATCCTTTTTTTCCAACAATAAGTGAGAATTGCTTTTTAGTTTAAAGATATTACATGTAAAAAAAAATAATTATAAATTTTGACTACTTTTTTAAATAACTTTTAAAAAAAAAATTATTCTTCTATAATAATTATTTTAAAAACAAAATGTATATTCATATTCACTTTTTTTCAGATTTATCAGAATTTAAATTAAAAATTATTAAATATTTTTTTGTATAATTTAAAGTAAAATTTTTATCTTAAAATAATATATTTTAAAATCAACTTTAAATAAAATTGGTTTTTTATAATATTTTATTAAAATTTATAAAATTTTTTATTAATTAATTATTTAAATAACAATTGATAAAAAAACATTTTTTGACCATAATGTTATTAATTATTGTTGATCTTTGTTTAAAATTATTTTTTTTATTTGATATTTAAAAGATTAATAAAAGTCTAGATTTTAAAGACTAAAATTGTTTATAATTTGTTTTATAATAGTTTTACCATATTCCTTTGCACATGCTAACCGCGAATTCAAGTTTAAGTCCGGCATCTAAACCAAAAAACTAAATATTGCAACTTGCAATTTAATTTTTATTTTCTTTCATCCACTTAGCTTGAGTTTCACTTTTTTTTTTGCTTGACTTTCCCAAAATAAAAAAAATTTTTTGCTTGAATTTCTCAGATTTTTGATTGTGTTTCACTTTTTTTTGCTTGCGTTCCCCAACCCCAGCTAGTTATGCGTGCATCGATAGAAACTTGTTAATTTCTTAGACTTGAATATTTCAGTAAATTTTGATTATAAAATGTTATTCGACTTGTATACAAAACCAACAAATACTCAAAACTATTTTGACATTAATTCTAATCACATGAATTTTATATTTAAAAATATTCCATGTGGTTTAATTTACAGGATAAAGAGAATATGTATCGATGGTAACTGATGCACGCATTAAAAGCCGAAAATTGAAAATAAGTGCACGCTCTTATGTGCAAGGGAATAGGGTAGATTTTTTAAGAAATAAAATAAAATTTTTCATACTGTAAAGTGATTAGTTTTAAAAAAATTTAATTTTCTATTACTAAAAATAAGAATACTTATCAAAATAAGTTTCATTGACTAGTTTAGAAAACCATGTGTTGTTGGCTATATTAAAAGCACTATAATATTTCAAATTATTTTCTTTAATAAGATGACTATTTAATAGGTATAGTAAAAAAAAAACAAGGTTTTCTTATTTTTTTCTATTATATCCAAATGATTGTCGAAAGTCTAACAGACAAAAAATATCTAGGATTTGTGTATGAATTTTAATATATTTTATCTATTAACAATCATTCGAATTTATATGACTCAAAAAATATCATGTTGAAAATAATTAATAAAATAGTTTGATGTATATATATACTGTATATAGTGAATCTATTGAGACAATTCACTTACAATATGTGAACAAAAATTATTTTTATTTTATTTAAATTTGCGCATATGCTTATATTCATTTTTATTTATAATAAATCATTTTTTTTTATAAAAAATTATAATCAATTTTAAAAATATTCAAAAATTCAAAAATGAATTCACCAAATACTTATCCATTGTTGTCTAGATTAATTGCTGCAGCAGTTAATGTTTCTCAAAAATCTGGTAAAATTTTAAGAGAAATAAAAACCTCTGGAGACTTGAATATACAAGAAAAGGGCATTAATGATTATGTGACTAGAGCTGACTTTTTATCACAATTAAATATAATCAAATCGTTAGAAAAACAATTTCCAAAACTAAAATTTTGCGGTGAAGAAGGCGTATTAATTAAAAAAAACATTTTTATTTGATTTAATAAAAAAATTTAAATTTATATTTAACTAAATTGAAGGACCTGAAAGATGAGTATAATGATTTAGAGACAAGTTTAAATGAAGAAGTTTTAAAACAGAGTAAAATATTGCCAGAAATCTATGACACTGTGAAGGAAGAAGATGTTTGTTTTAAATTTTAAATAAATTAAAGAAAATTTTAAATAAAATTAATTAAAATGTTATGTTATGTTATGTTTATATAGTTATTTGTATGGGTCGATCCTCTAGATGGAACAAAAGAATATACACTTGGTTTAGATGTTGCACAAGAAGTGACCGTTCTAATTGGAGTTGCATGGAATGGTAAACCTATAGCTGGTGTTGTAAATCAACCATTTTATCAAGCTCAAAATAAGCCTGGATCTGATTCATATCTAGATAGAGTATTATGGGGTATAGTGGGTCTAGGAGCTTTTGATTTACATAGAGGCAAATTAAATGTTCCCAATAGTAGTCCAGATTCAAATTTAACTCGAATTGTAACCACTAGATCTCACATGACCGATTTGATTAAAAGAGATTTAACTTCGTTTCCAAATAGTAAATTATATCATGCTGGAGGAGCTGGTTATAAAGCATTATATTTAATTGATGGCAAAGCTGATTATTATATATATCCAAAAGATGGTACAAAAAAATGGGATACATGTGCACCAGAGGCTCTAATGCGTAGTTTGAATGGTTGTATGACAGATATATATGGTAATGAATATTCTTACTTAAAAAATGAAAATACAATTGATGAAAATTGTTATGGAATTTTATTTAGCTTAAATAATAATATTTCAAATATATTAAAATATTTTTCCGATGAATTAAAAAATCAAGTAATGAATGACGCTCAAATATTAAAAGAAAAAAAAATTAAACACAAATAAATAAATTCATTTTTCTAGTTTTAATTTAAATATTATTTAGTTTTAATACATAGAGATTTAATTTAAATAAATGTTTTATATGAATAAAATCAATTGTTTTTTCTTATTTCTTTTATTATTGTTCAATATTTTTATAATAATCTATTCATCTAGTCCAGATTAATAAACATTAGAGCAATAAACTTAATGTTTTTGTAATATTCAATTGATTGATTGTAAATTTTCTATTATTGTCTCTCAAATATCAAATAAAAAAAAGTAAAATTTTATATGTTGTTTTCAATAAAACATCAGCCAGATACAAAATATCATTTGAGAAATATCTTTAAATGATTTTAAGAACAGGAAAATTAGAATTGATTATGTAAAAAAGCTAAAGCTATTTTTAAATTAATGAACCAAACAAAAGTAAAATGTATTTAGAAAAGCAATTTAATAAATTTGAAATGAATTTTATCAATATCAATATATCAATTAAAACAAAATATATTGCAAATTTAATAATAATAAATTAATAAGCTAATTATAAACTAGAAATCAACATAATGCAAAAAAATTAATTTATTTTAAAACTTTTTTCAAATTTGTTTTTTATTTTTATGAAAAAAATGTTGCAAGCCTGGAGGAAGGTACAAAACAATTTTAAAAATGTTAAATACCGAAGATGGCCTCATAAATAATATATCTCGTTCTTGGATAAAATCAAACGATATTGAAAAATGATCGAAAGATTTATTTAATTTAAACGAGATTATTTATTTGCACGTTTTCTTTAAAAAGTAAAAATTAAATTATAAAAATATAAAAATTTATCTTAATAAAAAAAAATAAAAAATGTAAATCGTGTTTTATAGTTTATTTTTTATGAACAAATATAATGTTGTTTATACTAAAGTTGTTATTTTAGAACTAAAGGACTAGAGAAAATATTGTGATAAAAAATAAAACTTGTCTTAAATATAAATTAAAATTCTCGTATACCAATCTTAGAAACATGGCGAAGATTTTTCTTCCAATACAACCATTATAAAATTAATAATTAAAAATTGAAATAAGTTTGAATTTTCTTTTCCAAAAATGTTATCAATTAAACTCAGTTTTGCTTATAATAATAATTATAATAATAATAATAATTAAAAGCTTTCTAACGAAAAATAAATATTTTTTGAAATAAAAATTTCTATAGAAAATAAATCCTATCATTGACTTGTTTGACATGTTTTTCCTAAAAAGCAATTTAGCCTTAAAGCAATTTAATTTAATAGATAAGTAATTAAATAGCGGAATAATAACAAGTTTAAATATTAATATTTCAATAAATACATGATTATTTTTTATATATATATTTTATATTTTATATTTTATATTTTATAGATGATTGAGTCTGAAATCGAAGTTTTATTTATGATTTAATATCTAGTTTTATTAATTAAAATTCAAGTATTTCATAATAATAATAATAATAATATTAAGATATTAGATACAATTATTTTCATGATTTTTTACAAAAACATGAATTTTAAATATTAGGAAATCCAAATTAAAGGTATTTATTGTATTTCAATTTATATTAAATATAAAAAAAAAATATATATATATAATTTTTTATTGTTAAATTTATGTTACAAAAATAATCTGAATGAATCTATTAGAAAATAAAAACTAAAATAAAATTGTGACATTTTATTAATAAAAAAAAGATGCAATTAATTTTTATTGCTAGTTATGCGAATAATAAAAGAAGAAGAAGAAGAAGAAGAAGAAAAAAGAAATCATTAATGATTGAATTATCAATTTTAAATTAATGCAATTTCAATTTTTATTTTATTTTATTTTATTTTAAATAAATATTTGAGCAAACAATTAATTTATATATTGAATATAATTTTTTGTTAAAGGTTTTGCGTCGATGATATGGATTTTATATTTTATTTTTTTTTATAATATGAGTTCTGTAAATATTAATAACGCTTGAACTTGTTTACAATAAATATTTCAAATCTAAGCTAATTTAAAAAAAAAAAAAAAAAAAATTTATTTATATTTATATTTTTTTTCAACTTATTTAAAAAATAAAAAAACTTAAACTCAAGTTGTTATAATTATTTTAGATCGATATTGTTATACAATTTTAAATAATTGTCATGATAATTCAAAAAACTATATCTCTCTTTAATTTACAATAATAATAACAATAATAATTAATTAAATAATAACTATAATTAATAAAGACAAATTTACAAATAAAGAAATAGTATTTTCTTTTTTTCTTTTTTTTTTTTCTATTTTATTAAAATATACAAACATTTCAACAATTATGAGTTGGATGAAATGGAATATTTAATATTTCTAATAATATTGTAAGATTTTATTTTCTTTTATTTATTATTATTTATTATTAAAATAATGTATTTATACAACTTGTTAAAAAAAAAACCAAGATTAATCTTTTATTCAAATGCGTCATTTAATATTGATAATAAAAATTCTAATTACAATCAAAGATTCAAAAATGTATCTTCAACTTTAGAAAGGTTATTGAAAAATTATGATATACGTTTAAGACCAAAATTCGGAGGTTCAATTGAATATTTTAAATTTTTTATAAATTAATACAAAACTTTAAATATTCTTTGTAAATAAGCTGGAACTTTGAATGTATCGATGGAAGTGAGAATAGCAAGTTTTGATGCTATATCAGAAGTAAACATGGATTATACAATAACAATTTATTTAAATCAGTATTGGAGAGATGAAAGATTAGTATTCGGCAATGAAAAAGATTATTTTACTTTAATGGGAGATTTTGCCGAACAAATATGGGTTCCAGATACATTTTTAGCCAATGATAAATACTCGTTTTTACATGACGTAACCGAGAAAAATAAAATGATAAAAATTTATGGCAATGGTGACATTATATATGGAATGAGATTTACAACTACTTTAGCATGTATGATGGACTTGCATAATTACCCATTAGACTCTCAAAATTGTACAGTAGAAATAGAAAGCTGTATGTATAAAATAATAATAAATTTTTGTCAAAATTTTAAGATTTTAAATTGATTTTAATAAAATATTTAGATGGTTATACAAACAGTGAAGTTAATATTTGTTGGAAAAATTTAAAAGCATCAGTTAGCGGTGTTGAGCAGATTAATTTACCACAATTTCAAATAGTTGGTTATAAAACTTCTACATACTTGGAACAACAAGCAACAGGTTATAATGAATAATTTTTGAATTAATTAATTAATAACTAAATTACTTAAGCTTACTCATATTAAAGAACACTTGATTAGAAATTTGTTTAACTCTAAGAAATTAAAATTAGCTATATTTGCATATTATTAAGTTAATTAATAAAGTTATATTGAAAGCCTTTAAATAATAAAACGATAATAATAAAATCTTATTAAACAAACTCTTCCTAATTTAATTAACATATTTTAGATAAAATCAGTGAACTCATCAAAATTTCTTACAAGCTAGAAATAAAATCCGATATTAATTTAACAATAAAGAAATATACTTGTATTTTATCAAGGGCATTATACAAGATTATCATTAAGTTTTTTATTACAACGTCACATTGGTTATTTTATATTTCAAACCTATTTGCCATCAATATTAATTGTAATGTTAAGTTGGGTATCGTTTTGGATTAATCACGAAGCAACATCAGCACGTGTTTCTCTTGGTATTACAACAGTACTAACAATGACTACTATAAGTACTGGTGTAAGATCTAGTTTACCAAGGATTAGTTATGTTAAAGCAATTGATATCTATTTGGTAACATGTTTTGTATTTGTGTTTGCTGCTTTATTAGAATATGCAGCAGTTAATTATTCATATTGGAGCGAGAGAGCTCGTAAGAGAAAAAAAATAAACCAAATAATCAATGAAAATATTGTAATATTAATTTAATAATTTTATAAGTTTTTTAAAATTCAATTTTAAATTTAATAATTAATACAAATAAAGGAAAATTGTTATGAAACAAACGAAAAAATAGTTTGTAAGATAAAAAAAAACAAAAATATAAAAAAAGAAACAAGTTTTATTAATGAAAATAGAAATGAATCAAATAATAACGATAGAATGTCACCACTACCTTGGTTATACAAAACTAAACAATTAAATAAAAGATTTATTAATGATAATGAGAATTTAGATGATATTCAAAATTTAAAAAAAAACAATTCTAATTGTTTAGTTAAATATTCAGCTTCAGCTTCAGCTTCAGGTTCATTATCACGTTCAAATAAAAAAGAAAATTTATTAATTAATAATAAAAGAAAAAATATCAAGATTGTAAATAGTAATAATAATAATAATAATACAAATAGTAATATTAAAAAAATATCCAAAAAAATTAACAATAATGCAAATTCTCCTAATCAGCAAAAAAAAATCTGGAATTCGATCCGTTACAAAGCTAAAGAAATGAAAAATATAATACCAAATGTTAGAGACATAAATATAATAGACAAATATAGCCGAATTGCATTTCCGAATTTATTTTTATTGTTCAATATATGCTATTGGTGCTTCTACATTGTTCAAAGCTCTTTTATATTAGAGATTACAAATTAATTTTAAAATTATCCATTTTTGTTTTTTTATAAACTTATTTTTAAATTAAATAAAAAATCTATATGCTACTTTATATTTTTTATTTATTAATTTAAGACTTTTAATAGATAAAATTTCAAAAAGAGAAAAATATATAACATAAAAAGAGATCAATTAATGTTTATAAAATGATTGATAACAGACAGTTTCCTTTTGCGGATTTATTTTAGAAGAAGTTCCATCAAATAACAACAACAACAACAAAAACAAAAAGAAAAAAAAAAGATTTTTTTAAGTTTAGAAAATTTGTTTCATATCAATTAAAAAATGATTAATCATAAACAAAAAATTTTTGTATTTAAGAAACAAATTTTTTTTTTTTTTTTAATAAAAATTTTAATCAAATAATTTAAATAATGATAAGAAAAATATAAGAAATAAGAAATAAGAAAAAATCAAATCAATCAATGTGTAATTTAATACTTAGATTTTTTAATAAATTTATCTTGTTATTTTATTAATTAAAAATAGAATATTTATTATTATTATTATTATTATTATTATTATTAAAAACAGATCTTTAAGAAGAAAATGATGAAACTTAATCTCGAACTAAAACTATTTTTGTATTATTCAGGAATGAGTAAACTAGATTTTCTAATTAATATAAAATAAACATAAAAAATATTTATTATTATTATTATTATTATTGTTTTTAGTTCAAATGAATCAATTTTAATAATCAGACAGGGTTCTACTTTTTATTATATTAATATTATTACTAATAGAGATAATTCTTTATCTTTGATTCGTAAATATAGATAAATAAAGATATTTTAAACGAATCAAATTAATCTTTCTTTGTATTAAAGAAACAAAAAATTCCATTAAGATTTTTTATTATTTTAACCTTAGCAAAAAATATAAATTTATAAATAAAAAAAAAGGGAATTTTATTTTTATTTTTTAAGTTAGAAATAGAAAAAAAAATAAAATAAAATATCTAGAAAATAAAACAGATTATCTTTTTTTTTATTTTAACTTAAGATTAATCTTTAAATTACGTTTTATTTTTTTTTGTTTTAAGTTCTAGACTTTTTAATAATTAAAAAATTAAATATTTTTTAAATAAAATGGTTTCAATAACACAAAAAGATACTACTTTTACCAAAATATTTGTTGGTGGTTTACCATATCACACAACAGATGAAACTTTAAGAAAATTTTTTGAACGTTTTGGAGATATTGAAGAAGCAGTTGTAATTACAGACAGAGCTACGGGCAAAAGCCGTGGATATGGTTTTGTAAGTTTGTTTTAACAATTAGTCTAAGCCATATGTTTAGAGATTTTTTGATTTTAAGATAAAAATCTAAAAAAAACGTGTGCCTGAAATAAATAAATAAAAAACATATTTATTTTCCACATGATTTATTATCTTAAAACAAAATATATTGTTTGTTTTATCAGTTTGAATTTAGTTTATTTAATTAGGTTACAATGGTTAACAAAGAATCAGCACAAGAAGCTATAAAAGATCCGAATCCAGTTATTGATGGTAGAAAAGCTAATGTAAATTTAGCTTATTTGGGTGCTAAGCCAAGAACTGCAGCTGCTTTAACTAATGCAGCTGCTGCCGCAGCCGCTGCAAGTAATTTGAAAATCAATAAAAAAAAAAAATAAGAAAAACTCAAATTTAAATTATTTTTATTTTAAGATACAGTTATTCATTTGGGAGCATATCCAGGCTTACAACCATACGGGTAAGTTCAAATAAAATCAAAAAAAAATTTAATTACATTAAAAATGAAATAAAAATCTATTCCTGAAGGTTAATAACTTAGAAAAAAAAGATAAAAAAAAAAAATAGGGTTAAATTTAATTGGTGAAAAATTATATTTCAAAATGAAAAATAAAAAGTAATTAAAAAAATTCTATAATTGAGTGATTGAAGATTTGAGTTGATTGATTATTATAAAAATAATATAAGAAAAGGGTTTTATTGATTTAGATTTTAATTTTTTCCCTTCAGTTCTAAGAGTAGTGCGTGATTTCTTTTTTACAATTTCTTTTTTTACAAGAAAATATAGTTTATTCTTTATAAAAATAAAAATTGATAAAAAAAGAAATATTCATTAGGTGTTTAATTTAATTTTTTTTTTGCAGTGTTAATTGTTTTTTGCTGTTGGATTTTGTTTTTTTTTTATCGAATAAGTTAAACAAAATTTAGCTTATTTTTAAATTTTTTGTTGTTTACCTATTTGAAAATAACAACTTCCCATATATACATATTTAATAAGTTAAGGAAACATGTTTTATTTTTAATTTTTGTTTTAATTGTTTTCAATATAAAAAAGATTTTTATGAAATAATAATTTTATTTATATTTTAAGTTTACAACCATTAATTTATCCAGCACATACTTTATTGGGAGCAAATGTATTACCTTATGGAACACCAGCTACTTCGCTGAGTCCATCAGCCACTGCACATTATTCAAACGCCGCTGCAGCTTACGATTTTAGTAATCAATACAATCAAAATCAATTAGAAGCAGCCGCTGCTCTTAATTTTCAATATGGAACATCCCAAGCAGTTGCCGCAGCAGCAGCTGCAGCTGGCTTAGGTTCAAACCCAGCTGCGAGCGCTGCCAATTATGCATATGCTGCTCTTGCGCAACAAGCTATTCCTTCTTTAGCAGCTGCCTATCAACAATAAAATAATAAAATTTTAGTTACAAAACATGACAATTTTTTATTATAATCAATTTTTTTTTATCAAATATAGTTCTTAATTTTTAAAATATTAAACTAAATTAAATTAATCTGTATATTGAATTGTAAACAGGGTTACCGTTTAAAAAAAGTTATAAAATGCAAAAAAAAATCATCTAGAAAATTATATAAACAAGCTAAAATACTATTTTATTTCAACAATTATATTAAGAAAATTTTATAAATAAATTTTTAAATATTTAATAATATTTTATTTTTTATAAATTTACAATCTAAATCTAAATTATAATAAAATAAAATTTTAACAAACTCCGCAATCAATTTTTTTGTATTAGTTCTCAAGACTTGAAATGAAAGTTTAATAAACAAAATGAAATTATACTCATAATGAAAATTAATTTTATACAATTTATTTATTTATTTAGCTTCACCTCCAAATTTTGAAGCAAAAATTTTAAAAAAAAGTAAAAAAAGTAGTATAAAGAACCGGAGTGAAGTATTGACATGAGTTAAAAAAAAAATGAATTAATAAAAAAGTTAACTCAATAAAAATATTTTCTAACATATTTTTTTTTTATTAATTCAATAAAAAAAATTTAAAAAAAAAATATACAGGAACAATAATTGTTGACTGATTCTAATATAAGCGCTTATTTAAAAACAAATAGATAAAAAATGTATTAAGTGACACTGAATTAAATAATAAAGAATGATATTTAAAATTAATTTTGTATTCAATCTATTCCTAAAAACATCCTAATTTTCTAAGAATACGCTTTTTAACATTAAAGAATGAAATTTTCATTATCTATAATAGTTACTATACTTGAAATATATTTAAATAAACCCAAAAAATACTCTTTTTCAATAAACTTTGTAACAAAAACCTCTTAGAATTTAAAGCTTTTATTAATTTTTAAATAATTTTTTAGTCAACTTTTTTTTTTAATATTTTTATATGTAAATCTTTTTTATTGAATTAATAAAAAAAAAAATGAGTTAGAAAATATTTTTATTGAGTTATTTTTTTATTAATTCATTTAACTAATTAACTCATGTCAAAACTTCACTCCGGTGTATAAAGAAGAGTATAAAAAAGAGAAATTACAAAAGAGAAAAATATAATTTAGTTTATATTGATTAAAAAAAATAAAAAAAATGTACAGATTGATATAAAATTCAAGTATCTATATTATATGAATCAATTTTTTCTATACAATTTAGTAAGGTGAGGTTTACTGAAATCAACATATTTGTGTTGATTTGAAACTGTTATGAATTGACTTTGTTGTTCATTTGATGTGATTAGATCAAGTTAAATTGTTAAGCATAAGTGATCACTTGTGTTAATTAAATTATCGATTATATTACATTGAATATTTAGTAGATTATTGGCATTATATTTCAATAAACAATGATCAATATGAGATTTGTATCTAATACACTCGTTACTACGACTAAAGAACGTATGGTCAATTTTTTGCAGGTTTAAGTAATCTAAAGATAAGAGCTCATTTTGGGATATAAATTCCTTTAAGAGAAAATCAAAGGAATTGTTTCTAAAGAGGTCTGCGTTTAGATCTCCGACTATAAAGACGTTTAAGTCACCATACAAATCTAAAATAGTTTGAAAGTCGAAATATTGAGTTCATAGTCACTACGAGATTCAATTGTTGACCTACTGTTAAAAAACGGTAGATGTGTCCGAACAAAAGCAAATTGTTCTGATTCAAATGCAACATAAATATAACTACAGTCAGTGATATGCACCTGAAAAAAATTTGGTTTTTGAGTTGAATATTGGTTTTTGTACCTAACTTATATCCTTAACCTAAATACCCGATTTTTAGGGTATTATACCCGAACTCATATTCGAAAAACCTGAAATATTTCAGGTTTTATGATCAAATAAAAAATTATAAATACTTTTTATATTTATTTTTATTTCTTAAAATATAATAATTTTAATCATCTTCTGTATCTTGGTTTAATGATTTAATAATTTCAAAGTTTGCTTTTAACATACATCTGTCAATAAATAATTCAGTCTCCATGTTTTGATTGTATTTATTTGAGACTATTCCGCATAAACTAAAAAAACGTTCTATGCATGCACTTGAACTGTTAATATTTAATAAAATCAAAGCTATTTCACTTAATTTTGGTAACGATTCACGATGTTTATACCAAAATTGCCTAGTACTTGTTGTGGTTAAAATAAGTCTATTATTATTGGCTGTCAACAGACTCTTAAATTGATTAATTTCATCTTCCAATTCTTGTAAAAAATTTCTTCTCCTATATTAATTACAGGGCTATGATGCGAATATGAAAAAATTTTTTAAAAATTGTTGAATTTGGTGATTGACTAGAATTTATCGATTGTAAATTTGGACTAGATTGTTGATTTAAATTCCGTTCTCTATCTTTTATCAAATTTTTACCAATCGATTTTAAGCCTGTTAACCCTTTAATAAAAAGGTTATTTGTCCAAGGTTGGCCAATCCACACTTTTAATGCTGAAACTTTGATGACAGCCTTGAAAATTTTAAAGATTTTAAAAACTGATAAATCTTTTAATAACAGAAATACTTGATAAACTGCTGACTTCAACTCGTAATCAAATTTTCTTTTTAGTGTTTTGACAAGTAAATTGGCTAATCTTTTTGAAATTGGTTCTAAATTCATATGTTCATAAATGTCTATTAGTTTTAAAACACCTTTTAAATATTTAATAAATATCATGATAAATTTTCATTTATATAATTTTTATTTACCAATACTTGTATCTGAAATTGATGAATAACTTTTTTGAAAAAATAGATTTAAAGTATAAGCAGGTTTTAAAATGTTCAAATAGGTTTCGACTGTATTCTTGCTGACAGGACATCTAAGTCCTGGGTTGTCTGAATCAAATAAGTTTTTTTCATAAGCTTTTTTTTGAGCGATTCTAATACAAGATAGGCAGATGACCATCTTGTTATATTATCCAATCTTAATCGGGCTTTATTTAATCTGAAGTTTTTATTTAAATTAATACAATTACGTACATGGCTGTTATGTCGAGTAACTCTTCTGATTATATTGCAAATAATTTTATGTGATTCAAGCGCATGTCGTATAGCTAAATTTAATTTGTGGTTAGCACATGAAAATCGCGGAATTTCATTCGAACCGATTATTAATTCCATTATTTCTGATAGGCTGACCTTTTGTTAGATCATAAAATTGATCAAAATCAAAAGAAATTTCTGCTAATCCTTCTTGATTCTCTTCTGACAAAACAATATTTTCATTTTGAAATTGAGATTCAATCAAAATATCTTCTTCTTCTTCTTCTTCAATATTGTTCACCTCTTCATCAACCTGACTATGATCGATTTCAAATTCTGCCTGATCTTCGTTACGAATATTTTGTTGATGCTCTAAAAATATTTCAGATACAACTAAAAATTTTTTATTTAATTAAAAATGTTTAGAATAAATTCATAAGATTTATTAAGAAATAAATATTTGATATTAGAATATTGAAAATAGTTCGACAAATTTTTAAATAACTTTACATATTTTTTTTAGAATTCAAAAATTAAAAATAAAAGCTAACCAGGTGAATTTTGGTCTATAGCTTCATTTTCTTCAAAAAAAAGTTGCCCAAATAGCCGTACTAAACTACTCCCCTCGTCGCATACAACACCTATAAATAAATTTAATTTTCTAAATATTTTAATCTTAAACACATTTACTTTTTATTTTAGACTTATCAAACTCATAACCATTTATTATAATTTGAATGCTTTCTTTTATATTTTCCGCAGAATGACCTCCTACTAATTCGATAAAACCAAGAGTTACTTTTTCGGTTTCATAAAAAATATCGGTGAATTGAGCAGCTAGACCTTTAATTTTAATTAATATTGTTTAAATTTAACTAACTTAATTTTAAAAGATTATATTAAGACTAGCTCTTAAAATGCTTGGGCATTTATAAAGGCTTCTAGCTTTTCGATTTGAATCTCTAAACCGCCTCAAAATATTAAATTATCAATTATAATTTTAAAATTAAATATTCGAAAACCAAAATACAATATTTAAAAAGTTTTTCTGGTTTATTAGAATTGAGTTTCAAAAATTAAAAAACTTTTTATAAATATTTAATTTTTCTAAAATAGTTTATCCTTGACTAACAAATTTTTTAAAATTTATTTAATAATATTTTAATATATTTAAGAAAAAGATCCAAACTGAATAAACGAAAATGAGTTTAGTATAATGTTTATGTTTAACTGAATGCTAATTTTTTCTAAATTGTTAATATTTAAATTTTATATAATCGATGATAATGTTTAAAGAACAAAAGTCTTTAAGTTTTTTTGCTCTTTTGCTCAATTATGTTTTAAATTTTGTTAAATAAAAATACAGTATAAAAATAAAATAGATTTTAAATAAGCAAAATTTTTACTTTAATTACTTTAAAATCAATAATTGTTTTAAAATTGATTAGTAAAAATTTTACACATATTTGAAGAAAAATTTAGTTTAGCTTTTATTCAAATAAATGTTAATTGTATTTTTAACTATATTTTTATTTCGATTTGTTGTAAAACAAAATTTCTTGTATAAAAAAATTTAAAGTAAATTGATTGTCATATTAAATATTCATATTCGATATATTTTTATATTCTAAAAACTAATCTAGAATTAAAGATATTTAAATTATAGATAGATAAGAAAAAAATAAATGAATTATGTGTATAAAAAAATTAATGAAAATTAATACTTTAAAAATTAATCTTGGAAAAAAACATTGAAGCAATATTTAAAAAGTGCATTTTATACTAATATTAATGAGAAAATGATTTTGTTAAAAATGTCATTTAAGCCTAGTATGAAGTGTTTCTATATAAAAAATAAAAATAAAACTCAAAGGATGTTGCCAATGTTCAAAATATGTCTTGGTAATAATATGTATAGTAATTTTTGATACTTTTTACCTGTAGTATCTCATCAGGTAAACGTCACACATTCAAATCACACAATATATTCTTAATCAGCGTATTTAAATACATAAGAAAAGATATTAAATTGAATGTGGTAAATAGACTACATATTTTTTGAATTTTTTTTTTGAATAAATCTGAGTTTTTGATTAGGTATAACTATTCAGGTGAGTTAGGTAAAACTCTAGGCTTAATTTATTCTTAATCTACATACTTCAGAGTATATTTTTGTATATTTTCATGTTTTTTGATAATCAACTTATCTTATCTATTTTAACTCAAAGTAGGCGATTTATACAGATTTTTATCACCTTTTACGTGAGATATCTCATCAGGTAAACGTCACACATTCAAACCAAGCATATATTCTTAATCAGCACTGTTTGTTTTATAAGAAACAATATTAAAATTCATATGCTAATAGAAATAATATTTTTCCAAAATTTTACCAAAAAGTTGCCAACTTTGAGCAGCTTTAGTATGACCGTAGCATCAAGGCAAAACTAAAAGGCGGGTTTTGCGCACACCAACTCGTCAAGGGCTATCGAATGAGCCATCGTGTGTAATTTTAGCACGCTCCTGAGCCGAAATAAAAATGCTGCATACAAACAAACAAACAAAGTTGAACATACCGCATTTATATATTATAGACTAGCTCTTAAAATGCTTGGGCATTTATAAAGGCTTCTAGCTTTTCGATTTGAATTTCTAAACCGCCTCAAAATATTAAATTATCAATTATAATTTTAAAATTAAATATTCGAAAACCAAAATACAATATTTAAAAAGTTTTTCTGGTTTATTAGAATTGAGTTTCAAAAATTAAAAAACTTTTTATAAATATTTAATTTTTCTAAAATAGTTTATCCTTGACTAACAAATTTTTTAAAATTTATTTAATAATATTTTAATATATTTAAGAAAAAGATCCAAACTGAATAAACGAAAATGAGTTTAGTATAATGTTTATGTTTAACTGAATGCTAATTTTTTCTAAATTGTTAATATTTAAATTTTATATAATCGATGATAATGTTTAAAGAACAAAAGTCTTTAAGTTTTTTTGCTCTTTTGCTCAATTATGTTTTAAATTTTGTTAAATAAAAATACAGTATAAAAATAAAATAGATTTTAAATAAGCAAAATTTTTACTTTAATTACTTTAAAATCAATAATTGTTTTAAAATTGATTAGTAAAAAATTTTACACATATTTGAAGAAAAATTTAGTTTAGCTTTTATTCAAATAAATGTTAATTGTATTTTTAACTATATTTTTATTTCGATTTGTTGTAAACAAAATTTCTTGTATAAAAAAAATTTAAAGTAAATTGATTGTCATATTAAATATTCATATTCGATATATTTTTATATTCTAAAAACTAATCTAGAATTAAAGATATTTAAATTATAGATAGATAAGAAAAAAATAAATGAATTATGTGTATAAAAAATTAATGAAAATTAATACTTTAAAAATTAATCTTGGAAAAAAACATTGAAGCAATATTTAAAAAGTGCATTTTATACTAATATTAATGAGAAAATGATTTTGTTAAAAATGTCATTTAAGCCTAGTATGAAGTGTTTCTATATAAAAAAAATAAAAATAAAACTCAAAGGATGTTGCCAATGTTCAAAATATGTCTTGGTAATAATATGTATAGTAATTTTTGATACTTTTTACCTGTAGTATCTCATCAGGTAAACGTCACACATTCAAATCACACAATATATTCTTAATCAGCGTATTTAAATACATAAGAAAAGATATTAAATTGAATGTGGTAAATAGACTACATATTTTTTGAATTTTTTTTTTGAATAAATCTGAGTTTTTGATTAGGTATAACTATTCAGGTGAGTTAGGTAAAACTCTAGGCTTAATTTATTCTTAATCTACATACTTCAGAGTATATTTTTGTATATTTTCATGTTTTTTGATAATCAACTTATCTTATCTATTTTAACTCAAAGTAGGCGATTTATACAGATTTTTATCACCTTTTACGTGAGATATCTCATCAGGTAAACGTCACACATTCAAACCAAGCATATATTCTTAATCAGCACTGTTTGTTTTATAAGAAACAATATTAAAATTCATATGCTAATAGAAATAATATTTTTCCAAAATTTTACCAAAAAGTTGCCAACTTTGAGCAGCTTTAGTATGACCGTAGCATCAAGGCAAAACTAAAAGGCGGGTTTTGCGCACACCAACTCGTCAAGGGCTATCGAATGAGCCATCGTGTGTAATTTTAGCACGCTCCTGAGCCGAAATAAAAATGCTGCATACAAACAAACAAACAAAGTTGAACCCACCGCATTTATATATTATAGACTAGCTCTTAAAATGCTTGGGCATTTATAAAGGCTTCTAGCTTTTCGATTTGAATTTCTAAACCGCCTCAAAATATTAAATTATCAATTATAATTTTAAAATTAAATATTCGAAAACCAAAATACAATATTTAAAAAGTTTTTCTGGTTTATTAGAATTGAGTTTCAAAAATTAAAAAACTTTTTATAAATATTTAATTTTTCTAAAATAGTTTATCCTTGACTAACAAATTTTTTAAAATTTATTTAATAATATTTTAATATATTTAAGAAAAAGATCCAAACTGAATAAACGAAAATGAGTTTAGTATAATGTTTATGTTTAACTGAATGCTAATTTTTTCTAAATTGTTAATATTTAAATTTTATATAATCGATGATAATGTTTAAAGAACAAAAGTCTTTAAGTTTTTTTGCTCTTTTGCTCAATTATGTTTTAAATTTTGTTAAATAAAAATACAGTATAAAAATAAAATAGATTTTAAATAAGCAAAATTTTTACTTTAATTACTTTAAAATCAATAATTGTTTTAAAATTGATTAGTAAAAAATTTTACACATATTTGAAGAAAAATTTAGTTTAGCTTTTATTCAAATAAATGTTAATTGTATTTTTAACTATATTTTTATTTCGATTTGTTGTAAACAAAATTTCTTGTATAAAAAAAATTTAAAGTAAATTGATTGTCATATTAAATATTCATATTCGATATATTTTTATATTCTAAAAAACTAATCTAGAATTAAAGATATTTAAATTATAGATAGATAAGAAAAAAAATAAATGAATTATGTGTATAAAAAAATTAATGAAAATTAATACTTTAAAAATTAATCTTGGAAAAAAAAACATTGAAGCAATATTTAAAAAAGTGCATTTTATACTAATATTAATGAGAAAATGATTTTGTTAAAAATGTCATTTAAGCCTAGTATGAAGTGTTTCTATATAAAAAAAATAAAAATAAAACTCAAAGGATGTTGCCAATGTTCAAAATATGTCTTGGTAATAATATGTATAGTAATTTTTGATACTTTTTACCTGTAGTATCTCATCAGGTAAACGTCACACATTCAAATCACACAATATATTCTTAATCAGCGTATTTAAATACATAAGAAAAGATATTAAATTGAATGTGGTAAATAGACTACATATTTTTTGAATTTTTTTTTTGAATAAATCTGAGTTTTTGATTAGGTATAACTATTCAGGTGAGTTAGGTAAAACTCTAGGCTTAATTTATTCTTAATCTACATACTTCAGAGTATATTTTTGTATATTTTCATGTTTTTTGATAATCAACTTATCTTATCTATTTTAACTCAAAGTAGGCGATTTATACAGATTTTTATCACCTTTTACGTGAGATATCTCATCAGGTAAACGTCACACATTCAAACCAAGCATATATTCTTAATCAGCACTGTTTGTTTTATAAGAAACAATATTAAAATTCATATGCTAATAGAAATAATATTTTTCCAAAATTTTACCAAAAAGTTGCCAACTTTGAGCAGCTTTAGTATGACCGTAGCATCAAGGCAAAACTAAAAGGCGGGTTTTGCGCACACCAACTCGTCAAGGGCTATCGAATGAGCCATCGTGTGTAATTTTAGCACGCTCCTGAGCCGAAATAAAAATGCTGCATACAAACAAACAAACAAAGTTGAACATACCGCATTTATATATTATAGACTAGCTTCAGTCAGTGTATTTTTAGGTGATTATAAATTGCTTCGCATTTACCTCGTTTCTAGCCTTGGGGAATAAAAAGTCTAATAATTTCACTTATAATTTTGAATTAAATATAATAAAAACCTTTAATTACTGTCTCCTAATTCTCAATTTTATGCATTTTGAAGACAATTAAAACGCATAAAGACATCCTTTACAATCAGTATACAGGGTTTTAACAGGCAGGAATAATGGGTGAAGCAAAGTTTTTAATAATTAAGGGTGGATTGTAAAGCTTCAAATGCTTGTCAATGTTGTTCTGCTGTTAAATCATCAAAATTAGTTCGTCTTTCTCTATGTGGCCATTCTAAACCTTTTGAATCAGGTTCAGGCAAATTAAAATCAGCCAAAGCCCTATCAAAGCTATCTAAAATATATCTGATATGCTAATTTAAAAATTAAATCATTATTTAATCAAAAAACATAATTTAAAATTTAAAAATACTTCTATTGCTTTATGGAATCTAGTATCATCTGGTTCATGCTGATATTCTTCACTCATATGCTCTTTAAATGCTTCCCAAAATTCTAGTCCATTTGGATTTACCGGATTGTTATGCACCAGTATTGTAACAGACAAAAATCTTTTTAATACTTAAATTGTATTCTACAATTAGTTTAATTTTATTTTTTAATAATTACCTAATTCTAAATGGAAACTCATCTCTTACAATTTCTCTTACATTGATGATTGTTTTCGATCTTTAAATGTAGAATATAAATGGCCATTAACAGTTTTTATATAATTAAATGATTTTGGACCACGACCGTGTTTTAGAAGTAATTTAAGATAGAATATTTCACCACTATTTGTAAATATAAATGGCATCGTTGCTATTACTTTTGCACCTTGTTCCAAATCAACATATTCAGCCGATTGTACTAATATTTGTGAACAATTTCTTTATAAGTGTATTGATATGCTCTCAAATCTCGAACATTCAAATCAAAAAAATCAGTGAACATTGTTACTGGTGGATCTCTGTTGGCAACTTGTTCAATTTAGATTTAACCACAAAATCCAGGCTCATTCGAACTCTGGGAACAATTTAAAGTAGAGATGAGTGAGGATTACACCATGAACCCAATAAATGATAGCCAAGATGTTGCTTATCAAAAAGCATTAACTGTAAAACTTTAATTATAAAAATTATCCTCATATTTAAATTATTAAAATTTTACTTTTGAACAGCACATTAAACATATTCTTCAAGGCTTCAGTAAAAGAATGGAAGATTTTAATCTTCCAGAACCTGATGATAGAGGATTAGGATGGAATAACCATACTAGTAGAAATCAAAATGATTTAACAACTGATCAGCATGAAAGAAGAGCTAATGATTTATTTCAAAACTTAAATGTAGAACAAAGAGTAAGTATTTAAAATAAAATTACGTTAATTTTGAATTAAAATTTACTGTTTATCTGTTTCAAGGTTGCCTTTGATTCTGTCATGAGCGCTTTGAATAACACTAATCCAACTGTATCAAAATGTCCATTTGTAGACGGACCTGGTGGCACAGGAAAAACGTATCTAATAAATGTAATAATTTTATTAATCATCAGGATCGAATTTAAAATAAAAAATTAATTTTATATAGGCTCTCTTTCATAAAGCGCGTTCCCAAAATCAAACTGTCATTTGTACTGCATTTACTGGCATTGCTGCATCTCTTTTAATTGGAGGAGGCCAAACAATACATTCAAATTTTAAAATTCCTATACCAACCGCACATTAAACATATTCTTCAAGGCTTCAGTAAAAGAATGGAAGATTTTAATCTTCCAGAACCTGATGATAGAGGATTAGGATGGAATAACCATACTAGTAGAAATCAAAATGATTTAACAACTGATCAGCATGAATGAAGAGCTAATGATTTAGTTCAAAACTTAAATATAGAACAAACAGTTAATTATTTAACTTACTCAAATTTTAATTAAAGTTTATTTTTTATCTATTTGAAGGTTGCCTTTGATTCAGTCATAGCCGCGTTGAATAACACTAATCCAGCTGTATCAAAAATGTTTTTTTCTAGACGAACCTGGTGGCACAGGAAAAACATATCTAATAAATGTAAAAATCCTTATTTATTATCAGAATTCGAATTTAAAAAGTAAAAATTAATTCTTTATAGGCTCTTTATCATAAAGCGCGTTCGCAAAATCAAACTCTGAGTTGTACTGCATTTACTGGTATCGCTGCATCACTTTTAATTGGAGGAGGCCAAACAATACATTCAAAATTTAAAATTCCTATACCAACCGAACTTGATAGCATTAGTTTTGTTCAAATGCAAAGTTTGTATGCTCAACGGCTACGTCAAACCGATTTACTAATTATCGACGAAGCTTCACAAGTATCACAAGCTGTTTTGGAATGTATCGATCGCTTATGCAAAGATTTAACTGGATACAGGAATGTTCCATTTGGCGGAAAAGTTGTTTTATTAACCGGTGATTTTAGAAAATGTTTACCTGTTTCTACTAATTCAAGAATAGAAGCTGGTATTCAATTGTGCTTAAAAAAATCACACTTATGGCAACATTTCAATAGAATGTCTTAGTTCAAAATATGAGAGCTGATCCGGGCGAAATAGAATTCAAAGATTGGCTAATGGAAATTGGTGATGGAAGATCTCAAGTCTACGATAACCAATATCTGATTAGATTGCCCGATCGCATTGTCACCCAAGAAAATCTAATAAATGAAGTATTTGGTGATGGAAAAATCGATCTTAACGACTCGAATATTATAAATAATGTAATATTGACTCCAACAAATAAAGATTCGCTCGAAATCAATGATTTGATTTTAAGTCGACTTCCTGGTCAAGAATTCGAATACTTTTCGATTACTCGTGTATTGCCTAGAAATAATCGATCAATCAGACAACAAATTAATAACGGAAGACCCCAAGTTCAAGTTGATAATACATTTGATGAAGAGTTTCCAATGAATAATGCCCAGCAAATAACACCTTCTGGTTATCCACCACATAGATTAAAAGTAAAAGTTGGCTCTATAGTGATTTTACTTAAGAATTGGTCTTTAGCTGAAGGATTGTGCAATGGCACTAGGTTGCGAGTTGATAATTGTTTTCAACATTCTATAAGATGCACTATTTTAACTGGACCCAATGCTGGGAACCAATTCTCGTTTTGCAAGACAACATTTAACCCTTCATTTGATACTGATCATGTTTTATTACAACGTTTTCAATTCCCTTTCCGATTAGCTTTTAGCATAACAATCAATAAGTCACAAGGACAGACTTTTAACAAAGTTGGACTACTACTTGTGAATCCAGTTTTTTCTCTGAGTTCGAAATTTTAACTCAATAAAGTTAATGGTTCAAGATGTTGAACATGGATCAAATCGACAAGGAAGGCTGACACAATTTGGCGAAGGAATTTTTACAAAAAATATTGTTTATCGAGAAGTTCTCTAATAATATCATTAAATAAAATATTTGTTTTTAAATCAAATTGTTTTCCCAATAAAATAATTTAAACAAAAATTCAAACATTATTTCAGTTTTTAACTAAAAATTTAATTTTTATTTTTTAAATCAGTAAATTTTATTTTCTAAATAAGTCATCACCTTTTTTCATATCTTTTGTTTGAGCGTCGAGCAATTCCTTTAAGACCTCAGTTGCATTTGGAAAAAAGTTTTCGACTTCTTCAAATGTCGGATCATAATAATTTTATCCGACATTAGTAATATCTAAATATTGATGTGACATCTATATTTAAACAACACATTTGGATTATATGGTATCACATATCTGTTATCCAAGATATGGCCACGTATCTTCCATCGTTTTTTCTACGATTAATTGGATAATTGTTAGGTCTGATAACAGTTGTTTCGGAATAAGGTTCTGGAAATCCTTTTAAGCATTATAATTAAAAAATATCATCAATTTGTTCCAGAGTAGTTGGTTTATCTCTCTTGTTCAACCAAAATAGAGCATGATCATGTGGTAAACCTCTTTTTTGATGTTCTTCCACTCTAACAAAAGCATCCATAGCTTGTATTCTTTTGTAATATCTTTCCAAAATTCATTAAATTTTAGATTGTATACTCGCGAGCACGTATCTGGTAATGCCCTGATAATCGTGGATTCTTAAACGGGCTTGATTTTGGCGCAAAAATTGAAGGTTAATTTATTCAATTTTTATCGAAGAACAAACAATATATTCTTGAAAAATTGCACATTTGAAATAAAATATCTTATTTATATTGTTTTCACGTACATGCAATCTAAATTTTAAAATTTCTTTCAATGTAAGTCTTGAATGAGTTGTTCGAATCCAATACGAAATATTACTCGTAAATTCTCATCTAAAAAAGCAGAAAAGATCATTAAATTGAAATTAAAATTTAATATTAAAAAAAACCTCGAAAATAGACTATAAAATTTTTAAAATAGTTATTCTAATAAATAGACACTATTGATAAGATATGTCTCTTCAGGTGAGTTAGGATAAGGATAATGCTTATTAAATTCGAAATCTACGCGCTTTAGAGTATCAGAAAACATGTTTTTAAAATTTTTAGGTAATTATGATTTTGACTCAAAGTAGACGTTTTATCAGTATTTTAACACCTTTTACCTGTCAAAACTCAACAAATAAAAGGGAGATTAATAAGTAAATCTTTCAATATTTTATAAACTATCTAGAGAATTTTCAAAAACAATATTGTATGATTTTTAACTAATTGAATAAAAATTTTAATCGATTTTTATATTAATTTTTCAAGGTATTAAGATAAACAATAAATCTTAAGTATTAATTAAGATTCAAATTAATTATATTTATATAAATAAAAGACAAGTTACATTTTAGAAAATACAAATTTATCTATTAGTTTAAGATCGGTTCAGTTTAATTATGCAATGGCAAATAATGGTTTGGCATTAATATTCAATTATTTTGTAACACTGGCTTTTGATATGACACCATTGCTTAAATTCCACTATTAAATACTTTTATATAAAAATTCTATTTTAGCTAAAATAACTAAATCATCCTTACTTTAATTAATATCAATTTAAATACGCTGATTTCAAATATATACTTGGTTTTTATGCGAGTCCTCTACTTGATGAGTTATCACAGGAAAAAGGTGAGAAGAATGTAAATAAAAGGACTATTTTGAGTTAAAATTGATATTTATGCAAAATTACCAAAAATTTTCCAAACATGTTTTCTGAAACTCTGAAGCACGTAGATTTAGAATAAAATAAGCATTATCTATATCCTAACTCATCTGAAGAGATATATCTAATCAAAAGTGTAGAAACATTCAATAATACTAAATATCTATTTTGACTCAAAATAGACGTTTTATCAATAATTGTATCATCTTTTACCAGCGATAACTCATCAAGTAGAGGATTCGCATAAAAAGCAAGTATATATATGAAAAAAGCGCATTAAAATTGATTAGATTCAATATTAAAATATACGTCGTAGATAGACTACAAAATTTTTGAAATATTTTTTTGAATAAATCTACACTTTTGATTAGATATATCTCTTCAGATGAGTTAGGATTTAGATAATGCTTATTTTATTCTTAATCTACGTGCTTCAGAGTTTCAGAAAACATGTTTGGAAAATTTTTAGTAATTTGATTTAATTATCTATCTTGACTCAAAGTAGCCGATTTATCCACTTTTTAATCACCTATTACCTGTAATATCTCAACAGGTCAACGTCGCTCAGTAAAACCAAGCATATATTCTAAATGAGCGCTGCCTGTTTTATAAGAATCAACATTAAAATGTATATGCTAAGAGTATTTTTATTATTTTTTAATTTTGCAAAATTTTACCAAAAATTTGCCAAATTTGAGCAGCCGTAGTACCATCAAGGCAATTAGGATATAGCTTCCCACTATTTTTGCGCACACCTAGGCATAAAGGGCTTTCGAATGAGCTATCGTGTGCAATTTTAGCACGCTCCAATAAAAAGATAGCAATGCTTCAAACAAAGTTTTACCGCATTTATATATAAGGAGACTAGCTTACATTCGAGTATTTACGATTAATTTTAAGTATTAGGTTTATTAAAGAAAATTTTAAGATTATAAATTGCTTCGCATTTACCTCGTCTCTAGCCTTGGGGAATAAAAAGTCTAATAATTTCACTTATAATTTTGAATTAAATATAATAAAAACCTTTAATTACTGTCTTCTAATTCTCGATTTTATAAATTGCTTTGCATTTACCTCGTCTCTAGCAAAGGCAAAAAAAAACTTTATTTTAATTGAAAACTAATTTTAAAATTAGAAATTACTTAATTTTGGTAAAACTGTTTTGTGAATCTTGGTCAAAAAAATATAAAAAGACTGATATTATTAAGGAAATTTCAAATGATGTGTATAAGATTTTTTATTTTATAGTTTATTGATTTTGTTTATTTTCAAAATTTTAAAAAAATTATTTTTTTGATTAATTATTCTTTTTTAGTTTTTATTCTTCTTCGCTTTCATTTGCAAAAATAAGCATTAATTCCAATTCTCTTTTAAATTTTATTTGATTTATAAATTATTTTATTTTATTTACTGATTTGATTACTTTCTTTAAAATCATTTGTAGTTAATTTTTCTTCACTAAAACTTGGTAGACAACTTTTACGCGGTTTTTTAGGCTTTGTTTTGAAAAACATTGAACCTCCTTTAGATTTTTTTGTTTTAAATTAAGATTTTTTAATAAGATTTCTTTAATAAGATGTTTTTTTACCTCTTTTTAGTGCTGAAGAACTTATTGGAATTTCAATTGTTGAATTAAAAGTTTCTCTGTTTGTTATCAATTCTTATTATATTAAAAGTTTAATATTTATTTAAAAAATAAAATCCTAAAATATTACTTTGTTCATACTGATCCGGAGTCTCTAATTTTAAATTGTTAACTCTTTGCATTTGACTTTTAATCTCTTTTAAAATTTGTTCTAAAAATTTTTCATTTCCATTTACAATTGCAAGCTGTTTTGAGATAGTCTCTGATTCGCCCATCGGCTCGATCGAATAAGAAACAGCTTCCGAAACAGTCTTTCTAATGAAAATTGCATTGCTAAAATTTGATCGATAATTTTCTTCAGAATTTGATAAATCTACTAAACTCTGATTCAAAAACTTCGGAGGTTTTTGGGTTCGGTCTTTAATAAAAAATAAAATTATTTGAGATTAAAAGTGAGTATAAGTAAACTAAATACCTTTAATATCATTTATTTCATACCGATATTTTTTAATTTGACCAAGTGTTGAGGCTGAGATAGATGAAAATTGTTTTAAAAATTCCAATTCGAAATTGATTTCTTCAATTTTTTTCTTAAGATCATCAATTTTTTTTGAATATTGGCAGGCGATAGAAATTCCTTTTAAACAAATATCACGTGAATAACCGATATCAGCTTCGAATTTTGTCATTCTATTAAGTAGTTGAAAAGTTATTATATCTTAAATAAAAATAAAATTCATTTTAAATAAAATAAACCAATATAATGATAAAACTTATTTCGATTTCTAGACATTTACATTCATTCATAAAAATTTTTTTAAATAAAATTCTATTTTTAAAAGAAAAATTTGAACGAAATCATTGTTTAATATTTTTGTGAATTAATCTTTATCATTTTTTTGTAAAAAAAAAGCTTTTATCTGTAATAATTTGAATTTAAAAATTAATTTTTTTAATACATAAATCATATTTAAATTGTTTTTCTAATTTAACACAAAAAATAAATAATTTAATATATTTTTTAAAACTACAAATAATTTTGGCTGTCTTTTTTATATAAATAAAAACTAAAAATATGTTCCCTTTGAAAATAATTATCAATAAAAATAATTTTGTTAATTGAAAATTTAATTAAGAAAAAATTTATTTTTAAATTGAGAACATTTATTTTAATTTTGAATTAAAACGAATGGGAAAATTAAAAAAAGAAATATAAATGCGATTGATAATTATCAATAATCTAAGACCAAAATAAATTATTTTGAAACTAAGTCAAATTAAATCAAATTTTAAAAATATAAAATTAATTAATAGAAAAAAATATAATTAATTTTAGGATTAATTTTGGTAAAGTAAAAATTATATTTGAATATTACCATAGTTTTTTTCTTTAATGTTTATGGCATATAGGTCACCGAAAATCATTTTTAACCAATTATGCATAATTATTTTTTAATAATAAGAATTTTTATGCTTTTAAAACTGCTACTCTTTTTACTTTTTACAAGCGATTTTAGCAATAAAAAATAATTTAAATTTAAAAAAAGGACTAATAATCTCTAATTTTGCTAAAATTATTTAGTTTTCAATATTAAATGTTGGTGAAAAATTAATATTAAGAAAATATGATTAAGTTTGGTACGTGAAGTTCTTGAAAAGGTAATATTTCATGTAAAAGAACCACAATATCGTAAAAAAAGACTATTTTTAGTCCATTTAATAGATAAAAATAAATAATTATAAAAAATTATTATAAAAATATGTAGAATTAGAATACATTATGCAAAATCTATATATTAATTCACCTGCTAAGATACATCATCTGAAAATCAGATCATATCGATATTTTTTTTTATTTTTTAATCACATTGTTTAAACAAAATTTTGTGAAAAAAAATATTTGATATAAAGAAATGTTTACTAAAATGTGAAACAAACATTTCTAAAAGAAAAAAAATCAATTTACATTAATATCATAAATAATATAAAATATTGCGAGCTTATGAGTCCGCTTAGCGGAATCTAATCCACTCAACATATATGATTATTATTTAATGTTTCAATAATGAATTGAATTTAAAATCTTTAAAAATATTAAAAATCTGATTAAAGGTTGTAAATTTATTTATTTTTTGTGGTTTAATTTGAATTCGATTAAAAAATGTTACACTTATTACTAAACCTACAAATAATACGACTACAGCTTTTACTTTTTTTTTTATAAATGACTTATCCTTTATCTAAAAGAAAATCATAATAAATCAAAAATTTCAAACACTGAAATACTTTAAGTAATGATGATATTGACATATAGCAATTTAAATAATATGATCAATTTAAACAAAATATGCATGAAAAACATAGACGAAAAATAAAAAAAAATTGTCTAATGTTCTGATTTAGCTTAGCCAAATCAATTTAACTAAACATAAATAATTATTTTACTTAATTTAACTTTCAGTTAGTAAATTTTCTAAAAATATATATATTAGGCTCAGATGATTAAAATTTTTTAATATCTTTTGCTGCTCTATTAACTGGTACGTTTATATTATTTGGAACATTTCTGGTCAAATATGTTCTGCAAGTAAAAGGTTGTTGTAAATTTTGTAATTGTAATTGTTGTCTATTTGAATAAAAAAATTGAGCATAAGGATTTATTTCTCTTATCATTTGTTCTACCCACCACCTTTTACCACCTTTTACCTGTAATATCTCAACAGTTAATCGTGACAAAGTAAAAATAAGCATATCACAAAGGACTTAGCTTATTAAATCCTTATTCTTTATACATTAGTGTATTAAATCCTAAGTTTTCAGGTACAAAACTAATCTAGAAATCATATATATTTTAATTAAAATTTATTATCTACTTTTGAAATACAGTGTTTTTTTACAAAAGGCCCAGAAACAGTAAATTTACTTAATTTTACGTAATTTAACGTAATTTTAAGTTAGTTTACGTTAGATTACTTAAGCTTACGTTAGATTTTGTTTGTAAGATAATGTAAGCTTACATTAACTGATGTAATTTTACATTATTTTAAGTAAATTTTAGTAATTCAGTTAATTCTTTAATGACTACAATGACTAATAGTTTTATCAGGACAGAGCAAACAAGCCGATTGATTATAAGATGTAATATTTTTATGACAGTTCAATCAATTCCAATATTAGTAAAAGATATTTCAGTAAGTATATTATTCTATATTTTCATGTTTTTTAAAAATCTACTCATCTTATTTTTTTTAACTCACTAATAAGATTAAATATTAAAATATAAGTCGTAGATAGACTACAAAATATTTGAAATATTTTTTTGAATAAATCTACACTTTTGATTAGATATATCTCTTCAGGTCAGTTAGGATATAGATAATGCTTATATTATTCATAATCTACGTTATTCAGAGTATAAGAAAACATTTTTTGAACATTTTTGGTAATTATATTTAAATCTCTATTTTGACTCGAAAAGTAGAAGTTTTATTCACATTCTTTTCATCTTTTACCTGTGATAACTCAATAGATATAAGTCCGGCATAAAAAAAAGCATATATATGAGATTAGCGTATTAAAATTGATAATATTTTATTTTATTGGAATTTATTCTAATATAAATTATGTAGAAAGGATACCAAAAAATACCATTCATTTTATATAAATCTCAGTTTTTGATTAGATATATCTCTTCAGGTGATTTAGTATATAGCCTATGCTTATTATATTCTTATTCCACATACTCAAGAGTATATAATCCTAAATTTTCAGGTCTTAATATAATCTACATAATATATCTATTACAACTCAAAGTAGCCGATTTTTACACTTTTTAATCACCTGTAATTTCTCAACAGGTATAGGTCACACATAAAAACCAAGCATATATTCTGAATCAGCGTATTAAATTACATTAGAAAAAATATTAGTTTCAATGTCCTAGATAAACAACAATTTTTCTTGAATTTTTTTTTGAATAAAACTCGGTTTTTGGTTAAATATATCTCTTCAGGTGATTTAGGATATAGCCTATGCTTATTTTATTCTTATTCTACGTGCTTGGAAGTATCAGAAAACAAGTTTTGAGAATTTTCAGTAATTTGATTTAATTATCTATCTTGACTCAAAGTAGACGATTTTTCCACTTTTTAATCACCTATTACCTGTAATATCTCAACAGGTCAACGTCGCTCAGTAAAACCAAGCATATATTCTAAATGAGCGCTGCCTGTTTTATAAGAATCAACATTAAAATGTATATGCTAAGAGTATTTTTATTATTTTTTAATTTTGCAAAATTTTACCAAAAATTTGCCAAATTTGAGCAGCCGTAGTACCATCAAGGCAATTAGGATATAGCTTCCCACTATTTTTGCGCACACCTAGGCATAAAGGGCTTTCGAATGAGCTATCGTGTGCAATTTTAGCACGCTCCAATCAAAAGATAGCAATGCTTCAAACAAAGTTTTACCGCATTTATATATATGTAGACTAGCTTCAGTCAGTGTATTTTTAGGTGATTATAAATTGCTTCGCATTTACCTCGTTTCTAGCCTTGGGGAATAAAAAGTCTAATAATTTCACTTATAATTTTGAATTAAATATAATAAAAACCTTTAATTACTGTCTCCTAATTCTCAATTTTATGCATTTTGAAGACAATTAAAACGCATAAAGACATCCTTTACAATCAGTATACAGGGTTTTAACAGGCAGGAATAATGGGTGAAGCAAAGTTTTTAATAATTAAGGGTGGATTGTAAAGCTTCAAATGCTTGTCAATGTTGTTCTGCTGTTAAATCATCAAAATTAGTTCGTCTTTCTCTATGTGGCCATTCTAAACCTTTTGAATCAGGTTCAGGCAAATTAAAATCAGCCAAAGCCCTATCAAAGCTATCTAAAATATATCTGATATGCTAATTTAAAAATTAAATCATTATTTAATCAAAAAACATAATTTAAAATTTAAAAATACTTCTATTGCTTTATGGAATCTAGTATCATCTGGTTCATGCTGATATTCTTCACTCATATGCTCTTTAAATGCTTCCCAAAATTCTAGTCCATTTGGATTTACCGGATTGTTATGCACCAGTATTGTAACAGACAAAAATCTTTTTAATACTTAAATTGTATTCTACAATTAGTTTAATTTTATTTTTTAATAATTACCTAATTCTAAATGGAAACTCATCTCTTACAATTTCTCTTACATTGATGATTGTTTTCGATCTTTAAATGTAGAATATAAATGGCCATTAACAGTTTTTATATAATTAAATGATTTTGGACCACGACCGTGTTTTAGAAGTAATTTAAGATAGAATATTTCACCACTATTTGTAAATATAAATGGCATCGTTGCTATTACTTTTGCACCTTGTTCCAAATCAACATATTCAGCCGATTGTACTAATATTTGTGAACAATTTCTTTATAAGTGTATTGATATGCTCTCAAATCTCGAACATTCAAATCAAAAAAATCAGTGAACATTGTTACTGGTGGATCTCTGTTGGCAACTTGTTCAATTTAGATTGAACCACAAAATCCAGGCTCATTCGAACTCTGGGAACAATTTAAAGTAGAGATGAGTGAGGATTACACCATGAACCCAATAAATGATAGCCAAGATGTTGCTTATCAAAAAGCATTAACTGTAAAACTTTAATTATAAAAATTATCCTCATATTTAAATTATTAAAATTTTACTTTTGAACAGCACATTAAACATATTCTTCAAGGCTTCAGTAAAAGAATGGAAGATTTTAATCTTCCAGAACCTGATGATAGAGGATTAGGATGGAATAACCATACTAGTAGAAATCAAAATGATTTAACAACTGATCAGCATGAAAGAAGAGCTAATGATTTATTTCAAAACTTAAATGTAGAACAAAGAGTAAGTATTTAAAATAAAATTACGTTAATTTTGAATTAAAATTTACTGTTTATCTGTTTCAAGGTTGCCTTTGATTCTGTCATGAGCGCTTTGAATAACACTAATCCAACTGTATCAAAATGTTTTTTTGTAGACGGACCTGGTGGCACAGGAAAAACGTATCTAATAAATGTAATAATTTTATTAATCATCAGGATCGAATTTAAAATAAAAAATTAATTTTATATAGGCTCTCTTTCATAAAGCGCGTTCCCAAAATCAAACTGTCATTTGTACTGCATTTACTGGCATTGCTGCATCTCTTTTAATTGGAGGAGGCCAAACAATACATTCAAATTTTAAAATTCCTATACCAACCGCACATTAAACATATTCTTCAAGGCTTCAGTAAAAGAATGGAAGATTTTAATCTTCCAGAACCTGATGATAGAGGATTAGGATGGAATAACCATACTAGTAGAAATCAAAATGATTTAACAACTGATCAGCATGAATGAAGAGCTAATGATTTAGTTCAAAACTTAAATATAGAACAAACAGTTAATTATTTAACTTACTCAAATTTTAATTAAAGTTTATTTTTTATCTATTTGAAGGTTGCCTTTGATTCAGTCATAGCCGCGTTGAATAACACTAATCCAGCTGTATCAAAATGTTTTTTTCTAGACGAACCTGGTGGCACAGGAAAAACATATCTAATAAATGTAAAAATCCTTATTTATTATCAGAATTCGAATTTAAAAAGTAAAAATTAATTCTTTATAGGCTCTTTATCATAAAGCGCGTTCGCAAAATCAAACTCTGAGTTGTACTGCATTTACTGGTATCGCTGCATCACTTTTAATTGGAGGAGGCCAAACAATACATTCAAAATTTAAAATTCCTATACCAACCGAACTTGATAGCATTAGTTTTGTTCAAATGCAAAGTTTGTATGCTCAACGGCTACGTCAAACCGATTTACTAATTATCGACGAAGCTTCACAAGTATCACAAGCTGTTTTGGAATGTATCGATCGCTTATGCAAAGATTTAACTGGATACAGGAATGTTCCATTTGGCGGAAAAGTTGTTTTATTAACCGGTGATTTTAGAAAATGTTTACCTGTTTCTACTAATTCAAGAATAGAAGCTGGTATTCAATTGTGCTTAAAAAAATCACACTTATGGCAACATTTCAATAGAATGTCTTAGTTCAAAATATGAGAGCTGATCCGGGCGAAATAGAATTCAAAGATTGGCTAATGGAAATTGGTGATGGAAGATCTCAAGTCTACGATAACCAATATCTGATTAGATTGCCCGATCGCATTGTCACCCAAGAAAATCTAATAAATGAAGTATTTGGTGATGGAAAAATCGATCTTAACGACTCGAATATTATAAATAATGTAATATTGACTCCAACAAATAAAGATTCGCTCGAAATCAATGATTTGATTTTAAGTCGACTTCCTGGTCAAGAATTCGAATACTTTTCGATTACTCGTGTATTGCCTAGAAATAATCGATCAATCAGACAACAAATTAATAACGGAAGACCCCAAGTTCAAGTTGATAATACATTTGATGAAGAGTTTCCAATGAATAATGCCCAGCAAATAACACCTTCTGGTTATCCACCACATAGATTAAAAGTAAAAGTTGGCTCTATAGTGATTTTACTTAAGAATTGGTCTTTAGCTGAAGGATTGTGCAATGGCACTAGGTTGCGAGTTGATAATTGTTTTCAACATTCTATAAGATGCACTATTTTAACTGGACCCAATGCTGGGAACCAATTCTCGTTTTGCAAGACAACATTTAACCCTTCATTTGATACTGATCATGTTTTATTACAACGTTTTCAATTCCCTTTCCGATTAGCTTTTAGCATAACAATCAATAAGTCACAAGGACAGACTTTTAACAAAGTTGGACTACTACTTGTGAATCCAGTTTTTTCTCTGAGTTCGAAATTTTAACTCAATAAAGTTAATGGTTCAAGATGTTGAACATGGATCAAATCGACAAGGAAGGCTGACACAATTTGGCGAAGGAATTTTTACAAAAAATATTGTTTATCGAGAAGTTCTCTAATAATATCATTAAATAAAATATTTGTTTTTTTAAATCAAATTGTTTTCCCAATAAAATAATTTAAACAAAAATTCAAACATTATTTCAGTTTTTAACTAAAAATTTAATTTTTATTTTTTAAATCAGTAAATTTTATTTTCTAAATAAGTCATCACCTTTTTTCATATCTTTTGTTTGAGCGTCGAGCAATTCCTTTAAGACCTCAGTTGCATTTGGAAAAAAGTTTTCGACTTCTTCAAATGTCGGATCATAATAATTTTATCCGACATTAGTAATATCTAAATATTGATGTGACATCTATATTTAAACAACACATTTGGATTATATGGTATCACATATCTGTTATCCAAGATATGGCCACGTATCTTCCATCGTTTTTTCTACGATTAATTGGATAATTGTTAGGTCTGATAACAGTTGTTTCGGAATAAGGTTCTGGAAATCCTTTTAAGCATTATAATTAAAAAATATCATCAATTTGTTCCAGAGTAGTTGGTTTATCTCTCTTGTTCAACCAAAATAGAGCATGATCATGTGGTAAACCTCTTTTTTGATGTTCTTCCACTCTAACAAAAGCATCCATAGCTTGTATTCTTTTGTAATATCTTTCCAAAATTCATTAAATTTTAGATTGTATACTCGCGAGCACGTATCTGGTAATGCCCTGATAATCGTGGATTCTTAAACGGGCTTGATTTTGGCGCAAAAATTGAAGGTTAATTTATTCAATTTTTATCGAAGAACAAACAATATATTCTTGAAAAAAATTGCACATTTGAAATAAAATATCTTATTTATATTGTTTTCACGTACATGCAATCTAAATTTTAAAATTTCTTTCAATGTAAGTCTTGAATGAGTTGTTCGAATCCAATACGAAATATTACTCGTAAATTCTCATCTAAAAAAGCAGAAAAGATCATTAAATTGAAATTAAAATTTAATATTAAAATAAACCTCGAAAATAGACTATAAAATTTTTAAAATAGTTATTCTAATAAATAGACACTATTGATAAGATATGTCTCTTCAGGTGAGTTAGGATAAGGATAATGCTTATTAAATTCGAAATCTACGCGCTTTAGAGTATCAGAAAACATGTTTTTAAAATTTTTAGGTAATTATGATTTTGACTCAAAGTAGACGTTTTATCAGTATTTTAACACCTTTTACCTGTCAAAACTCAACAAATAAAAGGGAGATTAATAAGTAAATCTTTCAATATTTTATAAACTATCTAGAGAATTTTCAAAAAAACAATATTGTATGATTTTTAACTAATTGAATAAAAATTTTAATCGATTTTTATATTAATTTTTCAAGGTATTAAGATAAACAATAAATCTTAAGTATTAATTAAGATTCAAATTAATTATATTTATATAAATAAAAGACAAGTTACATTTTAGAAAATACAAATTTATCTATTAGTTTAAGATCGGTTCAGTTTAATTATGCAATGGCAAATAATGGTTTGGCATTAATATTCAATTATTTTTGTAACACTGGCTTTTGATATGACACCATTGCTTAAATTCCACTATTAAATACTTTTATATAAAAATTCTATTTTAGCTAAAATAACTAAATCATCCTTACTTTAATTAATATCAATTTAAATACGCTGATTTCAAATATATACTTGGTTTTTATGCGAGTCCTCTACTTGATGAGTTATCACAGGAAAAAGGTGAGAAGAATGTAAATAAAAGGACTATTTTGAGTTAAAATTGATATTTATGCAAAATTACCAAAAATTTTCCAAACATGTTTTCTGAAACTCTGAAGCACGTAGATTTAGAATAAAATAAGCATTATCTATATCCTAACTCATCTGAAGAGATATATCTAATCAAAAGTGTAGAAACATTCAATAATACTAAATATCTATTTTGACTCAAAATAGACGTTTTATCAATAATTGTATCATCTTTTACCAGCGATAACTCATCAAGTAGAGGATTCGCATAAAAAGCAAGTATATATATGAAAAAAGCGCATTAAAATTGATTAGATTCAATATTAAAATATACGTCGTAGATAGACTACAAAATTTTTGAAATATTTTTTTGAATAAATCTACACTTTTGATTAGATATATCTCTTCAGATGAGTTAGGATTTAGATAATGCTTATTTTATTCTTAATCTACGTGCTTCAGAGTTTCAGAAAACATGTTTGGAAAATTTTTAGTAATTTGATTTAATTATCTATCTTGACTCAAAGTAGCCGATTTATCCACTTTTTAATCACCTATTACCTGTAATATCTCAACAGGTCAACGTCGCTCAGTAAAACCAAGCATATATTCTAAATGAGCGCTGCCTGTTTTATAAGAATCAACATTAAAATGTATATGCTAAGAGTATTTTTATTATTTTTTAATTTTGCAAAATTTTACCAAAAATTTGCCAACTTTGAGCAGCCGTAGTACCATCAAGGCAATTAGGATATAGCTTCCCACTATTTTTGCGCACACCTAGGCATAAAGGGCTTTCGAATGAGCTATCGTGTGCAATTTTAGCACGCTCCAATCAAAAGATAGCAATGCTTCAAACAAAGTTTTACCGCATTTATATATAAGGAGACTAGCTTCAGTTAGTGTATTTTTAGGTGATTATAAATTGCTTTGCATTTACCTCGTCTCTAGCCTTGGGGAAAAAGGTCTAATAATTTCACAGGTTAGTTGAATAACTTTTTTTAAAAATATGGATCTGGAAATGAACGATCGATATGAACAAATCAGCTTTTCCATATCGATTTACCAACTCCATGGCATAGTAATAATGTTGCTTCATAGCCCTATCACTACCCTTTAATTAAAAATTGTTAATTTGTTAAGTTTTTAATGTTATAATATTATTTAATTTCCTCATGAGATGATGGTAGAATAAAGGCACGTCCAACACCAACGCCAATGTTTTCAGGTGTATAATTAGTTGAAGCTTGATCCATTAACCCAGCATAATCAGTTATACGTAAATTTGGCTGATTAAATCTCAAATAATTCAAATTATTCGATTCAATCTTTATCCAAGATGAGACTATATACTCTTGAAACAATTTCGAAGCTTTAAAAATCAAATTCGAATTTTCATGTCTTGGATGAAGACGGTGTTTATAAAATTCTATTAATTTAATCGCATTATTTCTTGCTGTTTGATAAGTGTGTTGAGTTCGTTCATCATAACCAGGCTCACCAAATGGAAACAATAAAGGAAAACACATCGGATCACAATTTGGATCCCGAAAATTAATAAAAACATTTTGTTCTGATTGCGGTACAATATCTACAAAATGTTGTCTTGTCTCTCTTCTCCTTTGTGCAATCGCTCGAATATTATTAGTTGGTAAGCCATCAAAGTCATCAAATACCGCAGCAATTTCTCCATCAACTGCTTGTTCCGCTATTCGTCTTCTTCTTGGATTTTCTAAACGTTTTATTGGATTCTGGGGTACATCTCTTGTAAGTATTAGTCTGCAAGTTGATGGATCGTTTAAATTTTGCATTCTTAGTTGTTCGCGATGAGTATAAAATTCTCTTACAATCGGATTAACTTCGCGAATCATTCTTTCAAGTTTGACCAATATCTTAGAAAATGAATTAAAAATAATATATTTGCTTAAATTTAAAGACAAAATAATTTACATCTTGATTGATTCTTCCATTGTAAGTTCTATTTGCATTTGAACGCTCATCAATTAGTACCCGATCAGTATCAATCATGTAAAATTAAGCATTTCTTAAATACCTTCCATCTCCTGGTCGATTAAACATCGGTGGTAAATGATAATACATTTGACCATGAACTCATTATAGAAATCATTGGTATCAAAGTTAGCTTGAACGGCAGCCATTGAAAACAGTGAATTGTATTGTCTAATGTTTTGCAAGAAATCTTAATTTAACAATCTTTCATATAAACTTCTGTTATTTGGATTCAATAATTCCAACATTGTTGGATGATATACTTCGATAATTGGTGATTGAATTTTTCCATTATCACAGCATCTCTTATAAACATAACGACTATTCTTTTCCAAGTTCCAGTAAAGTGCTTTGCAATGTTGACAAACTTGATTCATTTGTCCAACATTAAAATATTGAGGAACTGTTCCATTCTCAATAGACCATTGTTTGTAAGTAGAAATATTATACCTACGTTCCAAACGTCTACGTGCTCTTAAATGTAATCTATTTTCTCTTTCTTCGGCAGTTTCATTCACTCTTCTTCAATATATTCTCTTAGATTTCGCAAGCGGGCATTCCTTTCTTCAACAGTCTCTATAGCTAGTATTCCTTCAACATAGTCTCTTTGATTTTCCAATCGGACATTTCTTTCTTCATCAGTTTCATTGTTCCAAACAGTTTCAGAATACTTTCGTAAATTGTCAAGACGATTTTGTCTTTCTTCAGGAGTTTCATTATTACGATTATCACTTGATACAACTCTTTGTATCGCTAAGCGAACAGAACGTCTTACTTCTTCTTCATTTTGTCTTCTTATTCTTTCGTTTTGTCTAATTCTAGAGTTTTGTTTCCTAATTCTAATATTTTCTCCTCGCAAAGTAAGGGCTCTTCTTCTACCAAGCGGTCTTCCTCTATTCCCCGAATTTACAGGCTGCACTGATACAGAAATATTAACATTAACATTTAAACTTAAATTTGACTCATCATGTAAAACATCAGTGTGTTCTTCTTGAAATGTTTGCTGAACAGTGTGCTCAATAGACATTAAAGTCTCACCAATAATCGGTGTTAAAATCGAAACTGGAATATTATCATAGTTGGTTTCTTTATTGTGAATAGACACTTGACTTAAGCCTAAATTAATAAATATAATAGTTAATTAAAAAAATTTTATCATTAATAAATAGAAATTTTACCAAGAGCAAGCCCAGCGTCTTCATCATTAGTTATTAACTCATTATCGTTTTAAACATTTTGGTCTAAAGACATAAGTGCACCATCGTTTTGTAATGATTCTAATGCAATTTCATTTTGAGCATTCAAATTTTGATTTTCGGGTTCTAAATATGCTATATCTTCTTCTGACAAAATCAGCAGGTCTATTAAGAAAAAAACTTTAAATCGAAGTATTTTTGTTCTTACGATTGTATCTATTTTGAAGTATTCTAAAAGAAGTTCTTAAAAAATCGTTGGAAAATTCTTTCTCGATTTGAACCTGAGATAAATTTCTTGCATCTCTGGTATTAAATAAGTTCCATATTAAAACATCTTCTTCTTCCGAAAAATTTCTTCCTATGTTTATAAAATATATTTCAAATTAAATAAAATTAATAAAATTGTTTTTTAACTGGGTCCCATTTTGTTCTAATCTTTTAAAATTCGAAAATTTTTGAATTTGAAAAGTTTTTGTTTAAATTTGTTTTAAAAATTAAAAATAAAATTTCATTAGATATTTAGCATTTATATATACAGGGCAAACATCTGTTGTTAATTTATAGTTTTAAAAAAAACTGATGAGTCGTCAAAGAAAATTCTTTTTGATTTTAAAAAAAATTAATTAAAATCATAGTCAATCAGTCATCTAAAAATAGTACTTCAAAGGGAATGGCTTTATATACTTGTGGAATACGTAAAGAGACTTATCGGATATATTCCTAAAAGAGTTTTTGCTTGTTACAAGGCAAAAAGGGGGACATTTTAAATACTAAAAAAAGAAATTTCTAAACTATTGCAACTTAATAATTTATGTCGTGTATTTTTTTAAATTTTTATCATGATTGGATTTTTTTTTTTTTAAATTTTTTTGTTGTTGTATTATAAAAGTTAAATTAAAAAATTAATATATAAACTAACTTGTTTTTTAATTTTTTGAAACTTAAATTTAGAAAAAAACAAATTAAATAGCAAAAAAAATTAATGTTTCTAAACTTTTGCAATATACTGTAGAAATTAATAGCCACATATTATAGTTCCAAAAATTAGTTATTTTTGTACCATCAATGAAAAGAGAGATTAATAAGTAAATCTTTCAATATTTTATAAACTATCTAGAGAATTTTCAAAAAAACAATATTGTATGATTTTTAACTAATTGAATAAAAATTTTAAATCGATTTTTATATTAATTTTCAAGGTATGAATCTGAAGAGATATATCTAATCAAAAGTGTAGAAACATTCAATAATCCTAAATATCTATTTTTATCAATAATTGTATCATCTTTTACCAGCGATAACTCATCAAGTAGAGGATTCGCATTAAAACCAAGTATATATATGAAATCAGCGCATTAAAATTGATTAGATTCAATATTAAAATATACGTCGTAGATAGACTACAAAATTTTTGAAATATCTTTTTGAATAAATCTACACTTTTGATTAGATATGTTTCTTCAAGTGAGTTAGGATATAGATAATGCTTACTATATTCTTAATCTACGTGCTTCAGTGTATCAGAAAACATATTTTGAAAATTTTTTATTAATTATAATTGAATATCTATTATGGCTCAAAGTAAACCTTTTATCACTATTTTAAACACCTATTACCTGTGATAACTCGTGAAGAATAAGTCTCACATAAAAACCAAGTATATATATGAAATCAGCGCATAAAAATTGGTTAGATTCAATATTAAAATATACGTCGTAGATAGACTACAAAATTTTTGAAATATCTTTTTGAATAAATCTACACTTTTAATTAGAAAAATCTCTTTAGGTGAATTAGGATATAAATAATGCTTACTATATTCTTAATCTACGTGCTTCAGATTATCAGAAAACATATTTTGAAAATTTTTGGTTTACTATGATTGAATATCTATTTTGACTGAAAGAAGACGTTTTATCAGTATTTTAATCACCTTTTGCCAGTCATAACTCATCAAGTAGAGGTCTTAGATAGATTCCAAGTATGTATATGAAATCAGCGCATTAAAATTGATTAGATTCAATATTAAAATATACGTCGTAGATAGACTACAAAATTTTTGAAATATCTTTTTGAATAAATCTACACTTTTGATTAGATATGTTTCTTCAAGTGAGTTAGGATATAGATAATGCTTACTATATTCTTAATCTACGTGCTTCAGTGTATCAGAAAACATATTTTGAAAATTTTTTATTAATTATAATTGAATATCTATTATGGCTCAAAGTAAACCTTTTATCACTATTTTAAACACCTATTACCTGTGATAACTCATCAAGTAGAGGTCTTTTATAAAAACCAAGTATATATTCTCGCTTTTCTCATCCAGGCAAACAAATGACATGTAGAATGTATACAAAAACCTATTTTAAAAAATTTTCAAAATTTTCGTCAAAAATCGTAAATTTTGTCGTTCGCTACAGGTCGCATTGAACTGGGGCATAGACTTCGCGTATTTTTCTGCACAATAACTCATCGAGATCTTTCGAATGAGACCTTTAACTCATTTTGAATTGGTCGAATATCAAAAAGTAGCTGATTCAAAGTTGAACATACGGGATTTATATATAGGGAGATAAAATTCTATTAATTTAATCGCATTATTTCTTGCTGTTTGATAAGTGTGTTGAGTTCGTTCATCATAACCAGGCTCACCAAATGGAAACAATAAAGGAAAACACATCGGATCACAATTTGGATCCCGAAAATTAATAAAAACATTTTGTTCTGATTGCGGTACAATATCTACAAAATGTTGTCTTGTCTCTCTTCTCCTTTGTGCAATCGCTCGAATATTATTAGTTGGTAAGCCATCAAAGTCATCAAATACCGCAGCAATTTCTCCATCAACTGCTTGTTCCGCTATTCGTCTTCTTCTTGGATTTTCTAAACGTTTTATTGGATTCTGGGGTACATCTCTTGTAAGTATTAGTCTGCAAGTTGATGGATCGTTTAAATTTTGCATTCTTAGTTGTTCGCGATGAGTATAAAATTCTCTTACAATCGGATTAACTTCGCGAATCATTCTTTCAAGTTTGACCAATATCTTAGAAAATGAATTAAAAATAATATATTTGCTTGAATTTAAAGACAAAATAATTTACATCTTGATTGATTCTTCCATTGTAAGTTCTATTTGCATTTGAACGCTCATCAATTAGTACCCGATCAGTATCAATCATGTAAAATTAAGCATTTCTTAAATACCTTCCATCTCCTGGTCGATTAAACATCGGTGGTAAATGATAATACATTTGACCATGAACTCTTTATAGAAATCATTGGTATCAAAGTTAGCTTGAACGGCAGCCATTGAAAACAGTGAATTGTATTGTCTAATGTTTTGCAAGAAATCTTAATTTAACAATCTTTCATATAAACTTCTGTTATTTGGATTCAATAATTCCAACATTGTTGGATGATATACTTCGATAATTGGTGATTGAATTTTTCCATTATCACAACATCTCTTATAAGCATAACGACTATTCTTTTCCAAGTTCCAGTAAAGTGCTTTGCAATGTTGACAAACTTGATTCATTAGTCCAACATTAAAATATTGAGGGACTGTTCGATTGTCAATAGACCATTGTTTGTAAGTAGAAATATTATACCTACGTGCCAAACCTCTACGTGCTCTTAAATGTAATCTATTTTCTCTTTCTTCGGCAGTTTCATTCACTATACTTGAATGATAAACGTGTCTTTGATATTCCAGGCGAATATCTCTTTCTTGAGACGTTTCATTAGCTCTTCTTCTATATATTCTCTTAGATTTCGCAAGCGGGCATTCCTTTCTTCAACAGTCTCTATAGCTAGTATGCCTTCAACATAGTCTCTTTGATTTTCCAATCGGACATTTCTTTCTTCATCAGTTTCATTGTTCCTAACAGTTTCAGAATACTGTCGTAAATTGTCAAGACGATTTTGTCTTTCTTCAGGAGTTTCATTATTACGATTATCACGTGATACAACTCTTTGTATCGCTAAGCGAACAGAACGTCTTACTTCTTCTTCATTTTGTCTTCTTATTCTTTCGTTTTGTCTAATTCTAGAGTTTTGTTTCCTAATTCTAATATTTTCTCCTCGCAAAGTAAGGGCTCTTCTTCTACCAAGCGGTCTTCCTCTATTCCCCGAATTTACAGGCTGCACTGATACAGAAATATTAACATTAACATTTAAACTTAAATTTGACTCATCATGTAAAACATCAGTGTGTTCTTCTTGAAATGTTTGCTGAACAGTGTGCTCAATAGACATTAAAGTCTCACCAATAATCGGTGTTAAAATCGAAACTGGAATATTATCATAGTTGGTTTCTTTATTGTGAATAGACACTTGACTTAAGCCTAAATTAATAAATATAATAGTTAATTAAAAAAATTTTATCATTAATAAATAGAAATTTTACCAAGAGCAAGCCCAGCGTCTTCATCATTAGTTATTAACTCATTATCGTTTTAAACATTTTGGTCTAAAGACATAAGTGCACCATCGTTTTGTAATGATTCTAATGCAATTTCATTTTGAGCATTCAAATTTTGATTTTCGGGTTCTAAATATGCTATATCTTCTTCTGACAAAATCAGCAGGTCTATTAAGAAAAAAACTTTAAATCGAAGTATTTTTGTTCTTACGATTGTATCTATTTTGAAGTATTCTAAAAGAAGTTCTTAAAAAATCGTTGGAAAATTCTCTCTCGATTTGAACCTGAGATAAATTTCTTGCATCTCTGGTATTAAATAAGTTCCATATTAAAACATCTTCTTCTTCCGAAAAATTTCTTCCTATGTTTATAAAATATATTTAAAATTAAATAAAATTAATAAAATTGTTTTTTAACTGGGTCCCATTTTGTTCTAATCTTTTAAAATTCGAAAATTTTTGAATTTGAAAAGTTTTTGTTTAAATTTGTTTTAAAAATTAAAAATAAAATTTCATTAGATATTTAGCATTTATATATACAGGGCAAACATCTGTTGTTAATTTATAGTTTTAAAAAAAACTGATGAGTCGTCAAAGAAAATTCTTTTTGATTTTAAAAAAAATTAATTAAAATCATAGTCAATCAGTCATCTAAAAATAGTACTTCAAAGGGAATGGCTTTATATACTTGTGGAATACGTAAAGAGACTTATCGGATATATTCCTAAAAGAGTTTTTGCTTGTTACAAGGCAAAAAGGGGGACATTTTAAATACTAAAAAAAGAAATTTCTAAACTATTGCAACTTAATAATTTATGTCGTGTATTTTTTTAAATTTTTATCATGATTGGATTTTTTTTTTTTTAAATTTTTTTGTTGTTGTATTATAAAAGTTAAATTAAAAAATTAATATATAAACTAACTTGTTTTTTAATTTTTTGAAACTTAAATTTAGAAAAAAACAAATTAAATAGCAAAAAAAATTAATGTTTCTAAACTTTTGCAATATACTGTAGAAATTAATAGCCACATATTATAGTTCCAAAAATTAGTTATTTTTGTACCATCAATGAAAAGAGAGATTAATAAGTAAATCTTTCAATATTTTATAAACTATCTAGAGAATTTTCAAAAAAACAATATTGTATGATTTTTAACTAATTGAATAAAAATTTTAAATCGATTTTTATATTAATTTTCAAGGTATGAATCTGAAGAGATATATCTAATCAAAAGTGTAGAAACATTCAATAATCCTAAATATCTATTTTTATCAATAATTGTATCATCTTTTACCAGCGATAACTCATCAAGTAGCATATTCGCATTAAAACCAAGTATATATATGAAATCAGCGCATTAAAATTGATTAGATTCAATATTAAAATATACGTCGTAGATAGACTACAAAATTTTTGAAATATCTTTTTGAATAAATCTACACTTTTGATTAGATATGTTTCTTCAAGTGAGTTAGGATATAGATAATGCTTACTTTATTCTTAATCTACGTGCTTCAGTGTATCAGAAAACATATTTTGAAAATTTTTTATTAATTATAATTGAATATCAATTATGGCTCAAAGTAAACCTTTTATCACTATTTTAAACACCTATTACCTGTGATAACTCGTGAAGAATAAGTCTCACATAAAAACCAAGTATATATATGAAATCAGCGCATAAAAATTGGTTAGATTCAATATTAAAATATACGTCGTAGATAGACTACAAAATTTTTGAAATATTTTTTTGAATAAATCTACACTTTTAATTAGAAAAATCTCTTTAGGTGAATTAGGATATAAATAATGCTTACTATATTCTTAATCTACGTGCTTCAGATTATCAGAAAACATATTTTGAAAATTTTTGGTTTACTATGATTGAATATCTATTTTGACTGAAAGAAGACGTTTTATCAGTATTTTAATCACCTTTTGCCAGTCATAACTCATCAAGTAGAGGTCTTAGATAGATTCCAAGTATGTATATGAAATCAGCGCATTAAAATTGATTAGTTTCTATATAAAAATATTGGTCGTAGATAGACTACAAAATTTTTGAAATATCTTTTTGAATAAATCTACACTTTTGATTAGATATGTTTCTTCAAGTGAGTTAGGATATAGATAATGCTTACTATATTCTTAATCTACGTGCTTCAGTGTATCCGAAAACATATTTTGAAAATTTTTTATTAATTATAATTGAATATCTATTATGGCTCAAAGTAGACCTTTTATCAGTATTTTAATCACCTTTTGCCAGTCATAACTCATCAAGTAGAGGTCTTTTATAAAAACCAAGTATATATTCTCGCTTTTCTCATCCAGGAAAACAAATGACATGTAGAATGTATACAAAAACCTATTTTAAAAAATTTTCAAAATTTTCGTCAAAAATCGTAAATTTTGTCGTTCGCTACAGGTCGCATTGAACTGGGGCATAGACTTCGGGTATTTTTCTGCACAATAACTCATCGAGATCTATCGAATGAGACCTTAAACTCATTTTGAATTGGTCGAATATCAAAAAGTAGCTGATTCAAAGTTGAACATACGGGATTTATATATAGGGGGACTAGCTTACATTCGAGTATTTAGGATTAATTTTAAGTATTAGGTTTATTAAAGAAAATTTTAAGATTATAAATTGCTTCGCATTTACCTCGTCTCTAGCCTAGGGGAATAAAAGGTCTAATAATTTCATAGATAAATCTTAATACTTTTTTTTATAAATATAATTTACTCAATCTGGAAATTGTTAAATTTTGTAACAATTTTACTACACCTTAAATTAAGCTCTGATAAAACTCGTTTTTATGCATTTTGCAGACAAATTAAAACGGATAATCATATCCTCTACAATCAATAATCAGGGTTTTAACAAGCAGATATTATGGGTGAAGCAAAGTTTTTACAAAACCTAAAACAAAATTTGACAGAACGTATTTATTCCATTTACAAAAAAGGTTATTCAAATTCATCTGATTTCAAATTAGTGAATTGAAATGTACTTGCTTTCAGTTAACTTTATACATTCAATCAATATTATAACTCTGCTATTACTTTCATTTAAAAATCATTTTGTGAATCAAATTTCAAAATTGATCAATTTTGATTAAGTTATTTTATTATTATGACTTTAACTTTTAATTATTAAGATAAATTAAAGCTTTATTAAATTCAAATTTTATTTAAATTTATCTAAAAAAATTTTTTCAAAACTCTTTTTTATTTTGAATTTTTATTATCCAATAAATAGCTGTTCTCTACAAAGAAAAAACTTTTGATTATTTCAAGTCAATTTCAAAAATAATCAAAATTTATTTTTCCCCACTTTTTAAAAATTTCAAGGCAAACTAATTTTTAGATTTATCTAATAAATGTTTTTCAAAAACTCTATTTAATAAAATTTTAGTCTAGAAAAAGACATGTCGAATAATTGATCCATTCATTTTTTCCATTGTTATTTTTTTAATCTTTTTTGTTTTCCATTATGCAATAAATATCAAATTTCTCCATTTAAAAGATACAAAGCTTAAAGAATTTGGGGAGCGATTTATAATCGCATAGTTTAAATAAGCTAAATTATAAAATCTAAAGAAATCCAGGTAAAAATTAATTGAATTAAAATAGTAAAAAATAAAATAGCTATAAATTAAAAATAAATTAATTTAGAATAGCTAATTTTTTTAATTGATTATTTAAATCAAAAAAATAAAAATAATTATCTTTTAATTATCTAAAATTTAAATAATAGATTAATATTTCATTATTAAACATAAATTTTGTAGAGTTTCTTCAATATTATTTTTCGTATAACCTTTTAAAATTAATTTTATTCTTTCATCAAGCAGCATGTAACGTGGTCTACGCTTGTATTCGTATCCAGTTTTAAGTTTTATCAACTCAGTTGAAACTCTTTTTTGTTCTTTCAAAAATGAATCAATTAATGAATAAATCAAAGGATGCTTGTTCAACGTATTCTAATTTTAAGATAAAATATTAATAATTGTTAGTGTTTTAAGTTTAAATTTAAATTTTATTAAATACAGAAAAAGCGTTGTGCCAAGCCTCAACATAATTATTGGTTCTTGGCACGCATTCATTTACTCTATTATATACATTCCATAAATCTATTTTAAACATTGGCTGTTTGTATACCATTACTTCCCTTCGACCTCGTCCTCGACCAATCTTTTTATATCAAATTTGCCAATATAAAATTCTTCTAAATATCTATAAAATTCCAAAATTTTTTCATCATTGGTTTTATTTTTAATCAAGTTAAAACCATCTACAACATCTTCAGAAGGTATAAAAGCTAAAGTCTGTGGCAACTTGAGAAGATTTCTTGAATTTTCATCATCATTATATACTTTTTTAAGCCTAAATCGACTATTTTACGCCACAATGACTGCTTAAAGTGAAAAAAGCAGCCATGTAGCTTGAGTTGACCAAATATTTCTTTAGAAGCATTAAGAAATGCCTTTTCAAAATCGCTTGTAATTGATCAACTCCTAACTTGTTTTTAATTTGTAACAAAAACGATGAATACATGTCTTGATTCTTTCGAGACAAAATTCCATAGACCATTGGTAAACATCAACCATTTATTAGTGCATGAACTGTATAAACTTGGGCAAATAGCTTAGGAGCAATATCAAAAGTTCCATCTACAAATATATGAGTACCTTCTAAAGTCTTTAAATTAGCTTCTGTACTAAACATAAAGAAACGATCACTTGATGTTAAGCCAGAATCGTAAAATAAAAATTGTTCATTTTTTTGTAAGTGTGAGAAATTCCGGAATATTAATGTCACTTAATTTCTCTGGAGCTGGTGGGTATTTAGGTCTAGTTAGTTTCTTCTTACGATTTATAAATTGTCAGTCGGCCTCATAACCAGCACTATTGGCTATAATTTCATCATTTAATAAATCATCATCTTCTAATTCATTTAAAATTTTTCGTGATTTTTCGTCTGATATTGACACCTTTATTAATAATTTTCTTCTTCGTTCTAATGACTGGATTTTATTTGGACAGGTGGCATGAAATTTATCATGTGTATCCTCAAAGAAACTAATATAACATCATCACCACTTTCATTATTGTAAGTAGCACATGTAGCATTACAATTAGGAACTACACAACGCCAATTATATCTTCCATCTTTATTTTTTTCACCATTTTACCTATAATAATAACCATCATGGTAAAGTTGTGGTTTAGATTTTTGGGACAGCGAAATATAGCCTTTTGTTAAGCTAATATTTCTTAAATTATTGGCTAAATCATCAACAGAAGCCATTATTTAACTTTAATTTAATTAACTTTTTAAAATTAAACTGTTTGTATTTTTAGCTATTTTGATAATTTTTATTTACGCATGCTATTTTAATCTATGCTAATTTAATTTAACAATTAACTTAAATTAAAAAATATAGCTAATCTAAACTTGTTTTTTTAAACTGTGCTAATTTACCTAGTGCTATTTTAATACAGAGCCAAGAATTTGACATTTGGAAAATATTTTAATTAAAAAGATGATTGGTTAAGATTAGTTTTCAAAAACAAAACCTTTTAATGAAACAATCAATTTTAATTTCTCAGTATTCATTAATTTTTAAATTTACCTTTTGAGTAGAACCATATAATATTATTGATAATCATTTTTACTCAACCTAACTCAATGTCATTGGACAGCAAGACAAAATTATATTATAAAAATTAAAACCATATAATGTTTAAGATTATCTTCATGTAAATAAAAGACCGATTCGTTTTATATTTAAAAATTTTAAAAATAAAATCAATTGTTATTTTAATCATTGAATAACAATTGATTTCTCAATTGAACAATTGAATTCAAACATTAAAATTCAATGTTTGAATTAATTTTTATAAAAACCGTTTTTTAAAAATTCTTATGAGAAAAAAAAATTAAATTCATTTCTTAGAAAATTTCTATTTTTTTAAAATTGTTTTTGATGTTCTTTTTTATTATATAGACTTATTTTGTTTTATCAAAGGTTTAATAAAAACAAAAATCAATCGGTTCATTTATAATTTTACATAATCGCTGTTTTGGTATATAAACTTTTAAATTTTTTATTGGATCTTCAAATTGATGAAGAAAAGAGAAGCTGATTTTGCTGAACAATTTTTTTAAAAGTTAATCTCAGACAGGCAGATCGCCTTAAGATGTTATCATTATACAAACAAGATTTAATTTAGAATCAATTCTATAATTTGCCAAATAATAAAGTATTTCAAAACGTTTTCCTATTTTGGGATACCAAAATTAATTGCACAAAATTCAGTAATATAAAATGATTGTATTTTCTCTATAAAATTACTTACGGTAACTTGCCAGAAAATTCATGTTTTGCGCTTGGTATTTTTGAATTTTTATAAAGTTTGAAATTGAGTACAAATCAGAATCTTAAATAAAATTTAAATTTTTAATACTCTTGGCGACTTTCTCGTATTTAATGTTCCTTACAAAAGAACCAGTTAGTTTAACACTTCAAGATGATCCAAATTTTAGTATTGATTTTACAAAAATAAATTAAAATTAGTGACATAAATTAGTTTTAGAAACAAATATTTTTGATGCATGCATTCACCTAAGCAATTTTAGAATATGTGTTCTTTATATATATATTCTATTATAAATTCCTATTATCTGAAAATTTTTATTAGATGTTAATCACCACTTAAAGTTTGAAATTTAATTAAATTAATTTTAAACAAAACTATCTTTAATTTTAATTAATTTTCTGTTTTTTTGATCAATTTATGATATTTAGTATTCAGATAACCAGTTTTTTTATTAAAAGTATTTTAATTATAAGCATAATAAATTAAATTATCAATCGGTAATTCAAAAATTATTATTATAAAAATGCACTTAAAAAAATTTTTTTTTTAATAAAATATGCTTTTAAAACTTTTTAAAAAATTAAAAGAAAATATAATTTTTGTTTCGCTTCTGGTTAAAAATGTAGGATTTTTTTGATCAAAAACTGTCTTAATGTCAAAAAATTATAAATTTTCTAAATATTAACTTTAAAAGAAATTCAAGTTAAATTTTAAAACATTTTTCACACTTTGGCTACAAGTATTCATCAAAACATTTCGAGAAAATTTTTGAAATATTTTTTGAATAAATCTACACTTTTAATTAGATATATCTCTTCAGGTGAGTTAGGATATAGATAATGCTTACTATATTCTTAATCTACGTGCTTAAGAGTATCAGAAAACATATTTTGAAAATTTTTTATTAATTATAATTAAATATCTATTATGGCTCAAAGTAGACGTTTTATCACTATTTTAAACACCTTTTACCTGTGATAACTCGTGAAGTATAGGTCTCACATAAAAACCAAGTATATATATGAAATCAGCGTATTTAAATTGATTAGATTCAATATTAAAATATATGTCGTAGATAGACTACAAAATATTTGAAATATTTTATTGAATAAATCTACACTTTTAATTAGATATATCTCTTCAGGTGAATTAGGATATAGATAATGGTTATTATATTCAAAATCTACGTTCTTCAGAGTAAAAGAAAACATATTTGGAAAATTTTTTATTAATTATAATTAATTTTCTATTTTGACTCAAAGTAGACGTTTTATTAGTATTTTAAACACCTTTTACGTGTGATAACTCGTGAAGTATAGGTCTCACATAAAAACCAAGTATATATTCTCGCGTTTCTCATCGAGGCGAACAAAATGACATATAGAATGTATAAAAAAATCTATTTTAAAATATTTTCAATATTTTCGTCAAAAATCGTAAATTTTGTCGTTCGCTACAGGTCGCATTGAACTGGGGCATAGACTTCGCGTATTTTTCTGCATAATAACTCATCGAGATCTATCGAATGAGACCTTAAACTAATTTTGAATTGGTCGAATATCAAAAAGTAGCTGATTCAAATAAAGTTGAACATACGGGATTTATATATAGGGAGATAAAGACTTGAAATATGATTTGAAAAAGATATTTTTTTATGAAATTACCTAAGAACTCTGTTTTATTCATATGTCCAACCATCTGGTATCAAAGTAATATAAGCTGCTTAATTCAGCTTTTGTTCAATTGAGGCCTTTAATTTGCTCATAATCTGCGGTAAAATGTCATTACGAAAAGTTCTAGTTGAAGGTAAAGAAAGGTTTCCAAATACTAATGTTCTAAGAAATTCATTTTCTAGCTCTTTAAGACTCGAGTTTGAAGAAATAATGTACTTTACCAATGTAAACATCTGATTACTAAGATAATTTTTACCTTTATTACCATTTCGATTTATGTACAAGGTGTACCAATCTCTGCTTGCTTTATGCTTCTTTAAATGTTTATTTAAGCTTGTTAATTGACCCAGAGCTTCATATAGAATGCAATTATTAATCTGAATTATTTTAATAAAGTTATGTAGTAGCAAGTCTTATTATCTCATCAACTGTTAATTCAATTGAATTTTCGATTGAAAATACGTTGGATCTAACTATATTCTGATCACTATTTGTAAATATTCTTTCAATTTGATTCTCATTATGATTTTCATCTTCATTCGATTCGGTCCCAACCTGATCTGATTCATTTACGATTTGTTTCGCTCTCAACTCGACTCGCTTCGCTCTCAACTACATCAGATTCGTTATTATTGTCATTTGGACTATTTAGACTTAAAACATCGCCATTTTCAAAAAAAAGTCTTTGAGTTTGAAAACGAGTAATTCTTCCTGTACTACGCCTTTCCAATTCATCATTATCGACTATTAAACTAAGCCTATTTGCTGCTTTACGTTTCGACATTTAAAATATTATTAATTTTTGTTTATTTAATTAATTTAATAAAATCAAATAGACTGAAATTATATAAAAATTAAACATATTTAAAATTAAGCTTGAATTAATAAAAATTTTAAAAATTAATACTTGAAAAACAATTCTAAGTTGAAATTTACTCAAAAATAATTTAAAATAATAAAACAGTAAAATACTTTAGAAAAATAATTAATTAATTAAAAACTGGGTATTAGGGTTATTGGGTATTTGTTAGGTATTTATACCGGTTTTTTTAAGGTTTCTAGGTATCAAGTATGGTTTAGGTTCGTGATACTCAACTCAAACCGAAAACCCGTAAATATTAAGGTGCATATCACTGACTACAGTGTTTGGTAATAAATTCAGAATGAATTATCTCAAATCTATTATCAACAAACCAGGCCTGCCTTTAATATAGTCATATTCCATATGTATATGTCAAAATCATAGAGTAGATGATGAACATATCTTTGATTAGATTTAAAATTATTACAGTTTAACATAGCTATATTTACAGTTTTATTCATGAGGTTGAGTAGAGTTAGAAGTTGCTTGCGCATTATTTTGAGCCGAATCAGCCTTTTTTTTGAAAATAAATCTATTGATAATTAAGCCACGAGGCCAAATTTCTTTCCGCTTTACGATATCTTTATCGAAGTAGTCAATCGAGAAAGTGTAAGATTTGAAGTTGGAATGATTGGTTTCAATTTGTTTAAGATTAAAATATTTAATTTCTAACCTATTCAGAAGTTCTTTTACATCGTCATCAACCATACTATGATGAATTCTCCCTAGATAAACATGGAAAAGCCTCGGTGCTGTCTGAAAATTATCAGCAGCACCCTTACCAACTTGCTTGTACCAGTTTGAAAAACGGCTATTTACCTTATTTGATTGTTTTTTAACTTGATTTGATTTCTTTTTATCTTTTTTTGAAATAGCTAATTGCCATTCATTGTTATTTATTTTGTTATTTGAATTACTATTATTAGCAGCATTTGATTCTGATTTATTATTATTGTTATTGTGTATGGGGTTGAAAAAAACATATAAAAAGTTAAAATAAAAAATTTACACTTAAATTTTTTATCTAATAAAAAAATGAAAAGTGAAAAAAAACATAAAAAATAAAAAAAAAATATAAAAAGTTAAAAACACATAAAAAAATTAAGAGAATAAAAATCAATCTCTAAAAAGTTAAAAACACATAAATAAAATATTGAAAATAAAAATTAAACTTGCAAAAGTCAAAATTACATAGGTTTTTCAAAATCGAAAAATAATTAATTATGTTAAAAATACATATATTTTTTTAAATTAAATACAATTAAAAAGTTTGAAATATTTAAAAATCTTAAATTATATTTAAAAAATGAGAGTTAAAATCGATTGGATTTTTATGACCAAAGTAAATTCGGAAGTTGACCTTGAGTATTTTTTAAAACAATTTCCCAAAGCCAAATCAAACCACACTAATTCAAACAATTGTATAGTATGCGCTGATAATAACGATGGTCATAAAATGAGAGTAACCTACCCGAAATGTTTGTGCTCAGATGATTGCTCTACTCGATATTTAATAAATAAATGCAACAAAACCGGCGAATGCATTTTAAAAGGTATTAACCTTCATAACCCAAATACAACTGTCGAAGTGACAACAAATATAATAATAAAACCTGACATCTCCAAAAAATTTAAACAAATAATCGAAAACCTAATTTTAAATAATATTTCGAGACCTAATGCAATTTATAACAAACTTATTCTAGATTACTCCGAAGATCCGTTTATTCCAAAATTATCTCAAATTCAAAATTATATTAAATATCGACGTAATAAACAAGGTGATGAAAATAGCATCGAAGGATTAGAAGAATATATTAATTCAAAATTGTACAATAAAATCGAATTAGATTCACTTGAAACTGATCAACCAATTTATTTTGGTTCTGAAATAAATGACGGTGGAGAAGAAAATCATTTCCATTTAGGCATTACAAGTAAACAGCTGCTTTTAAATGTACACAATGAATCACATAAATATAAAAAAATATTTTTTTATGTTTTTTTTCACTTTTAGATATAATAAATAAAAATAAATATATGTTTTTTTAACAGTGTTTTGTGGTTCTCTTTATTTATGTTTTATTCACTTTTTATATGTTTTTTTCAACCTCATCCTGTTATTGTTAATATTATAATTTTTAGTAGCATCATAATGTGCGTTTGAGGACGACCCTACGATTGTTCTCTTCACCTGATTATTCGTTTTTTGCTATATAATTTAGAAGAAGTAGAAAGAGAAGCATATTTTTATGATGATCACCATGAATAATTAAAGTATTAATAATATTTGAGATTTATTTATATTAAACGAACATAAATTACATTTTTTAATTGGAGTAAAACCGATCAGTTATTGACTATATTTGGTTTATTAATTAGTTTTCTTTGCTTTAAGCTTTAGATAAAAACTGAACGGATATTTTTTCAAAATAGAAACTTTCAAGTATATTTAAAATTAACCAAGATTTTATTATTTTTCAGAATTTTATTTGACTTATCTTTTCAAAAGATACTGCCAAAAATCCGATCTGATGAGTAAAATAAATAAAAAAAAATTTTTTTTTAATAAAATTTTGTAAGAATTATCGAATTTACAACCGATCTCTCCTTTTTTCTATTTAATTCTAATTGAAACTTACAACTGACTAGACAAGCTAGACTTGGCTTGGCAGTTCAATTAGAATTTTAATAGAATATTTTTATTATACTGTACAATATTTGAAATTATTTTTTTAATAAACTAGAATTACTAGTTGCTTTTATTAAAAACACTACTTTTAAATTTATTAAATACAATATCGTAGTTTAACTTGAGTTGAAATCTTCTTAAGAATAGAATGACAATTGTGGTTGCTACTTATTCTAACGATAAGAAAATAATGGTTCATATTAAACCTAAAAACGTATTACCTTATTTTCTAAAAGTTTTAAGTTTTTTTTTTTTAAATTAATTTTTATCTTTTTGATAATTTTATTTGTTTGTAAATCAAATAAAAATTTAAGAGAAATAATTTTAATTTAATTTTTTAATCAAATATTATCTTATCTTTGAAAATAATTAATATATAAGAATCAAAAAGAGAAGTTTTACACATATTTGCAACTAAATAATTCAAAAGAATTATAAGTATGAAAATGAGATATTTTTTTATTTTGTTATTGTTAAATTTTCTATTTGTTTTATTTTATTTTGAATTTAAAAATAACTATTCACTTAAAATCCATAAACATGATTTAAATAAAAATTATAAAAAATATTGTTCTATAAAACCAGAGAAACTAATTGGTAATTTAACTAACCAAAAGAAAATAGTAGATTTTTTTAAACCATTTGATCATTCGCTTTATGAAAACAAGAATGTTTCTAGTTTAACTTTTTTAGATGGCATTAAACTAGGTGGTGAATGGAAGCCTAAATCATGTGAGCCAAGACATAGAGTTGCAATTATAATTCCATACAAAGACCGTTATGACAATTTAAGAATATTTTTATTCAATATGCATCCATTTTTTCAAAGACAAGAACTAAATTATAAGATATTTGTTATTGAACAAGTTAATAACGATTTATTCAATAAAGGTATTTTAATGAATTCAGCTTTTAATGAAATAATAAATAAATCTCAAACTAAATTTGATTGTGTTATTTTTCATGATGTTGATCTTTTACCAACAGGTAGTAAAATGCTTTTAAAATTTCTTATTAATATAAATATATTAAATAATAATAATAATAATATAAATTAAGATGATATAAATTTTTATGCATGTCCAAACAAAAGACCAATTCATATGTCCATTTTGGTTGGTAAATTAGATTATAGAAAATCCTATCCGATTTTAGTCGGTGGTGTGTTAATATTTAGAATTGAAAATTTTTTAAAAGTAAATGGATATTCAAACAAATTTTGGGGATGGGGTGAATAATTGATCATTATAATTATCTTATATATTCTTTCTATATTTTATTTTATATAAATAATTAAGGAGCTGAAGACGATGACATGTATTATAGATTGAAAAGAACTAATTTAAGTTTTGATAGACCTAAAAAAAACACGGTTTACGAAATGCTTACACATAAAAAAACAGTTAGAAATAAAAACAGAGTTCAAATTTTAAAAAATAATATTAAAGCAGATATATATTTAGATGGTTTAAATACTGTTAAATATGATTTGATTGGTATTATCAAATATCCTTTATTTACGCATTATTTAATCAATGTGTAAAAAAGTATATAAAAAATTGTTTTTAAATTTTTTAATCCAATTTATAACTTTACAAAAAATTATAAAAAATTTGGAAGTACTATAGAATCTCGCCAACGAGCAAATCGACTAAACATTTATATATTCTTGTAGATCTCTTTAAGCCGATCACGAATATATGGTTGGTTAGTTGCAGGGAGTCTCCTATAAAAAATTACAGGGTGCTAAAATTTGAATTTTTAGCCTTAAAAAGTTAATTTTTTTAAAATATACATACCGTATTACCTTGTTTAAGAATGCGCGCATTAAAACCCAAAGTTAGATGTTTGATGCATGCACCGACATAGACCATATTTTATAAAAAAAAATTTTAATAATTTTTTTTTTGCAGCAAATTAAATTTTTTGATTATTAACAACGCGTTGTTATATAAAAACCTAATTAAAGACGTCCTCTTTTACCCAAAGTTCCAAATCGGGTTCATCGCATTTATAAACTTTTTTTAATAACATTGCGAGGTCTATGTTGTTGCTTGCATCAAACATGTAACTTTGGGTTTTAATCCGCGCATTCTTAAACAAGGTAATACGGTATTATAAAAATCAAATACTGTTTATATATCGATTGATAGTGTTGTTTTTGGGTTACTTAAATTAAAAATTATATTCAAATTTAAAAAAATTAATAAATCCATTGACAAATCATTAGAATTTAATGAAATCGTTTTAAATAATGTTCATCTCATTAATTTATGAACTGGTAGGAAGTCAAAAATTATATAGTAATATTTATCATTTTATTAATTATTGCTTCAAAACTTATGTCTATTATCCCAAAATGAAAAAATGACAAAACTAACTCTAACCCTAACCTAAACCCCAAAGCCGAACCCTACAACCCTACAATTAATAATCTCAGAACGATTGTGGAATTTTATCAATTTTTTATCAATTATTAAGGTAATACGGTATGTATATTTTTGAAAAAATTAAAAAAAATAACCTTTTTAAGGCTAAAAATTCAAATTTTAGCACCCTGTAATTTTTTATAGGAGACTCCCTGCAACTAACCAACCATATATTCGTGATCGGCTTAAAGAGATCTACAAGAATATATAAATGTTTAGTCGATTTGCTCGTTGGCGAGATTCTATAGTCTACCCTTTAATTTCAACGGAGATTTAACATTAACCATAATATTTTTTATTATAAATTTTGTTTAATTGGCTACAAAATAAGTTGATTATTAAAATAAATTATTTTATAAAATATTACAATATTTATAAAATTCTTTTTTTAAAATTTCATGTATAAAAATCAAATTTACTGATTGAAATACTTGAGAAATTGAACATAGATAATGAACCAAATTCAAACAAATAATTTGATTTTTACAAATTTCAAAAATATAAAAAAAAACAATTAAAAATGAAAAAAGTGATATTAATGAATATAGAAAAAATTTTATCATAACTTTAAGATATTTTTTAAATTTATTTAATTCATTTTTATTTCTTGGATCAATAGATTTTTTCGATTGTTTTATTAATTTTAAATATTTTCTAACACACAATACAATTGACAATGAGTAAACTATCATCACGTTTAAATTTGGTATCAAAAATAACATTAGAATAGAATATGAATACTTACTATAATAAATTTTAAAACTACATTTTGGTTTAATGTTAGTTGAAAAATCTACTACTCTATCATCTAATAAGTAAAATGCTAACCAAAATATAATATATAAAGCAATTGTTGTTATAAATGCATACCATGAAAATATTTTAGAATTTCTTGTTATTTTGAATAATTTTAAAAAGAATTTTGACCGATTTAAAATTGATATATGAAACAGAGAATAAAACAGTAAACTAAAAGAATAATTTGGATAAATTGAATATAAAGACAAATAACTTAAACAAATGTATTTTGAATAATAAAACCATATACTTGCAGTACTTAAATAATTTATTACAAGTGGATTAATTTTTATAAAAATTAAAAAGATAGTTTGAAAAATTAAAATCAAAAATTCCGATTTTACTAAATTTCGACGAGTCTTAATTATTAGAAATAAACATATCACTTCAAATACAATCGATAATGATTTAATTATTGTTAAAATAAAATAAAATTGTTCCAATTTAAAATCAATGTTAGTTCGATTATTTTCAATTAATACACATTTATCTTTGAATGTTAAATTTTCCATTTTTAAGTTTTATTTATGAAATAAGTTTTTAAATACCTTATACAATATAAAGCTTTTAATTGATATTTGTTTTTATATAAAATTTCTATTTTTTTTTAAATGTTTAAATACTGTTTTAAAATTATTTTATTTTTAATAATATAAATAATAAATAAAATTAATATATTTGCAAGTTTAAAATTATTTGCTTTATTATTAAATATAAACTTTAAGCCAAATAGGAAATAATTCTCGAAGGTTTTTTTTTTAGTAAAGATTGAATTTTATTGTCAATTAAATTAAAAATAATTTATTTAAAAAAAAAATTAAACCTTTAACAAACTGTAAATTAAATCTTTGTCTTTAAGTTTGGTTAAGGTATCTTTTAGTTAAATGTAAGTTTTAAGTAATATTTTAAAACTTCTAAATCTAAAACTTTATGAATTTAGCTTAATTATTCATAAAAAATTTAGAAGATTTTTAGTTGGAAAAATAAATAAAAGAACTTTAGTCGATTTGCATTGATTATTGCTGTGTCAGATCCAAAAAATCAATTAAATAATGTAACATGTCTAAGTTTCAATTTAAAAAAATTTATTTAAAAGTCTTGAAAATTTGATAGTTTTTTTATTTATACCCTATTTTACGATAAGCCACATTTCTTTGTTATATTTCGCAGCACCCAAAGTTAAGATACTTCTTGTAAAAAATTTCAGAGAAATAAAAAATAATTTTTTTAATTTCCATTTTTTTTAATCTAAAATTATTTTTTGTATCAGGTGAAGGTTTACAATATTTTAAACGTAATGCTATAAGCAAAAAACATGTTTACAAATATGTTTACAGGTACCATCAAACCATTTAGATTTGTCATTGCTAAGTTTGATTTGCCAAAAATTATAAGCTTTTTTTTTAAATTGTTTATAAACATTCCATTTCATTTTATTTATTGTCTCAACATCATCAAAAGTAATTTCTAATTTATCATCAGGTTCATATTTTATTGTTTCGTAATTTTCAACTGACAATATTGATTTTGCATTTGATTGATGGCTCTTGGTACACAACGCGAGAGTTATATTAGAGAAGCATTTAAATTAAAGAGCTAGTAATAAATAAAATTTAAATTGATTTAAATAAAATTGTTCTAATTTTTTAACCAATTATTTTTTATTTGAAACAAATTAAGTTAAGCTCTTAATATACATGTTGAAATATAAATTTAATTTAAAATTGTAGACATAGTTATACTGAAAAACTAATTAAAAATATAAATTAAATTAAATTAAAAAGTTTGCTTATTTATTTTCAATCTTATTTGATAATTTTTCTTTAAAAGCAATTAAAATTTGAACAAGAATTTCTATCAATTCAGCAAAGCTTAGAACACTTATTCCTAAAAAAAGTCCTGCTATACCACCAATATTAGATAAAAGAGCAACTAAATCTTGGCTTTCTGTTTCTTCTATTTTAGTAAAACTTAATGTTTCATAATATATATTTATTTTAACCAAATTGTACTCATTTGATAAATTCGAATGTGTATATTGATTAGTAGATATGAATGTATTATATTCCATTTTATCACATTCAAGTGGACAATTTGGTAAACATATATTTTTTAAATAATTGCTATTAGGGAATTTATGATACTCATTTCCAATACATGTAAAATTTTTACAAATATTTGAATTATAAAACGCTGGTATAAATGCATCAAAACAATCACATTTTTCATGTATTAACTTTTGAAAGCATATGTCTACGCATAATGTTTGATCATATTGTAAATTGTTTTTGTGTATTAATTTGAAAAATTCTGAATTGTATGCATCTGGTTTATCAGTGTTTGGATCACAATTACTGTATGGCTTAGGCTTTTGATAAATATAAGTTCTTTTTAGTCGGATATTGTTTTCAGAATTCGGCACTAATGTTATTTCATTATAATGCGAAATCGATTCTGAATCGTTGTGAATAAATATTACTGCACCCTTTGAGTTTATTTCACTTTTTTTACCCAAGTTAAAAGTAATTTCAAAACCTTGAAATTTTCCAATTCTTGTTGCCAATTTCAGCTCATTTTGAACCGAGTTAAATTGATAACAATTTCCATAAAAAGGATGATAAATAAAATTTAATTTATTTTTATCAATAGGTTTTGATTCAAATAAACAATCAACTATAGTTTCATTATGTGATGATGCTAAATTTTTCAATTCATTTATACTCAAATTTAAATGAGTTAAAACAGTTCTATGGATGAGAAATTCCATTTTAGGATTTAATTCTTTATGTGAAAAATTAGCTTTATCATATATAAAATTCAATAAAGTTTTGTTATCAAAAAAGTCCAAACTACAAACAGTTACAGTAGGGAAAATAGCAGCAAAATCATTAATTTGACGAATTTTAGTTGTTACTTCATATTCGTAAAACTTGTTTATACTTTGTATGACTAAGAGTGAACATAATCCTGTAGCAATTAAAGTAAATATACTCCACATAAATTTAATTGGAGTTTTTTCTGATCTTAATATATTTGGAATACCATGACTGGTTGAATTAATACCAACTTCTTTTAAAATAATACTCAATTGATTTCTATAAATCATTTTTAAATATTAATAATTTATTCTTATTATAATAAAAATTAAAAAAAAAACTTTTTATTATTAAGTTTAGATTAAATTATAAGTCAACAAATCTGTTAAATGTTTTTAGAACATGGTTAATAATGCTTTTTTATTGAAAAATTTTTATAAAATTTATTGTTAATGTAATTTGCTTTTAAATTATAAATAAACTTAATTAGAGAAATTAATTGAAAAGAGTCTTGTTGCATTCTTCATCTAGATATTTAAAAATATCACCACATAAGTTTGATATACTGTAGTTAATTGTCGAAGCCAGACCAGACTTTCTAAAGAATTGAACAAAATTGGCTTATTCAAATCAAATACTTTAGGATTCCAAGCTAAGTCAAATAATGATCGACTTTGCAGCTTTAGCTCAGATGAGTGGTTGTTATTTGTGCTGAACGTTCCCTGCTTAACTATTATTTTCTGGTGTTTAGACTTTTTTTAGACCGGTCCTTTGTCAAACGATCCAGACCGTCCGAGACCGGTCTTCTAAGGACACTAATCGATAATGACAATAGTTTAAAAAAATTTTAATAAAAATTTTAAATTTTAAATCATTGGAGAATAAAATGAAACAAGTTTAAAAAAATTGATTTGTCTTCTACTATAGGCTATGTTATATACTTAGTATTGACAGATCCAATCATCGATTTTAGCATTAAGTTTTTAGTACTTTATTAATTTATCTAGTATTGAAAAATGCTGAAATATCTGTCAACGAATTTAATTTAAATTCATAAATTGATGCTATTATATTATCTGATTTGAATAAGATAATTATGTAATTATGAATAGGTTTTCACGATCTGAAAAAATTATTTAATTTTTAATAGAGATTTTAAAAAAAATCTTGAATTGAATCTTCAAAAGACTTAAGAAATCACATTTTTGCAATATTATTTATTAAAAAGCGTAACGTTTTATTTAAGATTCAAAAAATATCCCTTATAAATTACTTTTCAATTGAAATAAAAAAGTTCCATTCTAAGATCATTAGATTAGTTTTGAATTTTTAAGGCTTTTAGTTTAATTTAATTGTAAATAAATAAAAATTAAAATTTTTCTTCAAGTAAAAAAAAAATATATATTACCTTTAATTATTATGTTATGTAAATTCTTTTATTTGAAATCAATATTTTTTGAATGATTATTTTCTTTATTTATTTTTATTATTCAAACTAAAAGCTTGTTTTTATGAAAAATAATTTTTTACCAACAATATTAAATTATGTAATATTAAATAAAAAAGCAAACGAATGCAAATTAAGCTTATTTTCTAAAAAATAAAAGTCCCTAATTGACATTTTTTAAATTTAAAAAATACCTTGTTTAATATTTTTCTCAAGAGTTTCATTATATTTTACTTTTTTTTTTTTTTATAATCGTCATTGAACTTTTCTCTTAAGAATTTACATTAAAATTTGACCAATAGCAACTGTTACTAAGGTAACAAGATTTAATAATTTCAATTATGAAATTTAAATAAAAAAAATTTATATCTTATTGTCAATATCGTATAAATAATAAATAAAATTATGATCATAATTATAAGAATTTTAAAATTAATTATTTTTTTGAAAGGAAGATTTAAAGATAAATGTGTAAGCTATAAGTTATTTTTATAATTTTTAAAATTTAGTTATATAATTTTTTGGGTAAAAAGTAAACTTTTTAAACATTTAAATTTTTAATAAATTCAAAATTTTGTTTTTTTTTTTTAAATTAGCTTGATTTGAGACTAAAATTTATTTTTAATTTAATTATAAATAAAAAATTCTTTTAAGCTTTCAAGAAGCTAATCAATTTTATTATATTTTTAAAATAATTCCTGTTTACTAATATAATTTCTTAGATATTAAAAGTATTACATTTCAATTAGAAATATGATTTCAGCATGTAAAATTTATGATAATTATTAAAATATAGTCCATAAATAAACTCAATAATTTTAATTTTATTTTTTACCAAGTACCAGATTACGATTTGTTTTCATTTAAGCAAAAAAGCTCGAATAACTTGGCAAATATTAATGCAAATTTATCAAGAAATTTTAATACCACTAGTACAAATTATACAGAAAGTGAAATTGAACGTATGAAATTATGCGGAATTTTATTTGAAAGAAAAACCGTAGTAAACCAAGAATTATTGAAGGAATTTTTTAGAAGAGAGCCTTGTCTTTATAGTAAAATTATATTATTATTATTAACAGTTTTATCTATTTTAATATATATATATTATTTTTTTCATATTTAAGACCAAGTTATTTATAAAAATGCAGCAAGAATTTATCATTGCTTAAAAGCTGATTTAAATGAAAATCCAATTTTAAAATCTTTAAAGCAGCAACAAGCTATTGAACGTGGCGAACAGGAAGAGAATAAACAAATTGCTGAAGTGCCTAAAATTAATTATTTAGACATAAAAGAAAAGAAAAATACTCTTCAATTAGCTTTTTCAACTTTAAAATGTATTTTTTGGCATTTTTTTGTGTATAAATATAAAAAATCAAAAAATATTATTTTTTGTAATTTAAGTTCAAAAAATCTTAGAAGATTTGTTAGACGAGTGCCAGTTTTATGGCAATTATTCTGAAGTAAATGTTTAATTCATATTTAGAATTTGTTTTTATTTATTTTATTTTGAATTTTTAAAATTTAAAGTTTAAAGATGAACAAAGTCTTGTATGTACAATTCTATTTGATTATATGATGCGTAAATTCGAAATAAGAGATAGACTGATCGAAGAGCCATTTGATAACCAAGATATTTTAGTAACAAATATAGAAAAAGCAATACATAAAGAGAAAACGGATTTGGCTGCTGAATTAGCGAGAAATCGTATTAAAGCAGATGCATCTACATTGGAAGAATTGTTACCTAAAGAGTTGAGAGAAGTGGATCAACATAAAGCAGAATTGCCACTTTATTGTTGGGTTAATCAACTAAAAATAAATTTAAATGATATGATTGAGAAGTTGATTCATATAGAAGAATTGCACAAAGTTGAGATAAAAACTCAATTAGCTAAAAAATGTTTTATGGTAGATCCTCATTGTCCCAATTTATTAATGTTTCATTTTGCTTTGAGAGAAAAAATTTTAAATTCTGATTATATAAAAAATTATGAATTAGTAATTCAAGTAGGTTAATTTTTTTTCTTAAATATGAAATATTAAAAACTGAAACTTTTTCGCTGATATAAAAAGGATAAATCTAGCTGTTTGGCTCCTCATTCAGTAGTTAAACTACTTTCTAAAAAAGATGAGGTAATAGTTACTAATTTAAGCGGAGGACTTGTTGCCGCCTTTATCGGGTGCATGATGGAAGAATTTGAAGGGAAAGTTTATGTCTATGGAGCAACTAGTGATGATAAATATGATGAAATATCTACCAAATTACAACAGATAGGATGTTCTAAATGTAACAAAATAGTTACAAATTTTATTTAGAATTATATTTCTCTTAATTAAAGTTTAGAAACTAAAATTCTTTCATAAGAAATCGATAAGTCTTAGTTTAAAAAATTTCAATTTTAAATGATTTATTAGAAAATCATAAAATTTAATTTATTTAAAAGATGTTAAAATAATGAGAGAAGAGTTTTTAGAAGTAAAACCAGATGATCCAAAATTAGAAAACGCCAAAGTAATACTAATTAATGCACCATGTAGTAAAACGGCTTTAATGAATCCAATGGAATTTTTATTTCAAGAAGGAGAAGGTAAGACTTTTTTTTTGTTGACTTTTACTTTTAGGTTTAATTTTAATTTTAACATTGAATTTAAAAAAAAAGATGTAAAGTTTTTAAGAGACTATACCTTGGACGCAAATAACCCAAACAAAGTTAGAAAATGTATTCAAGAAGAATCAACTATTTTAAAGCATGCTTTTAGATGTAATTCTAATTTATTTTATTAAAATATTCATTTTTTAATAAATTAAACCCTAAAGTTCCAAAAGTAAGAGCTATTGTTTACCAGACATATTCAAAAAATAGCTCTGAAAACGAGATTTTAATTAGCAAATTAATAAATGAGTTTAATGATAACAGAAAATCATTATCTTTTCCATACAAGTAAATATTACATAAAAATTTAGAAAAAAGCTTTTGAAAATTTGGAATTATTTTATAATTTTAAGATTAACACCTCCAGTCATTCCATTGACTGCTGAAGATATTCAAAATGATGAAGTTGTTAAAAATTATAAATTTTTACAATTCAAGCCATCAAATAAAATGAATGGTTGTTTTATTGCTTTATTGGCTAGAGATGTATACATTTTTAGAATTTAAATTATTTATTAAACTATGTTTTATCTAAAAATTATATACCTAATCAATAGAGAGATTTTAATGTAAATAAAGAAATAAGGAAATCAGAAGGTGCAGGTGGCGGTGGTGGTGGTGGTGGTGAAAAAACAAAACTTAAAAAAATGTCTGCACCTCAACCAGCTACGTTTGAAGAGAAAAATTTTCTTAAGCTGAGCAGTGAAAATAATAAAGCAAACAATAACTTGATAAATAAAAAATTAACTAATTTAAGACGTAAATCTATTGGTACATCATCATTACCATATGTTAATAGTAAAAAATCTTCTGTCAATAAAACATATAAAAATTTGGAACAAGAAATAAAACAGTTACAATTGAAAAATAAATTAGATCTTCCAATACAAAAGCATCATCAATTGAATCAACCAAAAGAGTTTTTAAGTTCTGCTGATGAGAAGCCAACTTCAACAACAAGCAAAAATTCGATTGAGCCAATTCAATTTAAAAGAAAAGGCAGTGATTTTGAGTCACGATTATCTCAAATCGGAAAGCTTGATTCTAAAAAATTGGAGCAACCAAATAGATCATCAACACCTGATCAAAATCATATTCAAAAAGAAGATGATTTTAAATTAAAATATAACAAGTAAATCAAAATAGCAAATTTATTATAAATTCTTATTACACTTTTTTTATATTATATTTATCTTGATTGATTATTTTTTGGCACTATATTATTTGCTATTTGAATTTTTTGCATTTTTTTATTTTTTTTTTTAAATTTTGAAATAAAGATTTTTATTAATTTATTACTTATTTATTTTTTTGGAATGAAGCTAATTTTTAATCTATTTTGCTTTTTGAAAAAAAAAAAAAAGAGTTAAAGAAAAACCTCTTCTTATTCTGTTGGCATGTTTGCTAATTTTATCTAAGTAAGCACATTATCCCAGTCTTTAGTTTAAATTTAAAAAACAATATACATTTTTAAGGAAAATTGAAAAAAATTTTGTTAAACAAAATATTCTGAATTGTAAAACAAAAAAATTCTCAAACTCAAAAGCGGTAGTGATAAAATTTTTCTATTTTTTTGTGTTTTTTTAAAACAAGTTTTTTGTAAAATTTTCTTTTTATTTATAAAAACCTAATAATTTACAGCATTTTAAATATCAATACGATTCTAAGAGTATTAATGAATTAAATAATATAAATAATATAAATAATAAAGCTAAGAAACAAGTGAGATTCGAAAAGAGTTTGGATAAAGAAGAAAAAGAAAATAATGTTTATTGTTATTATTATTATACAACAAATATTACACCAAATAATAGCTTAGATGATGTTGACTTTAAATATTTAGTTTTAAATAATCAAACCGGTTCTACTAAGAATACTCAATACAAAAGTGATAATTTAAACTCAAATTCGAAATCGGAGTTTATTAAAGAGTATGAGTAAATATTTGTAAGTTAAATTTTTAAAAAATTAAATATTTAATGCATTTAAAGTAATAGGAAGTCGCAAATTGATTTTTCCAAAATGAAAAGTAGTAGTAGTAATATTCAAGTTAATTCAAGACCGATGATTAATTATAGTTTTAAAGAAATTAAGTGAGGAAATTTAACTTTTATTAATTAATATTTTCTTTTTTAAAAAATAAAATAATTTTTTTTTTTAATTTTGAAAAAGGTTCGATTCATGTAATAATAAAAAGATAAATATTAATAAAAATTTATTTGCAAAACATTATTCAAAGCCATCTTCTATTCATAAAAGAACAACAATTCCTAGATCTTTTAACATACATAGAACAATTTCCTATTCAGCCAAAGTCAATAATTTAATTGAATTTATAAACTTCAAAACTTTATGGCCTTAATTATTAAAACTGAAAATACATATTTTTTATTTATAACGTTTAAATTAATTTAATTTTTTCTTTATGCTAAATAAATTCATTAAAAAAAAAAAAAAATAACAAAAAAACAATAAACATTTGTAAAATAATAAAAAATAAATAAATAACTAATCTTGTCAACATATTTATTGAAACTTATCAGCTGAAAATTATTTTTGTTTTGTTATTATAATCCTGCTGTTTTTTTTAGCTTATCAAAAAATTTAAAAATTTTTGTTTATAAAATTGATTACATATTTTTAATTTTATAATTTATTTATTCCAATATAAATTCCAATCTATTCTTATTATTATTTTAAGAATTTAAAAAAAATTGAAAGTTAAACAAAATAAAAAAATAAAAGCAATTAAAATAGCAATAATAATAGACTACAGGTAAATACTCAATCAAGTGAATAGTAATAATTTAATAGCTTGTAAATTAAACGATAATTATTGGATTAATCGATAAAATAAATTCTTATAGTCAATTTTTTATTTATCAAAAATATTATTTTCATTTCTTAGTTTAAAAAACAACATGTGTTTGTTTAAAATATATATTAAAATCCCTTAAGGGTAAATTTTTAAAATAAAAAAATGATGACATGTTCATTCATTTAAAGAAATTTTATTAAAGTTAATTTGCATAAAAATGAAAATGAAAATGAAATAATAATACTTACTTATTTATTCCAAGATGTTTCGAAATCGAATTCGATTTCAATTTTTTTCTTTTTTTTTCTTTTTGTTTACAAATAAAAATAAAATGACACTTTCACATTTAGAACAAAATCAATAAAGCGTGCTAAACATATTTTCTTATACTCATATTACACACACACATACAAATATTGACAAATTGACTACAATTTCAAGTAATATAAACAAGTTGAAGAGAGTCTTATTGTTGTTTTTAAGAATTTGCTTTAATTTTAACATATTTATCATCATCATCATCATCATCATCATCATCAATTTTTCAAGTGAATTTTAATTTAATTTTTATTCTTGAAAAAAATTCTGAGAAAAGGAAAAAAACAACAATAATAACAATCTCATGTTTTTTTGTTTTTAAAAAAAAAAGAAAAATTCTCAGTAAATTAAATTAAATTTATCAATTCTTAATAACTTACTTAGTTGTATATAATATAAATAATCCCAATGCTGAATCATCTGAGTTTTAAGTTTGCAACATTTTTTTTTAAATAAAAACTCTCAGTTATTTTAGCATATTACTTTTAAAAGAAAAAAAAATATATAAACTTATATAGTCTGTAATTTTAATTAAACAATTTAAAAAATATCTCCAAATTTAATACAATTGAAGACTCAATATCCACTTGATGAATAAATGACAGAGTATATTAAAAAATTCCTTCAAGTTTTTTGAAATTATGAGTGTTGAATTTTGAATTTTCAATAAAAAAAAAGAAGTTAACTAATACTTAAATTTAAGTTTAAAGATAAATTTTTTACAAAATGTTTACTTTTCCCAAACCTGAACTTTCTATTATTATGGATCACGAGCTAATTAAAGAAGATCTCGACTCATTCAAACAAAAAGAAATTCTACAACCATAAAACCCAAGATTCTTTTCGTTATTTAAGCATCTCACCAATCCACAACGCACCCAAGATCTACTTTACCCAAATTAAACTAACTTGAACACCACGTTGTTAAAAAAAAAACAAGAGGCTGAAAAGAAGAACCAGGTTCCAGAATATCAATCTAAATATATTTACATATATATGTGTGTTTTTGATTCAAATAAAGCTTAATTTTTTTTAATTCATAAAAATGATGATGATATTGTCCTTATTGTTAATTAGACAGTAATACAGTAATAACTAAGAAATTGTCAAAATCCAATAATTAAATGTTTTTTTATCCGAAATTGAGTTATAAAAAAGCATGAGATTAAATATTAAACAACAAATAAATAAATAAGGAAATCTTATAAATCTCCAGAAATTTTCCAAGGTTTTTTTTTTTTTTAAAAGAAAATAAATTGATTAATTCTCTTCTTTTTTGTTTAACAATAATATTATAAAAAACGTATAAAATTGTTTTTTTTCTATAGAATTTCTACAGAATCTTGAAAATAAACATGATTTTTTTCAAGAAAACCTTATCATTAATCACCTTAAAAGAACGTGAATAAATTCAAAAATTATTTAAAAAAAAAAAATTTAATAATAAAAACTATTTTTTAATAATATTTTTTTTATATTTTATTTTAAAATGGTAAATAATTTACAGGAAGTAAAAACAAAATAAAACAAAACAAAAAAAAAAACAAAAAAAAAATAAAAATCGATTAATTATATAACAATTAATACTATTTAAAGCTAAAATTAATAATAAAAAAAAATCATGAGGTAGGCCCATTTATTCAATGGAAAAGCCTAAATTCAAATATAATTACATAACAATAATAATAATAATAATAATAATACTGGGGAGTTAATTTATATTCATATATTGACTTTACATTTAATCCTTTTACTTAATAAGATAATAATCTTATTTATTTATTAGTTATAAATAATAAATTTTATTATTCTTGGCACCTGATGATGTTTGATGAAATGGTGCTTTGGATAATTTTATTTTAGAAGGTGTATATAAAATATCTTCTAATGAAAATTCAATATTTGATCCTTTTAATCTTAATTTTCTCTTTTTGTTGTTGTTGTTGTTGCTTGATGATGATGTTGAAGTTGATGTTGTGGTTTTTTTTGAAATTTTTTTACTATTTGATTTTAAATCACTTAGATTACATAAATTACAATTTTGATGATTTTGATTGCATGAATCGAACGATTCGTTCGACATAAATGAATTATCTGCCAATTTTCTTTTTAAATTGTTTCTCTTGTAACTTATTCTAGTTGATGATTTTTTAACTAATTTAAAATCAATGTTTATTTTGAACATTTTATGAGTTGATTGTAATTGTTGATTGTATTTTTTATTTTTATTGCGTATGGTTTGTGTTGGATGATATCTTAATGGATTGTGATTAGCAGCTTTTGGAGTAGAAGTGATTGGTTGGCAAACTTTTTTTGTTGGTGTACTAGTACTAGCTAGATCAGCAATAAAAGTTAATGAATCTTGTTCACGAGTCAATTTGGCTTTTTTTTCTTGTTTTGTGCTAATTTTGAAATTTTTCGGAATTGACAATTTGTAATCATCTTCTTCTTCATTATTATTCAATTGATTATTTTTTTGAACAATTTGATTATTTTGAAACATTTTATCTTTAAATTTTATTTTAATAAAATTAAAATTTTAGTTTAATTTTTTTTTTAGAAATTAAATAAATTTTATTTTATTTAAATAGTTAAATCAGGCGTAATGTCATTAAAAGAAAGCGTAGTTAATATTTAATATAAATCGATAATAATCGATAAAATAAACAGTTTTTTTTTTCATTCTTCTTCTTCTTCTATCTTTCTTAAAACAAAAAAGACCGAATTTATTATTATTATTATTATTAAATAATTATGAAACGCTTATATATATATTTTCATTGAAATTTTCTTTTAAATGTTTTGCATTTATAAATAAAAACAGAAATAAAAACACAAGACTAAAAGTTACAGTTTTTTGTTTTTTTTTCAATGTTTTTTGATTGTTAATTTTAACACTAAAACTTAGAATATAACACCTTTAGAAGACTAAATACTCTCTATTAGATTAGAAAGAAAGATCAAATAGTTTTCTATTCATTTCTCGAAATAGTAAAAGTAAAATTTTTCAGCTTTATTTTCTTAATAAAAATAGACAATAAAATAAAAGAAGATTATTTACTTGTTTCAGTGTTATTTAGTAATGGCATAAGTTTTATTTGAAATTTGGATAAATTTGAGTTTGTTTCATTAATTAAAATGCTATCGAAATCTAATTGATTAATAGCTGATTTAGAACTATTGAATAAATTCATTTTGGATATTTTTGATTGTTCACTTGGTGTTGTACGAGTGAAAAAGTTTAATGTGGATACAAATGTTGAAGTTTCTGTATAAACTGAACTTGTGTTGAATGTATCATATTCGTTAATAGGTTCAATAAAATTTCCATTTTGGTTTATAAATTTTTCCCAATTGTGCTTCTCAAGTAAACGTTTGGCTCTGTCTTTCATGCTTGATAATCTTTGTTTTATTTCTCTTCTTTTCATTTCAATTGGTTCGATTGTGTAAGTTTGATTCATTTTTTTTTTTTATTAATTATTAATTTATATAATAATTTAAAATCTAAATTTATGAAAAAATAAAAAATTTCCACGTGAATATAAATATTTAAGACTTATTAAACGAGATATTGGATACTGACTAGTTCCAATTAGTCAGAGCTAAAGATAAACAAATTTTTATTTTTTTAGAGAAATAAAATACTGTCAATTTCCTGTTTTTATTTCGCATTAAAAATTTAGTTCCATAATTCCAAGTATATAAAATTATAATAAAAAAATATATTGAAGTACTTGAAAATTAGATAACTTTTACTTTTCTTTAAGAATTTAACATCGTTTTATTTAAAAGACACTTTGAGCTAGAGATAATAAACTAAAGTAACTAAAGTCTTGTTAACTGGGACTTTATATTGTGTTATTATCAATTGAATTTAAATTTTTTATTCTATTTTATTTTTTATTTTTTTTTTACTTACCTGATCTAAATTAAGAGTTAATTGAAAACAAATTTAATTAATTTTTTAAATAAAAGACACTAGGTAAGAAAATAAAAATAAAAGAGAAAGAAAGAGAAAGAGAAGAAGAATGAATTCAATTTTATTTATTAATTAATAGAATAAATCTGATTTTTGATTGAATAATTGTTTAATTAATAAAAGAACTCTTTTTTTAATTTTTTAATTTTAATTTTTTTTATTTTACTTTTATCAGTTTTTTTTTCAATCAATCAAAATAAAATTAAAAAAAAAAAAAACTGGTAAAATTTTTAGTTTTTTAGTTTTTTTTTCTAAAAACTAAAATCTTAAGAAAAGAAAAATATAATTGTCATTTTTTAAGCTTTATTAATAATAATAAACTTCAATTGGTGATTTATTTTTTATTTTATTTTTTAAACTATCCAATTGAAACTGAATTTTATTTTATTGGATATTTTAAGAATAATTTATTTTATTGGTCCATTAAAAGACATTTTTTACTAAGTTTTTTTAATAATTTAATTTTATTTTTTTTTATACTCATTCTAATAAATAATAAATCACTTAATTTTATAGTTAAAATCTATAAGGACATTTTTTTCTTTTTCTAAATTGATATTTAATATCTATTAAAATGAAATTGTGCCGATAATTACGGTTCCTGTTCATTTAGAAATATCAAATTGAACAATTATTCAAAACAATTTGTTAATTAATAAAAATAAATAAGTTTAAATTAAAAAAAAAAAGAAAGAAAAGAAAAGAAATATGCTTTAGATTAATTTGTACTTAAATAAAATTAATTTGAAATTTATCTATTCTATTCTATTTCTTGAGAGAATTATTAACAAAAATCTTTTGATTTATAAACTAAACAAAAATAAACTATTATACATATTTGACTCATTAATAATTATTAAAAAAGATAAACCGTGATAAATGTATTTATATATATTCGAAATGATTTATTTTTGTTTATTGTTTCAATTTTTAATTACAGAAATATTCCGCTTCTTTCTTTTTTTGTTTTATTTTTCTATTCAAAGATTTATAGTTAAATTAATCAAATACTTTAAAAACAAAATTTAATAATATATTCTTGCTTCTTTCTATATTAATCTATTTATTAGTTAAAGATTCAAAAATTAAAACTCTGACGAAAGTTTTACACTAATAATAGACAAGATCTAGCAGTTTACCAAAAATAAAATGTAATTTTTTAAAATCAAAATCGAAATTTATATATTAATTTTGATGATTAAATTAAATTAAATCAATATCAAAAATGTAATTGTATGTTTTTACAAGTTATTTAATTTATTTTTAAAAAAATACTCAAATCTAGGGAAAATTTCAAGAACATATAAAATCTAATTTTATTATTTAAAATAAATAACTTTATAATTTAATTTAATTTAATTGAAAGAAAATACTTAAAACCATTTTGATTCTTAGCAAAAACATATCTATACTTTATTGTATATTTAATAATAATAAAATAATTTTTGATTTGAAAAACCTATTAAACGACAACATTCATTTTTTTTGTTTATTTTTTAGCTAAGCTCATTTTACCTACATCATACATACAAGAATTAATTCAAATAAAAAAAAAATGAAACTTGATATTTTGAAAATTTAAAAAATTCACTCTTAAACGAAAGATTATATTTATATAAAAAAAAATAATACTATTCGTAGTATATCATTATCGCTTTTCTTATCTTTATTTTTAAATCATATTTGTAGGAAATCGAAGACTGGAACGATAATTAATATTACTCGACAAAATACATAAAATAATATTAATTTTAATTTTAATAAACTAACCTTTATAAACTAATCTTAAATAATATTCTAATACTAAAAAATAAATAATTGTAATTTATTATTATTATTGTTACATAGAGTGTTATTTTAACATACAAATCCGATTTTAATTTTTCATTTTTTTTTTTAAATAAAAATTGATATCTTGATTTTACCTTTAGTTTTATTTTTCTATATAAAATAGATAAAAATAGAAGAAAAAAAAACCCAAACAGAGATAATCATATATTTGGAATATTTTTTTATTTTTTACAGTTTTTACAGTTTTTAGACTCAAATTATCATACAGCGATTGATTAATTATTAATCCTTGTTTATCTTTTAATTTTAATTTAAGCTTCAACACTTGTAATAATAAAAATAATAATAAAAATAAAATTTTCTTTTTTTAATTTGATTTAATTTTTATTATGCTGAATAGATAAAATTCACCTTTTATTATTCTTAAAAAATAAAAATAAATCCCAAATTGAAATAGAAATTATTTACTATCTATTAAACATTTAAAATAACGTAAACCAAACAAAAAAATTCGTCCCATCAGTCTCTGTTTGTGTTTTATTGAATTAATAATAAATAATAAAATAAAAATAAAAAACTCTTGAGAATGTTTTTAACAAGTTTTTATTATTTTGTAATTAAAAAAAACCCAATATTGTTTTGAAATATACAGTATTTTAATTTTAAATAAAAGATAATTCCATAGTCCTTTTTGTTGTTGAAATATTCAAATAAAATGTGCCGACATTTTAATATTTCACACTTATCTCTTAGTAAAACTCAGCAAGATACAAGTTAGCATTGTAATTATAAGCATTGGAATTTAAATTATAAACATTCAAAGTTTATAACTATCTTTAATTTATTTTTTATTTTTTTTCTAAATAAATTTTAATTATTATTTGAACACATGTAAAAGTATCACTCAATTACCGGTTTTATGAATAAAAAGTATAAAAAAATTCAACCTAATTATTAAGGAAAAAAATCTAGTACCTAATTAGAAAAAATATATTAAATTCATGATTATGAATAAATTAAATTCTTTGCTTCAAAAAAAAAAAATGAAATAAAAAATATGTAATTTAATATTTTGTTGATTATTTTGTTAGAAAAAAAAACGGTATTTTCTTTGTTTATCTTATTATGATATTATATTTTTGTTAACAATAATTAAAATAGATAATTTGAAATTATGTAATTTGTGTGGAATTTTTCAAAATTTTATTTAGTCGGAAGTTGTTATAAACTTAAATTTAAAAAAAAAAGAAAAAATTTATTTTCGTGAGAGCTTGCTAAGGTTGAATATGTTGGATTAAAAATAATCGGAACAAGTTGAAACTTATTGGAATTATAAACGCGGTTTAACAGAATATATTAGAAAAGATTAAATTTCATTAAATCAAATGGAATTAAAAATAAAATATATACTCGTGTTTTTTTAGTTTTATTTCTTTATTTTTTATTTAAATTTTATTAATATTGATTATAAGCATGCACTGAACCTATCGGCTCTTTAAATAGCATTTAATTAATTGGAAATATTGCTTCAAGTAATTTAATAAAGAAAAAAAAACGAGATACGCTTTTTGGACATTTCGATTTAAATTTGTTTATACAGTATTTTCAGTTAATGATTTTAAAATTAAAACAGACAGAATAATATAAAACGGGAGTATTTAATTTCTTCTTTATATTTTTCAATGAATGATTTAAAATTAAAATGTCATTTATTATTTATTATATTTCAATTCAATAGGCCTTTAAATTAGCTTAAAAAATAAATAAGCATTTTTATTTCTAAAAATAAAAAAAAAGAATAGAAGAGTTGAGATATATTAAATATGTGATGTTTGGCTATATATAAATCTAAGAAAGCCATAAGCTTAAAAACTTCATAAAGCCTAACTTTTCTATTTTTGATAATTTTGTAATTATGAAAAGATGAACAAGCGATACTTGTATGCATGTATGTATGTATGTATGTTGTTATAGGCAAGAACTAACTTTGGTTAGTTGTCAACATAACTCTTTTTATTTAAACTTAAAATTTGTGGCTTAGAGATGAAATAGTATTTTTAAGACTTGATTTATGAACACAATTAATTATTAAGATTTTGTTGACTTGGGGTTGTGGTTCGTACTGAACCTCTGGTGGAAACCTTGCGTTTTGGAACCAGAGGATTTGAGAAATGAAAACAATTAGTTATAGTAGTTGCTTTAATAACGTTATAAGAAGTTAGCTTTCTTGAATAACTTGTAATATTTTAATAATTTGATATATATATATATTAATTTAATTTTAATTTACAAATAATAGCTTTTTCATAAATTGGTAACTAGGCTTAAAACTTTAGAAATATATAATTGTTCCTAATTGAGAGATCATTTAGCATTAAATTACGGCGCTATATTAATATAATTTTGACAATTAAGAATCGGTTCGGCTGGCCCTACATCAAGCCGTCAACAATTTTAGAAACTTTAATTAAAATAAATACAAATTCAATTCAGACTTTGGAACTAGAATATTTATTTGATAAGAAATGAGTAAACGAGGACAAATCACCCTACAACAATATATATTTAGAGAGATACTCTCCAGGCTGTTTAGAATGAACCTGGTTCTTCTTTTCAGCCACTTGTTTTTAACTACGTGGTATTCAAGTTAGTTGTTTGGGTTTAATTTCGGTAGAGTAGATCTTGGGAGATTTATTATTTACAAACGATACTTAATAATAATAATAAATAAGATTTCAATTTTACTTTTTGGAATTTCCTACATTTTCCATTTTTTTAAAAAAAATAATCTAGTCTTTAGATTATTCTACTTAGTTTTTGCTTTTAATAAATTGAGTCATAAAAAAATTAAAATTTATAAAAATTAAACTTATTGACTGTTTTAACATATTGCTGAATTTCTGTCATTTTACACAATTTTACTAAATTATAGTAATAGTAGTAGTAGTATTCTCTGCTTGAAAAAGGTGATTAAAAATAGATCATGTGCCTTAGCACATAGCCTTATGAGGCTTTGGCAGAGCTTTGCTATTTACCATATAATTATTAAAAAATTTAACTAATATAAATTTGTGCTTTAAAAAAATATTTTATTAATTAAATATATCAAAAATTAAATTTAAGCAGTTGTCATATCTTTCAAAAATGAAATTCAAAAATTAATAAATTAATTAAAATTCTCGTATACCAATTTTATAACATGGCGAAGATTTTTTTTCCAATACAACCATTACAATATTAATAAAAAATTGAAAGAAATTTATATAATATATATATACAGTATATATATATATAGATTAATTATTTTATATTATATTTTAAGATCAAATAAATTTGAATAAAATTTAAGATTTTAAAAATAATAATTTCTACTTGATTCAAATTCACATTCAGTTTGAATTAAAAGAAAATTTTAAAAATGTTTTAATATTCATTAATTGATTGATATTCAGAACAAATACAAATAAATTCCAAGCGACATGTTAAAACAATGCATATAAGATAATAAAATAATATAAAAGAGTTTTACTTGATTTTTGAATGATTTGATATCAAAGATTTTAAATAAACTTTTTTTTTTATTAATAATCAATTTAATATATATAAATATGTGTATATATAAAATATTTTTGCTTTAAGAAAAAATTTACATTAAAACTGGTTTGAATTAAATTTATAAAAAAAAAGATCAAAAAATTAAATTAACAATAAATAATTGATTGTAAATTTCAAATTATTGAGCACTTTAAAAATATAAAAAATTTTTATAATCTATAGTAGTGCAAAAAACCGGCTATTATTTTAAAGGCTTATATTTTAAAGATATATAATTTAAATATCTCTATTATAAAGCAAGAAGCTCTTAACATTTGTTGATAATGGTAATTTTAAAATTCTCTGCCTTAATAAATTTTCATTTCGCATGAAAACTTTTTTATTAGTTTTATTGTCTTTGTTTTTAGACGCATTTGAAACAATAGATTCATCTTCATCTTCGTCTTCTTCTAATCCTAAGTCTTGTTTATTTGTTTTATTAGATTTTTTACAGTTTATAATTGAGTTTTGATTTGTTAATGAAGATGCTTGTGAACCTTCACTTACACCACTATCACTTATTGAATCTTTTTTATTAGCATCAAAATTTTGATTGTCTTGATTTGACTCAGATTGTGATTGTGTAGGTATGTCTATTCTATCCGATTCGACTTCATTTATTCTTTCATTTTCATTTGAGATTAAGCTTTCATCTAGATTATTTTCATTTTCAATATCGACAGAATCTCTCGGGCGAAGCGTTATTGCAAATGAATTACCATCTCTAGGTTCTAACAAATTGCCTTTTAATTTATTTAAAATTTAAGCTTTAGAATAAGAATCTAAAAATCTAAAAAGAACAGAAACTAACTGTAAATCATTAGTCTTAATTGATTGGCATCTGTGCTAGTTCTAGCTATAGGTCTTAAAAACCTTTCAAATCTTGACAAAGATTCATCATGTTCATCATTGTCATCATCATTATCATTATCGCTTTCATTTATATAATCACTATCGTAATTTGTTTGTTCTCCGTTTTGTTGGCTTGAATTTCTTCTTGCTGAATTAAATGTAGACATTAAACGATTTATTTTATAATAATCATTGTATTCAGATTCGATTGAGTCTCGAATATATTGTCTAATCTTAAATCTACACAATTCTTGCAAACTATATGGTTTTAAATGTGGCAATTCTATTTTTGTTTTTAAATCAATATTATCTGTTACCAAAGATGCATACGAAACACTCATTAAATTTGTTTTATCCCAACTATTCTCATTTAATCTTTTTATCTTTATCAACTTTTTTTTTTTTTATTGAAAACTTTTTTATTTAATTTTATTAAAATAATAAATATTTTCTTACACAATCATTTAAAGGCATAACAAGAATACCATCTACTTTAAGTAATGTTTTAATTAAATCTTCTTGTTCGTTGCTAACTCCAGCACCCACATAAATACGGTCATACAAAATTTGATGTTCGTTTATTTTCAAGTTTAATACATTACCTTGAACAAATTTTGGAACACAAAAATCAAAATCATCAAAATAAATAGAATTTTTGATGAATTCGGAAACTTTTGACTTGGAATAATTAACAAGCTCTTCATGTAACTCAATATTATGATTAACACCGTTTGAGCCGATTATAAGCCCAACCATAGAACTAAAATAGCCAGTGCCAGAACCAATGTTTAAAAAATATTGATTAGGCTTCAATTCCAATGCTTCCATAACTCTACTGTAAATGCATGGCGCAGAAATGTGCAATAGACCTTCTCGCCATGCCAAGTCCCGATAAGCGGATTCTTTAAATTGAGGTAAATAAAATAAACCACGATCTACAGCTCTAAATACTCTTTCTACCATTTGAGTCTTAATTAGACCACTTTCGACTAAATTGTCAATTAGTTCATCGTTATTTTTGCCCGCTGATACGCTTCCTCCCATTTTCTTAAATATTCAAATATCTATTTTATTTATTTTTTTAAATAAAAAAAAGCTTTTATAAAATTTTATAAAAATAAATTTAAAAATAGAATTTGTTTTTTTTTCGTTTTATTTTTTGTTTCTTTTTTCAAGTTCGCAAAAAAAAAAAATCATAATTTTAATTATATTTATATTAAAGTTTAAGAAATGTTCAAAACAGAATTTAGGTACTAAGATTTAGGATTAAACAAAAAAAGGAGTTCTTGGGATGTTTACAATGATTAAGTGATGACGAGTTATGAAATTAATTTTTGTTTAAAAAATAGAATATTTTATATTAGTTTACAATATTATATGGTTATTTCTTGTTTTTCAATTCATAAGGCAATAATTATGAAAATTTTTTTTTTAATTCTGATTGCATAATTTGAAATATTTTAAATTATTTTTTTATTTCAAAAATAATAAAGCATAATTAAGATCACATCAAAATATATATATAGTATATTATTAACATGCGAATTCCAACAAAAGAAATATTTTATTGAATATTAAGAATCAATATAAACAAAAAGCTTGAATTTGAATTTTAATTAAATGAAATGAAAATATAAACTATTACATAACACACCTTGCAAACATCTCAAATTCTACTTAATTAAATTTACAATAAAGACAAATTATAATAGACAAATTTTAATGTAAAAAAATTAAGAATATTGTTTTAAAATTTATCATATAACTAAAATAAGTTAAAATTTACTTGAACATTTAATTGAATAATAATTTTGAATTTTAAAATAAAAATATTTAAATAAAATTATAATAAAAATTTTATTTGAATTTTAGTTTTCTCTATTTATTATATTTTATACCATGTAAAATGTTAATATATTGTCAAAATAAACCATTTGAAACATTTTCAAATTTAAAAATGTAATTTTATTGTAAGAAATTTTACTTCTTATTTCTTTTTTTATCCATGATCATGTTGTACTTTATTAATTCATAATCATTTAATAAATAAATAAAATTTAAGGATAGACATATACCAACACAATCATATTTTCCAAGAATCATGTTAGTTTTAAGTTACCCTAAAGGCAAAGTAAAATTTTTGTTAAATAATCTATTTGCTCTATTTTTCATAAAATATAAGTATAAAAATTAATTGTATAGCAGATTTGTAAGAAACAAGCTTTATTATTTGAAGCTCTAAAATTAAGTGATAACTCTTTGTAATCTGTTACACAAATTACTTCATAATTATATTTTATAAGCCAAAATGATCAAAAATTTTACTAAGCCTATAAGAAAGGCAGATATAAAAATTTACAGTATAATTTAGAAAATTAAATCTATTAAAATAATTAAATTCAAATATAGACATCTTATTTGATTATTTAAATAGTTTTCAAGATTTTTTTTTCATTTGAAAATTTAGTTGGTTAGCCTTGTTTTGAATTTGACGTATTTGCCAAATGTTGTTTTAGAATTGATTTAATAATAATAACAATAAAGGGTGGGGTGACATGCTTCCTTTCAATAAAAACCTAATACAAAAGAAGTATATTGTATTGAAAAGAAATATTAGAGATTAAAAAGAATAGAATGCGATTGAATAATTTGCAAACTGTACAATATTATAAAGTAGTTTTGTGAAATGATTTTTTTAGAGCGATAGATTGTGTTATAATAATCAAAATTGAATCTTACTAAAAAATTTTTTAGTATTTTTAATTTAATTATTTAAAAATGTTTTTCTAATTATATAATTCTAGGTTTTTTACTTGCATCAAATTTTTTAAGTACATGAAAATATTTAAATACCATGTTTTAGCTTAAAGAAAATTCTCTTTCTAAAACTTAAAGCTTTTTTATTTTTTTTTAAAAACGCAAACTTAAATTAAAAGATAAAATTATTTTATTTGATTCATTAAAAAAAATGAAAAAATTAATTATATGGTTAAAATTTTTTACAAAAATAATAAACAAGGTTTTTTCCTTTGTTATTTAAAATAAAATAATTTAATTGTTTATGAACACATTTTTTACTTTTGAAAATCGTGATAAGCAATTAAAATGTTTATATAAATTAAGTAAAAAGAAATATTAATATTTCTTTTAAATTAAACAAAAAAAAAATGAACTTTTTGAGTTTTTTTACTGCTTTTTATTTATCACCAAGTGGTTATTCAGTTATGCGTAGCTCATCTAATTTAACAGATTCGTTAATTAACTCATATGTATCTTTTCTTACTGAAAAAGCCAATAATCAAATTGATTGTAAGAAAAAGATTGTCAAAATAGGTAATTAAACAAACATAATATAATAAAATATGATTATTTTTTTAAATAATTTTTTTTATTAGCTATTATAGGTGCTGGTATAGGAGGGTGTTCAACTGCTTATTTTTTAGAAGATTTATTTAACAATGTTGAAAATAAAGAATTAAAAATAGACATTTATGAAAAAGAGAATATAATAGGTGGTTTAAATTGTTCCAAATTTGAATATGATCAAAATATTTATGATTTGAATCCCATAAACATAGATTTTACACATATTTATATGAAAAATTTTGCTAAAAATTCAGGTTATTTAAAACTCTTTTTATTTTTAAAATGCTGTATCCTATTGCTAGATTTTGCAGTACTCAAAAACAGGTCTTAAGAGCATTCTTTCAACTAGGAATCTCTATATTTTATATTTTTTTATTTAATTCCATACTTGTTTATGATTAATTTTCGGTAATTAGAATAGGCAAAAGAAATATTAGAATAATGTAGAAGCTAAGATTTATAATTATTTTATAATTATTTATCAGAATTTAAATTAAGATCCTTAATAATTTTAATTCAATTTTTAGCCTATTATTATTTTAAGGTGAATTACACCATAAAGTCCGGTAAAGAAAAACTATTAAAAAAGCTTTTATGATTGTAATTTTGGGTTTTGAATAAAATTTTTTTTAAATACATATTTGTTGATAGATAGTCAATGAAATGAAAAGATACTGTCCAATTTGCCTATTGTTTAAGGTCAAATTCATATCAGATAATATTTCATGCAAGACTGTTTCACATGAATGTTCACTTCTAAATCAATGTTGACTACTATAGAGGATTTTGTAATCATTTAAGTACTCAACAATTTGTGAAACTAATATCTTTTCGAAAAGTTTGGCTATTGGCAAGATTACAGAAATGCCACGGTAATTATTTGCAACTTCATTTCTTTAATTTTAAATATTGGGGTAAAAATTGCTAGTTTCCATTCATTAGATATTGAACCAATTGCAATGCAGTCGTTGAATAAGTCTTTTATTATAGGTGCGAGCTGGTAGGCAGCTCACTTGAGAACTTTTGAAAAGATTCCGGCAGCTCCTGGGCCACTAGAAGAAGAAAGACTTATCAAAGGTTTATATACTGTTTCTTCTGTTGTTTTGGTGAATTTAAATTTGTTAGAAGGAATATTCTGGAGCTGAACTTCTTCCCTAACTTTGTAAATCTCATTGAAATGCTTGTTAATAAAAGTGGTAGACTCGTCATCAGATACATCGGATTCCGATGATAGTGAAGTGAAGTGAATATAAGAAATAAATTTTGTTATAAAGTAGAATTAAAAATCTAAAAAGATCTAGGAAAAATAAAATTAAAAAAAAAACTAAATCAAAAAACCAGGGTTTATAATTCACTTTGTTTATTTCATAAATTACGCTAGACTCGGCCATGTATTAGAATAATAAAACATTCTTTTAAGTTACAATTTTGTTGTTTTTTTTTCATAGGAAAATAAATACATAATTCCTATATTTGTTTATAACTTTTTAAATTTTAAAAAATTAAGAATTCACTTTTGTTTTGTGAAACTTAAAAAAGTTAAATCCTAAAATAAAACTATATTGAAAATAAATTATTTTAAAGGATGTAAATTATCAAATGATGTAGATGAAAACATATTAACAGCCTTGTTTGATTCAAATGGTATTATTATACAAAAATATGGACAATTAAACTTGTTTAAAAATTTGAAAATTTTTATCCAAAATCTTGGATTAAAAAATACATTCAAATTTTTAAAGCTAGTTATAGAATTTATAAAATATAGATCTAAGTAACTATGTTTATTGACAGATATGTTATTTTTGTTATTATGAATATATTTTTTAAAGATTGTATCGATTACAAGATCAAGGATATACATTTGACAATGTTGAAAAATTAGCTAGAAAAATAAATCCACATATTTTTACTTTAACTCAGCACAATTTCAATGCTTCAATCAAAAAATTAAAAGAAAAAACAACATTTATAGATAGTTTATCTAATCTGGCTTGTTTGAACAATTTAGCACAATCTAATAAAGTTCCTGGTTTAGTCGGCATTAATTCATTAATAAACTTTTTTACTACAAATTATATCAAAGACGACTCAAATAAAATAGCCAAGTATCTTATTGACAATTGTATGAAAACTCGTTTATTTTTGAATTGTCATGTTAAAGTATTGACTTATGATGATCAATATCCAGATTATAAAAATCTATTAATTTACAATACAAACAAAAATTCAAAAGAAATAAAAAAAACCTATGATTATGTGATTGTAACATTTCCATTAACTAAAAATATTCAAAAACAAAATTTTAAGCTTGATATTTTGTATAGAGATTTTCTAGACTGTGAAATGAATTTTTTAAATAGCTATTTAATAGATGGAAATGTTACAATGATTTATCCTAATAAAAAAGATCAATTATTTAAACTATTTACTTTGGATCCTTTAATAAAATTTCAATCAATAAAAGCAAATCAACCATTAAATAAGCCATGTATTGATAAAAACAGAATTTTATATTCAATAACATCGTCTAAAGAATTGGACCAATCGATTTTTAAAACTTTGTTCGAAAAGGGTTATAAATTAATAAAAAAAATACAAATTAATTTTGCTCCGTTGTATAAGAAGGTGAGATATTCGCATACTCCATTTCCTCAAGTTATTATTGATGGTAGTCAAAGATCAAGAGTATTTTATTTGAATGGCTTACAGTGGTTGGATTGCTCTAAAGAATCGAATTGTATAGCAGCAAGAAATATTGCTTTATTAATTGCTAAAAAAGAAATAAATAAAAAATTGTTTAAATCCAATTTGGATTATTTGGAAAAATTTTCCAACAATAATTATTTATTATTTGACTTTAGAATAGTAAAAAATTATTTATTATTAACTTTATTTTCTTGCTTATTATTTACTTCATTTTTTTTTAAAAAGAAATAAATGAAATTTGAAAAAAATTATTTATTTATTGAATTTATTTGAATTTATTGAATTAAATAACTGTCCCATGGACATAAAGATATAAATAATTTTGAATTAAAAATAGTAAGTAGTATTTCTATATAATAATTAAATTTGATTTAAATATTATATTCCTTACTTTAAATATCATCTTTAAAAGTTTGAAATTTTCGAAATTAATTTTTAATTAATTTTTAATTTAGTGTTTATCAATTTAAGAATGATGCAGCTCACTAAATCATTGTTTAGATAGTCAATATTATTTAACAATACCATAATTTACATACCTAGATTTAAAAACATTTAAACAGCTTTACTGCTCATTCGTGAGACCTCAAATTGAATTTACGATGTCAGCTTGGAATCCGTATTTGAAAAAAGAGATAGAAAACCTTAAGAATGTACAAAGAAGAGCAACCAAAAAAGCGCCTGGTCTTAGAAATTATAGAAGAAAGACTGAAAAAACTTCAACTAACATCACTGGAATGAAAAAGAGTAAGAGGTGATCTAATTCAGCAATTCAAGATAATAAATGGATTCGATAAGATAAACTGGTAAAAGAAACCTTAGAGTAGAGTAGAATCAGAGCACAGAGAGAGGCCAGTTACCAGAGGACATAGATTCAGAATAATCAATGAGAACACTAAAGATACCACAAGGCTAAATTTCTTCACAAATAGAATTGCAACTGACTGGAATGTATTGCCTGTTGAAGTCGTTGAAGCGAATGCAGTCAACTCATTTAAAGCCAAGATTGACAAATTGTATGAAAAAAATGGTACATTCCAAACAATAAAAATAACAAGATAGATTGTGAAAGAAAATATATTATTATATTTTCTTCCCCCTTGTTGGCTAATCAATTTTATTACTATTACTATTACTATTATAATTTCATTTAATAATTCATTTTCATTACACACATTTAAATAATTGATCATAAATAAATTTTCTTTTATTGATATTCTTTCATAGCTAATATCAAGATGAGTGAAAAAAATTATATTTAAATTATGTTTTGGATAATAATTTTTAGATCAAAAACCTATTAAAATTCCAATTTATTTTGATAGCGCTTAAAATGTATAGGAATGTCATATTATTAAAGTTTGATTGAAATTTAATTTATATTTTAGATCTGATCTTTTGATATTTTAGTTATTTTAGTAAAACAAAATCTTCAAGTAAAAAATAACAAACACTTGAGCTAAAAATATCTAACGAATAATGTTAATCTCAAAATGAAAAATTGATTTATAACAATAAAAACAAAATAACAAAATCACGTTGTTATGTAGAACGTTAAACAACATAAACAATCACTAATCTGAAGACACAAACTCAATTAATATTTGAAATATAAAAGATTTAAATATTATGATGTAATTCCAAAGTTATTCTAAGTTTTGTTTTAATTATCATTTATCGGCTATATCCTTAGCTTAATCTTTGGTATCTTTATTTCCTTTTGTCATTACTCATTAGCAATATTTTTCTTAATTTTGAGGCTAAACAAAGACATAATATGAAATAGACTTGAATGTAAATATTATTTCTTTCTACTTCTTAATTATCTTTACCAACATCTTTTTTTTTTCTTGATGAGACTCACATTTTATTTAATACATATCAAAATATAAAAAAAATTAATTAGTTTTTTGCACTAGTAAAAGTTGAATTGATTAAGCTAAGCTTTTCAACAAAACACTAGCTTTTTACATCTTTTTGTTTAATAGGCTTGGGAAATTATTAACACTATTTGCACATTTGGTAAAACCCCGAAACCATTTATTATTACTATGCAAAACTTTTTTACTACTAGTTAGAAAAAATTAATTAAGGATAAATGTAAATTTTTTAATTTTTTTTAAAAAAGTGAAAAAGCAGTATTTATTGTTTGCTTTAATGTTTGCTGTTTTTTTAGAGAAGTAAAAATACACTTATTTAAATTTAAATAATTTGAAAATTTTTTTAAAAGTTTTTCTAATAATTTAATGTATTTTTGTCAAGGAAAATAATTTTTTTATATTTATTACTTATTTATGCATTATACAGTATTTTACGTTTATTTTTCCATAGACATTTTAACTGTTTTAAGAGAATAAAATTTGCTAAGAAAGTTTAAATTTGGTGGCTAAATAAATTCGAGAAATATGAAAAATATTAATTAGAATATATTTATTTATTTATTTTTTTTTATTATCTATTTTTTAACCATTATTAGAATTAATTAACTTTTAAACTCAAAATAGTAAAACATTTTAAAATATTTTCTTAAAATTTTTAAATTTTTAATCAAACTAGTTCAAATAAATTATAAACCTTGATTAGATTTTAATTTTTTTTTATTATTCTTTTTAATCTCAATATTTATTAATTCTTAAAGCCTAATTTAATAGTTTAAATTTTTTTTTTATATGTCAAAAATCATCTTTATTTTTGAATAAAAAAAAATACTAACTAAATTAGTATTTAAAAAAAAATAATATTATTTTTTGATATTTCAAATAATTGTTCATAAATTATGAATATATACACAAAAACAGCCCATAAATTTATTATTTTTATTTTTTTTTCATTAGACTTAAAAAGAAATATCATTTTTTTTTTTTCAAAATAAAATAAATGGAAAACCAAGATTTAGTATCTCGTAAAGTAATCAAAAAATCAACAACTTTACAATATGAAGTTGATGAAGATGTCATTAGATTGATTTCAAGAGTTGATTTATCAAAGTATTCTTTCCCAAATGAGTAATCCAAAATATAACTAGCTTTTCTTTATGATATTTTTATTTATAAATTTTAAAATTTTAAGATTTAAACCTAAAACTGATTACACTTATGCAAGAACGTAATAATTAAATAAATATTATTAATATAATTTTAAAATAAATCAGTTTAATTTTGTTTTAACTTAAAAGGAGTAGTTATTTAAAAGAATGTAAACATAAAGCAAATGATAATCTTGAAATGCCAAACTTATGCAGGCGTCCACTTCATTCTTTAATAAAACCAATATATAAAATAAAAACTATAGCAAAGAACTATAAGCCAGTTTACAATAAATTCAAAAGCATAATACACAAATTTTTTATTACTTTATTAATAATCATCACATTTTTATCTCTACTTTACTTTTTAAATTATTTTTATCAAACAAGTTTTAAAAGTATAAATAATTGTGAAAATGAACTAAATAATATGAAAAACGCCTATATAGAATTAGCAATAAAACATAAGAATTTATTAAAAAAGCTAAATAAAGATAATCTTTAAAGCATGTTAAAGTTTTTTAAAATTATTTTTTTTTTAATTAATTTTTAAGCAAATTTTTCAAACAAATCGAGTCGAAATATTCGATTATTATTTTCTCTAAATAGCATTAAATTTCAAATGGATTTTTATCAAAATATTTTGAGTAAAAATTTTTTTTGAGTTTTTTTTTTTAATTTGTAAATTTCAATTTTAAATGAATTAATTTTTTTTTTAATAAAAATTTTTATTTGAAAATTTTTTTTTCAAGTTTTGGGTTAAATTAAAATTTAGAAATTTAATATTCTCATTATAGAAATAAATATGCAATAAAATATTTGATTAATCCTATGTTATGTAATAATAATTGAATTATATTACTATTTTGATATTATATTGTGTTAAATCGACTTTATTTAATGTTAAAAGCATTGAACTTTACTAATTTTTCTGGTACCAATATTTTATAAGATAGAAGTAATTCTTTAAACAAGAAATTCTTTTTAAGTATAAACTATTTCAAAAATAGCCAATTTTATTATTTTAAGATGAATTTATCATTAAAAATAAAATGTTAATTATTTTTAAAAAAAAATCTTTAAAGTCTTTTGGATATTTGCGATCAAATTTTAAAATAAATATAAAAGTTTTTTTGACATTTTACATAAAAACAAACAAGTTGATCTTTCTCAAATATATCATGTTATTTTTTGTTTTAAAGTTTACAGTGGATGTTTATGTTTTATCATTTAATTTGTTTATTTTGAATTCTAAAATAAGCTGAAAATCGATACCATCTGCTTTTTTAAAAAATATTTGCATCAGAAGATTTCATAGGAGATTATCATATTATCATTTTGTGATTATAACATTTCCATTAACTAAAAATATTCAAAAACAAAATTTTAAGCTTGATATTTTGTATAGAGATTTTCTGGATAGCCGACAAAATAGCGGAGGTAAAAATAGCGGCGACAAAACAGCGGTAACCAAAATGGCGGAATATTTCTTAATTTTTTGCTAATATTGAAATATTTTCGATTATCACTTAATAGATAAAAACTTATTTTTAATTAATTTAAAAACTTTTTTACTTTATTTGTTGAATGTCGAATTCTGGAGTCTTTATAAATATTGTAAATTGATAAGTTCGATTTATTCATTATTTTTATTAATTTTTAATTTATTTATAAGATTTTCTATATCTAATATATTTGAGTAATATAAAATAACAAATAAAGTAAAAAAGTTTTTATATGTAAATTAATTAAAAATAAGTTTTTATCTATTAAGAGATAATCGAAAATATTTCAATATTAGCAAAAAATTAAGAAATATTCCGCCATTTTGGTTACCGCTATTTTGTCTGCTCGCTATTTTGGGAACCGCTATTTTGGTATCCGCTATTCTGTCGCCCGCTATTTTGTCGGTTCACCAGATTTTCTAGACTGTGAAATGATTTTTTTAAATAGTTATTTAATAGATGGAAATGTTACAATGATTTATCCTAATAAAAAAGATCAATTATTTAAACTATTTACTTTGGATCCTTTAATAAAATTTCAATCAATAAAAGCAAACCAACCATTAAATACGCCATGTTTTGATAAACATGATTAAAAAAACTTGCATCAGAAGATTTCGAAAGAAATTATATTTATTATTCTATTACTTTTATTTACTGATTCCATTCAAACAAAATTCTTCCAGGTTCCTAAAAAAGTTGGCAGCTCAAATTTTTTACATTTTAACTTTTCTAATGAGAACTTTTTCGCAAAATTTCAATATAGATAGATTTTTTATTTTCACTAACTTTAGAATATATAACTAATAGTGATAATATAATAAATGAAAATTAAAACAAAACGTATGTAAAAAAAGACCCAATTTTTAAAACTTCTGAGAATCATTATCATTAAAAAACAAATGATTGCTTAATAAGCAAAAATAAAAAAAGAATATCTCTAACAAGTCTTTCAAATCAATATCTACTAACACAACTTTAATTTAATTATGGATGTATGGAATCATCACGTAAAAAAATTCTTCATCAATTGAAAAAAAATCACATTTTTGCCTTTTTTTAAACCATATATGGATTCATCACATAAAAAAACTCTTTATCAAATAAAAAATTTGAATAGTAAATATTTTATTATAAAAGAAATATTGATTAATTTTTAAGTTAAGATTTAATTAAAGTATATGATTAAAGTATAAATCATTCCAAATTAATGCTTTTCCAATATTTTTATTAGTAAATTTAATTGTAACACTAATTTAGCTAAACATGCATCTTACATCAAAAAATCAACATCTAAATCGAGATTTAGTTTTTCATATACTGTATATTTATTATGCCTTTAAATATTTGGACAAAATTAGATTCTTGTTCATGGCTAGTAATGGCAATTGAAATCAAATGAAAACGATGAAAAGCATCAGTTTTACCTAGAACAAACACTGGAAAGCTGTTTTTAATCAATTTAAAAGTATTATCTATATGAAAACAATCATTGAACTTAGATTAAATATTTTGGCAATTAAATTTTATTTCTATGATTTAATTATTTATTATTTATGGAAATTGATTTCAATTAAAACAGTGACATAAACCAATTAATAAATCAGATATAACAGTTTATACCAATTTTCCAACATTTTTTATTTGATTATGACCATCTTTTTAAATTTAGATTTTAAAAAAATACTTTTTAAAATAAATTCTTATCAAGATCAAACATAAAGTAGTAATAGTAGTAGTGGTTAACTGCAGTATAGAAAATATAAAGTAGTATAAAAAGTAATTTTTCATACATTTGATAAAGATATTCATCAAGCATAACACAGGTTTAATTATTTTAAACATTAAAAAAATTTACCTGTAAATTTTATTCAGGTTTTTAAATTTTAAACTTGAATCATTAATTCAAAAAATTGATTTACCATTTTGTATAAATACATGCTCATTAAAAAATAATTTTATTAATTTTTAAAATTTTGGTTTTTTGATTTTTTTTAGACAGAATTTATTATATCAAAATAATGATTCTATTAAAATAAGTTTTTAAAGACTATAAATGTAATTTTATTCAAAAATTTGATTTTATCAACAATTTTAATTGATCTATTTTTTATGATTTTGATTATACTTTTATTGAACAAAGTTGCGCATATAATTTAATAATCTATTTCTAAACATTTTTAATTAAATAAGTTTCAATAAAATATAAAATCAAGATAAAACATTTTAATGTTGAAAAGCTAAATTTTTTGGATGAATATTTGAATATATAATAACATAAATTTTAAAAAGTATATTTATTAAATCAGAGCTGATTTTTTATCAAAAATAATTTATAAACTCCAAATAAAGATACTAAAATTAAATTAATTGACTAACAAGTTAAAATATGCTTTAAAGTCCAAAGTTATTTTTAATGAATATTACATAATTGATGAATAAAAATGAATAAATAAAAAAAACACATTTTTAAACTTATCTTTCAATATTTAATTCAAAATTTATTTCAAGTTTTGCCATCAAATATGTCTTTTTTTTTACAAAGCGTGCAGCATTTTTTTATGTAATAAAAATCAGTAAAAATTCCTAAATTATCATTAAATAATTTTTTTAAAAAAAAAAAAAGAAATATTGCGCTTTAAATTAAATTAAATTTTTTATTTTATTTTTTTGTAAAACTTGAATGAAAAAATATTAAATTTCATAATTTGCATTTTTTTTTAAAACTCAATTTAAAAAAAATAAAGAAGACATTCTAATATATGTTTTAACTTTTTTTTTTTTAAATTTTTATTTCAAGAAAAAAAAAATTTTTTTTTATTTAATTTATAACATTAATTAATTTTTGCATAAATTTTTAATTTTTTTTTAATATTTTTTATTTTCTTTAAGCTTAAATTTTTTTTTTGCTAATAATTTAATGATTAATATTTTAAATAGGTAGTTTTGTTTTATGTTTTTTTAAGCTTAAAACAAAAAATGACTGAAAATTTATATAAGAATAAGTTAGATATAAAAGAAAATTATGATGATGAAATATTTAAGCCTATAATTCGAGATTATTTTGATTGGAATACGTATTTAAAAGAGAAAAACTCTTTGCCAGTTCCAAATAGTTTTTTTATAAATGTAAATTATTTTTTAATAAAAAAAATTTAAACTATTGTTTTTTGATTTATTTTTAATATAAGCCATTTCCAAAGAAAAAAAACGAATTCAAAGTTGGCATGAGAATGGAAGGTAGAGATCCTCAAAATGAATCATTAATTTGTGTTTTAAATGTGGTTGAGGTCCAGGGATACAGATTAAGATTAAATTTCGATTCATACGATAGTTGTTACGATTTTTGGAGAACAGCTGATTCGAAGTATATATATCCTATGGGTTATTGCAAATTAAATAATCTAGTCCTAAATCCTCCTAGAGGTTATCATAAAAATGATTTTGATTGGTGTGATTATTTAAAAAAACAAAATTTATTGCCAGCTCCTAAAGAATTGTTTAATAAAGATTTAAATTCAACTAAGCGGAATATTAAACTGTTAAAAATAGGCATGAAATTAGAAGCAGTTGATAAGCATAATCCAATATTTATTAGAGTAGCAACCATAATCGATATAAAAAATGATAAACTAAAAATTCGGTACGACGGATGGCCAAGTAATTATGATGCATGGTTTAACAAAGATTCTGAAGATTTGTATCCGTGTAATTGGTGTCAACATACAGGATATGTCTTGTCAAAACCATTAAGTTTAAAGTATTACACAGACAGTTCCAATTCGTGTCCAGTATTAGGTTGTAACGGAGTTGGCCATGTTAAAGGCTTAAAATATAAAGCACATTATGAAGAATCAGATTGTCCATATTTTATTGAAAATTTAAATAAAAAATTTATTCCAGAACGACTAGAAATGGTCTCTTTAAAAAGAAGAATCGAAAATTTTGATAAAATGAATAAAAAAAGAGGTAGACCAAGTAAGAAATCAAAAGACGATAAACTAAAATATGAAATAAGAGAAAGTGTGTATTTGTTGGAAAATTATAACGATGATGTAAATATAAAAGATACAATTCACTTTAAAATAGATAGTCAATTAGTTAATGGATTAGATTTAATTGAGGATGATATTAATAATATTCAAAAATGGAGCATAAACAAAGTTTGTGCATTTATAAATAAAATACCCGGTTGTGAAAATTTATCCTCAAAATTTGAAAATGAAGTTAGATTTTTAATTATTGAACCAATTTTTTTTTAGAGTTAGATTAATTTTTATTATTTTTTTAAGTTAATTGATGGCGAAGCTCTTGTTTTGATGGAATTATCAGATCTTGTTAAATTAATGAATCTTAAATTTGGACCCGCTTTAAAAATATTTAATTATATAAATAAAATAAAGGTTTTAAAATAAAATTGTTCTACACTTTTCCATTGATATTATTTGTGAGAGTTGTAAATGTTCTCTTTGGTTAAAAAAAAAAACACTATAGTAAATTTTTGATAAATTAGTATTATTAGAATTAGTTGGTTCGGTTCGTGGTCACAAATATAGAAATAGACCTTAAAAACAGCTCAACAGCATCATAATCTCTTGGACTCTTGGAATAAACTATCGAATGAAGATATAGAGGTGAAGACAGTGAATATCCTTAAAAACAAAATGAGAAAATATTACCTGTATTGCGTAAATAATTATTTTTTGTCTAAAATATTGATAAAATTAATTAGTTCTTGAATAAATTAATTTTTTAATTTATTATTAAAAAAATAGTCTAAATTATTTATTTTTGTTCAAAATTATTTAATAATGTCTATTTTATAATTATAAGTTGAAGCCTGCTATGACCAAAAATGGTCTATTTGGCTTTGCCATGCAGATATCTTACTACTTCTACTACTACTCCTTCTACTACTACTTCTTCTACTACTACTTCTTCTACTACTACTTCTTCTACTACTACTACTTCTACTCTCTATTATGTACTTTTGAATAAAGAAGTAATTAATTCGTGTAGAGTATTGAAGGATCGCTATTAAGTATTTATAAAATAATTCAAGTTTATATATTAAATTAATTTTCATCTTAAAAATATATATATTAAATTATTTTTGAATAATAATTTTAAAATAATTTTATTAAAAAATTTTTATTAAAACATTTTTTTTTCAAACGAAAAATTAATAAAAAACAAAAACATTGGTAAATTTACAAAATTCAAAAATTTAAAGAGCAACAGTTTTTTCTTCAATTTCTAATTGTTCTGTTTTTTTATTTAAATTTTCTATATTTTCGGCTATTGAACATGATGATTTATAAACAAGTTCATAATCTTCCTATAACATTTTTAAAATTAAAAAAATTATATAATTTAATATTGCAAATAAATTTAAAAACAATTTATTACCAAGTCAAATGTATTTTTAAAATAGTTTAAATCATTATTGGTCATATTTAAACTTTTAGGAAATTTAGCCAAAATCGTTTGAGCTGACATGTTTATATTCATTGTTTTTTCGATTTGTCCTTGTCGTGTGTTAATAATATTGATTGCCAAAATGCAACAAAGTTTTATATCACTTATTAAGCAAAAAATTCAATTTTTCAATTTTTCTTTAAATTATTGCTTTTTTTAAATATTACTTGCATATTAGTAAAATTCTATCATAAAAATATTTTTTATCGTTTAATATTTCTATTAAACTAGTACTTAATAAGTTGATTGTATCTTTAGCATATTCAAATTTTCCATTTTGTTTCACAGGCTTTAATTCAAAATTGTTCAATATTGCATGTGTGAATGAATAACTAAATTCTTTGTTTTTGTCCAGTTCTTCTAACTAAATTTATTTATTTATTAATTTTATTTATTTATTAAATATTGTGAAGTCTCATAGGCAACTACAAACAAAGGATAATTAAATTAGATATAAAAAAGGGTAAAAAAACATATTGATACAACTTGAATTTCGTATATAATTTAAAATTTAAGAGTATAAAAGTTTGGAAAGCTTAATTAATTTTTATACACTAGGTAAAAGTCTTGAGTAGATTGTTCAATTGATTATAAATGTACAAATAATCTAATTTTTGCTCCATAAAGTAAGTAATATTACTTAACAGGAATTTAATTGAGTCTATCAACCCATGGTTAGAGTATTTAAACTTAAAATCAATTACACCTAGACAAGTTTTGTAACTGAAGCTAGAACATTCAATAAAAAGAAAATTGCTTATACTAACTAAATAATTAATTTAAATGTTTCAAAGTAAACTAAGAAAAAAATTTCATTTCAATTGTCTCATAACTCAAACTAATAATTGTTTTGTTATGAATACATTTAAAAATATTGATAATAAAAGAGGCTTAAAGAAAATTATAAAAAATTACGCTAAATGAAAAGTCGACCAATTTTTTTTTATTTGAACCAGTTTTTTGATGATCAACTAAATTTGAAATTATTTTTTCATTATATATATTTAATTTGACTCTTTTAAGATTATGTTGCAAATCAGTTTGTTTTTGGTTAACTGATATTAACAAATCAATATTATTCGATATTAAATATTCAATCAAATCATCATTAAGACCATTATCACTTAAAACTATACTCAAATCATTCATATCAAATATGTTCTATTAAATAATACATAATCAATATAAATTCTTTTTAAAAATTATTTTAAAAAAAAAAATTTATATACAAATTTATAAATATTGTTTTGTTCTTTTGCAAAACTTGATCTTAATAATTTGTCAGCAAAACAACTTTTTAACAAAGTCTTTCAAAATTTAAAAAAAAAACAATTAATTTTTGTTTGAATTTTGAAAAAATTATTTTTAATTTTACATCATAATGATCATGCATTATTGGACGTCTAGTGGTAAGACCGATTTTTAAAATATTTTCCAAGTTTTGTTTAGATCTTTTTAATTCAACATCACTAATTGTTTGAATTGTACATAAAGAATTTATGTAACAGAATAAATATTGTTCCTTTATATTTTAAATTTTAAATTTAATATTTAATAAAAGAAATAAAAAATCCATTGGTAAATTATTATTATTACTATTGATAATTTTAATGGATTTTCCAACTTGTTTTCAAATAATTTATTCGATTTATATGGCAAATTAATCATTTTAAAAGCATTTTCAGTTGAACATCGATTTGTAAGCCTCAATTCGTCACATATATGATCATAGACCAGAAATGAGTAAATTCTAGTCAATTTTCTGTTTAATTATATTAATAATTTAAAAAATATTAAAATTAAATTTCAATTAAATTTAAAAATTAATTTACTCGGAATGTAAAGCATAGCTAGAAATATCATGAAATTTATCAACAGGATATTTAGAATCTAATTTATTTATTTTAGAAGATTTATTCAATACTGGATTATTATAATTAATTATTTGAATCATTTTTAAAAAATATGAAGTCTCATTTGGTATATTTGTTTGTTCATCATAAGACCAAAATCTATATATTCGAACTTCATGTTCTTTTTGATTGCTTTCTTCTTCTTCTGCTTTTTGATTTAACAAGCTTATATAGAATATATTTATACTAAAATTAGTATAACGATAAGCATAACCAAATTCAATATTTAATTTTTCTGATTGTCCAAATTTACTCGATTGTTCACGATCAAATAAAAATTGGTATTTTTTGTTAAACTTTTTTTTTTTTGTTTTAATTAGAAAATTGTGGTTTTAAATTTGTCAAAATTTTGAAATAAAATTAATTACCAAATCCTCATTTAAACGGTCTTCTAACAAAACTATATTGTTTATTTTAAAATCGTATATTAATCTCCAATATTTGGCTTTGTTTTCGATCAATTTTAAATTTAAATAAATTTTCGACTTTTCGTAACCCTCATAACAAAAATTTACATTTTGGTCATCACATAACCGGGAAATGTAAGTATCGAATTGGTTTTTGCTATCAGTTTCGTTTTTTATTTTAACTGCTTGATTACTTTCGCAATATTTTTTGTTTAAAGTCTTTATATATTAAATTTTTAAAAAACTTAAAAACATGTGTTTAAATTTTAATTTATTCAATTTACATTAAGCTCATGTTTAAAAGTTTCATTATTGTTCTCGTTTCTAATCAATATTTGGGTATATAATTGATTACCCGGTATTGGAATTAATGATTCGGATGAATAGTTGGCATTTTGAATATTGCGGCGAAGATTTTTTAGCACATTTTCGGAATTTTCGTAGAAATTTTCAGGTAATTTAGAACGAAAATTGATAAAACTTTAAATATATTGATATTTAATGATAATAAATATTTTTGATAAATATTCTCAAGTGTTAAAATTGTTACCCTGGCGGAATTGAATTACATAAAACATATAAACAATTTAGAAAAATATTTTTTTGTCCAAAAGGATTTATCATTCTGTTATCTTTTGTTTTGTATCGTTTTTTTATCTTATGTTGATGAATGAATTTTTTTTTCTAAAATTAATATTTTTATAATAAAATTTTTTTTAATAGTAGTATTTACTCTTTCATTAGTTGTTTTTTCATTAATTAAATAAAATGTATGTGCTCCAGCCATTCCAAGTAAATTCAAACCTATTAGTATAGAAAAAAAGCCCACCAAAATGGTATATTTTTTAAGTTAAGAATTTTTTTTTTTTAAAGACAAAAAAAACTAATAAAATTTATTAATAATTTTAATAAAAGGATATCTAACAACACTTTTTTCAAACGCTTTATTAACAGGCTGTATTTGCTTTATTCCTAGTATTTAAAATGTATAAAATTTATAACATTTTAAAAATAAGATTTTTTCATTTTTTTACTTAATCCGAGACAAGTTGCTGAAGCTCCAAGACCATAAATACCCAACAAAGCAGAAAAAACTAAAAACAAATAAAATGTTTTATAATTGCGTTTGCCAACACAATTGCTGACCCAAGGACAGTGATGATCAAAACGCTCTTTTAATTAGAAAGTTGAATTTTTTAAAAATAAAAAAATGTATTTTTATTTAAATTACCAACACACATGTTACAAGTACCACAATGGACTACTCTTGGTGGTCTATAGAACTTACATGTGGTCTTAATTATATAATTAATAATATAATATTTAAATTTTTTTCTAAAACTAAATTTTTGGAATAAAAAAATAAAATACACAAAATCTCATCTCATAATCACATCCTTTTATTTCTACTATTTTACTTTTTGGAGTTGGATAATAAGCACCTGATAAATCAACAGATATATCTATATATATAAGTATTTTATTTAAAATTTTTATATTTTCTTTTTATATTATATTAAGCAATATTTTACTGTTTTTTCTCTCTGTATAAAAGGCTTCGTATGGACTTGCTCTTGGTAAAAAACCAGGGTCCATGAAAGCACATAAAACATAATTACAAACTGATAGTATAAGTAAGACTATTCCAATTATTGGAATCGCAACTGAAACATTTTCAATCAAAAATGGAGCACTTAAATATCAATTAAAATAAATTATTTTTTATATATTTTCAGATTATAATTTATTTGAAGAATACTCAAAACCGAGATGAAAACCAGCTGGGACTATGATTAGAGCTAAAACGCATGGAATTGCGTACCAATTTTTACTTGTATGAAAACGTCCATCAAAACAAAATTTTAATCTACCTGGAAAAATCTTGAATAAAAGAAATGAAAAAAAAAAGTAATTTATATAATTCTAATAATTTGTAATTATTTGTATACTTCCCAATGTGGTACCAGTTTTACTTCTGGGTTTTGATTGCTCATTAATAATTTTTTTTCTATCTAAATTATGTAAATTTTGAATTTTATAAAAAAAGTTTTCAATTTAAAATTTAATTTATAGTTTTTTTTTTCTTTTTTTTAATTAAATTTAAAAAAAAATGATAAATTTATTAGTTTATTTAAATAAATTAAAAATATATTTTAAATTTTTACCAGTTTAATTCCAATTTTATTTTATTTAACTCTATGATAATAAAAATTTCAAAATTTTCGCTTTCTTTTTTCAAAAATATAACCTGTTAAATAAGCGAAATTGTTTTATATTAATAATAATATTTTTTAATTAAAAAAAATAAAAGATTCTTTTAATTTTTAAATTAAGAATTTTTGAAGCAAACGAAAAATTATGCATAATATGAAAAATTTTCTAAAAAAAAATGAAAGGATTGAAATATTTGCAAAAAAATTGGAAACGAGGCAAACAATTATTAACTTTAAGATTAAAATTTTTATATAATTTTTAAAATTATTAAAATTATTTTGTTTCTATTAGATACTTACTTAATCAGAAAATTTTTTCAGTTGTGTTTCAAAAAAAAAAAAATTTTTTAAATTAAAATTAACTGATTGATTATGATAAATCAGTTGTTTTCAAGGTGAAAATTAGAAAACTATATACAGGATAGACTTTGAAATAATAGTTATAGATTTTATTAATTAATTAATTCTTTCTTGTTCAGAAATAGTTGCAAGTCTTTCTTGCATACATGTTCAACATGCTCTTTTTCGTCTTTTTTACTATTATTTTTTTAAATAAAATCTTTTTTGAAATAAATATATAAATTTTGGGATAATTTTACTATCAATCAATAAGCTTAACTAAAAGTTATTACCTTAACCAATAAACTGACAAAGAGTCAAGTTAAAATGAACGATTTACTACTATCTTCTGCTTAAATAAATTTATTAGTTTTAAAAAAAAAACTATATACTTAAAAAACTTAAGAATTTATAAATTTAACTTATGGTTATATTCTCAATATTAATAATAAAAAAAATTTGGTTTTACCTGAATTTTTTTTTTTGTAGATTTTTTACCTGTTTTTAATTTATTCTCTTTTTTTTAAATAAAAATTTTAAAAAATCTCAAATAGAAATAAATCTTGAATATCAAATACAATATAATCTAATTACAATCATATGTTTTTTTTCATATGAATCTTATTTCATTTCACTTTAAAATGATTTATAAACTAAAGCTTAGAAAATAGCTTAAACTTTTTTATTATTATTTCTAATTCAAAACTAAATTTAGTTTTTTAAAAATTATTTTAAATACTGTTATTCATTCAAAGGCAAAAGTTAAAAGCATTGATTAAGCTCCAGGCTTTTAATTATTATTATAATTATTCTTTATAATTCTAACTTGAGTGAAATTATTATAGATAATTGAAACAATTATTAATAATAATATTTAAAGTTAATAATTTCATTTTATGAATGAGAAATTAACTTTCATTATACTTTTAATTAAAACTCTAGGTTTTTATTATTTAAATGAAAATGTAAATATGTTTTTTTGTTTTATTAGAAAGAGAGAGAGAATTTCAAATTACTTGCTTAAAGGGTTTCTTTATCACCAACAAAATAAAATTTTGTCTAGCGATAATCGTCATTTAATTAAGTTCTAATTTATTATTAAAAATAACTATTAAAATAAAATTTTAATAAAATTTATTATTTCTCTAAAATTCTAATAAATTGAAAAATTTTCATAATTTTTAATCAAAATCAATTATTTTAATTATGCAAGATTCTTGCTTTACTGGATGATCAACTATTTCTATTGAGTTGATAATATTTTCTGCATAGAAATCTTGGAAATTCGGGCTATTGTGATATATTTGTATCCATGCATCTCCTTGGTTTATTCTATCTCCAACCTGCTTTAATATTCTAAAGCCAACTTCATAAAAAATTTTGTCACCAGCTTTAGCTCTACCTGCTCCTAATTTTGAGCCAACTAAGCCTAATTCCAAAGCGTTTATCGATTTTATATAACCAGTCTTGTTTGCTTTTATGCTAGTCAAATATTCTGCTTTATTTTTAAAAACCAAATCATAATTCTTATTAAAGCATAATTCATTTGCTATTTTCAGATCGACACCTTGTCCTACTAACATGTCCCTAAACTTTTTCAATGCTTCGCCATTTTTAAGCTTTTCCTTTATTATTTTGACGCCTTCTGACATAGTTTCTACTTTATTAATTCGCTGTAATAAATAACCACCATATTTTGTTATCAACTCTTCCAAATCGTGATTTAAATTTCCATGTAAACATTCTATTGTTTCTTCTATTTCAATTTGATTGCCAACAGCAAATCCCAAAGGGTTATCATGTCGGGTCAAGAATACTCCAGCTTTTAAACCCAATTTTCTTGATATGTTTATCTTTTTTAATAAAATAAATTAATTAATATAAAATTATATTAAATTTTAATGAATCTATTAAATAAATTGTATTTTTTCAATTATTTACAGATATATGATTTATGCATTAGAAGAATCTTATATATACATGTTTGTTATAAAAACGAATAAACATGTCCTTAAAATATATGTAAAAAATTTCAATTTAATTTACCATATATTCAGCTAAAAGTTCGGCTTCTGGTTGATTTTTTATAAAAGCAGCATTTCCTACTTTAACATCCTTTTATTAATTAGATCTATAAAATTTTTCTGAGTCTGAAATTAAATAAAACTGAGATAATATACTAAAATCAAAGCATCTAAATCTTCAATAGCTTTTTTAGATACAATCGAACCAGCTATTAAAGGCAAACAATCCACAGTGCATGTTATATCACGAGTAGCGTACAATATACGATCAGCAGGATTTAATTCTGATGTTTGGCCGACTATACAACATCCAATATTATCTATTAAAGATTCGATTTCAGTTTTTGTACAACTCACTTTAAAACCTGGTATGGATTCTAATTTGTCCAATGTACCACCAGTAAAGCCTAGTCCACGTCCACTAATCATTGGAACTTTTAGACCACACGCTGCTAAAGCGGGTGCTAATGGCAAAGATATCTTATCACCAACACCACCAGTACTATGTTTATCAACAACACAATTTTTATACTTATGTCTAAAATTAAATTTAGCTCCTGAATTCATCATTGATTGAGTTATATGAAACGATTCATTATACGTCATTCCTTTGAAATAAATAGCCATTAACATAGCACCGATTTGGGATTCTTGGATCATGTTATTATTATCTTGGTTCATATTACATACTGATTGAATAAAATATTCAATTTCTTCCTTGGCAAGCTCTAAACCATTTCTCTTTTTTAATATCAAATCTGGTATGCGATAATTATTATTATTATTATTCAATTTTATTTTTAAGTCTTCCATTTTTTTTTTTATTTAATAAAAAATATAAAATTTTTTATTTTATTTTCTAAGATTAAATTTATACTTGAATTCAATATTAAATTAAAAAAATATGTCTTTATATTAGTATTGAGTTTTTCAATATGAATTTGACTTTTAAATTAGATTTTTCAAAGATAAAAATTGGAACTTAAACTTTTTTTGCATATTTAGTAAAATTTAATTTAAAACCGATTCAACCCTTTTTCTGTCATTTTTGAAATTGATTTATCAAATTAAAAAAAAAACTAGAAGATTAAAAATTTATATTTAATTTAAGATTAAAATGTTCTCTAATTAATTAAAAATTTGATAAAAAAAAATTAAATTTAGAATATGTTTTTAATTAATAATCATATTACTAACAATATAAATAGGCTTAAATATTTTGAAGTGATTAAATATTAAGTTAAAAATGTTTAAATTTGACAAGAATTTAATTTTAATCTTATTTTTAAGTAAGATTAAGCTGATTTTTGATTTAGATTTTTTTGATTTAATTTTTTAAAATTTAATAGGTATTTTATTTAATAAAATACAGTCAATGTCAATTGAAGGTATAAAAGATAAAGTACTTCAAAGCTCAGAAGAAGAAGATTCCGATGAAAGTAATGAAAGTATAGAAATCTTTCAAAAAAATGATCAAAATTTAGAACAAAAAGAAATTAATGAAGAGAGACTAACGCCTAAGGATTCGATACCAGTTCCTATCATTGAAACTATTTCTAAAACAGCAACAACAGCTTCAATTCTTTATTACTAATAATATATTTTATTTTTAAAAATTACGGGTCTTGTAAAATTTTAAATTAATTAATTTATTTTATTAATAAAGCAAAATTAAAATATTTAAAAAAAATACTTATTAATTTTTTAATAGCTGTTGATACTAAATAGACATGCAAATAAAGTAAATCTATAATATACTATATTATTTTTTGAGTTTTTAAAAGAATAGTAAAATGAAACTATTAAATAGATAAATTTGTTTTTTGATTTGAATAAAAATTAGTTTTGAGAGAGAGTTAATTAGAATTATAAATGTTTTTAATAAACTTTTTAAATATTCATATTAGATTTGTATTTTAACATTATAGGTTTCAAAATTAGCAAAAGAAAATTTTTTTTCCTTTATCAATTAGCTCTTTTTTTTGCTTAAAATGGTCATGCTATGCAAGAAACCAGTATGCATAATGGAACAAGGCTCTGTGATCTTAAGACCTAAAACAAGGTGACATAGATACCGTTTGGTAAGAGAAAATACCAAAAATTCAATAAGATCTAATTTTTTCAGTAATAGAATTGATAATGTTGTAGAAGAGAACGCACTTCACTCATTTAAAGCCAGAATAGATAAAATATTTGAAGCAAATAGAACTTATAGAACAACCAAAAAGACTAAAGGTTGAGATTGCAAAAAATAACGTAAACGTTTCTTCCCAACATTTTGGCTAATTCAATCTTATTTTTATTGCTATTACTATTACTATTACTAAAATATAATTATATTTTAATTTTATTAGCATATTTTAAAAATATATTTATTTAATAGATAAAAAATACAATAATATAATATAATATAATATAATTTAAATTATTCAATAAAAAAATATCTTATATACAGTATATTTTTTTTATAATAATAAAATTTAAATCTTTTAAAATTAAAACAATTCAAATTTACATAAATTTGAAACTAAGATGTTTTATTCAAATATAATTCTAATAAACTCTCATCTAAATTTAAAGTACTTTAAATATCCCAAATGTTTTACTTACAAAATATTTAGAACAAAAAAGCAAAATTTAATTTATTAATAAAAAAATAATAATATAAATTTTTTCAAAGTTTTTTAAAGATGTTTTTAGTTTAATAAAGACTCTAATGGTGTAATGCTCTAATGGGTAATATAAGAAATATTATTGATAACATGGGGTTCGGAGAACTTGTGTTAAATCAAGAAAGTTTTATTAATAAATAATTTATTAGAAAATATATTTAAAATGAGTTTTATATAGTTCTTAATAGAAATCAAATTAATTTTTATATTTTTTTTCATTTATAAACCTAGATATAATTTATGTCTAGTCGTCAAATTTCTTAAAGAATTTTTTTTAGAATAATTGTCAATTTTAAATACTCTAAAAGAGTATGGCCAATGACTTGTCGACCAATTATTTATATAGGCATTCCTTTTTAAATTAGAATCTTTCATAGTCTGTCGTGATTGAGGTGTATAACAAACATATATTAAAAATCTCCAGTTCGGTGATGGTCTTCCTTCTCTAGGTAAAGTTCCCGTATGAACTGTTCTCGAGTCCCAAAATACCATAGAACCTTTAGGAGCTATAATTGATCTTAAATTACATCCTTTATTTTTAAACCATTCTACATGAATATCTTGTTTTAATAGGTACCAATCGATACCATTTGTTTCTATTTTAAATGTCTCAATAAATTCATTAAAGTATAAATGACTTTTTTCTAAAACAGATAAACAACCGTCACCATGTTGGGTATTTTCTAAATTTATAAAAGCTTGCACACAAGCCATATGTTTTTTATCAGATGATTGATCAAGATGAAGTTTTGTTTTTTGAAAAAAACTATTAAAATTTTTTTTGGTTAACTCAGGTGGAGGGCCTATAAAGATAGCATCAAAAGAAGTTGTTAATTTATCTTCTTGCCAAATTTCTTTGAATGGTTCTATTGTTCTTTGGTCGGTTTTTAGATCAAGTACTTGATTTAATAATGGTAAACCAAAATATCTCAATATGCCTCCATTTTTGGGATTTAATTTTTCATAATCATCTGGTTCATTTATTTTAAACTCTTGTTTTAAATATTCATACATTTTATTTCTAAATAAATCACATTCTTTTTCAGTAAAAACATCTGTTAATACTGCAACTCCATGTTCATTCAATGTTTCTCTTAAATTTTTTAAATCAGCTTTAGGAAAAAAATCTTCAAACATTTTTAAAATTAATTATTTTATTTATTTTTTATAAAAAAAATCTAATTTAAATAACATTTTAATAGTTTTTTTTTATTTCAAAAAATTGTGAAATTTTACCTATACTACTGTAGTCAATTTTTTAATTATGAAATTATAATTATTTAGTAAATGATAATTGATAAGTTTAAAGCACATTAAAAGTTTTTCAAAGAAATATGTTTAAAAAATGTGTTATCTTTTATTTTAATTGCGATGAACGAGCTAAATAACCATACATGTAATACCAAGTTAAAAAATATAAAAACAAATTTGATGACGCTTTAAGCATTTGGTAAATTAAAATTTGAGCAAAAATGCCAAAATAATGTATTTGATTTTTACTTAAAAAGTGTTATTGGCATATAAAATGTAAAAAAGAAAACTTTTTTGAGAAAAAAAATTAATTTTTTTTTTAAATAATTTTAATAATTTAAGTTTTATTTTTAAATAAATATAAAATATTCTGATAGAAAAAAATTTCTCATTTTGATGAAAATAAATAAATTTTTCTTTTATTGTTAATTAATTTTTTATTGAATATTGACGAACATAATCAATAATGAATTTTTGTGGGAAAATATTTTCATCTAAGCCTAGTGCACCACCCCAATCACCGCCAACTGCTGTATTCAATATAATATTGAATTCATTGTTGAATGGCCAATCATCATAGTTAGAACTACTAGGCCTATCATATGTATAATAATGTTGATTATCAACATATGCTTTGATGGTTTTATCATCCCAGAATAATTGATATAAATGATATTGATTACTAACATCATTTATTTTGATTGAATTGCCTATTTGTGTACCAATCAAATGATTATAAGATTTACAATGTATAGTTGCGTGTATTGTGTTCATATCAAAACCAACATGCTCCATAATATCTATTTCGCCATCGTTAGGCCAATTCAAAGGTCTGTTTGCTGCCAATAACCAAAATGCAGGCCAAGTACCTCGTCCATATGGTAATTTAGCTCTCATTTCAAATATACCATGTGTAAATTTTTTGCTACTTATTAATCTTGCTGATGTAAATCTATTACCATTCTTAAACTCTTTTCTAGTATGTATTGTCAACAAACCACCACTTATTTCTGTATTCTCATTATTATTTGTGTAATACTGTAGCTCATTGTTGCCCCACCCATGCCCTTATCAATTAGGTTTTTTATAAAAAATAATTTTTTTTATATAAAATATTTTAGCGTGTGTTTGTGACATACCTCCAGTTTCTTGAATCCAATTATTTTGAAATTCAGTCTGTGAATTAAACTCATCGGACCATATAACAGAGCCCTTTAATAAATCTAAACTTGGTTCTAAAATACCACAAACCATTGTTGGATCATTAGTAAATGTGGCATCAGATTTTTTTACAGGGCCGCTTTTCATCCAGCATGTTCCACCATTAAAAGTAGTCCAAGTGTAATGGGTACAACCAGGAGTTCTAACACATGCATTTGAGCAATCTTGACCACGGACATTAGTGTTTGCTAGATTATTTCCAACAAAATCACAAGCAAAAGCCCAGTTACCAGTCCATACTATGTTTTGGGTTGATAATTTGACAAGAACTAATAAAAAAATGTTTAATTTAAATAAAAAACTCATTTTTTGAAAGTAGTTTTTAAGCTTTAGAATTTATTTATATATTATTTATATATAATATTTTTTAACAAATGTTAGATTCACTTAAGATAAAATTTATCATAAAAATAGATTAAAAAAAAAAGAAAAAAATTCGTCCCTAGGTGGATTCGAACCACCAACCTTTCGGTTAACAGCCGAACGCGCTAGCCGGTTGCGCCATAGAGACTTGTTGTAAATCAGTTAAAAATTAAATAAATAAATATTTTTAAAAAAATAAAAATTAAATTTAAAATTTTTATTATATGTAAACGTTTTGCTCCAGATATACAGTAAAGGTTAGGATCATTTGGATCTAGTGGTTCGGTGGTGAGCGTTGTTATTAGTTCGTAGAAGGTTGTGGTTTGTTTTGGAGTGAAAGGAGTAAAACTATTAGAGCTAGTAGAATAAGATGAGAGAGTTGAAAAAGAGGTTGTTATTTGGTTAGAATTGCTAGTTGTTACTCTTGTTGTTATTCTTGTATCTGTTAAAGATCCAGTTGTTATACCAGGATTTGAGTTTTTACATAATTGAGACAAAGTATTCGGATTATAAAACTTTCGATCTTTATAAAATTAATCTTTTTTAAATTAACAAACAAAAATTGAAAAAAAAAAATTAATACCTAAGCATTGATAATTGACTCTTACACTTGTAGGCACCGGGTCAAAAATAGGTTCTAAATTATAAGATTCTGAATTGAATAAATAATTAGAATTTATCAAATCTTTAGTTATTAAACATGGGTCTCGATCAAAACAATAACTACACAAAGAATATGAAAATATGTTTGTTATATTAATTGAAAAATTGGGCCTAGAAAGACAATCTTTATTGATAACATTTTTTGAAACAAATGAAGCTCTTAGACCAACTATATAAACTATATTATCCTGGTTTTGACAAAATAGATTGTAATTTGTTTTTTGATAATCTTCTTTACAAATCGTCAAGCCTGTTAAATATTAGAAGTAAATTTTATTTTAATTCATCTTAGCATGAAAGAATTAGTTCTAAATTATTTGATTGATATTTATAAATTTTTAGCTTTTTAATTATAAATGTATTTAGACTAATTCTTTTGTTAAAGTTTTTGATAAATTACTTTGATTATGAACCAGGTACAAATTTAAGAAAAATATCAAAAAATAAAAAATATGATATATTCTCATTTTCCCTTGTTATTTTTTGATTTAAAAAAAAAATTTCAAATTCTTTAAAAATTTTTATTAATAATATGAAAAAATATTAAAAAATTATTTAATATTATATAATTATTAATAAAAAAAAATTATTCATTAATTCAATAATTTTTTTTCATTATTTAAATTATATTTAATTAAATCTATCTTTTTTCTAATGAATTATTTACAATATATTTCTTAATATTTAAAATTTAATAAAATTTAACAAATAAGCAAATATAATAAAATAAAATTTTGATCCATTAAGTTTAAATGAGCTTGCATCATTTAAATAAGCACTTGCTTTAATAATGAAAAAAAAATGAAAAAATTAATTTCAAAAATTTAAAAAAAAATAAATTACCCGAGCAATTGTATCTAATCTGAAATCGAACTGGTATTGGAAAATATTGGTCTGGTATTTTATAAACTTGAAATAAACTATTTATATAATCGTTTTCTATTAGACAATAGCTTCTATCAGGTGATCTACTACAAATTTGTTGTAAGATTCCTACTGGCTCTGACATATTATAAAAAATTTCTGTTTCACATTCTTTTATACTATTAAGTCTTGTAGTAAACATTGTATTTATGGATATGATTTGAACACCTGTTTGACTTCCACATGCTATTCTAACAGGTCCTTTTTCGTCATAGCATATTTTTTGAACTAAAACAAAAAATATTTAATTAAACTTTTTTTTTAAATATTTTAAAAAATCTGATTAATGTCGATAAGGACAGTATATTAGTTTTATTTTTTATCAAACTTATTAAGATTATTAACTTGAAATGTATATTCTTTGTTCTCTTTTAATTATTTTAAAATATTTTATTCGCATGAATTGGATTTTAATACCTAATATTTTAATTTATTAAATAGAAAATAGATAAAGTTAAATTATTGTTAGATAAATATTAAACCAAATTTAGCTTTTTACTTAATTTACTCAGGTATCTAAATTAATTTAGTAATATCTAAAAATGAAGTATCTATTTATCAGTATCCAAATCATTTTTTTGGTATCTAATTTAATTTATCTGGTATCTAAAGTTATTATATATTCGATTAAATGGAAAATAAAGAGTAAAAAAATTTCCGATTTAGTTATAATACTCTTATACATAACAAAATCGCAACTTGTTATTGATTAAAATTTAATTAGAGATTGGAGTAGTTTTGATCTAAGAAAATTAGCTTTATTAATTAAATAATTCAATTTAGAAAAATTGTTTAAAATTATATTATTAAAATTTACATTGTTGTGCGTTAGATTTAGTAAAACAAAAAATAAATATGATTATTCCAAATTTCAACATTTTAAAATTCAAAACTTAAATTTTAAAAACTTTTTAAAAATTTTGTTAAAATTAGTTTTGTAACGAAACAAGCATTTTTAAAGTTTCTATGTATTTATTTAAGTATTTAAGATTTCAATTCAAGATAAATTTTAAAATTGGCTTAAATTTATTATTCAAACATTTAGCTTTATATTTTTAAGATTAAATAAATTTATAATATAAAAAAAGATTTAAATTAATTACATTTAATAAACATTAATAATTACTAATTTTTTCATTTAGAAAAAACTAAAAAACCAACCCTTTTTAAAATTTAAAAATTTAAGTTAAAATACTAGTTTTAAATTACAAGCTTTTTAATTTAAATTAAAATAAAAAATCTAAAATTTGTATCCTATTTCTTTAAAAAAAACTGTTATCTTTTTTGATTTAAAAGTAAATAAAAAATTTTGAAAATTTATTTGTGATATTTTTTTTTTCATTTATAAATGGCTTCTTTGCATTATACAGATATTTTAACAATTGCTATTTACTTTTTAATTGTAATTGGCTTCGGCATTTGGGTAAATAATATATAAAACTTTCTTAATTTCAATAAAAATGATCTATTATGTAAAAAAAAAGTCGTCTTTTAAAAATCGAGGCTCTGTAGATGGTTTTTTTATTGCTAGAAGATCTATCAATTTTATACCAGTTGGGGCTTCTCTTTTCGCCTCTTGTATCGGCACTAGCCTCTTTATTGGCTTATCTGGCAGCGCTGCTAATTCTGGCATTGCTGTTGCTGGTTTTGAACTTAATGCCTTGTTTGTTCTACTTTTGTTGGGATGGGTTTTCATACCTGTGTACATGAGAGCTGGAGTAAATAAGATTAAATCATTAAAACTACTTTTAATCTAAAAATAAATTATAAACTATTTAGGTTTATACAATGCCAGAATATATTAAAAAAAGATTCGGAGGACAAAGAATACGTTTATTACTTTCATTTTTATCTTTAATACTCAATGTGTTTATAAGGATAACTGTAGTTTATTGAATAAAACTTAAAAATTGACTATTTAAATTTACTTGACTACTTAAAACAGGCTGATTTATTCGGAGGTGCATTATTTATCAAAATGTACTTGAACATAGATTTGTATCTCTCCATAGGAATTCTATTAATAATATCCGCTTTTTTTACCATTGGAGGTTTAAATTCTTGCAAGATTTAAAAATATTATATATTTTAGTATTTGTTTATTCTCTCTCAGGTGGAGCTTCTGCTGTTATTTGGACAGGTATGATTTGAATAAAAATTAAGAAAAATAAAAAATTAAATTTATTAGTTTTGGTTAAGATTTTATTCAAACAATTGTAATGATAATTGGTGCGTTTTTTTTGTCAGTGATTAGTTTTGTAAAAATTGGAGGTATACATGGCCTGGTTGAAAAATACAGCTATGCTATATCTTCAACTACTTTATTTAGTAATACAACTTGTGGTTTGCCACATGCCGATTATTTTGATTTGCACAGAAGTGCTGATAGAGACTTCCCTTGGTCAGGTAACTAAAAAAAAAGATTTTCAATCAAAATGAATTCTTAAATATTTAAAAAAAAAGGAATGACTTTTGGGCTGACAATTTCAGCTGTATGGTATTGGTGTTCAGATCAAGTAAAAAAATTTATAAACAAAAGTTGATAAACTTTTAAATATTTATTCTTATAATTCTTAGATGATTGTTCAAAGGGCTTTAGCAACCAAAAATTTAACTCATGTTAAAGCAGGCTGTATATTTGCTGGTTATCTAAAATTGTTACCATTATTTTTAATTATAATGCCTGGTATGATTGCACGAATTCTATTTAACGGTATTTTTTCATTTTTCAAGAGATTTTTAATCATTTTTCAATATAAAATTTTAAAGAGGAAATTGGATGCAGTGATCCTGAAATATGTAAAGCATATTGCGGTAGCGAAAATGGTTGTTCTAACATTGCTTATCCGAAATTGATAATAAACACTATGCCAATAGGTTTGAGAGGCTTAATGGTTGCTGTTATGATGGCTGCTTTGATGTCTTCTTTAACATCTGTATTTAACTCATGCAGTGTTATATTCACGATGGATATATGGAAACATTTTAGATCTAAAGCCAAAGACACTGAGCTTATGATAGTCGGTAGAATATTTGTAATTTTGTTTGTTATTTTATCAATTTTTTGGATACCTATAATTGAAATGAGTCAAGGCAGTCGACTTTTTGATTATATACAATCTGTAACTAGTTTCTTAGCTCCACCAGTATGTGCGGTTTATGTTCAAGCGATTTTGTTTAGTAGAATAAATGAACCGGGAGCTTTTTGGGGTCTGTTGTTCGGTTTAAGTGTAGGTTTAGCTAGGTTTATATGGCAATTTTCTTATCAAGAGCCACCATGTTTAAAAGCCTATTTAGATAAAAGACCAATTTTAATATCAAAAGTTCATTTTCTACATTTTGGTATATTTTTATTTTTAGTAACTTGTATTGCTTCGTGGGCTATTAGTCTGCTGACTGCACCAATTCCATACAAACATATAAGAAGATTGACTTATTTTACAATAAACGATCCAGAAGAGCCTGAGCCAATGGATGAGAAAGAAGAAAAAGAAAACATGCAGAAAAAATCGAAGAATAAAAATTTGAATACCATCGAAAGTTATGATGGATTAGAAGAATTAATAAAATATGAGAGTAAAAAACCAAAAGAGTGGAAAAAAATTTTATTTTGGTTGTGCGGAATAGAATCTTACTTGAATAAAGATAATAATAAAATAGATTTAAATAAACAACATGGCAAAATAGACACTTCAATAGATGAAGATAGATTTTGGTCTAATATCTGTGATATTAATGCAATTTTAGCCATCGCTTTGTGTGGCTTTTGCTATGCTTTTTTTAATAGATTTTAGCCATAAACTTAGTTTGAAATTTATAATTGATTTAATTAACATACCTATAAATTTATTTTTTCTTAAAGCTTTAATACAATTGAAATTAAACAAAAAATTTTTAAAGAAAATATCTAATTTGTTATATTTAATACATCGGTATCTAACTTAGATGAGAAATTAAATGCTTATACCTTTTATTTTTTTTTAAATATAAAGTAAGAAAATTGTTTTGTGAAAATTTTATTTTATTTAAATCAATAAATTATTTAAAAATTTTTAACCACTAAAATAAATTTTCTAAAATTGAGCTTTGCTCAGTTTTCAAAACAAAGCATTTAAACTTGTTAACAAAATTGGCAGTCAATCACTTTATTTTGTATTATCCTATATTAAAAATTTTCTATCAAGTATTGTCATTAATTAATCTTTGAAGTAGTTTTAGTTGCTAATGAAAGAGTCATATTATCTATATATATATATATATATAAATCCCGTATGTTCAACTTTATTTGAGTCAGCTACTTTTTGATATTCGACCAACAATGTTATTGTGCAGAAAAATACCGGGAGTCTATGTCCCAGTTCAATGCGACCTGTAGACAACGACAAAAATAACAATTTTTGACGAAAATTTCAAAAAATTTTAAATTGGATTTTTATATACACTCTTTATCTCATTTTGTTTGTATTGATGAGAAACGTATGAAAATATACTTGGTTTTTATTTGAGACCTTTACCTGTTGATGTATCGCAGGTAAAAGTATAAAAAAAAACTTGAATAAAAGGACCACTTTTAGTAAAAGTAGATTTTTATTTCAAATTACCAAAAATTCTAAAAATATGTTTTCTGACACTCTGAAGCCTCTAGATTAAGAATAAAATAAGCATTAACTATATCCAAGCTTACCTGAAGAGATATATCTAATCAAAAACCTGAATTTATTCAAAAAAATATTTCAAAAATTTTGTAGCCTATCTACGACACATATTTTAATATTGAATTTTATCTAAACTAATACGATGATTTCAAATATATACTTTGTTTATAAATCTGACCTCAGAACATATTATTTATTTATTTTAAATATAAATAACTACTAACTTTAATATATGGAGTTAGAGAGAGAGTCGAAGCATTATTGCTTAATCTTAGCTTAATATTTAGTTAGTTAAATAAATTATTAAAATAAATATTTCTTATTTCTAAATCCACATCGCAATCAACTCTTAAGCTTTGTTCCATTAGCTCACATATTTTTTTTTAAATTTTTTAATTATTATTTATTGTAAATAGAATATAATATTAATTCCATTTTATTATTAGTCCTCATAAAATATGAGCACTTAATATATTTTCATTTGATAAAGGTAATAATTGAAAAATAAAATTTCTAGTTTGACGTTCAATTTTGGTAGATCCATCATGAATATTCTAAACTCTTAATGAACCATCATAAGAAGCACTTAAAAGATCTCCATTATCTAATACAAATAAACAATTTACCAAACATATTTGATCAGTATGCCCTGTTAATATACGAATAGTATTGAATGAATTCAAATCCCAAATGTGAATATTTCCACTTTCCCTCGTTCCAAGACCACTAGCAATATATCCATTTTTTAAAATTGCACTTGACATAACATAATTTGGAAATAATTTACTATTTACTAGAGTTCCATTTGATGGATTCCATATTTTTACTGTTCCATCGTGAGAACTACTTAGTAAATTATCATTTGGTAAAACAAGAATCTGATTAACTGTATTAGTATGTCCAACTAATCTTTTTTTATTAAACCATTTATGCTATCACGAATTACTATATCATAATTAGAGCCACCAGTTTGTTGTCCTATTGCCAAATCATCATTCTTTAAAACAGTTAAACACCAAAAAAATTCATTTGTTTGAATAAATCTTTTTATTGGTTCACCAGTTGTTTTTAGATCCCAAACAACTAATGTTTTATTATTATAATAACCAGTCACTAAATCACCATTTGATAAAAGACCAAATACTGTTGGACGGGTATAAATAGTAGTAAAATTTCTTTTAACAAAACCATTATTTGGATCAATTATTTGAAAATATGAATCATAACTCCCTCTCAAAATATCACCATTAGGTAATAAATGTATTCTATGATAGCCATTTTCAAAACTATAAGTAGAATTAATAATTCCATTGAAATTATAAATTGGTTTTGATGTTGAAGAAATTCTTTATTATCAAAATTTATTAAAAGATTAAATTCGATTTTAGAATCAAATTTGAAAATACTCAGATGAAATAGTTGTTAAAGGTTTTGAGGTGGTGGTTGTTGTTGTTGTCGGCGTCGGTTGTGTAAATGTATTTACTGGGCCAGTTTCACTTTAAATAATAAATAATTTTTAAATTAATCTAAGTAAACATCCAATACAAATTAAATAATTTTTTTAATATTATTTTTGATACTTGTAATAAATTAAATTACTAAATCTTTAAGAAAAAAATTCTTAAATTAGATTGTATAAAAATTCATTAAAAGATTAAGTATAAAACGTTTTAATTGAAAAAAAATAAGTTAAAATTTATTATCGTTATTGTTATTGTTATTTCTTTATTTCTTGACTTCTATTTAAAATTAGAAAACTGGAATAAGAGTTTGTTTAATTTAAAAAATAAAAGACTTGGATTTTTTTTTTATAAAAAAATAAATAATATTACTAATTTGTATTTGTTAAACATTGACAAACAGGTATATTTGATAATCTTTCACATTGACCTTTTTCATAAAATTGTCCTCTACAATACAAATGACAAACTTTTGAATGTAATTGTTGTAGACCAACACAAATCAAATATTGATTTCCATTTATTATTTCCAAATCATTTTTATTATATATATCATTTGCACAAGTTGAACATTCCGGTCTAATTTGATTAATGCATGTTTTACACCCTTGTTCACCATAACAATTAATGCAATAATTAAATGCCCTTTGACAATTATTTAATCTACAACTTGCCAACCAATATTTTGACTCAGCAATTAAACTACATTCATTTATTTTAAAATTCAAAAAAATACAAAAACAAGAAATTAAAAAGGTATTTTTAAACATGTTTTACTATTTAAATAAAACTTTATTTTTTAATTCATTACAACTCTTTTTAAATCATAAATTTAAACAGATGATTTTTTTCTCAAATACTTCCAGAATTTTTTTATCAATAAAATAAATAAAATAAAATACTTTATCAACATTTCTTCTAGATTTACATGATTATATTTATTTTTCATTTATTTGTTCATTTTAATTTGAATTTATCTTTTATTAATTTTTACAAGTAAGTATTATTTTATCCTTTGTGTTATCATATTTAATCTATATTATATCATATATTTATTATATTATTTTATCTTTTTGTATTATTACTAGCGTTGGTCAGCGGAGGACGGTTAACCGGTAGGTTATTCTCTTTTTTAATTCAAATAATTATAATCTTCTATTTATCTTAACTTAACTTATATATTGAAGCATTTTTGAATAGATATGTTGATTAGATAAAAATATTTTAATCAAAATTATGCATTTTTGATGGCTCGTGAGTAAAATTGTTCAAAAAGCGTCAAAATGAAATATAGGTAATATATAACTAGTTAAATTTTTCGCTATCATCTGTATTTTAAGTTTTTATTGAAAAAGTTAAACATTAATTTAAAATTTTTGTTTTATTTGAGTTTTTCATTCCAAAAAACCCAAGCTTCTTTGTATTTCAATAATTTTCTAATTAACAAAAAAATTTAAAAAATTAAAAATAAATAAAATTTTATAATATAATATTTTATATTTTACATAAAATAATTCATCAGCATTTTTTCTTTTAAATTCGTCAAACTCCATCATTCTTAAGAAATTTAAACAATTTCATAATTTTTTTAAAAATATTTTAATAATTACAAATCAATTAAACTAGTTTGAAAAATATTGTTTTCTAATCTTGGAATCAAGTCTTTACATTTTGTACTAATTAATAAATTTAACTTTTTATTATCAAATGCTGGTTTTAGGCTAATCATTTCATAAAAAACACAACCCAAAGCCCATATATCGATTTTGTACGAATATTCATTTTTTAAAAATATTTCTGGAGCTTAAGTATTTTTATTTAAATTAAATACTGTATAGAATATAAAAAATTAAAACACAACCAGCATAATTTGGTGTCCCTTTTTTTGATTTTAAAAACTCATATGTGCTTGATGTTTCTTTTGATAAGCCAAAGTCACCATACTTTAATTTTGTTTCATTTTCTGTTAAAAATATGTTACCAGGTTTAATATCTCGATGAACTATTTTCTGACTAACTAAAAACTTAAGACCACTTAATAATTGTCTGAACCATTTTACTAATTTTTCTGTTTCAATTTGGCTCGTTAATTTTGATAAATGAATTTTAAGATCACCATTCTTTTAAACAATTCTAAATTTTGAATTAAAAGCTAATTTATTTTTAGAAAATTTTCATATTACTTCGCAATACTCGGTTACAATACAAACCTGTTGATTGTTATATATAAAATATTCATAGAACTTAATAATATTTGGATGTTTCAATTGTTTTAAAATGTTAGACTCGTGATCAGCATTTTCGTTTATTTGAACTGATTTAAATTTTAGAATTTTTCTAAATTTCAATTAAAAATTATTACTCAAAGTTAATTTTATAAGAATAAAATATTAAGAAACATTTCTTTGTCGAAATTATCTAGAGCCTTGAATACGTTTCCAAAGCCTCCACTTCCAATAAAATCTTCTATTAAATATCGATTTATTATTAATAAACCAATTTTCGATCTAATCGATTCTCTTTTTTTTAATATTATATATTGACCAATTAAGTACTCATCATTCAATAAATAATACAAATCTGAATCAAAGTGAATTAATTTTTTAAAAAATTGGCTTTGAGAATTATTTTTCAAATCAGGTAAATCCCAACTGGAATTCAAGTTCATTTTACTTAAGCATATTTGAGCTGAGCTTAAACTACATAACTCATAGTAAACCCATGATAAACACCAAATATCGTAATTAAGACCTATTTTTGCTTCATCATAAAACTTGTAATAATAGGGACGGCTTTTTATTGAATATTTGTGTTTGTCTAAAATTTCCATGAAATAAAAACCTCCAAGTTTTATTTCCTCTTTGTTTGGACTTAGATAAATCGAAGTTAGATTGATATAAGAATGAAGAATACTTTTTGAGTGTAGATATTGGATAGCTGATATTAATTGAACTAAATAAAAATTTATTTCGTTTCTATTTAAGCTAAATTCTGAATCAAAGCTCTTTTTTCTAACCAAAAAACTCATAAAGTCTTCATTATCCTATTTTTTGATTGGAAAATAATTTTTTTATGATAATAAATATTAATAAACAATTTAATTACATAAAAGCAAGCAGTCGACAAATAAAAACAATTTCCATAATCAAAATAATCGTTTAAATTGATAAGCTGATCATGATCAATTTTTAAACAATCACATATATACTGGTCTAATTTGTATTCTTTTGGAATCTCGATCAAAACTATTTTTTTGCTAAGAATAAATGTTATTAATTTCTAATATTGTAATTATTTAATTTAAAATTTTAACTATAAAATTGTCCATATAATTTGAATTCCTATTGACGACAATTTTTATTAAATTTTTAAAATGAAGATTATTAACAAGTTGTCTATGTAATTATGAAATTTTTAAATTGTCAAGTTAATTTAAGAATTTTGTAAAATTTCATAAATATGCTAAAAGATTTTAATTTTAATTTATTTAAAAATTTTCAGTTTTAATTATAAATTTATTTGAGCATGCTAAAATTTCTAAATTTTATTGATATATTATAAATTTGCTTAGACATCAAAAAGAGAAAATTTGTTAAACCTAGTTAGAAATTTTGCTTGAAATTTATCTTATAAAAAACAAATTAGAGAAAATGTTTTTATTGTTATAGCCGCTTGCTATTTTTATTTATATACTTATTTTGAAAATAACTTACTTTAAATGTTTGGCCAAAAAACTACTAAATCTATATCCATAAAATTCAATTTTATTTAAAAGCTCTTTAACCTCAAAGTTTTCATCTCTCAAAGACATTTTTTTGTGTTGAAAATAAAATTTTTAAATTTATTTATAAATTATAAACGAAATATTAATTTTTTAAATAAATATTTTCTCAAAAAATAAAATTTTATCTTATTTCTTTATTAATTTTTTGTTTTAATTATCTGAAAAAAAATCATTTTGTATTTTTGATATCAAATAATATAAAACTATTTTTTTAAGAAAAAATTTATTTTAAAAACAATTATATATATAAAAAAATTTTTTTTATCAGAAAATAATAATTATCTTAAATGAGATTAAATATTTAATTTTAACCGATTTTTGTAGTTGCCAAAATTGTTGTAATTTTAGTTGTTTTAGGAATACTTGTCGTGGTTGAAGTGATGTTTGTGGTAGCTAGAAATATTAATATTAAACTATAATAAATTTTTAAAATAATATCTGAAAATAAATTACTCTTTTTCTTTCCTCCTTTTTATTAATAAAATATTAAAATGTATTATGTATAATTCAAAATGAAATAATAAAGTGTTTCTTACCACCAATATAGACAGGTATTAAAGCTAAAGCTACAATTCCACAAATCAATAAAGTTAATAGCAATAAGCCCAAAATGATTTTTTTTAACAAAGAACTTAATAATTAAAATAAGAAAAATCAAAATAATTTAAATTTTTAAAACTTCTAACCTAGAATTCTGACCAGAAACATAATTCTGGGTGCCATAAGTTCTATAACCACTATAATAAGGACTAGGTCCATAAGTTACATTACCATTAGGATAAAAATTAGTTCCATACATTCCACTAGCTCCAGTGTAACTGTTTCCGCCATAATAATTGGAATACATTTTTCTTATTTTAATTAATTAGTAATTTTTATTTTTAAATTTTATAAAAATCTTTAATTTGAAAACGAAAATTAGTGAGTTAAATATCAAATTTTATTCATGGTTGATTAAATTATTTTGAAGTAATTCGATGATTTAATAATTAAATGATTAAATAAGAAAAAATTTAAAAAAAAAAATATTTATACGCATTTTTATATAAAAAAAATTTCCAAAACTTCTAGAATCATTTAAAAAGTGATAGAATTGTAATTGTTATAATATAATTTTAAACAGCTAATAAATCTATTCTTTTTAGTTTTATGACGAATAGGTGGGAAGAATTTAATTTTATAAAATCCTATTTAATATATTATATTAAATTTAATGTACTTTTTGAAAGCAATAAACTTAATACTATTGGAACAAAAATTTTAATTTTAATAAAGCAAGAAGATACTTTAATCAAAAAAGGTACCTGCTGGGTACGTGGTCTTCTAGTAAATCTAACGCGTCTAAATTAGAAGGCTAAATCAGGTTTACAAGAGAGTTGACCGCATCGCGGATTTAATTCTGGCTTAAGTCAGATACGCGGGATGAAATTCCGAAGGTTCCAATGAGGACATTGGATTATTTATTAGACCCGGAGATGTTGTTGGCGCCTTGATAAAGCCTCAACCGAACCAGTTCTTAATTGTCAAAATTACATTAATTTCCCTATTAATGTAGCGCTGCAATTTATTACTAAATGATCTTTCACTTAGGAAAAATTGTATATTTGTAAGGTCTTAAGCCTAGTTACCAATTATAAATAAAAGCTATTGTAAGTAGATAATAGCATATTTGTAATTATAAACCATTACCATTTGTTTGGTTTTCCAAAAAATAATTTCTCTTAATTTTTAAATAAGCTAACGAAAAAATTCTGCTATTTGATTAAAACATAACCCTATGATTAAATATTATTAAAATTTATTAATTATTGTTATTATGTGAAAAATTCTACATAAAGTTATTATTTTTACATTTTACATACAAAGGTGGCACTGAAACATTTTTTACGTAAATATACGTCATTTTACTATAGTGTAAATTTACGTAAAAATGTAAAGGATATGGGGCAAGATAGAATAAAAATTTCACTTAATTAAGCTTTAAAATAATTTTTTTTTTGGAAGGTTGGCCCAATGACATGGGGCTTATGATATTAGGTATAAGCTCACATATGCTGTTTTTCCCAGTTTTTCTTTAAAAACAATTAATCATTCTAATAATTATGTGTAGATAATAGCATATTTGTATTCCTCGTCGTTTTCTGAACAAGGTAGAAAAATGTTTTTTATCACCAAAAATAAAAATGACCAAGATAAGAGCTTTTAAAGCTAAACGATGGCGTTAAAAATGAAGATTAAGGTTTTAAATCTAAAAAGTAAGGTAATACTGTACAAAATAGTATAGTTTACTTGCTTTGTTTTAAGTAATTAGAAAAATCATATTTAAAGAAAATTAAAATTTTCATTTTATTAAAACTTTTTATATCTTTCATAATTAAAAAAGCATTAAAAATGAAATGCTGGTTATTCTAGTGTCAATGAGGTAAAACCATTTAATATACAAAAATCTATATAAAAATTTTATAAAAAATTGAAAATTAAAAAAAATTTAAATAAAAAAAAAAAAAAAAGTTGAAAAATTTAATTTAAAATTATAATTGAAAGATAGTATCATATTCTAATCTTTTGTATTCAATTATTTCATTTCTTTTACTACTTGTTCAAACGTTTTTGGAGGATTCAACTTAGATAATTTGATTCCGTTCATATGGCCACAAACATCGATTGCTTCCAATACCTTTTTTAAGTAAAATAAAAAGAACTAATCTTTTTAAAATGAATTTAAAATATACTTTATTCAACATTTCACGGGTATGAGCTGCTGACAAACAAAATCTAACTCGTCCACCAGCTAAAGGAGTTGCTGGAAAACCAACTGTTACAACAGCAATATTACGTTCTAGCATTAATCGATTAAAATAAGCGACTTTAGTAGGCATATACAACATTACTGGAACAACGGGTGAGGATTGATTTCCATTAACAACAAAGCCCATTTTAATTAATTTATCTCTAAAATATTTTGTATTTTCAGTTAATTGTTTGATGCGTTTTTCACCCTCGTTCGTTCCGTCTAAGCCCATGATTATTTCTAGTGTTTTTATAATCTGTAAACAAACTGGAGCGCTCATAGTTGTGCCATACGAGCTAGAATGTGAATTTTGTTTTAAATAATTTATCATTTTTAAACTGCCAGCCAGATAGCCCCCGGCAGCGCCAAAACTTTTTGAAAATGTGCCCATCAGTATATCTACATCTTTGGGATCACAACCATAATGTTCAACAATACCGCGACCAGTCTGGCCGACAGCTCCAATACTATGTGCTTCATCTAAATACAAATATGCTTTATATTTCTTTTTTAAAGCAATTATATCCGGCAAAGGTGTTATAGTACCTTCCATACTATAAACACCTTCGACTATAATTAGTATTTTTTTCCATGCTTTTTTAGTTTTTGGATTTCCTTCATAAATTGCGCTTCTTAGTTTTAATTCTAAATCTTTAACATTGTTATGTTTAAATACTTTAACGTTTGCTTCAGATAATCTTGAGCCTAAAATTAATGAAACATGGTTCAATTCGTCACTTAGAATTAAACAATCTTTCCCAATCAAAGCTGGTATGTTTAATGCATTTGTACCAAAACCCATCGAATTTATTAATGCTGCTTCAACTTTTAGAAATTTAGCTAATAGATTCTCTAGTTCTAAGTGACATTTCAATGTACCGATTTCTTGCCTGGAACTGCAAGTTGATACTCCATAATCGTTTACACTTTTAATCGCTGCTTTAGAACTAGGACCGTTATTTTCTGCAAATCCTAAATAGTTGTAAGAACCCATGTTTAAGCATTTTTGTTTGATTCCAGTCATGTAAAACGTCCAATTATAATCATTACTTTTTCTTTCTAAAAGTTCTATTTCAGCGCCGGGTACACTGCAAACAGGTCTATTGAAACAATCTCGATTTCTGACATATACATTTCTTGTGTGAAAGCTTTCATAGCTGTTATATAATGGTGTGAATTCCTTAAAGTTGTTTAATATTTGAAATTTTATATTAATATTTCTAATTCAACCTGAATTTTTTAAAATTATCTTATAAGTAGACTTCTAATATGTAATACTTTTATTTTGAAAAAATCAAAAGATTTAAAAAATACTATATAACTCAGAGACACGTATTAGAACTATGTATCCATCTTTTTAATTTATTACTTAGATTGGTCTAATATGGAACTTAAAAATTTTTTTAAGTTAAAAATACAATAAATTCTGAATCTATCAAATATTTAGTATATTTAAATTATCGAATTAAATTACTTACAAGAAAATTATTATCGTTTGCACCTTTTCTTTTTTCTAAACCAGTTCTTCTTAAAAATTCTCTAATATAGCCAAATAGCTCTAGAACAAAGTAGCATAAATGAGTGAAGAATATTTGTAATTTAGAAGTTGGCTCAAATTCTTCTTTTTCATTTATTTTCTTATTTTCAACTGTAATCTTTTAAAAATAAAAAATTCCTAAACAAAATCCATAAAATTTACATTTTTTAAATACCTTTTTTGTTTTATTAAAATTTTGGTATTGATTTTTATCAACTAAATTGTTTAAAATTTTTTCTACTTGTGAATAATTTTTGGATTTTAAATTATCATAAGTCATATTAAAAAAAAAATTTTAAAAAATAGTAAACTATCTAAAATTTGAATTTATAATTTTGAATTAAATGTTAAAATTTATTTAATATCTAGTTTAAAAAATAAATGTTTTAAATGTAATAATTTTTTATTTAAAATACTATTTATGTTATAATTTAAATTTATTTTTCGTGCTTTATAGTTAAAAAAGAAGTTATAACTTATAAGCTTAATACAAATTTTACTTAATTTGAGTATAATAAAATATAGGCCTTAAACAATACTTTGAAAACTGCATAATTTAAAATGGTTCGATAAAAAAAATTTAATAAAAATGAATCATATTATTTTTAAAACTTACTTTATTTTTAATTTAAAAGTTAAAAAATTCAAATTTAATAGAACACATGATCAAGTGCTTCTAAATTTAATTTAAAATTTATCATACGATTATTTTTAATAAATTTTTAATAAATCTCTTTTTTATTTTAAATAATCAAACTTTTTTAATATAACTTCATAAACTTTTGTTTTTATCAAAGCAAAAAAAATTAATTATTTTTAATAAAAGATAATTAGATACTTGAAATTACATTTAAATGTTTTTAACTATTAATCTTGAACTGTTTACAACAATTTATTTAAACTGGAAACTCTAGATAACCCGAAACTGTATTTTTTTTAATACTTCTATTTTTGTATAATTTTTTTTTAATAAATTTCAAAATTTAATAAAACAGTTTATCAAATTATTTTAAATCAAAATTTTGGAATAAATTATTAAAACCGAAATGTCCTAACACAGATCTTTTTTAATAGAAAATAAAAATCTAAATAGAGTTGTTACGATTTCGTTTATGGATCGATTATAATGAACGATTAATCGAAATCGAAAACAAAAAAATTTGGTCTCGGTTAATCTAAAAATCAACCCTTATTAATATTAAATTATTCATGTCATCATACTTACTAAGAGTCTTTTTAATATGCCAAAGTTAACAGTCATTTTATCTTATATTTACTTAATATATACAAAAGCCTCTATTTTATTTTTCATCGATTGGTATTTGTTTTGCTTCAAGTGTTGGTTTTACATATTTTAGACGAATAACTATACCAATTAAACACACATATATTTTTCTAAAAACATAGGACATATACAGCTAGCTTCAAGTTATTTTTAACTTAATTTTGGTAATTTAATAATCCAGACATTCTTTGCCTATATTTTTCTTTTAATATCAAATTGCTTGTAGAAGGAGTTTTTAGGTCTGATACGTCTTTTTAGGCCAATTTTTTCTTCTTTGTTTAGTCAAAATTTAAATTTGTCAAAATATTCTATTAAATAGGAGTTTTGTTGACTTTCAAAGAAATTAGAATTTCAAGTCGAAGTTTCTCCGTTCAAAAATAATTCTTTCTCAAATTTTACTGAAACTTTGCTTTTTAATCCTATTCATCACAATTAAGTCTAACTATTTTTAAAACCTTTATTTTTTAACTTTATAAAACAAATAAATGAATTTAAAACACAAAAATACAATGAGTTCAAAAGGAGTTAAACGAAAAATAAAATAATTAAAATAGATAAATTATTTTGACTTTATTAATTTTTAATCAAATTGATTTTCATAATTTAATTAATTTACGGTTAATTCGAACTTTTTTCCTTGTCCAAACGAGTTCGAGTTAAGTATGATTCACGGTATAAGTAATTTTATTACTAAATTTTTTTAGCACAAATATGGATTGATTTAGAATTTTTTTTTTAAAGTAAATAAAATTAAAGATATCTAAATTCATAAAAATTTAGGAAAAAATCATTGAATTGATAACCAATCGAATAGGGATGCTTGCTCCACTCGATCTATAAATAAGGAATTTATGGACAATAGAGTTTCAAAAAAAAGAATTGTAATCGAACGAAATTAATCGATTAGTAGTCAAATAATTTAAAAAATAATTAAGAATCAATACAATTTTTTTTAGTAATACAATGTAAAAAAAAGTTTAGAATTTTAAGTTATAAACCATATCACTTAAAAACAACTCTAGATAATTAAATATCTCAGAATATACCATTCTTTATAATAGTTAACACTGATTCAATCAAACTTTTGTTTTGATAAATTTTCAAATTTTAAATTTTAAATTTAAGCAAATTTATTCAATTCATAAGTTATTATTTAACATTTTAATTAAACTAATCACAATAATAATTTGAATTTACAAAATCATCTGAAAGGCAAAATCACATGACAAAATAATATTTAAAAATTAAATGCATATCATTTTCATTTAAAACAAAATTTAAAAATCTTATGATATTTTAAAACTTAAGATAAAAATATTTTATTTATTAATCCTAAATTGTGAATATAAAAATAAAAATTATTATTTTTAAATGATAAAAAATATTAACTAAAAAAAATAAATATGTTCAAAATATTTTTAATCGCTTTAAGCTTAAGTTTTTTACAATTGATTAACTGTTTAAATCTAGAATGCTCAAATAATCCAAGCGATTGGTGCAATAATATTGAAAATGCTAAAACCTGTGATGTAATTTTTAAAAATATCTATTAGTATTTAAACTAAATAATTTATATAATTATAAAACACAGGTTGTTGAACAATGTTGGAAGAATGTTTGGTCACAGAAAATTTATTTTAACCAAATAGCCAGTAATGATTTGGTCAATTTGACTCTTTATTATGAAACTCTATGTCCGGATTGTAGAGAGTTTATATCGGGGCAATTATTAAAAGCATTTAATTCTGTTAGAGACATTATGAATCTAACCTTAGTTCCATATGGAAACGCTAAAGTAGAAAATTGAATAATCTATTCTTTTATTAAAAAAATTAATATCTAATTATTTAGGAAACATATAGAAGTGAAACAAAATTATGGCAATTTAATTGTCAACATGGCTCAGATGAGTGTTGGGGTAATTTGTTACACTCATGTTTAATATATTATTATCCAAAAACAGAAGAACATTATCCATTCATCGCTTGTATGGAATCAAACAATGAAGATGATATCAGAACCGCAGCAATCAAATGTGGCGATCAATTCAATGTAACTATGACAGATTTGAATAAATGTATGACAAGTCGATTGGGGAATAATTTACAGCACCAGAATGCAGTTAAAACAGAGCAATTGAATCCACCACATAAATATGTTCCATGGATAACTATAAATGGAATTCATACAGAAGATATTCAACAAAAAGCAGAAGAAAATTTAGTAAATTTGATTTGTCAAACTTATAAAGTAACTTAGAAGAACAAAAAAAATTTTGATTTATATTTAGCATAATGTTTTTTTTTAAGGGATTTAAAAAACCAGAAGCTTGTGAACAAAAAAGAATAAAAAAAAGATGCTTAAATTAAATTAATTTTTTTTTTAATTTTTATTTGTTACTTATTTAAATTCATTTTTTGTTTTTTATAGCTATTGAAAGCTTTTAAACTTTTATTATTTATTAAAATTATTATTTTGTTTTTATAAATAATTTTAAATTATATCTTAAATCCACAAAAAGCAGGATGTTTAATTAATATAGTTTTAAATGATCAAGTTTTAGTTTATTATCAATTGTATAACTTAATTCACGAACTTTTTAACCGCAACAATTTTACTTTTAAAATGACCATCTTTAAAGAGCAAATCTAGAACCTTTATTTTATCAACCATTTCTAGGGTAATCAAGGACGAAGAACTCATTTCTGTTGTTGGTTTTTTGATTTGACCTAGTCTTAAAGGTAAATAAAGGACCTTGAAGGTAAATTTTTTAAAAAGGTGTGACTTCGACCAAACCGACATCAGATTCGTCACGGGGATTCAGAATATATATAGTTTATCTATATATTCTGTCAAAAAAGTCGTTTCCGCGCTATTCTTCACTTATGCCATAATATTAATAATATATGTTTTTCAAATAATTATTTTATTTATTTAATATTAGATTTGCTTTATTTTAATTATTGTTTCTTTAAATTTTTACTAGTTGAAAATAGAATTATTGCTTGGAACTTTTTCGACCCGACTTTTTAAAACCATAACAAATTGGTGGCATCCCAAAGCAAGTTACACGCTGAAATTTTATTTTTTAATTCAAATTCAATATTTTTAGATAGTTTAATATTGAAAAATTTTGAAATTACCTTATTAATTCTATTAATTCTATTATTTTCATAAGAACTTGAAAATGCGATTATGGAAATTAAAACAAATATTGTCAAAAATAGCTTCTTACTTGAAAAAAACATTTTAAGCTTTTAAATTAAAAAAATCTTAAAAGTATAAATTTAGAATTATTAACTAATTATTAACTAATCTTGGATATATTTTTTTTGTAGCATTTATTTAAAATTTTTCTTTTATTTATACTCATATTTAAAGTATCATTTTGGGAAAATTTATAATATAACGATATTTGAATATGTTCTATCCAAATTATAAAAATATTTAATTTATAAATTATAATATGCAATTTGCAAATCAACAAATTGTATATACAAATTATTGATTGATTTGAAAAAAATTTTTTTTTTGATTTTGTAATTTACAAAATAGATAATCAATTTGTAAATTATTTACATAGTAAAAAAATAAAAATTTAGAAAAATTATATAAATTGTAAATTTTATAAATTAGTTTTTGTTATTATTCTGACAGCATTTTGAATTAGATTTAAGATGACAATGTGAATTACATTTTTCATTTGCTTTAAAGCATTTGCACCTTCTATCCATACATATACCGTTACAATTACACGACAACTCAATTTCTCTTAGATCATCGGCTCTATTATTAATGGTTTGAGCTGCTGTTCTAAGCGATATTTTATTTTTTACCTTGGTGTAATCAAAATTTAAGTGTCCACAATAAAGCTCCAATTCACAGGCTCGTAAGCAATCATTTAAAATACCATATTCGGTAATAATTTCGTAAAAATCATTACTCACTCTACCAATATAACCAGGTAATCTAGGCAAATCAGTACCGCCTCTGTCTATTCTCGGAATAGCTACGCTTACTTTATCCCCAACCGAAAATTCTAAAGTTCGTTTGTTTCTTTTTTTATTATGCTTTTCTTCCATAATTTTTGCCATTTTTTCTTGATTTTTTAAAACAGCAGATCGTATATGTCTACTTTTTACTACTACTGGCTCTACTACTACTGGCTCTACTACTACTGGCTCTACTACTACTGGCTCTATTACTACTGGCTCTACTACTACTGGCTCTATTACTACTGGCTCTACTACTACTGGCTCTACTACTACTGGTTCTACTATATCTTGTTCGATTTCTTTATCATTTTCATAAACTAGTTCGACAAATTTTTTTGCGCCACATAGATTAGGTTTGTTGTTGAAAACTATTTCGAATGGCATAAATTTCGTAGCTAATTAATTAATTGATTAATTAATTTTTTTTAAGGTGAGATAAATTATGAATATTTTACCTGAACTGTGTTGAGTATTCAGGTTAAACATAATTTTAGGTAATAATTTTACCCAACAATCTGTATTAAACTGAATTCTCATTGATGCTATCATTCTTTCCATTGTCCCATTTGCTTGTTCGACAAGCCCCTGACTTTGTGGGTGACGTGGACGACCATGAACAATTTTACATTCTCCTTCCCATGAGTTTATTGCATCCAAACATACTAAATACTCGTTCTTCTAAACCTTCTAAAACTTCTTCAGCACACTTGTTCTCCATTGCCCATAATATATGAAACTTAGTAAAATGATCAATTACATGTGCGATCCATTTGTACAATTTGTTTTTGTAGTTACAAGGTCTATGCCTCATGTCGACTAAATCGATTTGTAAACGAGCTAAAAAATCGTTTGACCTAATTGGTTTAATTCTTGGTTGCGTTTGTTGGATTTGTTTCAAATTACATATTGAACAATATTTTATAAATGCAGCTATTACAATACGTGGTATACCATAGTATCGTAGTGACAACTGTTGTTCCAATTTATTTATACCTATGTGTCCTCTTTGAACAGAATGAAGATCATAAAGAATGTCGAAATAATTTTCTTTAACTGCTACGGGTAAATTTAATTGATCGTTTCGACGAGTAAACTGTCGATAAAGTTTTGTTTGACCGTCAATAACTTGAATATTGAATTGTTTTTTTTTGTAATGAAACATTTTATTTGGGTCTGGTTTTTCTATTGATTTATCAAGATACTTCACAATCAAATCGTATTTTTCTTGGCAAATAATTAAACTTGTCGTGTCTTTTTTTTCGGTATGGTTTTTCAAAAATTCCTCAAATATTTGTTTGTGAGCATTTCGACGTTCCGACTCGATATTGTTTATATTATGTTCGATATTAGTTATTTCATTCATTTTGTAAATTATTAATAAAATTAAATTCAATTAAATATTTTAAATTTACAAATTGTATGAATATTTACAAAAATTATTATAATATTTTAAAATATTATATTTAATTTTTAATTTGTATATACAATTTGTTGATTTGCAAATTGCATATTATAATTTATAAATTAAATATTTTTATAATTTGGATAGAACAAATATTTATATTTAAATAAAATATGCTGCATTTAATTGTAAAACTAACATTTAGAATTTTAGAAATTTTTTAAAAATTAAAACATGAATTTTTATTTTAATAAAATTCTTTAAAAAATGTTTTCATGACAACTTAGATAAAATCTGTTTCGTATATTTAATTTTTAAGAAAAACTTTTAAATTCGATTTTTCTAATACAATTTATGCTTTTGAGAACAGTTTCTTTTTAAATTTTAAATTTAAGCTTTTATTTTCAAATTAAATAAGAATGTTTCAATCATTGATTGATATTCAAAATCTTTTTTGAGGTCGCCTTCCGGTTTTAGCCCCTTTTTAATAAACATTTCCCTAGAGATCTCTTCACTAACTGCAAACAACAATCTTTCAGCGTTTTTTGCGCAATCTGCTCCCGAGACATGGACTTCGGTACCGCATTATCAGCAAGGAAATTAACATAAAAGTCACTCAATAGTCTCTACAGTTAGCTGCGGTACGCATTGCACATGAAGGGCATCTTGGTGTCGTAAGAACTAAGAATTTGTTGAGATCAAAAGTATGGTTTCCTCGATTGGATAGTATGGTAGAAAAGGTGATAGAGAGTAGCCTATCTAGACTAGCCGTAGCAAGGTTTGAGTCCGTAGAGCCTAAACTTGACGACGTTTTTACGACGTATGGCATCCCTAGAAGGGTCCGCGTGGAAGGTCTGGAAGAAAGAGATTAATGTCTTCATTACAGCTTACAATTCGGCATCGCACAGTGTTAAAAAAGTTCCACCGGTTGTGCTGATGTTCAACCGAGTCAATTTCAACAGGTTACCAACTTTCGTTGAGAGTAAAGCGCAGTGGGAGACGAACTGGAGATTGGCACTCGAAAATGATAGAAAAGCCGGTGAAGGGACCCAATTTCGTCACAATCTCGGTATTAGAAGAAGCGGCGTAAGGTTGATCCTCTGGGATTAGGCGCTACTAAAGCAAAAAAAAGAAGGTAAACAAACTCACGGAGGAATACGAGTAAGAATCATACAGGGTAACTTTGGTCAATGATAGAAGAGAGGTGACTAGGAACGTCTCTTTTTTCAAAAAGATTATTCTTAATGAGTACCAAGTTCAGAATCAGGTGAGTGTTGCTGATTCGGGATTGAAAAATGGTGATGATAGCAAAGGTGGGATGGAAGTGTCTGATGAAAGTAAGAAAGGCGTAGCTGGCTCGGAGTGCAGGAATTTGGTGTCAAGAGAGAAAAATGAGGGAATAGAAGTAGATTAATATGATCTAACCCGTAAAATAATGATAATTAAAATAAATTCATTTGAATATATTTTAGAAATTGTAATATTTTGAAAATAATATAAAATTTAAACAAAAATTTAAATTAAAAATTCTTATAATTTAAAAAAAGGATAAAAATAATAATTATAGAACCAAAACCAAAAGAAAAAATTTATGTATTGAAATTTATTGAAACTTAAAATTAAAATTCCATATTTTTTTAACAAAAAAATAAAATAAAAAATATTTAAAATTTTAATTTTTTGTTTAATATTGATACTGATTAAAATATTTATATGCTTCAAATAGTATTATTTATTTTGAATAATTGTTGTATCTATGTATAAATAGTATTTGAAAAAAATAGATTTTTTCATCATTAATTTGATTAAAATATTTAAGAAATAAAAATAATAATAATAATTAAATAATGAGTTCATACGAAGAATCATCTCAAACATTTAGTTTCTCAACTGAACCATCATCATACAGAACTGTTGGTATTTACTCTGGTGAAAGTAGTCAAGCTTTATCAAGTGGTTGTGGATTTTTACCACCATTGTCATTAGATCAATACAAATTAAACAATGATCCAAACCCAGAAATAATTAGAAAAAGACCAACTGACAAAATAAGATATATACAAGAAGTACAATATAGATTTTTAGAGCCACCAGCTGCTCCAAAACCAGGTGATTTACTTGTTAAACAATTACCAAACAGACAAATTGCTCCAGCTCCACCGTTGGTTGTTAGACAAGCACCACCAAAACCAGCTAATCCAGCTCCAGTAATTTTACGTGAAGCTCCACCACAACCACCACCAAGAGTTGGTGATAAATTAGTTTTAGTACCAGGTAAAGTATTACCACCACCAGATAGAAAAGTAGTTGTTGAAAGACTACCAGCTATACCACCAAAACCACAACAAGTTTTCTTAGAAAAATGGTTAGGTTATAAACAACAAAAAAGAAGAGTTTTATTTCAACCAGCCGAACCAGATTGTGTATTACCAAATCCAAAAAATTTAGTAATTCAATGGGAAAATCCAGAAGTTGAAGTTAATCGTCAATATAAAAACTTAGGTACTCAACAAGCTGATCCAGCTGAATATTTAAGACAACATGGTAATAATTTATTAAGACATGAAGAATTCACTACTGCTGCTAGAAGATTTGGTGCTCCAGAATCATTAGCTGCTGATACACATAAAGAATTCGGTTTACCAGAATTTGAAGGTGATTTACAAGCATTAAGATTAGTTGATTTAGATAGAGCTGGCTTATCTGAATATAGATCATATTTAAATGGTTTAGGAATTTCATTTGATGCTTCAAAATTCCAAGGTAGTCAATTAGGTTTAATTACATCAACTGAAACATCTGGTTTAATCTCAATTGAACAAGCTCAAGCTACATTAAATAATTTTACTGCTAGTGAAAAACCAGTAAGCCAAAGTGAATTAAAAGCTTATTTTGATTCAAATGGTGATGGTGTTGTTTCAAGTGAAGAATTTGCTTCAGCTTATACACAATATTAAAAAAATTTATATAAAATAATAAATTTTTTTTTTTTACAAAGCCTATAGTAATAATCAGCTTAGCTTGGTATAAATTCTTTAAAATACAAAAATATTTATTTTGAATATAATAATAACACAATTTATTATTTTTCAATGTAAATGTAATTGTAATTTAAATTAATAATATTTTTTTTCAAATTTAATTTAATAAACTTCGATCTTATTTTATAATATTCGTATTTATTATTAATAAAAAGAACAAAATTTCGTAAATAGCTAAATATATTTAAATATTCTAAAAATTTTTTATGTAATAATTAATAAATATAAAGGATTAAAATAAAAGTTTTTGTTTTCTTAGCTTCAAATATGAATAATCTTTTCATGTACTTTTCATGTATTTGCTAGAACATGAAGTTACGTATTAAATTTTCGTAAAACCACGTAAATTAAAATTAGTAACATAAAATTGATCTGATTTGAAATTATTTCAATTTTTTCTAGAACTTTATATCGTAGCACTACTGTAAATTTTTTAAAAATTTTAAGAGATATTTAAGTAAAAAAAAGATTAACTTGCTAAATTAAAAGTACAATATAATAAATAAAAAATCAATTTAATATTTGTATTAATCCTATTAAATAAAGAATATTTAAACTACTTATTTTCCTTAAAGATTCATTTTTAAGAGTAATATTTGTATAAGTAGTTGTCGAGTTAACAGTCTTTGTTATTGTTGTTGTTGATGTTGTTGTAGTTACTGAACATAGTCTCCCTGTATAACCAAATGCGCATTTACACCCAAAACTAGTTGTTCCAACAGTATAACAAGTTCCTCCGTTTAGACATGGGTTTGAGGAGCATTGAGTAGAAAAGACTATTCAATAAAAAATTTATATCATATTATTTTGTTTTCAATTTTCTGATTAGTCAATTTTTTTTTCGGCTGTGTATTGTTTTTAAACAAGGTAATACGGTAATTATTTTAACTTCTAATTTTAATTATTCAAAACATTATTTAAAATTTAATTTCTACTTATAAATTTTAACCGAATTAAGAAATATAATATTGTTTAAACAATTATCCTACTTAAAACAAATTTTAAATTTACATAATTACCAGTTTCACATAATTCTCCTGTATATCCAGTTGGACAACTACAATTAAATCCAAATTTTTCATTAATCGAAACAGTTATATTATTACATTTACCTCCATTTTGACATATAAACGTATCGTTTGAGCATCTTAAAGGATCAGCTTTTGAATTATTTTATTTTAAAATTTTATAAATTTTTTAATTAATTTAATTTAATTAGACTCACTTAAACAAGATGCACAACAACTTGCTCTATTTGATGAACAGCTTAAAGATGGACAGTTTGTATAAGAATCAGTACAAGGCAGAGTGTTATATTCTAATTATTTTAATTTAAAAACTACCAATGTCGAATTCTTTTTAAATCAAAATATTACTTAAACATGATTGACAACATTTAGTTTTAGCATAACTTGTTGCACAAAAATAACTGATAGAAATACTTGATGAATTTAGATAATTTAAAAACTCAGCACATGGAACCGCATAAGTCGGTAAAGTAACTTCTAAAGTGTAATTTGTAATTAAGTCGTCACCAAAAGGACATGAAGAAACAGAAGCAAGAGGGCTAGTAGCACAAATACCAGATATACACATCTAAAAATCAAAATTTTATATTATAATTGTTAAAAAAAAAAATTCTAAAATTTTTTTAAAGATATTAAAATTTTCAAGTTAAATAGCAAAATTAAAAACTAACTTATTATATAAAAGACATAAGATATTTGGAGAGGAAGAAATATTTTTTTAAAATTTCATATTACTTTTCCAGATTCACATATACTACCATCAGCAGCTGGCGCTTTAGAATAACATGTAGATTGATTTGAATTTTGTCTACAATACAAGTTGGAACATATGCTGCTTATGATAGAACTTGTCTTGTAAGTTAATTATATTTATATTTATTAAAAAATTTTTTTGAATTTAATTTACTTGACAAAACGAAGCATCATTTCCATAGACCATTTTACATTGATCGTTTAAATTATAAGTTTGCCCTGTTAATGAACTATCAGAACTCAAAACTTCGCTAGAAATATTAAAATTTGTATTTTGCAAACAGATAGCTAAATTAGACGCAGTTCTATGATGAATTTTTAAAAGAAAATTATTTCAATTAATTATCTTTTGATCTTAATATTAAATACCCCGATGATGTAATCAACTTTGATTTAAGCTGAGCTATTGAGCAAGTTGAGAAGCGTTGAATGTTTGAAATCCGAGAATATGATAAAACTGGTGTCATTATATAATAATCATTTGTTGGACAAGCAATGTTTGGAGATACACCATCATGGTTTAAACCTAAATTATGCCCCAATTCATGAGCTATTACCTTTTTAAAATTAATAAATAACCTGTTTACTGTACATGTCGCAAAGCCAAGATATGCTAAAATAGTGAAAAAAAGGTAAAATAAATTTGTTTTATTGTTTCTATTTCTATTAAAGAATGTCATAAATCAAATTTTCAAACTACTGTTCGATACTGTACATAAGCCTATATTTAAATATATATCTGAGTTTTGTTACATGTACTATTTATATCTTTAATAAGTTAATATATTTGAAAAAAAAATTTGCTTATTTTCTCTTACAACAAGGCTCGTAAAACCGCCGAATTCTTCCGATATGGAATAACGATAACTTCCGCATACACCTGAAACATAAGCTAAGCCAACTACAGCTGCATCGCTTATAGTTGTACCTCCCCATAAATCTTTTCTAGTTTTTAATAATTTAATTTAATCTCCTATATCTTTTAAAAATTAATATTTACTTTGTCAGAGCCATAGCATGATCATAATAAAATGGAAATGTTTTCGAGTTCATATAAGTCCTAAAATCAGCCAAACCTAATGAAGCTTGAATCACTTGATAGTTTTGATAAGTCGGATAACCTGAAACACCAACTATATTCGGATTAGTCCAATTAGATTCTTGTTGACTCTGTTTAAATTTAAAATTAAATGAATAATTTTTCAAAATAAAGATAAGGTATTTTGTAGCTTAGCTAATTTATTTAAAAATAATCAATATATTAATTATTTTTAAACAAAGTTTTATTATTTAAATTTAATAAAATATATATTTTAAATTTTATAATAATTTAAATAATAATACTGTATATTAATTATGTTTTCTTAAGAGAAAATAGTTTTCGATGGAGAAAATAAATTTTAAAGGTAATAATTTGATTTCAAAATATTTTAAAATTAAATAACGCAGTAATATTTTATGTTTTTAAAACAGATTTCAAATTTTTTAGAATTTTCTTTATGATATTTGAAAATGCATAATTACTGTCAAAAATAAAAAATTCGTAAGCTTAATATTTATTCTTAGATCCGCATCATTCCCCAGACTATTTTGATATCTTTGATTGACCTATAAATAAAAAATTTCAAATTAAATTTAAATTTTTGAATTATAAATTTTTGAATTATAAATTTTAATAACTCCGTTTATTAAAAACGAGAAATAAATTTTCATTTGCTGAAATATTGTGTTACTATCATTAGACTTGAGAAAGTTTTTATGATTTTCAAAAACTGAATGATCAGTCACAACAAGTGTTTCCACATTATAAACCAATGGCCCAGAAGCACCTTTTGTTTTCATTTTGGAGCTTTTTTATTCCAAAATTAATAATTAATTTAATAAATATATTTTTTTGAATTCAAACTTTTCTATATAATTTTTTGCAATTTCTTGATCTAATCAAATTAACAATATATAGTTTAGATTATTAAAATTATTTTGAAATTTTGTAATTACCATCTATTAAAATATAGTCTTTAAGCTCCTCTACTTCAGGTAAAATAGCTGAGGATAATGGTTTTTTATCGCTTGATCTTTTTACAATTCCGTGCTCATAGGTTTTAAAATATTCGACTACTTAAAAAATGATAAAAAAGATAACTGAATTATGGAAAAAAAATTATTACGGCTTCTTTTTCTCCGATCGCTTACTATGATCGGAATAATATCATAAGTGAAATTTGTTTTTTTGTTTGAAGTTATTCTTCCGATCTTAATAAAAATTTTAACTTTAGAAAATATTTACCACTTTCTATTTAATTATATACCATTCTAAATCTTTCGTTAGGGTTGTTTTCTTTGTTTTTTACTAAAGTTGCATAACCATCTCCGTCTTCTTCGTAATAATTTTGAAATTCCTGAAAGAGAAATTTTATAGAGATATTTATCAAAGATGTATTCACATACTTCTTGATTATATAATTCGTATTTAACAGGGTTTCCTTTTTCTGTTATTGTATAGATATCCGTATTATGATCAATGTTAGTTTTTAGATAAACTGTTTCAAAATTCTCGTCAAAGTGGTAAAATTTAACTGAAAATTTATCTGGGAAATTTGAATTATTTTCGTTGACGATTAATTCAAAATTTTTAATAACACCAGTTATTTGGCCTGGTTGTTTATGTACTTTAAATATTAAGGATTATTTTTTCTATTTTAAATAAAAGTTTATTAAATATTAATTTTTAAAACCTCTTATATCATGGACATAATATCCTAATGCTACATTAAAACACAAAAATGATACGATTTTTATCAATTCAATTAATTTTTTCATTTTTTTTTTGATTTTATTTTAAATAAAATTTCAAAATAATTTATTAATTTAAAAAAATAAAATTTATAATAACATATTTGGATTTTGATTTGTTACGTTATTTTACATTTTTAATCAAGTTACCTTGCAATTTTAAAATTAAATAAACTTTAAAAGAATTACTTATACTGTATGTAATTGAATGGGTTTAAAATTAGTTATAAAAGAAATCATGATTTAAAATTTGAAAAATTTTATTTAAATTTTTAAATCAAACTTAAATAAATAAAGATTTCTTTTAATTAAATAAAAATATTATTTAGTTATTTGAAAAAAAAAAGTTGAGCTTAATAAAAAATCTTTTTTATGTTTTATTGTATTTTTTATTGCTTATTTTTATCCTTAAAGGTAAAATATATTAAATAAAAATTTAAAATTTTAAATTAAAAGATAACTGTTTTACTATTGAAATTGTTTATTATTATTTCTAGTAAAATTTCTATTAAGTTGGAAAATTTTGAAAGTTAGGCAATATTAAGATTATTATTCAATTAAAATATTTCAAATTTCTTTCTTAATATTTTTAAATTGTACAGTGTTAAGTTTAATTTTATAATAATAGATTTTCGAGAAATAATCAATATCATACTATGGCTATCATCATCTTAAGCAAGATTAAACAAGCAAAATTCAAGTTAAAAAAATACTTATATTGCATTAGGTAAGCATTTATAAATGCTTTTTATCAAAATTAAAACTGTTTATTTGAAATGTTTAATAATATTTTATATATAAGAAAAATATAATTTTTTAAAAACTTTTCTTTATAATTATAATTTATTTATTAGAACTCTTTCAAGCAGAAATCACAATTCATTTAAAAAAAAAATAAATATTTGAAGATGTTTCATTTATTTCAAAATTGCTTATTGATAATTATAATATATATATTTAATTTGCTTGTTCAGATTTTACATTAATCTTGTTAGGACAAAAATATTTATTCATTTTGGTTTCATAATATAAAAACTCATTTTGTCTGGAACATTTTCTAACATCAACTAAATTATAATCTGTACATTTATTTAATATTATATTTCTTAAGTTTAGATAAACGCAACTGTTGATTGAATAATAACAGCTTAGTTTCAAATAAGGTAGATTAATTTCATTTGAATCGATTGGACATAAAAATTTATTTGATATTCGCTTAATTTGATTTAAGCTTAAATCAATAGTTAATTTTGAAGTTGAATTAGAACTACGTGCCAAAGAATGCTTGGTAATGTTTATTAATTTTCCGTTCTGGTTTGATAAATCATAATATATCAGCTTACTTAGCTCTGAAATTTCTGGTATTAGTGAAATATAATTGTTCGTTAGTGAAACTTCTTTAAGATTGACATTTTGTTTAAACAAGTCCGATACTGTTACATTAACATAGTTGAAACCAATGTCTAATATTTCGAGTCTTTTCAAACTTGAAAAATCAGTACTATTTAAACTTTCGATTAAATTGTTTGTTAAATTTAAATGAATTAATTCTAAAAGTTTAATATTGTTAAAGCTAATTGTCTTTAACTTATTATACGACAAGTCTAGAAATTCCAACCCAGGTAAATAATCCAAATTTAAATTATTTAAATCCTTAATTTGGTTATTGCATAAATAAAGTTGTTTTAAATTTTCTGTGTTGGTAACTTTCAAAAATGTTTCTATTTTATTTAAGCTCAAATCTAATGATAACAGATTAGGCAGTTTATTCAGTGACACGTTTTGAATTGAGTTTAAGCTAAAATTAGCAAAAGCCAAATAGTTTAAATTAAATAAGCTTAATTTTTCTATATTTGAATTAGTTAAATTGATTAAAAACAAATTTTTTAAATTGTTAAATTCTTCTAAATCTTCAAAGCCTAAATTAGTACCGTAAAAAATGAGTGTAGAATTTTCTAAATGTTTAAAAGAACCGGTTTCTATTTTTTTTAAATTAGGCAAATTTAAAAGCTGTAAAGTGACCAATTGTAAAATGCCACGAAACGCATTTTTTTGGATAAAATCTAACCCTATCGAGTCTTCTATTATTAGTTTGTTTAAAGAAAGAGAGTTAAAAGAATTATCGGGAATGCTGCTTGGATTTGTAATTTGTAAAACGTCTAATTTAGATAAATTTGAGTCTGGATTTTTTTTAAATTTAAAATAACTCGAGTAAGATCCACACTTACAGGCATCACCAAACGGCGAAAGCAGCTTAATACAATCCATAAATGGACATGATTGAGACATCATTATTTTAAGGGTTAAGATAAAAATAAAATTTAAAAATTTTTTCATTTTTTTTAATTCAAAACTTTTTAATGATGCTTTTATATTTTACAAATTCTATTAGTAATTTAAAAAAAGATTTATGTTTATGATTTTCAATTAGTAATAAAATTAATATTTTATATAAATGATTGATTTATTTTAATTGAAATTATGATTTTAAATTCATGTTTGTCAAATTTAACAGAAAAACAGAAAGAACTAGAAACAAAGAAATTCAGAATTTATGTTTGAAACATAAAAAAGTCAGTGAGAGCTCTAAGGCTGAAATGTTTATTTTTTTTATGATCATTAGAAAGAGGGTTAAATTATTAGTTTTATGGGCATTTTCAATCTTCCTAAATCAAAACTTTAAGTAAAAAAAAACGATGCGAGTTAAAATCGATGTAATCTTTGATTGAATGGTAGATAAAGCACTAAAAGTTTTTTATATTTATTATGAAATATTTCGACGAAAAAATTAAACATCAAATAAAAAAATTAGTTCCTTCAGCTGCAGGAGCTATTGCCGAACATTTATTACTTAATGATGAACGACAATATAAATACGAACACATGTTTGAGGTAAGATGCTAGAAAAATTTACAATTTAGATTTAAAAAAAAATTTTAATTTGCTTTGACTCACTTGGCAAAATGAAGCATTATTTCCCAATCTCATTTTACATTGATTGCTCGAGTCCCATATTTGCCCAGTACAATGATGATCAGCTGTTCTAACTTCATTTGGTAAACTGTTGTTTATGTTGGATAGACAAACAAATTCTTTTTTCAAATTTCTATAAAAAAAAATTTTATAAATATTTTTTAAAAATTTATAAATCAAAATCAAAAATGGTTTCAAGTTAATTTCAGATTATGTTTTTAAAATCTATATTTTTTAAAAACAATTTTAATTTTAATTACAATATTATATTTAAATAATTGAGTTATATAATTAAAAAATATACTAGGTTTTAATTATAATTGATTTTACAATGATCTCAAAGTGCAATAATGGATAAAAGTATAATTTTTTTTTAATTCCTACATAACAATGACATATTAGACAAAGATGGGTCATTAGCTACATGAGGACTTTTTCATTAAATATATTTTAGTTTTTTTAAATATAAAAAAAGTTCCTTCAAGGCTTAAATTTTGGTAAAAAAGTTCTGGTGAGATATAAAACAAACATTTAGTTAGATATAAAACAAATTGGCAAATAAATATTTTAAAAAATATACCCATCAAGACCTAGTAGCGTTTTTTTAAACAAAGCAACTGAGCAATTCGAAAAAATTTGCATATTTTTCATTTTATGATATTTAATATTTGAAGTCATTATATATAAATCGTTTGATGAACAATTAATCGTTGCTAATTCACCATCATTTACTGCACCCAAATTATGTCCGATTTGATGAGCTATTGTATACAAACTTGTAAAACCACCCCAGTCTTCAGCTATTGAATATTTATGATCACTACATACTCCAGCGTTATAACCTAAACCTAATATATCAGCACTTGAATTTGAGCTCAAATCATCAAGCCATAAATCTTTACTTTTATAAAACATATTTTATATTTACTGAAACTATGAAATTTAAATATGTTTAATCATACTTAAAAACACCTATCGCAAGGTCAAATCTAAATGGAAATTTTCTCCTGTTCATAAATTTCTTAAATTCGTTTAGTGTTTTATTTCCTAAAATGACTCTCTTCGAATTATGAATAGGCTTCAATGGATCACCAACTATATCTGGGTCTGCCCATCTAACATCAGCTTTATTCTTAAAAAAAAAATATATTAAATTCAAAAAACTTTTAAATTTTTAAAAATTACTTTTAAAAATAAAAATTTAGTTAATTTGATGCTTATTCTTAAATCAGCATCATTAGACATTGAATTTTGAAATTTTTGGTTTATCTTGAAATTTGAAAACGTTTTAAAAATTTTAAGAAAAAAATTTTTAAATTTTAAATTACTCCATTGAATAAATGACCATAATATACTTTCATATAAGTAAAAATTTTATCAGTATTATCAGATTTAGCGATTCTTTTAAATTGTCTATATATTGATATATCAGAAACTATTAAAGTTTCAACTTCTGTTTTTACTGGCCTGTCGCTTTTGGCCATTTTAATTTTATCTTGATTAATTGAATATTTTATTTCATTGTTGTCCAAAATTGTATAATCTTTTTGTTCTAAATCATTTTTAGAAGAAATAATTGATCTTGATTTCAATTCGTTATTATTCATTAATTTTTTTTTAACTATTAGATGTTTATTGGTAGCATTTGAATCTGGTGATATATCATAAAAATGATCTAAATCGTTTTCTAAATATAGTCTAGCTAACATTTTATATTTTCTTTGCTCATTATTATACACTAATGTTGAAAAACTGCTTCCATCGATTTGCTTATAATGTTGATATTCCTATAATATAATGTTTTTATTAAATATTTCTGATAAAGCAAATAAGTATAATTAGATATGGTCATTCATTTATACAAATTCTTTCAAAAGTGATTATATAAATAAAAACTATTTAAAAAGAAAGGGCTTTTATTTTATGATAATATTTATTAAATGGGTCTATTCGAATCTTAAATTTTCAATTTTATTATTTTTTTTCTTAAATTTATACTTGAGATGTTGTAAATTCGTATTTAATTAATTGTTTTTCATCATCTATGACATAAACATCAGGATATTCAATATCGCTATCTTTTTCAAATTCAATATTAAATTTATATCCTAATTCTTCGAATTCTATAAAAATTATAGAAGGAAAGCCAGAAACAATTTTTTCACCATAGTAGCCAATTCTGAAATTTCGAATTACAGCAGATTCAACATAATCTGATTGAACTAGTAAAAAAATTGAAAATTAAATAATTTTAATACAATATTATAAGATTATTCATACATGTTATTTTTCCTAAATTTTCAATTGCAATCAAATAATTAATTTGGAAGAATATCAAAAAAAAAATTGAAAACATTTTTGAAAATTTTGTTTTTCAAAATAAATAAAATGTCTAAAATTTTCTAAATATTATATTTGAAATAATTGCCTATTCGTTAGAAGCAATTTTATTTTAGTTGAATCCTATTTAAAAAAATGTTTTAAAATAAGTAATAAAATTTTTTTAAGTAATTAATTTAATTTTTTTAATTAAAAATACATTTTAAAGAAATTTAAATTTATTTTATTTTTGTTATTTTATAATTAAAAACCAATTTGAAGTTTCAATTTAATTTGGGTTTTTTTTTTTGCTCAATTAGCAACATCCGTTTTGTACGTTTGAGATTTTATTTATATCGTTATTTTTAGACAGAATCAACCATAATTTTAAAAATTATATAATTGTCAAAATTTTTTATTTTTTTATTTTTTTTATTATTCATTTTATTTTAAATCATTTAAAAATAAATTATATAAAATATTTGATAATTAAATTTCTAATATTTTTTATTTCAAATTAATTTATAAATTCTAAGAATATAAGGATAACTGAAAAATCGACACCACCTCATTTTTTGAAAAGCTTACACTCGGGTGCTTTTCGAACAAATCATCTTCAAGTTTTCTGTTACCATATACTAAAATGTTGATCTTTTAATGTAGATTATACTAATAAACTTTCTTGATTTAAGATATTTCCAAGATTCTTATAAGTTTTGAAGTAATATTCTTATTCTATTCTTATAAATTCTTATTATTACAAGATCCTAAATAAGAATCAATCTATGGGTAAAAGATTCTAGAATTGTATTTTTTAAACCAACAAAATTTCGATTAAAAGGAGTCTTAAAAATTAAAGTATTATTAAAGTCCATATTATTCTTATATTTATATTGTATTAATATTAGATATAGTGTTTAATATTTTACTTAGTTTATTATAAACTTAACCTGAAACTAGTTGAAAAATTAATTTATTTAAAAAGTAAAGAAAGTCTGTAAAGCTAGTACAAATTCTACAAATTCTTATAAAGTTAACATTGTAAGATTAATAAATTAGAGGCCTCTTCTCTTTCTTCATAATTTTATTCATAACTTCTCTTCTCTCATAATTTTCAAATAAAGTTCAAAAGAAATTTTTTTTTCATTAAATTTCAAACTTTTTATTTTGAAAGTAGATATTGTAAATTAAAATTATTTTCCATATTTTCTTTCACATTTTTGAAAACATTTTTTCAAGATTTTTGAAGAATCAATACGTTTTTTATATTTATATTATTTTGAATTGAAAAACATTAAAATAAAATCTTAATCAAAATATTGCGTATAAATAACAACTTACCAAAAATAAAACAAGAAAAAATTAAGAAGAATATCCGCATTTTTTAATTTTATTTAAATCTTTAAAACTTTCTAAAATTATATAATAAAAGTTTAATAATTTTTTTCTCTTATTTATTCTATTTTATTCGAATTTAAATTTTAAATTTTAAGAAAAATCAGCATCAAGATATTCAAATGTCGAATACCAGTTGTTATAAAAATTTATTCCAAAGAAATTTTGAATTTAATAACCCGAGTTAAAAAAAAAAAATTAATTTGATTATTGTAATTAGAACAAATTTTTAGATTATTTTCTCTAAATAAAATTCATCTCTTTTTAAAAATACATTCCTTTTTTTTTAAATTTTTCGATTTTTCTAATTTTAATAACACTTTATATTTTTAAACTTATTATTATATAAAAGAGATATTTTAAATAAAAATTAATATTCAAAATTTAAAATTTTTTGTGAATAAATTTTCATACCGACAGCTGGTATTCGATTACATTTGAATAACTTTATGTTAATTATTCTTTAATTTAAAACATTCTCTTTGTAAAATTCTATTCCATCGTAAAATTCTCTTGTGTATCTTAATGATAATCAGTAAACTAACTTGTCAGTCGATACCACTGACAAAAGAAAAAATTTCATCGAATAGCTATTGGTATTATTTTAAATGAAACATTTGATGATTATTGTTTTTATTCAAATATGTGAAAGAAATATTAGAAAAAAATAAGTTTGATTTAGAATACTAAAAAGCTTAATAGCTGATGGAGCTGAGATCATTTCACTTTAGATGATATTAACACCAGAAGCACCAATAGTTAATTTAACCGTTTTTACATTTTTATTAACAAGTGCCTTAATTCAAACTTTATCTGTTAGCCTCTATTAGATAAAGAAGGTAAACAATTCTAAATAATTTCATTTTTGTTTAAATTCTTTTTACTATAGTCTTCAAAATTAAACCAAGAAAGATTTTTTTTTTATTTTAAGATAATCTTTGGTAGATCGATATTTTTACAAGTAAAATGCAAGGTTTTATTAGAAATTTTAAGTTAAATTATATTTTTGGATTAGATAGAATATATGCATTGATAAGCTGATGCATATAAAAGTAGATTGATTCTTATTCAAGTTTTTAGAGAAAAAAATAAGATGGTGATTCAGATTTCAATCAAAAAATCTTTATAAGATTTGGTTTATATGAATTTGATAAAAAAAAATTCATCTTTTTTATTTGTTTATCTGTTTCTCTAGTTTTAAACGCATTTTCAATCTGACTTAATTAAAAACAATTCCGATTTTCGGTAAAAAAAAAGATGGTGGTTCGATGTAATCTTCCATTAAGCAAAATCAATTTTTACTTATGAAAATTTTTGACGAAAAAATTAAACATCAAATAAAAAAATTATAATGAAAATTGATATTAATAAATTTATTAAGTTATTTTTGATTTACGAAATTTTGTTCTTTTTATTAATAAAAAATACGAATATTATAAAATAAGATCGAAGTTTATTAAATTAAATTTGAAAAAAAATATTATTAATTTAAATTACAATTACATTTACATTGAAAAATAATAAATTGTGTTATTATTATATTCAAAATAAATATTTTTGTATTTTAAAGAATTTATACCAAGCTAAGCTGATTATTACTATAGGCTTTGTAAAAAAAAAAAATTTATTATTTTATATAAATTTTTTTAATATTGTGTATAAGCTGAAGCAAATTCTTCACTTGAAACAACACCATCACCATTTGAATCAAAATAAGCTTTTAATTCACTTTGGCTTACTGGTTTTTCACTAGCAGTAAAATTATTTAATGTAGCTTGAGCTTGTTCAATTGAGATTAAACCAGATGTTTCAGTTGATGTAATTAAACCTAATTGACTACCTTGGAATTTTGAAGCATCAAATGAAATTCCTAAACCATTTAAATATGATCTATATTCAGATAAGCCAGCTCTATCTAAATCAACTAATCTTAATGCTTGTAAATCACCTTCAAATTCTGGTAAACCGAATTCTTTATGTGTATCAGCAGCTAATGATTCTGGAGCACCAAATCTTCTAGCAGCAGTAGTGAATTCTTCATGTCTTAATAAATTATTACCATGTTGTCTTAAATATTCAGCTGGATCAGCTTGTTGAGTACCTAAGTTTTTATATTGACGATTAACTTCAACTTCTGGATTTTCCCATTGAATTACTAAATTTTTTGGATTTGGTAATACACAATCTGGTTCGGCTGGTTGAAATAAAACTCTTCTTTTTTGTTGTTTATAACCTAACCATTTTTCTAAGAAAACTTGTTGTGGTTTTGGTGGTATAGCTGGTAGTCTTTCAACAACTACTTTTCTATCTGGTGGTGGTAATACTTTACCTGGTACTAAAACTAATTTATCACCAACTCTTGGTGGTGGTTGTGGTGGAGCTTCACGTAAAATTACTGGAGCTGGATTAGCTGGTTTTGGTGGTGCTTGTCTAACAACCAACGGTGGAGCTGGAGCAATTTGTCTGTTTGGTAATTGTTTAACAAGTAAATCACCTGGTTTTGGAGCAGCTGGTGGCTCTAAAAATCTATATTGTACTTCTTGTATATATCTTATTTTGTCAGTTGGTCTTTTTCTAATTATTTCTGGGTTTGGATCATTGTTTAATTTGTATTGATCTAATGACAATGGTGGTAAAAATCCACAACCACTTGATAAAGCTTGACTACTTTCACCAGAGTAAATACCAACAGTTCTGTATGATGATGGTTCAGTTGAGAAACTAAATGTTTGAGATGATTCTTCGTATGAACTCATTATTTAATTATTATTATTATTTTTATTTCTTAAATATTTTAATCAAATTAATGATGAAAAAATCTATTTTTTTCAAATACTATTTATACATAGATACAACAATTATTCAAAATAAATAATACTATTTGAAGCATATAAATATTTTAATCAGTATCAATATTAAACAAAAAATTAAAATTTTAAATATTTTTTATTTTATTTTTTTGTTAAAAAAATATGGAATTTTAATTTTAAGTTTCAATAAATTTCAATACATAAATTTTTCCTTTTGGTTTTGGTTCTATAATTATTATTTTTATCCTTTTTTTAAATTATAAGAATTTTTAATTTAAATTTTTGTTTAAATTTTATATTATTTTCAAAATATTACAATTTCTAAAATATATTCAAATGAATTTATTTTAATTATCATTATTTTAAGGGTTAAATCTTATTAATTAATCGGTTGGTCCATTTACCTTTTCAATATGTAACAATAAAATAAAGCTAATAAGAAACTATTAAAAATCTTAAGGAACTCTTTATTAAATAAAATTTCCACTAATTTTTCCATCCAGTCTAACGATTATGCTTGATAATTGATAATACTGATATAATAATTTCCATATTGATTCTGGAATATGACATTCTAAAATTTAGTATCCATAGGATCTATTGGATCAATTTTAAAATTTTGAATGATTCTAAAAATTACAGGTTTAAAAAAAAATAATATTTAAAAAAATACATATATGCAACTTTAATTGCTGCATCATTATTGAAATTAAAATCTTAATAAAACTAATCTTTTTTTTATCATTCAATGATTTTTTTAATGAAAATGGTTATTATAGAAAATAATGCATGGATTCATCACATAAAATAATTTATTAAATATAATAAACTTTTTATTATTAAAATAATATTGATTACTTTTTTAAGTTAAGATTTAATTAAAGAACTAATCATTTCAAACTAACCGCATGATTTTCGAATTTCTATTGTGGTTTATTTAAATTAGAAACGAAAAATTTTACTTAACCAAATAAACAATCAAAAAATCAATAAATCCATAAAGAAAAAAAACATGATTATTTAAAGATTATTTTTAGAAAGCAGCAAAATTTGTTTCAATATGCTCCAATCTTTAATTTTTTAAACAAAATTTTTTAATTTAGGAAAAAATTAATTTAAAAAAAAATGATCTTAATGATTCTTAAAATTAATCAAAACTCTAGTATGCCCTGGAATATTGCCTATCAGTTTGTCAAATGCCTTTCTTGCATCTAGGCTAATTATAAAAAGATCATTTTTACCTTTCTTGTAATATTTCAATACTTCATTGACAAGAAAATATGCATTTTTTCAGGGCGTTTTGCGCTTGTACCCAAATTGATTTGCATGTATCAATTCAATCAATTTTGCTAGGAATAATTTATTCAAAGATAATAGCTAGAGATCTTGAGACAGATATTGGCTTAGAGTCAGAAGGTGTAGATATAACACTTTTTTTGGTTTTGGAGTTAACAGAGAAATCTCCAGGTAGATACTTAATATTTAAAGTACAGTTGAAGAACCAAGCTCGAATGTCAACCAAGATTGTATCTGAAGCACATTTAAAAAATTCATTACAAATTTTGTCACGGACTGCTGTTTTTACTAAGCTTGTTTATTGCATCTTTTGCATTATCAACCGAAAAAATACATTCAAACCTCTTATGTTTAATAGAATCAGAATATTCTTGTACAAATTGCTTGATATTTTCACTAATACTGATTCACTAACACTAAGTTAATACTGATTTGGCTTTTCTGAATGAAAAGAAATGTGCCTTGCATATTCCTCGATATTACCATTTATGCTGTTATTTGCCTTTATTTTTTTATAATTTGATATTATTGACCAAAACTTAGCTGAGTTTAGGTCTCTTAGCTTAACCAATTTGTTTGTGAGACTTATGGTTCTGTAGCTAGTTGGATCTTCTGAGTTACATTTTTTCTTTGCTATCATTTTTATTTTTGCTAATTTCTTTTCTTCAATCATATTAGTTTCTTTAGAAGATTTATAAATTAATTTTTACCTTTTTCTGTTTTTAAAGCAAGGTGATTATCTATGATTTTATCTTAGGTGCTCCATCATAAAATTTGGGGTCATTATCATTTTTAAATAAATTGTCTTTTTCGTAGCATTTTCCATTATGTATAAACTTAGGAATGAATGTGTTTTTACTATTATTTTCAAGTTTGGAGATTTTTTTTATAATTCTTCAATAAGTTCCTGAGAATATTATTTAAAATAATGATGTTGCTTTTAAAACGCACATTATTTATTTTTTTTGGAATTTATAAAGTTGATGTAAATTATTCTGTTATATTTATATTTGATTATTTTATTTATATAATCAGGAATAAAATAAAAATAAAATAGTATTTTCTATATTTATTTTTTTCCCACTTTAATAATTTGGGTATCGAAACTCCATAAAAGGAGAATCTGAATATAGCCCATTGTATCTAGTTATCAGTGATATAAGTTTAAAATAAGTAAAAGCAGACGTATTTAAATGCTCTGTAACACCCCAGACACCCGGGAGCTGACCCAGATACTAAACCAGTATAAATAACTGCTTAGTTTATTATTGATTAAGTTTTTTGGAGATTAGTTTTTAAGAAAAAATAAAAAAATTTAAATAAAACTATATTATATTTTTATTTATTTAATAACACGCTATTAAATATGTATCAGAGTTATAAAAAGAATACTCAGATTTAGTTGCCAGAGGTTTTAGCTCGCTTACCCAAACAAACATTTGTGAGCATCATATTAATTTAAATTCAGAAAAACCGTTCAAACAACTTGTACGTCGTGTTCCGTACACGATGCGTGAAGAGGTCAAAGCGCAATTGTCTGAAATGTTGAATGCCAGACTTTTCAGAGAGAGTGAATCCCCCTGGGCTTCCCCTATTGAGTTGGTAAGAAAACTATATGGAAGTCTACGTGTTTGCTTGGATTACCGTAGTTTCAACTTACAATTAAAGACAGTTCCCGAAAATCGAAGACATTTTAGTAACACTCTTGAAAGCACGGTATTTTATTACGATGGATTTGGCTTCTGGTTAACACCAAATACGCGTTGCTGAAGAACACAAAGAAAGACAAGGATTTGTTACAGAATTTGGTTTGTTTGAGTACAACGTCATGCCGTTTGGTCTGTCAAATGCACCAGCATTTCAACGCATGATGGAAAAAGTTCTAAAAGATTTAATTGGTAATATTTGTATTGTGAATCTTAATGATTAAATTATGTTTTCCGAAACCTTAGAGGAACACGTTATAAATGTTAAAGTGGTGCCGGAAAGTATCCGGACCGCTTTTATAAAAGTCGAATGGCGAAAGTGTAAATGGTTTAACTCATCGATAAAATATCTTGGTCATTTAATTGGTAATGGAGAAGTGCGGCCTATCCGGATTAAGGTAGAAGTGCGTTATAGATATAAACCACCAACGACCATTCGACAGTTACAAAGTTTTTAGGATTAGCGAATTATTACCGTAAGTTTGTTAAAAGTTTTGCTGAAATCGCCAATCCGCTTTACAAAGCCACCGAAAAAGGCAAAAGGTTTGAGTGGACAGAGGATTGCCGAAAGAGTTTCGATCTATTAGGGACATACCTTACAAGATAACATACCGATATTTCTAATGTATTAACAAATGTGCTCAAGATTAGCGTAAATATTTTTTTATTAATTAATTTTTGTTATTATTCTAATAAATTTATTCGGTTTTTCTAATTTTTGTTTGATTAATAATAAAAGTGTTATCTTTTATAAATAAATCTGTTTTTTTTTTATTAAATTTGATATGAATTTATTTTTTTTGTTATATTTTTTATTTAAATTTGTGGTGTTTTTTATTAAATTTGTGATAATAAAATATTTAAAGTCACCTTACAATGCCAACCACAGAAGTTTTAATTCTGGTGTTTTAATATATAAATACAGTGATTCACACATAACTCGAACTCGTCGGGACCGAGTAAAAAGTTCGAGTTAACCGTCAGTTCGAGTTAAACGTCAGAGACCAAATTTTAATTAAAAGATTAAAATATATTTAAATTTTTATTTTAAAATTAAAAAATAATACAAAAAGTACATAATATATAAAAACATAATAAATTTTTTAAAAAAAATCAGTTAACTTCATTTGTATATTTGATTTTAATTCAATGTTATTTTTTAATGTTATATTTTTATAAGGTTGAAAAGAATTAATTAATTTTTCATTTTTATGTGTGAAAAAAAAATCAAAAAGTAAATTAATTATTAAAAAGTTCGACTTAAGCGTGAAATTTTTCCAAATATTAATTATTTGGATTCGAATTAAACGTGAAGTTCGAATTAAATGAGTTCGAGTTAACAGTAATATTTATAATAGAAAATATTTGGTTTCCAACAATTGCTCTATGAAAGTTCGAGTTAAGCGTCTAATTCGAGTTAAGCGAGTTCGAGTTAAGTGTGAATCACTGTAACAAAAAACAAAATTATTCAAAAATAAAATATAACAACTTTTATTTATAATAATTTTTATTTTATTAATTAATTTAAATGACTAGTTTCGGTCTCAACAGACTTTCTTCAGATCTAAAATGTTTTTAAAATAAATAATTTTTATAAAAATAAAAACAAAAAAAATATATAAATAAATAAACAATAATTAAGCTTAAAAAAATTTTTGAATTTTGAATTTTAAATGCTTAAAGTTTTATATAATATTATAAATATTTGGTATATAATCATTTATAACTTTCATTTCTAATTTATTGAATAAATATATTATAGAAGCTTCTTTTTTTAGTCTCGCATTTATATCTTCAATGTCACTTTCAAAAATAAAAAAACTAAAATCTTACAAATAATTATGAAATTTCAAATTAATATGTAATGAAACTGAAGTGTACTTAACAAAAGGTTTAAATTATAAATATCATAAATATGTTGTTTAATTCTTGTTTTTAAATCCTTAGTTTGGCCAATATAATAAGTATATAATATAATAAGTATGTATTTACATAATTTACACTTAATTATATAAACACAATTTTTAGCCCTACAATCAGAATTACTTAGAATAGGAAGAAAAAACCCTTTTAAATAAAAAAATTTTTTCTTATTCGTAAACTTACATAAACTACAATTAACTATATTACAACAATTCGAATAAAACTCTTTTTCTAACCTAGAAAATTTATTAAAAATAAAAATAGTGTTAAAATTTAAGTCAATTTTTTTGTTTATTTTTAAATCTAAATTCTCATAAAATTTCTCTTTTTTCAAATTTTTAAAAGAATTTTTTATAAAAGAATATAAATTAATTCAATTTTTATTAAAAGGTACTCTTAAGATTAATTTTTTATTTGTTAATTTTATATTCTAAATTACTAATGCTTTTATCTTTATAAGATAAAAATTGGTTTCTATCCAATTTACCAATTTCAAAAGCAATTTTCCTTCATTTTTTAAAAACAAAACCTCTTTTAATTAATTGTAACATAAGTAAACTAGAGAAATGTAAATAATCAGAATAATAAGTGCAAATCCTTCTTATATTCTTAAGAAGTTTTTTTAAAAAAAAAGATTAAAGTTTAAGCATTTAAAATTCAAATCCTTCTTATTAATGCCTTTTATTTGTTTATAATAAAAACACTCAAATTTAAATTATTAAATAAAACTAGCTATTTTATTTTAAAATTAAATATTCGAAAACCAAAATACAATATTTAAAAATTTATTCTGGTTTATTAGAATTGAATTTTTAAATTAAAACAACTTTTTATAAATATTTGTTTTTTAATTTTATTAAAATTGTTTATTCTTGGTTAAATGATGAAAATTTATTTGGTAGAATTTTAAAAAGCCTTTTGAAAATTTAATAAGGCTTTTAAATTATTTCTCCTAAAAGTATTATTTTTAAAAAGTATTTTTAATAACATTTTCATCATTTTATATTATTGATCTTTATAGTTTTAGACTACAAATTTATAATTAAAAAATTTATTTACTAATATTTTAGAATATTTAAAAAAAAGATCCAAACTGAATAAAAGAAAATGAGTTTAGTTTGATGTTAATCTTTAATTGATTGCTAAATTTTTCTAAATTGTTAATATTTAATTTTTATATAATCGATCTTAGTGGTTTAAGAACAAAACAGGTGAAATTAAGGCTTAGTTAAAATTATGCTCAATTTTCATTTTGCTCTGTTTCTTAATGATGTTTTAAATTTTAAATTAAACAAAATTTTAATATTCAAGAAATCTTTATTTTATTAAATTTTTGATGATAATGTATAATGATTTTAATGAAATTTACCAATTTTCGAAAAAGATTTTAAATTAGCAAAATTTTTTATTTAAATTAATAATTGTTTAAAAATTGATTAGTAAAAAACGGTTAGCCGACAAAATAGCGGTAACCAAAATAGCGGAATTTTTTTAAATTTTTTTTGCTAGAATTATTTGAAAATGTTTTGAAAATGAAATTTATTTAATAAAATAAAATAAAAATATATTTTTCAAACAAAATTTATTAAAGTTTTAAAATTTAATTTATTTTATATTTTTATAAAAAAAATGTAAAAATACAATTTAATTAAAAGATAAATTAAAAGCAAGACCTTTTAAAAATTCGATTATCGGTCTAAATTCATAATTGCTAATAATGTTTTCAATGCGATCGTTTATTTTTTTATAGTTAATATTAGAAAACAGAGGAAATATTTCTCCGCCTAAAATTTTTGACAAAATTATCTCTGTTTTTGATTGTTCAATCTGAAGTTTCTCAATTAAATTGTAGATAGAAGGGTGTGAGGCCCCAACTGATGTTTGAAATACTCTATGCCAACCTTCGACAGTATTATTTGTCCTGGGAAGCTTATATTAGACTCTTTGATTCATATTCCAGAGAGAAATTGCAAAACGTGGAGACAGTCGACGCCTTCTTTATTCTCTTCCAATATAAATGTCTTCAAAATATGTTACAATTGGTAACAAATCAGGATAATTTTCAAATGAATCCTGAAGTTCTTCAAAAGCTTTAATGACATCGGTTTCCGGAACAAACGCAAGAAATAACAAACACTTGAGAAGAATTCGTGCTTTATCGTTATTCTTGTACAGATTTTCAGCTGGTGTTCCTTGTATTTGTCTATGAATAGCTTTGCTAAAATGAAAATAGCAGCATTTAATCAATGCATTCGGGAAGATACTAGAAATGGCGTTAATAGCTGCTATTTCGAAGTCCATCATAATGCTATCAGGATTGAGCTCTTTATTCAAGTTATATAAAGAACGAAAAACACGAGTATACAATTCTTGATGTTTACGTGTTAAAAGTACGTACACCAAAGGAACATTTTTGTTGCTTCTAATAGCATGAATAGTGTTCAATTGTTCAAAAAGCTTGGGAGCTATTGAAAATGTACCATCCAAAAACCAATGTCCTGCGAAACAAAGCTGGGTGATATTTTGCTCTGTGCCAAACATTAAGTATCTTTCTGGATCTGATGAACCAGAATCAAACAATTAAAAAACTTCACCATTAGCAAGTTTGCGTAATTCATCTGGTATGTCAATTTCAGATTAACTATTCGGAATTGGATATGGAGCATCATTTTTTTGTCGTATCCTTTCAACTGTTCGCTGTGAGGATCGGTACATTGGTAAAAGGCAAGCTTTTTCTTGCGATGGATTATTCTGGAAAAGATGAATTATAGTTCTGGGTGGCTCTCTGGTAGTCGCAGTCCTGTTTCGTATATCTGAGCATATTTTAAAAGCTTCAATTTTAGCTGGCTCAGCGGCGTGGTTGTGCGAAGTTTCGTCATTAAGAATATTATTATCAATAGTTTTTATGCGCCCTTTGCAATCCTTTTTCATCTTTTTCAACGCCAACTTTTAGCATCAGTTGTAACCAAATCGTAATCAAAACGATAACGAAAATTATCAAAAATAACCATTTTTTTTCCTTTTTGAGATTCGACGAATTCTGGAGTCTCCATAATTATTGTAAATTAATAAGTTCGATTTAATCATTATTTAAAATAATTTATTTATAAGGTTTTTTTTAACAACTAATAAATGATTAATTAACAAGATATTTGAGTAATAAAAACTAACAAATAAGGTATAAAAATTTTTTTAAGTAAATTAATTAAAAATAAGTTTTAATCTATTAAGAGATAATCGAAAATGTTTCAATAATAGCCAAAAAATTTTAAAAAATTCCGCTATTTTGGTTACCGCTATTTCGGTATCCGCTATTTTGTCTCCCGCTATTTTGTCTCCCGCTATTTTGTCTCCCGCTATTTTGTCTCCCGCTATTTTGTCTCCCGCTATTTTGTCGCCGGTATTTTTACCTCCGCTATTTTGTCGCTTCACCGTAAAAAACATAATACAATTTGAAGAAAAATTTGGCTTAGCTCTTATTCTAATAAATTTTAATGGTAGTTTTAGCTTTATTTTTATTTCAATTTGTTGTCAACAAAATTTTTTGGTTTATTAGAATTTAAAGTTAGGAAAAGCTCAAGCCTTTTTTGATCTAAATCTAGATACTTCAAAATACATTACAGTAAATTTTCAAGTGTTTTGATAATCTACTAATCTTATCTTGTTTAACTCAAAGTATGCCTTTTGTAGTAATTTTTGATACTTTTTACCTGTAATAACTCATTAGTTAAACGTCATACAATTGAACCAAGTATATATTCTTAATCAGCGTATTTAAAATAAATAAGAATAGATATTATATTGAATGTCGTAGATAGACTACAAATTTTTTGAATTTTTTTATGAATAAATCTGAGTTTTTGATAAGGTATAACTATTCAGGTGAGCAAAGTTAAACTCTAGGCTTAATTTATTCTTAATCTACATACTTTAAAGTATATTATTGTATATTTTCAAGGGTTATGATAATCTACTTATCATATCTATTTTAACTTAAAGTATGCTTAGCTATTCGAGCTCAAAATGTATGATTTTGATATAGAATACCGGGATGGTCAGAAAAATGGAAACACCGACAGTCTCTCGAGATGGCTTTTGAGGCCGAGCGAAGAAGAATTTGAGGTAGATGAGGATTGATTTGAACCCCGGTGTGGTATTGAATAATCTAACTTTAAAAGAGTTTGAATATAATGAAACTCAGTTACTGGACCCAGCAATTAATCAACTGTATAAGTGGCTTGTTGATGAAGTGAAGCCTGATAAATGTGAAGCAAATTTCCCTGCTGACTTACATGTATATTGGAAAAATTTAAAAGATTTTAAAATTTTTGGAAAAAAGGTGTATCGGCGTATTGACCATTCGAAGTATGGCATACGTTTCCAATATGAGGTACCAGAACAAGATCGCCCCGAAGTTCTTGAAAAGTTACATGATGATCCGATGAGTGGTTATTTGGGTTTCGATAAAACCCAAGTTAGAATAATATATAGACCTAATAGAACCCCCCATAACACGTATTAGTTCTTGACTTTCTTCAAAAATTTCACATTTATAATTTTCATGAGTCATTTTAGTTAAAATTTTTTTAGTTATGTTTGAATCGTTATTTTTACCATTTGAAAGATATGGGCCAATTGAATCTATAATAGTGCCATCTGTTGCACAAATATTCATAAACTTAATCAAGCATCTCTTCTTATAATCTGAAAATGTAGACTTTTGGAAACTATATGATGATGATTTTTCTATGTAAATGTAAGTTGTATCCCGTATTGAAATAACATCGTCTTCGTTGGCGCTTAATAAAATTTTTGACATCTGTGTTGTATGATTTTTAATAATATTATCTCTTAAAAACGAATTAAATCCTATATATTAATTGTAATATTGATTCTTCATCCGAACTGTCATTTTTCTTTAGATATTTTTTTCTCACTGTATATAAGAATTTCTTTTTTTTTTCCTAAACCATTAAGTTCTACATCATCTAGTATATAAGCTGCTATCAAGTGCTTACAAATTCCTCTATCCATGAATCTATAACAAGTACATATTTTAGATATAGCGCTAATTGTGCATTCAATTGATTTGATTGATTTTGTTATTTTGACTTGATTAACGTATGCACGTTCAATTGTCGATTCATACTTAATCAAATCCATAAACTTTTCTAATGAGGACTTAATATGATGTTTTAAACGCTTTGTAAAATTCTCTTTTATGTTATTATTATAAGATTCAATTGGCGAATTAGTATGTGCAAATCCATACGGCGTTAAATAAATTTGCCATTTATTAAAACAAGATTTGATCCATTGTTTCTCAAAATATTCTTGAAAACAAATGAAATCTTTGTCCTTTTTCCACTTGTTCATTATCATTTTTAAGGATAAGTTATATGACGCATGGCAAGTAGAATAATGTAAAGCATCAATATCAGTCATCAATACCAAGTGAATAGTAATAATGCTTATGATGATTAAGTTCGCGATGCTTTAAACAAACACACATTTTATTTCTATACTCACAATTTCCAATTTTTAAACATGCTTGGTTATTACAAAATCCATATATTACTCGCATTTTGTGTGACGAAGTTTTTTTACATAAAGTACATTTGTACAGATTTGATTAGTATTGTTGTTTTAATAAAAAATCATCAATTTCCTGATAGGATTAGAATAAAATTTCAAAAATAAAAGGAAGACTTTTCGGCATTTTTTTTAAATTTTTATTTTTAAAATTTTTAAATGAATATATAATTTATTAAAAAGTCGTAACGTAAAAATTAGTCTTCACAACCTAAAAAAAAAAATTTTCAGGATAGGTTGAAAAAACTAAATTATAAGTAGTGATTGCTAAATTTTAGGTTTTAATAAGACAACATCCCAATAAGACAGAGGTTTAAAATAATCGAATACATAAAGAAAAATTTATGAAAGTATTGATCAATTAATAAGTGTATTATCAATTATCAAGCATAATAGTTAGACTGGATGGAAAAATTAGTGGAAATTTTATTTAATAAAGAGTTCCTTAAGATTTTTAATAGTTTCTTATTAGCTTTATTTTATTGTTACATATTGAAAAGGTAAATGGACCAACCGATTAATTAATAAGATTTAACCCTTAAAATAATGATAATTAAAATAAATTCATTTGAATATATTTTAGAAATTGTAATATTTTGAAAATAATATAAAATTTAAACAAAAATTTAAATTAAAAATTCTTATAATTTAAAAAAAGGATAAAAATAATAATTATAGAACCAAAACCAAAAGAAAAAATTTATGTATTGAAATTTATTGAAACTTAAAATTAAAATTCCATATTTTTTTAACAAAAAAATAAAAATATTTAAAATTTTAATTTTTGTTTAATATTGATACTGATTAAAATATTTATATGCTTCAAATAGTATTATTTATTTTGAATAATTGTTGTATCTATGTATAAATAGTATTTGAAAAAAATAGATTTTTTCATCATTAATTTGATTAAAATATTTAAGAAATAAAAATAATAATAATAATTAAATAATGAGTTCATACGAAGAATCATCTCAAACATTTAGTTTCTCAACTGAACCATCATCATACAGAACTGTTGGTATTTACTCTGGTGAAAGTAGTCAAGCTTTATCAAGTGGTTGTGGATTTTTACCACCATTGTCATTAGATCAATACAAATTAAACAATGATCCAAACCCAGAAATAATTAGAAAAAGACCAACTGACAAAATAAGATATATACAAGAAGTACAATATAGATTTTTAGAGCCACCAGCTGCTCCAAAACCAGGTGATTTACTTGTTAAACAATTACCAAACAGACAAATTGCTCCAGCTCCACCGTTGGTTGTTAGACAAGCACCACCAAAACCAGCTAATCCAGCTCCAGTAATTTTACGTGAAGCTCCACCACAACCACCACCAAGAGTTGGTGATAAATTAGTTTTAGTACCAGGTAAAGTATTACCACCACCAGATAGAAAAGTAGTTGTTGAAAGACTACCAGCTATACCACCAAAACCACAACAAGTTTTCTTAGAAAAATGGTTAGGTTATAAACAACAAAAAAGAAGAGTTTTATTTCAACCAGCCGAACCAGATTGTGTATTACCAAATCCAAAAAATTTAGTAATTCAATGGGAAAATCCAGAAGTTGAAGTTAATCGTCAATATAAAAACTTAGGTTCTCAACAAGCTGATCCAGCTGAATATTTAAGACAACATGGTAATAATTTATTAAGACATGAAGAATTCACTACTGCTGCTAGAAGATTTGGTGCTCCAGAATCATTAGCTGCTGATACACATAAAGAATTCGGTTTACCAGAATTTGAAGGTGATTTACAAGCATTAAGATTAGTTGATTTAGATAGAGCTGGCTTATCTGAATATAGATCATATTTAAATGGTTTAGGAATTTCATTTGATGCTTCAAAATTCCAAGGTAGTCAATTAGGTTTAATTACATCAACTGAAACATCTGGTTTAATCTCAATTGAACAAGCTCAAGCTACATTAAATAATTTTACTGCTAGTGAAAAACCAGTAAGCCAAAGTGAATTAAAAGCTTATTTTGATTCAAATGGTGATGGTGTTGTTTCAAGTGAAGAATTTGCTTCAGCTTATACACAATATTAAAAAATTTATATAAAATAATAAATTTTTTTTTACAAAGCCTATAGTAATAATCAGCTTAGCTTGGTATAAATTCTTTAAAATACAAAAATATTTATTTTGAATATAATAATAACACAATTTATTATTTTTCAATGTAAATGTAATTGTAATTTAAATTAATAATATTTTTTTTCAAATTTAATTTAATAAACTTCGATCTTATTTTATAATATTCGTATTTTTTATTAATAAAAAGAACAAAATTTCGTAAATCAAAAATAACTTAATAAATTTATTAATATCAATTTTCATTATAATTTTTTTATTTGATGTTTAATTTTTTCGTCAAAAATTTTCATAAGTAAAAATTGATTTTGCTTAATGGAAGATTACATCGAACCACCATCTTTTTTTTTACCGAAAATCGGAATTGTTTTTAATTAAGTCAGATTGAAAATGCGTTTAAAACTAGAGAAACAGATAAACAAATAAAAAAGATGAATTTTTTTTTATCAAATTCATATAAACCAAATCTTATAAAGATTTTTTGATTGAAATCTGAATCACCATCTTATTTTTTTCTCTAAAAACTTGAATAAGAATCAATCTACTTTTATATGCATCAGCTTATCAATGCATATATTCTATCTAATCCAAAAATATAATTTAACTTAAAATTTCTAATAAAACCTTGCATTTTACTTGTAAAAATATCGATCTACCAAAGATTATCTTAAAATAAAAAAAAAATCTTTCTTGGTTTAATTTTGAAGACTATAGTAAAAAGAATTTAAACAAAAATGAAATTATTTAGAATTGTTTACCTTCTTTATCTAATAGAGGCTAACAGATAAAGTTTGAATTAAGGCACTTGTTAATAAAAATGTAAAAACGGTTAAATTAACTATTGGTGCTTCTGGTGTTAATATCATCTAAAGTGAAATGATCTCAGCTCCATCAGCTATTAAGCTTTTTAGTATTCTAAATCAAACTTATTTTTTTCTAATATTTCTTTCACATATTTGAATAAAAACAATAATCATCAAATGTTTCATTTAAAATAATACCAATAGCTATTCGATGAAATTTTTTCTTTTGTCAGTGGTATCGACTGACAAGTTAGTTTACTGATTATCATTAAGATACACAAGAGAATTTTACGATGGAATAGAATTTTACAAAGAGAATGTTTTAAATTAAAGAATAATTAACATAAAGTTATTCAAATGTAATCGAATACCAGCTGTCGGTATGAAAATTTATTCACAAAAAATTTTAAATTTTGAATATTAATTTTTATTTAAAATATCTCTTTTATATAATAATAAGTTTAAAAATATAAAGTGTTATTAAAATTAGAAAAATCGAAAAATTTAAAAAAAAAGGAATGTATTTTTAAAAAGAGATGAATTTTATTTAGAGAAAATAATCTAAAAATTTGTTCTAATTACAATAATCAAATTAATTTTTTTTTTTTAACTCGGGTTATTAAATTCAAAATTTCTTTGGAATAAATTTTTATAACAACTGGTATTCGACATTTGAATATCTTGATGCTGATTTTTCTTAAAATTTAAAATTTAAATTCGAATAAAATAGAATAAATAAGAGAAAAAAATTATTAAACTTTTATTATATAATTTTAGAAAGTTTTAAAGATTTAAATAAAATTAAAAAATGCGGATATTCTTCTTAATTTTTTCTTGTTTTATTTTTGGTAAGTTGTTATTTATACGCAATATTTTGATTAAGATTTTATTTTAATGTTTTTCAATTCAAAATAATATAAATATAAAAACGTATTGATTCTTCAAAAATCTTGAAAAAATGTTTTCAAAAATGTGAAAGAAAATATGGAAAATAATTTTAATTTACAATATCTACTTTCAAAATAAAAAGTTTGAAATTTAATGAAAAAAAAATTTCTTTTGAACTTTATTTGAAAATTATGAGAGAAGAGAAGTTATGAATAAAATTATGAAGAAAGAGAAGAGGCCTCTAATTTATTAATCTTACAATGTTAACTTTATAAGAATTTGTAGAATTTGTACTAGCTTTACAGACTTTCTTTACTTTTTAAATAAATTAATTTTTCAACTAGTTTCAGGTTAAGTTTATAATAAACTAAGTAAAATATTAAACACTATATCTAATATTAATACAATATAAATATAAGAATAATATGGACTTTAATAATACTTTAATTTTTAAGACTCCTTTTAATCGAAATTTTGTTGGTTTAAAAAATACAATTCTAGAATCTTTTACCCATAGATTGATTCTTATTTAGGATCTTGTAATAATAAGAATTTATAAGAATAGAATAAGAATATTACTTCAAAACTTATAAGAATCTTGGAAATATCTTAAATCAAGAAAGTTTATTAGTATAATCTACATTAAAAGACCAACATTTTAGTATATGGTAACAGAAAACTTGAAGATGATTTGTTCGAAAAGCACCCGAGTGTAAGCTTTTCAAAAAATGAGGTGGTGTCGATTTTTCAGTTATCCTTATATTCTTAGAATTTATAAATTAATTTGAAATAAAAAATATTAGAAATTTAATTATCAAATATTTTATATAATTTATTTTTAAATGATTTAAAATAAAATGAATAATAAAAAAAATAAAAAATTTTGACAATTATATAATTTTTAAAATTATGGTTGATTCTGTCTAAAAATAACGATATAAATAAAATCTCAAACGTACAAAACGGATGTTGCTAATTGAGCAAAAAAAAAAACCCAAATTAAATTGAAACTTCAAATTGGTTTTTAATTATAAAATAACAAAAATAAAATAAATTTAAATTTCTTTAAAATGTATTTTTAATTAAAAAAATTAAATTAATTACTTAAAAAAATTTTATTACTTATTTTAAAACATTTTTTTAAATAGGATTCAACTAAAATAAAATTGCTTCTAACGAATAGGCAATTATTTCAAATATAATATTTAGAAAATTTTAGACATTTTATTTATTTTGAAAAACAAAATTTTCAAAAATGTTTTCAATTTTTTTTTTGATATTCTTCCAAATTAATTATTTGATTGCAATTGAAAATTTAGGAAAAATAACATGTATGAATAATCTTATAATATTGTATTAAAATTATTTAATTTTCAATTTTTTTACTAGTTCAATCAGATTATGTTGAATCTGCTGTAATTCGAAATTTCAGAATTGGCTACTATGGTGAAAAAATTGTTTCTGGCTTTCCTTCTATAATTTTTATAGAATTCGAAGAATTAGGATATAAATTTAATATTGAATTTGAAAAAGATAGCGATATTGAATATCCTGATGTTTATGTCATAGATGATGAAAAACAATTAATTAAATACGAATTTACAACATCTCAAGTATAAATTTAAGAAAAAAAATAATAAAATTGAAAATTTAAGATTCGAATAGACCCATTTAATAAATATTATCATAAAATAAAAGCCCTTTCTTTTTAAATAGTTTTTATTTATATAATCACTTTTGAAAGAATTTGTATAAATGAATGACCATATCTAATTATACTTATTTGCTTTATCAGAAATATTTAATAAAAACATTATATTATAGGAATATCAACATTATAAGCAAATCGATGGAAGCAGTTTTTCAACATTAGTGTATAATAATGAGCAAAGAAAATATAAAATGTTAGCTAGACTATATTTAGAAAACGATTTAGATCATTTTTATGATATATCACCAGATTCAAATGCTACCAATAAACATCTAATAGTTAAAAAAAAATTAATGAATAATAACGAATTGAAATCAAGATCAATTATTTCTTCTAAAAATGATTTAGAACAAAAAGATTATACAATTTTGGACAACAATGAAATAAAATATTCAATTAATCAAGATAAAATTAAAATGACCAAAAGCGACAGGCCAGTAAAAACAGAAGTTGAAACTTTAATAGTTTCTGATGTATCTATATATAGACAATTTAAAAGAATCGCTAAATCTGATAATACTGATAAAATTTTTACTTATATGAAAGTATATTATGGTCATTTATTCAATGGAGTAATTTAAAATTTAAAAATTTTTTTCTTAAAATTTTTAAAACGTTTTCAAATTTCAAGATAAACCAAAAATTTCAAAATTCAATGTCTAATGATGCTGATTTAAGAATAAGCATCAAATTAACTAAATTTTTATTTTTAAAAGTAATTTTTAAAAATTTAAAAGTTTTTTGAATTTAATATATTTTTTTTTTAAGAATAAAGCTGATGTTAGATGGGCAGACCCAGATATAGTTGGTGATCCATTGAAGCCTATTCATAATTCGAAGAGAGTCATTTTAGGAAATAAAACACTAAACGAATTTAAGAAATTTATGAACAGGAGAAAATTTCCATTTAGATTTGACCTTGCGATAGGTGTTTTTAAGTATGATTAAACATATTTAAATTTCATAGTTTCAGTAAATATAAAATATGTTTTATAAAAGTAAAGATTTATGGCTTGATGATTTGAGCTCAAATTCAAGTGCTGATATATTAGGTTTAGGTTATAACGCTGGAGTATGTAGTGATCATAAATATTCAATAGCTGAAGACTGGGGTGGTTTTACAAGTTTGTATACAATAGCTCATCAAATCGGACATAATTTGGGTGCAGTAAATGATGGTGAATTAGCAACGATTAATTGTTCATCAAACGATTTATATATAATGACTTCAAATATTAAATATCATAAAATGAAAAATATGCAAATTTTTTCGAATTGCTCAGTTGCTTTGTTTAAAAAAACGCTACTAGGTCTTGATGGGTATATTTTTTAAAATATTTATTTGCCAATTTGTTTTATATCTAACTAAATGTTTGTTTTATATCTCACCAGAACTTTTTTACCAAAATTTAAGCCTTGAAGGAACTTTTTTTATATTTAAAAAAACTAAAATATATTTAATGAAAAAGTCCTCATGTAGCTAATGACCCATCTTTGTCTAATATGTCATTGTTATGTAGGAATTAAAAAAAAATTATGCTTTTATCCATTATTGCACTTTGAGATCATTGTAAAATCAATTATAATTAAAACCTAGTATATTTTTTAATTATATAACTCAATTATTTAAATATAATATTGTAATTAAAATTAAAATTGTTTTTAAAAAATATAGATTTTAAAAACATAATCTGAAATTAACTTGAAACCATTTTTGATTTTGATTTATAAATTTTTAAAAAATATTTATAAAATTTTTTTTTATAGAAATTTGAAAAAAGAATTTGTTTGTCTATCCAACATAAACAACAGTTTACCAAATGAAGTTAGAACAGCTGATCATCATTGTACTGGGCAAATATGGGACTCGAGCAATCAATGTAAAATGAGATTGGGAAATAATGCTTCATTTTGCCAAGTGAGTCAAAGCAAATTAAAATTTTTTTTTTAAATCTAAATTGTAAATTTTTCTAGCATCTTACCTCAAACATGTGTTCGTATTTATATTGTCGTTCATCATTAAGTAATAAATGTTCGGCAATAGCTCCTGCAGCTGAAGGAACTTCATGTGGTTCTGGAAAAGTAAAAACTAAGTTATAAAAAAAAAATATTCATTAAATTAATAATTTTAATTATTTAGATTTGTATCAATGGCTTTTGTGTAACAACACAGTTCGCTCCTGAATCTGATTGCTTGTTTGGCGATGATGTTGTATCATTGGGAACTTATGGAATCAAGACGCAAGCTACATGCTCAGAGTTTTTTAAATATTTAACACAAAATAAAAAATCTCCGATTGCTTATTGCCTTACTGAAACTGGTTCTAGAAAATGTTGCATTAGCTGTCAAAGTAAAATATTAAAAAAAAAACTTTTTTTTTTAATTTATTGTTTAAAATTTAAAAGAATATAAGCTATTAAAATGTGTCGATACAGATATTAATTGTCCGTTTTATTCAACTTCTTGTGGTAAAGGTCTAAGCTTAAATGGAAAACCTTTAGACCAAGTGTGCTCCAAAACTTGCAGTAAATGCATGTGTAATTTAAAATTGTTAAAATTATTTTTTTTTATATTCTTTATAAAAATAAAATTTTAAAGCTGAGCAATTGAATTGTACCAATGCTTCGTTTTTATGTCAAAACGGTGCTAGATGCGAAAATATTAAAACAACTCCAAACAGATTATTCGCTTTTAAATGTTCATGTTCACCCGGTTATTATGGAGAACTATGTGAAAAAAGTAAAAAAATCTCTTAATTTCTTTGTTTCTAATAATTTTTTTTTATTGTTGAATATAAACAGAATCTATGCCAAATTTATGGAATATTTTACCAAAGAGAAACTGAAAAACTGACAAAAAGAAAATAAATCTTAAAAGACATTTTTTCCAAATTTAGATAAAAACATATGCTATTTGATAAAATTTTTAATAGAATAATTATTAATTAATATTAATTTTTTTTACAAATTTTATTGAAAAAATTTTCTGATTGAATTTTATAATTTTATCAATTACCCAGTTATTTTATCAATATGATCATAAGCGGAATTTTTTTAATATAAAACCTGTGTTTTACCTGTTTAAACTCGAAAAAAATTGATTAAAATTGATTATAAATATATTTTTCATAAACTTTTACAATTAAAATTCGAAAAAATCTATTAAAATTTTACAATAAGATCAATTCTAAAAATTTTGGCAACATTTTTGTTTAAATATATCTTGTATATTTCTATCAAAACAATATATATTCAGGAGAAGACTCTGATTTCTTGGCCCTTAAGAGCGGGTGACATGGGTATTGAGAAATTAATATTAAAAAAAATTCTTAAAATATAAAAAGCAACAAACTCAGCTAACATCTATTTTAGAAATAGCTCATTTTATAATTGATTCAATATTGGGCTATATGAATTTTTTAAACAATTTTTAAGAATCGGCAATTGTTCTTGAAAGAATCTTTCTTTAAAAAATTTAGTTAGATATAAAACCTTTACTTCAAATTTAAAGAACTATTTAGTAATTTTAGATTATAGATATTTTACTTTTCTTATTAACTGACAGCAAATTAGTTTTAATTAGTTAAATAAAAACTTTTGTTAACTAATATCTAAAAATTAAAGAAATTTCTATTTTTTTTATTCATATATTTAGCTTGTTTTATTACCAAAACTTACTAAAATAAAGTTTTTTTAAAAAAAAAAAACTAACTAAAAAATGAGTTTACCTTTTAAATTGATATTAAGAAACAAAAATAATCGTTTATTTTTTAATTCAATTTTGAAATACAACACAACAAACAATAAATCAGCCGAAACAAAACAAAAACAAGATTCTAAAATGGAAAATTTTAAATTTAATCCATATTTCTCAAAATATGAAGCAAAACTTAAAGCTGTCTACAAGTAATTATTTAATATTATTTATTGATAAATTTCTTGTGTTTAGATTTTTTTCATTTTCAAAAGTGAAAACCCAGAAGCATTTTTAACAGCTTTGAAAAATAACCAACCAGAAAAAATAGGCGATGGTCCAATGAGTGATATTAAAAATTCTAAAATGGAATTTTCATTTACCAAAAAAAAGAAACTTGATCAAATAATGAAATTAGAATTATTAACTGATTTACCAGTTGAAGAAATAAAAAATATTTGGGTCACTTATATGAAAGAGAGATCTCGTTTAGCAGATGTACTATCTTTAGAAGAATTTGACAAATTAAAAACTAGAACCAAAGAGTTTAACACTGTTAATTAGAATCTAATAATTTTTTATAAATAAAAATTAAAATAAAATTTAATTTAATTAAAGTTTCTATTTCCGTTGCCGAGAGAACAAGGTTACGAATTTATATTGGCTCAGTGGTCAAGCAATGAGTGTCATTTAACACCTTTGATAAATTTTCAAGTAATTTATAAATTTATAAATTTAAGCTTTAATTTTAAATGATTAATGAATAAAAGGCTCATGGTGAAAATGCACCAAGTACTATGACAATTGTTTATTATGATGATTTAAAAGATAGCAAAAATGTGATCTTAGAAATGGTTGAAATAGATTCCCAACAATTAAAATTAGAAGAAGCAAGATTGTTATTGCACTTGATCAAGTCATATTATTTAAAATCAACTGAATCAGACCAAAAATTTAATCTTCTCAATTGTTTTACTAATAAACCAGTCGAGTTTAAACATATGAATTTGATAAAAGAATTCGAAAAAGATAATTTAAAATTAGATAATTTTAAACAATAAAATTGAGTAATTTCAATTATTAGTTTTAGATTGGAATAAAAATAAAACAAAAATAATACTTTAAAAAATTAAGATTTTTTTATTTAATAATATTAAGTTTAATAAATTTAAAAGCGTACACCGGGAAGTTTTCCGAAAAAACCATTGAAAGTATACAAAATTTTTATTATAAAAAATTTTTAAATAAAAATAATTTAATTCTGATCTATTTTTAATGAAAACTCTACAGGATAAGTCTTAAAACTGTATATATCAACCATTTTACATAAATCTAAAACACATAATTTCATTTGACCAAAATAAAAGTCTTTATATTTATCCCATAAAAACCTGTTAACCAAATTTTCCACATTAAACTTGCCATTGTTATTATTACTGTTTGATTTTATTTTAAATACTGTCAAGTGTGGTTTAAACTCGTAATAATTACCGGCAGTATTTATTTTTGATTCATTCAATCTATTTAATATATATTCTTTTAATTGATTCAATTTTTCTAAATTTTGTTCTAACTTTATATACAACACTTTGTCATAAAAACTATCAATACCTTTAAAATTTATATTAAAAGAAAAATTTTTTTCTATAAACCCTTGATCGGTTTCTAGGCTTTTTAAAACTCTTTTAACTAAATCCAATTCTTCATTTGAGTCGATTCTTAAGGTACAAATAGTCAAATGTATGGAGCTATCTGGTACTAAGTAATTTTTAACTGATTCGTTTTCATCAATCAAATCACATGTTAAATCAAATATATTTGATTTTATTTCATAACTATTAATTGGTATTGATATAAAATAATTTGGATTATCACTTAAATTATTCTCTTTGATTTCAGAGCTCAATGAACTGGCTCTTCCAATTTTATTGATCTCTTCCTTTTGATCTTCAACAGGAACATAGAATACATTTTCAAGTCTTTTAATTACATCTCTAATCGTTATATTGGAACCAGTCGAACCAAATATATTATCAAAGCGTGTTCTCTTGTCCCATATAATCTCGTTTTTATATTTAAAGTAATTTATTCTATGCTCTGGTATAGCTAGAGCTCCTAAATCTGCCAACACAATATCACCCCAATCAAAAGTGTTAAAGTTACATTCTTTAAGTCCCAAAAACCTATCTAAATAACCTACTATTATGTAATCTTTGTTTATTTCTTCGTCCCATTGAATACGATTTACAACATCATTGGCAGTTTTCATACTTTTTTTTGAGTTCGAATCATCATCGTTTGAATCAGTTTCTTTTTTTTTTTGTTCTTTCAATTTTTTTGGGCTTAATGGTTGACTTTTTTCAAAATTTTCGTCTATGTAACTAAAAAGTTTTTCGTAAAATTTTATCAAAAAATATTCATTGTTTGGATCAATATGTTTTAGATAATTCAATGAATTTTCTTCTAATTGTTTCAGCTTATTTTCACTGTATTTATTTTGTTTCAATTGTGATATAATAAGATTAGAATTTGAAAGATTTAAATCATCTATTATAAATAAAAGAAAAACTTTTTAAAACAAATTTAATTTAAAATTATTTTATTTAAATTACTATTTAATTGAAGAGTAATATTTAATCCGTAATCATTGAATGATATAAATTTGATCACATAAGAATACTCACCGATATCTTTTAGTATTTTTAGATTATAATTATTTGTTTTTATGTATTGTTTGATATTTTCAATAGACTTTTTTATAATATTATCCATTATATATTTTTTTTTGTTTTTTTTAAAACCAAATTTTTTCTATGTTTAATAAAAATTTAACAAAATTATTTAACTCAAACAGTATATTATTTTATTTAAATATATAGGTTAAAATTAAAATGTAAATTTCAATCAATTATGAAATTAAAAAAATTTTTTTAAATTTATGCAGAATACTAATTTCTAATTTATTATGAAATTAATGACTAAAAATATTTTTTTGTAAAATTTATTTCAAATTAAATTATAAAAAAAAAAGATATTGATTAAACAATAATTTTTAGTAGAAAATGAATTAATTAAAATTCTAATATTAAATTAAAAATGATAAATATTGTTTCAATCAATTGAAATAATCTCATCATTATTAAGTATAATGTAAATGTAATACTTTCATTTATTTCACATAAACTATGATTAAACATAATTTTGATGTAATGAAATTTTTTTTTAAAAAAAGTCTTAATAAAAAGACTTAAAATTAAAATTTTTATATTTCTGAATAAGCTCTGAGGGCGAAACTGGTTGAATTTATTTTATTTTATATCTATCAAATTTGAAAACCTCAAACTGAAATCAATTGTAACTTAATTTACCAATTAATTATGAATCAATTAACAAGTAGTAGTAGTAGTAGTAAAGATATATACATGGCAAAACCAAATAAACCATTTTTCTCTATATCTTCATTCGATAGTTTATTCCAAGAGTCACAAATTCTATTCATGAAATAATTATTTTTAATGCTGTTTAGTTGTTTTTCAGGTCTATATCTATATTTGTGACCACGAACCGAACCAGCTGGATCAACTAATTCAGTTGAATTCATTTTAATCTGTCCAACATGAAAGTCAACTAAGTGGATTTTTTTTTGGATTTTGAATTGTTGTATTAAATCACCTCTTATGCGTTTATTATGTAATGACTATAGTTTAAACTTTTTCGATTATTAAACATTATTCTTTAGATAATAAGATTATATCATATTCAAATTACTTTGGGTTAGATTTTGCTGCTTTTAAAAGAGCTGCTTTATAACTTGTTTTTATCTTTTGAATCGCTTAGTTTATTAAATGAAATTATACAATTTATCCCAAAATTTCAGATATTAATGAATTTATACAGGATAAAAATTATTATTAATTGGATTTAACAATTTAAATTGGTACAATAGTAACAGATTAATGGTGACAGGAAGAAATGATAGGCCAGTAGCTGGTGTCCGAAGAAATAATCATCGTATCGCAAGACAGTTAACATTGGTGGAATCCAGGAAAAACTTCCTGTCAAACAGAGTGGTGAATGAATGGAACAAGTTACCACCTTATATTATCAACGCAGTAACAGTTAATGGTTTTAAAAAGAGATATGATCGTTTTACAGAAGGAGAGAAAAATTAATATACGTCCAAGTTCTACTATAACAGAATTTTGAACAAATCCTGCTTCGTCCGCTTACGTGGGCTGTAGATTTCAGTAATTATTATTATTATTATTATTATTATTAAACAAAAATGTCTTGAATTTTTTATTTTTAATATTTTTTGTATATTTCTTAATTTTATTTTACTATGAAATAATTTGGCATCAATAAATTTTTAGGAATTGAAATTTTATTAGATACGTTTAAATTTTTATAGTTAAGGAAAACTTTTCTTTAAACTAGACTAGACTAAAAAAAAATATCATTTTTAAATGAGCATATCAAATAATTTATTCATACGAACAAAATTAGAAGAATTGAAATTATACTTTTTAAAAAAAATTTTAAATACAATTCATTTTACTTGATTAATCTTAAACCATCAAAAAGATTTTTAAAAAAATTTTAATAATAATTTAAATCTAAAAAATAAATATTTCAAAAAATTATTAAAATTTTATATTTTTTTAAAAACTATTCACTTTTTTATTTACTTTTTTTCTTTTGAATAAATTTTAATTCAATTTTTAATGCTTTATTAACAATAAAAAAAAACCTAAATTTTTTATTTTATTTTAAAATAATATTTTAAAAATGAAGCTCATTTTTTGCGTTTTGATTTTAAAAGCTTTTTTTATATCAAAGTCTTTTTCTGATGGCTCTATTAATTTATTGAATATAACAATAGTTTGGAAAGATCTAGGTGATAACAGAACAGAATTTAAACTAACCACATCACTAGATAAAAGCATTAATTTAAACGATGCATGGTTTAGTATAGGTTTTAACAATAAAACAAAAATGGTAAACCAAAATTTATATTCAATAATATTTTAACATTCTTTAATAAAGATAAGATTAATTGTGTTTTTAAACAGGCTGGAGGAAACGTAATTGTATGTAGAAACTCTCCAATAGCAAGTGAAAAGCAAGTAAGTCATTATTTAAACCAACAGTCGAATGTTCCTGTTTTATTCGATCAAGAAAATCCTCAATATGGATTAAGTGATACTAAAATTGAATTGATTAATGAAACTTTGAGTTGTTTTTTTAAAAGAGAAAATTTCAATACCAAAAAAGATTATTTTGTTTTTGATTCTAATAATATGTTTTATTTAATAGCCGCTTATGGTTCTGGTAATTTGAGTTATCATAAACAAAATAAAGACTTTATTTTGAATAAAATAAACTTTGGTTCTAAACCAATTTTACCTTTGCCATTTGTCGAAGAAACAACTACCAAAATCAATTATTATTTTCAAGAGAGCACTTTTTTAAATTTTATTATTCAAGTTTTTAACTGGCTATTTAGCTTAATATTTTCTAAAATTAATTAAAATATTAATCGTTTTTTTTTTTAATTATAAATTTAAATAAAAATAATAATAAAAAATAAAACTTTTTTTTTTATTTTTTATTTATTTATTTAATTTTGCTTTAAAAGGAATGAGTGTAAACTCTTTTTCCTCAAATTTTTAATTAAAATGCTTTAATTTATTGAACTGAATTGATTTTTACTTTGTTGCAAAATTAATTGCGCTTTTTGAAATAAAATCATTTGTAAAAATACGAAAGTAATTTTGCAACAACATTATTAACTGTTGTTTACTTTTGTTTCTTTGTTATGATTGAATAAAATTTGCAGACACCTGATAAGCAAAAAAACTAAAAATGAAAATTATTAATTGGTAAAATTTAATTGTATTTTATTTTTAGTAAATTAATTTTAAAACAATTTCGGTAGACCATTTTAAATGGAAACGGAAAAAAACCTAATTATAGATTGGAAAATTTGGTTTCATAAAAAAATGATTTTTCTTTAATTGATATTTTAATTTTTAATATTTAAAATATGTATTTTTGCAAAGTCATCTATAAAAAAAAATCAGAAATTGAATTTACTAATTTTAGATTAACGTAAAAAAAATCTCATAAATATTTTAAAAAAAAAGAAGAAAATCCGGGAAAAATCAAAATGAACATATAAAATGACGTAAGATAAAATTCAATTAAAAGAATACTATAAATACATTTAAAAAATAAACATTTAAAATTTTTATTAATAAAATATTTAAAAATGGTTAAAAATAATTCGAACATGACAAAATCAATATACAACTACAACAAGTCGTATACACCAATTATAGTTGAGATACCAGAAAAAGAGCTTTTAGAAGACATATCTATAATGCAATTTACCGAAAGAGTAAACATCTACTACACAGTCATAGTATTGCCAATTGGTATTTTAATAAATCTACTCACTTCATTTATATATTTGCGAAAAAACTTGAATAAAACTAGTATAGGTGTTTTGTGGTTCATTTTATGTATATTAAACATTTTAGCTCTTTTGCAGTCAATAATTCTCAAAATTTTAATTTATCTAGAAGTAGATTTTCTAGCTATATCAGTGGCTGGATGCCGAATAATTGGTATAACCCAATACATATTATTACAAGCACCTGCTTTCCAGCAATCTTTAATCTCAATTGAAATATTTGTTTCAGTATTATTACCAAGCAAACTAAAAAAATTTCGAACAAAAAAATTTTACATTTTAGTTTCATTAATTTTATTTTTAGTATTGTATATAGTCAATTTTCAATTAGTAGCTTATTATTTAGTTGAAACTAGTGATGAAGAACACGCTTTTGGAGACGATGTGGCTAGAAACTTTTTTGCACATTTTAATATCACTTTTCCACAGAACATAACTCATACTCTTGATGTTTTGGATTCATGTATGATGGATCATGCACATGACGCAGCTGTGGACGCAATGAACATTATACTAAGAGTTTTGATCCCGTTTCTCATCATGCTTTTTACAAGTTTAATTATATCAAAAAATTTAATTGAGTCTAAGAAAAAGTTTAAAAATAAAAAACTCGATACAAATATGAAAAAAGAGTATCAATTTGCTGTTACTACAATTTTAATGAATGTGCTTTATTTGCTTATATTTTTGCCAAGATTAATAGCATTTTTGTTGTCAGTTGTATACACTTTTAATGCTACTTTAAATGACATTAAAATAGTTCTAGTATTAAATTTATTTAGAGTTTTGTCTGAATGTGTAGCTTTTATAAATAATTTTTCAGTATTTTTTTCAAATTTGGCTTTAAACAATTTATTCAGAAATGAAATAATAGATTTATTTTATGTGTTTTGTAAAAAAATCAATTTTGAATATTTCAAAAAATGATCATTTACTTTAATTACACATTTACATTACATTTGTCTACTTTTCTTTGGAATAAGTTTTGACTAAAATTAATTTAGATTTTAATAAACTAAATAAAATTCAAGCTTATTTCTAAGAGTAGTAGACAAGCGAATAAAGTAAAACTTGGACATAAAAATACTTTGGTATTTGAATTTTTATTTTATTAGAAATTTAGGTTTAAATTTTAGATTTTTATTTTTATAAACATAAATATTTCAATATTTGATCATTTTTTCAGATTCTTTAATTATTTTTATTACCTGAATAAATCAAAAGATATTAAAAAAGCAATATAGTTTGTTTATTTCAATTCTTATCAATAAAAACTACCACTCGGCTTCAAATAGTTTAATCTTATTATCAGGACTAAACAATATGATGCGTTCGTCATCGTAGTAGTTGAATACAAATATTTATAAAGATACATACTTCTTTTATTAATAAAAATATTAATTGAAGTTTTACATCAAATTTTTGTTATATTTATATTAAAATTTTCTATTTGAAAAAAAGTTTTTTAAATTTGCAAAAAATTAAAAATTTAATTTAAAATAAAAAATTTAAAATATTTTATCTAACACTGACATCTATTTATAAATTAATAATAATTTTTTTTATAATTTAAAAATAATTTAGAACCTAAAACACTTGCTTTTCCTGTGCATCCAAGTACTAGCCGCGCTTGGCTTTAAAGCTTTAACTAAATACGATTTTCTATTAACAAGTAATTATTTGGCATTAATTTATTAAATTTGTAACAAACAGATTGTTCTGCTTAAGCTTTAGAATCAATAATTGAACCTCCCCCATTTTCTGATCATTTAATGGCCAAGGAATTTTGTATCAAACATTTTAAGAAATATTAAAATTCAAATTTGGGATATGATTAGTGTTATTCAATTTGTAACCACGTACATCATTTATGTGGCCAGTTGAAATTAAAATTATAAATAGATTTTTAAATTTTAATTAAATAATTTTAAAAAATTTTTTAAAAAGTGTTTCGAATTAAAAATAATAAATAAAATAAAATAATTAAGATTTGTATTTTTTGAATAGCAATTAAAACTACTGCATTGTCAAGTCAAATGCCTCTTGTTAAATTTAGTTTAGTTAACTAAATATCACAAATTTGTTTTTAATTTCTTTAAGCAATTCAATAGTTTTTGTTTTTTTTTAGTTTATTATTATAAACCAAAATCATAGAACAGTAAACAGTGTTTAAAAATGTGTGGTCATCAATTGGTCCCAAAATACTATTGTCATAAAAATGTGACCAGTGCATGGTCATAAAACGAATATGATCCCAACAATAAAAATAAAATTCTAGAGAATCAAAGTTTATGAATCTAATTTTTTAAGTCTTTCTTTATACCATTCAAACATATTAATTCTGGTGTTTTTTATATCATACTTTTTTAAAGTACTTTTAAAGTAAATCTAAAAACTTCTAGTTTCTTCAACATTTACTGAATCCATCAATTAGTAGAATTTATTTTCTTTTATAATATTTTTATTAAATAAAATTCTTGCACCATTTGCAATTTCATCTTGTTTAATTCAATAAATAAACAAGTAAGTTTTTTTTATTAATTGTAGTTCAATTCCTAATAAAAAAAAAATTTTAGAATTTATAATAATTTTAAGAAAAAAAAAGATAAATTAATTTATTTATTTTTTAATCCATTATAAATTTCAAAATATGTTGAAAACAAATGTTTAATTGTTTCAAAAATATAGAAAATAAAAATGATTAATTCAAACAAATGCAACACTTAACAGAAATATTTCAAATTTAATTACAATTTTTTCTTTAATTCTTTTTCATATATATATTTACATTATTCATAATTGTGTCGAAATGAAAATAAGTTTTATTTATAACTTTTCTCTTTAAGTTTGAATTGAATTAATTTTAAATAAAAAAAAAATATTTATATATATATATATATATATGTATTTTCTTATATATCTATTTTTTTTTCTTCTCATCTAATCCTGAATTAAACAACTATAAAATCAAATTATATATTGAATTACTTGAAACTATTTAATTTCGTTCCTTTTATTTATTATTCCTGAATATTTTGATATTAGAGATAAAAAAGAATAAAAAAATTGAAATAATTTTTTTTTATCTGTTATGTAAAAACAAGTTTAAGTTTAAAATTTAATCAACTAAAACGTGATTTTTTTTAATTAAATTTGATATTAAAAAATAATTTTTGATTGATTATTTTAATTTTAATTAAATTTTAAAAAAAGGAAAAAAACAATTTTTCATTGTTTATTTTAGGATCATAATAATAAAAAAAAAAAATTCGATTTTTTAAAAAATAATTATAAATTTAAAAAAAAAAGAATATATATGAAATTTTTTTTTTTAGATTGCATAATTTTAAAATTTTTAATTTTAGTCTTTTTTAAATTGCTTCTTCAAAATTTCTCATTTAGTTTAAATAAATTAATATTTAAGAAAACCATTAAATAGGGTTATAAGCTAAAGAGCAAAATTTATCGGCCATATTTAGGTTTGAAATAATTTTTTTTTTTTTAAGTGAAGAATTGAGTCTAATAATTTAAAAAGTAAAAATTGTAGGCTTAATGCTAAAATGTTGCGAAATTAATTTCGTTTGTAAACAATATATTTGCACTAAAAAAAACGAAATTAATTTCGCAACATTTTAGCATTAGGTCAAGAATTTTTTTGATATTGTTTTTTAATTTATATATAAAGTTTAAACTATTCTTAGTTTAGCTTTAGGAATAATAATTTTAAGTGATGGGTAACTTTTTTTAAACTGTTTTAAAAATATGTTTATAGTTTTAATTGATTTTGTGACTAGTATTTAGATTTTAAATTATTAAAATTTATTAAGAATTTTAAAATTTTATCTGATTATCAGTTCGTTAAGTAATAAAATCTTTTTGCTCCGTTTTATTGTAGTGATTTATCTTTATAAAGAATTCAGCTATAATGCGCTGATCACACGAAATGTAAGTTCAATTCATCATGATAACTGATTAAAATAGATTTTATCAAATTTTTTAATATCATTTAATGTTTTTGATTTTCTAACTTCATTGTCAAAACGATTCCATGAATTTGCTTTTTTAACATTTACAGTTCACAGTTTTTTTACCAACTATCTTTCAATTATACAATTGTGACTCTTGGGTCTTATTTAGAAATCCTCTCTGTTCTTGGTAAGTTGTTGAAACATACCTTTATATAGGTCTTGTAGTTTCTTAATTTGTCAATAAATCACAATCAATAATATCTTAATTTATTTATTTTAGCTGATTTAAAAATTTAATAAAATAAAAAATAAAGTTTGCTGTTTTAAGATTAAATTCATTTTTAGATTTTAAATTTTTTTCTAAATTTAAATTAATATAAAAATAGATCTTTTTTTTAAGCTTGAAAATTTTTTATTTATTACGCACGAAAAATTAATTTGTGATTAAGATAAATTAATCGGTTTGAAGCTGTCAACTTTATTAATTAAAATTAAAAAAAATTATATATAACATAATATAAAAATAGTAAAAAATTTTTAGTAAAATAAAAAATTAGTTGTGAGGTTTTAAAAATCAGGACCAAGCTGTTTTTTACAATATTCAAGGTTGCTATTAAAATAATTATTTAGTTTATTTGCATATTAAAGGGAAATTCACCAAGTTTATAAGGCTTGTAAGTAAAAATTGTTTTTTTCCTTAAACAGATCACTTAAACAGTTGTAAAAATTCTAATTCTATATATATCTATTATTGCTATCAAGTAGAATAAAAAGATATAATATATGCTTAAGAAAAACTTGATCATGTAATACTATTCATAGATGGTATTTAATCATTTAATAAGTCGATTTTAAGCTTCAAAAAAAGAAATTTAATTTTATAATCAATTAACATTGATTTGATGAATGTAAACAAATTAAAATTATTTAAGCTTTGTTCTTTTTTATCAAAATGTCTAGAAACTAACCAAGTTTCCAACACTTTGGCTAAGCTTTGAAAATAATATTGTAGAGGTATTTTTAAATACTAGATTCTTCTACATAATAAACATTACAATGGGAATATTAAATATAATATAAGAATTATAGTAAAATTATCCCGAAAAAAATTTATCCCAAAATAAAAATGTCATGAGAAAATTATTCCGAATTTTTTTTATTCCAAAAATATTGAATGGTGATAGAATATTATCCAAAACAAAATTAGAGATTTGTAAAGATTTATATTCTAAATCATGAGATGGTTCCAAAACAGTAGGTATATTAATTTCATTTTATGTATGTTCAAGAGCACCTAAAGCAAATCTAAATCTCTTAAGTCAATTCTATCATTTCTATAATCATCTTTATCATCGACTTTTTCCAAAAAAATTATGATCAGTATCTCTAAACCGGTATTGATATGGAAATTAAATATACTGAAATTGTCAAATTGGGACGCGGATCAGTTCTTTATTATTAAGTGTCCGCATTAATGTCAAAAAGCGGCATAATTTTCTAATTTTAAAAAACGGAATAAATGTGTTATTTAAGAAAATGGGATAAATTTCTTATTTAAAAAAAGAACATAATTTTCTTGTTTACAAGAAAACAGAATAATTTTATTCAGCATAAAATGTTCAGGATAAAAAAATTTTGGGATAATTTTACTAATTACCATAATATAAACAATAAGCATTAGATTTACTTGGTTATTGAATAATTTTATCATATTCAATTTTAAAAGATAAACATTATTTTTTGAATTTTTGCAGAAAAATCATATTTAATTTAAAATCATGAATAAGCAATGATAATATACTGTATTGTTATATTTATAGAATTAAAGATATCGTGCTAGTTTCTTAAATAGATTAAATTTGAAAGCTGGGGTTTTGTTCTTTTTAAACTAAAAGCTTATTTTAAAAAATTAAATATAAATTATGTTTTTAATAAATTTTTTAAAAGTATGAAAAATAATTACCTTGTAACCATTTACTTTATTCTCTTGCTATTAATTTTCGACACTAATTAATTATTATTTAAATAAAACATTTTTAAACGAAAAAATTATATATTTTTTTTTTCAAATAAAATTTAAGTAATATTTTGTTGAATTTTTTATTAAATTATTGTAAATAAAGTTTTTAAAAAATTTTCATAATATTTAAGTTTATAAGAACATATTTTTTTAAATAAAATTTTTTTAAGTAAAAAGAAGAATTAAAAATATTAATAGATAATAGTTGTTTCAAATTTATTTTTAGTATATTAAGAAGTTAATATTAAACTAATATGTATTAAATAAGAAAATGATGTGAATATTCTAACTTACTAAAAGTTATTAGGCCTATTTAAATAATACTTAATTGAAAGACTAAAATAAAATTCAATTAATTAAAAAATTAATTTTTTTTTTTTCAACAACTCAAGGAATAATAAAACTTTAATCTTATCTACTTTTTAAAAAAAAAAACAACTTTTAATCTATTTACTTTTAAATAATTCTTAAATTACCTTTTATTGGATTTTTTTTTAAAATTCAAACAATCATATAAAGACTTTATTTGATATAATTAAATAATATTTTAAATAATTTATTAATTGCTTGAAATCAATCTAGAACAAATGAGGTTAATTAAATTAAAATAAGTTTCTTTCTTTCTTTCTTTGACTAATTTTTTAGCTTAAAAAAAATGCTGATTTTGTACTAAAAAATTGACTAAAAATTAAAACACACTTTTCTGTTTCTGTCTGCTTTTTTTGCTGTTATTGTTGATTGATGTCGGCGTTAGGAAAATTTCAAAAATTAAACATAATGTTATAAAATAAATCGATTTTAATTTGAAATTTATCTTTTTAAAGTTTACAATCAAGCCTATTAATCAGCACTTCATTATAATTCAAATTATATCATAATTTTTTATTATTATTATTATAATATTAATAATAATAACCACATAGTTTCAAATAATAAATAAATTTTAAATTTGCAAGCTCCGTAAAATAAAATAAAATAAAATATATTTCAAATATAAGATAAATAATCATAAAATTAAAATAATTTATTTAAAAAAAAAATAAAACTATTTTTAACTCTTATTTTTTATTATTATTATTTTAAAAACAATTAACTTTTTTTTTTTTTTTTAATTTTTTTTTTGTCAATAAAATTAGCATATTTCAAATTCCGGCTGCTGTTTCTAAACCTCAAACAAACAAAACCTATATTATATTCATTATAAATCAAATATTTAAACATGGATTTAAACTCTATTTATTTCTATTTCTTTCTATATTTCTATATTTAAATTTCAAAATAATAAAAAATTTTAAAAATGGTAAATTTTTTTTTTTTAAATTTATTTTCTATTAGAAAAGTTAATTTTGAAAAAGCCTTTAGGTTCTAAAACACAAACAACAACTCAGTTTCTATAACTGAAAAAAAAGCGCTTTTTTCTTAATATATTTTTAAATAGCTTTATTTAAAAACAAATTTTTTTTTTGTTTAAATTTAATAAAAAAAGATTGAATGAAGACATGACTGAAAACTCGGCACACGAGCTTGCTGATTTGAAGCGTAAAAAGTATCGTATGAGCTCTAAAAAGACAAAACCGATTGATTTAGATGAACACGAGTGTTTAAACAACGACTCAAACATAAACAATCTCGAAATGAATTCAAAAAAAGCTTCGTTTTGCTTCGAATTAGACAATATATTAGATTTTAATTTAAAATTTAGTTCTATCGAGCTCGAAAAGGCTTTCAAAGATGCCTACTTGAGCGTGAATCGATCAGTTTATATTAAATATTTAATATACTTGATTATATTTAGTCTAAGCTGGTTTTTGTATTTTATACTCGATCAGAGCAAACCACAGCCGGTTCTAATCTCTTATTTAATATTCGTGACAATCGTTTTTTTATTTGTGTTTTTATTTTTGCTTGTCATAGAGCTCAAAGAGAAAGATTATCGTCGTATGGAGAAAAAACTAAATGGACAAGAGATCGAGACCAAAGTTGATTTTAAACTAGCCGAAACAGATCTTAAGCAAGCCATGGAAAAAGTGATATCAAAAGAGAACGATTTTAAGAGTTTAAGACTAAAGTTTCAGAAGAAAACACATTTGGTACAAAAGTTGAGATTTTTATATTCCAAATTGAGCTACTTTTTGGCTATATTAGTCTGCGTATTGATGTTTGTGCTAACATTTTTGATATTTGGTCTTAATACTCAATTGAACGAATTGTCTCATTTCATATGGTTCTGTGAATCTTGTCTTCTTGTCTATTTGATTTATCCATTTCAGAATTTAATACCAATCATTCTAACATTTTGTATGAGCATTTTATTCGAATATTTCAATTTAAAAAATCAAAATGAGAATTTAATTATTTCAATATTTGTCAAAACACTGCTTCATATTGGTCTACATTTAATTTCGATTTATTTGAAACTGAGTTTAGACTTAATAAAGCGAGACTCTTTTCTTAAATTGGCACACATGAACAAACAACATTTAACATCTCAACAAGATAGAAAAATAACTGAACAAATGATAAAATCGATTATGCCACCGTTATTTACACACGTGTTTGGTAAACCTGAAGAATTTAAGAAGAGTGTAAATTGTGTTAATCAAATGAGACCGTTGTTTATTTATCCGGTAAGCGATATATCTATTTTATTTGCTGATATAGTCGGATTTACGAGAATGAGTTCGAATAAAACAGCTGAAGAGTTGGTATATTTGTTAAATGATTTGTATGGTAGATTTGACAAATTGTGCGAACAAGCTGGCTGTGAGAAGATAAGTACACTTGGTGATTGTTATTATTGTGTTTCTGGCTGTTTGAATGGTAGAAAAGATCATGCCAAGTGTTGTGTAGAAATGGGATTATTAATGGTTAAAGAAATAGAACAGTTTAATCGAGATCATAATGTAGATGTTAATATGAGAGTTGGTGTTCATACTGGTTCGGCTCTGTGTGGGTTTATAGGTGGTAAAAGATTTCGGTTCGATGTATGGTCGTCGGACGTGACTCTAGCGAACAAAATGGAGTCTTCAGGTCGACCCGGTTGGGTACATATATCCGAAGATACTTATAAAAAATTGGACAATAAATACAACACTGAAATAGGCGAGAAATATTCTGGTAAAATGACTTATTTTGTAGTGCGCGATTCGAAACGAGAGACAGTTGCAGAGGCTATGAAACTAAGCGAATCGCCGCCACAACAGAATCAAAGTCAAATTCAAAATCAATCAGACGAAAAGAAAAACGAATGCTTAATTAAACTAGAAGAAAAAACGAATCTTAATCTGAATCAAGACGATTTGTTAATAGAAGCGTGTAAAAATTTGGAATTTTTTCAACCTGACATAAACTATATTACAATGGGTTTTAAAAGAGACGAAGAATACAAATTTCAAGCTTATTTGATGGGTCTAAACGAGACCCAAGATTCATTTAAAAAAATGACTCTTATAAAACCTAAAAATTTACTCTTTATATCCATGCTTGTCTCGTTTGTGCTCAACATGTGCTCATCTACTGCTTATTTGCTTAGTTATATTCAATCTACGCTCAATTTTACCAACTACAAGTCTTCGTTTGGCTATAAATTTAATTTTTATTTATTAATTTCAATTTATTTCGTAATATTTTTGATACAATCTTTATTTTTAATATTTTATTTTATAAAAATATCTAAATTATTAATCGGATCGACGAGTCAGACTACTACTACTACACTTAATACAATTGTTCAAGAGAATATGCATAAATCGAAATTAAAAAATAATAAAAACTTGTTAAATAAACGAATATTTATTAAGTACATTGTTTTACATTTAATATCTTTGATTTTTTTAACTCTAAATCCGATTTATTTGTTGAGCACTGGTCTACCGATCATGTGCAATATAAATACTTATTTAGATGATCAATTCTACACAAACACTTTTAATTTGTCTACGTTTTGTATATTTGTATTGAGCTTGATCAATTTTTGTTCGTTTGTGCAACTAAGCTCATTGTTTAAATCAATAATAGCTTTTGTGTTTGCGTTGATTGTATGTCTAACAAGTGTGTTTGGTGTATGCTCGAATACAAGGTCTACAAACTCAACACAACATTTGCATACAACATTGTTTATTCAAGATAACATAAAACAAAATTTAATAACAATATTAGACTCGGGTTTATTAATTCTATTAATTTGGTTTATTAATAGACAATCTGAATTGGTGCATAGGCTTAGTTTTAAATGTGATCAAGACTCGAATATGAAAATACAGTATGCTAAAGAACAAAAAGACTTGGCCAATTGGCTTATTGAAGTGGTACTACCAAATCATGTTGTTTCAAATGTAAAAGAGAAAAAGCAATATTCTCGTAATTATGATTGTGTTGGTGTATTGTTTGTGAGCTTGTGCAACTTTTCGGAGTTTTTCGAAGAGTCGTACGAAGGTGGAAGAGAACTATTAAGAGTCTTGAATGAAATATCGATCGATTTTGATCGAATGTTTGACGAAACAAAGTATAAAAACGTGGAAAAAATAAAATCAATTGGTTCTACATTTATGATAGCTTCAGGCCTTAGTGTTGATCAAGATGAAAAAGAGAAAAATGAAAATTCGCATTTATATGATTTGTTAGATTTTGCATTAGAGTTGTATGAGAAATTGGAAGCGTTTAATTTAGAAGCAATGTCAGTGTGTCATTTTAAGTTTCAGATGAGAATGGGTTTTAATTGTGGACCAGTGACAGCTGGTGTAATCGGAACAGATCGATTATTATATGATATATGGGGTGATACGGTAAATGTAGCTTCCAGAATGGATTCAACCGGACAAGCTGGCCTGATTCAAACTCCAGAAAAAGTGGCAAATATGTTCAAGGGAAATTACAAATTGTATGAACGTGGCCCGATTCAGATCAAGGGCAAAGATCAGATGATTACTTATTTCTTAAATCCAAAAGAAAATCAAAAATTAAATTCTTAAAACAGATTTTTTTTTAATTTATTTGAAAATTAAATTTAATTATAATAAAAAAAAGCTCAATTTTTTTTTTTATTTTTAGATTCGAATCAATTTTTTAGTTTGTATATTTATAAATCATAAACTATAATTGAGTGTATATAAAATTTATTTGTTTTAGATACATTATAAAAAATATATATAGATATTATTTTTTTTTTTTTTTAATAATTAAATTAAATTAAATTTATTTTGAATTAGAATAGTGCATATTCTTTATATTTTTTAAATTAATTAATTTGGATGATTCCATATTAGTTTTAGAGTTTAAATTTAATTTTTATTTTTAATAAATTTATTTAAATTCAATTTTAAAAAATTTTAAATTTTATTTTAATAAAACATTTTATAAAAGTATTAAAATTTATAATACTCGTTGTATAAGCTTAAGTTTAAAGATGCCAAAAAAAGTAAAAATAAAAAAAAAATAATTAACTAGTTTTAATAGCGTGGTGCTATTAAATAAATTAAAATAAAAGAAAATAAAGTTTTTATTTAAAGTTTCTTTATTTCTCTTATTTTCTTACTTAGTTAAAATAATAATAAAATAAACAATTATTTATATTGGTTTTGTATCTGGGTCAGGTCCCGGGTGCCTGGGATGTTACATAGTAATTAATCATAATAATTATTTCATTTCCAAATTTTCAAGTGGAATTTTAAACTATTTGTTAAATTATTGGGTTGTCAAGAAAAGAGGCTTTGAAAAAAGTACTTAAATATTAGCCATTAACTAAGGTGCGTGACAAAAATCTTAAACATTTTTTAGTACATTTTTAATAAGACTAATGATAAAAAAATATGATGTTATTTGCATGCTGAGTTCGAATTTAGCATTAAATTTTAATTTTATATGACAAAAATCTATGTAAAAATATATTTGTAGCTATTGTTTATATAAATCTTGATTTGTTTTGACATTTGTTCTACCAATTTTATTACACAAATTAGATTAGATTTTGCATCACTTATAATTAATACAATCATAGGAAAACAATTTTTGAAACAACACGCAAAATAACATAAAATAAGGAACTATTAATAACAATAAAATTCAAATTTAAATACTAAAAAAACAATTTCAAGTGTTCAAAAATTTATGTAACACATCTAATACGACTTGCAACTATAATAAATTTCAAAATCAATATACAAAAGTAGATAAAGTGAAACTAATACTCATGTTAAAATTTTTGATGGAGATATTGACTGAAAAATCCCAAAAATAGCTCGATAAAATGTTGTCTATTATTTGGAATTTTTAATCTAAATTTCTTTTTTCCTAGCTCTGAATTATTTATATTACTATTCTCATCTAAAATTTATAAGATCATTTCAAAAAGTTTTCGAAAAAAACCTATAGAATTTTTAGTTGCAATAACTTAGAAATAATATGTTGCTAAAATATATTTGGAGAGTTTTGTTTTTTAAATTTAAAAACTAAATTTTTTACAAAAAGAATTGAAAAAAAAATGATTATCTTTTTTAAAATTTAGTAGAAAATTATTGTTAATGAATTTCTAGAACTTTGTCTCGTTTGAATAATGTATTGTCTTCTTTTTTAGGATATTTTAAAAAACTAATTTTAGTAAATATTTTTTAAAAAAAATCTTCTGATCTATTTTAATTTAATTAATAAAATTCAAAAATTATACTTATTTTAAAATTTCCTTGAAATATTTTATTTAAAGTAAATTACGCATAGGAAATAACAAATGTCATTTTAATTGAAAATATCAATACCATAAAATATATCTAGTTATAATTCTTGTTTTAAATCTTGCTTTTATTCAAAAATGAAATGCGTCAAGTCTGAACGTCATTTTTAGAAGAAGAAGAAAAAAAAACTTTTCAATAAGATTAAACCTTTATTCTTATCCTTCAAAAGTGTAGTTTTCACCTGATTAATAATTTATCAACTTATTATAATATTTCAAATATCTGTTTATTTAAATAGAAAAATTTACTTAAGAAATATTTTAAATTGAAAATTATTTTCCTGTTAGATTTCAATCAGCTAATTTAAACAAGCTGAAAAATTGACAAAATTTCTTAACACTCTGATTCTTGAAAATTGTAAAAAATTAATTACATAATTTTAATTCTTTTTACCATTTAAATTAGATAGCCTGATAGGAAAATAGATATTATATAAATATATATATATTTTTTTATATATTTATAACAAAAATTTAGTTTAAATATTTTTTTTTTATTGAAGAAAAAAATTTTATTCTAAAAATTTTGAACAAAAAATTTCGAAATGCAAGAAATATCCGATTTATCAACTAATTTGACTAAGCCACATCATGTACATTTAGACAAATGGAATATGCCATCACCAGCAAATTGTTATGTCCTAAACGGAATAGCTGTATATCTAATGATTTTATTTGCATCAAGTCTAACATTCAATTCTTTATTATTACTCATCTTTTACCGATATAAAGAGCTTCGCACTTCTCTCAACTTGCTCATAATAGCTTTAACAGCTTTCAATTTAATAGCTTCTATAATAGAGCTTCCATTTGTGATTACAAGTAATCTAAAGTGTAGATGGCCTTTTGGTAAGATCGGGTGCCATGTCAGTGGTGTTGTTATGTACATTGTTGGATGTGTTCAGATTTATTTGATGGCTGCAATATCATTTGAAAGATTTTTTGTTATATATAAACCGCTGAGTATTAAGAGCATTAGCACAAATGTAATTTTGGTCGTTGTTGCAGTATGCTTCTTTTTAGGCGCTATATGGGCCGTATTTCCTTATTTAGGATGGTCATATTATTCACTAGAAGGCGCTCTTACAAGCTGCAGTGTTGAGTGGTTCGAAAGATCTTTTAATGTTATAAGCTACAATATAACAATGTTTATAGTTGTTTATGTTATACCCTTGGCTGTAATTATAGTCACTAATGTTAAATTATTATTAATAGTAAATATAATATTTTTATGTTTTTTTAAAATCAAATTTTAAATAATAAAAATCAAGAGAATTTGTAGTAAAATTTACAATTGAAAGTTGATAAAATTATATATTCTAATTATAAGTTTATATTAAACTATAGAAATAAAAATGAGTCTATTTAATTTAACTATTATAAATATTAGATCTTTTCAAATTAATTAAATAGCTCTAAATTTAGTAAAGATATAAGATTATTTTAGAATCTTGATTAAATTAAGTTAATTTTCATTATAGAAATTTTTTTATTTAAATCAAATCAAATCAGTTTTAGTTTATTTTAAATATTGTTAAATTAAAATTTAAAAAAATTCTATTTTGAGCTAAAAACTGTGCAATTTTTATTTTAAGCAAGATAATTTACTATTAGTTTGATATAATCATACATAATTTATATAAAATATACCTACTGTTTTGGAATCATCTCATGATTTAGAATATAAATCTTCACAAATCTTTAATTTTGTTTTGGATAATATTCTAACACCATTCATTTATTTTAGCATAAAAAAATTCAGAATAATTTTCTTGAGAAAATAATAGAGGAGTTTATTTCCAAGCAGTCGGTCCAAAAACCATTAAATTTATAATTTATTAGTTCTTGTCTTCATACTGTTTTCTTTATTATTTAAACAGCTGATAAAATAACAACTAATCAGATACCAATAGAGTCGGAATCGAAGTTAGATCTTTAGTAATTCGGGAAATTAGCTAAAAAACCATTAAAACTTAGCAATTTTAATTTTCTTCCCACTTCTGAGCATATCAATCTTACTTATATTACTATTACTATTACTATAGATTTTTCAAGAATAATATTTTTTTTAATTTGTTTTCTAAAAAAGCAAATTCAAAATTTGAGATTAGAATATAACTTTTCATAAGAATAAAGCTCAAAAAAATCAAAAATTAATTTTTTTTGTATTACTTTCAATATTAAAAATCAAATATGACTTAAATCATAATATATATAATCACCCTTAGTCAGCATAGTTTAGTTTAGTTTAGTTTATTGAATACTCGAGCTTTCGCTCTTTAACCTTTAATTTAAAAGTTTAATTCAAAGCAATAGTTAGTTTATAAGAAGTATTAACTATTTGATATGTATGGTATTGTCCAAATAATTTAATATATATGTATTAAATCTATTGCCATTTATTCTGTGTGTGATATAATCTTTAGCATATTTAACTAGCATAATTTATAATTATATTTGGAGCATTATATAATTAATTTTATTTGATAAGATAATAAATAGTTTCTCAATTAATAATCAAAATCTAATTTATCACCAATTTGGTATCTAAATATTTTTTTAATAATCTAAAATATTAAATAAAATTCTAAAATTAGAGCAATCTAAATTAAATTTTTTTTATCAAATTTATTAGCTTTATTAATATATGAATCTAAATCTAAACTAATTTAAGATCAAAAGTCTGCCAATGATTAACAAAGACGCAAGTCAAGATGCTAAAATGAAGAAACGTTTGGCCATGGAAAGAAACTTGACAATTTTAATGATGATTTTAATAGTAGGCTTTGTGATTAGCTGGACACCGTATGCTATGGTTTCTATTTACAGCTCTTTTATTGGCGATGACTTGCCACCATTGGCTGGCACTTTGCCCGCAATGTTTGCCAAATCAACTCTAGTCTGGAGCGCTATTCTTTACATTTTCTCAAACAAACAAATTCGAGTCAAGCTTACACGTGGCTTAATTACTGGTGAACCACCAAAAGAAGAAGTCTCTTTCAGCAGAGGTAATTATTTTATTAATTACTACCTACATTCCTTTGTTTTAATCTCACTTTTATGACATTTATTAAATTAAATAAATTTTATTATTAATTTTATTTTATTTTTTTTTTATTTATAGATAAAACTATGAGCCCAGTCACAAACGTTAGTGGAGCAGTTTAATTTAATCAAAAAAATAAAATCAGAATTATTTTATTTTTTTTTTTATTAATTTATTAAAATTAATATATATTCTATAACAAAAAAATTCTATTTTTTTTCTATTTTACTGTAAATAAGATTAGATTATCAATGATATCAATTTTTTTTTTTTTTTGAACAAAACAAAAAATTTTTTTTTCTTTTTTTTTTTTTATTTTATTGTCATTTTTAATTCATTTTTTCTTTATTCTTTTTTGTTTTTAAACAAGTAAGTATGTTAAGACTTATTATTTTAATTTAAATGTTTCATTAAAATAAAAGGAAAATTGAATTTTAAATTTATTTGTAATCAGATTTTTTTTTTTTTTTTTCAATTTTATTTTATGTATTTAATTTATTTCTTTTTGTTTCAAAAAAAGAGAAACAAAAAAAAACTGAAAATATCTGATGAAATTCACAGCAAATTTTATTCTTTTTTTTTTTTTTTTTATTGTTCATTCTATTGTATTAATTGTGAAATAAATTATTTTATAAAAATAATCAAAATTTTTTTTTTTTTTATTTAAAATCAAAAAACGGAAATTAAAATCTGTTTTATTTTTTTTTCATATTTATTTATTTATTTAAGTTGAAATATGTTGTTTTTTTTTTAAATTTTTTAAAAATTTATAAAGATGAATTCGAGTTTAATTAAAGAAAATTTGAGTAGAATATCACCGGTTGATTGTTACAAACTAAAATTGTTAGCTCTAGTGGCGTTTTTCTTGTTTATATCAAGTGTTTTGTTCAATTCAATTTTGTTATGGGTTTTTTTCAAATTCAAATCATTAAAACATTCGTTAAACATATTTGTAGCATTTTTGACTTGTTTTAATCTAATAGGATCAATATTAGAATTTCCGTTTATAATAATAAGCAATTGTAGTTGTAAATGGGTGTTTAAACAAACCGGTTGTATATTTAGTGGTTTTGTTATGTATTTTGTTGGTTGTGCAAGCATTTATCTAATGACAGCCATCTCGTTTGAAAGGTAAACTATTTTTAATTACTCAAGATTATTGAACATTATTACAAAGTTAATACTTATTTATAGACAAATTAAAATAGAGCAGTAAAAGTAAAGTTTAAAGAATAAATTTAAACTTATTTTGAAAAGGAATTTTTATTGTTTTCATAATTTTTTTTGATATTAATGTCTAAAATCTAAATAATCAAAATTTAATTTAATTTAGAAAAATGATCAAAAAAATTTCCTAAAAATTTTATTTGCTAGTACCAGTATAGTATTGATTTACTATTATTTCTAGTCTTTTTACTTTACTTGAGCTTATAATAAAAATTTTACTCTGTTTTTAAGTGTTTGGTATTTAATTAATAATAAAATTGTTTTCCTCAAGAATGTAAGCTTAATCTCAAATTATATTTAAATATATTTAGTTTTATTAAAAGGTTGAAAGAGCGAGACTTTTATTTTTAATATTAATATATATAATAGATAAATACAGTATAATAACTAGTTTTTAATCTTGTCAAGTTAGCTTCAAAAGTTTCTGCTTTATTTTGAGTTGAACAGCATCATCATCAACACTGAAATATCTTATTCTTATTCTTTATAATAACATGTTTAATTTTTACATGATTAATTTAATTAGAATATTAACAACTTTAATATAAATAAATAAATAAATAAATATTAACTGAAATCAATGATTGAGTTTATGATACACTAAATAATATACTTACTATTAATTAATTTTAACTAGGTATTATATAATCAAAAATCCATTTGATAATAGAAAAATAAAAATAACATTGACTTATTTTATAATAATAATATGCTTATTGTTATCACTTTTTTGGGCTACAGTGCCAATATTCGGTTGGTCGTATTACTCACTTGAAGGTGCTTTAACAAGCTGTAGTGTTGAATGGAGAGAAAGAACTCTTAACGTGGTTAGCTATAATTTAACTATTTTTCTATTTGTTTATGGTCTACCATTAGTCATAATTATAAAAATTAATTTTAAGCTCATTTTTATGGTAAATTTTTTTAATTTAATAATTTAAAAATTTTGTTTTGAACATTCAGAAGTTTTTTTTTAATTCATAAAAGATTAAAAAATTGCAATCAATTTTAAAAAGACGAAACATGCTAGAGAGTAAACGGATCATAATGGAGCGTAATTCTACCATAGTAATGATTCTTCTAATAGGTAATTTAAAAATATTTAGATTTTAGAATTTAACTCAAATTAATAAAAAAAAAAAAAATTAATAAAGTTGGCTTTGTTATTTCTTGGACTCCGTATGCTATTGTTTCAATGTATACTGCATTTATAAACTCACATAGCATTGAGCCATTTCTCTCTACTATACCATCAATGTTTGCTAAATCGTCCATGCTCTGGCCTTCTGTTTTGTACATATTTTCAAACAGCAAAATAAAAAGATTAATAAAAAAACAAATAATAAAAAAAATTATCAACCGGTGCAATAAGAAAAATGAATCAAATAGTAACAATTAATTAAATTCAAAAATAAATTCAAAAATATATTTTATTAAATTCTTATTAATTTATTAATTTAAAAGATCAAAAAACTATTTATAGAAAGATTAATTACAAAAATTTAAATAGAAGAATGATTTAAGAAATATTTTATCTATCTAACTCATGTCCAAATTGTTTACCTGTGACTCAGTTTGCATTTATTGCACATATGGTATAGAACAAGTAGAAATAATAATGCTAGTTTTACGTTCATATTCAAAATCATCTGGTTTTGTGTCTACTGATAAATTTTGTTTTAGAAAATTTTTAAAACAAACCTAGAAAATAACAACTTCTAGGATTTTGATTTTATTTATTAAAATATTTTTTTATAATTATTTTAAAATAAAGACTACTGACATTATTACTCCACTTATTTTTTTTTTATTTATTATTTATCACGATCTAGGAATTCATTACTTAAATAATTCAAGTACGTGACATGCTATTATTTTCTTAAATAATCTTTTATTTAGTTGATAACACAAATCAAAATATATACAAAATATAAAGATAATGTCAAATTTTTTACTCACAAACCTCATAATATTGTGTATGATTAATTTTCTTGCTTTTACCTTAATAACTTAATTTTAAAATAATTATTACAAATCAGAAGATAAACTTTATTAAAAATTTAAATTGATTTTACATATAAATAAACTTAAAACCTTATTTAAAAGAGAAAGAACCAAATCAATATTACTTTAAGCTTAACATTTAGTTGGTTAAAAAAACAATTTTAACTAAAAAGTATATTTTAATTCTCATTAAGTAAAAAAATATAACAAAGAGTTTATAAAAAACAACTTGTACAAAATAGATCACCGTTTGATGTGTTCACTGTTAAAGTTTTGTATTATTCAGTTGCACTGATCTTAGATCCATATTTTAAGATTCTTAAACTAGTCTTAAATTATTCAATCATAAAATTGCACATTAAATTTTTAAATTTAATTATTCAATTCCATATAATTTATTACTGATTTTATTTAGTTTTAGTTTGGTTTTTAAAAATCTGTGAGCTTAATTCTCAAAACTTTTGAATCCTTTGCCAAAAAAGCTAAAATTTCTTCTTTGTTCCTATCTGTGTTTTTAATTGTTACATTCATTATAAGATTTTTTTACATCTTATTTGCAAAATTCACATTATTTTAATATTCCGAACCATTATTTTACCTAATTCATCAATCCTTCATTTAATCTTCATGCCTTTTTTATTTCGTCAAATTATAAACTCTTAAATACTTGTTAACCGCCTAATACGATATAAAACATTTATTTGTAAACTTAATATTATAAAATAAACTTTCTAATACAAAACTAAAGTCTTTAACCTCTGAGACCCTTATTTTTTTTAATTTTCGTTTAAATACTAGTCTTTTAAATTTTTTTTTTAAATTTTTTTACCAATATTAAAATTAATATAAAAAAAACTCAAAAACCTAATATGAAAATAATTTTTAATACTTTATAATTTTTAAATATAACATATCCAAGAGCCAAGAATTTATTTCACGGAGGTTGTATTTTTTTAACATTTTTATTTACAAACTTTATTATTTAGTTAATTAAAATAAAAATAAATTCAATTTAATTAAATTGATTATTTTATTCAATTAATTTAAAAAAAAAATTTAATAATAATTTTAAAAATATTTTTATATAAATTTTATTAACAAAACTAATTTTTAAATACGATATTCTTATATTCTTTCAACTCCTACAAAGTTTCTACACTAGAATACTAAAATAAAAATTAAAAATTAAAAATAATCATTTAAAAATGAACATTTAAAATTTACCCAAGCGTCTAATAATTGAGTAACTGAATACCTCTCAGAAAGTCTTAAATAATTAATCTGAAACTGTTTATTAATTCTTCTAAGAATACCTAAAGTGTTGTATTCTGGTAACATGTCATCATCAAATTCGTCTAATTGTACCACATCTACGAACGGATTCGATTCAGGATAATCATAAGGTATAAATATCCGAATTGGTGGCACCAAAGCTAAATTACGATTCACTATTGTACACTTCAAAGTTACATAATAATTCTCTAAAGGCGAGCTAATACCTCCATTAACTGATTTATTTTCATCTTCAGAAATTTTTTCGCTATTTAATTTTCCATCAATTGGTAGAACTAGAGTTTCGTATTTAGACTTGGCCTCTATTCTAAATTTTGAACTAGACAAGCTAGCCAATTCGATTACAAGCTTCTTTGGCATATGTTCATTTTGAATGTTTATATTATTCTTATTAATTAAACTATCTCTTAAATTTATTAATGGTTTTCGTTTAATATCCTCTTTAAGATCTTCTTTATCTACTTTTAACAATTTAACTGGTGGACCTTCAATAGTGTTTTTAATATTTTCCAATAAATAACGAACATTGTTTTTATGAACAGGATTTGAGTTATTACAAGCTTCTATGCTTTGAGACAATTGCTGAAATATGTTCAAGCGTTGCTGAGGCGGTGGTTGTTGGGGTTGGGGAATGATGACTGGTGTGGTTGCTTGTCCAATAGACTTTGGTTGCTGTATTGGAACCGGTTGTGTATCAACCGGTGGTTTAATTTGTTGTAAATTTGGTGATATTTGCTGCGGTTGGGGTCCGGATGTTGGCTGAATAATTTTTATTTGTCCCGGTGGGGCTGCTTGTTGATAAGGCGAGCCAACATTTGGTATAACTTGACTCGGCACTTTGGATATTAAATGTTGCTGTAAATGCTGAATTTGTTGTGGTTGTACTGGCGGTGGTTGTTGTGTTTGAACTGGTTGTGCTTGAGGTGGAATTTGCGGTTGTTGTTGAATTATTTTTTTTGGTTGTGGAGGTTGTTGTTGTTGCTATTTAATAAAAATACAATAAAGAATAATTTTCTATTCATTTTTATATAATATTTAAAATAAAATTACATTCAAAGAAGCTTCACATTTAAGTAAAGTATCATAAGATACTTTTTTAACTCCCATTAAAACATCTATAAAAGCTTTAATTTTAGCAGTCTCGTTTGGATTACGATTGACCGAGTTAGCCAACATTTTTTCCAATCGAGACAAATGATTTTGTTTTAGTTCTTCTTTCTTTTTATTGTATAATTCTTCTTCTTCATTAGAACCAGTAGTTGGCATACTTTGAGCAGTGTATTGTTGATTTATGGGCGGTTGTTGTTGCTGTTGCTGAATATTGACAATTTGCGGTCTTTGAATAGGTTGATTAAGTACTTGAGGCGTTTGTTGTTGTGTTGGTTGGTTCAAATTTGTTATAATAATATTTTGAGTTGGTTGTTGTTGCTGAGAAACTGGTGTAGTCGACTGCACAGGTTGATGTTGCTGTGGATGAATATAACTTGATCCAGGTTGAACTGTTTGAATAAACTGCGCTTGTTGTTGTTGCGGTACTAAATTAGGCCTAATAATTTGTTGTTGCTGGGTTTGTTGAAGTTTAATCTGTTGTTGTTGTTGTTGTTGCTGTTGTTGTAATTGTTGTTGAGCAGTAATATTATTTAAATTAATGATATTTTTAGAACCTGTAGATAAATTAGTTTGTGCATTTGATACAATAATTTGAGGCTTTTGAGCTTGGGATTGAATTGCTTGTTGTGTTACAACAGTTTGTTGTAGCTGGGGTCGCAACTGTTGTTGTTGTTGCAAATTTATGTGCTGCATTTGTGGTTGTTGTTGTTGTTGCATCATGTCCGGGTTGTTTGAAACCAGTTGTTGTTGCTGCTGTTGTTGTTGCTGTTGATGTTGATGCTGTTGTTGCTGTACACTATGATAATAGCTCTGTATTTTACTCGTATATTCTTGCTAAAAATTTTGAATATTTTATAAAATTTTTTAAATTCAAAGAAACATATTTTAAATTTTATAAACTCTTGTTTTTGATTCATTAAAGCATCTTCCTTCGTAATCTAAAAACTGCTGGGTATTTGGATTTTGAATTTTAGACAAAATTAACCTTTTTTTTTTGTTGATAAAATTAAATTATAATACATTTTTATTAATTTATTAATTAATAATTACTGAAAGACTTTTTTCCGATATTCTGTTGTTTTTTGGGCATTTACTTTCCATTCTTCATCTGAAATAAAGCTTTGTTGTTGTTGTTGTTGTTGTGGTTGTGGAGGCTGATTGGGCTGACACTGCATATTATTTTTTTTTTATGAGAAAATTAAAATATTTCAAAAAAAATATTTTTTATTTTAAAATTTATTAATATCTTTTATCAGATTTATTTATAGCTAATTTCAATTTTGAATGTGCAAAACTAAATTGAATATAAATTTGAAATTTCAAAATATAAAAGCTTGTGCATAATGTCCATTGTGCACTTAACTTTATTTTTATAGTCTTTTCCTTATTCTTATCCTTAGAAGTACATTAAGTTCAATACAAATAATAACAATTTATTTAAGCCATAAACTATCTTGGAACGAAAAGCAATTTTATCTATTACCGATTAAAGCAGTAGAACAGTAAATTCTTTTAGAGTAAGAATATATAAAGTGTTTATGATACTACTGGTACTTATAGAACAACAAAAAAGATGAAATAGATGGTAAAAAAAATGTTATTTTCCTCCAACTTGTGGGCATTACAATCTTATATATATTATTATTACTATTATTCAATATCTATACATTTATTGCTATTTATTTTTGAAGAGTTCCTTCAATTGTTCAATCTTCTTCAAGTTAAATATAACAGTAATTTAAGTTATTGGGAATAAATTAGAAAACATTAAACAAAGAAAACATTTAGAGATTTCTGAAAAATTCCAAAAAAAAAATTAAGAAATTTATTTTCTATTTTTTCAGAATTTTAGAATTTTTACTTGGATTTAATGTCGCGTTTAGAGCATGCAACAATAATCAGATAAATTATAACATGGACGAGATGTCATTTGGAGTATGCGCATAAGAAGCATCTTAACTTTGGGTACTACAATATCTATAGCAAGGTAATACGGTATATTTTTTTTTATTTTAGTACTCTAAGATTCAATTTAAATTATTTAGGAATTTTATTTTGGCAAAATTTTCATTTACTTATAAAATACAATAACTAGTTTTATAATAAATTTTTATTCAAGTTTTTTTTTTTTCAATTGATTGCATAAAATTAGCAAATTTTTAAGTGTTTATTTATCTAATAAATTTAATTCACAGTTTATTTTGATTATTGATGATTATTGCTGCTTCTATTTAAAAAAAGATACAATAAAGAATAATTTTCTATTCATTTTTAAAATATTTTAAATTAAATTACATTCAAAGAAGCTTCACATTTAAGTAAAGTATCATAAGATACTTTTTTAACTCCCATTAAAACATCTATAAAAGCTTTAATTTTAGCAGTCTCGTTTGGATTACGATTGACCGAGTTAGCCAACATTTTTACCAATCGAGACAAATAATTTTGTTTTAGTTCTTCTGTCTTTTTATTGTATAATTCTTCTTCGTCTTTAAAATTAAAATCTCCAAACGCCATATTTTTAAAGGAAGTTTTGAATTATTTTGAAATTATTTCAAAATTTTATTTTGAATTTTTCTCTAATTATTGTCTCTTTATAATGATTATTTAGAAATTGTATTTATGCTTGAGTATCCATCCATGCATCCATCCAAAATTTCAAATTATAAATATAATAGAATAATAAATTCTTAATTATAAACTAATTATTAAAAAAAAGGTATGACTCAATAAATCTTATTACGTAATTTAATAATAATATATATGACTCAATTTTATATATTATGTTGAAAAATTTAAAAAAAATAAAAACTAATACTCAAACTTGAAAATATGCCTTGTGAATATTGCAATATTAATAACACTAATAATAATAATAATAATAATACAAATAAAATATGTACTGATTGTTTAAATACTGAAGCAAATATTAATTTAACTGAAAAAGGAAATGGTAGAAATAGAAAAAATTGGGATCATTTTATAGATAACGAATTTCCGCCTAATAAAAAATCAATTTATACAAAAAAACCGATTCTTCCTATTCGTATTTTGCTTCATTCTGGTGGTCTAAACAAAGCCAAATATTGGCGAAGACCAAATGAAGTAAATTTCTCTTCAAGAGCGCCTAAAAATATTCCGATAAGTTTGTACCAAAGCAATTCTAGTGCTCAAGATGTTGTTCAAGGTGGTGTCGGCTCTTGTTGGTTCATATCAGCTTTATCAATCATTTCTGAGCGTCCCGAAATACTTTCAAACATTCTAATGACAAAAAACTATAATCAAGATGGTTTGCATCAGATCCGCTTATGTAAACGTGGTCAATGGGTTGTTGTTAACATTGACGATTATTTACCTTGTAATCGAAGAGGAAAAATCATATTCGCTTACGCAAAACAAAAACAATTCTGGGTGTCGTTTATTGAAAAAGCTTTGGCAAAGTTGTATGGAAGTTATGAGTCAATAGCAAGTGGTGCATGTGTTGAGGGATTGCAAACTTTGACTGGTGAACCGTGTGAGATTGTTTATTTGGAAAATGCTAAATTAAATTTGAATAATCCAAATTATACTTATTTAGATCTGAATGATAACAACCCTAATTATTTATGGAAGAAGTTGATGTTTTCTAAGCAAGTCGGCTACTTAATGACCACATTGTGTTTTAATAAAAATATCAATGTGTTTGAATTGTACAAAGTAGGACTTTTTAATAGACATATTTATTCAGTATTGGATGTTAGACAAGTTTTTGTTGATGGTAAACAGTTAAATTTAATCAAATTAAGTAAGTTGGAAATATTTTTTTTATAATTAAATTTAAAATTAATCAAATTACTAAGACAAAATAAAGCAAAAAAGTTGTTTAGGTCATATTGACATGTTGCTATGTTTTTTTTTTAAATCTTAGTTATTAATTAGATATAAAAATATTTCATTATTGTTGCAAAATTAATTGCGTTATTTAGTTTAGGATCCTATTATAAAATACGCAATTAATTTTGCAACAATATTTGATTAATAAAATTAAAAAGGTTTTTATAAGTTTTGACTTGACTTGTCAAGTCTTATTAAGATATTAGTCTGCATTTCTAGACTAAGTGCTAAGTGTAATAAAAAAACCAAAAGCAACAAAATAATTTTAAATATATTAAATGTTTTATATTTAAAGAATTTATAATAATTTGTAAATTAATTTTCAAAAAGGAAATCCTTGGGGTAAAAAAGAATGGAAAGGAGCATGGTCAAACAAATGGCCGTATTGGCCTTTAGAATTGAAATCTCAATTACTCAACATAAAGCCAAATACTAACAAAGTTAAAACAGACGGTTGTTTTTGGATATCTTTTAACGATTTGTTAAAATATTTTTACGATATTTCAATTTGCAAAGTTCGCTCGGATTGGTACGAATCTAGACACTCATCTTTTTTCTATGATTATTCTCAATCAACCGAGGTTTTTATTTTAAACATTCAAGAACCAGGCGAGCATCAATTCGAAATAGAATTATTCGCTACTGGTCGTAAATTCGAACCATTCGACCGCAACCAAGACCCAAACATAGACTTGTTCTTATGCTTATGTAGAGTCGACACACCCGATAATAAACTCGAATGTATACAATTCGAGCACAATGTAGAATACTTTATAAACATGTCTTGCAAATTACAATCCGGTATTTACTTAATATTTGCCACATCAATAAAAGCAATATCTAATTTACACTTTGAAAAATCTGCAAACTATTTTAGTTATAATTTGGCTGTTCATGGTCAGTCCCAATTTAGCTTAAGTAAAAAACAACTTTCAAATGATTTTGTATCTGATATATTTTATAGTATTGGTCTTAAATCCAATAAAACGCGGCTAGATCTTGATGGTAATTTGAAAACTTTGATTATACCAGGTAATTGTACACATGGTATTATCATAGAAAATATTAGTAGAGATTTATATATTAAAGTAAACATTGATTTAGCTCAATCGAAAAACTTGGAAACAACTCGTTTCTCAGACACAACTCAAGACATTATCGAGCCTGGTAGCAGACAATTGATAGCTTATCTAACACCGTTCAATTACAAAAAAGGTTTTATTATAGGCTACAAAATAGAGACTCAAATTGTACAACCGGACAAAAACTTGCCAAAAAACCAACCATATATTTTAAATGTTTTCAATGGTATTCATTCTATTAAAAGATCTAGTTAATTTAATTTACATTTTTTATTAAAAAAATAAAAAAAAAAAAAAAATTTTTTTGTGTTAAAATATAAACTAAGATGGATTAACCATTAAAATACCTGTTGAGTATTTTAAACTCAAAATGAACAGGTATTTGTTCCTATTGTTAGTTTTTTTTTATTCTATTCAATTTAAAAACGGGAAATAATTAAAAATAAACTTGTTATTTTAATTCTTAATAATAATAACCTATTTTCTTTTTCTTTTTTTATTTTTTTTTATCTCATTAATTTTTAATTAATCTTTTTCTATTTTTTTAGTTTTGATATTCGAATAAAAAAAAAAAAATAAAATAAAATAAAATTAAAATTGGTAGTTAAGAAGAGTTAAATTATTTAGAAGAATATACTCAGCATAAGCTTAAGTTTAATTGCATAAGTTTTATTTAAATTTTTTAATTGATCAAGTAATCACAGAAAGAATTTAATATTTAGGTACCGGTAAGCTTTTTTACTTAATTTTATATATTTTTATTATTATTATTATTTTTTTTTTTAATACGAGTCATTAGTAATCTTAATTATATATATAAAATTAATAAAAAAAATAAAAAAAAAATTTTATTATATATTTCAAATATTTGACCAAGTAAAACGAAAGAATTTTTAAATATATATATATATATATATATATAATTTTTAATTGTATAATTGTTTGAGAGGTTTTTTAATTTTATTTTTTTTTTGGTTATAAATTCTAAAATCTTTCAAGTGTTATTTTTTTTTTTTTTTAATTTTTTTATTTTATTTTGACGAAATATAATAAAAATAATAAATTTTTTTTAAAATAAATGATTCAGACTATTTTATTTTTATTTATTTTTGAAAATAAAAAAATAAAAAGAAGTGGACTAGTTTTGAAAGAATAAGCAATTTGTACAATGTTTTATAATTAGAGTTAATCATGCGTTTTTTTTTTTTAGATTTTCAAATTAAATTTTCTAAAGCTAAAAATGTGAAAAGACATGGATGTTTTTTTTGTGTAGCAAAATAAAAATATGTATAATATATGGTTAGGCAAATATTTGATTTCTTTTTGAATTGGAAAATAGTTTAAGTTCAATTATAATAACTTATTACTAGCCCAAAACGAATTTTAAAACCTTTAGCCATAAAATATTTTAAATATAATTGTAATCTTGCAAGTTTTTCTAAGAAAATTGGAATTAAACAAGTTGGTAAAAATTTTAATATAAAATATAAAATTTAGTGCTATAAAGATAATGAGTAAGAGATAAGATATATTAGTATGTATACAGTATATTGTATAAACTGTTTGTTCAAACATAAATAAAAATAAGTATAATTTTTTTTATCTAAAATCTTAATTGTTTAGATAAAATATATTATTAATCAACTAGAACTAATTTATAGGTCTTTTGATTAGTTTTTTTTTTATTAAGATGATTACAAGTTTAGAAAACTGATATTTGTATTTTTTGAAGCAATTTGGTATGCATAAAAATGTAGTTGCAAAATTAATTTCGTTTTGAAGCATATACTTCTATTATAAATTAGCGCAAAATGTTTTTTTTAAGTTTTTAATTTTGTTGCATCATTTTTAAAAAGTATTGATTTAATAGTTTTTTTAATAGATTTGTTTAACAATTTAAATTTTTTTTTTAACTTTCACCATGTCACGAAATATATAAAATATATCAAATTCGAATTGCCTATCAACTCTATAGACTATTATATTTTGGTTCAAATATTCAACCCAATTATATTTATATTTTAGCCAAATTCTAATTATTAATAATATTTCTAATAATTAACATTAACTTGTTTAAATAAATAAAATTTTTAATTATTTTAGAAGCTAATTTTCGATTCCTTTTTTAAAGCAAATAGTTTATTAATAAATAATTTATATAACATGGACTGAATATTCCAATTAAAGTAGCATTAAAATTAAATTTAAGCTATATTTTAAACATTATTTCAAAAATTATCACAAACTTTACTCTTTTTTTTATTTTAAATTTTTATTATCTTTATATAATTTACTTATTCATAAACTTGTAACAAAAAAGGGTTGCTGAAAGGAAGCAGGCTAGCTTCCAAGCAGTCTGTCACCTTCCTCCCTCCTTATTATTATTATTATTATTATTATTTCAAACATGTTGTTAAATATGTTTATGTGGAGATGAAAATGTTACAACTTGATTTAAAAAACAAAAAATCTACAACAAATTTTTATATAGAATTTATACAATATAGAATTAAAACTATACTGTATTTATTCTAATTCAAGATAAATAATTAAGCTTTTATTATTTTTAAAAGTTTAAGAATTAAATATAACAAAATAAATTAAAAGACGAATTTATGTGTAGATAACTTAGGCTTAATTTAACACTTATTTAGACTTATTTAATTACAAATATTTTAGTTAATTAAAAAAATAAAAAATAGACTCAAATATTTAAACAAAGAAAGACGAAGATTGTTTTATAAAAATTTCTTTTTATGTTTTCTAAATGTTATAAAATATTTTAAATTTTTAAATTAGATTTTATTCTAGTTTTTAACAACTAATTCTTAATTACAAAATATTTTATCTTTATTTTTTTAATAAGAAAAATTAAACAAGTTTTTAATTTGATTTATATGGATAATTTAATTTAGAACAAAAAAGTTTCAACAAGTCTTTAAAATTTTTTTAAAAATCTTTTTAATTTTTAGTTTTAGTAATAGCAGTTAATTCTTGAACAGATAATTGTGTTTTGTGATATCTATTGAGATTTATCAGAGCTTAAAAAATAGTTAAAATCAAAACTAGTGTTTATGTTTTACTACTAGTAGACTTGAGTAAAAATAAGTAAAATTGGACTGGTAAAATAGGCACATTTATTGCTCCAGCTAAGTCATCATTTAAGTCATCGATTAATAAATAAAAGTTACTTCAAAGCTGTCTAATAAATTAAATTTTTAGTTTTATATTTTAAATAAATTCTTGTTTAGTTTTTTTTAAGTAACAAACATTTATTATTATTAAATTTCAAATTATTTTTAAATTAAGTTTAAGTTAATTTCAAATTCAATAAAAAATTTCAAGATTAAAAATTGATCTTAATTCTTGAAAATCTAAAACCTTATTTTGATGATTTTATAAAGTCAAAATTTTTTCAAGTAAAATAAATAGAATTTATTAAATTATTTATAAACAAATATTAGTTTAATAATTAGTCTATTTAAGACTATTAAATTTTTTTTAATTTTAATTAAGGTGTATAATTAAATGGAGTAATATATATTGCAGAATTTTGAGCATGAGTGGTTATTAGAAAATTTCTAAAAAAAAATTATAAACACTTGATTCAACAATCAAAACAAATTTTTAAATTTGAATAAATAATTAAATTAGCTATTTTTTCCTTTCATCTTGTCCATATATAATATTATTTTAAATATTTCAAATAGTAATCTGGTCTTGCAAGATTATCAATTGTTTAAATTTATTAAGCAATTTAAAATAGGCTTTAATTTTATTCTCAAATTTAATTAGTTCGAATATATTAAAAAATCAATAATATCAACAACCACTTTTGTTCATTTAAATAGAATTAAGTGAATATTACTTAATGTTTGCTTTAAACACAAGAAAGTCTTGTTAAATATCAAAAACATTTAATTAAAGTATTAAGCTAAATACTAGAAGATATTGATTTGTTCAATTGTTTTGTTAATTTTATATTAATTTGATACACCTCTAATATTTCGAGCAAAATTCAATAAAAAAAAAGTAAAAAATTATTTATTAATGTATTTAGAAATAGTAAGAAATGGTATTTAAATCCAAACACCTAACTTGAACAACACGTCGTTAAAAAAAAGAGACTGAAAAGAATAACCAGGTTCATTCTAAACAGCCTAGAGAATATCTCTCTAAATATATTTACAAACATAGGTTACACAGCTGAGAGACAATATTTTATATCCAAAGTGATATTACCTATATTAGTGCAGTGAAATTGCTATTATACAAAATGAAAAATATTTTGGGACTCTTTATAACCGAATTTTATGTTTAAACGAATACAGGTATAAGCACATAGAATTTTTTTTTTAAATACATCATTATTTTTAAAATTTATTCAACACCTAAAATATAATTTTTAAGTTTTGTAATATCAATCAATTAAAAAATAAGATAAAAACTAAGTCTTTTCTATTTTTTAAATCGTATAATCGAATTATGGATAATCGCAATTTTACTGTATTAAGTATTTAAAAATTCAAATAATGAATATACCTTTTTTAAAAGAATACATTTCTTCTTAAGCAACCAAGTTTTGTTTCTAAATTGAATATTTTTAAATAAAAATTTTCTTAAAGATAAAATTTAAAAATCTTCCTGTTCAAAATCTATAGTAGAATAAAAACTAAAGGTTAATTTTTAAATAACAATTTATTGATGAAATTTAACTTTAAGCACGAAAAAGAAATATTCCGAATTGAAATACAACTCTTAAATAAATAAAAAAATATTTACTTTTTTTATTTATAAGATAATAAAAAAACTAAATAAAAAAAAAAATATAAAAAAGAAAAATTAAGATTGAATCCAGGTTAAATTGAAATAAATAAAATTTAAAAAAAAAAAAAAAACGACCTTAACTAAAATACGTGATTTAAAAATAAGAAAACAACTGGAATCTATGTAAATTACATGAAATTATGAGTGGAAATTAAAGTTACCATAGAGATTTAGAAAATTTCAATTAAGGCTAGACATGGTTATTTCTTGTTTTAAGCTATTTTTTATCGTATTCATTAAGTACTAATCTTTAATATTTAATACGGCTTAAATAGAATTATTGAACACAAAAACTATGTTTCAATTAGGATATTTTTAAAATATATATAAATTTTTTTTTTTTTTTTCATATTTGAAATTGTTTTGTTTCAAAACAATCCGATCAAATTTCTAATTTTTTTTTTGTTGTCTTCATTATAAAAAAAATATAAAAAAAAGTAGCCTTTCATTAATTAACTTAAATAAATATTTCAAAAATTTCGGGAATTGTTTTTCTCTCTTTTGCAATGCGAAACCTATCCTAATAATATAAGTTTGGAATTTAATAATAATAATAATAATAATACAATTTTTCGTAAATATAGATTCACTTCTGTGTAAAAAAAAAAGAAAAAAAAATTATTTCAAAAGATTTATCATTGATAAAAAAGATATAAATTGTTAATTTAAATGATTATAATTATTTGTAAATAAATGAAATTTATTTTAATTATTATTGTTAGTTTGACGTGACATGCTGATCTTACCTGATGGCTAAAATCAAAAATTTTTAATGCCGCAGAAATTCATCTTATTTTTGACTGTGGCAAATATTTAACAAAATTTTATAGAAATGTTGCAAAATAAATTTCGGTTTTGACCATTGAATCATATATTGAATAACGTAATTAATTTTGCAACATGTTTATTTGTTTTTAAATATTTATTAAATTTAAAAAACTTTACCAAGAATTATTCAAAATAATAAACATTAAAAACTTATTAATTAATTAAAATAAAATTTTTATAAATTTAGAGAATATTAGCTAATAAATGAGTATATATGAAAAAAAAAATAAATTAATTTTTTAGGTTTAAGTTTTATTTAGATAAAAATATGAATTTGCCGATAGAACTCGTTTTACCAATAAACAAATCAATTAAAGAGAACGAGTACATATCAAAGAGTATAATCGAATTCTATGGCTTGTCTTTGCACGATTCGACTAAATCTAATTCGATTAAAACAAAAAAGTTAATTCAATGTTTAAATTTTTTAAAATACGATTCAAATCCAGCTCCGAAATCGAGCAAAAATTATCCAATAAATTCAAAATTGAGCATACCAAGCTTTTCGATTGTTCTATTGACCAATTCGAATCAAAAACCAGTCTCCAGTCAGGACACAATCAACACAAATATATGGACATATCATTACAAAATTGAGCTTAATGATGAACACGGGCGAACCATTGCCCGTCAAACATTTTATAAACTGGATCTGTTCAATCCGATACATAATCTTGAGCGACAAATTCCACTTTGTTGTCGCTCTAACTGGACTCCGCCAGCACTCACACCTTCTAATCAGAGTCCGCAAAAGTACATTGTTCGTTTGAATATAAATTGTAAAAATTATGATTTAATGTTATTCTTTTATCGACTATTGTTCGATAAGTATCCGAATTATTCTAAAAAAGATTTTTCTTTATTTATCTTGGAACAAAATAGTTTTAAAATAAATTCAAACTTGGATTTAATTGAGAATCAAATAGTCGAGTTTCAGCTTGGACTTAAATACGACCCGAATGTTAATGTTAACAAAATCCTCAATTCTTATTTAATATATAAAATAAATGATAGAAAAACATTTGAGAACATAATTCGACTTTTGGACGGATTCGTTGAAGAAGTTGAAAAAAATTTTATCTACACTGTACTAGATCCGGATCATAATAAGATATATTTAATTGACTATTCGAGGCATACAGATTTGAGTAAATATTTTAGTTTAGAAGGTTTAGCTGATAATTATTTGAGTTTGAATGAAGCTAGATCGGATTGGAGCAATTATAGTCCAAATTCAAGCTCAAGTGAAACAAACAGCTTCGATTCGGGAAATTGGAGTTGTTCAACTTTGTCTAGTAACAATAGAAATTTGCCAACAAGTAGAAAATCAAGAAAAAGAAATTATTTATTGAAAAAATTCGATAGTGATTGTGACTCGGATTTTGATGAGCATGAATTGAACAATTTACTTCGTAAAGCTTCGAATAATTCGTTTTTATCGACTAGGAACAAGAATCTGGGTTCTCAAAGGAGTTTAAGTGTTCTAAATGAGCCTTATGATGAGAAAATAAAATTAAAAAGTGTTTTAAGCAATAATTCAAGTTTGAATAGAAAAAAATCAAAGTCAGTAACTTTCATGGACTCGGTGGGAGTTGAATGTTTAAGATCAAAGTCAACAACACCAATAGATCAACAAAATACAGACCAAGACTGGTTAGAGGAGATAAAAAGTCAAGATTATTATTTTTATAAAAATAGTTTAATTGATCAAAGACAAAACAATTTAAGATATAGACAACAAATGGAGAATAGACTGGCAAAAAAGCCAAATGTTGGTATTACAGCTGAGACTCGATTTAGACGCTCTCATACACTTGATATGATCAGAAGTACCAAAATGCCACTTAATACTAATCACAATTATTCTAGTAGGTTCAATTTGCCTATGGCCAAATTTTAAATGTTTGTAATTTATATTTATTTATTTTTATTTTGTGTTTTTTTCTTCTTTTTTTTTTATATAAATAAAATAAATATTTAAAAATAAAAAAAATTTAGACTTAATTTTATTAACGAGGCTTTGATAAACTTTAATCGGATTTTTTTAACTATTTTTTTTTTATTTTTTCTATTCGTTAATCGGGTTAAAATAATATTAATCACGAAACATATAAAATTTAAGTTTTGATTTAATTAGATTTAGAATAATTGAAGACTTGGAGGTCTTTAGATAAAATAGGATATGTTAAGATTACTTATAAAAGGTGTTTAAAAGAGTTTGTGAATTTTTAAAGATTCACTTATAGTGTTGATTTAAACAACATCAAATTTTTGATTAAAGCCTTATAAAGTGAGTTTATTTAACTTAATTACTACAGTTTATAGTTTAGATTTGTTTTGATATTTTAAGAAGTGCCTAACCTAAATGCCTATAAATGGTAATATAAAGTTATATCTTTTATCAAATGCCTAACTTTATATTACTTATACTAACTCATATTTATTAGGCTTCTTATTCCAATAGTTCTTGAGGTGTAAATTAAAGATGATTTGATTAATTTTAAAATCACGAAGCAAAAGATAAATGTAAATGTTTATCTTTAATAAATTAACATATTTAATTTTTGTCAAAATTTACCTAATATATTTAATATTAAAGAACACTGGCGTAGCTAGGGGGAGCGAAGGGGTGCTTGAGCAGCCCCATTTAAAAATAAGCAGGGTCTGAGTCCCCCTATTTTATATCATAATATTATAAACTAGATGTCAAATTTAGGTGAATATGTTTGAAAAATGGGTAAATTTTTTTTGAGCCTACTCCCCATTCAATTTACTCTGGCTACGCCACTGTTAAATCTTTGAAATATAAGTCAATTTTTTTAGATTTTAATCAAAATTGCAAAGTATTACATTTTTCTTATGTTTATTTAAACCGGTATAAGCCTATTTCAATAATTTAATCAGCCATGACTTTAGGAAAGAGCATCATTTTTGTGAATATCTTTAACTCGTGTACAAGAACTAGCTAGATAGATTATGAATGCTTTATCAATATATGTCTAGCAAATAACTAAGCTAAATATACTTTTACATAGGGATGTTCCGATCTCGATCTGATCGAGTCGAAATTGTTCTTGATCGAAATCTAACGATCATTTATTTCTGAAAGTCAATCAAAACTTACAAAAAATATTTGATAAAAAACTGAAATTTCTAAAAATAATTGCTCTCAAAAAAGTAAATTATAATCATTAAGCACATTTTTTAACATGAAGCCCGCGTTTTTTCTGTTAAAGCTTAATAGTTGATTATAAATTTTAAATATATCTTTCATAATCTTTTACAATTCATTTTTGAAAAAAATGCGTTCAAAAATTTGGAAATTTTTTGAAAAAGAGGCTAATTGGAAATTTGCAATTTGCATATTATGCTCAAAAGAACCGACCGATTAACTTTAAAGCTTGATCGGGACATCCCTACTTTTACAAAAAGATTTTAAATAAATCATTCTTATTGATAATATTTGTTTTCTTACATTTACATTTTGTTTTTTACATTACATTTTTTTACTAATGACTATCTTAAAATTATGATTATCATATCATTAACTAATTTAAAATTAATCATTTTTTTTAAAAATAAATAACTTTGTTTTAACAGAAAGTGTTTATCTATTATCTTTACCTAAATTAATCCCTATTGTTTTTATTATTAATATATACAGTATATTATTATTATAGTCTAGTTTAAAATCAAAATTAGGATTAAATATTAATTCTTGTAAGTTTTGTTTGATTTAAGTATGATTCAAGTATTTTATTTGGCTCAATTTTTATTCAAAATTCATTAAAATATTTATTAATTTATTCAATCATTTAACTTTAACTATAAAACAAAATTAAAGAATATTCTACCATGGTAAAAAAGATTTTTCATTAGTTTGAAATCTCACTCGAATCAAGTGTCTGTCTAGATCTTTAATTTTTGTTCTTCCATGTAACCATCTAGAATTGTCGACCAACAAAATTTGATTTTCTTCTAAATTAAAACATTTAATCAAGACGCTATTTTCTACATTTATCAAATTTTCAAATTTATTCAAAACATTTCGAAATTTTTCGCTTAATTTGTTTCTATCCATTAAAATATCGTGTCTATATCTTACCAAATAATTGCCAAAACAATCTTTATTTGATAATATGCACAATTCTAAAAAGTCCTGCTTTAGATCGCTTTTCTTGAATTCATTCGGAATTTTAAATTTGACTTTAGTTTTAGACAATAAATCTATTTCATCCGAACTTAAACAATTTAAAATATCATTTAAACTAACCAACAAACTTTGTCCTCCGTTGAACCGGTCACTCTTCAGCATTTGTAGTCCAAAATATCTAGGTGGAAATGGTTCATAACTCGCATCTGTGTGCATTATGAATTCCTCATCTGTATGTGATCTTGGCCCTGTAATAGATTCTCTCTTCATCGGTCTTACATGCCAAATATAATCATCGACTTTATCACTATGACTCATTGGATACATATTAAAACTTTTTATTAAATCTAATAAAACCTTTAATTGATCATCTTTGAATTTTAGATTTATCAAAACAATTCCGTTTTTAATCAAAGCTAATTTATATTTAGAACTATCTTGTAAACTTAAATTGTCTAAATAGAATACAGAATCAGATGGAAATGAGAATAGTTTGTGATTTTTATATACCGGTTCTGTTTTGCAATTTAACATGGGGAATAAAATTAAACCTTGATTGCTCACTGAGATCAAATCTTTATCCGAAGCACGGTATAAACCAGGACCTAAAAATTTATCATTAAAACACAAAATTGTTCCGACTAAATTTAATTTTTTCGAGTTTATTTCAAATTTTTTTTGTTGTATATATTCTTGGATGACAAATTGGTCTGAGTTGGAAATATTTTCAATTAAAATTGACCATTCATTTTGGTTTGAGTTTTTTCCGAACTTGATTCCTTCTCCTTTTCCATATAAACAAGGTTTTATTAAATATTTATCTTTTTTTTCAATAATATAATTTTTAAACTTTGAATCTTTTAAATTTTGGCTTAAATAAGTTTTTATTCGGTGCTTTTTAATTAAATTATGTTCTGAAGGGTTCAAATAGTCTTTTAGTAAATCATCTTGACAAAGAATAGTTAAAAATCGTTTATCATGCATCAAAAAAATAGTTCTTAAATCGTTTAAGAGTTTGGATGAATTGATCAAATGATTAAGATTATTTTCTGATAGATTTAGAATTTCATCTTGATGAAGTTCAAGTATAAATTGATTGTATTTCACAATATCATTTGGAGTAATAAAATATGAGTTTGGAAAGACATGTTTAATTAAGTTTATGTCATAGCCTTTTTCTTTGAGTTTAAGAATTCCAATCGGTTCATTTAAATCAAATTCGGATTTAAATGAATTTAAAATTGAATCTAAAAAAGTTATTTTGCTTTGATTAAACAAATCTTGACCATAATAAGTTAGAAAGAAGCCGTTCGTAGGAAAACGAGCATTTATTTCACAAATTTTAACCAAGTTTTTTTTATCATATAAAACATCGGGTCTATATGAGCCGATTGAATATGTTTTTGTATTTAAAATTTTTAACACTTCGTTCAATTTTGGAGAAAAATTGTAAACATATTGTAATCGTTTGTCAATTAAATAATTATTAACAATTCTCTTAATAAGTGTTTTAAGCACTTGCTGAATATCATCAAGTTTTTTTAATTCATGTTTGCTCACTAGAATAGGATCATAATTTACAAGTTTTGGATTTACAATATTGAATATTTTGTTTTTATTATAATTTAGTATTGAATTAGATTTCATGTTTTTATAGTATATAGGTTAAGTAAAAATATTAAAAACTTTTTTGAAAATTGTTTAAAAATAAATTTTATTTTTAGATTAAAATATTTTTTTGAAAATTTTTTCCTTCAATTTTAATTTTAGAAATGTGAATTTTTTTTTATTGCAAATTAATTGCTACAAGGATTTAAAAAAATTTTTTGATAAAAAATTCTACTATAAAAAAAAGAGATATGCTCTTTTGAGACTTTATTTAAAATATATCCAATAGATCTGTAAATGACAAATTTTATATAATGTTTAACAAAAACAAAAAAGCTAAAGTCACTAGGTAGTCTCAAAAAGAGCACGTCTAACATTTAGTGAAACAAGACAAACAATCATCTAGACTTTTAATTAAAACAATTCTGAAATTTTTGTTTAAATTATAAAAAATCAAAATGTTATAAATAAATGTAATTGTATATAGTAAATCAACAAATTCTTGATAATTTGAGCATACTTTACTTGAATAGTAGCAAATATTCAAATTACTGATTGTGTTAGCATAAAATTTAGTATAAAGAATTATAATTGAAAAAATTAAATGTATTGATCTTAGAATGAATAATATAAAGCAATTAATAAAAATAGTTGAAGTTATTCTTAAATTGTTATTATGCTTATTATCAATTGTTTTATCCAGATTTAGGCTCTTTTTTTCTTTTAATTTTTTTCTTAAGCTATTTAAAAGTAGCAAATCAAAAAAAATAATGAATATATATAAAACAATATCATTTACAATAAAATTAATAAAATAAATTATATAAAAGACCAAAGAAAAATTTCCATTAAAATTAATTACTTTAATTTTTGTTCTGATGAATATTAATAAAAATGTATTTTTGTCAGGAAATTCAACATAATCTTCTTCGGTTTGAAACTTGAAATTTTTGTTTATTTTAATTACAAAAAATTTATCAATATTAATAAAAAAACTTATTAAAATAATCAAAGCAATAATTAATTTAATTTTTCTTTTAAAATTTTTCTTATGGCCTTTTAGAAGTTTTAGTCTTAATAATGATATTAAAATAATTGTTAGATTTGACCATATTTTAATAATACTTAAAAAAAAGTCTATAAATATAATTTGAAAATATTGAGCAAATAAAGTTCTATTAATGCTAGAACAAAATATACCATCATAAGAGACACATTTGTTCATTAAATGAAATATATAAATAAAGCAATAAGTAAAATTGATTAATGAATTGATCAGTATTAGTTTGTAAATTGGTTTTTTCATTTCTTTTTCTTGTTCCTTATTTTTATTTTTACCAATTATTACATAAATATTTATTAGATTTGTAAACATACCAGTTAGGCAAATAATTGGTAAAAAAATTGTACTCAACAGATCGATATAGACTGATATTTTGCTATCAAAAAAATCAAATTTTCTTTCCTTTGTTTTAAAATTTGATTTGGAACAATTTGAGAATTTCTTTTCAAAATTACAATTAATTATTAAACTTTCATTAAAATTAGAACAAAAATAAATAAATTTTGGATAAAGACTTGAATCTTTAATAGCATCAAAATGTAAAATATTTGATTTCATTAACCATATCATTGTACAACTACAATTTGAGTTAGAAGGTAAGTTTTCAAAAAAACTCAACACATACCTATCATTTGGAAAATTTTTATAAAAACATAAATCTTCTTCAGGAAAACTATATTGATTATTTCCATTAAATATTAAATTTTTAAAATTATCTCTTATAAATTCGCTCGAATAATTATCAAGTGGATTTATATGCTTATTTATATAATAAAGCCAATTTGGATTTTTTGATAGAAATAATCCAAATTTGTCTAATTTTAATGTTATACATCTCAAATTTCTAAAATATTCAAATAAATTATCTTGAATCAAATCAAAATTTCCAGTTAAGATTAATTCAGAAGTATTTTTAAATAAATTTATATCAAGTATTTTATTATCAAGTTTTATGTTATAACCATTCAGCTCTAAATACTGAATTGTACAATTTAAATCCGATTCATTTGTATAACTAATTAAATTTTTTTTTATAAATGTATCTATTAAACCATTAAATTGTAACAATTCTAAATTAGTATTGAGAAATATTAATGAACTTGTGTTTTCATAGTATTTTGTTGTATGCGTAAAACTTATTGCATTTACAAATTTAAAAAATCCATTTATCTCTGTTTTATTAATTTTATTTGAATATGTTTTAAAATTTGAAAAAAATAAACTAATTATTATCTGCTTATAACTATAATCAAACAATTTCTCAAATATATTTGATTCTTGTTTAAAACCAGCTAAATTTTGAAAATTTAGATAAATAAAATTATAATAAAGGCTTAATTGTTTTACATTTTCATTATTTGGTGTATAACCAAATTGAAAATCCAGTGTTTCATCAAGTATTAATTTTTTAATAGGACTAAAATCAATCATAATAATTCTTAATGAATCATTTTTAATACATTTTAAATTTGCTTGTTTAAAATTGTTTATATTTTCAATATTTATTGAAGCTGAACCAAAAATGTCATTATTAGGAATAATCTTTGTGTAATCGTTAAAATTATTTAAACATTCTTGTTTCGGATTATTTTCAATTATGATATTTATATCAGTTAGAAAATATTTCAAATTTCTAAAGCTTATTAAAATAAAAAATGAAAGCTTAAAAAAATTCATTTTGAAAAAAAATTTTAAATGAAATTAATCCTTATTTTATTAAAATTTGAATGTTGTTTTTTTACTGTCAAATTAAATTAAAATATTTTTTTAAAAGCTTTAATTAATCTCATTGTTAATTTGTTAATAAATAATTTCTCGATTACAAATACAGTTTTTCAACAAATTGCTTTATCAAATGAAGATAAATTTAAATGATTTTAAATTTATTTCAAAATAAAATAAATTTTGACTAATTACGCAATAATTAAAATTTTGCCAAAATAATCTTTTTCCAAATTTCATATTTGTTTTCATATTTTTTTGATATTAAAAGAATTTGTCATGATTTAGAAAATCTGCTTTGATTTAAAATATTTTTTTTGAAATTTATTTTTGATTTGGTTTTATATTATTACATTTGAAATAAGCTTTAACTAAAATTATTCCTATAACAATTAAATCGAAGCCGAATAAATTAAAATGTTTGCTCTAAAATACAATGTTCCAGATAGTCTTCATCTTTTTCAAAAGTTGAATGGAGTTTTTATCTATTTTAAATAATAAATTTAGCTACTAAAAAAAATATTTTATCTATTGCAAATTGCTAATTAATTAGTAGGAATAAGAGATAAAGTACAAAAGCATAAAAATTACTAAAAGCTAAATATTTTTATTGTTTTAAATATGGTCATTATTTAGAAAAAAATCAAAAAATTAATAATGTTTAATTTAATATTGAGTATAAGCTGAAGCGAATTCTTCACTTGAAACATTACCATCACCATTGGCATCAAAATATGCTTTTAATTCATTTTCACTGATTGGTTTTTCACTACCAGTGTAATTGTTAAGTGTGGCTTGGGCTTGTTCAATTGAAATTAAACCAGTGCTTTCAGCTGATGTAATGGAGCCTAATTGACTGCCTGAAGCTTTTGAGGCATCAAAGCTAATACCTAAACCGCTTAAGTATGATCTGTATTCAGATAAACCAGCTCTATCTAAATCAACTAATCTTAATGCTTGTAAATCACCTTCTAATTCTGGTAAACCAGTAGCTTGTTGGGCTGGAGCAGCTAATTGTTCTGGAGCGCCAAATCTTCTTACAGCAGCAGAGAATTCTTCGTGTCTTATTAAACTGCTTCCATGTTGTCTTAAATATTCAGCTGGATCGGCTTGTTGAGTACCTAAGTTTTTATATTGACGATTAACTTCAACTTCTGGATTTTCCCATTGAATTACTAAATTTTTGGGTTTGGTAAAACACAATCAGCTTCAGCTGGTTGGAATACAACTCTTCTTTTTGTTGTTTATAACCTAACCATTTTTCTAAGAATACTTGTTGTGGTTTTGGTGGTATAGCTGGTAGTCTTTCAACAACTACTTTTCTATCTGGTGGTGGTAATACTTTACCTGGTACTAAAACTAATTTATCACCAACTCTTGGTGGTGGTTGTGGTGGAGCTTCACGTAAAATTACTGGAGCTGGATTAGCTGGTTTTGGTGGTGCTTGTCTAACAACCAACGGTGGAGCTGGAGCAATTTGTCTGTTTGGTAATTGTTTAATGAGTAAATCACCTGGTTTTGGAGCAGCTGGTGGTTCCAAAAATTTGTATTGAATTTCTTGAATATATCTTATTTTATCAGTTGGTCTTTTTCTAATTATTTCTGGGTTTGGATCATTGTTTAATTTGTATTGATCTAATGACAATGGTGGTAAAAATCCACAACCACTTGATGAAGCTTGGGCAGTTTCACCACTGTAAATACCAACAGTTCTGTATGATGATGGTTCAGATGAGAAATCGTCGTATGAAGCCATTATTATTTTAAATATAAAATTTTTATGATGAATTATTTTTTTTTTCAATTATTATTTATACAATTTTTAGAACAAAAGATATCTACTCAAGCATGTTTTTCGTTTTTATTCAATATCTAATCATTCAATAATTTAAATAAATATTTATAATTTTTTTTTCTAAAATATTTTTTTTATTAAATAAGAAATGTGGAATTTTAATAAGTTTTTTCATCATTTTTTAATCATTTCAATCAAGCTGAACTGCATTCTGCATTATTTAAAGCCAATCAATATCAAAAAAAAAGTTTTCTTTAATATATACAATTAACCAAATCAAAATTGAAAGTTATTTAAAAACTAAAAAATATTAATGAAAATAGTAACAAATTTAAATTTTTTATTACCAAAATTTCCATCGTGTTTTTTTATATATGATATTGATGCGGCGTGTTGTGGTCCTAATTAATTAAGACCTAATGTTTAATACGGAAAATAATAAATTTAAAGACTTAACTGACTTTTAATTGATATTTTATTAGAATCCGACTTGAGTGTTAGTGTATAGTTGCTTATATATTAAAATAATAAGGAGTTAAAGGTTAATAAGAGTAGAAGGACTAGAGATAATTAACATTAGTGTCTAAACTAAGGTCTCAACATACCTCCCCTCTTAAAAAAAGATGCTTACCTCAAAAAAAGATGATAAATACAAAAAAAAAAAAAATAACAAATAAAAATCAAAAATACAAAACAGAAAAAAAAACAAAAATACTAATTAAAAACTTGATTGTTGGAGGTTGATTGTTGTTGTTTCCAAATTTGATACGCGATGGAAAAATCGATGCCAAGTTGAGCACGGCAAACCGGGCATGATCAAAATTGAGGTCTGACATAGCGGTGCATGCATTCTTCGCATGCACGGTGGCCACATTCCAATTGTACGACCGAGTTGCAATGCTCAAACTCGTTGTAACAAATGGCACAAGGGCTACCTGTCAGGTTGTGAATCCGGCTTGTTGGTGGGACTGGCAGAGTGTTGGTTGATGTAAAAGTTGACTCTCTTCTCGGCCATAAAGGCCTGGTTTCTTCGCTGATTAGCGTTGATGTAGTTGGGGCTGGTTGGTGGATCAAATCATGGGCCTCTCTTGGCCTAGTCTCCAGTCTTATATTATTTTCGGACAGGGATTCAATTTCCGCTCTGGCTTGCTGTGTTTGTTGTTGTTGTTCTTGTAATTGTTGTTGTAGTTGTTGCAAGTGCTCCATTTGTTACTGTTGTTCTGTTACAGTTGTATGCGAATCAACTTCATCTAATTGTCTTGCGTCACGTGGGCTGGCTGGAACGTCTTGGATCAAGTGGTGTTGCTCGGTAGGACGAGGGTTGATTTCGAACCATATTCTGGTTCCGGAAATGCCACGTCGGTTAAAGTGATCTACGACTTGTCGTTGCACTGTGGTGTCACTGTACCTGACGAAGGCATAGTTGGTTCAGTAGAAGCCACGATTTGGTCCAGTTTTAATGAAATTGATTGGACCAAATAAGTTTTCGAAATCATCCAGCTCTTCTCGCAAGATTTTCCAGTATCGTCGACGTTTGAGATGCCATGGACCATTATGTCGTGCTCGTTTTCCATAATTATTTTAAATTTTATAATTTCTTTTATTTTTGAATATTTAAAATCTGAATTTTAAATTATTAAGTACAAAATTTTAAATTAAATTTTACGAATCATGTGGTTTACAAAACTTGTTTGTTTAATTCGTATAAAATTACATAAGTATTTAAAATTGTTCTATTTTGTTTTTAGTAAATTTAACTAAAATCGAAACCTGTTTACAGGTTTTTGTGTCCTCTGGCTTCTTCGGGCTATAGTGGCACTGAGGGGTAGTTATTTCCTAATGTAGTGGTTAGGCTTAAATGATTCATCTTCTTCAGCTGATTCCAAGGCTGAGGATATTGATGATACTTCTGATAATAGCTCGTCATTAGCAGTATTACCATCTTGAGTTGAAGCACACTGCGTGACCACATGGTCAACAGGATTTAAGTTATCCTGAATGAGACGAGCTGTACAGTCAGTGTATTTGTCTTCATTTGTTTGTGTTTTGGATAAATTTTGTTTAAATGTATTTTCCATATTATTTTCCTTGTTTATATGGTTATTTGTTGGAAGAGTTAGTAGTTGGTTTGCTGGTATCCAATTAGAATAAAATTAATTAAAAAAAAAGTATTAAATTAGCACATCCGAAAGGAGAAAAAAAATAGCCAAAAACTAACACTTAATTAATATAAATTAATTCAAAAAAGCACAAAATAAAAATAGTTAATTCATAATAGCTTGTAACAAAGTTGAAAAAAATAAATTAATATTTTATTATTAACGCAAGCTTTCTCAAAAAATCTTCGGCTTCACTTTCTAAATATGTGTTCAACATACATCTTATTCGTTCATCTAGAATAGTATATGCTGGTTTACGCTTTACTATTATACCAGTTTTGATTTTAATTAAGCGATTTGAGGTCATAATTTGCTCTTTTTTAAACGCATCTACTAAAGAATATACCAAAGGATGACTGACTAGCATAGATGTAAAAGCGTTATGCCAAGCTTCTACAAAGTTATTGGTTTTTGGAATATTATTTGTAATTCTTTGGTTTACATTCCAAAAACTTATATCAAACTGTGGTTCTTTGCGTATAAATTTAGGATAACGACCTTTTGTTTTAATTAATTCACCGATATATGTATCTTCTATATATTTATAAAACAAAGTTAGCTCTGGAAAGCTTTTTGTTTGTATTTTTAATTTGTCAAAAGATGTAATTACATCTGTTTCTGGCAAAAAAGCCAAGCATTGTGGTAACTTGAGTTCTAAACGTAATTCTTCATTTTCTTTATATTGCTCACTTAAATGCAATGTTTGTATTTTTCGAAACAGATTCTGCTTAAAATGAAAATAGCATCCATAAATAGGAATGTTTATAAAAATTTTACGAGCAGCATTAATAAAAGCCTTCTCAAAATCACATGTGATACTTAATGGTGGCTTAGCCAATGCTTCGTTAATTCTAGCTAAAACACGCTCATAAGTTTTCTGTGTTTTATTCGGTAACAAACAATAAACCATAGGTAAACACTGACTGTCAACTAAACTATGCATTGTATAGACTTGATAAAATGGTTTTGGAGCCATATCAAATGTCCCATCACAGAAAGTATGATTATCTTCTAACATCTTTAAATTTTTCATTGTACTAAAGATAACAAATCGATTTGGATCCTCTGCTCCTGAATCAAAATATAAAAATTCAGTTATATCATCTAGCTTGATCAAAAAATCTGGAAATTCGACTGATTTCAAGCATTGTGGTTCTTTTGGATAATCTGGTTTTGCTTTATCCTTAGTACGATTAATAACTTGTCGAAGCGCATCATATGAAGCTGATAGGGCAATCGCTTCTTCATCTCCATTTAATTCTTGCTCATATTGAGAAATTATTTTTCTAGGTGGTTCATCACTGAATAAAGCTTTTTCTTTAATTTTTCTTCGATGTTCTAAGTTTTTGAGTTTAGTTGGATCATCATTATCAACGTGATTTTCATTAATCATCCAAACATCACACTTTTCTCCAACAGTTTCAGTATATGTATAACATGAACCATGACAATTTCCTTTTACACAACGCCATGTACGTTTTCCTTTTTTATTTGTAGAAGAGATTCTAAAATAATGACCGTCATGGTATAATTGAGGTTTTTGTTTTTGAGAAAGAGTAATATAGCCTTTTTTTGAACTAGCATTAACATTCAATGTCAAACTTTGAAGATTAAGCTCAAAATTTTCAGACATAATAAATAAAGTTTAAATTAGAAATAATATTATATGTTATTTTGAAAAAATTATTTTAATATGTGCTGTTTTAATATGACGCTATTTTAAATATTGCTATTTTTTAATTTTTTTTTTTAAACTTGCTATTTTAAATTGGCTATTTTTTTGTCTGCTTTTTTAATACAGAGCCGGTTTGCTAAGTGGCTGTAAGAAATATCCATAATAGTTCTTGAGTCTATTGTGGTGGACAAGTTTGGTAATTGAGTTTCTTTGGTGCAATCTTTTGATACGGTAATTGACAGGTCCAATTTGTTCAACAATTTCTTATAGCCCTTCCCATTTAGGAGCCATCTTCTTTGACTGACCTTTTTTAATTTGCGGTTTATCTGCGAGAACTAAATCTCCTACATTATATATCTTTGGTTTGATGTTTCTATCGTGGTAAATCAGGATTTTTCTATTTTTAAGTTACGGTTTTTAATAACGCTACTATACACATCCTGTTGCTTGTTTTTTAGCTCTTCCACGTAATATTTTACGGATATTTCTTCGTGGTTTGAATTATTAGTTTCTATTGGGCATGGTTTGTTTTGGTAATTTGGCTCAATTATTAATTCTAAAAGTATTTTTTGCTTCCGACCGAATAAGACTTCGTATGGAGTACAGTTAGTAGTTGAATGGGTAGATGTGTTGTAAGCAAAGGCTAAGAAAGGTAAGTAACTATCCCAATTATTTTGATGTTCATTTAAAAAGCACTACAACATAGTCTTTAGAGTGCGATTGAAACGTTCTGTTAGTCCATCACATTCGGGATGGTACGGGGATGTTTAAAGCTTATTTATGTCAAGGAGTTCGTATACTTTACTGAGTACATAACTTTGATAGTTTCTTCTCCCATCGGTAAGGATATTTACACAAAGTCCATACATCATCATGAACTTAACAATTTAATCTGCAACAACTTCGGCCGTAATATTATTTAGTGCGAAAAGCCAAACCAACTTTGAAAAGTGACAACAAATTACTAAAATATACATGTTTCCTTCTTTTGAAACCGATAAAGGACCGATTATATCACTTTTATCAGTTGTAGTGGTTCAAATACTCGCGGCTTTGGCAACTTTGTTTTACTGGTCGCATTAGAATTTTTTATCTTTTGACATACGTCGCGTGATTTGATAAACTCGATTATTTCTAATTTTAGGCCCGGTCTGTAAAATCTTGATTTTATTTTGCCTATTGTCTTTTGTACTCCCAAGTGTCCATCTAAGACGGAGCAGTGGACCAAGTTGAGAATCAAGTTTATCATACTTTTTGGGATGATTAAACGTTTTTGGATTGAGTTGTCTTCAGTTGCTTTGAACCAATATAAAAGATTATCAATTAGTTTCAGATCTTTGTTTTTTTTTATATAAAATTCGTTTAAAATGTGTGTTAATAATTAAATTATCGATTGATGGTATGACTTTTAGCTTTTTTGATTAGTTTCAAAAAAAAAATCATATTGTTGTAGGGTTATTTTATTTGTCCTCGTTTAATCATTTGTTATCAAATAAATGTTCGGGTCTAACTAGTAACCAAAATTAAAAATGTTAAACCCACAAATAAAAAACTTTTCTCCACATAAAAAAACTTTAAAACAAAAAAAAAAAATAAAAAATTGAAAAACTTTTTAACACAAAAAAATTATACAAATTTAAGAAATACAAATTTAAAAAATATTGCAAAACTTTGAAACTCAAAAAAATTTTATATCAAAAAACTTTACATAATTATTATTAATAAATACCAAAAAACAAAATTTTTCAAAAATAAAATAAAACAACTTTTATTTATAATAATTTTTATTTTATTAATTAATTTAAATGACTAGTTTCGGTCTCAACAGACCTTATATAATATTATAAATATTTGGTATATAATCATTTATAACTTTCATTTCTAATTTATTAAATAAATATATTATAGAAGCTTCTTTTTTTAGTCTCGCATTTATATCTTCAATGTCACTTTCAAAAATAAAAAAACTAAAATCTTGCAAAAAATTATGAAATTTCAAATTAAAATGTAGTGCTGAAGTGTACTTAACAAAAGGTTTGAAATTATAAATATCATAAATATGTTGTTTAATTCTTGTTTTTAAATCCTTAGTTTGGCCAATATAATATGTATCTTTACATAATTTACACTTAATTATATAAACACAATTCTTAGCCCTACAATCCGAATTACTTAGAATAGGAAGAAAAAACCGTTTTAAATAAAAAAATTTTTTCTTATTCGTAAACATACAGTTTGTCTCAAAAATTTAGACTCAAATTAATTTTTTAAACAAAAAATTCTTTTTTCGAAAATAGGAAGTGAAAAAAAAAAAATAAAAGAATAATTTTTTTTATGATTTTATTTTTAAACATTATTAAATATCTGTTAAATCAATAAGCCGGTAAAAATGAATCAAATAAGAAAAAAAACTATGATCAAAAAAGACAAACAAAATTTAAAAAAAAAATAATGTCTCATAAATTTAGACTCAAGTAATTTTTAGAATTTAAAATGACCGCCTTTAGCTTTGGAACATGCCGCAACACGTTTTGGCATAGACTCGATCAAGTTTTTCACAATTTCGCATGGAATGTCCAACCATTCCTTCATTAAAACTTGTTTTAAATGATCTATTGATGATAACTTGTAACTTGTCAATTTACGGTCAAGATAAGACCATAAATTCTCGATCGGATTAAGGTCTGGAGATCGAGCGCACCAAGGAAGAACGGTAATGTTCTGCTCTTCAAACCAGGCCTTCACTGATTTTGCTGTATGAGCTGTTGCACCATCTTGTTGAAAGATCCATTGCTGTCCATCATTAAAAAAACGACTAGCTGTTGGTAGTAGGAAATTTTCCAAGGTGTTCTTGTAAACGTACTGATTTATACGACCAGTATAAATGGAGCAAAACCCTGTGCCACCATGAGATATACATCCCCATATCCCTACTGACCCTCCTCCGTTTTGTACTTTTGGTAAACAATAATTTGAATGAAATTTTTCATTAGAAAGTCGTTTCACATAAATTTTTGATTTCCTATTTAAAACCTCAAAATTGGATTCGTCGCTAAAGATAACTTTAGCCCAATCATTTACTGTCCAAGAAAGCCTTTCTTTACACCATTTGTATCGTTTGATTCTATCCTTAACTGTCAAAAGTGGTTTTTTAATCGCCACAAATGATTTTATTCCTTTTTTTAAAAGAACTCTTCTAATGGTATCTTTGCTTATCTTAACATTCTCAAATCTGGAATTAAAATCAACTGCCAACTGACGATAACTGGTGAAAGGGTATTTTCTAACTAATCTAAAAATGTGTGACTCATCACCGGGGGTCAGCTTTGGGGGTCTTCCAGTCCTTTTTAAATCGAATGGGTTGCGCTGGGTTTTGTAATTTCTACTTGTTGTAGCAACACATTTTTGAGAAACACCTACTAATTTGGCTATTTCTCTTTGGCTTTTAGTGTTTTCTTTTAAAAAACCAATTATTTGCCATTTTTGTTCCAAAGATACTTTTTTTTTACCCATTTTTTTTTAAACACCAAAAGAAGTTCCAGTTGGATTTTAACGAAAAAATTCTTGTCATTTTATTTTATTTAAAGAAAAACGGAAGTAGATTTTAAAAATAGCCAACAATTTGAATTTTGGTGAAAAAAAAAGATCAAGCTGAATTTTTTCCTTTAAAATCTTTTGTTTAAGCTTTGAGTCTAAATTTATGCGACAATTAGTTTTTTAATTTTTTTCGGCTTTTTAGATATTATTAATTTTTAAAAAGGTGTGAAAGACTTAAACATAAGTGTTATAGGTCATTTAATAGCAGAAAAAAAATGCTATTATTTAAATAAATTTTAGAATGAAAACTATTATTTTTATAGATTAAAATTTTAATTAAAAAATTTTATTTTTTTAATTGAGTCTAAATTTTTGAGACAAACTGTACATAAACTACAATTAACTAAATTACAACAATTCGAATAAAACTCTTTTTCTAACCTAGAAAATTTATTAAAAAAAAAATAGTGTTAAAATTTAAGTCAATTTTATTCATTAATTTTAAATCTAAAATCATAAAATTTCTCTTTTTTCAAATTTTTAAAAGAATTTTTTATAATAGAGTATAAATTAATTCAATTTTTATTAAAAGGTACTCTTAAGATTAAATTTTTATTTGAAATATATTCTAAATTACTAATGCTTTTATCTTTATAAGATAAAAATTGGTTTCTATCCAATTTACCAATTTCAAAAGCAATTTTCCTTATTTTTTTAAAAACAAAACCTCTTTTAATTGATTGTAACATAAGTAAACTAGAGAAATGTAAATAATCAGAATAATAAGTGCAAATCCTTCTTATTCTTATAAATAGACCTTTTGGAATATTTTTGAAAATACTAATGGGATGATTTGATTCAGTAAGAAGATACCTAAAAGAATTAGTAGGTTTAATATATAAACTGAAAATTAATTTACGTGTTACTTTATCAATAAAGATTTCAAGATCTAAAAAATTAACTATTTCAGTATTTGAAATATTTAATTTTAAATTTGAGAAAAAGGTATCTAAAATCTTAATATCAAAATTATATTCAACAATAATTAGAAAATCGTCAATAAATCGTTTATAAACTAAGGGCTTATGAATATATAAAAATTTTTTCTCAAAAAAATACACATAAACATTTGCAATTGAAGGTCCACATTTGGTACCTATTGCAATGCCTTTAATCTGTTTATAATAAAAACACTCAAATTTAAAAAAATTATTAAATAAAACTATTTTTAATAACTCATGGAAACCATTTATATCAATTAAATTACTATCTAATTTTTGCTTTATCAGGTAATTTTAAATGAATGCATTCTTGAATAAGGTTTTGAGAATCTTTAATGTAAGAAGAAAATTTTTTAATATCCGGTTACAATAATAAATCAATTAAAAAACAAATATTAGAAATATAACTATCTTTATAACTTATAATGGGTCTAATCCCAAACTTATCTTTATGAAGTTTAGGTAAAAATCTAAAATGCCCTAAAATCTAAAAAGTTCCGTTTGAAACGCAACAACAACAACAACAATAACAACAACAACAACAACAGCAATAATTATTTAGATAGCAATTTAACCGGATGCTATCACATCGATGGGACTTACAAATTAATCCGAAATAGATTTCTTCTTAGAGTATTCGGAAGAACTGATAAACAAAACAAATTCCATTTAATTGCATTTTGTATCACTAGTCATGAAAAAGAAGAAGATTTTATTCGCTTTTATAATGGTTTAATTAAACTTGCAGATCATATAGATATTCAATCCAAATTATTTTTTGCAAGATGCTTGTGAAGCCTTTTTTAATGCCACTAAATATCTTTTTCCTGAATGTGAGGTTTTAATGTGCTACTTTCATGTTGTTTTAAATTGTAAAAAGCATAAAAATTTGATACCAGTTGAATACCATGATTTTGTATTTAGAACATGTCTTCGTCGTTTGCATTTGACAAGTTCAAAAGAACACTTTTTAAAATATTATAAACAATTTGTAATGTTTTGTCGTTCTAATTGTCCAGAATTCATAAAATATCTCTTTAAAAACTGGCTATCTAGAAATTATTAATATAAACTTAAAAGATTGATCTAAATATTTTATTATTGAAATAATTAAGATAAAAGCAAATTTACTTAATGGAAAGCATACAATTCACTACAAGGATATGCAGCTACAAATTCTGCTATAGAATCATTCAATGCCACTATTAAAAGAGATTTCACTTTCAGGAAAAAGTTAAGTGTGATGGGTTTTATTCTTAAAAGTATGGATTATAGAAATTCAATTTGGGATTATAGAGAACTTAAGGCTTATTAAAAAATGATCTGATCGTTTATGAATATCTGCTCAAAATAGGTCTAATTGGTAAATTAAGCGTTTAAGAAAAAAATAAGGATACTCTTAAATTTGATGTGTCGGTACGATTTAGTATTATTATAATTTTACGAAGAAACCGAACCAAAAAAAGTAATAAACAAAAACTTAAGCTCGAAATTTCTGTTGCCAAAAGAAATCTTCGATCTTGTGGTGCACAAAAAAAAATGAAAAAAAAATTCACTCAAAATCAAAACAATGATAAATCAATAAGTAACAATTAATTATGCAAAATTACATCTAAAGATAAGCCAAATGAAATTAAATTTTGGAAAGAGATTAAATCAATCGAAAAGCCTAATAATAACTATACACAAACAATTCCAAATTCTGTTTTAAATGATAACAAGAAAGCCAACTTATTCGCAATTAATCTCGGGAATATTTTTATTTATTATAAAACTAACCCTTTTTATCCTAAATCAAAAATAATTATTAAAAGCAAAGACATTATAGCACAAATATTATTTTAAACTGCACTCTTAAAAAATTAAATAAAAAAATTCTTCGGAAGAAATTGAATATTTTTATTGTTTTAAATATACACATACAATAGACACATGCATATATTATGATATTGTGATGATCATGCAAACTAATTTCTATTTCTTTTTTTTGTCTTTATTTTATTTAAACTTTTAATATACTTAAATTTGCTATTTAAAATAGCGTCTATAAGCTAAAAGCACTTAAGCTGGGATTTTATAAAATTGTGAATAGTTAAATTAATGATGAATAGTTAAAATAATGATGAATAGTTAAATTAATTTAACAAGTCTTGTATACTTTCCAAATGGGATCAAGCCAGACAAATGGAAATATTATATTGTTATCTATCAACGGAAGTAAAAAATACAATAAATATATACAATCAACATTATTCAACAACCCAACAAGTATTCCAAATATTAGTCAAAATATTTGCCAAAGAACCGAGCCAGTATTTAAAAGACTTTAATGAAATTAAACCGAAATATAATCAAACCATAAGAGAATTTTCATACAAACTCAAAACATTGCTTCAAAAGCCATTCCACAGCTGGATGAAAATTCAAAAAATGATATGCTAAAGAGCAGATTTCTAAACACTTTACCAAACTTTAACAACATAAGAATAAAACCGAACGAAAGTAATTATGTCAAACAAACGAAGCAGCAAAATAATCAGTATGAGAACAAAGAAAACAAAAGCAAATATACGTGCTATAACTGTAACCAGCATGGTCACATAAAACGAAACTGTCCCAAGCTAAAAGAAAACGACCAACGAAAAAATTTCCAAGAAACTATGAACGAGAGGAAAATTTTCAGCAATACACATACAGAACCAGATAATGATGTTTTGCTGAACACATTTAGAACCGAGTTGAACAATCAAAACAAATTCATAAGAATTGAGTCTTTATTTAGCTTTACAAATGTCGCCAAAGACGTTAGACTAAAATGTCTTATAGACACTGCAGCCTCATGTTCTTTTATAAACTTGAAGGCTTTGCCACAATTTTTAAGAAACAAAATAACCAAATACATTTCGAATCCATCAAACAAAACAAATGAACTTGGTTTAGAAGTAAGAAGAATACGAGTCGATGGTGAGTTTTTCAAAGAAGCTAGTTATGTAGATTGTGTATCAATGCTCGTAGATATGAAGATAAACAAATGGTCAGGAATTCACAGATTTATAATCAGTGACATGAAATCCGAAGAAGCTATAATCGGAAATGACTTTTTATCAACGCACAAGTGGATACTAGATGCAGAAGAAAAAACAATGGTAATCAAAGACAAGACTTCAGACTCGATCATATGTTCTATAAAAAGAAACACTGTAATCGAACCTAATACAGAATCAGTGGTTCAAGTAGCTTTAAAAGATACAGTCCATTTAAAAAAACCGTGGTATTTGAGCCATTTGACTACACTTCTAAAGGCTTATTGATAGCAAAATCTGTAAACAAAGTAGAAAAAGATACACTTAATATCAAAGTAATGAACTATACATGCAACAAAATAAGTTTAAAAGAAAACCAAGCCGTAGGACGAATAGAAGAACCGGAAGCTATATATGATGATCCAGAACTCTCAGAAAAAGATGTAGGAACTGAAAATATTGATCCTAAAGAAACAAAAGATCTAACATTACAAAACACAGAACTAGAACAAGCAAGAAATAAAATAGATAATCTAAATTTAGGACCAGATTTGAACGAAGACGAGAAACAAAAATTAAAAGACTTAATATTTAAATACAGAGACATATTCAGTTGGTCAAACGCCGATCTAGGTAGAACAAATGTGGTAAAACATAAAATAGTCACAACAAGCGATCCAGTTAAACAAGCACCATATAGAGCACCATTATCAATGAGAAATATAATCGAAGAGCACATCGAAGAGATGAAGAAGAACGATATAATTGAAGAAAGCGAATCGCCATGGTCTTCGCCTGTAGTCCTAATTAAAAAACGTGACAATACCTACCGTTTTTGTGTAGATTTTCGAAAATTAAATAAATTAACAATAAAAGACGCATATCCCTTGCCAAGGATAGAAGACGCCTTAGATGCTTTGGCAGGCACAAACAGATATTCCATAATTGATTTGATTCAAGGGTTTTGGCAAGTTGAAGTGGACAAAGAAAGTAGACCAAAAACAGCTTTTGTAACTCCATCTGGTCTCTACCAATTTAAAGTCATGCCGTTTGGTTTAACAAACGCCCCTGGAACGTCTTATGGACAAGATATTATTCGGTCTTACTTGGAAAAAATGTGTCGTATATCTCGACGATATTATCATCTACTCTTCATTTAACTTCGAAAATCATTTATTTCGTTTAGAATTAGTTTTTAAACGATTTTCAAGAGCAAATCTGAAAATTAAGTTAGAAAAGTGTCAATTCGGCATGGAAAAAGTTAATTATTTAGGTTTCATAATAAGTAAAGATGGAATAAAGCCTGATTCTTCCAAAGTTGAAGCTATAGTTGGAGCTAAACAACCGAAAAACAAGACAGAAATAAAAAGTTTCATTGGTCTTATCTCCTATTACAGGAAGTTTATACCAAATTTAAGTAAAGTGGCATCTCCGATATTAGACTTGACAAAAAAGGAAACAGATTTCATTTGGTCTAGCAACTGTGAAATAGCATTTAACCAAATAAAGCAAATATTAACAACACCACCTACTCTTTCTTTTCCGAACCTAAACAAGCCATTTGTTATACAATGTGATGCTTCAAGTGCACTAGGAGCAGTTTTGTCTCAAGAAAGTGAAAAGGTGGAAAAACCAATCGCTTATGCATCTCGAAGGCTAAGTGACTGCGAAAAAAGATATTCAACTTCAGAAAGAGAAGCTTTAGCAATAGTATGGTCTTTAAATTATTTCAAACATTATATATACAACGCAGAGATAATAATTTATACTGATCACAAGCCGCTGACAACTTTTAACAAATTTAAAGAACCAGAGAAAAGACTAGGACAATTATTCTTAAAAATTCAGAGCTATAATTGCAAAATAATATATAAACCTGGCAAATTTAATCAAAATGCAGACTATTTGTCAAGAATAAGTCTAAACAACATTCAAATCCAAAGTCAGATAGACTGGATAAAAGAACAAAGGCTTGATTTAGAAACCAACACTGTGATAAAAGCATTGAAAAACCAAAAAGCAATTAAAATACAAAGTTATGAGAAGATAAGAGAATTACTCAAGCTCGAAGATGATTTGTTATACAAAATAGGAATAGAAAACCAACATAGAAGAATAGTAGTACCAAGTCGATGTCGCAAGCTAATACTTAGCGAGTGTCATGAAAGCCCTTTAGCCGGTCACTTAGGTGAATATAAAACAATAAATAGAATTACTAAAGACTACTTCTGGCCAAAAATGAAAAACGATATTGTCAAGTATATTCGATCATGTTTAAAGTACCAATGTCACAAAAAGAATATCAGTTTAAAAGCTAAATTAGTACCAATAAGAACCAAAGGTGTATGGGATACATTAGGCATAGATTTTTTAGGACCTTTGACTGAAACCAAAGCAGGTAATCGCTACATAATTGTTTTAATAGATTTATTTAGCAAATATGCAATAACTCGCGCTACATCTAGCTCGAATGCATTAACCACAGCTCGTTTCATATTTGAGGATGTAATATGCTAATTTGGCATCCCAAACACAATCGTATCAGATCAAGGGACAAATTTTTGTTCTGAGCTAGTTAAGAATTTATGTAAGCTTTTTCAAATCAATAAAATTTCTACTTCAGCTTATCATCCGCAAGCTAACGGAGGGGTTGAGAGATTAAATAAAACTATTAAGGAAATGCTAAGCATGTTTGTCAGTGATTCACATGATGACTGGGATGAATATTTACCACAAGTAATTTATGCTTATAATACATCAAAACAGTTGACTACGAAGTTTTCGCCCTTCGAGATCTTATTCGGAGTAGCTCCAAAGTCCATCACAAACAACAATAATCAGCTTCAAGAAACAAGCGTAGAGAACTATGTAAACTCAATTAAAAATAACCAGCAAAGAATAAACAAAGTTGTTCAAGAAAATATTAAAAAAGCACAAACTGTACAAACGAAATATTATGATAAGAACACAAAAGATTCAGTTAAGTTCAAAATTGGAGACTTAATTTTATTGTCAAAACACAATATGAAAGTGGGACAAACCAAAAAGTTTGTACCGAAATATACAGGTCCTTATGAAATTGTAGGTTGTAAAGAAAACAATTATTTGATAAAAACCAAAGATGGTAAAAAGATTTGTGTACATTATAATAGACTCAAGTCATATGTTCCAGACGAGTTGGAATCAAAGTATAGCCACGGATACAAATTACGCCCGCGGAATAATCTAAGGGATGGAGGGATGTGATGATCATGCAAACTAATTTCTATTTCTTTTTTTTGTCTTTATTTTATTTAAACTTTTAATATACTTAAATTTGCTATTTAAAATAGCGTCTATAAGCTAAAAAGCACTTAAGCTGGGATTTTATAAAATTGTGAATAGTTAAATTAATGATGAATAGCTAAATTAATACAAGGTAAAACTTGTCTATAAATGGACAGCAAATTCTGAAATTAATTTGGCTTTAGATTTAGTATTAGTAGTAGTAGTAGTAAGAGATTTAACTTATCTAGCTAGTTACGCTTTAGTAAAGGATTTAGTTTTAGACGTAGCAATAAAATTCGAAACTATATTTATTTATTATTTTATTTATTTGTAATTAATTTTATTTTAAATAAAATTGTGCCATTTCGGCTCTAAACTTTACAAACAAATCTTCTTTTTTTTACTGAGGCACTACAATACAATATGCCCATAAAATCTTTTAAAAAAAAAAACCTGATACCGAGTTTGAACCTGATTTATGTGCATTTAAAGATTAGCGGTTGATATATCGTGCGCGAAGCAAGTCATTTTTTTTTTTTTAATAAATCTTAGTTTTTGATTTGCTATATCTGCTCAGGTGATTTAGGATATAGCTTTTGCTTATTTTATTCTTATTCTTCATACTCAAGAGTATATAATCCTAAATTTTTAGGTCTAAAAATAATTTACAGATCATAGCTTAAAAAAATTCATTTTGAAAAAAAATTTTAAATGAAATTAATCCTTATTATATTAAAATTTGAATGTTGTTTTTTTACTGTCAAATTAAATTAAAATATTTTTTTAAAAGCTTTAATTAATCTCATTGTTAATTTGTTAATAAATAATTTCTCGATTACAAATACAGTTTTTCAACAAATTGCTTTATCAAATGAAGATAAATTTAAATGATTTTAAATTTATTTCAAAATAAAATAAATTTTGACTAATTACGCAATAATTAAAATTTTGCCAAAATAATCTTTTTCCAAATTTCATATTTGTTTTCATATTTTTTTGATATTAAAAGAATTTGTCATGATTTAGAAAATCTGCTTTGATTTAAAATATTTTTTGAAATTTATTTTTGATTTGGTTTTATATTATTACATTTGAAATAAGCTTTAACTAAAATTATTCCTATAACAATTAAATCGAAGCCGAATAAATTAAAATGTTTGCTCTAAAATACAATGTTCCAGATAGTCTTCATCTTTTTCAAAAGTTGAATGGAGTTTTTATCTATTTTAAATAATAAATTTAGCTACTAAAAAATATTTTATCTATTGCAAATTGCTAATTAATTAGTAGGAATAAGAGATAAAGTACAAAAGCATAAAAATTACTAAAAGCTAAATATTTTTATTGTTTTAAATAAGGTCATTATTTAGAAAAATCAAAAAATTAATAATGTTTAATTTAATATTGAGTATAAGCTGAAGCGAATTCTTCACTTGAAACATTACCATCACCATTGGCATCAAAATATGCTTTTAATTCATTTTCACTGATTGGTTTTTCACTACCAGTGTAATTGTTAAGTGTGGCTTGGGCTTGTTCAATTGAAATTAAACCAGTGCTTTCAGCTGATGTAATGGAGCCTAATTGACTGCCTGAAGCTTTTGAGGCATCAAAGCTAATACCTAAACCGCTTAAGTATGATCTGTATTCAGATAAACCAGCTCTATCTAAATCAACTAATCTTAATGCTTGTAAATCACCTTCTAATTCTGGTAAACCAGTAGCTTGTTGGGCTGGAGCAGCTAATTGTTCTGGAGCGCCAAATCTTCTTACAGCAGCAGAGAATTCTTCGTGTCTTATTAAACTGCTTCCATGTTGTCTTAAATATTCAGCTGGATCGGCTTGTTGAGTACCTAAGTTTTTATATTGACGATTAACTTCAACTTCTGGATTTTCCCATTGAATTACTAAATTTTTTGGGTTTGGTAAAACACAATCAGCTTCAGCTGGTTGGAATACAACTCTTCTTTTTTGTTGTTTATAACCTAACCATTTTTCTAAGAATACTTGTTGTGGTTTTGGTGGTATAGCTGGTAGTCTTTCAACAACTACTTTTCTATCTGGTGGTGGTAATACTTTACCTGGTACTAAAACTAATTTATCACCAACTCTTGGTGGTGGTTGTGGTGGAGCTTCAAATTTTTTTTTTTTTTTTTTAATTGAGTCTAAATTTTTGAGACAAACTGTACATAAACTACAATTAACTAAATTACAACAATTCGAATAAAACTCTTTTTCTAACCTAGAAAATTTATTAAAAAAAAAATAGTGTTAAAATTTAAGTCAATTTTATTCATTAATTTTAAATCTAAAATCATAAAATTTCTCTTTTTTCAAATTTTTAAAAGAATTTTTTATAATAGAGTATAAATTAATTCAATTTTTATTAAAAGGTACTCTTAAGATTAAATTTTTATTTGAAATATATTCTAAATTACTAATGCTTTTATCTTTATAAGATAAAAATTGGTTTCTATCCAATTTACCAATTTCAAAAGCAATTTTCCTTATTTTTTTAAAAACAAAACCTCTTTTAATTGATTGTAACATAAGTAAACTAGAGAAATGTAAATAATCAGAATAATAAGTGCAAATCCTTCTTATTCTTATAAATAGACCTTTTGGAATATTTTTGAAAATACTAATGGGATGATTTGATTCAGTAAGAAGATACCTAAAAGAATTAGTAGGTTTAATATATAAACTGAAAATTAATTTACGTGTTACTTTATCAATAAAGATTTCAAGATCTAAAAAATTAACTATTTCAGTATTTGAAATATTTAATTTTAAATTTGAGAAAAAGGTATCTAAAATCTTAATATCAAAATTATATTCAACAATAATTAGAAAATCGTCAATAAATCGTTTATAAACTAAGGGCTTATGAATATATAAAAATTTTTTCTCAAAAAAATACACATAAACATTTGCAATTGAAGGTCCACATTTGGTACCTATTGCAATGCCTTTAATCTGTTTATAATAAAAACACTCAAATTTAAAAAAATTATTAAATAAAACTATTTTTAATAACTCATGGAAACCATTTATATCAATTAAATTACTATCTAATTTTTGCTTTATCAGGTAATTTTAAATGAATGCATTCTTGAATAAGGTTTTGAGAATCTTTAATGTAAGAAGAAAATTTTTTAATATCCGGTTACAATAATAAATCAATTAAAAAACAAATATTAGAAATATAACTATCTTTATAACTTATAATGGGTCTAATCCCAAACTTATCTTTATGAAGTTTAGGTAAAAATCTAAAATGCCCTAAAATCTAAAAAGTTCCGTTTGAAACGCAACAACAACAACAACAATAACAACAACAACAACAACAGCAATAATTATTTAGATAGCAATTTAACCGGATGCTATCACATCGATGGGACTTACAAATTAATCCGAAATAGATTTCTTCTTAGAGTATTCGGAAGAACTGATAAACAAAACAAATTCCATTTAATTGCATTTTGTATCACTAGTCATGAAAAAGAAGAAGATTTTATTCGCTTTTATAATGGTTTAATTAAACTTGCAGATCATATAGATATTCAATCCAAATTATTTTTTGCAAGATGCTTGTGAAGCCTTTTTTAATGCCACTAAATATCTTTTTCCTGAATGTGAGGTTTTAATGTGCTACTTTCATGTTGTTTTAAATTGTAAAAAGCATAAAAATTTGATACCAGTTGAATACCATGATTTTGTATTTAGAACATGTCTTCGTCGTTTGCATTTGACAAGTTCAAAAGAACACTTTTTAAAATATTATAAACAATTTGTAATGTTTTGTCGTTCTAATTGTCCAGAATTCATAAAATATCTCTTTAAAAACTGGCTATCTAGAAATTATTAATATAAACTTAAAAGATTGATCTAAATATTTTATTATTGAAATAATTAAGATAAAAGCAAATTTACTTAATGGAAAGCATACAATTCACTACAAGGATATGCAGCTACAAATTCTGCTATAGAATCATTCAATGCCACTATTAAAAGAGATTTCACTTTCAGGAAAAAGTTAAGTGTGATGGGTTTTATTCTTAAAAGTATGGATTATAGAAATTCAATTTGGGATTATAGAGAACTTAAGGCTTATTAAAAAATGATCTGATCGTTTATGAATATCTGCTCAAAATAGGTCTAATTGGTAAATTAAGCGTTTAAGAAAAAAATAAGGATACTCTTAAATTTGATGTGTCGGTACGATTTAGTATTATTATAATTTTACGAAGAAACCGAACCAAAAAAAGTAATAAACAAAAACTTAAGCTCGAAATTTCTGTTGCCAAAAGAAATCTTCGATCTTGTGGTGCACAAAAAAAAATGAAAAAAAAATTCACTCAAAATCAAAACAATGATAAATCAATAAGTAACAATTAATTATGCAAAATTACATCTAAAGATAAGCCAAATGAAATTAAATTTTGGAAAGAGATTAAATCAATCGAAAAGCCTAATAATAACTATACACAAACAATTCCAAATTCTGTTTTAAATGATAACAAGAAAGCCAACTTATTCGCAATTAATCTCGGGAATATTTTTATTTATTATAAAACTAACCCTTTTTATCCTAAATCAAAAATAATTATTAAAAGCAAAGACATTATAGCACAAATATTATTTTAAACTGCACTCTTAAAAAATTAAATAAAAAAATTCTTCGGAAGAAATTGAATATTTTTATTGTTTTAAATATACACATACAATAGACACATGCATATATTATGATATTGTGATGATCATGCAAACTAATTTCTATTTCTTTTTTTTGTCTTTATTTTATTTAAACTTTTAATATACTTAAATTTGCTATTTAAAATAGCGTCTATAAGCTAAAAAGCACTTAAGCTGGGATTTTATAAAATTGTGAATAGTTAAATTAATGATGAATAGTTAAAATAATGATGAATAGTTAAATTAATTTAACAAGTCTTGTATACTTTCCAAATGGGATCAAGCCAGACAAATGGAAATATTATATTGTTATCTATCAACGGAAGTAAAAAATACAATAAATATATACAATCAACATTATTCAACAACCCAACAAGTATTCCAAATATTAGTCAAAATATTTGCCAAAGAACCGAGCCAGTATTTAAAAGACTTTAATGAAATTAAACCGAAATATAATCAAACCATAAGAGAATTTTCATACAAACTCAAAACATTGCTTCAAAAAGCCATTCCACAGCTGGATGAAAATTCAAAAAATGATATGCTAAAGAGCAGATTTCTAAACACTTTACCAAACTTTAACAACATAAGAATAAAACCGAACGAAAGTAATTATGTCAAACAAACGAAGCAGCAAAATAATCAGTATGAGAACAAAGAAAACAAAAGCAAATATACGTGCTATAACTGTAACCAGCATGGTCACATAAAACGAAACTGTCCCAAGCTAAAAGAAAACGACCAACGAAAAAATTTCCAAGAAACTATGAACGAGAGGAAAATTTTCAGCAATACACATACAGAACCAGATAATGATGTTTTGCTGAACACATTTAGAACCGAGTTGAACAATCAAAACAAATTCATAAGAATTGAGTCTTTATTTAGCTTTACAAATGTCGCCAAAGACGTTAGACTAAAATGTCTTATAGACACTGCAGCCTCATGTTCTTTTATAAACTTGAAGGCTTTGCCACAATTTTTAAGAAACAAAATAACCAAATACATTTCGAATCCATCAAACAAAACAAATGAACTTGGTTTAGAAGTAAGAAGAATACGAGTCGATGGTGAGTTTTTCAAAGAAGCTAGTTATGTAGATTGTGTATCAATGCTCGTAGATATGAAGATAAACAAATGGTCAGGAATTCACAGATTTATAATCAGTGACATGAAATCCGAAGAAGCTATAATCGGAAATGACTTTTTATCAACGCACAAGTGGATACTAGATGCAGAAGAAAAAACAATGGTAATCAAAGACAAGACTTCAGACTCGATCATATGTTCTATAAAAAGAAACACTGTAATCGAACCTAATACAGAATCAGTGGTTCAAGTAGCTTTAAAAGATACAGTCCATTTAAAAAAACCGTGGTATTTGAGCCATTTGACTACACTTCTAAAGGCTTATTGATAGCAAAATCTGTAAACAAAGTAGAAAAAGATACACTTAATATCAAAGTAATGAACTATACATGCAACAAAATAAGTTTAAAAGAAAACCAAGCCGTAGGACGAATAGAAGAACCGGAAGCTATATATGATGATCCAGAACTCTCAGAAAAAGATGTAGGAACTGAAAATATTGATCCTAAAGAAACAAAAGATCTAACATTACAAAACACAGAACTAGAACAAGCAAGAAATAAAATAGATAATCTAAATTTAGGACCAGATTTGAACGAAGACGAGAAACAAAAATTAAAAGACTTAATATTTAAATACAGAGACATATTCAGTTGGTCAAACGCCGATCTAGGTAGAACAAATGTGGTAAAACATAAAATAGTCACAACAAGCGATCCAGTTAAACAAGCACCATATAGAGCACCATTATCAATGAGAAATATAATCGAAGAGCACATCGAAGAGATGAAGAAGAACGATATAATTGAAGAAAGCGAATCGCCATGGTCTTCGCCTGTAGTCCTAATTAAAAAACGTGACAATACCTACCGTTTTTGTGTAGATTTTCGAAAATTAAATAAATTAACAATAAAAGACGCATATCCCTTGCCAAGGATAGAAGACGCCTTAGATGCTTTGGCAGGCACAAACAGATATTCCATAATTGATTTGATTCAAGGGTTTTGGCAAGTTGAAGTGGACAAAGAAAGTAGACCAAAAACAGCTTTTGTAACTCCATCTGGTCTCTACCAATTTAAAGTCATGCCGTTTGGTTTAACAAACGCCCCTGGAACGTCTTATGGACAAGATATTATTCGGTCTTACTTGGAAAAAATGTGTCGTATATCTCGACGATATTATCATCTACTCTTCATTTAACTTCGAAAATCATTTATTTCGTTTAGAATTAGTTTTTAAACGATTTTCAAGAGCAAATCTGAAAATTAAGTTAGAAAAGTGTCAATTCGGCATGGAAAAAGTTAATTATTTAGGTTTCATAATAAGTAAAGATGGAATAAAGCCTGATTCTTCCAAAGTTGAAGCTATAGTTGGAGCTAAACAACCGAAAAACAAGACAGAAATAAAAAGTTTCATTGGTCTTATCTCCTATTACAGGAAGTTTATACCAAATTTAAGTAAAGTGGCATCTCCGATATTAGACTTGACAAAAAAGGAAACAGATTTCATTTGGTCTAGCAACTGTGAAATAGCATTTAACCAAATAAAGCAAATATTAACAACACCACCTACTCTTTCTTTTCCGAACCTAAACAAGCCATTTGTTATACAATGTGATGCTTCATCAAGTGCACTAGGAGCAGTTTTGTCTCAAGAAAGTGAAAAGGTGGAAAAACCAATCGCTTATGCATCTCGAAGGCTAAGTGACTGCGAAAAAAGATATTCAACTTCAGAAAGAGAAGCTTTAGCAATAGTATGGTCTTTAAATTATTTCAAACATTATATATACAACGCAGAGATAATAATTTATACTGATCACAAGCCGCTGACAACTTTTAACAAATTTAAAGAACCAGAGAAAAGACTAGGACAATTATTCTTAAAAATTCAGAGCTATAATTGCAAAATAATATATAAACCTGGCAAATTTAATCAAAATGCAGACTATTTGTCAAGAATAAGTCTAAACAACATTCAAATCCAAAGTCAGATAGACTGGATAAAAGAACAAAGGCTTGATTTAGAAACCAACACTGTGATAAAAGCATTGAAAAACCAAAAAGCAATTAAAATACAAAGTTATGAGAAGATAAGAGAATTACTCAAGCTCGAAGATGATTTGTTATACAAAATAGGAATAGAAAACCAACATAGAAGAATAGTAGTACCAAGTCGATGTCGCAAGCTAATACTTAGCGAGTGTCATGAAAGCCCTTTAGCCGGTCACTTAGGTGAATATAAAACAATAAATAGAATTACTAAAGACTACTTCTGGCCAAAAATGAAAAACGATATTGTCAAGTATATTCGATCATGTTTAAAGTACCAATGTCACAAAAAGAATATCAGTTTAAAAGCTAAATTAGTACCAATAAGAACCAAAGGTGTATGGGATACATTAGGCATAGATTTTTTAGGACCTTTGACTGAAACCAAAGCAGGTAATCGCTACATAATTGTTTTAATAGATTTATTTAGCAAATATGCAATAACTCGCGCTACATCTAGCTCGAATGCATTAACCACAGCTCGTTTCATATTTGAGGATGTAATATGCTAATTTGGCATCCCAAACACAATCGTATCAGATCAAGGGACAAATTTTTGTTCTGAGCTAGTTAAGAATTTATGTAAGCTTTTTCAAATCAATAAAATTTCTACTTCAGCTTATCATCCGCAAGCTAACGGAGGGGTTGAGAGATTAAATAAAACTATTAAGGAAATGCTAAGCATGTTTGTCAGTGATTCACATGATGACTGGGATGAATATTTACCACAAGTAATTTATGCTTATAATACATCAAAACAGTTGACTACGAAGTTTTCGCCCTTCGAGATCTTATTCGGAGTAGCTCCAAAGTCCATCACAAACAACAATAATCAGCTTCAAGAAACAAGCGTAGAGAACTATGTAAACTCAATTAAAAATAACCAGCAAAGAATAAACAAAGTTGTTCAAGAAAATATTAAAAAAGCACAAACTGTACAAACGAAATATTATGATAAGAACACAAAAGATTCAGTTAAGTTCAAAATTGGAGACTTAATTTTATTGTCAAAACACAATATGAAAGTGGGACAAACCAAAAAGTTTGTACCGAAATATACAGGTCCTTATGAAATTGTAGGTTGTAAAGAAAACAATTATTTGATAAAAACCAAAGATGGTAAAAAGATTTGTGTACATTATAATAGACTCAAGTCATATGTTCCAGACGAGTTGGAATCAAAGTATAGCCACGGATACAAATTACGCCCGCGGAATAATCTAAGGGATGGAGGGATGTGATGATCATGCAAACTAATTTCTATTTCTTTTTTTTGTCTTTATTTTATTTAAACTTTTAATATACTTAAATTTGCTATTTAAAATAGCGTCTATAAGCTAAAAAGCACTTAAGCTGGGATTTTATAAAATTGTGAATAGTTAAATTAATGATGAATAGCTAAATTAATACAAGGTAAAACTTGTCTATAAATGGACAGCAAATTCTGAAATTAATTTGGCTTTAGATTTAGTATTAGTAGTAGTAGTAGTAAGAGATTTAACTTATCTAGCTAGTTACGCTTTAGTAAAGGATTTAGTTTTAGACGTAGCAATAAAATTCGAAACTATATTTATTTATTATTTTATTTATTTGTAATTAATTTTATTTTAAATAAAATTGTGCCATTTCGGCTCTAAACTTTACAAACAAATCTTCTTTTTTTTACTGAGGCACTACAATACAATATGCCCATAAAATCTTTAAAAAAAAAAAAACCTGATACCGAGTTTGAACCTGATTTATGTGCATTTAAAGATTAGCGGTTGATATATCGTGCGCGAAGCAAGTCATTTTTTTTTTTTTAATAAATCTTAGTTTTTGATTTGCTATATCTGCTCAGGTGATTTAGGATATAGCTTTTGCTTATTTTATTCTTATTCTTCATACTCAAGAGTATATAATCCTAAATTTTTAGGTCTAAAAATAATTTACAGATCATAGCTTAAAAAAATTCATTTTGAAAAAAAATTTTAAATGAAATTAATCCTTATTATATTAAAATTTGAATGTTGTTTTTTTACTGTCAAATTAAATTAAAATATTTTTTTAAAAGCTTTAATTAATCTCATTGTTAATTTGTTAATAAATAATTTCTCGATTACAAATACAGTTTTTCAACAAATTGCTTTATCAAATGAAGATAAATTTAAATGATTTTAAATTTATTTCAAAATAAAATAAATTTTGACTAATTACGCAATAATTAAAATTTTGCCAAAATAATCTTTTTCCAAATTTCATATTTGTTTTCATATTTTTTTGATATTAAAAGAATTTGTCATGATTTAGAAAATCTGCTTTGATTTAAAATATTTTTTTTGAAATTTATTTTTGATTTGGTTTTATATTATTACATTTGAAATAAGCTTTAACTAAAATTATTCCTATAACAATTAAATCGAAGCCGAATAAATTAAAATGTTTGCTCTAAAATACAATGTTCCAGATAGTCTTCATCTTTTCAAAAGTTGAATGGAGTTTTTATCTATTTTAAATAATAAATTTAGCTACTAAAAAATATTTTATCTATTGCAAATTGCTAATTAATTAGTAGGAATAAGAGATAAAGTACAAAAGCATAAAAATTACTAAAAGCTAAATATTTTTATTGTTTTAAATAAGGTCATTATTTAGAAAAAAATCAAAAAATTAATAATGTTTAATTTAATATTGAGTATAAGCTGAAGCGAATTCTTCACTTGAAACATTACCATCACCATTGGCATCAAAATATGCTTTTAATTCATTTTCACTGATTGGTTTTTCACTACCAGTGTAATTGTTAAGTGTGGCTTGGGCTTGTTCAATTGAAATTAAACCAGTGCTTTCAGCTGATGTAATGGAGCCTAATTGACTGCCTGAAGCTTTTGAGGCATCAAAGCTAATACCTAAACCGCTTAAGTATGATCTGTATTCAGATAAACCAGCTCTATCTAAATCAACTAATCTTAATGCTTGTAAATCACCTTCTAATTCTGGTAAACCAGTAGCTTGTTGGGCTGGAGCAGCTAATTGTTCTGGAGCGCCAAATCTTCTTACAGCAGCAGAGAATTCTTCGTGTCTTATTAAACTGCTTCCATGTTGTCTTAAATATTCAGCTGGATCGGCTTGTTGAGTACCTAAGTTTTTATATTGACGATTAACTTCAACTTCTGGATTTTCCCATTGAATTACTAAATTTTTGGGTTTGGTAAAACACAATCAGCTTCAGCTGGTTGGAATACAACTCTTCTTTTTGTTGTTTATAACCTAACCATTTTTCTAAGAATACTTGTTGTGGTTTTGGTGGTATAGCTGGTAGTCTTTCAACAACTACTTTTCTATCTGGTGGTGGTAATACTTTACCTGGTACTAAAACTAATTTATCACCAACTCTTGGTGGTGGTTGTGGTGGAGCTTCACGTAAAATTACTGGAGCTGGATTAGCTGGTTTTGGTGGTGCTTGTCTAACAACCAACGGTGGAGCTGGAGCAATTTGTCTGTTTGGTAATTGTTTAATGAGTAAATCACCTGGTTTTGGAGCAGCTGGTGGTTCCAAAAATTTGTATTGAATTTCTTGAATATATCTTATTTTATCAGTTGGTCTTTTTCTAATTATTTCTGGGTTTGGATCATTGTTTAATTTGTATTGATCTAATGACAATGGTGGTAAAAATCCACAACCACTTGATGAAGCTTGGGCAGTTTCACCACTGTAAATACCAACAGTTCTGTATGATGATGGTTCAGATGAGAAATCGTCGTATGAAGCCATTATTATTTTAAATATAAAATTTTTATGATGAATTATTTTTTTTTTCAATTATTATTTATACAATTTTTAGAACAAAAGATATCTACTCAAGCATGTTTTTCGTTTTTATTCAATATCTAATCATTCAATAATTTAAATAAATATTTATAATTTTTTTCTAAAATATTTTTTATTAAATAAGAAATGTGGAATTTTAATAAGTTTTTCATCATTTTTTAATCATTTCAATCAAGCTGAACTGCATTCTGCATTATTTAAAGCCAATCAATATCAAAAAAAAAGTTTTCTTTAATATATACAATTAACCAAATCAAAATTGAAAGTTATTTAAAAACTAAAAAATATTAATGAAAATAGTAACAAATTTAAATTTTTTATTTAGAATCAATTTTTATCTTTTATTGTTGTATACAGTCCGATGAAAATCAAACTTTAGCGAAGAAAAGTAAACGTGGTTTATTTGTTGAACAACACAAACGATCTATAACGGCGTCATATAATTGACAATGTGAAAAAACTGGTTACTAACTTTGTTGTTATAAACCAACTTTGTTGAAAGTTTGTCCTTGGGATTTATTTGTGGTCATTGAAAAAGCTAATCTAAATGGAAATTGTAATCTTTCCATGTTAATTACTGGATCATTTTCATTCGTAGTGAATTTTCTCTACAAAATATGTATTCTTGTCCAGCATTTGGACCTGTCAATATTGAACATTTGATTGAATGCTCATACACTAAACAACTCTTAGCCGAGTACCATTACATAAACCTTGGGCTATAGACCAATTTTGTAATAAGATAATAATTTTCAACTTTATTCTGTGTGGTTGAAATTGATTTGGTGTTATTCTTTTCGCATCATTTTTCGGATACATTTTATCAGCTTCTCGCTGATAAAATGTAAAAAACCTATCATATATCTTCCATCATAAACTTTAGATTTTCCATCATCAATATTCATTAGCCATGATTTAAACTCAATTTCATTCAGACTCGGCACGAACATTTTCTATTAGTTTCAATTTTTTGAAATAATTCCAAAGATCTGAATTTTTTAGGGATAGTTGTACAAATGATTCGATTTTATCATTCTCAGCGATTGGACCACATTGTCTAAAATCACCTGTTAAGAGTACACATTTACCACCAGATGGTACATTTCTTTTACCTGTCAAATCTTTGTATAATCGATCCAAATATTCAAGCAAAGCTTGAGAAACCATCGATGCTTCATCGGTTATTAATAGTTTTGCATTTCTAATTTGTTGAGCATGATTTGATTGCATCTCAATTTTACTAACTGAATCTAAATTAGTTGGGATCGGTATCTAAAACCTTGAATGTATTGTTTGTCCACCTCCAATCAATAAAGATGCTGCAATACCTGTAAATGCAGTTGAAATCACTTCGTAATTTAACTCACGTAGCCTATGATATAACGCCTAAAATATGGAAATTTTTATTTATTCAAATTACTTATAAAATTCATAAAATAAAATTACATTTATCAAAAATGTTTTTCCGGTTCCACCAGGCCCATCTATAAATTTACATTTTATGTTATAATTATCTGTGCTATTGATATCACCAATAATAGCCTCATATACATTCTTTAAGTAAAGGTAAAATATAAAACTTTATAGAGTATATCGTTTTATAGCCAAACAGACGATTTCATTTCGTCCTAATAGTTAGACGAAACGTATATTATATTTGATTATTTTTGAAAAATTATAAAAATTGTTTTAATTTTATATTGATTTTTTTTAATCATATTTGCTTATTTTAGTTGAAAAAATGATTTAGTTTGATACCAAACATGCCCATAAAATCTTTTAAAAAAAAAAAACCTGATACCGAGTTTGAACCTGATTTATGTGCATTTAAAGATTAGCGGTTGATATATCGTGCGCGAAGCAAGTCATTTTTTTTTTTTTAATAAATCTTAGTTTTTGATTTGCTATATCTGCTCAGGTGATTTAGGATATAGCTTTTGCTTATTTTATTCTTATTCTTCATACTCAAGAGTATATAATCCTAAATTTTTAGGTCTAAAAATAATTTACAGATCATAGCTTAAAAAAATTCATTTTGAAAAAAAATTTTAAATGAAATTAATCCTTATTATATTAAAATTTGAATGTTGTTTTTTTACTGTCAAATTAAATTAAAATATTTTTTTAAAAGCTTTAATTAATCTCATTGTTAATTTGTTAATAAATAATTTCTCGATTACAAATACAGTTTTTCAACAAATTGCTTTATCAAATGAAGATAAATTTAAATGATTTTAAATTTATTTCAAAATAAAATAAATTTTGACTAATTACGCAATAATTAAAATTTTGCCAAAATAATCTTTTTCCAAATTTCATATTTGTTTTCATATTTTTTTGATATTAAAAGAATTTGTCATGATTTAGAAAATCTGCTTTGATTTAAAATATTTTTTTTGAAATTTATTTTTGATTTGGTTTTATATTATTACATTTGAAATAAGCTTTAACTAAAATTATTCCTATAACAATTAAATCGAAGCCGAATAAATTAAAATGTTTGCTCTAAAATACAATGTTCCAGATAGTCTTCATCTTTTTCAAAAGTTGAATGGAGTTTTTATCTATTTTAAATAATAAATTTAGCTACTAAAAAAAATATTTTATCTATTGCAAATTGCTAATTAATTAGTAGGAATAAGAGATAAAGTACAAAAGCATAAAAATTACTAAAAGCTAAATATTTTTATTGTTTTAAATAAGGTCATTATTTAGAAAAATCAAAAATTAATAATGTTTAATTTAATATTGAGTATAAGCTGAAGCGAATTCTTCACTTGAAACATTACCATCACCATTGGCATCAAAATATGCTTTTAATTCATTTTCACTGATTGGTTTTTCACTACCAGTGTAATTGTTAAGTGTGGCTTGGGCTTGTTCAATTGAAATTAAACCAGTGCTTTCAGCTGATGTAATGGAGCCTAATTGACTGCCTGAAGCTTTTGAGGCATCAAAGCTAATACCTAAACCGCTTAAGTATGATCTGTATTCAGATAAACCAGCTCTATCTAAATCAACTAATCTTAATGCTTGTAAATCACCTTCTAATTCTGGTAAACCAGTAGCTTGTTGGGCTGGAGCAGCTAATTGTTCTGGAGCGCCAAATCTTCTTACAGCAGCAGAGAATTCTTCGTGTCTTATTAAACTGCTTCCATGTTGTCTTAAATATTCAGCTGGATCGGCTTGTTGAGTACCTAAGTTTTTATATTGACGATTAACTTCAACTTCTGGATTTTCCCATTGAATTACTAAATTTTTTGGGTTTAACACAATCAGCTTCAGCTGGTTGGAATACAACTCTTCTTTTTTGTTGTTTATAACCTAACCATTTTTCTAAGAATACTTGTTGTGGTTTTGGTGGTATAGCTGGTAGTCTTTCAACAACTACTTTTCTATCTGGTGGTGGTAATACTTTACCTGGTACTAAAACTAATTTATCACCAACTCTTGGTGGTGGTTGTGGTGGAGCTTCACGTAAAATTACTGGAGCTGGATTAGCTGGTTTTGGTGGTGCTTGTCTAACAACCAACGGTGGAGCTGGAGCAATTTGTCTGTTTGGTAATTGTTTAATGAGTAAATCACCTGGTTTTGGAGCAGCTGGTGGTTCCAAAAATTTGTATTGAATTTCTTGAATATATCTTATTTTATCAGTTGGTCTTTTTCTAATTATTTCTGGGTTTGGATCATTGTTTAATTTGTATTGATCTAATGACAATGGTGGTAAAAATCCACAACCACTTGATGAAGCTTGGGCAGTTTCACCACTGTAAATACCAACAGTTCTGTATGATGATGGTTCAGAAGAGAAATCGTCGTATGAAGCCATTATTATTTTAAATATAAAATTTTTATGATGAATTATTTTTTTTTTCAATTATTATTTATACAATTTTTAGAACAAAAGATATCTACTCAAGCATGTTTTTCGTTTTTATTCAATATCTAATCATTCAATAATTTAAATAAATATTTATAATTTTTTTTTCTAAAATATTTTTTTTATTAAATAAGAAATGTGGAATTTTAATAAGTTTTTTCATCATTTTTTAATCATTTCAATCAAGCTGAACTGCATTCTGCATTATTTAAAGCCAATCAATATCAAAAAAAAAGTTTTCTTTAATATATACAATTAACCAAATCAAAATTGAAAGTTATTTAAAAACTAAAAAATATTAATGAAAATAGTAACAAATTTAAATTTTTTATTTAGAATCAATTTTTATCTTTTATTGTTGTATACAGTCCGATGAAAATCAAACTTTAGCGAAGAAAAGTAAACGTGGTTTATTTGTTGAACAACACAAACGATCTATAACGGCGTCATATAATTGACAATGTGAAAAAACTGGTTACTAACTTTGTTGTTATAAACCAACTTTGTTGAAAGTTTGTCCTTGGGATTTATTTGTGGTCATTGAAAAAGCTAATCTAAATGGAAATTGTAATCTTTCCATGTTAATTACTGGATCATTTTCATTCGTAGTGAATTTTCTCTACAAAATATGTATTCTTGTCCAGCATTTGGACCTGTCAATATTGAACATTTGATTGAATGCGTCATACACTAAACAACTCTTAGCCGAGTACCATTACATAAACCTTGGGCTATAGACCAATTTTGTAATAAGATAATAATTTTCAACTTTATTCTGTGTGGTTGAAATTGATTTGGTGTTATTCTTTTCGCATCATTTTTCGGATACATTTTATCAGCTTCTCGCTGATAAAATGTAAAAAACCTATCATATATCTTCCATCATAAACTTTAGATTTTCCATCATCAATATTCATTAGCCATGATTTAAACTCAATTTCATTCAGACTCGGCACGAACATTTTCTATTAGTTTCAATTTTTTGAAATAATTCCAAAGATCTGAATTTTTTAGGGATAGTTGTACAAATGATTCGATTTTATCATTCTCAGCGATTGGACCACATTGTCTAAAATCACCTGTTAAGAGTACACATTTACCACCAGATGGTACATTTCTTTTACCTGTCAAATCTTTGTATAATCGATCCAAATATTCAAGCAAAGCTTGAGAAACCATCGATGCTTCATCGGTTATTAATAGTTTTGCATTTCTAATTTGTTGAGCATGATTTGATTGCATCTCAATTTTACTAACTGAATCTAAATTAGTTGGGATCGGTATCTAAAACCTTGAATGTATTGTTTGTCCACCTCCAATCAATAAAGATGCTGCAATACCTGTAAATGCAGTTGAAATCACTTCGTAATTTAACTCACGTAGCCTATGATATAACGCCTAAAATATGGAAATTTTTATTTATTCAAATTACTTATAAAATTCATAAAATAAAATTACATTTATCAAAAATGTTTTTCCGGTTCCACCAGGCCCATCTATAAATTTACATTTTATGTTATAATTATCTGTGCTATTGATATCACCAATAATAGCCTCATATACATTCTTTAAGTAAAGGTAAAATATAAAACTTTATAGAGTATATCGTTTTATAGCCAAACAGACGATTTCATTTCGTCTTAATAGTTAGACGAAACGTATATTATATTTGATTATTTTTGAAAAATTATAAAAATTGTTTTAATTTTATATTGATTTTTTTTAATCATATTTGCTTATTTTAGTTGAAAAAATGATTTAGTTTGATACCAAACATGCCCATAAAATCTTTTAAAAAAAAAAAACCTGATACCGAGTTTGAACCTGATTTATGTGCATTTAAAGATTAGCGGTTGATATATCGTGCGCGAAGCAAGTCATTTTTTTTTTTTTAATAAATCTTAGTTTTTGATTTGCTATATCTGCTCAGGTGATTTAGGATATAGCTTTTGCTTATTTTATTCTTATTCTTCATACTCAAGAGTATATAATCCTAAATTTTTAGGTCTAAAAATAATTTACAGATCATAGCTTAAAAAAATTCATTTTGAAAAAAAATTTTAAATGAAATTAATCCTTATTATATTAAAATTTGAATGTTGTTTTTTTACTGTCAAATTAAATTAAAATATTTTTTTAAAAGCTTTAATTAATCTCATTGTTAATTTGTTAATAAATAATTTCTCGATTACAAATACAGTTTTTCAACAAATTGCTTTATCAAATGAAGATAAATTTAAATGATTTTAAATTTATTTCAAAATAAAATAAATTTTGACTAATTACGCAATAATTAAAATTTTGCCAAAATAATCTTTTTCCAAATTTCATATTTGTTTTCATATTTTTTTGATATTAAAAGAATTTGTCATGATTTAGAAAATCTGCTTTGATTTAAAATATTTTTTTTGAAATTTATTTTTGATTTGGTTTTATATTATTACATTTGAAATAAGCTTTAACTAAAATTATTCCTATAACAATTAAATCGAAGCCGAATAAATTAAAATGTTTGCTCTAAAATACAATGTTCCAGATAGTCTTCATCTTTTTCAAAAGTTGAATGGAGTTTTTATCTATTTTAAATAATAAATTTAGCTACTAAAAAAAATATTTTATCTATTGCAAATTGCTAATTAATTAGTAGGAATAAGAGATAAAGTACAAAAGCATAAAAATTACTAAAAGCTAAATATTTTTATTGTTTTAAATAAGGTCATTATTTAGAAAAAAATCAAAAAATTAATAATGTTTAATTTAATATTGAGTATAAGCTGAAGCGAATTCTTCACTTGAAACATTACCATCACCATTGGCATCAAAATATGCTTTTAATTCATTTTCACTGATTGGTTTTTCACTACCAGTGTAATTGTTAAGTGTGGCTTGGGCTTGTTCAATTGAAATTAAACCAGTGCTTTCAGCTGATGTAATGGAGCCTAATTGACTGCCTGAAGCTTTTGAGGCATCAAAGCTAATACCTAAACCGCTTAAGTATGATCTGTATTCAGATAAACCAGCTCTATCTAAATCAACTAATCTTAATGCTTGTAAATCACCTTCTAATTCTGGTAAACCAGTAGCTTGTTGGGCTGGAGCAGCTAATTGTTCTGGAGCGCCAAATCTTCTTACAGCAGCAGAGAATTCTTCGTGTCTTATTAAACTGCTTCCATGTTGTCTTAAATATTCAGCTGGATCGGCTTGTTGAGTACCTAAGTTTTTATATTGACGATTAACTTCAACTTCTGGATTTTCCCATTGAATTACTAAATTTTTTGGGTTTGGTAAAACACAATCAGCTTCAGCTGGTTGGAATACAACTCTTATTTTGTTGTTTATAACCTAACCATTTTTCTAAGAATACTTGTTGTGGTTTTGGTGGTATAGCTGGTAGTCTTTCAACAACTACTTTTCTATCTGGTGGTGGTAATACTTTACCTGGTACTAAAACTAATTTATCACCAACTCTTGGTGGTGGTTGTGGTGGAGCTTCACGTAAAATTACTGGAGCTGGATTAGCTGGTTTTGGTGGTGCTTGTCTAACAACCAACGGTGGAGCTGGAGCAATTTGTCTGTTTGGTAATTGTTTAATGAGTAAATCACCTGGTTTTGGAGCAGCTGGTGGTTCCAAAAATTTGTATTGAATTTCTTGAATATATCTTATTTTATCAGTTGGTCTTTTTCTAATTATTTCTGGGTTTGGATCATTGTTTAATTTGTATTGATCTAATGACAATGGTGGTAAAAATCCACAACCACTTGATGAAGCTTGGGCAGTTTCACCACTGTAAATACCAACAGTTCTGTATGATGATGGTTCAGAAGAGAAATCGTCGTATGAAGCCATTATTATTTTAAATATAAAATTTTTATGATGAATTATTTTTTTTTTCAATTATTATTTATACAATTTTTAGAACAAAAGATATCTACTCAAGCATGTTTTTCGTTTTTATTCAATATCTAATCATTCAATAATTTAAATAAATATTTATAATTTTTTTTTCTAAAATATTTTTTTTATTAAATAAGAAATGTGGAATTTTAATAAGTTTTTTCATCATTTTTTAATCATTTCAATCAAGCTGAACTGCATTCTGCATTATTTAAAGCCAATCAATATCAAAAAAAAAGTTTTCTTTAATATATACAATTAACCAAATCAAAATTGAAAGTTATTTAAAAACTAAAAAATATTAATGAAAATAGTAACAAATTTAAATTTTTTATTTAGAATCAATTTTTATCTTTTATTGTTGTATACAGTCCGATGAAAATCAAACTTTAGCGAAGAAAAGTAAACGTGGTTTATTTGTTGAACAACACAAACGATCTATAACGGCGTCATATAATTGACAATGTGAAAAAACTGGTTACTAACTTTGTTGTTATAAACCAACTTTGTTGAAAGTTTGTCCTTGGGATTTATTTGTGGTCATTGAAAAAGCTAATCTAAATGGAAATTGTAATCTTTCCATGTTAATTACTGGATCATTTTCATTCGTAGTGAATTTTCTCTACAAAATATGTATTCTTGTCCAGCATTTGGACCTGTCAATATTGAACATTTGATTGAATGCTCATACACTAAACAACTCTTAGCCGAGTACCATTACATAAACCTTGGGCTATAGACCAATTTTGTAATAAGATAATAATTTTCAACTTTATTCTGTGTGGTTGAAATTGATTTGGTGTTATTCTTTTCGCATCATTTTTCGGATACATTTTATCAGCTTCTCGCTGATAAAATGTAAAAAACCTATCATATATCTTCCATCATAAACTTTAGATTTTCCATCATCAATATTCATTAGCCATGATTTAAACTCAATTTCATTCAGACTCGGCACGAACATTTTCTATTAGTTTCAATTTTTTGAAATAATTCCAAAGATCTGAATTTTTTAGGGATAGTTGTACAAATGATTCGATTTTATCATTCTCAGCGATTGGACCACATTGTCTAAAATCACCTGTTAAGAGTACACATTTACCACCAGATGGTACATTTCTTTTACCTGTCAAATCTTTGTATAATCGATCCAAATATTCAAGCAAAGCTTGAGAAACCATCGATGCTTCATCGGTTATTAATAGTTTTGCATTTCTAATTTGTTGAGCATGATTTGATTGCATCTCAATTTTACTAACTGAATCTAAATTAGTTGGGATCGGTATCTAAAACCTTGAATGTATTGTTTGTCCACCTCCAATCAATAAAGATGCTGCAATACCTGTAAATGCAGTTGAAATCACTTCGTAATTTAACTCACGTAGCCTATGATATAACGCCTAAAATATGGAAATTTTTATTTATTCAAATTACTTATAAAATTCATAAAATAAAATTACATTTATCAAAAATGTTTTTCCGGTTCCACCAGGCCCATCTATAAATTTACATTTTATGTTATAATTATCTGTGCTATTGATATCACCAATAATAGCCTCATATACATTCTTTAAGTAAAGGTAAAATATAAAACTTTATAGAGTATATCGTTTTATAGCCAAACAGACGATTTCATTTCGTCCTAATAGTTAGACGAAACGTATATTATATTTGATTATTTTTGAAAAATTATAAAAATTGTTTTAATTTTATATTGATTTTTTTTAATCATATTTGCTTATTTTAGTTGAAAAAATGATTTAGTTTGATACCAAACATGCCCATAAAATCTTTTAAAAAAAAAAAACCTGATACCGAGTTTGAACCTGATTTATGTGCATTTAAAGATTAGCGGTTGATATATCGTGCGCGAAGCAAGTCATTTTTTTTTTTTTAATAAATCTTAGTTTTTGATTTGCTATATCTGCTCAGGTGATTTAGGATATAGCTTTTGCTTATTTTATTCTTATTCTTCATACTCAAGAGTATATAATCCTAAATTTTTAGGTCTAAAAATAATTTACAGATCATAGCTTAAAAAAATTCATTTTGAAAAAAAATTTTAAATGAAATTAATCCTTATTATATTAAAATTTGAATGTTGTTTTTTTACTGTCAAATTAAATTAAAATATTTTTTTAAAAGCTTTAATTAATCTCATTGTTAATTTGTTAATAAATAATTTCTCGATTACAAATACAGTTTTTCAACAAATTGCTTTATCAAATGAAGATAAATTTAAATGATTTTAAATTTATTTCAAAATAAAATAAATTTTGACTAATTACGCAATAATTAAAATTTTGCCAAAATAATCTTTTTCCAAATTTCATATTTGTTTTCATATTTTTTTGATATTAAAAGAATTTGTCATGATTTAGAAAATCTGCTTTGATTTAAAATATTTTTTTTGAAATTTATTTTTGATTTGGTTTTATATTATTACATTTGAAATAAGCTTTAACTAAAATTATTCCTATAACAATTAAATCGAAGCCGAATAAATTAAAATGTTTGCTCTAAAATACAATGTTCCAGATAGTCCTCATCTTTTAAAAAAAAAAAACCTGATACCGAGTTTGAACCTGATTTATGTGCATTTAAAGATTAGCGGTTGATATATCGTGCGCGAAGCAAGTCATTTTTTTTTTTTTAATAAATCTTAGTTTTTGATTTGCTATATCTGCTCAGGTGATTTAGGATATAGCTTTTGCTTATTTTATTCTTATTCTTCATACTCAAGAGTATATAATCCTAAATTTTTAGGTCTAAAAATAATTTACAGATCATATCTATTTCAACTTAAAGTAGCTGATTCATACACTTTTTAATCACCTTTTACCTGTAATAACTCAACAGGTATAGGTCACACATAAAAACCAAGCATATATTCTGAATCAGCGCAGCCTGTTTTATTAGAATCAACGTTAAAACGTTTATGCTAAAAGTATTATTATTATTTTTTATTATTCCAATATTTTACCAAAAATTTGCCAACTTTGAGCAGCTGTAGTACCACCAAGACAATTAGGATATAGCTTGCCACTATTTTTCGGCAACCCTACGCGTCAAGGGCTATCGAATGAGCTCTCGTTTGCAATTTTAGCACGCTTCTATCAAAAAATAGCAATGCTTCATAGTTTAGCACACCGCAATTATATATATAGAATAGAAGAAGAAGATAAAATTGACATTTTTTTATTAAATTTGAGGTAAATTTGCTGTTACAAAAAACTTTATATCTTCTTTAAATTGAATTAAAAAAAAAAGCTTAAAGATAAAGCACTTTTTGTTCCACAACTTCTACCGCAAAAACTTCTGGTGACTTAGAGATGAATATAAATTTGAAATATTATTTAAAGGGCTTGATTTTGGAACACAATTAATTATTAAGATTAGTAACTTTAATTGAAAAAAATAAAACTAAGACTTTGGAACCATAATATTTATGGGATTATTGATTCACCACAATAGAAATACTTACAAACACAAATAAAAAACTTTTACCCACAAATAAGAAACTTTTCCACACAAATCACTTTTTAGCACACTAAATTTGTGGCTAATTAAAAAAATAAATTTTTTTAAAAAAATATATATTTTATAATTTAATTTAGTTATATAAAAATAGTATAAAGTTAAAATTTGTTAATTATTAAATATTAATCAAAGGATTCATTAACCAGGCTTTTCTCAGAAAATTTTGGACGACCTTTTTTTGCCTTATTTACAAAATGTTCGCTCTTCAAAAGCGTTTGCAAAGCTAACAAGTGTGAACAATATCCCAATTTAATAAAATAATTACAGTCACATTCAGATTTTTGAACATCAATTCTATAACTAGTCAAATATTCATACATTTTTTTACCAAGAGATTTGAAATTATTCTAGTTTGTCATTGATTTTGACAACTTTATGTGTCTAGCTTGTGGTTTAGGAAATGTCTCAAACTGCTTTGATTTGACTGAATAATATTTAATTATTTCCATACTTTTAAGAATAAAACCCATCACACTTAACTTTTTCCTGAAAGTGAAATCTCTTTTAATAGTGGCATTGAATGATTCTATAGCAGAATTTGTAGCTGCATATCCTTGTAGTGAATTGTATGCTTTCCATTAAGTAAATTTGCTTTTATCTTAATTATTTCAATAATAAAATATTTAGATCAATCTTTTAAATTTATATTAATAATTTCTAGATAGCCAGTTTTTAAAGAGATATTTTATGAATTCTGGACAATTAGAACGACAAAACATTACAAATTGTTTATAATATTTTAAAAAGTGTTCTTTTGAACTTGTCAAATGCAAACGACGAAGACATGTTCTAAATACAAAATCATGGTATTCAACTGGTATCAAATTTTTATGCTTTTTACAATTTAAAACAACATGAAAGTAGCACATTAAAACCTCACATTCAGGAAAAAGATATTTAGTGGCATTAAAAAAGGCTTCACAAGCATCTTGCAAAAAATAATTTGGATTGAATATCTATATGATCTGCAAGTTTAATTAAACCATTATAAAAGCGAATAAAATCTTCTTCTTTTTCATGACTAGTGATACAAAATGCAATTAAATGGAATTTGTTTTGTTTATCAGTTCTTCCGAATACTCTAAGAAGAAATCTATTTCGGATTAATTTGTAAGTCCCATCGATGTGATAGCATCCGGTTAAATTGCTATCTAAATAATTATTGCTGTTGTTGTTGTTGTTGTTGTTGTTGCGTTTCAAACGGAACTTTATTAGTTGTTGGCTCGATTGGTTCCGCGTCAAAAAGTGAATTATCTTGATTCAACTTTTTTTTGACTTTTCGTTTTGGTTTATCTTTGATCAAAAAATCTGAAGTAAGCTTTTTGCTTCTTAAAAGCATTTTCTAAAAATTTATAATAATTATGTTTATTAATAATAATTATGTAAAGTTTTTTGATATAAAATTTTTTTGAGTTTCAAAGTTTTGCAATATTTTTTAAATTTGTATTTCTTAAATTTGTATAATTTTTTTGTGTTAAAAAGTTTTTCAATTTTTTATTTTTTTTTTTTGTTTTAAAGTTTTTTTATGTGGAGAAAAGTTTTTTATTTGTGGGTTTAAAATTTTTAATTTTGGTTACTAGTTAGACCCGAATATTTTTTTGATAACAAATGATTAAACGAGGACAAATAAAATAACCCTACAACAATATGATTTTTTTTTTGAAACTAATCAAAAAAGCTAATTCAAAATTCAAATAATAATTAATTTTTTTAAAATTTGGTTATTGATTTTAATTTAACAAAAAAATTTACATTTACATACACAACATAAAAAAAGAATAAAAAAAAAAGGGTTTTTTAAATTATTCTATTTAAAGTTTTTTAAGACATGAAATTTAAACAGAAATTTTAATAAGTTTAATTTTACGTTTAATCTGTATTTATTTTTATTTTAATTCTTCCTGTTTAGACTCTGAAAAATCGATTTCTTACACTTTTTAAATTTGATTCTGTCAAGTTGACGCTTCATGTAAACAAAAATTCTTTAAAAATAATTATAAAATTAAGAATTAATATTAATTTAGAATTTTTTTAATAGAATATTTAGCTGCTCTTAACTGAGGAAATTTTTCTTTCATTAATTGCCCTTATCTGAGCCCAAATAAAAAAACATATCAAATTTGCAACCAAATAACTTTTTTTATGACAAAATTAATACCTAATGTGTTTTAAAATAAGATTTAAAATGTTAAATTCCATGTTTCTAATTCTACGATATAAAATTTTGATTTTTGAGCTTATTATCGGCCAAATTTTAAAAAATTTTTTAATGTTGGTAATGAATTACTCCTAATGAGACCGTAGTTTAGGCACTACTGTTAATTATCTATAGTCCTTCTACTCTTACTAACCTTTAACTGCTTATTATTTTAATATATAAACAACTAACCACTAACACTCAAGTCGGATTCTAATAAACTATTAATTAAAGGTCAGTTAAGTCTTAAATTTATTATTTTCCCTATTAAACAACTTAATTAATTCATTAGAGGCATCTACGATATAAAAATAAAACAGGAATTGTGTAAGCCACAGCTTGCATTACAATTAAAACAGCATTGAAGAAAGCATATGAGCTAGAAGAAGCTTTTAGGCGTTGTAACCCCGTAGAGGAACACAACACTAATTTTACAAACAGAAACAATAAGGTCTCAAACGGACATTCAAGCGTAAAAAGCCAAACAGAGGATAAAACTATCAACCATTATCTACAGTACGGACTAAATGTACTTAGGAGAACGTATTCTCAATTCAAAATTGGCGAATAAGCGAATCTTAACTTTCCTTATTGTTGTCAGAGATTTAGTTGTTGATTGCCTTTTAGGAATTGATTTGTTACCCAAATTTCCATTTTTTAAACAACCAGTAGATCAGCTAAAAAAAGTAATAAAGCAAATGGATAACAACCTGTTAATTAGTCCAAAGTATTTTGCTAAAAGCAGTAATTTTAATAGCACGCTCATAAATAGTTTAACACAAATAGATACGAACCACTAAAATGTTGGATGAAATGCTTGATGCTAAGTTAATACAGCCAAGTGATTCACCATGGGCTTCTTCACTAATGCTGCTAACAAAACCTGATGGATCAATACGAGTAACAGTCGATTATAGACTGCTTAATGGTCGAACAACTAAAGACTCACATCCGTTATCGAATAGCCAAGATCTATGTTGTTCTTGCCAAATCGAGATGGTATACGACAATTGATTTATATAGTGGTTATTATCAAATATTAATGTATATTATGTAGTATATAATGTATACATAGTTTTTTTTTTATTCTACGCTATAAAATTTTGATTTTTGAGCTTATGATCGGTCAAATTATAAAGAATTTTTAGTGTTGGTAATGAATTAATATTATATATAAATATTATATATAAAAAACAACGATGGAAATTTTGGTAATAAAAAATTTAAATTTGTTACTATTTTCATTAATATTTTTTAGTTTTTAAATAACTTTCAATTTTGATTTGGTTAATTGTATATATTAAAGAAAACTTTTTTTTTGATATTGATTGGCTTTAAATAATGCAGAATGCAGTTCAGCTTGATTGAAATGATTAAAAAATGATGAAAAAACTTATTAAAATTCCACATTTCTTATTTAATAAAAAAAATATTTTAGAAAAAAAAATTATAAATATTTATTTAAATTATTGAATGATTAGATATTGAATAAAAACGAAAAACATGCTTGAGTAGATATCTTTTGTTCTAAAAATTGTATAAATAATAATTGAAAAAAAAAATAATTCATCATAAAAATTTTATATTTAAAATAATAATGGCTTCATACGACGATTTCTCATCTGAACCATCATCATACAGAACTGTTGGTATTTACAGTGGTGAAACTGCCCAAGCTTCATCAAGTGGTTGTGGATTTTTACCACCATTGTCATTAGATCAATACAAATTAAACAATGATCCAAACCCAGAAATAATTAGAAAAAGACCAACTGATAAAATAAGATATATTCAAGAAATTCAATACAAATTTTTGGAACCACCAGCTGCTCCAAAACCAGGTGATTTACTCATTAAACAATTACCAAACAGACAAATTGCTCCAGCTCCACCGTTGGTTGTTAGACAAGCACCACCAAAACCAGCTAATCCAGCTCCAGTAATTTTACGTGAAGCTCCACCACAACCACCACCAAGAGTTGGTGATAAATTAGTTTTAGTACCAGGTAAAGTATTACCACCACCAGATAGAAAAGTAGTTGTTGAAAGACTACCAGCTATACCACCAAAACCACAACAAGTATTCTTAGAAAAATGGTTAGGTTATAAACAACAAAAAAGAAGAGTTGTATTCCAACCAGCTGAAGCTGATTGTGTTTTACCAAACCCAAAAAATTTAGTAATTCAATGGGAAAATCCAGAAGTTGAAGTTAATCGTCAATATAAAAACTTAGGTACTCAACAAGCCGATCCAGCTGAATATTTAAGACAACATGGAAGCAGTTTAATAAGACACGAAGAATTCTCTGCTGCTGTAAGAAGATTTGGCGCTCCAGAACAATTAGCTGCTCCAGCCCAACAAGCTACTGGTTTACCAGAATTAGAAGGTGATTTACAAGCATTAAGATTAGTTGATTTAGATAGAGCTGGTTTATCTGAATACAGATCATACTTAAGCGGTTTAGGTATTAGCTTTGATGCCTCAAAAGCTTCAGGCAGTCAATTAGGCTCCATTACATCAGCTGAAAGCACTGGTTTAATTTCAATTGAACAAGCCCAAGCCACACTTAACAACTACACTGGTAGTGAAAAACCAATCAGTGAAAATGAATTAAAAGCATATTTTGATGCCAATGGTGATGGTAATGTTTCAAGTGAAGAATTCGCTTCAGCTTATACTCAATATTAAATTAAACATTATTAATTTTTTGATTTTTTTCTAAATAATGACCTTATTTAAAACAATAAAAATATTTAGCTTTTAGTAATTTTTATGCTTTTGTACTTTATCTCTTATTCCTACTAATTAATTAGCAATTTGCAATAGATAAAATATTTTTTTTAGTAGCTAAATTTATTATTTAAAATAGATAAAAACTCCATTCAACTTTTGAAAAAGATGAGGACTATCTGGAACATTGTATTTTAGAGCAAACATTTTAATTTATTCGGCTTCGATTTAATTGTTATAGGAATAATTTTAGTTAAAGCTTATTTCAAATGTAATAATATAAAACCAAATCAAAAATAAATTTCAAAAAAAATATTTTAAATCAAAGCAGATTTTCTAAATCATGACAAATTCTTTTAATATCAAAAAAATATGAAAACAAATATGAAATTTGGAAAAAGATTATTTTGGCAAAATTTTAATTATTGCGTAATTAGTCAAAATTTATTTTATTTTGAAATAAATTTAAAATCATTTAAATTTATCTTCATTTGATAAAGCAATTTGTTGAAAAACTGTATTTGTAATCGAGAAATTATTTATTAACAAATTAACAATGAGATTAATTAAAGCTTTTAAAAAAATATTTTAATTTAATTTGACAGTAAAAAAACAACATTCAAATTTTAATAAAATAAGGATTAATTTCATTTAAAATTTTTTTTCAAAATGAATTTTTTTAAGCTTTCATTTTTTATTTTAATAAGCTTTAGAAATTTGAAATATTTTCTAACTGATATAAATATCATAATTGAAAATAATCCGAAACAAGAATCTTATCTATATTTTTGAATTTTCAATCATCCTCAAATTATTTCGGCATAAAAAAAATTAATAATTATTATTTCGGAATAAATTTCTTATTTTTTTTTTGGAATAAAAAAAATTCGGGATAAATTTCTCATGATAATTTTATTTGGGATAAATTTATTTCGGGATAATTTTACTATCAATCCTTTTAATAATGGTGCATTTAATTTTTTATACTGATATGACTTTATATATTAAGTTAAACAATATTTTCACGTTTTATTATTATATTTTAAAAAAGAAATTTTTTAATATATTTTTAATTTATAAGACTTTTATCAAAGATTAATAAAAATGAGCATCGAAATCAAACCTTGTCATTCGATTTAAAAATAAATTTAATAGTTCAAGAGATTAAGAAAATTTCTAAATCATTTAAACAAAATTTTTAAATAAAACTTTAATATGGCAATTGAAGATTTAAATGAAAATTTAAATTTAAAGGTTATTATTTTAACAAAATTTAATTTATTAATAAATTTCTATTTTAATTTTATGATATCTATGTTATACTTTTAAAAGATAACCTAATAGTAATATTTTAGCTTTTGAAACAGATGCAAATAACATAATATCTGATAAAAATTTTAGCCCGCTAAATAGCCAATTTGAATCTTCATCTAATAAAAAAACAGAAAGTGAAGAAAACATTATAGAGTATAGTGTAAAAGAAATGATCGATTTTGCTAAAACTAAAAAATATCTAAAAAGAAATTTTAAAATATTCTAAAATCGTCTAAAATCGTATACAGAAAATCTGCATTTCTTTAAATCGCCATCTATTTATCAAAGTATTTCAGAACATAATGGTATTTTAGTTGAATTTAAATGCAAATCGTGTCAATATAAAAGCAAACAAAAATTAGGTCATACTTCTCTACTTAATAGACATTTAAGAAGTCATTGCATAAAAAGCGTAAAAGAATGGTATAAAAATCGTCAACAAAACAAATTCAATAATTCTATAAAGCAATTTCTATCAAAAGATGAGTTAAAGTGATATACACTATAAGATACCAAATTTCGCCCCCGCTTGGCGCGGCCTTTTTCCTGCGCCATTCTAATACATATTATAAAACTGGTCATGCTCTTTCAAAATCTGAAATTGGTTCACAGGAAATGGCCCGCGCTTTTTTTTTAGGCAAATTTTAGTTTTTTATCTAAATTATACGGTTTTATTGATAATTATATTCTTGAAAATGAATAAAAAATATCAATCTTTAAGAATTTGAAAAAAAAAATTTTTTTTATTTTCTTCGCCGATAATTTTTATTAAGGGTAATCAAATAATTCAATGAAAATAAGCAAAAAGTTAAAGTCAAAATCATTCTGAGTAATAAAAGCAAGTTATTATTTTTAATTTAGGTATCCGGGTCGATTTTCGAATATTTAGATCATCTATTATATAATAAGATTGATTTAAATAGAAAAAGGCTTTAAAATGCGCATTGCTATGCATAGTACCACATAAAAGTTTATAAGTTATCTTGTTTATTTTAAAACTTAAAGGAATATCTTTTTTGTAAAGATCATATCCAGATTTTGTTTGTACAAATACAAAGCCTGGGTTTATATTTAGAAAATTGAAATCCAAAGTTATCTTATTTATACATTTAAAACATGCGTCGTTGTTTTTAAAGCTCAAAAATACATGATTTTCCTTTTTTTCGAAATAAAAATCACTATGATATCTTTTAGCATTATTGTTTTCACAATCAATTGAACACTTAAAAGTTAGCTCATATTTTTGAAATTCTTTAAAACGTTGTAAAACGAATTCATTTTCGCATCCAAAAAATGAAATTCGATTCCTTCTGTTCAATCACTCGAAGCAATAGCACAAATGCCGACTTATGATGCTGATCGTCAAGCAATAAATAGATTTAAAAAGTCAACTAGACCTGAATATCCCCCGGAGCCGAAAAATTTGTCAGATATCGATTTACCAGAATTTTTAACCCAAACTTTACAATCAGAAAATGAAAAAACTAATCAGTTTTTGTTACATGGCTCCGGTAAAGATGATCCTCATCGTTTTTTTATATTTACAACAGAAAAAAATCTTAAATTATTAGAAAATAACCATTTGTTTGCCGATGGAACTTTTAATATAGCACCAAGTTACTTTGAAAAAGTTTATACAATACATGCCCTTATTTATGGAAGATGTGTTGAGCAAGTTTATGTTAAACCAAGGTATGATATTAGTTTGTGGAATATTAATAGCAGAATTAATGATTGCTTACCTCGTACTAATAATTTTGTTGAAGCATGGCATAATGCTTTTAGTAGTATGCTCAGTAAACATCCATCTATTTACCATCTTGTAGACAAATTTAAAGAAGAACAAAAAAGGTCTGAAGATATTTTAGTTAAATTAGAAACTGGTGTTCAGTATAAACGGAAGCCTAATTATATTCAATTAGATGAAAGAATTATAGAAATACAAAAAATTTATTTATTTGATAATTTTGAAGTTTATTATGATCAATTATCACTTATTTTAGATTATTAAAGATTTTTTTCCTAAAAAATAAGCTAAAAAATTTCGCTAAATTAATTGATTTTTTTTTTTATTTTTTGCTCATTATAATAAATAATTTTGCTTAATTTAAGCTTGCTTAATTTTTCTAATTTAAGAAAACAGAATAAATTTTTTCGGCATAAAATTTTTCGGGATAATTTTCCTATTTACCATTAAAAGTACCACATATTAAAAGTAAACCTCATGCTTTGTTAATATGTAACATATACTGTATGTATATTAACAAAAAATCTTTATTGCATGAAATAATTTTATCTTTATAATTCAAATATAATTTTTGCTTACCTTATTGTACTGAATTGTATAATCTTTAATAAAAAAACTAACTTAAAAAGAAAAATTTTTAAATAGCAAATTATAACTAAAAATAAAAAAATTTAAATTTATTAGGAAATTCAATTTTATTAATAAAAATAGATCTAAGAAATGAAAATCTTTAATAAATTTTTTAAAATTAGATTTAAATTATACCCAAATATATGGGTCTATTGGGTATGGATATGGATTGACCCAATAAATTAGTTTCAATTTTTTTCTAATCATAGTGACAGTAGAAATTGAACAATAAACTGAAATTATTCCTATAACAAATAAATCTACTAAAAAAAATATTTTATCTATTGCAAATTGCTAATTAATTAGTAGGAATAAGAGATAAAGTACAAAAGCATAAAAATTACTAAAAGCTAAATATTTTTATTGTTTTAAATAAGGTCATTATTTAGAAAAAAATCAAAAAATTAATAATGTTTAATTTAATATTGAGTATAAGCTGAAGCGAATTCTTCACTTGAAACATTACCATCACCATTGGCATCAAAATATGCTTTTAATTCATTTTCACTGATTGGTTTTTCACTACCAGTGTAGTTGTTAAGTGTGGCTTGGGCTTGTTCAATTGAAATTAAACCAGTGCTTTCAGCTGATGTAATGGAGCCTAATTGACTGCCTGAAGCTTTTGAGGCATCAAAGCTAATACCTAAACCGCTTAAGTATGATCTGTATTCAGATAAACCAGCTCTATCTAAATCAACTAATCTTAATGCTTGTAAATCACCTTCTAATTCTGGTAAACCAGTAGCTTGTTGGGCTGGAGCAGCTAATTGTTCTGGAGCGCCAAATCTTCTTACAGCAGCAGAGAATTCTTCGTGTCTTATTAAACTGCTTCCATGTTGTCTTAAATATTCAGCTGGATCGGCTTGTTGAGTACCTAAGTTTTTATATTGACGATTAACTTCAACTTCTGGATTTTCCCATTGAATTACTAAATTTTTGGGTTTGGTAAAACACAATCAGCTTCAGCTGGTTGGAATACAACTCTTCTTTTTTGTTGTTTATAACCTAACCATTTTCTAAGAATACTTGTTGTGGTTTTGGTGGTATAGCTGGTAGTCTTTCAACAACTACTTTTCTATCTGGTGGTGGTAATACTTTACCTGGTACTAAAACTAATTTATCACCAACTCTTGGTGGTGGTTGTGGTGGAGCTTCACGTAAAATTACTGGAGCTGGATTAGCTGGTTTTGGTGGTGCTTGTCTAACAACCAACGGTGGAGCTGGAGCAATTTGTCTGTTTGGTAATTGTTTAATGAGTAAATCACCTGGTTTTGGAGCAGCTGGTGGTTCCAAAAATTTGTATTGAATTTCTTGAATATATCTTATTTTATCAGTTGGTCTTTTTCTAATTATTTCTGGGTTTGGATCATTGTTTAATTTGTATTGATCTAATGACAATGGTGGTAAAAATCCACAACCACTTGATGAAGCTTGGGCAGTTTCACCACTGTAAATACCAACAGTTCTGTATGATGATGGTTCAGATGAGAAATCGTCGTATGAAGCCATTATTATTTTAAATATAAAATTTTTATGATGAATTATTTTTTTTTTCAATTATTATTTATACAATTTTTTAACAAAAGATATCTACTCAAGCATGTTTTTCGTTTTTATTCAATATCTAATCATTCAATAATTTAAATAAATATTTATAATTTTTTTTTCTAAAATATTTTTTTTATTAAATAAGAAATGTGGAATTTTAATAAGTTTTTTCATCATTTTTTAATCATTTCAATCAAGCTGAACTGCATTCTGCATTATTTAAAGCCAATCAATATCAAAAAAAAAGTTTTCTTTAATATATACAATTAACCAAATCAAAATTGAAAGTTATTTAAAAACTAAAAAGTATTAATGAAAATAGTAACAAATTTAAATTTTTTATTACCAAAATTTCCATCGTTGTTTTTTATATATAATATTTATATATAATATTAATTTATTACCAACACTAAAAATTCTTTATAATTTGACCGATCATAAGCTCAAAAATCAAAATTTTATAGCGTAGAATAAAAAAAAAACTGCTTTCATGTTGGTTAAATATTTAGCTGGATCGGCTTGTTTAGTACCTAAGTTTTTATATTTATTGACGATTATCTTCAACTTCTGGATTTTCCCATTTAATTATTAAATTTTTTGGGTAACAGGCAAGAAAATAAGATAATATGTCAGTATCGAATCATTAAGAATATTTTTTATCTTTTTTTTAAGATAAAGTTTCATTTTTGGACAATACGTGCGGACAGTACTCCAAATTTTTTCAAATTCGCGATGTTAAAATTCTGGCTCATTTTTTTTCATTTATCTTCATGTCACTTTGTCTAGATAGATATATTTTTTCTATTCCTGTAGAATCAATTTTTACCTTTTATTGTTGTATACAGTCCGATGAAAATCAAACTTTAGCGAAGAAAAGTAAACGTGGTTTATTTGTTGAACAAAAGAAACGATCTATTTTGTCACATAGATATGTTGGTTTGTTGTATAAGTCTAAAGACATGTTATCTTTAGACTAACATATAATGAATTACTTTTGTAGATTATTTTTTTTTATTGTTGGGCTGTTGAGTTCAAATAATTTCAAGAATATCAAAATAATTAGATAATTTATAAGAATTAAAATGATTTATTTACGGTCAGTGATAAATGTATATACAATCATATATATATTAATACTTATTTTATAAGCTTTTTAGATTTCTAACAAATAATTACTGATAAAATAAACAAACAATAGAAAATTAAAAAAATAATTTGAATAAAATTAGTTTTCAATCAAATAAATATTACATAAAATAAAAAAACTCTGATTTCAATTAATTAATTAATAAAACAGATTTCTAAAAAAACAAAGAAGAAGAAAAAACAACTCTATTTAAAAACTCAAATCCTTTTTCAAGATAAAACAAATAAATAGAAATTATAAATGTAATTTATTTCAATATTTAAGTGTCCTTAAAACAATATGAAAAAAAAAAATTGCTTCAAATAAGCAAATTTCAAACATATTTTAAAGTCTATCTAATTATTATTTTATTAAAACAACAACAACAACAACAAAATTTGTAATTAAGCCCAAAACAAATTTGAATTATTCAACAAATTTCAAGGTTTAATAAACAAAATTTATTTTGATATTTCAACAAAATAAATATTTGAGTAGATAGGTCTTTAAAATGCAAAATGCAAAATGAAAATAAAAATAAAAATAAAAATAAAACTCTCTTATATAATAACAAAAATCTAAATAGTAACCAATTTTAGGTTAAATAAATAAAATTAAAATCAAAATGATAACAGGTAAATAAATATATTACAATATATTTTAATAAATATATAAAATTTAAAGTTTATTTCAATTTCTATGCCCATTTTTCATATTTTCTTTACAAATCTTATTCAATAATTTATAATTAAATTTTTCTTTTTCTTTTCAACAATTTTTTTTTTTTTTTTATTCAAGTGTCCTAAATTTGAATTGGTTTCAAAAGGTGAAAAAATTTAATTAACAAAAATGACGGTCAATTTAAAACAATTTCAAAATATTACGTATATATTTTTTTTCTTTTTAGTTTGAAATTGAAATAAACTAGACAAGTCAACAACAAATAAAATTTCTTTAGAGATTAATTATAAATTTTTGTTTTGGATGGTAACGCTATATTTTATTAAGACTAAAAATTTTAATAAAAAGAAATATCTTCTATTTTTGATTTAAACCTTTAGTTTTTTATTTTTTTCAAGTTGTAGTAGTTTTAGTTGTAGTTAAAATTTTAGGTCATTTAATTTTCAAAAATAAATAGAATTAAATCTTAATTAAAATTTACGAAATATGACTTAAATAACAGAAGTTTTGGTAAAGGTGTTGTGTTTTCTTTTTTTTTTGTTATTCTAAACTAGGTTAATTTTAAAGCTCTAATAATACGACTTAAAACTGATTTTAGGTTTAATTAAAAATGAATGCAAATTAATTAACAAAATTAGGTTTTTTTTTTTTTTGTTTTAAAAATTGAAATTTATCTAAATTTTATCTGTAAAACAAAAATGACCTATTATTGATCAAAGAAAACAAGAAATCTAAATTTTTTTTTTCTATTTTATTTTATTAAAGGTTAGTCTAGTTTGAATTCAGAAATTTACAAAAAAAAAGACATTAAAGTCCGTTTTTTTTTAAAATAAAATTTTATTTTTTTATCAAAAGAACTTTTTTATTTATTTTTTTTTAAAACAAGACAAGAAATCAAAAATTGATGATGATAATTTTATTTTTATGTAATAAATTTAAATGTCAAAGCTTTTTGAAAAAAAAAAAATTTTTTTTTTTATTTCTTTTTCACATAAATAAAATTTAACTTTAAGCTATTTTTTATTGTTGTTGTTATTATTATTTTATCGTTTTTATTATAGAAGCTTAAATAATTATTATTATTACTTAAATAATTTTTTTTTTTTAAGTGAGAAAATATTTAAATAAAATAAGTTGGCTTATTAAATTTTTTTATTTTTTCTTGGTCGTATAAATTTCTATTTTTATCATTTACAAACACAAACACAAACACACACATAGGAGCCTAAATAGTTGGAATAGTATTTCTTCCGTGTTTTTTTCTTATTTTTGTTTAAATTTCGTGTTTAATTTTTCTTTAATTAAAATATTTTTTTTATTTTTGTATCGAATAAATATTAACAAAGGAAAATTTGATTTACAATTCAAGCAAAGCCTAATAAAAAAAGAATAATTAGAAGATGAAGTTATCTGCAAATTTCACTTAAAAATACTTGATTTAAGCATGAATTTTAGAATACAAAAATGTTGCAAATTAAATTGCGTTATTAAATAAGTAATCATATAGTAATAAAACGCAATTAATTTTGCAACAAAAATTTTTTTTTATTAAAAACACAAATTTGGGTGTTTAATTGAAGTAAATGTAAAAGTGGCAAAACACCCGGAATTAATTGTTGTTTCTAATTATAACTGGGCAGGCCAAAATCAAAAATTAAAATAAAATACAAAATTCTATCAAAGTAAAACTAGAACATGATATGAATTTTGATTACATATTAATTATTAATTAAATATTAAAATAATTAATTTATTTATTATTATTTAGTTTTACTTTTACTTAGTTTCTAAAAAATCGAATTTTTTTATTTTTTTTATTAAATTTATAAAATAATTTCTAATTAGCTTAGTAAATTCGCTTAGTAAACTCATACAAGACCTGAATATTATATAATATGCTATGGGAATGCAAATACAATATATAATATAAAAATATTTTTTTTTTAAAAAATTGTTTTCAAACAAGACCATAAAATAAAATATTTTAAATTATTTAGTTAATACAAAATAAAATAAAATAAAATAAAATAAAATAAAACTAACTCTTCTTTATAATTTTTTTTTATTCTTCTTTTCTTGAATTTCAATAAATCAAATACATATATTTAAAATAAATCATCAAATGATCCATAAAATAAGGTTAATTGTTTTAGACAGGAATTATAAATTAATTTTTCATATATATATATATTTATATTTATATTATTTATATTATTTAGAATAATAATAATAATAATAATAAAACAAAACCTAATAAAAAATATAAAATTTTTAAAATGATTAATTTTTTATTCTAAATATTTTTAATAACTATTGAAAATGACGGATAATATTTATGATAAACTATTTACTAATAAAAAATTAAAAACAGTTACAACGGGACAAATTTACGATAAACAATTGTATGACTTTAGACCACAATTTTTGAGTCAATTGTCTGTTTATAGACAAGATACAGATATTAATTCTTCATCTAGTTCTTTCTCTTCGAATGAATTCAATCAACCGAGTTACATAAAAAGATCCAAGTCTTTAGTATTTAAACAAATATATCAAGCAAATTTTACAAATACATCACCACAAGAAACAAGCGAAAAACCAAAGATTTATCCACGTAGTATTTATTTAAGTTATCAAGAAACTCAAGAAGAAGAAGACAGCAAAATACACGAAGAAGAACGATCATCTGGTTTTAGCAATAAAATTCTAAACGGACTTATAAAGACCATTTCTAAAAAGTCTTTAAACTCTTCGACAACTTCGTCGTCAAAGTCGTGTTCGTTCTCTTCAAATTCCTCTTGTTCTGATACTAATTCGCCGATTAATACAACTCGTAAAATAATAAACTCCGACTCAAAAGACTATGAAAGTATTTATGACAGTGATTTGGAGAAAAAGTTTATATCTAAAGGAAAAATAGTCGACGAGTTGATTCAAACTGAAATGGATTTTTACAAAGTAATGAAACTTGTTTACGATGTTTATTTGGGTCCGTCAAGTGATAAAACTGTTCGCTGTGAACTCAAAGATTCGCTATTTTGTAATTTAAAAGATATTGTTGATTTGTCGAGTAAATTGTTGAACGATTTTGAGAATTTTATTCTCAATCAAAATTTAGATCAATGCAAAATTGGCATTTGTTTTTTGAACAATTGTGAATTGATCAAAAATGTTTATTCTCATTACGCTCAATATATAGAATATTCTAATAGTATTTTAGAAAAGGTAAAAAAAAAATAAATTTTATTAGTGTTCTTACTATTATGGTTTTTCTTAAAGACTATTCGAATAATATAAGAATCAATCAATTTTAGAATTTGCTTAAATAAGAGTGAAAAACTAGGTGAATTTAAATAGAATGAGATAAGATAATTTAGATTAACAAAGCTAAATAAAAAATTATAATCGATTCAAAATTGAAATTGTAACAATACTATACTATAAGCTTAATTAAACCCCTGATTTTAAATCTAAAATTAGGTATTTTTTAATATTATGTGTCTTAGGTTTCTGTGTTTATTGGCTTTTTAAAAATATATATAAATAAATATTTTCTATTATAAAATAAAAAAATATTGAACCAAAACAATTAAATTATATAATCACAACAAGAATTTTTATAAGATATTGCATTTTTTCTTCTTGAAATCAGATTAAAAGAATTTTAATTAAAAATTAATATTCAAAAGCTTAGTTTTTTTTTGTCTTAAATATTGTATTAAATAAAATAAATTTTTATACTTAAATTTTTTATATTCCAAGTCTTTATTCTATCAACTAAACCTTAAGAAAATCTTTATTTTTAATTAATTACTTAAAGTTAAAATAAGCTTACTACTACTACTACTACTACTACTACTACTACTACTACTACTACTTCTATTAAAATATACTTAATAATATATTTTTTTTCAATTAAAAAAAGAATGAAAAATCAGTGGAATTTAACAACTATATCCAAAATGGATTGAATATAATAAAACAACAAATAAATATATTCGATTTAGCATCAATATTGCTAAAACCAATTCAGCGAGTTTTGAAATATCCTCTTTTGCTACAAGAGCTAATTAAAAATACTGAAACTTATCACGAAGATTACAATTGTTTAACTAACGCCTTGAAAGCAATGCAAGACGTTGCTCTTTATATCAATGAAATTAAAAGAAGACACGAACTAAGTATTTTGTTTTTTTTACTAAGAATTTAATTTAATTTAAAATTAATTTTAACTTGTAAAATCCTATTCTGTAAAGTTGTAAAATATGGAAAAAAATTAAAAGATAATTCAACAATAACTACAAAAATGTCCAAACTAACAATGCACTCGATGATTAAAAAATCCAATAGAATAAGTGTTAAATTAACAAACGTTTTAAAGCTAAATTCAGAAGCAGTAATTTTGTTTTATTAAAAGAAAAAATTCCAAATTTTATTCTTTTCTTTCTTTTAATTTAAAGACTGTTGACCAAAACTTCAATGATTTAGAATCAAAATTTCGAATTATTGAAAAAATTGTTAAATGCTTTATTAAAGATTCCATTCACAGTTTGTCTAATTTAAAAGAATTTCTCAAATCGCAGACTATATGCTCCGAATCATTGCATGAATTTTACTCTGAAGATTTTTCTAACCACATTTCAAATTATGTTTATATAAACTCGAAATTTTTGAATGATTTTATAAATAATTCGAATTTGATTCACGAGAATGTAATAAAACCTTTGAAAATACTCTTAGAGCATTTACAAACTCCGAATCGTTTAATAACAAAACGAAATGATAAACTACTTGACTACGAGTTTCATAGATTAAATATGGAAAAATTAAAAGATAAAAATTCTATTAAAACTTATCAGGATAATTTAATAGAGTCGAGAAATAACTTTGAAGCTCTAAATAATCAGCTTGTTGAAGAATTACCAAATTTAATTAAAAAATGCTGTTTAATATTCGAAAAATGTTTTCGTATGTTTACTATTTATTTGAAAAATATTTACAAATCAATTCAAAACGAAATACTTAATTTGATCAATCAGGTAAAATTTATTTTCATGATTTATTTTATATAAAAAAAAGCACCAAGTTTTTGTCAACCAAAAGAAAATTATCTTGTTACTTTAAAAACAGCTCTATAACTTACTAAAAAATTGTTTTACTAGAATTTATTTAATGTTATGTCTTTCAAAATCTGGCAACTAAAATAATATATTTATCTATAAACATACAATTTTTAGTTACAAATAAAAAAAGCAAAAAAAATTATTTACAGGCAGTATATCTTAAAAGAAACTATGTCTATAGAAACTTCACTTATGAAAATTTAATTTTTACAGAACAAAAACTAAATCTTGAACATTAATTTACCTTAAGGAAATATTTTGTTTCCTGATTGGTTTCTTTTAAAGAGAGTTAATTGTACTTAGCTTTGTAACTTTATGGACTTGTCGGGTTTCCAGTTTTTTCTGTCCTTCCATAAGCCAAAAATACTTTGTGTAAATGTCTATTAAGTATAAGCTTAATTTAATCTTGACATATAGCTTATTATTGTATTACTTCTACTGTCAAATAGACATATTATCTGGGTGGCATGGTATTAAATCTCAAATATAGAATTGCTTATGCCTAATTAATAGTAAAAATAATTTTAAAAAATATATAATTTTGGTACAAAAACAAATAATTTAGTTTTATGACTCAAATAAAATATTTATTCTGTAACTAGCAATCTATAATATTTTCATTTATTTTGAAAATCTTTTAGGCATTTAATTTGATTCATAATATATAAGTTGCACAAATTTGGCAAAAGTTATTTAATATTTGTTTTTTTTTTCATTTCTAAATAACCACAAAATGATAAATTACCATTAAAACTACAACCGAATATAAATTTAAATCTATTGATCATGTTAGAAATTAGACAAATTAACTTTCAATTAAGATACTTAATATGTTATATATGTAGTAATAGTAATATTTAATAACACCAAAGATTCAACTAAATAAATTCCTATTAAAAAAAATTATTGAATTTAATTAATTTTGGTTTTTCATACCTTAAAAATAGAACTAATAATTACTAGGATTTTTAAAAATTTCCTAATTTATTATTAGAAAAACTATATATTTATTTGTCTTGAAAATATTTCAATAATTTTGGTTTCAGTGTTGAATATTCTTGCTTCAAATATATTATTATTATTATTATTATTATTTATTTATTTTTTTGTTAATAACTATTTTCATTTTCAAGCAAAAAAATGGTGAATTTAGTATCGAACATAATTTGGATGAGTCAAACAAAATTTACACTTCATTTATTTCAAAATTAAACAATCATAAACAAAATAGTTTTTTGTTTTCATCACAAAATAATTTCAATTTAGATTCAAACTTGTACAACTCTTCGAATTATTACTTTTGTAATTTGAACAATCCGAATTTCAGTCCTAATATAATGCCTAAATTGAATTTAGTAGACAAGTCAAAAAAAATAAAAAATTTTATTAATCCAATTCAAATATTTAAAAATTTGACTGTAAATTGAATAATTATTTAAATAGTATTTTATAAGAAAAAAAATTAAATTAATAATAATTTAAGAATTCAGATAAAAATGGACTTAATGCGACTTCGAGTTTACCTCAAAAACAAATAACTCCAAGTTTTGAAGAAAAGCAGACAGATGAAATAAAAGAACGATTAAAAAGAATTTACAAAACAAATTTATATTTAGTTTTGGATAAATACTCTGGCTATGGTCTTAGCTCTAATTTGTACTTGGACAAAGATGATTTAGTTCATGTTTTGAAAAAGTCTGATCCTTTAGGAGATTCTAATAATTGGTTTATTGACAATGGAAGTAAGTGAAACTATTCTTTATATATTATTATTTTTAAATCTAAATTCAAGTCATATTCAAGATTAGATTTTAATCTCTAGTTTTTGAATTTGAATTAAATTTTATCAAATTTTCACTCTTTAAAATTATCTGAATTTTAATAAATTCAAATAAATAATAAAAAGATAACAATAAGATTTTGTTAAAAAAAAAAATTTAAATAGTATTAATACTTTTATAAATTAAATTTTTATAAACTAAAATATACAGCATTTAACTATAATTAAGAGTTTTAGTTTAATTTCTATATTCTATATCATTAATTATTAATAAGCTTTAAATTCTTTTTATAAATTATACGAAAGAATTTTTAACTTAATTTAGAAATTATGCAATATTATGTAAACTGATAAAACTATTATCAAGATTAGTTTTATATTTAAAAATTTGCAAATTTTTCTTATTTATTTTAAAGATTTTAGCTTAATTAAATTTAAGATTTATATATTACTTTGTTGCAAAAATAAATGCGGTTTAAGTAAATGATTTCAATTTAAAATAACGCAATTAATTATGCAACAACTTAATAATCTATTACTTGTTTTTTTCTAACTTATCAAACTTTATGTCAAGTCTCCAAAGGCATGATACCATGTAAATTACTGAAACCATATGAAGGCATATCAAACTTAATAGACTTTGATTCTAATCAAGCCTTAGATATAGAAATAACAAAACAAGTTAAAAAGGAAGCTTCGTCATTGCCAAATAAAACTGAGCAAACAAATCAAGCATCTTTGCATAGTTACGAAAATGATTTGTCTGAATTGAACGATAGTTTTTCAATCTCAAATTCAACACAGGTTTCTATTTAAAATCTTAAATTAAAAAATTATAATTTAAAATAAACATTAAACAAAATTATAAATAAAAAAAAATAAAGTATTGTGTTGTTTTATATACATTCGAAGCCATAAGTGATTCGACTTTATCCATAATCGAGGGTGAAAAATTAAAACTAATCGAAAAACATGACACAAACATGAATCCAGAATGGTGGCTAGTAGAAAAACTAGACTCGGATGAACAAGGCGCATTTAAACAAGGATACGTTCCAGCCAACTATATCGAATTAAACTAAATGAATGATAATGTTTTTTTTCTTACATATATATATATATATTTAAAAAAATGCAATTTAAACAGTTTTTTTTTTATATAAATAAAAGGAAATCTTTTTTGATTTCATAAATTTAAAAGTTTTTTTTTTTTTTTTTTTTTTTTCTATTTATTTATAGTTAAAAATCGATTTTTTTTTATTAAAAAATATACTTTTTTTTAGAGCCTGTAAAATTTCTATTAATTGTGCTAATAAAAAAAAATAAATTATAAAACGAATACAGAAAAACATTAGCTTTGGATTAATATTTAGTTTTGTTGATTAGAAATTTGCGTCATTTTGAACAAGTGTATATTATAAATAGCTTGAAAGAAAAAGGAATATACTTTTAAATTAAAAAAAAAAAAAAGTAAAAAAAGAAAAATGAGCTTGTTAAGTCTAAAATCAAATCCGATTTATGTTTTGCTAAAAAAGAAAGACCGAAACGGAAAAACTTTGGAAGATTTGAATTATTTGTTAAAGCAAGAATCGAATTTGGATCATTTAAAGATAATTAATGATGAGGCTTTAGAAGGATCATTTTTACATTATTTAACTCAGACAGCTCAAGCTCGAGATGAGTAAGTACCATATGCAAAAAAAAAAAAATAATTATTGAATATTTTTAATCTTTATAAGTGTTTCTTGGAGAATGGTTTATAGTTTATCAAATGCAGGCATAGACGTAAACATACAAAATCGCAAAGGTAATACAGCGCTTCATTTAGCTTATATGAGAGGTTACACCGAGATAGGATTTGAATTTATAGAAGCATTGATTAAATGTGGTACAGACTTGAGTATAACAAATAAAAATAATAAAACAGCAAACAGTTATATGGAAGATATAGAACAATTGAATTGTATGTATGAAGCTCATTATCCTGGTATATGGGTAGCTGTAGAAAACTCTGATTATAATTTAGCTCAAAGATTAATGAACAGTAAGCTTATTTTTTTTTTTTCATTTCGCTTCAAAACATTTTTTATTAAGTTTGTTTTAAATAATCAAATATTAGTTTGAAAAATATTAAAGTTATTTATTTAGCTAAAAAGTTGATTTTTATTCTTTCCAAAAATAAAAATATATATATACAGTATAAATCAAAAACATTTGTTTATCAATATTAAAAGAAATAAAGCAAGAATTAATATTTAGTTTTTGAAAAATTTCAATTTTTTTAATAAAAAAAAAGGAAATAACAAAATGTTATATAATTTACATGGTTAAGTAGGCGCAAGGTAAACTTAAAGTTGATCAATATATATATGTTTTTATGAAAAAAAAATACAGGATATTTAATAATAAAAAATCTAATATTAGATATGTTTTATAGAAAATCCAAAGACATGTTTGTGAAAATACCACAAGAAAAAGGTATACTTATATCTATGAAACAAAACTGCTTATAATAATTATTAGTCTAGGATAAAAACTTTGGCCCAATATTATAAAACTTAAAAATTCTTTTTTGGATGAAAAACAATTTCATTTGCTTGTTTCGAATTTTCTTAGTTATATAAGAGAAGTAAATTACATAATTAGAAACCACAAAATTCTTATTAAAACTGTGTATATGCTAAATGATATATTTTAAATCTAATTTAAAAAATATAAAATTAAAATTGTCAATTTGAATTATTTTAAAGGTTGGGTAAAAGTAACATGTAAAAAAAATGGTTTAAAACTGCTTGAATATTATAAAGATAAACTATCTACTAATAGACACATGAAAGATATTTTATTAAATTCCAGTCAAAAAATAGACCTAGTTCATTCAGTTTATTCAATAGATTTAAAACGAGTTATCCAAATCTATGATTCCATCTCAAACCAGTTCGAATCAAACATGGCTGACTACTCTTACTGTTATTCATGGTACAAACCATATTGTCGAAACATACCTAAATTTCTTCTTGAAATAGCTCTTGATACAAAACAATATGATTTGATAAAATTTATCCTGTCAACTGGTTGTGATGTAAATTTTCAAAATTCTAAAAATGGTAATCCATTTTTTTTCTATGCTTTTGATCAAGAATTGGAGAATCTCAAGTCTGTTTTACTATTTAAATCAAATCTAAGCATGAAAAACCAAAATGGAGAATCAATACTTTTTTATTTGCTAAATTTATACTTAATAACAGAATCTAATATTTATTTAGAAAATTTTGCTGATATTTTGTTTGAAAATCCTTTGTTGATAACACATAGGAATCAATACGATTTGTCTTTAATAGAATTGATTCTAAGCTTTAATGAATCAAATTTCATCAAATCACAGCCCATTCTAAAGCAAATAAGTTCATTTGTGTTAAAAATCCTTTCGGAAAAAAACTTTCGTTTGATTCAAGAGATGGTCTACAACAGTTATGGTCTAGTTTTGCTAAATACACCAATACATATCAAAGATACAGAAACCAAAACTCTTGAAGACCTTCTAATTGAACAAAATTTGATAGAATTTAAATTATTTTTCAAGAAAGTATTTGACTCTAATTTCATTAATATACTGACTCAGTTCTACTCAGCTATAAAATTTTCCGATTTGAAATTTATTCAACAAGTATTTGACACAGAGAAAAATTATTATTTGCTTAAAATGAGAGATTTCAGTGGTAGAAGTTGTCTTCATTTAGCTGTTTTGTACCAAAGCAAAGACTTGGTTAAATTTTTCCTACAACTTGATCCTAATTTAATAAATTCGGTTGACAATTTAAACCGAACAGTTCTGCATTATTCATATACTCTTAAAGATCGAAGAATGATTGAATTTTTTTTAAATAACAATGCAAACAAATGGGCAAGAGATTGTAAATTTTTAATTCCAGAAGAATACAATCTAGAAGAAGTGCTAAACGATGACTGGTTTATGGTGAAAAATTTCAGACAAAATCAAGAAATAAAATCAATTAAATCAATTTATACTTTTATGAAATGCTTTAAATATAAAAAAATTCGACACTTGATCAAACAAAATGATTTGGAGGCTTTAAAAGCATTTAATTTAAAGTTAAATTCATACAATTTGTCAATAATTGATTTACCAGTGTTTAAATTAAATGAATTTATTGAGGACGAAGAACATTTGTCTTTGTTGGAACTAGCTATGAGCTTCAAGAGCTATTCAGTTTTTAGGTTTTTGCTTGAGTTGTATTTGGACTTGTTTAGGTTCAAAAAAAATGACAAAAAGCAAAATTTAAATAAGAAAATGTTTGAAACTTATCTAAATGAACTGAGAGAAAAAGCCGAAGATAAAGAGATGTATGAAATAGTAGATATATTGGATAATACAGTAGAAGATAAAGAAATAGCTGATATAACACTAGATAAATTTGATACTGATAATTTATATTTAAACTATGTAAATAATTCTAGCAAGAAAACAAGTAAATTTCTAGAAATGAATACAAATCCAAGTTTTAATAATTTGAAGTCTAATTCAAATAATTTGTATACTGATAATGCAAAAAATTCTAAATTATGCTCAATTTTGTAAAATTTATTTGAACTATTTTATTTTTAAAATAAAATTTTTCAATCAATATCTTTGTTTTTATATTCTGGTCGCATTTTTTAGATATGTTTAATTTTTAATATTTTACAAATAGTAAAAAATGGTAAAATCTTTGTAATGTTGTGGTTCTAATTAATTAAGACCTTATATGTTATAATAATAAATTAAAGACTTATCTAATTTTTATTTAATAGTTTATTAGAATCCGATTTATTATTAGGATTTAGTATCTTAAACACACAAATAGAAACCAAAAAAAATGGAATTTAAATGAAAACTTGTCGAATTTAACAAAATACTTTCTCTAATCATCAACAGCTATAAAAGAAATGGATAATTTATTTTTAAGGAGAATGCTAAAATTCGATATACCCTGTCAAGACACGTTTAAGTCAAACATTTTACCAGAAATACTTGATATAATGGATAAAGCAATCGTAGAGATGTTAAAAGAAGCAAAATCGATTTGTCTAATCACTGACCTTTGGTCTAATAAATCAAACGAACAATTTTTAGCTTTGGGAGCCTCTATGGTTTTTAGAGATTTTGGTAAAAAAATTCGCATTTATTGGTATGACACCAACTAATGGTTCATTAAATGCTGAGTCTATAAAAGCATGTATCGAACGAATTATTAATAAGTTCAGTTTTGATAAGCGCAAAATTTGCGGAGTTTCATGTGAGCAAGTACCAAAAGCCTTACTGAGACAAAATGAAAATTTTTTATTTGATCAAGAAATAAGTCAGTATAATAGTTTAGTTTTGAATACAGTTTTAGATGATTCAAACCGAAATGATGGATATTCATCAGAATTCGATAGTACTAACTTATTTAAACAAATTGATTTAGAAATTGTAAAAATCGCAAACGAGGAAGTTAGCTTTTTGTCAAATGAAGAACAAGAGTATACTGAATTGGATAGTAGAGAGGATTCAGATGAACAATCGTTTAATAATAGTCAAATATATGAAGAATCAAATCAAAATGCATCAAATGAAGAGGATTTTGATTCAATCAATTTTTTAAATATTCAGATAGAAACGAATTCCGTACTAAGATATTCATGTGCTGCTCATAAAATTAATTTTGTAGTACGATCATCTATAAAATCATGCAAACATTTTAGTAAAAAACTTTCAAATTTTTCGAATTCGATCCGTCGTTCAAACGTAAATTCGATTGATTTTATTAACAAAAAATGCAAACTCCTATGTGAAAATGGAACTCGATGGTCTTCTTCTTATTTAATGCTTGAATCGTTTTATAAAGCATATGAAAGTTAGTATCCAATTTTTTGATTGGCTGATGAAGAGAACTAACTAATCAAAAAATTGGATACTAACTAGGTTTCGGGTTTTAGTGCATTCTCTTATTTGTAAGGGTTTATGGTAATAAATAATTTACCTATTTTATCTCTTAAAAAAAGTCTTTTGCGCATTTTTCTTCACACATGTCGAAATAAACACCAAGTAATAAAAAAATAATTTCAAAAAAATTTCAAAAACGTGCACTATTTAATTGCTATTAAATGAAAAAGTTTTAAAAAAATTTGAGTCACAACTAAATAATTCTATTTGCTAGAAAAGAATTGAAAAAAAATTAAGAATACTGCATAAAACCAAGGTGAAAATTCTAAAATTATTAAGTATTAAGTAATAATTGTTGATTGTTTAGGCTGAAAGATATAATGTTTATGGTTTATCATTGGCTTTATTTAAAAAAACAAACATTTTAAAAAGCATTATATAGTTTAAAAGGTTTCTGTATGTTAAACTATAAAATTAAATGCTAATTTTGGATTTTTTAATTTTACAAAAATAAAAAAAAAATGATTAAATCTAAAAAACAATTGAGAATAGATCCAAATATTGATGTTGTTGCTTATCAGGTAATTTACCAAAGTTTTAAAAGTGTATTTTAAAAAGTTCCAATTTTTTTTCTAATGAAATGTTTTAAAGTATGATTTAAAGTCAAAAAGTTTAATTGAAGAAAAACCAAAAATTTTTAGCTATTTTTTGATGAGTCCAGCTCTATTTTTTGTATTAGTGAACCTAATAATTGCTTTAGTTTTATTAGCAGCTGGCTTTTTTACAATTCTTCAAATAAATTCTTTTAGTATTACATTCACCAATTTTTATTAATTATCTTTTTTTTCTATACAAAAGTCCTTATAAAAGGTTTAAATTATTATGAAACTTATTGTACTGAAAGTACTGAATGTTACGCTGAACAGAATTTAATATGCTCTAATAATAAATGTGTTTGTAATGAAACCTATTATTTAAAAGAAAATAAATGTGGTATATACTTGGACTAATTGAACTAATTTTTAAACAATTTATTTATATTATTTATTATTATCTAAACAAAGTTCCAAAACTAAATTACTCAAATCAGTGTTCTCAAGAGGATAAGTGTGGATTTGGATTGAGTTGTTTAAATTTTAAATGTGATTGTATAGCAAATAGGTATTGGAATGAAAGCTATTGTAGTTTAAAATTAGCCTATCAAAGTGTTTGCATTAACTCAAATGAATGTTCATCAAATTTAATCTGTCAGAATCAATTATGTTTATGTGAAGAGCAATATTTTTGGAATGGAAATAAATGCGAAGCTAAAAAGAATTATTTGAGCTATTGTAAAATGAATAATTCGTGTTTATCTAATTTAATTTGTGAATCAAATTTAATTTGTTCTTGTCCATTTGGAACTTTCTGGAATGGTTCAAGTTGTATTGAAAAATACAATTATTTGATTAATTGTTCTTTCTCATCAGAATGTAAAGATGCTTTTATTTGTTCTTATTCCAACCAGTGCACATGTTCGCCTGGATTCTACTATTCATCAATAAATCAAACTTGTGGTATTTAAAATAAAAACTAAAATTGAAAATTTTAGACAAATTAAAAATTTTTTATTCAAGTTAAAAGTAATTTATTCAATCAATCATGTTCTGCTAATGATGAATGTGACTCTTCTTTAAATTTGGTTTGCTCAAATTCAACTTGTTTATGTCATGATTATTATTTTTATGATGGTGCTAATTGCCGTATTAACTCATAAATATATTTATTTAAAAAATAAAAAACTATAGGTTTTTTTAAATTTTTTTTTAAAGAAGCTTTAAAAGAAAATGGTGTTAAATGTATAAAATCAAATGAATGTAATCAAATACTTGGTTTAACTTGTGATCCAGTAACTCAATATTGCATGTAAATTTATTAATAATTTTATTTTTTAAATTTAAGATTTTTTGATTTTTAAACAAATTCAAGTTGCTCTGATTCATACTATTGGAACAATCAAATTTGTGGTATATTTTAATTTACTAAAAAAATAATTAATTAAAAATCTTTTTTTAAAATCAATAAATGTTTTAAGATTTGAAAAAGTCTTATGATAGTGAATGCCTAGTTGATATTCAATGTAAAATACAATATGGACTTTATTGCAACCAAATAACAAAAAAATGCAAGTAAAAATTTTTAAAAGATAGTTATTAAGTTTAAACATAATGGTCAAATTTAAATTAAAGCTGTTTATCAACACATTACTGGAATTTGACTTTTTGTGGTAAACTTTTTTTTTATTGAAAAAAAAATAAGAGTTTGAAATTAATTTATTTAATAGAAATTAAACAATCATATAATCAAATTTGTAATTATTCTTCGACATGTCAAAATGGACTAAATTGTATATCAGGGCTATGCAAGTAAAATTACAAATTTCTTTTAACAAATAAAAATAAAAAGTTTATTAAGATTTTTAAAAATTAAAAAGCTGTTTAACATCTGAATATTGGAACTCGACTGATAATAGTTGCAGTTAGTTTAATAAAATTTATATAATTCATTAATTTAATTAAACTATTTTAATTCGAAGAATTAAAAAAAATTGAGTCAAACGAATGTTTAAATGATATAGAATGTATGAATAATTTAGGCTTGTCGTGTTTTGACTATACTTGCCAGTAATATTCAATAAATTACTTGATACTTTTTACAAAAATACATTAATTCATTTAAAAGATGCAACAATACTTATTATTGGTCAAATGAATTCTTCTCATGTAGTATGTTTTAGTCCCTTATAATGTTCTAACATAAAAACTTTGATTTTCCTTTAATTATTTAAAAGTTCCTAAATCAAGTTTTAATCAAACATGTTCTAGAAATGATGATTGTTTTACAAATTTGGGACTTTTTTGTGATTTAAATATAAATTCATGTCAATGCACAAATAGCTCTTTACCAACTCAAATGTAAGTTTATAATAACTATTTTACTTGCAATAGATTTATGCTTTTAAATTTATTTTTATTATATATTTCTATAATATTAAACAAATTATTTTTAAGATATTGGTCTATAAGAAATCAAAATTGTACACAATGTCCTCCTGGTTATTTAAGTAATTATGCTGGAATAACAACTAGATGTTACAATTATACAAATACTTCATCAACAAGAACATCGTGGTCATTAGCATTATCAAAATGTAGGTCTACACCAAACGGAAATTTGGCAATTGTTAGAAGCATAGATGAATTAAATTTATTTAAAACGTGGTCTAATCTTTCTTTTTGGGTCGGAGGCATATCAACAACATGTCCAATATGTTTACTTAATAGCACAATTTGGCCATATCAATGCATTTTGAGAAAATGTTCATCATTCAATTGGTACACTTACGGAGATTTGCCAAATGAAGGCCTAGTAAATCAGGATTTTTTATGCCCAACGTCTAGTCTAACGACACCTTCAAACTGTACTCGTTGTACTATTATGTATAGTTCTACTGGAACATGTTTAATTAATAGTCCATCGACTAGTTCTACAAATTATATTTGTGAAGTTAGTGTGTAGATAAGATTCACTATATTATATACATTTATATATAATATAATTAATTAAATTTCTTAAAATTTTAAAATAAACAAAAATTGGATGTCTACTATATATTATTTTTATTTTAATATGTTATTATTGAATCTTATAACATATCCAGCATTTTCAAATCCATATTAATTTGCTTACTTCAAAATTCTAGCATCCTTTTTACTTTGGAAAGTTTGTCAAACAGATCCACGATATTTACAGGTAAAATGAGTGACAGTGGATTAAATAATTTAAATAATTAAACTAATTGAATTGTCATATTAGGTACTTGGTGATGTTAAATTTGATAGAAAATATCTTTTTCTAGAAAAATTTTGGGAATTGAAAACAAAAAATTTGTTTAAATATAAAAAACACGTTTTTTTTGCAAAAATCTTTAAGAATTTTTTTCATATAGATAAAATAGATATAACAAAACTTATAAAAAAACAGATTATAAAGAATTGTTTTATTAAAAAAAATTTGTTCTGATATAGTATTTTTTTGAAAATTACAATAACAATAAGCAAAAATCTAAGCTTAATTTCAACTAAGCAAATAAACATGGAAGCTGCTATTTTTGTATAGTGGTAAAAAATAAATTATGCTGTACGATTAATAAAAATATAAGAAATATATAATTGTTGCAAAATGAGAGATCATTTTAATATTAAGCTATACAGTTAAATTGATATGGAAATTAGAATCGGCGCTTTATTAATGCTTAAAAAATATGGCTAAATGGTTTGACAGACTTGAAAAAATTTACAATACTAATAAATTCAAAACTGAAAATAAAAGAATACTTTCTAATCTACTACCTTATGATTAATTTATTCTATTATATTCTTTTTTAGGTGGTAAATTTTCTTATAAAGATTCAATTCTTGGGTAATTTCTAAGACTCGATTAGTTTAAGGATTCTAACTGATTTTAGAAAAAGATATATCAATAAAAGATGCATATGGGTTATAGAAACAAAAAGGTGAATTCGTTTCTTTTTTTAGTAAAACAAAAGATTAAAGTAAGATTTAAGTAAAAAATAATTAACAAAAAGTGTTTTTATTTAAAAAATATATTTAAAAAAAAATTAAAATTAAAATTAAGAACTTATTTATTTTTGTTAAGAAGAGATATTTGTGTTTTTGATTCATTCGGTGTTGGATCATAATCATAACATGCCAACATTTGATAATAATTTCTATTCATTTTATCAATTGTTACCATAGGCTTAGTTATTTCATGTCTTAATCTATAAAATATTTTTTTTAAAATTCAAGTCAAACTTTGAAAATAATTTTTTATTTTTTTATTAATTTACCTTTTGCCTACTTTTGTAGGTACACCCATGTTTCTGATCTGGTTTTCGATTGCTTCATCATCAATCAAATAATTTTTAGAATTTGAGATTATTTTAGCTGCTTTCTAATTTTTGAAAAATATTTTTAAAGTCCAATTTTTAAATTCAATTTTTTAATCAGGTATTATTTTAAATTTTATGAGCCAAGTTAGTCAAAGTATTTATAAACAGGGATATTTTATTTTTTTTCAAAAAAAAGAGATCATGCTTTTCTAAAAAATTTAAAACAAGAGAAATAGAATCTTTTGAATTTAATTTTACCACTGCTTGAATATAAATATTAAATTTTTTAGCTCCTTTCTGGTTTTATTGTGATTTATATATTTGTTTCAATTATTTTCGGGAATAAATTATAAAAAAGGCTAAAACTAAAACATACCTCTTGTTCTTTTTTTTGCTTCTCTGTTATTTTATTTAAATCAAGAACTTCTTGGAATGTTTGCCTTTGACTTAGAACTGGGTGCTCTGGTAAACTTTGATCGTCAACTAAAACATCATAAGGTACTAGAGGATGTTTAAATGTTTTTGTATCATACAAATTCCAGATCTCATCTTGACCAAAAGTGCCAATATATTTACCATCTGGTGTCCAAACACGAATCGTACAATCACTTGAACTTGAAATTAGAATTTTCGATGTTTCGATAAATTCAATTGAGGTTACATTTTGAACATGTGCTCGCCAACATTTGATCAAATTCGGTGGTTGTGTTTCCTTTCCGTTTGTCGCATAACCGTCAATATCCCAATGATAAATATATCCATAATTGTCTGATGCAAACAAATGTTTGCATTTCGAATCGACTAGCATTTTTGTTATACTTGTACCTCTTTTATCACTCTTTAATGTAATAAAGATACATTTATTTTATTTTATATTTAATTAATTTTAATAGGTTCATGCGAGCTGAGATTTATATTATTTTAATTAACTATAGTAATAATAAGCATGCAGGGTTTTTTTTTTAAAGAATTATTAAAGTAAAGCTAAATATAAATAAAAAAAATTTGTCAAATTGTTTTAAAATTTATAAAAATTAATAGAAAATATATTAAATAGTAAATCTAATAGGTAAAGAATTTTTTACAGTTGTTAAACAGATTTTGGGCTTTTGGTATTATAGCTTAATAAGCGTTTAAAATTTTGATAGTAAATGCTAGTTGACATAAAATAATTATACATTTTTATTTATAATTATAGTCAATACAAGAATTTAAGCATCAGAATTTTAGGCTCCTTATTTATGAACATTAATAGAAAAAGTAGCAAAAAAGGAAACAAATTTTTATTCTATTAAGTGTCATATTTCCTAGAAGAATTGGTACAACTGAAACTTTTTTATAATTTGGAATTAAATAATTAAAAATAAAAGCATCACAACTTTGACAAATTTTTTTTTGTAAGAAATATTTTGATAATTAAATAGACTAATAATTTAATTTAATTTAATTTAAATTTTTCATGCTTGGTTTACTTTGAATTTATGCCATCCCCATTGCATCTAATTAATTTATATTAGAAACAATATTTAATCGATTTATATTAGCAAAATAATAAAAATATTTTGTTCATAAAAATAAATAATTAATAAAAATTTTTAAACTAACGACTTGAAATCGGGCTAGAATAGCCACACCATGAAACACGCTCCAAAAATGGATCATACTCCATGGTCCAGATGATATCAAATGTGTAGTATTTCTTTCGTTGTATCTCTCTTTATTTAAAAATATTAACTTGTTCACATTCAGATCACCATCAACTAAATATTTTTAAAAGAAAATATATTATTGGAATAATTCAATCAATTTTAGCTATAATAGCCATATTAAAGCATTCAGCTATCTTTATTTTAAAAGCATTTTGAAAACATTTTTTCACCAGATATGGTTTTTTAGTAAACATTATTATAAAACCTAATAGAGAGAAAGAGATCCTAAGCAGACTGTTACTTTAAAATTGGAAGCTGTTTTGGCTAATTTTTAAATATCTTTTATACTTGGTAAAAACTAAGTATTATGGATAGAACTGTATTTTAAAGCATTATTTAAATTATTTTATTTATTACAAGTCCGAAATTAAATGAAAATAAAAAAGCTCGGATTTAAATAAGCAAGAAATTTTATCAATTTTTAATATATAAAAAGTATTACATTTTTGCAAAATTAATTTCGTCTCTTATCAAAGTAATATTTGTTATAAAACGCAAATAATTTTGCAACAACTTAAAAATATCATTTTATCTTGATTTATAAATAATAAATAATTAGAAAAAAATTATAAAGATAATCAAATTTTCATGTTCATGTAACTGGCTCAAGTATCGTTAACAGCTAAACAAAAATTTAAACTAATTTGTCTCTAATAATTTTGCTTTAATTCTATACTATTGTATTTGTTACACATAAGACATGAATATTAAACTTACGGTTTTCATCGGCATAGTTATTCGGCTTTGTAGATTTTAATTTGGTAAATATATGACCAGAGACCATATTCCAAACAATAATTTCACCATCATAACCAGATGTGGCTAAAAAATTAGTCTCTGATTTTGCCAAGCATAAAATATCTTCTTTATGTCCATTTTCAATATCATCAGTCCATCTTGGTATCGGCATAGAAATCAATCTAACATCATTGAAATCATCATCATAAATATTTATACTTCTGTCCCAGCCTACATTTATTATAAACTTGTTATTATAAATCTTGGTATATTTAACATCTGTTATTTCTAAATTATTTTCTTTTTTCAACACTTTTAAACAATGACCATTGTTAAAATTCCAAACTTTACACAATCCATCTCTACCACCAGTTATAAGACGTCTACCGGTATCATCAAAACACATACAAGTAACTGATTGATCACCATGTGCATTTGAATATTCAAATATGTCTCTACCGGTTTCAGCATCCCATAATTTAACAGTCTAATAAACATAAATAAATGTTTTGCTTTTAGTTAAATGAAAAATAAAAAATTTTTACTAACACCAGTCTCGGTACAAGAGACTAATTGTTTAAATTGTTTATTGTATAAACAACAAATGACCGGGTCTTTATGCGATAGAACTATTTCAGATTGTAAATTAGTTCTATTAAAATATTAAATTTTAATTGTTTTAATTTTTTTTTTTATTTTAATTTTAATCGAGTTTTGCTCTTTTTTTTTTTTAAAAAAACCATATTTAATAAAACTATAAAAAATTAGATTAAAAAATATTTAAATAGAAAAAGTACAATTTGAAAATAAAGAAACCAAAGATTTTGTTTCCATAAAAATTTATTTAAAAGTCATATAAAAGCAGAATGGAAAATTTCAAGAGTTTTCAAGAGTAACATAAAGATACTAGATGCTAGTCTGTTTTATTCTAATTTTGAATATTTAATGCTTTTAATCAAAAGCGATATTTATCCTATTTTAAAAATACTTTAAAAGTAAATATTATTTCAAGTTAATAGTTTACTACCAATTATTTTTTCAAAAGTATTAGAAAAAAAAAATTATCTTGAAAAATGTAATTAAGGATTTGTTTTTTGATCTAGTTTTTTTTTTATTATTATGTTATTATTAAATACTAAACTACTCGATTAATTATTTTAATTAGTTTTGTTGCAAATTTAATTTCGTTGTTTTACAATATATTTATATGCTAAAAGAACGCAATTAATTTTGCAACAACTATTAAAATATCTTTAAATTTTTTTTAAATAAACCAACTTTAGTTTTAATGACAAAAAAGAGACTTTGTCTGTATTGATGAGAAGAGTTTTAGTTTTTGGATTGTAACAACAAGCTTGAAGCTCGCCAGTTATCTTATGAGATTTGGGACGAATAGATGCCAAACATGAATGGTCAACAAGGTCCCATACATTCAAACATTTGTCTGTGGACATGGAAAATATGCGATTGTCTTCAGTGCTTAGATGTATGTAAAATATCGGTGTGGTGTGAGACTTTAGATGGGCAATAGGTCTCGATGGCACGTACGGGTTATACAATCGCACAATTCGGTCCATACCTAGTTTAATTTATTTAAATTTTATTATTCACATGTTTTATGTTATCAATACAAAATTATTATTTTATTTTATTTTTTTATCAAAATAATATTTTTTTTCTTAGATAAGTTTTTTCAAGTAGTTAAAAGAGGTTAATTCTATGTGTGTATATATTTATATATATATATATATTTATAAATGAATCTAAAAAGGATTACAAATAAAATAAAAAAAAAAAATTTTTTTTTTTTTTAAATTTATTTTAAAGCATAAGATTTATTTTTAAATTCCAGGTCAGGTCTTAGAAATATTTTGAAACTGTAAATTAGGTTATTTCAAACTAGGAATAAATAAATAAATAAATAAAATTATTAAATTATTATGTTTCTAATTTATAGTTCGAAAAAAGGAAGTACAAGTTTGGACAAGAATTAGCTTTAAATTGTATCAAATAGCTAAAAGAAATAAACTTGTAATTTAATCTTAATTTAATGTTTAACTATAAATAAATAAATAGTAAACTTGTTTCTATACTACTAGTTAAGATATATATATGTGAATTATATATATTTGATTAGGACTTATAGTAGTTTTTATATAAAGGTGAAATATATATTATAAAAGTATAAAAGCTTAGTTTAATCAATATAATGATAAAATTTTATTTTATTTAGAAATATGTTACATAACGAGATAAACATTAAAGAGAAAATATCTTAGAAGCGAATATTTTTAAAATTCTTAACCTATTAACTTTGAGATTCTTTAAAATATCATTTTGTTGTTGTTGTAGATTAAAACCTATATTAATTATAAAACAATTGATCGGACTGATAATCTATAATTAAAGATAAACTAATCAGATCATGCCTCAACTGATTCTGATCAAGATAATATTTATCAATAAATGAGTGTGAGAACAAGTCAATCGTTCTGAGTTTTATTTTTAGTTTTATTCGTATAAATTCATTTTGCATTTTGGTATTTTTATTTTACTTTTTTTTATATCAAATTTTAACTACAAGTTTAATAGCTATCAAGATTTTGTTGCAAAAATAATTTCGTTTTTAAATATATGATTTTCATTTGAAAAAACGCAATTAATTTTGCAACATCTTATATAAACTTTCTAAGCAATAAAATAAAATTATGTATTTTTTTTTTTTGTTAATAACCATTATACATATTTCTTAGTAAAAAAAAAATAAAAAAAATAACTAACACTTTTAATAGTTCTAATACTTTTAAAATTAATTAAAAATAAATATGTGAATTTCTAACCAAGATAAGATAAGATTTATTTAGATAAATTAAATTCAAAACTTTAAAGTTTTAAAATGAATTAAAAAGTTAGTCAACCAATGTATTTAATAAAACAATTTTAGAAATTAGATTAAAAGTAAATTTCTTGTTTGAAAAGCTCAAAACAAATTTAGGATTAGATTTGATCTATATATAATTAAGCTTATAATTTAATTTAATTTTTTTTATGGTTACAAAGAACTTTTAAATAATTAATTAATTAAAATAGTTTCTTAAATTCACAACACAACAAGATGGTGTTTTCTAAAAACCTTTAAAATATTTCAACAATAAATTAAGATTATGTATATATCATAAACAGTATTTGTAATAATTGTAATAATACTTAATAAAATCTGAATTTCACTTGAAACATATTCATAAAATTAGAATTATAACAATTTTAAAATTAAACATATTAAAATCTATTAATTTAATATAACTTAGATTTCGAGCTTGATGCAAAAAGCTTCATTATGATGTTCTTATTGCATTCTTTATGCAAAATATATTATTTTTGTAAGCTAAGTTTTATATTTTAGCTTTCATATTCTTCTTTCTACACCTTGTACAATTTGGTGTAGTATACTTTAAAAATAGTTGCTAATAAAGTATACTACACCACTACACCATAAATTTGGATTTTTCTTATTTATTTTTTTATATACTTTACTTTGTACCAAACTTGTTTGTTATGTAAAACTTGACTAATTAACTTCAAGATAAAATAAACACTAAAGTTATTTTAATAAGCTGTCAAGTACCCTGGTTTAGTTTATATTTTACTTCATCTTATATAAAAGACTTTAATATGGAATAAATTAAGTTTATACTGTTAGGATATAGAGACTATAAATAGTGTTGTCTAAGCATTATCAAGTATTATTTATATCACATAGATCTTGATAAAATATCTAAATAAACAAAATTTTTATCTTAACAGGTTTTATTTTTATTATAAATAGAAAATATTATTTGAAATTTTAAAATTTTATTTTGACTCAATCATAAATAAAAATAAAATTAACTAAATCATCAAATTTTCTAAATTTATTCTTTCAACTTAATTCAAGCAAAAAAAAAACTCATTTGATAATAAATATTATAATTACAATTTTAATTGTAATATTTTCATCTCAAATACTAATCTATTTCGGCTATCTTTATAAATGATAGATTAATCATATTAAGATCAAACAGGACTTGAAAAAATATTTGGTTTTATTAAGATATAAGAGAGAATAATACAATACTAGAGGAAAAAAAGGAATTTAAAAAGTATGACATAAGATAATTTAGATTATTAAATAATGGTTCATTATAATCTATATTCAAAATCGAAATTTTAACGACATTAATTTTCAAGTTAGAATTTTTTTTATAAAATTGTATTTGTAAAAATTTTTAAAAATCATTTTTAATTTTTTTCTTAAATTATGTAATATTATTAAGTAAATTTAGTTTATTTTAGATTTTAAATTTAAAGTTTATATATATTAACATTTACTGCTTTTATTTGAAGATATGTAATTGTAAAATTACCATTAATAATAATTTTTATCTAATTTTCGAACAAAATCGACACAAAAAACAAACTATTATTCATCATATTTTAAAATATTCTATTCTAATTGTCAAATCTCTTCTCGCTCAATCAAAGACCATAATGTTGCAAAATAAATTTCGTATTTTTACTATATATTTATATATTTAAAACCGCAATTTATATTGCAACATCAAAAAAAGGATAGAATTTAATTTAATTTAATTAAAGTAAAATCTATTTTAAGATTCAAAATGTTCAAATTGCTTATTAGAATAGATAGATATATTCACAATGGCGTATCCAAACAAATATATATATATAATTTAATGAACTTTAAAATTCATTAGTAAAGCTAAATAACAAATAATAAATAATTTCGCACACTTAAAATTAAATACACAAATTATTATTTTAACATTCTTAATTTTCATTTTTTTTTTTTTATTTTAGTTTATTTTAGGCCATGGTCAGGTTCGAACATGTTTTTTTTATAAATATTATTAAAAACAAAACACGAGGTTAGTAAAAAAAAAAAAAGAAAATAAAATAGAATAAAAAACGACACTTTAATTTCTATATTAATTTCCAAAAACTATCTCAAAATGAAAAATGACCTTTCTTCTTCTTCTTAATAAATATCGATTTTTTTTTTATATTTTACAAAATTTGTTTATTCAAAGCTATTCATTCAGACATTTGAACAAAGTGTGTTTATTTTTAATATATTTCTATAATATATATTTATATATACCATATATGAATTACTATACACGCAAATTTATTTTTTTTTTTATTTAAAAGAAATAAAAATAGCCATTTTTTAAGGTAAAAAAAAAATCTAAATTTTAATTTAAAAATTTAAAAAATTAAATAAAATAAAGTTGTGAGTGAGTGTGTGTGTGTTTGTTTGTAGCCCGACAGCTAAATTATATAACACTTTAAACAAATATAAATATTTAAACAAAAACAACAACAACAATAATAATATTAATTATATTTAGTAGAATATTTAGAAAGAAAAATAATGAAATTTAAAATTCTATTATCAAGCAGTTTATTGTTTTGCATTTTAATAGTTAAAATAAAATGTACAAATTTGGACGAATCGAGCAAAATATCGATCATAATGGAGACAATGTTGCCGTCAATGTTTGGCCTATTTTCTAATATAACAGACGCTGATTACAAGTCAAGTTTTAAAGAGCCATGTACATTTGACAAATTATTGGAAATATTTAGCAAATTGCCGCCATATTTTGACAAAATAGGCGCAAAATTTCCCAACAAAACAGAGCTATTAGCATACTATAGTATGCAATTGGCAAGCACATTTTTGGTCAACAATAACTCGCTTTCAATGACATGTTTATACAACATGTTAAGTTTGCAAACACGTTTGCAGACATTCTCTTTAGATCTAATGGACAATCCAGAGAATAACATGAAATTGGTTGGTTTTTTTGGTATTTTCATGAAACCAATAATGGCTAGACTCAAACAAAACGCCATGATGAAAATAATCGATCATGTGGACAAGTACGAAAAAAATGATAACATGTCAACTATAACTGTGTTTAATGTGCTTAATTTGAATTTTATATGCATCGGTTTGGTGGGCATAGTTGCCAATATGGTGTTGATTTTAATACTAAGAAAAAGTGCACAAAAGCAGAAGAAAAGACTAGATGCAGAAAACATTGATACAGAAAGAATGAACCATTGGAAGAAGTTAATAAGAAAAAAGTATCCAACTAGAATATGTTTTATGATAATTGCTGCGTGTCATAGTGGTTATGTTCTTTTTAATTATATAATAATGTCTCAAGCAGGTCTGGCAAGCGTGGCTCTAAAAGGTTTGACCAAAATGAATTTGGCTTGTAAAATGGCGTTTGTATTGTTTCCGCCAACTACTGGCTTCAACATATTGCATCAAATATACGCCTGGCTATTGGTCTACATAATTAGAAGACACTCTATCAAATTAAGAGAAACAAAGACGCACAATTTTGACGAAAATGCAGACTATGAAGTAAATGTTATTAATTCGGACAGTGACGATGATTATACTTATACTCGTAATTTAAATCCACCACCACGTTTTCCCACTAATTCTTACTCGACCTATAGAGTACCAAAAAGCACAAGCAATAGTCGTCGCCCAGAACAGAAGAATAACAATATTACATTTTTATTATTACTATTTGCCGCTTTGTTTGTTTACAATTCTCAAAATCTTTTTTTCTATTCGCTAAATAAACTAGCCGATGCTAAAACTGGCTCGGTAATTTCGTTTTGTGCATTTGAAGAGTACTATGCTGATTATTATACAATTCTTAATCAATACATAACACCTATATTGAACTTGATTTTGTTTGGTTTTTTGCCATTGTTATTAGGCGGTTTGCAAATATTATTCGATGTTTGTTATTTGATTAGAACAAAGAGAGAACAAATGAAAAGATACATGAAACTTAAAGAGATTATTGAATGGCCAGTTTATGCTTATTATGCAGTATTTTTGATTGCACAAACTCCGAATTTATTGCATCAAATGCTCGACTTGATGTTGGCAACTTCCAAATTTGCGTTTGTCTTTCCTTTGTTTATTCAAATGAAATTTAGTAATAAAGTGTGGTTAGTAGTGTTTGAGCAGAGTTTAATATTCATGTCGTGTTGTAGTGATTTGTTCATTTGGTTAGTTGTGGATCGACAATTTAGAGAATTGAGTTTAAGCGAAATAAACAAGATATTGTTGTGTAGGTCTTGGAAAGGAGAAGACATGATCGAGACTAATTCGTCAAGATCAAAATCGAGCAGTGACACAAGTGTTCTAAATGAAGAATCAATCAAGAGTCAAAACAACAATCAAAATCAGATGCCAAACGGCTACGAGTCTTCTACACTAACCTCGACAAGTTCGTCTATAACAAAAAAAAAGCTAAGCTCAAATTTAATAAATAATATCAAAACATCAGCATCCAAATCGGCTTCAATTCAAATTAGCAATGTTTATCCATATGAAAAAGCACCTATTGAAGATCACGAGAATGATGATTTGATTGATCAGGTAAACAAAATTGAAATGATAGATGAAGATTCAAATGAGAAAAAATTCAACCCGTCTCCGTTTAAAGCTGTGCATATGATCAAACATGATTATCAAAATGTTTAATTAGCCAAAAATACTCAGCTATTTTTTTGTTAAAATAGTATTAAAATTAAATGTTTTTCATTTTTTTAATAATTGTAAAATTAAGATTGAAGTTTAAATGTTTTTAATTATTATTATTATTATTATTAATTTTTTTTTGTATAATTAATTAATTAATAAATTAAGTTTGTTTTTAATAATTAATCAATTTGTTTTTTAAATAAATAAAATTATTTTATAATTTTTTTTTTTTCTAAATTGATCTCTTGTAATAAAATTTATAAAATCAAGAATTTTTAATTTAATTAATAATAATAAGAAGAATTAAAGTAGCTGCTTTCTTTCAACTACCATGAAATATATTATATTTTTTTAATTTTAGAAATTAAAGTTTAATATTATTAACCATAAAGCTTAAATCTAATATAATATATTTATACAAAATTTGCTTGTTTAGATAGAGATTTAAAATATCAGCAAATAAGTGCTCATACATTATTTTCAGCAACTCAAACAACAATATCCAGACGCCTAAAAAGAAAATCTTAAAATTTTTGTTTAAAAAACTTTATATTGAACACTTTGTTACAGTAAAAAAAATTAATGAATTAATTGTACAACTTGGATGTTATCACAGAAACTGGAAGTTATCAGAACAATTAAGTTATATGAAATAGTAAATTTAAATCAATGCATTAGAAGATCATAAAATCTTTCAAAATTATTAATTAATAATTAAAAAATTATTTCTTCATTATTTAAAGCCTTGAAATTCCCAATAAATATTAAAAAATATCCTTTTCGAAATTTAAGCCTCAAATAATTATGTTTTGGAGTCTGTCTGTCAACATATTAACATTCAAAAATATGTTTAAAAATATTTCAGATTTTATATTTAAAAGTGTTTAAAGGTATCTACTTAGTATAGCTTATAAGACTTTCTAAATTTAAAGTTATAATTTTCTATTCAAAATATTCTGATTTTGGAAAAGTTTACACATCTGCTAATAAAGCAAATAATTTCAACACATTTTTTGCAATTTAAGTTAATGAAATATCTACATTTGAGAACAATACGAAACAGGCCTAAAGAATTTTTAATTATAATCATAGCTTTTACTTGTTAATTTATTTTATTTAGATTTTTCTATGTTTTTTAACAATACTCTATTTATAAAAATAATTACTTTAACTCTTTAAATAGAATTATTCTTTATTTTTATAAAGAAATTCAAAAGGTTTCTATTTAATTAATTTCTTTATTGCTTGACTTTTATTGTATTATTTTTTAATTATTAATCTTTTCTTTTAAAATAAATTAAAAATAAACTATTTTCATTCTATGAATTTTAAAACATCATGATAAATTTCTTTTTTTAATTAAAAACTTCTTTACCAAAGTGTATTGATTAAACTATATAGTTATTCTATTAATTTAAAACAAACTAAGTCTCAAAGGGATATTGTTTTGATAAAGCAAAATGAATCACGATAAAACAATTATTTTCTGATAATCGAAATTATTTTGAATAAAGATAAGAAATCAACTAGTGAATTAAATAAAAAAAAAAAATAAAGATAAATTCACTAACCTCCAGTGATGAGTAAGTTTTTTTCGAATGAAAAATCGAATGCTTTAACACCTTTATTGACTTTAAAAACAGTCTCATTTGATTCTGGTCTTCGTTTAACATCTTTGCTAGATAGACTTGTGATTTGATTTTGTTGATGCTGTTGTTGATGTTGTTGACTTGGAGTCATTATTCTTGATATTGTTTGACGCTTGTTAGAATGCTCAAAAGAAGTTGTGCTTGAATTTAGATTTGTAGAATTTACTGATAAATGAGTGTTTATTTGGTTGCTAGTATTAGTCTGTGATTGATTCGGATCCTGAGTTTGTTGTGCTGAATGTATTTGAACTGATTGTAGATGAGAATTTACATCAGTGCTTGGCAATATGCAACCGATTATTAGAGCATGGTTTTCATCATTTGAACATGATATTATCTGGTTTAGTCTCTTGTCGATTCTAATTTGTTCGATCCAGTCATTATGTGCTTTCCATCTTGTATATTTCAAATTTGGTGTTTCTAACGCTTTGTCTAAATGAATACTTGGCATTTGGGCTATTAAAGGAGATGTTTTCCACAAACGAAGTGTCTCACCAATCGATTTGAACATTAATATATTCACACAACCATCTGTATCTCCATATGTTATGGTCACATCATCTCTATCGTTGTAGCTTTAGTAAATAAAAAAAAATTTATTTTAATTAAAATTAATACAACCGACTTGAAAATGTCTCTTTTTTAATTCAACTCATTTTTTGAAATTATTTTAAATTAATTGGATTATTTCTAAATTTGTTTGAAATAATTACAAATTATTCTTAATTTTAGTTTCAATACCAAATAAATACAACAATTTATCTGTAATTAATAAATTTAATTTACAGTCCTAGTTAAGTCAACAAGTTACCAAATAACTTTGGATAATTTTCTTAATCTATTTTTATATATTTTGGCTTTTTTACTAATTATTTAATATAAAACAAGAGAGAATAATTTGGGATTTGGGACACTCCAAGAAAAAACTTTTGGCTAAAGTAATTTTGTTTTATTCCAAACTCTTTTATGTTCAAAATTTTTGAAATTTTTTGGTACATAGCCTTTCTAGGGTCTATACCATGTCTTATTCTCTATGACTTTTTTGGGCCTCATACGAGTTAAAGAGATTGGACTGCATTTTTTTGTGATTTTAAAAGCATGTAAAATCTTCTAATTTCTATTTCTCAAACATAAGAGTATTTTATACTTATTTTTAAAGAATAATTATGATAGTAGTAAATAATTAAGATTTAACCAATATTATATATTTTGAATTACTTTTGTTTAAATTTCCTAATAAAGATTATTTTATCTTTTTATGGTAAAAATATTATATTGAATCAATTAAATTTAGATCTATTCTATTCTTAACTAAACATTTTTAATAGAATCGATTTAGTAAATTGATTCAAGAAAAGATATAATTATAGGTTTTAGTTTTTAAATTAATAGAAAAACTTTAATACGAATGGATTTAATTAGTTGAGAAGAAAAAAGCTTGAAACAATTTACTGAAAACGTTTTTTTTTTATTTAATTAACCAAAACCAAATAATTTATTACTTAAACAAATGATCTTTATGCATATAAATGCAATAGATATTTGATACTTGATAATTTGTTGCAAAAATAATAGCGCTATTTAACAAATATTTTTATATTATAAAAACGAAATTTATTTTAAAACAACATATTAATCACTTAATATGAAAAATTTAAACTTACCAATAAGCTAATTTGATTGGAACAGTATGTAAAGAGCATATTTGACAGTAAGGCTCAAAGCTAGATAATTCCCAGAACTGTAACTCACGATCACTATATTTTATATAATAAGAACTATTAAATAATAAAATAATTTAAAATATAAATTATTAAAATATTCACCCAGTGCCGACAACTATTTTATTAAATTCGTTTAATATTAAAAAATCAGTTATCCATCTTGCTCTTGGTCTTTTCGAATCCTGTTTTTCGCCTTTATCTTTAACAACAATTCTTTTTTCAATCTTTTTAAATAATAAAAAACAAAAATTTTTAAAATTAATTAAATAAAATTTATTTATTTACTATGTCTTTTTTAATTCTCTTCAATTCACCATTAGGACTCCAAAAAGACGTGATACCATCGGAAGACATTACCATAAAATTAAAATCTAAAGTACACGAAGCTCGTTGTACAGTTTGTCTATGAGGACTATTTTCCATTTTAGCAGGAGTAATGAATACCACCTCTTTTTTGCGCTTCAATGTTTCTTCTTTTTCTGAAAAATTGAGCTGCATAAAAGTGCAAAACTCGTCCCAAGTTATTTTACCATCGGAAGAAAAATTTATTTTCATAAACAATGATGCTATCTCTTCATCATTCTGTTTAATTATGTTCAAAATTTTTTATTTTTTTAAATTAATTTAATTTTTTTATTTTTTCAATGCTATAAAAAATATAATTTTGTATCAATTTTAAAATTTAATTTTAAAAATATTATATTTCAATGATTTTCTTTTATAATTAAAGTTTAATAAATTTATTGAATTTATTGAATTTATTTAAAAGTGAAATATATACGTGTTTTGGAGAATATTTGTGATATATCTTAATTTGACACGTCTTTTAAGTTTTTATTTAAATTAAGCTTATTTCATTTTGATATAAATAAATTTAAACTTTTGAAATAAGAAAAATAATTAAATTATAGAATTAATTACATCTAATAGGACTATTCAAGTTGAGATGAGCTAATGAGCTTGAAAAATTTATTTTATAATACTTTTGGCAAATTTTTAATTTAGTTAATAGAATCTTTAGAAGCCTCAATGAAAAAAATTTTAAAGAATAAATATTTCAAAAAGACCTATTTGAAAAGTATTGTACTACTATCTGCTAAATTTACTAATAGTTCTACTAAAATTACTACAAATAGGTTAATTACAGTAATTAATAATTAAAATTTAATATTTTTATAGCAAAAATATTTGAAAAAAATAAATTTAAAATTATAATTTACTCTTCCTTGTATTTTGAGAGCATTTTTGACAACTTCTTTAAATTCGTCCAGTTCAAGTGTTCCAGAACCATCTGCATCAGCTTCCAAAAATGCTATATTCAATTCATGTAAAGCATTTAAATTCAATTTTTCTTCAAGCTTAAAAATAGTTTCAAAAAATTACAAAAAAAATCCAAATATTAATTTCAAATGTGCACGAAAAATAATAATTGAAAAATAAAAAAAGCTGTGATAAAAGCAAGTTTATAAATTAATAATTAATAATAAAAAAAACAACAACAACAATTAATAAGTGTTTAATATTTGTGTGTGTGAATTACTTCAGGATTATTACCAAATGAGAAATGAATTTTGTGTGCTTTTAGATTAGAAAATAAAAAGGAAAAATCAAAAATTAGTCTCTACTTACACCAGCCTTGATTTGTTAATTAGTTAAATAATAATAAATATTAAAAATAAAAATTAATTTAATAATAGAGAGCTAATAAAAAAAAATTAAAATCTAAACTGTGGGACTAGTGGGCTACGGGTGTTATAAGAATATTTTTTTAAATTATTTTACCAGATCAGTCTTAATCGAGTTTTAAAACAATTTCTTAAATAAAAATAAATATTCAAATAGTTTAAAATAACTCTTAATTTACTTTTCCCTTTAGTTCTCCTAGAGCTGAAACAGCATATGACTTTTGCCGCTTCAAGAGTGTTATTTCCCAATCAGAAATATTCTGTGTATTGGCTAAAGTAAGTCTGCGCGATTGTTTTACCGATTGAGACCATATTACATTTTCTAGTTCATAGTCACGGTTCAGTACTTGGGTTACTCCTTCTATATTTGCATTTTGCTTATCTTGGTTCTGATTTCTTTCTTTCCAAACTTTCAAAGAACCTGCAGCTCTTTCTTTATCATTGAATAAACTCGATTGAAAACAAGGATGTGTTTGTAGATTCGCTTGCGCGCTGTTTGCTCGTTTTGTAATTATCGAACTTATTAGTTCTTTATGGTGCGAATTGTTTGTTGTTGTAGTGCTTCTTTGAAACATCATCATTAAAACTTAATTGTGTTTAACTAATGACCCAAATTAGGGTTGATTATTTTAATTAAAATTTTTGTGTTTATTCAAAAATTACAAGTTAGAAATTTAATTTTATTAAGGTGAAAGAAATTTAACTTTAAATAATATTAAAAAAAAAAAGAGGTCGTTTATTATATTTTTAATTTTATTTAAATAAGTTTTTAATCTTTAAAAAAAAAACGAAAGCTTTTGTAACTATAGCAATTTCAAAATTTTGAAAATTTTGTTTTTTACTTAAGTTACATTTTATGATTTCTTTTTGTTAGTTTTTTTTTTTAAATAAAATAAAAATAAAAACATTTCTTGTTATTATTGATTTTTGTTACATAATTCAAAAAAAAAAAGTTTAAATTATTTCCTTTTTTTAATTCTCGTTAGGGATTTGTTTGATTGAAACGTGTTTTTAAATAGGTTTAAATGGATTTTAAATTTTAATTCTTTTGGGGCCTAGATTCCGATTTTTAGAAAACTCAATTTCCAGAAAATTTAATTTATTTTCTTTCAGGGCTTCTTTTAGGATAGTTTATAAGAATTTTTATTAGCTAAAAAATAAACAAAAAAAATATATTTTAGTTTTAGTTTTTGTTTTGTTTCGATTGCGTAAAAATATAAAAAAATTATAAATTTCTTTTAAAATTTTTAAACACAACACAACACAACCATAAATATGTTTTTTGGTTTAATTTTATTTTGTTTAAAAAACAATTTCTAATATTGATTTGTTACTTGCCACAAACTTGTAATTTAATTCTAAATAAACAATTTAAATAATAAATTGCTTGAGGTTTATATTATTTTTAAATAACTCAATCACACATTTACTAAAAATTATTATCAAAAAGTTAATAATTGAAGTCATATTGTGTTGCAGAATAAATTGCGTCTAATTACATATAATATAATGGATGTCATTCGTCATCACGTTAAAAAATCTCTTCATCACATAAAAAAAACTTTTTGATATAAAAGGTACTTCAAATCAAATAGTTGTTCCAAATCACGTAAAAATTTAAAAAAAATTAAAAAAAACTCTTCATAAATTATTTTTTTTAATTTTTTGAAAAAATTTTTTGAAAAAACTCTCCATCACGTAAATGTATTTATAAAGAAAAATCTGCATTTTAAATTTTAAAAATTTTATTAAATTTAGAAATAAGACAAAATAAAACATATTTATTTAATTAAAATTATACAGTATTAATTTAATATTTTTAACGGATAACTTAATATTAATTGAGACACTAAATTTTAAATTCTATAATAATTTTTGATCAAAATGCCAAATCTCAGAAGAAGAACCAAACCAGTTAATTATAAGCAAACAAGAACAAGTTTTTTTGTTAAAAAATTATAATAAAGTCTGTAAAAATAAATACATTTTTTTAGATAAAAGAATCAAAAGTATAAACCATTCAAATCACTTACCAACAGCTAATTCTAATAATCAAAGTTTAAAATCAAATGATTCTACATCATCTAATTATTCAAGTAAATTTAGTTTTTGAAATTTAAATATTTAATTTTGCATTTAAATTACATATTTATATAGCTAATATTGGACCCAGTCATTTGTCAAATCACTTACCAACAGCTAATTCTAATAATCAAAGTTTAAAATCAAATGATTCTACATCATCTAATCATTCAAGTAAATTTAATTTTTGAAATTTAAATATTTAATTTTGCATTTAAATTACATATTTATATAGCTAATATGGTAGTAGAAGCATCTGGTAGCAATATTATTTACAATATTAGTAAAGAGATAAAATCCTTAAGCTTAGATGAATCATTACATGATGCAGATGATTTCGAATCCGACTCATTTAATTCAGATACTGAATATTTGAATCTTAAATTTTATATTTTATAAACAAGTTTGAAAATTTTGTCTTGTGAAATTTTGATAAAATATCAAATTTATCGTAAATCAGCTCATCGTGGTAAAATTGAAAAATTATTGGAACAAGTCAATCCAAGAGGCTTATCAAAGACGGTTACAAATTTGGTAAATAATTATATTAAAAAATTTCCTGATGTTTTACCCAAACAAGTACATCAATATATAACAAAAAACTATGAACCTAATAATGTTTATAAAAAACCTACATTGAAAATGATTCAGAATTATATAAGTAAATATAGAATGCGTTTAGAAAATGGAGATTCTATTTCAAGCGTTATAAATATAGTAAAAGAACATTTGTATCATGATAATATAGATCCTCATGAGCCTTTTTTTTTTAATTTAATTAGAGACAAAGATGGCAATATATTATTAGGTACTGGATCAGTGAAAAATCCTATATGTTTAATGGTTACTTCTAAAATTTTGCTAAATAATATTGAGCCGCGCTTTAATGGCTGTTTACATATTGATTCTACTTTTAAATTATTGAAGAATAGGTTTCCAGTTTTTGTTTTAGGTAAAACCGATGCCCATCATCATTTTCATTTAATTGCCATGGCAATAATAAGTCAGGAGAATGAAAAATGTTTTGAAAATATTTTTAATGGGATTACCCATGTTTGTGAAGATTTGGATATTGAATTAAATGTAGATTATTTAATGCAAGATGCATGGCCAGCTTCTGCTAATGCTGCTAAAACAGTTTTTGGAAAAGACATTAATGTATTAATGTGCTGGTTTCATGTTATCTTTAATGTTAAAAAATTTTTAAAAAAACATATCAAAAATGAGCTTTTAGCTAAATCAATAATTAAAGATGTTAGAAAATTACATTTTTGTATTAACAAAGAACAATTAGTTATTAAATGGAAAGAAGTTATTGAAAAATATAACCATACTGAAGCGAATTGTTTTATAAAATATTTTCATTCAAATTGGTTAAAAGGTTTATTTGTTAATTGGAAAATTTTTTCTAATCCTGCTGGTTACGCTAACACTAATTCTCCAATTGAATCATTTAATAATCAAATAAAATCACAATTTACTTTAAGAAAAACTATGAAAATGGTTCGTTTTGTTAATAAAATGTTAGAAATAATTAGCTATTACAGTTTAAATCCTAAAGATTTCAATTTAAACTTTAAATTTCAGAAAAAAGAAATAAAAAAATCTAAATTTTTAAAAAAAATTCATTTTACACAAATACATAGATATTTAATTAGATTTGATGATGAAATTCATAGTTATATTATTAATTTGAATGAAATGAATTGTTCTTGCAAATATTATTTAAAATGGGGTAGTTGTGCTCATTTAATTGCTTATGATAACTATTTTAATATCAGAAACCAGCAATTTGTAACTCTTAAAAGGAGAGGTAAGAAAAAAAGTGTTTATTCAAGGAATGCAAAAAATGGAAAAGCTTTAAGCTATGATTAATTTTTTTTTAATTAATAAAACAAAGATATTTTTTATTAAGCTCATTTAACTGATAATAAATTTTTATTTGCGTGAAAAGAATACTTTTTTATTTGATAAGAAAATTTTTTTAATTGAAAAAGAGTTTTTTTTCAATTATGAAAAAAAAGTTAAAAAAAACACTTTTTTTCAAAAATTGAAAATTTTTTACGTGATTTGGAACGACTATTTGATTTGAAGTACCTTTTATATCAAAAAGTTTTTTTTATGTGATGAAGAGATTTTTTAACGTGATGACGAATGACATCCTAATATAATTATAATTAAGCGCAATTCATTATACAACATTGCATCCCTGGCGAATTTTGCCAAGAGTCATAAATAAAAACATATTTGAGAGCATTAAATTGTTTTATTTTTAACCACAATAAAAGAAAAAGTTTTTAAAAAACATTGAATACTGTTTTAACTCAAAATTCTGTATTGGATTATATTTTTTTGAAATTTAGTTGTTTTGCTTGATGGTATTGATTGAAGTAGAATATGAATAAGATTATTTAATAAAAAGTTAGTTCAACCACTGGAGATCTTGTAAACTAACAAAAAAAAACACATATTTTTGGCTACAAGTTAGGAAACATTGAGTTGAAAAATAAAAAATAACAAAAAAAATTTATGAACATATTTGGCAAAAAGAAACATTTTAGCCAAGTCTCATTTTGAATTGATTAATAGTTTCCCATAGTTGACCAGTTAAACTAAAATTTGCATTTTTTACTTCTTATAATAATTTTTCAGCAAAATTTGATAAAAATTGAAAATTAGCTTTCAAATTTTTTAAATTAAAAAACAAAATCATTTATTTTATTAAATAATTTAGTTAAATTGAATTAAAAGTAAAAATAATATCCATTAATATCATATCAGTTAAAATGCTTATAAATTGAGAACAAGTAATACATTTTTATAATACTACCATCATAACGGAAGTCTAAATTATGCTCCATTTCATGAATTATAGTCTATATAGTAATTAAATTTATTACATTAAAAAATAATTTATATTAAAAAAAATTATATTATTCAAATTTAATTCAAATACACTTTTGAATGCATCAAAATCTTCGGAAATGGAATATCTATATTTGCTACATACTGCACCTAGATATGCAATTCCTAATAAAGTATGTCTTGATGTTGAAGATGTATTATCTATCCATAAATCTTTGCTTAAATGAAATTTTAAAAACAAATGTTAGCAATTAATACGAATGTCTAGTAAATAAAAACCGCAACTGTATAATCATAGAACATATAATTATCTTTCATCAATATAAGTAATTTTCTAGTTATGAATAACATATAATCCATCAATATAAGAAGACTTTTCAACTTTTAGAAGTATTTTTATTTATTTTGAAATTCAATTTAAGTGTCGTTTCAAGAACAGAGAATATTAATTTTAGGGTCTGAGTCCTGGTTGATTTTTCGAATTAAAATCGGTTTTTATACAAAAAAAATTGTTCAGACTGTTATAAAACTAAAAATTTTTGAATCAGCACCAAATTAAGAGGCTAAAATTACGAGAAAATGTACTTTTTTATCCAATTGACAACACTGTAGAAATGTTGAAAATACACCATATAATCAGATTCTTATGATCCGTCTATTAATAAAAAAAGGTAAAGTTATTTTACATGAGCTTTACTCATTATTTGAAGATTTTGAATAATTAATAAGAAAGTTGAGGTTGGTTAAATTAAATGAGTGATTTATAAAAAACAAGAAGCCATTACATTAATTATTGTTGTAATCTTATCTGTTATGAAACAAAAAAAAGAATAAAAGAACTGGAAGATCTGGATATGAAACTACAAGGGATAATCTTTGAAAAAGTTAAAAATTCCCCAGCACTAAATGAACAAGTTATTTCCTCGGGTCTACCTTAAAATGTGAACATTCGGTCACAAAAAATGTGATCAATCGAAGCTCTATTGATTTGTGAACATTATGTTCACCAAAAAAATTTTTTCATATTTTGTGAACCAAAAAAAATAAAAAACCATTTTTGTGAACAAAAAGTTTTTTATGTGACCAAAACTGAAATAAAAAAAAATGAAAAGTATTATTATACTAAATATTATCATTGATTTTTATGTTTTCTATGTATTTTTAAACCTCTTTCACCTGACATAATATCAGCACAAACAGGACAAGTTAAAGAATTTTTTTCCACTTAAAACTTGCTTTACTAAGGAACTAGTTTGTTTTGATATTACTTTTTCGTTTCTGACCTGTTCTTCATACACTTCAGTTAATTTTCGAACATCCGAAACAGGTAAAAAAATTTTGAATAATTAAGCATGCAAAATTTTTAAATTTTTCGCTTTTAAAATATTGCTATTTAGGAATTGAAAATTTAAATTTTTTTTAATTTTTTTTTAATTTTTTAACTTTAAATTAATTTTTCTTCATATTTTGGTGAACAAAATTAAGTTTTTGTGCACATAAATGTTCACAAAATATGAAAAAATTTTTTTGGTGAACATAATGTTCACAAATCAATAGAGCTTTGATTGATCACATTTTTTGTGACCGAACGTTCACATTTTAAGGTAGACCCATTTCCTCTTAGATGCAGCATACAAATTAACATATGTAGGATTTCCTGATCTAACTGATGGCACAATATACAAATCTAAAGGTTTTCACCTGTTTGTTCTTGGATTATGTAGAACAGAGCAGAGGGTAGATTTGGTCTTTTTTTTCATTTTATTAAATACCTGAACCACCAATTATGTCAGAGACAGTAAACAAAATGTATAATTTTCTTAATTTTTTTAAACCATGTGTACTTTTTTTTACTTAAAATTTAACTTGACATAAGTTTTAAACGCAACACACCTATAACATAAATTATATAATTTTTTCTTTATATTGAATACGATTTTGATGCGATTTCCGTGTAACAAATTGCGAAAGCAATTTAGGAAACTAAATAAATAATCAATTAAAATTAATTTTAAAATGGTACTGTTATATTATATAATATGAGTTATATGTCTTTTAAATTTTGTATATCAGGAAACTAAATAAAAATTATTAAAAATAACATTTTATTTTAAAATTAATTATAACTAACAAATATTTAGTTGTTTTAAAAATAATTACGTATTTTTAAAAGTAATTTCGTATTAAAAAACGAAATTCATTTTACAACAAAATTATTAATATAAAATTGTGATTAAATTTTGATTATAAGATAATCAAGATATTAACCAATTTATTAGATTAATTGATTACTTTTAATAAAAAAAGAAAGAATTAAAAAAAGGATAGTAAAAATAGATTTTTTTTTAAAATTTAATAAAAATTTTTTTTTATTAAATTTTTCATAATAAAAGCTGTATTTGTAAAAAATTAGAAAAAAAAATTTCAAAAAAATTTGATTGAAAATGTTTAACATTACTTTTAATGAAACAGTAAAAAACCAAGATCAAGAGAAAATCAATATAGAAGAGTATATATACTGTTGCATATGCTTTATTGGTACTTGTACATCATTAATAAATGCAAGTGTATTTATCAATTCAGAGCTAAAAGAATCAATTTACAAATTCTATTTTTTTTCAGCTGTTATTGACTTTTGCTATAATTTTGTTCTTGTATTTTATATATTTATTTCTTGTGGCTCAGTTTGTGACAATTTGTATGGTAAAAATTTAAGCAAGCATTTATACACTATAATTTTAGATGATTATTTAACAAGTAGTTTTGCTCTAAATAATATTCTAATAGAAATATTTTTATCAACACAAAGATTATTTATGATTTCAAATAAAAAATTTTTACAATCAGTAAACGCAAATGGAATTATTTCATTCATATTTGTGTTCTCTCTTGTTTATTATACACCTTTTTTGTTTATGAAAAGAATCGTTCCAATACAAGTTTCAAATTCAACTCAAATAATTGGTTATTCCATTGAATACACTCAATTTGGTGTATCTAAAGCTGGTAGAATTATACCAATGATATTAGCTGGTTTTAGATTATTTTTAGCTTCGATTTTTCTCTTTGTAATTAATTTATTTACTTTGATTGAGTTTAAAAAACATATTAAAAAGAAAGAAAAAATGACTAAATCAAATTCATCTATTGTTTCTACAACAAACAATTCATTAGAAACTAAAAAACAATCAAAAGAAAAAAAAGAGAATAAAGCCAAGAAGAATGTTACGTATATGATTATAGCTGTAGCGTTTAACTATTCTTTAGGCTCTTTACCATGGGCTCTTTTTATTGGCTTATCAGAATTTTTAAAATATAAATCCGTTTTTACTGATGTTTATTTGTACCAAATCGGGCGTTATGCTTTATATTTATTGATTATATTCAGACTATTTATTTATTATTTTTTTAATAAATTGTATCGTAAGGTCTTTAAGAGTTATATAAAAAAAATTTTATTTTTATAAAATTTCATCTTCATTTTGTTTTTTGCTTGATTTTTAGTTTTTTATATTTTATATATTAGAAATGTTAGAGTACTAAGTTGAAAGTAAATTATATTTTTATTAGCTTTGCAATTTTTAAATTAATTTTAAATAAAAAAGTATTTGTCGATTGAAAAAAAAAACTTTTCTAATTTATCATAAAACATTAAAATATAGATTATTTTACTTTTGATCAAAACAAATACTTTGCTAATTTTCGCTATGCCTTTTAGGTTTGGTATCACATGAATGGATATAAAAAATTTGATAATCAGCTTTGGTTCTGTTAATATTTAATTATTCTTTCAGGCGTTTAAACACGTTCCTTAAAAAAAATTTAGCGAAATGAAAGTTAATTTTAATAAATTGTTATTACCGGTAATAATTTTGAGATATTTTTGATTAACTCTACAGCCAATTTTTAATGTAAAATTACTTTCCGATTTTTAATTTTGACATTGGTTTCACTGATAAAAAATTCATAACATTAAAATATTTTGACATTAGATTGCAGATAATCATTATCACAATTTGAAAAAAAATCACTTTTAAAAAAATATTTTCGAATAAAATAAATTTTATTAAATTAATTTAATTTATATTTTATATTTTTAAAAATTTAAATTATTTTCAAAAATTTTAGATATAAAATCATAATATTCAATATCAACATAAAAATTTCTTATTGAAAAATTCTTATAAATACCCATCTCTGAATCCCTGAAATGACTTACATAATTAATTTCGGGTGGTATTTGAACCATAGTTGAATCTTTGCTGTAAATATGTGAATTATGTTGATTTATATTCTCAACTAAGTCTGTATTAAATATTGATTTTCCATGAGCATTATCAACCAAACTAGCATAAACATTATTAAACAAAAAATTAATATTTTCACTTTTGTTTAAAGCTTTTTTCAAACAATTTAAATAGTTTATTTTTGATCTGATTGACTTGATGTAATTTAAATCTTTTTCATCAAACAGTCCAAAACATAATTTATACAAGTTAGGCTGTTCATAACAAAATAGTGTTTCATTTAACCAATTGTAGTTTAAATTCGTTATTTTATCCATTACAACTCTAGGTCTTAGAACAAACATTGCATACTTAAAATAAAAAAAAGAAACATTCCTTCCATATACACTTTCTAATCTTTTTACATAATTATACATGTTATATTCGAGTTTGTTTTTCTTTACATTTTTCAAACATTCGTTTTGGTTAACCACTGTTTTATAATCTTGAATAAAATTAGTATCATAAAAACGTGGTAAAATAAACTCGTCGAAATCATAATTAGTCAAATATTCATATTTATACTTAAAATTCATTAAACAATCATTTGTACACATCATTTCATTCATAATCTTGATAAAAAAAGATTTAAAATTAAAAAAACGTCTCATAGATTCATCACAATATTTTAGATTTTTAATAAAAAGCGTAGAGTTACGATTTGATTCATAACGATGTAAGTGTTCTTTACAAACATCTTGCAAATCTGCTTTATAAACAACTATTTCTATAAAATCTTTAAATTCTTTTTTTAATTCAATCAAAAAAGTTTCATTTATTTTATGACAATAAAGTCTAACTTTATCGATTCCAAAATTTTTCTGAATTTTTAACCAATTTACCAATTTTTGTGATTTATGTTCATCCAAACTGTTAACCATATGTACACAATGAACAACTGATTTTTTCTTAAGTTTTGGTTTAATTATAAAAGTAGGCTTTCTAAACACAATATCAAATTTTTGTTTATCTAAATCAACAAAATTTGGTTTATAAATAACAGCTACTTGTATTTCATTTAGTTTATTTAAATGCTCATTTTGATTTAGTATTGTAACAAGTCTCCAAATGTATTCAGTACCGTACCAGGTTCTCATCACCCGAATATGGTAAATATTTGTTTTGTTTTTGAACATAATCTTATCTTGTATTTTAAAAACATATAGAACAAAATTTTTAATTTGATTTGGATTATTGTTATTTATGAAGAAAAGTGTCTCAAATTTTAGACTATTGTTTTTTTCTAGAGTTGCAATAGTTGAAAATTGAGTTACGTCACCGTTAATTATAAATGTATAGTAATAATCAATAGAATAATTTTTTGTTAAATCGTTTAGATTTGAATGCATGATATGTTTTAATTGTATACGATTGAATAAACCATAAAAGAGACTATTATCATACACATAAACACAGGCCAAATTCACAAAAAATAAAAAGTATAAAAAATTTTTGGTTTTTATTTGCATTTTAAATAAATATACGGGAAAGAGTAAATATTTTATTACTTGTTTTAACTTGAGTTTTAATTTCAGCCAATTTAAAATCAAATAATATTCATTCAAAAAATCCTATATAATTATCTCTTCTTTAGCTCAAACAGAAGATTTTTGATTATATTTTCCAATTTTAAAATAAATTCACTGCATATAATTAAAATCATGCTATAAAAATTAAGCTTGAATTTATTACGTTTATTTACCTGGCTTAGAAAAATACTTAATTGATTAATAAATAAATAAAATTTCCGAGCAACAAATCTAAAATTGTGATTAATAAAACTTGTTATATAATTTTTTTTATTTTATTACATTTTTAAAAAAAAAAAAACTTAAAAATAATAAATTTAACTAATAAATACCGAATTGTTATAAAAAATATAACTTGAGGGAATTATCAAAACCATATGTTTATTTTGAAAATATTTTTGAATTATGTGGATTTACATTTTGATGTTGCATAACATATAACATTTTCTTATTATGTTTATTTGGGTATTAGTTCACACAGCAAGGAAATATGGTAAAATTTTTATTATTTTGGCTTTACCCATGAATGAATTCTTATTTAAGATCTTATAAGAAACCTAAGGATTTTTTGGGATACAGGATCCTGTAAAGATCATTTAAGAATATTAATAAAATTCTTTTTTTATAAGATTTTTTAAGAAATTTTATCAAGATTCTTATTCAGATTCCAATAAAATCTTAAAAGAAATTCTAACTTAAGATAGATATAAGAATATGTAAAGGAATCTTGTAAGAAATATTATAAATAATAATTAAGATTCCTTTATTAAGAAAATTTAAGATCTTATTCGAATCTTAATTAAGAATCTTATATTAATTTTTGAAAAAGTTTAAGACAAGATTCCATAATTAAATCTTACACAAAATTTCTTATTAAATCTTAAAACAGGATTCTTATTAGATTCTTAAATACTCTTAAAGATTTGTCTGGATTAATTCTTTAAAATACTTGAAAATTCTTATTATAGGATTTTGATCAGATTTCTTAGGAAAATTTTTAAAAAATTTTATGTTTAATTTTTATTGAATAAAATAAAAAAAATTAGACTTTATTATATTTTTCAATATTTAATCATGCTCATTTTCATTTAAATATTCACAAACAAAAATACTTTCTTTATCGATTTCATAAATAACACATTTTTCTATAATATTATGACTATTAATAATAATTAAATTATTCGTTCTTTTACAAAAATAAAAAATATCATTAAAAAAATTTTCTTCTTTTAGAAATTTAAGCTCTTTTGGAATTCTTATCTTAGAAGAAAACATCAGATCATTTGTTATTACTTGAAATTGAGTTACCGCTACATAAAAATAATCTTCTATCTCAATGAAATACTTAATTTCTCCAAAACTTAAGTCATTTAGAACTTCATATTTTATAATTCCACTTGACTTATTCTGGTTTAATCTCATATATTCAATTGAAGTATAAATTATGTTTTTAACCCTTAATCTTTGTCCGATTGATATATCTTTATTATAACTTTTTATGTCAAATGCATCGAGCTCAAAAGAATTCATTTTTCTTTGTATACTTGGCTCCAAGAGCTCAGTTTCTGACTTATAAGCCTTTATGTTTAAAAGCTCTTTAATATATTCGTAAGAATCATCATTTAGTTGAAAATCATTAATTTTATTTATCATGTTAAAATATAACAATGAATCTTAAAGATAAAATTTATTTTTATTTCGATTAAAACTAATAAAAAATACTTTTCAAAAATTGTGAGTCAAGACGACGAGTTCCATTCAAACCTCTGCGAAAATAACCTAGACAGCTTTCAAGACTGAACATTGAATGTGAACTAAGCGAACCATGGCGTTTAACATCCAGAATCAAGTGTTTTGTTAAACAATGAAACGTAAAAGTCAAGTTATTTGCTCCATAGTATTTTATGTACCATTTCGCAAAGACTTTTAACAATTTTTCTGCTTTAAGTAAAGTAATTTCACTTTCACATTTATGAAACATTTTTAAAGCTTTAATTAATTTTTGTAATTTATTAATAAAAATAAATTTTTAAAAATTTTTTTTTTACCATAGATAAGACAAGCAATATTCCAAAAGAATTTTGGTTTAATAAAATTTCTCATTAATGGTAGACAAACGTATAAAAAAAAAGTACGGTATTCCGATGCTTTCCAAGTTTTTACGCTTTTAAAGTCAAAATTTAATCTATTTAAAGTATGTGGAAATTTGAATTTTTTTAATTCGTTTTCGAGGTTTTTTTTAATTTAGGTTTTCCTTTATTTATAAAAAAAATAAGAAAAAAATCTTGATAAATATAAATTGTAAATACCAATATAAAATTCTTCTTTATAAAAATTACTATCAAACCAATTGATTAAGATTGACTTGAAAATACCCAAACAAACCAAATGCATGTAATCTATCGGTATTGAATCTGGTAAAGTTAAATTATTTGATATTCTTACAGTTCCTATAATTCCGTTATCACACCCTAAATCATAGACAAACATTTCTTTAGTTCTTAGAGGAAAATCTTTCAGAGAGTAAGTCATTTTTTTATAACTTTTTTTGAAATCACCTTAAAATTTTTTTTGAAAATAGATTTTAATTTATTTTAGATAAAATAGAATACCAGGGTTTAAACAATAAGCACAGCCGAAATAACCGTTAAATTGATTCATATTTAATATTAATGCCTTTGCTGGAGTATCACAAAGAATACCATAAATTTTTAGAGATAACTTGTAGGTGTTTAGATTATTTTTGAAAAATATTCCTGATTGGTTAATTATTTCAATTTCTTCAGTTAAATTTTTAAACAAAATGTCTGATTTTGGTTTTTTGTTACCATACCTTATTCCATAAACGATTTTATTCTTAATTGAATCTCTTAAACTTATCGGGAGTTCGCATAAGCCAACAATTACTGGCCAAAAGTGTTTTGAACTTGATTTGGAAACTGCAATGCCATCAGTATAAACCATTAAAGTAAGTTGATTAGATTTCTTTATAGCTTGATAATGCTCTCCATCAATCAAATCTATAAATGTTCTTTTTTTATTTTTATATTCTAAAATTTGCTCGATATAATTTTTTATAAGACTTGTTAACCGAGGTTGAATATTCAAATAAGTAAATGAATTAATACGATTTGTGATTATTTTTCTGTTCGAACAATTATTATTTAAACATTTTTTTTCCGAATCTAACTCTAACAAACAAATATCACAAAAAAAAATTTCTTTTATTTCATTTTTTTCGCGCGTTATATATTTTTTTAATTTATTAATTGTTTTAGGCAAATTATTCTTTATCGGAAGTAGCATATGTATTAATTCAAGTAGTTTCTGTTGTGCCAAAGATGAAAGATCGAATCTATTGAAAAAAAATAAAATCATTAAACAGGCATCTTTTGCTGATAATTTAGAATCATCGAATAGGCTTAAAAAGAAAATGAATTAATTTTTTTTATTATATTTTTTATTTTTTAATACTTTAAATATTCTGAATCAAAAAAGGAACCTTCTTCAAAAGATGTATTTTCTAATAGATCAATTAAATTCTCGTTCATTGTCTCATCAATAATTTCAGTTTCAACTTTATTTTTATTTTCATGTTTTGAGTCATTTTCAATATCAAAATTAAGGCTTGATTTTTCAGTTTTTTTTTTATTATTTAAAACTTCCTTTTTAACATTTATTTGAAATTTTTTTCTCTTATGAGATGGATTCCACGTTTCTTGTTCTCCTATTACAGTTTTATGAGTAGGATGTTTTTTTGGAAGTTGAAAGACATTTTCCTCGTCACTGCTATCAATTTTTTCGTCACTTCTTAAAACAGTTTTTTTTCCGGACATTTTATTCTACAGTATATTGAAAAAAATATTATGCAGTATTTTGAAGCCAAATTTAGAAAAACCTCATGGTTTGAGACAAAATAAAAATATAATAAATGTTCAATCATCTCCAACAAACAATGTAATTTTTTAAATTTGAATTTTTTTTAAAATTTAACTATTTTTATTTGTCAAGGAGCTTATAACAGCTATTAATGAAATTTCTCAACGTATTGATGGTTTGGTATTTAATTTTGAAAGCAATATAGATTTAATTAAAACAAAAATAAATTCGATTTCTGAACAACAGCATGAATGTTTAAATTTTTTTGAAAAAATAGATCAAAATTTTTCAAAAATTTTTGAAAAACTTGAAGCTTTAGAAATGAAACAAGCCACTCAGGTTTCTATGTCTTTACAAAGCAATTTTACTTCTGAAATGGTAATTCAAGCTAAAGAACAGCTGGGAATTGACCTTACTGTGGACTTGGTTTTTTTTTTTAAATTAATTATTAAATTTACATATTTCACATATTATTTATTATATAGGTTTATCAAGGAAAAAATCTCTTAGCATTAGTGCCATTTAATCGAACCAACATAAATATCTATGGAACAAAATTAATGGGAAAAATCTTTACTAAAAAAGAACTTTCGGAAGGAACGGTTGAACCAACAAAGACTCAAACTCCTGGATTGGATCCTGTTCGAATAAATTTAATTAAAGCTATAACATTTACAGTTTTAATATTATTTGTTTAATTTAATTTAATTTTTGTTTTATTAAGCATGCTACTTAAAAAAGCTTCGAACAATTGAGGCTTTCACAGATAGCTGGGAAAGTATTGTCAAATCACTTCGACAAAAATGCCTCGACACCAAAAAATTTTTAAATAAAAGTAAAAAATTTAATAAAATTTATTTGTAAAAAAAAATAATAATAATTTAATTTCAAGATCCAGGATGTAATGATAATGTTGAAAACACAAATGAAGATCAATTAGGAAGTGAAGAAGATGAACAATTAGCTTCGGAACAACAGCAAAACAACCAGCCTTTCTTGGATACAGATTTAAGCATGCATTCTATACAAACTTTTTAAAAAAATTTTTTAATAAAATTATTATTTTAAAATAAAATTTTATTTTTACCTAAATATTTCTTAAGATTTCTTATTAATTTATGTTTGATATCTTACCCTTTTCTTAATTTATCATAACAAAAATACCTGAGGATCTTATAAGATCTACTTAATTCTTAATTTATCTTAAAATATCTTAAAAAGCCCTTATTAAAGTTTTTTCAAGGAATATTCAAGATCTTATAAAATCTTAATAATCTTATAAGATTCTTAAAAAAATCGAATAGGATCCTATACCGAGCTGAATTAGGATCTTATACTGTCCTGTATCAAGATTTTTCCGAAGAAAGAGACCTGTTTCTTATTAAGAATCCTGATAAGATCCTAGTTAAGATCTAATTAAGAATTGGTTCATGGGTAGTTAGTTAGTTTAAAAAGAGCTAAGACATGAATTGAAGATTTTAAAAAAATTTAATTCATTTGAAAAGAACATTATGACAAGTAATTAAATGGAAAAAGTTAGTTTTTATTATATTTGATACATGTTTGATATAAGGTTTTTTAAATTATTTAATTTCTGTTTTTAAAAAATTATATAAAATTTGAAAACAACTATTATCTTTAGATACTTGTATTCCTCGAGCTATAAAAAATTATAAAACCAAGCACTAATAATAAACGATTGGGAAAACATGTATACCCTTTTAAGATTTAATATCTTAATTAGCTAAATAAACAGTCGTAATTTTTTGGAATTGGATCATTATTAATATTCTTAAAATAATTACATTAATTAAAAATTAATATAAATTAATGTAATTTTTTTTCAATTTACGTATTTGATTATATAAACATGTATAAAAATAATTAAAAAAAAAAAAGAAATTAGAAAATTTAGCAAATATTTAAAAAAAAAAAATGAATTCAAGTTCTGCTTTGGCTTATATTGGATGGACTGTAGCAGTATCAAAGAGTTTTTTGTATTATTCAAACTTAATTATTATACCTATTGGTGTTTTGTTCAACTTTTTGACAATAGCTGTTTATTGTAGAAAAAATTTAAGATATTTAAAAGTATCATTTTTCAATGTGTTGATTTCTTTAATAGACATATTCATACTAATTTTTGCATTTATACATTTTTTTAATATTTCAATTGACAATGATTTAACTCAACAAAATGAAATTTGGTGTAAATTTATAAACTTCTTTGTTAGATATTTGGTTCAATTGAGTTCATTTTTGAGCGTATTTTTAACTTTTGATACTCTAATATCAATTCATCCAAACAAGTTTGAAATATTCAAAAAAAGAAAAGTTATTATTAATCTCATATTTGTATGTAGTGTTGTGCTATTTTTATTAAACTCAATAAATTTTTCAAATTATATAATTAAAAGCACAACAAATAATCAAACAGTGTTTACTTGTGCTGCATCAGAAACTGTACTATTAATTAGAGATTTGATCAATATTTTATTTAGAATTGTTCTACCATTTTTGTTGATGCTAGTACTCAACTTGATTCTAATAAGATCATTCATTAAGTCAAAAAAAAGACTAAATAAAAATAAACTTTTAAAGAAGGAAATAATTATTTGCTATTTTATAATAATAAGAAATTTATTTTTTTTGCTTAATTTATTACCATCAATAATCGGCTTGATTTCAATGAATATATTTCGATTCAAACAAGATGTGGTTAATTTTGCTGGCTCAAGTTTGGCAAATAATATAGGAGTAAAGATTTCAGCTATAAACCATGCTTTTCCATTTCTTATTAATTTAACATTCGACAAATTGTTTCTAAAAGAATTTTTATTCATTTACAAAAGTTTAATTTACAAAAGTAGTAAATTCTCAACAACTAGTAATTAAAAAAATTTATTTATATCTTATATAAAAATAAAAGAATATATTTCAAAAAAATTTAATTAATAAACTTAATTAATAAGCCTCGGCAAATACTAATAGTATTAATCTAAATTAAAAACTCAATTTTAAAATAAAATTTAATTATAAATTTGATTGATTATAAATTAAATATATAAATCATGTACATCGGAATGTTTAAGATTTTTTCTATAACTCACACGATTGAAGACTTTATTTTGCGTACTTGTTAATCTTTCTTGTTATTCTTTTACTATCATTTTTGAGCATTTAATAATTGTGATGTGTTGAGAATAAAAAAAATCAATATTAGTATTTAAATAATACTTACTTACATTATTTAAAATCAATAATTAAAATTTCCTGCTTTAAAAACCAATTTTGGATCTAATATAGATAAAATCGAAAACATAGATAAAATAGACAGATTTTTAATAAATCACAAAAGAAATAACTAGAAACTGATCTTTTTTTTGAAAAATAATTAATATTTTATTGAGACCGAGAAATACCAATCGGGTGAATCTGAGATGGAAGAAAACCATCCTAGATGGAAATTTAAAAATGCCATCAAACTCAACCTAAAAAACGCTAAACCAACTAACCACAAAGACCTCCTCACGTGCTTATCCTCAGTCCTCGATGATAACACCACAAAAAACATCACCTCATTTGGCCAATTTAATTCAAACAAGATATGGATCCTAGAGTTCAACGATAAGATCGATGCCAAAACATTGCTAAATCTAAGTATAAAAATTGATGACAAAATCATTAAATTTGAAGACCCTAATAATTTTACTCACCATGATCCCATTATCAAATCTAGTGTAATTCGGTTCCACTTCTTACCAGCTAACATCAACAACTCAACCATCACTCGATTCCTTAACGAACTAAAAATAAAAGATCTAAAAATAATTCAAGTAAATGATGAACATTACTCACTTACGGGCTGGACCCATGTAAAAAATGACGTGAAGAGAGTTAAAATCAGCTACCCAATAGACGCCACCAAATTTTTATTTATTTAATTATTTGCCAAGCAAATTACTTGTGCTCCTATTATTGGTGTAAGGCCCAGATCCAACTCAATTAGCTACATGACAAAAACTCCAACAACTTATCTAAAAACAAGTCCATTAACTAAGCTCCCCAAACGGCACCTTGTGATAGATGATCTCTCACATGGAAATCAAAGACACAAACCAAGTAAAAGCTCCACTTCTGAAGATGCTACTTCGGAAGATGAGTTTATTGACACGCTAGATACACCTACAAATAAAACACCTTTAAATACAAATAACTAAATTTCATATAATAAACAAAAAATACCTAATACCATTAACAATGAAAAGAAATATTAAAATAATCCAATGGAACTGTAACCACATCCGCAGCAAACTAAAACTATTTAAAAACTTTATCCAACTTAAAAATTCAGATGTGATTTAAACGAAATAAAACTTGATTTGTTCGAATACAATTTTTCCCTCGAATTCGATGGTTATAATACGGTGGCCAAACCTAGAAACAAATATGGGGGAGGAGTCGCAATAATAATTAAAGAAAACCTAGAATTTATCCAAGACTTCCAATTCGACAAATACGAACTAGAGTTGTTGCATATAAAGATAAAACACCACTCTTCGATCATCTCAATCATAAACATTTATAATCCACCCAACAAAAATCTTTCTTCAGATTTTCTAGAGGAACTAGCACTAAGTAGCCCCAAAACTATCATTGCAGGTGACTTAAACTCAAAACACGTATTATTTGGATGTCAAACAACCAACACTAATGGAGAAACACTGTTAAACTTCATACAAAAATACGATATGATTTTAGTCAATAAAAAAATACCTTCATTCCACCTAGTAAACAGGAATTACGCTGAAATACTTGATTTGTTTATTGTTACCAAAAATATTTATAAATACATCAGTAATTTCCAGGTTTACAGCGAGCTTGACATGACAAGTGATCATTTCCCTATTAAAATAGAGCTCGAGGAAAAAATACCAGACCTACACTCTACTCCAGACCATCAATCCATACAGCACTTAAAATATAATTTTAAAAAGGCCGACTGGAATAAATTTGAAAAAATTTTAAACGATAAACCTATAAACGTCGTAGATAATATTATTGACGAAATGAACCAACAAATAACCAATGTTATAATCTCAGCGTTTGATGATGCGGTACCACTTTCAAGAAAAAAACTTTATAAAGATACACTTCCTAGGGAAGTGATTGAAATAATTAAAAAAAGAAGAAAAGCCAGAAGAGCAGCCAATAAAACTATGAATCTAATCGATAAATCAGAGTACAACAGATTCACAGCTCTTCTAAGATTAAAAATTAAAGAAAATCGTACCGCAAGCTGGAACCATTTCCTAGAGAAAATGGGTAACAATCCCCTATCAACTAAACCTTTTTGGAAAAAAATTTAGAAATTCAGGGCAGTGTTAAGTTTAGTATCAAAATATCAAAATTTTTTTTAATGCATGTATAAATTCAAAAAAATTTTGATATTTTGATATTATGATATTTGATACTAGACTTAACACTGCCAATTCAGGGAAAAAAATAATAGTATACCTTCGTTAATAGATAATGGACATAAATACGAAACTGACTTTGAAAAAAGCAATCTATTTGGTAATCGATTAAAAGAAACTTTTACTCCTATTAACCTCAAATTTGACAAAAACACCGACAATGAAGTAACTAACCATAATAGCCATTAATTTGATAAACAAAATGGAATAAACGAGGTCATTAGAACAATTGACTCAGCAGAAATTATCTACCATTTAAAAAAACTAAAAGACTTCTCTTCTGCAGGGTCAGACCGCATTCTTAATATTGCACTAAAAAATTACCATCTAGAATGATTGAAAAAATTAGAATTTTATTTAACAAAAGTCTTACCGAGTCAAAAATTCCTAAAATGTGGAAACTCGCACAAATAAATATGATCCCAAAAAAAGCCAATAACAAATCTGATCCAAATAACTATAGGCCCATAAGTCTAACAAGTTGTCTGGGGAAGCTACTTGAAAGAATAATCAACGCTAGACTTTACAAATATCTAGAGCATAACAACTTGATCATCCAGGAACAATCAGGCTTTCGCAAAAACAGAAAAACATCAGACAACCTTTATTTTTTAATACAAAAAATTACCGAATTCTTTAATAGGAACAAGAACGTGTGCTGCCTCTTCTTCGATATATCGAAAGCTTCGACAAAGTCTGGCACGAGTTAATAAATTATAACGTACCTCATCATTTAATAAAATGGATTAAAGAATTCATTAATAATAGAAAATTTTTAATAAAAATAAATGACTTTACCTCTGACGAATTCGAAGTCCAAGCAGGCGTTCCGCAGGGATCTGTAATCAGTCCCCTCCTATTCAGTGTGTAGATTAATGACATTCCAAGAAAAACATGTCAAACGAGAATTAAAAGATTCAATTCAAAATGATTTGAAATACATTCAAGCTTCAGCTTCATTATCTAATTTTGAATCAGTTTTTAGTTTAGTCAAACAAAAATGGTTAGCGTTAAATGATCCAATGATTAATAATTTTTTTGATCATTGCCAAATTTTGGCTTACTCCAAATCATGTTGGCTGGTATGAGGGGTATGCTCCAGGAATCCCAAGTACAAATAATGCTTTAGAGTCCACAAATGATACAATTAAAGCTGAAGCAACCGGGATCGTTTACCTTTACGAGATTTTATTAGTTGTATGGAAAATCTAGTTTCAGATTGGTCTAAAGATCGTAATTCTGGTTTTCTTACTTGTAAACCATTCAATTTAAAACCTATTATATCCACACATGAATGGATATTGGGGTTTGAATGGGTAAAGTTGAATAAACGTATAGTAAAAGTTAATCATCAATCGAAAACAATATATGTAGTAACATCAACAAAATCTGTTATATTATAACTAGTGTCTTAATTATTATTTATTTATTTATCTATTTTATTATTATTTATTATTATTATTTATTTATCACGCATTTAACATATTGTTATTTAAAATATTTAAATACGTGACTATTTTAATATGCTTTTAATTATATTTTATTTTATAGAATTTTCTAGAATTATCATTTGGATGAACATTAGAATTTATAATGTTCAACCTACTTGAATTTGCTTTAATTAATAACATATTCTTTATTTATTTTAAATATAAATAACTGCTAACTTTCTTATAATGCGAGAGAGAAATATATAGAGTTAGAGAGAGTTAGAGTCGAACCATTATTGCTTAATCTTAGCTTAATATTTAGTTAGTTAAATAAACTATTAAAATAAATATTTCTTATTTCTAAATCCACGTCGAAATCAACTCTTAAGCTTTGTCCAATTAGCTCACAAGTGGTAACAGCGTAAAAGAAAACGATTCATATTCGTTCATATGTTATTACGTGGAGGTAAATCAATTGGTAATAAAAATACAGAAAATACTGTTTCAGAAGAAACAAATTCAAATCAAATTATAAATTCTTCAGTAAGTGATAACAATCAGTTCAATTTAATTTTGGATGCAACAATGATTGATGATCTAAATCTAAGTACTTCTCAAAGTTCAAATCTTGTTACAATGGAGACAGTTGAATCTCTACAGCATGCCCAAAAGCAATTTTTGGAAGCTAAATTGCAAGAATTGATTGGTTATATGAATCAAAATTTTGTCATTAAGTCTGAACAAGAAAGTTCAGCTAGTAAAAATTTTGCCAATGTAGTTAATCCACAGTCTCAAAATAATGTTCATGAAACAAATAAAATTACAATAAGTAGCCAGCCTCTTTTTAGTGGTTCACAAAAAGAAGATGTGGAACAATTGATTAGAATTACAGAACGTAATTTGCGTTCAAGCTTTGTATCTGAGCGATATAAAGTAGAAGCAGCAAGTGCTTTTCTTAGAGATAATGCGGAGAAAGCTTATGATCATATGTTAAGAATTGATCCAAATTTAAATTGGGATAATTTTAAAAATAGACTAATCAAAAGATTTGTAAAACCAGACTCTAAACAAACATTTATTGGAAAATTGTCAAACTTAAGACAAAATGGCGATAAAGAATCCTATACACAAGAATTTTTAGAGATTTCCAATAACTTAACATTTGGTTTAAATGAGCGAATGTTAGTAGAATATTACATTTTTGGTCTAAATGATCATATTAAACCTTTGGTTAATACAAGACAGCCTGATACGTTAGAGTTTGCAATTCAGCTCGCTAATAGGGCATATATCGATACTAAAAAAGAAAAAAGTCAAGTAAATCAATTAAGAAGTATTAAACCTTCGTATTCAACAAATATAAATAAAATATGCAAGTTTTGTAAAAAATCAGGTCATGTTCTAAATGATTGCTACAAATTAAAAAGAAAATTGTCTCGTAATGACGAAAATAAATCTAAATCAAATACTGATCAAAAATTTAATTCAAAAAATGAAGATAAATCAAAACAATTCCAAAACAAGCATGCAAATAGTTATGATAATAATAAAAAAGTATATTCATACTCTAAAAATAAAGGATTTAATAGTAATGTTAGTTCAGTCGAGGTAGATGAACTAGAATATAGTCAAATTGGCATATTAGATATTTCCAATGGTGCACACTATAGTACTGTTGATAACGTTCCTAATATTATAAAAGGTGTAGTATTGATTGGTGATGAAAAAGAAGAAGCTTTTTCATTTTTCTTTTTCGAACTTTAGCAGAATTATGAATATGGTCTGTGGAGATTTAAAATTTGTTGTCATTCATATTGATGATTTATTTATTTATTCAAATGATGAAATGCTAATAGAATATATGGAAATAGTTTTCCAAAGATTAAGGAAAGCAAATTTTTCAAAAATGCAAGTTTTTCTTAAAAACAGTAAAAGTTCTCGGACATATCGTTTGTGATAATTCGGTTAAAATGGACCCAAGTAAAATCGAAGCTATTAAAAATCGGCCCATTCCAACAAAAGTTAAATATGTTCAACAATTTTTAAGATTATGTAATTATTATCGTAAATTTATTCAAAATTTCGCAAGTATTGCAGCACCGCTACATAGACTAACCAAAAAAGACGTAAAATTCAATTGGTGTAATAATTGCAATGATGCATTCAACATTTTAAAAGAAAAATTAGTCTCTTACCCTATTCTAAGAATTCCAGATTTAAAAAAGTCATTTGCTCTTCATACTGACGCTTCCGGTTTAGCAGTAGGAGCTATCTTATCTCAAGAAGATGAGGACAATATTAAATACGTATGTGCCTACGCTTCAAAATTATTAAAAGGCGCTGAAATCCATTATGGAATAACAGAAAAAGAATGTCTTGCAGTCGTTTGGACAGTCAAACTATTTAAAATCTATTTGCATGGTCAAAAATTCAAGATAATTACAGATCATTCAGCTCTTCAATGGCTAATGAAGATCAAAGACCCGAATGGAAGACTAGCAAGATGGTCAATCACATTACAAACTTACGACTTTGAAATTTTTCATAGAGCGGGATCTAAACATAAAAATGCTGATTCGCTAAGTAGAGCTTATCACGTAGCGGAAGTCCTTAGTACGAATTCCGATGAAATAGATGATCTTAGAGAAGATATCTCAACTAAAGATCTTGATATTTGGGAAGACGATAATCTAATACATTACCTTAAAACAGGAAAATTTGTCCCAGGTTCAAGCAGTAAACAATGCAAACGCATTACAAAAAGAGCAAAAAATCTTACTTTTAGTGATTGTATTATTTATTATCACGTTGGAGAAAAAAAATCTGGTAAAACAAAGATATTACCTAAAATAAGTGAAAGAAGTGAGTTAATAAAATTATCTCACCTTCTTGGACACTTTGGAACTCAAAAGACTTATAAAGACTTGTCATCTAAATATTGGTGGCGTGGAATGTGGAATGATGTCGATTTCTTCATTAAAAATTGCCTAGTTTGTATCAGACATCAAAAAACAAATATTTTAGATCATCCAGCATTAGCTTTACCAATAAAAGACATTAACGATAGAGTTCAAGCCGATTTAGTTTTCGGTTTTACCAGTTACAACCCGTGGAAACAAAGTAATTATTGTTATAATAGAAAGTACAGCAAAACATTTATATATTAGAGCTATTAAGTCAAAAACTGCGGAAGAAGTAGCTTTTAAACTGTTCCGATATTCTGCAACTTATGGTCTAGCGAAAGAATGGCTATCAGATCAAGGGAAAGAATTTTTAAATAATGTTGTTGATTCTTTATTGAAACTGTTAGATACTGAGAGAAAAATTACCTCAGCTTATTACCCACAAACAAATGGCGCTACCGAAAGAGCTAACCAAACAATAATTAATTGTTTAAGAAAACACGCAGAAAATAATCCAGAAGATTTGGATTTATGGTTGGATTACATAATGATTAGTTATAATTCAAATGTACACTCATCGACCAAATTTACGCCTTACGAACTAATGTTCGGACGTCAGATGAATGGTTTTGAAAATTGGACAAACAAACCAAATGAAGATGATGAAATAAGTTTAATAAGAAGATCAGCTGAAATTAAAAAACTACATGAAATCGATATTCCTAAAGCGATTCAAATTATTGAAAAAACACAAGATGTACAAAAGAAGTCTCAAGATAAAAATAAGAATATTGTGATCGAATCGTTGGAACCTAAAAGTAAAGTTTTCTTAAGAATATCAGCTATGCAAGGAAAATTAGAACCTAGATATAGAGGTCCATATACAATCGTACGAAGAACTGAAAAAGGTAACTACATCCTAGCAAACGATCGTGGTATAGAATTAAAATCTTCTTACCCACTTAACAAGTTAAAACCTGTCTTAGATTCAGTAAACTAGAAGGAAGATGTTTACGATATTGAAAAGATAATAAAAGACAGAACAAGATTCGGTAAAAAGGAATATTATGTAAAATGGAAAGGATATTCAGACGAGCACAACTCGTGGGTAAAAGAGTCAGATTTTGTTTCAATGGAATGCATACATGACTATCACCGTGAAAAGAATCTGAAAACAAATTATGTTGATTTTAAATCACCTTTATTTTCAAGTGTGGCGTTTAACGTCAATTCTCAATTTATATTTGTATTGATTGTTCTGATGATTTTAATTCCATTTGTTATTGGTCAGACGCTTCAAGACAACTTTAAATTTTGTACGCAAAATGATGAATTATGAATTTTTATTTTCGCAAAATTATGAATTTGGACCGATAATCCAAGTTTTAAAAGGTCTCTGAATCTTTGCTGTAAATATGTGAATTATGTTGATTTATATTCTCAACTAAGTCTGTATTAAATATTGATTTTCCATGAGCATTATCAACCAAACTAGCATAAACATTATTAAACAAAAAATTAATATTTTCACTTTTGTTTAAAGCTTTTTTCAAACAATTTAAATAGTTTATTTTTGATCGGATTGACTTGATATAATTTAAATCTTTTTCATCAAACAGTCCAAAACATAATTTATACAAGTTAGGCTGTTCATAACAAAATAGTGTTTCATTTAACCAATTGTAGTTTAAATTCGTTATTTTATCCATTACAACTCTAGGTCTTAGAACAAACATTGCATACTTAAAATAAAAAAAAGAAACATTCCTTCCATATACACTTTCTAATCTTTTTACATAATTATACATGTTATATTCGAGTTTGTTTTTCTTTACATTTTTCAAACATTCGTTTTGGTTAACCACTGTTTTATAATCTTGAATAAAATTAGTATCATAAAAACGTGGTAAAATAAACTCGTCGAAATCATAATTAGTCAAATATTCATATTTATACTTAAAATTCATTAAACAATCATTTGTACACATCATTTCATTCATAATCTTGATTAAAGAAATTTTAAAATTAAAAAATAGTCTCATAGATTCATCACAATATTTTAGATTTTTAATAAAAAGTGTAGAGTTACGATTTGATTCATAACGATGTAAGTGTTCTTTGCAAACATCTTGCAAATCTGCTTTATAAACAACTATTTCTATAAAATCTTTAAATTCTTTTTTTAATTCAATCAAAAAAGTTTCATTTATTTTATGACAATAAAGTCTAACTTTATCGATTCCAAAATTTTTCTGAATTTTTAACCAATTTACCAATTTTTGTGACTTATGTGCATCCAAACTGTTAACCATATGTACACAATGAACAACTGATTTTTTCTTAAGTTTTGGTTTAATTATAAAAGTAGGCTTTCTAAACACAAAATCAAATTTTTGTCTATCTGAATCAAGAAAATTTGGTTTATAAATAACAGCTACTTGTATTTCATTTAGTTTATTTAAATGCTCATTTTGATTTAGTATTGTAACAAGTCTCCAAATATACTCAGTACCATACCAAGTTCTCATTACCCAAATGTGGTAAATATTTGTTTTGTTTTTGAATATTATCTTATCTTGTATTTTAAAAACATATAGAACAAAATTTTTAATTTGATTTGGATCATTGTTGTTTATGAAAAAAAGAGTCTCAAATGTTAGACTATTGTTTTTTTCTAGAGTTGCAATAGTTGAAAATTGAGTTACGTCACCGTTAATTATAAATGTATAGTTAAAATCAATAGAATAATTTTTTGTTAATTCGTTCAAATTCGAATTCATTAAATGTTTTAATTGTATACGATTGAGTAATAACCATAAAACAGGCTATTATCATACACATAAACACAGGCCAAATTCACAAAAAATAAAAAGTATAAACAAGTCTTGGTTTTTATTGGCATTTTTAATAAAATAAGTTTACGGAAAAGAGAAAATATTTTAAAAATCGATTTTTTACTTTTTATGTTTAGATTAAATTAAACAAAATATATTTTTCTAAGAAATTTTTTAAATTTAATCAAATAAGGTTTAATAATTGTTAATGACGAAAATGCTTGCAAATAGGCACATTCAAATGTATATTTACTGCTAACAGAAAATTTTGAATTAAAATCAAAATCAAGCTATAAGAATTAAGTTAAAACTTATTTATAATTACCTGACTTGGAAAATAACATAATTTATTGATAGATTAAATTTCCGAGCAACAAAACAAAAACTGAAATTAATAAAATTTATTGTATTATTTTTATTACTTTTGATTATATATACATTTATTAAAATAAAAACAAAAATTTTAAAAATTAAAAATAATATACTTTTATTAAATAGAAAAAATTCTAGCTGAAGAAAAATTTCTAAAAAACAATCAGCAAAAGTTTACACAAAAATATAAGATTTATTCTTGAGAATTTTAAAGTAGGATTATATAAATGCTAAAATATGCCTACTATACTTTTAGAAATAAGGAGAAATTCAAGTTTATTTCTATATGGAAAATTTTATATTAAAACCATGTTTTAAAATTTTTTAAAAATTATTTTGAAAATATTATTATTTAAATGGATTTTTATTTTTTATAGGTCAGATTTACATTAAAAAGTTTATAAAAACGATTTATAAAAAGTTGTTTTTTTTTTAAACAAATTCGATTTATCTAGATTCGAATTTTCAAATCTTAAGGATTTTACTTTGACTTATCTTTAAATGGAAAAAAATATCAAAAATGTTAATGTTAATTGTAAATTAATCTGTGGAAAAAGTGTCCTTAAAGTGTTTTTTTATAAATACACATAGTGAGACTTGAATTTTAATCATATTATTTTTAATATCTTACCATCATTTTGAACATATAATCATTGTGATGTGTTGAGAATTAGTTATTTCAAGTTTTTATATTTCTGATTTTTGATAGAATCAAAGAAGTTTGATATTAATTACATTTTAAACCAAATTAGTATATATTTTTGGTGTCCGGTGAAGTAACTGGTGAGCGGTGGCCACCGAAAAATTGTTGATATAAGCACTAGTAAAAAGGAAATGCAAAATCAAGAATCAGTATTTTTTTAATTTCAATTCCTGGAAAAAAGAATTTGTAATAAAAAAGAATAAAAAAAATTAATTTTAGTATTTAAATATTAATTAATTAAATTCTAAAGAATCAATAATTTCCAATTTCCTTCAATTTCCTGCTTTAAAAACCTAATTATGGATCTAATAAAGTATGTTGTAATAAAGTTGCTCCAAAACTGAGTACATTTATAAAATGTAATAATCAAGTAAACAATATAAAATATAGAATCATTTTTATTTTCTTTTTACCAATTATTAATTTATTTCCTGTCTTGGAGAAAAAAATTTAATAAAAATACTAGAAATTTCGATCTCATGATGTTTCAGATATTAATAGAAAGATAAGTAAAACTTTTAATACTCAGGAAACAAATTAATAATTATATAACGTTATTTACCAATCTAAATATTAAATTTTTTTAATAAAATTCAAACTAAATTAGTAAATACAAATGAAATTATAGAGACAATAAAGTTAAAAATTTTTCAAACTTAATTTTTAAGTTAATAAAATATAAATTAATAGTTTACTTTTTTATTAATAAATTTTCTAAAATTGCCAAGAGTAGAATGGAAAAGTCTAAAAATCAATATTTAGAAAAAATTTTAAAATTGCTTGAAACAAGTACAATTCATGGTATACCTAATGCTGTAAGAAATAAGAACCGTCTTATGAAAATATTATGGCTTTTTGCTTTTTTTAGTTTCGCATCCTATTCTTTTTATACGGTTACTAAAATTATAGTTGATTACTTAAATTTCAATGTTGTAGTTAATCTAGAAATAAGTCAAGATTTTGATATTGATTTTCCATCGGTAACATTTTGTAATTTAAACCCAATTGATTATTCAATTAAGAGTAATATAGACAAGGCAAATTTTTTTATTAATAAATTAACGGGAAGAAATCAATCTTTCACATTTGAAAAATATAAAGATCAATCTTTTGAAAATAATCAAATATGTTCAAACAATACCATCAAAAATAATTTAAATAGTTATTTCGAAGAATACGAAGGTTTTTCACTTGATAAAATGTTGGTTAGTTGCTCTTTTGATAATAAACCTTGTAGTTTAAAAGATTTTCGTATAGACAATTCATTTTATTTCGGCAATTGCTTTAATTTTAATTTTAAGAAAAGTTTAAATGAAAGTAATTTAAAATTGAAACAACCTGGAATATTTAATGGATTACAATTAAAATTATTCGTGGGTACACCAGAGTTATTACCTTGTTGGAATAGTATAAATGGAGCTGTTATTCTAATACATGATATAAATACAAAGCCTCTTTACAGACAAGAAAGCATAATGGTGCAGACTGGCGTAGAGACTAATATAATACTAAATAAAGTTGAAGTATTGAAACTAAGTAAACCTTATAGCGATTGTATTGAAGATCTTGATTCCAAAGATAGCTTTGACTCAGACTTTTATAAATACTTTATGCAAGATGCTTCAACCTATAGACAAAAAAATTGTTTATTTAACTGTGCCAGAAATAAATCAAAAATAGAAATTAAAAAGAATTGTGATCAAATGAATATTACTGATGAAATTATTTACAATTCATGCATGTTGAATAGTTCAACAGCTTCTTATTATTATAGAAATTGTTCACTGGAATGCCCCGTAGAATGTAAATCTTATTTCTATAATAAATATTTGACTCATGCTGATTTCGTGACTGATTCTTATGCAGCTTGGTTGCTATCAGATAAAAATTTTTTATCCAGGTTTCCAAACAAGAGTGCAGATTATGAACTAATTAAAAAGAGTTTGGTTTCTGTAAATATTTATTTTGACTCTATTAATCTTGAAAAAATAGAGGAACAACCAAAAATAGTTTTCATAGATTTGTTGGGAAATATTGGTGGACAATTGGGATTATTTTTAGGAACGAGTTTTCTAAGCTTTTTAGAAATATTTGAAATATTATTTGAAATTATTTTAATTCGAATAAAAAGGAAAAAACAATCCACTTATGAAAAGAAATGACAATAATTTTTAAATCTTTATAAATATCTTTAGGGTCATAGCGACCATGTGATCACATAATATTTGATCACCAAATTGTTGTGATCAAAAATTTGTTTAAAAAAAAATTTATTCTGTCAAAGAAAAAGCTGTTTTCTGAAGGACTAAGTCCTAGTGGAGAATTGAAAAAAACGAAAAGGCTATATATAGGATTTGATCTAATGGTTACAAATTTTGGTGAACACTTGATCACATAGTCGCTATGACCCAATATTACTCATTCTTAGACAATTTTAAAAGATTAATAAAATAAAATTTTTAAATACAAATAAAAAAATTTTTCAAATTGGTTCAGAAATTAAATGGTTTTTAAGTCAATGGCAACGTATAATCAATTATTAATAACAGTGACTACATTGGGAAAATCCCAACAATTTTCTTTAGTTAAATATAAATTTAGCAAATGTTAAGAACAGGGACTTGTTACTATGAAAAACATTCAAGTTCTACTATTGCCCCAATCAATCTTTAATACAATAAAATAAAATACAGAGTAATAGTTTTTTTAATCATTGAATTTAGAAGATTTCTTGTCAAGCACAGAATTCATTTTTAGTATTGAATAAGATATTTTAATTTTATATTAAACTTAAAGCTCATTTCAAAAAATATCAAAATAGTTGAAATCTTTTAGAATTTATAGAATTGAATAATATGTTTAAAAGGTTTATCTCAAATACACAAAAAATTTGACACAAATATAAAAGCTTGTTTGGATAAAAAATTTTCCCACACCGGGCCGCCTGCGTGAAAGGCAAGAATCCTAACCACTAGACCATATGGGACTTGTTTATTTTAAGCTATTTATTGAATTTAATAAACGCAATCGTTAAAAATTTAGAATAAACGAAAAATTAAGTTATTTGGACATTTTATACTTATGAGCGGCGGTGTAGAGAAGATTTTTGAAATGATGATGCAAGATGTATCTTAAATAATTTAGTAAATGCCGATGGGGTTGAGGGAGTGCTAAAGCAACTTTTTTTTGTCGAAACAAGATGATTCTCTTAAGTTAAAAAAATATTAACCTTAATAGTATAATTTCTGGTTAACTAGCCCTAACTAGTGCATTTACTTTTGAATGTTTTATCTAAAATTGATGAATATAAAAAAGATTTGCATTTTTTCTCTTTATCGATTTTTTTTAAATATATTAGAATTGTAAGAATATTAAATATTTAAGGTTTTTTGGATTTTCGTACAAAAATAGAAAATGAGATATCTCATAATTATCAATTTTCTTAGTTTTAGTGTAAATTGCAAAGAAATCCACTTTTTTAGAGCTATTTATATAATTAATGGTTAATACTTGAAAATAAGCATGTAGTTTAAAAAAAATTTTAGAAAAGGAAGTAATATTTTAAACACAACAACTATAAAAACTTCAATTTGACTTTAAAGCTAAGAATATATCAGACCAGAAAATTTAATAGATTGTAATAAATATTTTATTATTATTTTTATTTTTTGGGAAAAAAATTTTTATTTAATTTTAATTTTAAACAAAAAACATGTTTTTTTCATTAAGAATGACATCATTTAATAAGTAAATATACAGTATTTGATTTGTAATAAAACTCTTAAATTATTTTCAAAAAATTTTAATTGCTTATTTGAATCTAAATATAATATGTTTAAATTATTTAAATTTTTAAATGCATTACTTTTAATATATTTTAAATTGTTATTTGACAATTAAATAAGATTTTTTTAAATTTGAAAAACCAGAAAATAAAGCTTCACTTAAAAAATCCAATTCATTTGAACTTAAATTCAAATATTTAGGATTCTTTAAATTCTAAAATGAATTTTGATTAATAAAAGTTAAATTATTTGATGATATTGAAAAAAGTATTAAATTACATAATTTAAAAGAGAAATCCAAAAATATTTGTTGAATATTCAAGAAATAGTGTTTCAATTTTATTATGACACAAATTTAAATGAATTAAAGATGAAAAATTAAAGGAATTTATAAATGATAAATTGTTCAGTTCATTTTTAATAATTCCAATTCTAGTCGATTTTAATTCTCTTTTATTTTATAAAAAAAATAAAAGTACTCATTTTGAAAAATTATTTACAACAATATTATAAATTTTGTTTCGCAAATATACATAACTTTTAGTTTTTTTGAAATCAAATAATAAGCTTGATTAATTGAAATTTAAAGCTGAAAATGTTAGTTTGATTAAATTATACAGTATTTATACAATTAAAAAGTTTCCTAAATAATATTTCATTTTTAGATTAGATGTTTTCATAAATAGCTTAAGATAATAATAAAAACTCACAACACATCTTAATTAAAACAAAAAAATAAATTTCTAATTATTATAAAATAGCAAATGTTTAATTGTTTATTCTATATGATTTATGCTTTTTCTTTGTTAACTGTAGATTTGGTCATAGCATATTGATTGATTCTGTTTCAGTTTTAATTATTTACAGAAGTATGAAAAAGTATTTAAATTTAATCTAAAAATCTACTATTTATGACTTTTTTTAGTTTAGAATTTATATTAGTTCGATGTTATCTTAGAAATAACGCTAAAGTGTTAAATTTGATTTTGTAACAATTATTTTTATATTAAATGACCAAATTTCAATTTTTTTATTTTAATCAAAATACTAAACAGACTCTATGGTTATTTAGCGCTAAATTTTTGTTTGTTAAAATTTAAACTTTAAACTAAAAATTTTTATTCTATAAAAAAAGCTAATCAATTTAAGAAAAAAGTTAAACAAAAGCAATAAAAATTTCTTGTATTAAAAATTTTGAATAATAAAAAAATAAAGTATACAAATAGCAAGTTTACTGAAAAATTTGTCGTTTTGTTTTTTTAAGTTTTGCTTTGAATTTAAAATATGATTTTTAAGATTAAACTATCTATGATTCGGCTTAAAAAAAGGGCACATTTACATTTTGCACATTAGGGTAATTCCCAAATTATATTAAAAATAAATAAATATAAATATATTATTTTGATTTTTTTATCTTTTATTAAGATTTTTATAAAAATAAAAACTAGTACTAATAGTTGATTTATTAAATTTTAAAACACTACAAAATAAATAAAATATAAAAAAATCTAAACACAATAAAAATATATTTTAAATGAAGCCTAAAATTATTAAATAATTAAATTTATGTTTGAATTAATTTGATTTGATTTTTTTTAAATGTTGATTTAGTTCATAGAAAAAGCATTTTTTTAAAAATTTTTCAAAATTCGCTTCATCATATAAATTTATTTGAATATTTTTTTTAACAAAATCCAAAATAATCTTGCAATTAATATTAGTTGAATTTCTAAATATCAAATTAATTGAGTTGAAATAGTTAACATTATTTATAGTTTTGTTTATTAACTTTAATGATTTTATTATATTTAATTTATTTTTTTCATTAAAAATTACTTCATTTGATAAATAAATAAATTTTATTTCTAATAAACCTTCTAAGTTGTTTATTGAAAATTCTAATTGCGTATTTAAATCTAAATCTAAAATGTTTAAAATATTTAATTTTTCAAATACATTACTTTGAAAATATTTAAAATTATTATTTGCCAAATTAAGTTCCTTAAATTTGATAAACCAGAAAATAAAGTTTTATTTATAAATTCCAACTTATTTGAACTTAAATTTAAATATTTAAGATTCTTTAAATACATAAATGAGTTTTCATTTATAAAAGTTAAATTATTTGAAGATATTGATAAATATATTAAATTACCGAGTCTAAAAGAGAAATCTTCATTTATTAAGGAAATAAAATTAAAATCCAAAATAAATTTTTTTAATTCAAAAAAATTTGTTGAATATTCAAGAAATATTGTTTCAATTTTATTATGACTCAAATTTAAATCAATTAAAGACGAAAAATTAAAGGAATTTATAAATGATAAATTGTTCATTTCATTTTTAGATAAATCCAATTCTAGTAAATTCCAAAATAGGTTATACTCATTATTTGTTTGAATTGAATTAATTTTGTTATTGTTTAACATTAAACATTTAGAATTCGTATATCTAAAAATTAAACTATCAAGAAATAATTCTTTTAATGAAAAATACACCTCAAATAAATTAACAATTTTATTATTATTTAGATTTATCATCTGTAAATTTTTATTTTCTATAAAGGCATCTTTTTCTATATAACTTATCATATTATCACTTAGATCTATTTTTTTTAAATCTGTTTGAAGTTGAAAATTTTCTTTTTTTATTTCTTTAATTTGATTGAATTTTAATTCCATAATTTCAAATTTATTTTTAAGATTAATTAGAAAATCAAGAGAATCAATAGAAACGTTGTTTAAATAAATTTCTCTTAGCTTAATGGTTTTTGTAAAATTAATTGTTTCATTATTAAATAAGCAATTAGAAAAAGAAATAATTTTCATATTGTTGCTTTCACTGAAATTATACATGTTTAAAAGATGATTATTTTCAAGATAGAGACTTTTTAAATTTTTGTTTGGTAAATAATTTAGATTTATTATTGAAAAAATATTATTGATGTTCAATGTTTCGAGTAAATTCATTATGAAAAATAATTTTTGATCGAAATGTAAAATTTTGTTATTTTGTAGATTTAAATTTTTCAATTGAGTTAAATTTTGAAAATCTTCTTGTCGTAATTCTTTAATTAAATTATTAGATAAATCCAAGCTTGTAAGATTGTTGAATTGAGGAGAAAGAAATTTTAAATTATTTATAAAATTTGATTTTAAAGATAAATTTTTGACTTGGTTCTGATCAATAAAAAATAAATTGTTAGAAATAAATTTTATATTATTAGATGAAAAATCAATATTTGATACAGTTGAAAAAATATATATAGATTCAAATTGAAAGGTTCGAAAACATCTGCCAATTTAAAAAATCCAAAAAATTATTTGAAAAATCTAATGTTTGAACCCTGCTTAAATTAAAAAATGCAAAAATACCTATTTTCGATATTTTGTTAGAAGAAAATGAAATATTTGTTAGATTAGAGTTAAAAATAAATAAAAAATCAGAAACATATTCTATAAAATTATGGTTTAAATTAAGTTTTTCAAGTGAAGCATAATTTTTTAGAGAAATGTTTTTGATTTCAAATAATTTGTTAAAAGAAAAGTCAATTATTTTAGAATAATTAGAATCGAAAGAAAAACGAGTAAGAAAATTGTTAGAAAAATAACATTCTTGACAAATAAAATTATAAGGATGAAAATTTTTAAGTCTATTAAACATTATAGAAAAATTTAAAAAAAGCATATTTCTAATGAGATCATTAGATATTTCCGATAATAAATTATGAGATAATTCTAAAAAAAATGATTTATTTCTTTGATAGTAAAACGAAAAATTTCCAATATTTTGAATTTTATTAAAACTTAAATCAAGTCTGGTTAAAGAAGTCAAATTATTAAATATATCTTGTGTAATGATTTCGATCATATTAGATGATAAATCCAAATAATCCAATTTGTTTAAATGTTTAAAAGAAAAATCATCAATTTTTTGAATTTTATTTTTATTTAAGTTAAGTCGGGTTAACGAAGTCAAATTATTAAATATATCTTGTGTAATGATTTCGATCATATTAGTGAATAAATACAAATATTTCAATTTGCTTAAATGTTTAAAAGAAAAATCATCAATTTTTTGAATTTTATTATTACTTACATCAAGTTGGGTTAACGAAGTCAAATTATTAAATATATCTTGTGTAATGATTTCGATCATTTTATATGATAAATCCAAATATTTCAATTTGTTTAAATGTTTAAAAGAAAAATCATCAATTTTTTGAATTTTATTTTCATTTAAGTCAAGTCGGGTTAACGAAGTCAAATTATTAAATATATCATTTGTAATGATTTCGATCATATTAGTGAATAAATACAAATATTCCAATTTGTATAAATGTTTAAAAGAAAAATCATCAATTTTTTTAATTTTATTTTTATTTAAGTCAAGTCGGGTTAACGAAGTCAAATTATTAAATATATCATGTGTAATGATTTCGATCATGTTATATGATAAACCCAAATATTCCAATTTGTTTAAATGTTTAAAAGAAAAATCATCAATTTTTTTAATTTTATTTTTATTTAAGTCAAGTCGGGTTAATGAAGTCAAATTATTAAATATATCTTGTTTATTGATTTCGATCATATTAGATGATAAATCCAAATATTCCAATATGTTTAAATTTTTAAAAGAAAAATCATCAATTTTTTTAATTTTATTTTCATTTAAGTCAAGTCGGGTTAACGAAGTCAAATTATTAAATATATCATTTGTAATGATTTCGATCATATTAGTGAATAAATACAAATATACCAATTTGTTTAAATGTTTAAAAGAAAAATCATCAATTTTTTGAATTTTATTTTTATTTAAGTCAAGTCGGGTTAACGAAGTCAAATTATTAAATATATCATGTGTAATGATTTCGATCATATTAGATGATAAATCCAAATATTTCAATTTGTTTAAATGTTTAAAAGAAAAATCATCAATTTTTTGAATTTTATTATTACTTACATCTAGTTGGGTTAACGAAGTCAAATTATTAAATATATCTTGTGTAATGATTTCGATCATATTAGATGATAAATCCAAATAATCCAATTTGTTTAAATGTTTAAAAGAAAAATCATCAATTTTTTGAATTTTATTTTCATTTAAGTTAAGTAGGGTCAACGAAGTCAAATCATTAAATATATTTTGTTTAATGATTTCGATCATATTAGATGATAAATCCAAATATTTCAAACTGTTTAAATGTTTAAAAGAAAAATCATCAATTTTTTGAATTCTATTATTACTTACATCAAGTTGGGTTAACGAAGTCAAATCATTAAATATATCTTGTGTAATGATTTCGATCATTTCATATGATAAATCCAAATATTCCAATTCGTTTAAATGTTTAAAAGAAAAATCATCAATTTTTTGAATTTTATTATTACTTACATCAAGCCTTGTCTCAAAATTAAAATTATCAAAAGTGTCTTTGGTTATTAAATAAATTCCATTGTTTTCTCTTTTTAAGATTTTTTCGTTTTTTGAAAAATATAAAATACATAATAATATATAAAAACATATTTCCAAATTTTTCATTTTTTATTTTTTTACCAGTTATATAATAAATTATTACGCTTTTCTAATATTTATTTAAAATTATTAATTAAAATTTTGTTTTTACTTCTAAATTTTTGTGAATAGTGTTTTCAAATAGACATTTTTAAATAATTTTTGAATGTACGTAGCAAAATTACTCTTTTTTTTTTCTTGATGTTAGCTTTTAAAAAAACTATAAAATTCTTTGATATTCATTGATTTTGATATTAGGTCGTTTATATCGATAAAAAAAATGTTATTAAAAAAAATTTCCTTTCAAAAGTCTTAAATTTTTAAAAAATTGATTATAAAATACAATTTATTAGAAATTAGAATATTTTTGTTTTAAAAAGTATTTTAAAAATTATAAAAAGCATGTTGCTTTATAATTTTTTTAAAAGGAAGTTAAACTTGGCTTTTAGTAACCTGAAACATAACAAAAAACATGTTTTTTCCATTAAGAATGACATCATTTGATTAGTAAATATACAGTATTTGATTTGTAATAAAACTCTTAAATTATTTTCAAAAAATTTTAATTGCTTATTTGAATCTGTTATAATATGTTTAAATTATTGAAATTTAAATGGATTACTTTTAATATATTTTAAATTGTTATGAAAAGCATGTTGCTTTATAATTTTTTTAAAAAGAAGTTAAACTTGGCTTTTAGTAACTTGAAACATAATCTAAATGAAATATTAAAATTCAATATCGCTTTTATCATATCAATTTTTCATTTAAAATTAACATATTAAAAATTGTTCTTTAAAACCGTCAATTAATAAAATTTAAATATTTTTAAAAATAAAAAAATTGAAAAAAGCTGAAAAATCGACACAACCCCATTTTTTGAAAAACTTACCAGTGGGTGCTTTACGAACAAACCATCTCTAAGTTTTTTTTACCTATTTACCAAAATGTTGATTACGAATAAACTATCAGTTTTAAAATAAGACCTTTCGATTTTTTTCTAAAAATTTTTTTTTTTCAATACACCCGTGTGCAAGACGAAACCCTATAAAATTCATAAAAAACTATTCAAACATGATTGTAAAACTAAGTAACTTTGCATAAGATTCAGTTTTTTCTTAAATTTTCAAAAATTATCAAAAATATTAAATAAATTAGCTTTAATCTGAAAAATACATTAATATGGGTACCATCCGAATGCTTCATAATATATCTTTAGGATGAAATTATTAATTTAAAGTTTTTTTTAATCTTTTTCGATTTTTATGAATTCATATTATAAATACAGTGATGATTTTTTCTAAGATTTTTACGTAGTTTGACGTAAAATTACGCCTTTTTTCGCAATTTTACCAATATTTTCATTATTTTACGTAACACTTTTCAAAATTTAGCAATTTTAAGAAAAATACTGAAAATATTTGAAAATTTTTGTAAAAGCCCAAATTCCAAAATAAGCCCATTTTTAGACCATTTTTAAGACTTTTTTGAAAAATTTTTTTTTTCATTAAATTAAGTTAAAATAAAATGAATAAATTTTGAGTAAAATAACGTACAAAACGAATATGTTTTTAGCAAAAAAAAGTAAAAAATTGTAAAAAATCGTAAATTTGATAGAATTTTTATTTAAATTTAATTTTTATGATTGGGTTAATGTTTTGACCAATTTCCATTAACATCTATAACAATTTTTTACGTTAAACTCCTGTTTTAAATTAATAAGTAATTTTAGTAAGATATTTTGGAGATTATAAATGAAAAGTATTTTAAGAATTTGGATTTAAATAATTTAAAAACTGATAAAATTAAAAACAAAATGTACTAGAATAAAAAATATCATTTTATTTATTATATTCAAATCATATCATGTTTAATTTAAAAAAAATTATTTTCTCAATAAATTAAAAGAAATAATTATGGTAATGTGTAAAATATATTTAAAGTTATCCGCTTTGATAAAAAAATAAAAAAATTTTGTTATAAAATACATTAAGCAAAATAAAATGAATAGAATACAAGATTAAAATTCAAGTTTGTTCGACTGAGACTGCTTTGTATCTAACTAATTCAGGTTCTTTTTCACTTGGTGAATAAGACTTTACTGTGGCTTTCATATGATTCATCATTTGATTAAAAAATCTTTGACCAGAATTTTTCTAAAAAGATAAAAATATATTATTATCTTGAAAATATTTTGTAAAAAATCATTTGTTCGTGCAATTTGCAGAATATGATATAATATTTATTGCACAAACGAATGATTCAAATATTTGTTTAAAAAAATTTTAATACAATCGATGCCATTGGCGGAGTCATGGTAAACTGATTATTAAAATTAGGGGCATTTGATTCACAAGACAACGATGCCATATCGTTCTGTGAATCGTCAATAATTTCCTTATACTGAAAATAATAATTAGTCCATAGTTGTAAACACGAAATTGATGTAGAACACTCGAGAACGCCGTCATATTCTACATAGGAATTATTTTTAAATTCATTTTTATAACTATTTATATAAGACCATAAAGACACGGTTTTATTTCTCACATCATACTTTTCACGTTCCAATTCATTATTATACAAAAACGTGCCAAATTGACAATTATACATGTTATTTACAATAGTCAATAAAAGCTTCTCATTGAATTCAAAAACTCTAGCATTTTGTTGCATCAATTGCCATACACAGTCAATAAATTGTAAAAATATAGGCGATCGATCATTATTTGAATAATCGTCTGAGCCATGTCCCATTCTAATGCCAAATCTGTGTCCAAAACTTAACCACTCTTTTTCAATTAATACTTGAAAACCTCTCATTGTTCTATAATATTTATCCATCATTAGCATAGACAAACTAGTCAATTGTGATGTTCGGTCCCATCCATCCGAACAGTGCACCAATACTGATGAATTATATGTGTTTATGTATTTGACTATTTTCAAAGCTCCATTTAAAACAGTTCTTATATGGTCTAACCATTTTGAGTTTTCTAAATTTAGGAAATAATTCTTATCATCATTGACCATGTCTTGTTTTTGTTGAGCTACTAAATTCGCGGTTCCTTGACTCATTGAACGTTGATGTGTTTGATTTGTTGTTGAAGTTGAATTTTGTTGTTGTTGTTGTTGTTGCTGATTGATTGAGACAAATCCTTGTGGTAAAGCCATGTCGAATATTTTTCTAAGACTTTCTCTCATAATGTGTATATTGTGTATATTTAAGAACAATATTTCACAATCTTTGTAATTATTTTCTGATTCATGTCCACCACCATTAGCACGGTTTGCAGCCGCGTTTACAAATGGTCTAGCATCAATAATGTACAATTTGTCCAAAGAGTTTATTGTGTTTAGCTTAAATATTCGGAATAAATAGTTTTCGTCTTTTTCGCTTCGCTTTTGAGTAATGCCACAAAGTGGCTGACTGCTCCTTAATAGAGCAACATGATTTTTACGTTCGTCAAATTTAAGCCAACTGAGAACTGGTATACGATGTTTGGAACGAAATTCAGCAACTTTTTTAAGCTCATCGTCTTTAAAACACGAAGGAACTACTAGAACTTTTGGATAAGTATCACAAAGTTTAAAGTCTTGGTTTACATTAGAAAAACGCCAATCGTTTGTTTTGCTAGTAACTCCGATGCGTTCGTATTCTTGTTTACAATCGTATACTGACCAGCCACTTTGATCAGGAAAATGTTGCTTATAAGAGAAAGCAAAATAAAGCAAATTGTTGCTTATCGGAAAAGCGTACTTTTGTAAAAGGTCGTAAATTTGTCGACGCGATTTGTCTTGTTTACTTTGAGAGTTAACAGAAAATCGAAGACGTCTTCCATTCTTTAAAATTTCATAAAATCAAATATAATTTTATTCTTTTCAAATCGAAAAGTTAAATTTTACTTTGCATTGAATCAAAATGCCATAGAAGTTATACTGTTTGGAACTTTGATGACCAATTTTTTCTATACGATTAATAAGCCCTAATGGTAGATCTATTATGAGATGATTGTTATTATTTATTGAGTATGGCTCCTTTATGATAAAAAAAAATTCAAATCAAATTTTTATTCAATTCTAAAAATTTGATATATTATTTTGTTGCAAAATTAATTGCGTTACTAGTCATTAATTTTATTATAGATCAAGCGCAATTAAATATGCAACATTTATCAATATATTTGATAAGTTATATTTAACAATCGTAATCATGCTTTATTCAAAGAATGGAAAATATCTTCAAATCATGTTCACAATTTTTTTATTTTTATTTTTATAACTCTTTTTACTTGACTAACTTTAACTTAGTTAACTTTCTCATATTGTCACCTTTTATTGTTTTTTATTTTTGTTAAATCGCCTAATTGGCGTTTATTGAAATAAATCAATAAGATTAAGATTTATAAAGTAAACTTGAACAAAACTTAAACTCATTATCAACAAACATTATTATTTAGAAAGCAAAAACCATAAAACAAATTTACTAAAATATTTTCTTATTAAAAAGCTCGTTTATGTTTGAGACATGTCACTTTAAAGAGAATGACATGTGCTTATCTAATAAACAATGCTTTTAAAATATGTTTTTAAAAAATGACATGTCCATAAGCCCGAAAATAACAAAAAAAAAGACAATGTTTTCTAGGTTTTGAGTCTAATTTAGTCATTAATAGCTAAAGGACATGTAATGTCTTGTCATGTGAGACATTTCTCACTAAATCTAAATACCCTAGTTTATTTACATGTTTCTAAATCTGAGCTTTTACACTAATTAATTTTAAAAATATTTTGAAATCAATTTAAATTTAAATTGAAACATTCCGAAATTTTTTTATTTCATGTTGCAAATTTAATTGCGTTGTTTATTACATTACCATAAATCTAATACCGCATTAATTTTGCAACAAAAAATATTAATTGTTTAATGACTAAAATCTGAATAGAAATTAAAAAAAAAAATTAATTTAGGATACTAAAGTAATATTCATTTTTATATGGCGCTAAATGAAATTATTATAAATAAATTAATCAATATTTGAATTGGAAATAAAAAATATTTACATTGCTTTTAAAATATATGCGAAAATTGGTTAAATAAAATCTTCCATTAACACCCCGATTATCGGGTAAAACAAATACTAAATCAGTAGTTACCACATCATCTTGAATTTTTTTAAAATAAAATTTTTTAAATTTTTTTATTAAATATTTTAATAAAATAAAATCAAACAACTTTCATCATTAAGTACAATAAAATCTTGGCCACTTATTAAAACTGGTAAACTCAAAGCTTTAGAAGATTGACTATTAAAATTAGTCTGCATTGCCGGAGATATATTTAAATTTTTGTTTAAATTTGTTAGAAGCGGAGTTTCTTTTAATTTATTATTATTTTCTGTTGAGCCTGAACTACTAATAGACAAATTTCTTAAATGATTTTGATTAGCATTGTCCAAATTGTCTTGAATATTTGAATTATTATTGTTATTATTATTATTATTATTATTATTCAGTGATGGAATAGAACCCATCATGGCTGATTTAAGCACTAGTTTTGCAGCAAAGTCGCTTGTCTTAATTGTCTTATAGATACTGGTGCTCAGACATCATTTATTAGTAACGAATTTGCCATAAACCGTAACTTAAGTAAAGAAAATATAATCCATATTAAGAATTCGGTAACGGCCAATGGTTCAGCACTTGATTTATGTGGACAAACCACCCTTTTGTTAAATATTGGTAAACAAACGATAAAGGCTAAATTTATAATTGCCAAAAATTTATCACAAATTGTTATAGTTGGCGTAGATATTTTGAAACCAAATAAAATATCAATTGATTTTGGGCAAGAACAACTTAAAATTGGCAAAGACATCATAAAAATTAATACCAATTTGATTATTTATCATGAAATAGTCCATGCAATTAGTGATATAATAATTGAACCTTTTAGTAGAAAGCAAAACCTAAACAAACTACTAACCTCAAGTTTACAGTAAAAATCATACATTGGAATAGCTTTTGAATGACCGCCAACAGATGTAAAGAACTTGACGAATTTATAAAAATAAACAAACCTGATGTTATTTCCTTAAACGAAGTTAAACTCAATAAACAGAAGGCAAACATGTACTTAAAATTTAAGAACTACTCAACTTATTATAAACCAAGAAAATTAAACAGTGAATATGGTGGAGGAGTAGTTCTAATTATTAAAAACACAATCGAACATAAAGAAACTGACATCACTAAGTACTTAGGGTTAGAAAGCAAAGAAACTAAAATTAAATTGGCAGGACAAGAAATTCTAATAATTACCTACTATAATCCACCAACAAAAGAGTTGTCCAAAAATTATTTTTAAAACTAAACAATTGCAAAATAAAGTATATCGTCTGCGGAGATCTAAATACCATTTCTCGATTCGACACCATCAGCCATAGCTTCCCCAACATTTCGAATAACAAAATTCTGGTGACAAATTTTACTGGATGTTCATTAGTTAAACAAAACTTAAATTTTATGCTTAAAATTATTTTTTATGCTATGTTTTGATAATTTATGCTTTAAAAGAAAAAAATTAATTAAAAAATGTGTAAAATTTTTTTCTTTATGCTGTTGGAATTTTTTTTAAGCGTCAAAAGATGCCCTCTTCTGTCTAAGGTAATTCCCAAAAAACTTTTTTACTTTATTTGTTGAATGTCGAATTCTGGAGTCTTCATGATTATTTTAGATTTATATAGCTCCATTTATTCATTATTTTTATTAATTTTTAATTTATTTATAAGATTTTCTATATCTAAGATATTTGAGTAATATAAATTAACAAATAAAGTAAAAAAGTTATATAAATAAATTGATTAAAAATAAGTTTTTATCTATTAAGAGATAATCGAAAATATTTCAATATTAGCAAAAAATTAAGAAATATTCCGCTCTTTTGTTTGCTCTTTATTTTGGAAACCGCTATTTTGTCGCCGCTGAAATGTCGCCGCTATTTTTACCTCCGCTATTTTGTCGATTCACCTTTTATCACATTGGAGGATAAATTGATTAACTTTGATTTTTAGAAAAATTTTAAACAATTTAATTGATCGATAGATAAATATTAAAGAATAGCAGACAAGAAAATACGGCAATAATTTTGAGATATTTTTGATTAACTCAACAGCCAATTTTTATTTTTTTTTCATTTATTTATAGCGCTAAATTTCCCTAAGCTGATTGGCGGTTTAATTTTGTTATTTATTTCTTTTATTCATCTTTATTCTATATGCCATTTAGTTACCAAATTCGTTTTACCTCGGTTTTGATGTCATCATTAATAACGGTTAAAAAATGTTTTTAAAACAGCTTTGATCAATTTTATTTTATTTTAAAGTATTTTTTGATCAAAAGATAATATCATTTATTTAAACATCGAGTTTTTATATTAAGTTTTTAAAATTATGATATTAAGATTATTTATAATTAGTGTTTCTTCCGATTTTTAATTTTGACATTGGTTTCACTGATAAAAAAATTCATTACATTAAAATATTTTGACATTAGATTGCAGATAATCATTATCACAATTTGAAAAAAAAATATAACTTTTAAAATTAAATATTTTATATTTTTAAATATTTTCGAATAAAACAAATTTTATTAAATTAATTTATATTTTATATTTTTAAACATTTAAATTATTTTCAAAAATTTTAGATATAAAATCATAATATTCAATATCAACATAAAAATTTCTTATTGAAAAATTCTTATAAATACCCATCTCTGAATCCCTGAAATGACTTACATAATTAATTTCGGGTGGTATTTGAACCATAGTTGAATCTTTGCTGTAAATATGTGAATTATGTTGATTTATATTCTCAACTAAGTCTGTATTAAATATTGATTTTCCATGAGCATTATCAACCAAACTAGCATAAACATTATTAAACAAAAAATTAATATTTTCACTTTTGTTTAAAGCTTTTTTCAAACAATTTAAATAGTTTATTTTTGATCGGATTGACTTGATATAATTTAAATCTTTTTCATCAAACAGTCCAAAACATAATTTATACAAGTTAGGCTGTTCATAACAAAATAGTGTTTCATTTAACCAATTGTAGTTTAAATTCGTTATTTTATCCATTACAACTCTAGGTCTTAGAACAAACATTGCATACTTAAAATAAAAAAAAGAAACATTCCTTCCATATACACTTTCTAATCTTTTTACATAATTATACATGTTATATTCGAGTTTGTTTTTCTTTACATTTTTCAAACATTCGTTTTGGTTAACCACTGTTTTATAATCTTGAATAAAATTAGTATCATAAAAACGTGGTAAAATAAACTCGTCGAAATCATAATTAGTCAAATATTCATATTTATACTTAAAATTCATTAAACAATCATTTGTACACATCATTTCATTCATAATCTTGATTAAAGAAATTTTAAAATTAAAAAATAGTCTCATAGATTCATCACAATATTTTAGATTTTTAATAAAAAGTGTTGAGTTAAGATTTGATTCATAACGATGTAAGTGTTCTTTGCAAACATCTTGCAAATCTGCTTTATAAACAACTATTTCTATAAAATCTTTAAATTCTTTTTTTAATTCAATCAAAAAAGTTTCATTTATTTTATGACAATAAAGTCTAACTTTATCGATTCCAAAATTTTTCTGAATTTTTAACCAATTTACCAATTTTTGTGATTTATGTTCATCCAAACTGTTAACCATATGTACACAATGAACAACTGATTTTTTCTTAAGTTTTGGTTTAATTATAAAAATAGGCTTTCTAAACACAATATCAAATTTTTGTTTATCTAAATCAACAAAATTTGGTTTATAAATAACAGCTACTTGTATTTCATTTAGTTTATTTAAATGCTCGTTTTGATTTAGTATAGTAACAAGTCTCCAAATATACTCAGTACCATACCAAGTTCTCATTACCCAAATGTGGTAAATATTTGTTTTGTTTTTGAATATTATCTTATCTTGTATTTTAAAAACATATAGAACAAAATTTTTAATTTGATTTGGATCATTGTTGTTTATGAAAAAAAGAGTCTCAAATGTTAGACTATTGTTTTTTTCTAGAGTTGCAATAGTTGAAAATTGAGTTACGTCACCGTTAATTATAAATGTATAGTTATAATCAATAGAATAATTTTTTGTTAATTCGTTCAAATTCGAATTCATTAAATGTTTTAATTGTATACGATTGAATAAACCATAAAACAGGCTATTATCATACACATAAACACAGGCCAAATTCACAAAAAATAAAAAGTATAAACAAGTCTTGGTTTTTATCGGCATTTTTAATAAAATAAGTTTACGGAAAAGAGAAAATATTTTAAAAATCGATTTTTTACTTTTTATGTTTAGATTAAATTAAACAAAATATATTTTTCTAAGAAATTTTTTAAATTTAATCAAATAAGGTTTAATAATTATTAATGACGAAAATGCTTGCAAATAGGCACATTCAAATGTATATTTACTGCTAACAGAAAATTTTGAATTAAAATCAAAATCAAGCTATAAGAATTAAGTTAAAACTTATTTATACTCACCTGACTTGGAAAATAACATAATTTATTGATAGATTAAATTTCCGAGCAACAAAACAAAAACTGAAATTAATAAAATTTATTGTATTATTTTTATTACTTTTGATTATATATACATTTATTAAAATAAAAACAAAAATTTTAAAAATTAAAAATAATATACTTTTATTAAATAGAAAAAATTCTAGCTGAAGAAAAATTTCTAAAAAACAATCAGCAAAAGTTTACACAAAAATATAAGATTTATTCTTGAGAATTTTAAAGTAGGATTATATAAATGCTAAAATATGCCTACTATACTTTTAGAAATAAGGAGAAATTCAAGTTTATTTCTATATGGAAAATTTTATATTAAAACCATGTTTTAAAATTTTTTAAAAATTATTTTGAAAATATTATTATTTAAATGGATTTTTATTTTTTATAGGTCAGATTTACATTAAAAAGTTTATAAAAACGATTTATAAAAAGTTGTTTTTTTTTTAAACAAATTCGATTTATCTAGATTCGAATTTTCAAATCTTAAGGATTTTACCTTGACTTATCTTTACATGGAAAAAAATATCAAAAATTTTAATGTTAATTGTAAATTAATCTGTGGAAAAAGTTTCCTTAAAGTGTTTTTTTATAAATACACATAGTGAGACTTGAATCTTAATCATATTATTTTTAATATCTTACCATCATTTTGAACATATAATCATTGTGATGTGTTGAGAATTAGTTATTTCAAGTTTTTATATTTCTGATTTTTGATAGAATCAAAGAAGTTTGATATTAATTACATTTTAAACCAAATTAGTATATATTTTTGGTGTCCAGTGAAGTAACTGGTGAGCGGTGGCCACCGAAAAATTGTTGATATAAACACTAGTAAAAAGGAAATGCAAAATCAAGAATCAGTATTTTTTTAATTTCAATTCCTGGAAAAAAGAATTTGTAATAAAAAAGAATAAAAAAAATTAATTTTAGTATTTAAATATTAATTAATTAAATTATAAAGAATCAATAATTTCCAATTTCCTTCAATTTCCTGCTTTAAAAACCTAATTATGGATCTAATAAAGTATGTTGTAATAAAGTTGCTCCAAAACTGAGTACATTTATAAAATGTAATAATCAAGTAAACAATATAAAATATAGAATCATTTTTATTTTTTTTTTACCAATTATTAATTTATTTCCTGTCTTGGAGAAAAAAATTTAATAAAAATACTAGAAATTTCGATCTCATGATGTTTCAGATATTAATAGAAAGATAAGTAAAACTTTTAATACTCAGGAAACAAATTAATAATTATATAACGTTATTTACCAATCTAAATATTAAATTTTTTTAATAAAATTCAAACTAAATTAGTAAATACAAATGAAATTATAGAGACAATAAAGTTAAAAATTTTTCAAACTTAATTTTTAAGTTAATAAAATATAAATTAATAGTTTACTTTTTTATTAATAAATTTTCTAAAATTGCCAAGAGTAGAATGGAAAAGTCTAAAAATCAATATTTAGAAAAAATTTTAAAATTGCTTGAAACAAGTACAATTCATGGTATACCTAATGCTGTAAGAAATAAGAACCGTCTTATGAAAATATTATGGCTTTTTGCTTTTTTTAGTTTCGCATCCTATTCTTTTTATACGGTTACTAAAATTATAGTTGATTACTTAAATTTCAATGTTGTAGTTAATCTAGAAATAAGTCAAGATTTTGATATTGATTTTCCATCGGTAACATTTTGTAATTTAAACCCAATTGATTATTCAATTAAGAGTAATATAGACAAGGCTAATTTTTTTATTAATAAATTAACGGGAAGAAATCAATCTTTCACATTTGAAAAATATAAAGATCAATCTTTTGAAAATAATCAAATATGTTCAAACAATACCATCAAAAATAATTTAAATAGTTATTTCGAAGAATACGAAGGTTTTTCACTTGATAAAATGTTGGTTAGTTGCTCTTTTGATAATAAACCTTGTAGTTTAAAAGATTTTCGTATAGACAATTCATTTTATTTCGGCAATTGCTTTAATTTTAATTTTAAGAAAAGTTTAAATGAAAGTAATTTAAAATTGAAACAACCTGGAATATTTAATGGATTACAATTAAAATTATTCGTGGGTACACCAGAGTTATTACCTTGTTGGAATAGTATAAATGGAGCTGTTATTCTAATACATGATATAAATACAAAGCCTCTTTACAGACAAGAAAGCATAATGGTGCAGACTGGCGTAGAGACTAATATAATACTAAATAAAGTTGAAGTATTGAAACTAAGTAAACCTTATAGCGATTGTATTGAAGATCTTGATTCCAAAGATAGCTTTGACTCAGACTTTTATAAATACTTTATGCAAGATGCTTCAACCTATAGACAAAAAAATTGTTTATTTAACTGTGCCAGAAATAAATCAAAAATAGAAATTAAAAAGAATTGTGATCAAATGAATATTACTGATGAAATTATTTACAATTCATGCATGTTGAATAGTTCAACAGCTTCTTATTATTATAGAAATTGTTCACTGGAGTGTCCAGTAGAATGTAAATCTTATTTCTATAATAAATATTTGACTCATGCTGATTTCGTGACTGATTCTTATGCAGCTTGGTTGCTATCAGATAAAAATTTTTTATCCAGGTTTCCAAACAAGAGTGCAGATTATGAACTAATTAAAAAGAGTTTGGTTTCTGTAAATATTTATTTTGACTCTATTAATGTTGAAAAAATAGAGGAACAACCAAAAATAGTTTTCATAGATTTGTTGGGAAATATTGGTGGACAATTGGGATTATTTTTAGGAACGAGTTTTCTAAGCTTTTTAGAAATATTTGAAATATTATTTGAAATTATTTTAATTCGAATAAAAAGGAAAAAACAATCCACTTATGAAAAGAAATGACAATAATTTTTAAATCTTTATAAATATCTTTAGGGTCATAGCGACCATGTGATCACATAATATTTGATCACTAAATTGTTGTGATCAAAAATTTGTTTAAAAAAAATTTATTCTGTCAAAGAAAAAGCTGTTTTCTGAAGGACTAAGTCCTAGTGGAGAATTGAAAAAAACGAAAAGGCTATATATAGGATTTGATCTAATGGTTACAAATTTTGGTGAACACTTGATCACATAGTCGCTATGACCCAATATTACTCATTCTTAGACAATTTTAAAAGATTAATAAAATAAAATTTTTAAATACAAATAAAAAAATTTTTCAAATTGGTTCAGAAATTAAATGGTTTTTAAGTCAATGGCAACATATAATCAATTATTAATAACAGTGACTACATTGGGAAAATCCCAATAATTTTCTTTAGTTAAATATAAATTTAGCAAATGTTAAGAACAGGGACTTGTTACTATGAAAAACATTCAAGTTCTACTATTGCCCCAATCAATCTTTAATACAATAAAATAAAATACAGAGTAATAGTTTTTTTAATCATTGAATTTAGAAGATTTCTTGTCAAGCACAGAATTCATTTTTAGTATTGAATAAGATATTTTAATTTTATATTAAACTTAAAGCTCATTTCAAAAAATATCAAAATAATTGAAATCTTTTAGAATTTATAGAATTGAATAATATGTTTAAAAGGTTTATCTCAAATACACAAAAAATTTGACACAAATATAAAAGCTTGTTTGGATAAAAAATTTTCCCACACCGGGAATCGAACCCGGGCCGCCTGCGTGAAAGGCAAGAATCCTAACCACTAGACCATATGGGACTTGTTTATTTTAAGCTATTTATTGAATTTAATAAACGCAATCGTTAAAAATTTAGAATAAACGAAAAATTAAGTTATTTGGACATTTTATACTTATGAGCGGCGGTGTAGAGAAGATTTTTGAAATGATGATGCAAGATGTATCTTAAATAATTTAGTAAATGCCGATGGGGTTGAGGGAGTGCTAAAGCAACTTTTTTTTGTCGAAACAAGATGATTCTCTTAAGTTAAAAAAATATTAACCTTAATAGTATAATTTCTGGTTAACTAGCCCTAACTAGTGCATTTACTTTTGAATGTTTTATCTAAAATTGATGAATATAAAAAGAATTGCAATTTTTCTCCTTATCGATTTTTTTTAAATATATTAGAATTGTAAGAATATTAAATATTTAAGGTTTTTTTGGATTTTCGTACAAAAATAGAAAATGAGATATCTCATAATTATCAATTTTCTTAGTTTTAGTGTAAATTGCAAAGAAATCCACTTTTTAGAGCTATTTATATAATTAATGGTTAATACTTGAAAATAAGCATGTAGTTTAAAAAAAATTTTAGAAAAGGAAGTAATATTTTAAACACAACAACTATAAAAACTTCAATTTGACTTTAAAGCTAAGAATATATCAGACCAGAAAATTTAATAGATTGTAATAAATATTTTATTATTATTTTTATTTTTTGGGAAAAAAATTTTTATTTAATTTTAATTTTAAACAAAAAACATGTTTTTTTCATTAAGAATGACATCATTTAATAAGTAAATATACAGTATTTGATTTGTAATAAAACTCTTAAATTATTTTCAAAAAATTTTAATTGCTTATTTGAATCTAAATATAATATGTTTAAATTATTTAAATTTTTAAATACATTACTTTGAAAATGTTTTAAATTATTATTTGCCAAATTAAGTTCTTTTAAATTTGATAAACCAGAAAATAAAGTTTCATTTATAAATTCCAATTTATTTGAACTTAAATTCAAATATTTAGGATTCTTTAAATTCTAAAATAAATTTTGATTAATAAAAGTTAAATTATTTGATGATATTGAAAAAAGTATTAAATTACTTAATTTAAAAGAGCAATCCAAAAATATTTGTTGAATATTCAAGAAATAGTGTTTCAATTTTATTATGACACAAATTTAAATGAATTAAAGATGAAAAATTAAAGGAATTTATAAATGATAAATTGTTCAGTTCATTTTTAATAAATCCAATTCTAGTCGAATTTAATTCTCTTTTATTTTATAAAAAAAATAAAAGTACTCATTTTGAAAAATTATTTACAACAATATTATAAATTTTGTTTCGCAAATATACATAACTTTTAGTTTTTTTGAAATCAAATAATAAGCTTGATTAATTGAAATTTAAAGCTGAAAATATTAGTTTGATTAAATTATACAGTATTTATACAATTAAAAAGTTTCCTAAATAATATTTCATTTTTAGATTAGATGTTTTCAAAAATAGCTTAAGATAATAATAAAAACTCACAACACATCTTAATTAAAACAAAAAAATAAATTTCTAATTATTATAAAATAGCAAATGTTTAATTGTTTATTCTATATGATTTATGCTTTTTCTTTGTTAACTGTAGATTAAGTCATAGCATATTGATTGATTTTGTTTCAGTTTTAATTATTTACAGAAGTATGAAAAAGTATTTAAATTCGTATTTAAATTTAATCTAAAAATCTACTATTTATGACTTTTTTAGTTTAGAATTTATATTAGTTCGATGTTATCTTAGAAATAACTCTAAAGTGTTTAATTTGATATTGTAACAATTATTTTTATATTAAATGACCAAATTTCAATTTTTTTATTTTAATCAAAATACTAAACAGACTCTATGGTTATTTAGCGCTAAATTTTTGTTTGTTAAAATTTAAACTTTAAACTAAAAATTTTTATTCTATAAAAAAAGCTAATCAATTTAAGAAAAAAGTTAAACAAAAGCAATAAAAATTTCTTGTATTAAAAATTTTGAATAATAAAAAAATAAAGTATACAAATAGCAAGTTTACTGAAAAATTTGTCGTTTTGTTTTTTTAAGTTTTGCTTTGAATTTAAAATATGATTTTTAAGATTAAACTATCTATGATTCGGCTTAAAAAAAGGGCACATTTACATTTTGCACATTAGGGTAATTCCCAAATTATATTAAAAATAAATAAATATAAATATATTATTTTGATTTTTTTATCTTTTATTAAGATTTTTATAAAAATAAAAACTAGTACTAATAGTTGATTTATTAAATTTTAAAACACTACAAAATAAATAAAATATAAAAAAATCTAAACACAATAAAAATATATTTTAAATGAAGCCTAAAATTATTAAATAATTAAATTTATGTTTGAATTAATTTGATTTGATTTTTTTTAAATGTTGATTTAGTTCATAGAAAAAGCATTTTTTTAAAAATTTTTCAAAATTCGCTTCATCATATAAATTTATTTGAATATTTTTTTTAACAAAATCCAAAATAATCTTGCAATTAATATTAGTTGAATTTCTAAATATCAAATTAATTGAGTTGAAATAGTTAACATTATTTATAGTTTTGTTTATTAACTTTAATGATTTTATTATATTTAATTTATTTTTTTCATTAAAAATTACTTCATTTGATAAATAAATAAATTTTATTTCTAATAAACCTTCTAAGTTGTTTATTGAAAATTCTAATTGCGTATTTAAATCTAAATCTAAAATGTTTAAAATATTTAATTTTTCAAATACATTACTTTGAAAATATTTTAAATTATTATTTGCCAAATTAAGTTCTTTTAAATTTGATAAACCAGAAAATAAAGTTTCATTTATAAATTCCAATTTATTTGAACTTAAATTTAAATATTTAAGATTCTTTAAATACATAAATGAGTTTTCATTTATAAAAGTTAAATTATTTGAAGATATTGATAAATATATTAAATTACCGAGTCTAATAGAGAAATCTTCATTTATTAAGGAAATAAAATTAAAATCCAAAATAAATTTTTTTAATTTAAAAAAATTTGTTGAATATTCAAGAAAAAGTGTTTCAATTTTATTATGACTCAAATTTAAATCAATTAAAGACAAAAAATTAAAGGAATTTATAAATGATAAATTGTTCATTTCATTTTTAGATAAATCCAATTCTAGTAAATTCCAAAATAGGTTATACTCATTATTTGTTTGAATTGAATTGATTTTGTTATTGTTTAAATTGAAACATTTTAAATCTGAATATTTAAAAAATAAATTATCAAGAAAGTTAGATAGATGGTTTAAATAAAAATACATCTCAAATAAATTAACAATTTTATTATTATTTAGATTTATCATCTGTAAATTTTTATTTTTTATAAAGGCATCTTTTTCTATATAACTTATATTATTATCACTTAGATCTATTTTTTTTAAATCTGTTTGAAGTTGAAAATTTTCTTTTTTTATTTGTTTAATTTGATTGAATTTTAATTCCATAATTTCAAATTTATTTTTAAGATTAATTAGAAAATCAAGAGAATCAATAGAAACGTTGTTTAAATAAATTTGTTCTAGCTTAATGGTTTTTGTAAAATTAATTGTTTCATTAAATAAGCAATTAGAAAAAGAAATAATTGTCATATTGTTGCTTTCACTGAAATTATACATGTTTAAAAGATGATTATTTTCAAGATAGAGACTTTTTAAATTTTTGTTTGGTAAATAATTTAGATTTATTATTGAAAACATATTATTGATGTTCAATGTTTCGAGTAAATTCATTATGAAAAATAATTTTTGATCGAAATGTAAAATTTTGTTATTTTGTAAATTTAAATTTTTCAATTGAGTTAAATTTTGAAAATCTTCTTGTCGTAATTCTTTAATTAAATTATTAGATAAATCCAAGCTTGTAAGATTGTTGAATTGAGGAGAAAGAAATTTTAAATTATTTATAAAATTTGATTTTAAAGATAAATTTTTGACTTGGTTCTGATCAATAAAAAATAAATCGTTTGAAATAAATTTTATATTATTAGATGAAAAATCAATATTTGATACAGTTGAAAAAATATATATAGATTCAAATTTTTCTATTTTGTTGAAGCTAAAATATAAAAAATTGGTATTTAATTTAATATTAAAAAAAAAATTTTGATTAAGATTTAATGAATTAAATTTATTATTTTCTAAATTTAATAACCTCAAGTTTGAAAGGTTCGAAAACATCTGCCAATCTAAAAAATCCAAAAAATTATTTGAAAAATCTAATTCTTGAACCCTGCTTAAATTAAAAAATGCAAAAATACCTATTTTCGATATTTTGTTAGAAGAAAATGAAATATTTGTTAGATTAGAGTTAAAAATAAATAAAAAATCAGAAACATATTCTATAAAATTATGGTTTAAATTAAGTTTTTCAAGTGAAGCATAATTTTTTAGAGATATGTTTTTGATTTCAAATAATTTGTTAAAAGAAAAGTCAATTATTTTAGAATAATTAGAATCGAAAGAAAAACTAGTGAGAAAATTGTTAGAAAAATAACATTCTTGACAAACAAAATTATTTGGTTGAAAATATTTAAGTCTATTGAACATTATAGAAAAATTTGAAAAAAGTATATTACTAAAGAGATCATTAGATATTTCCGATAATAGATTATGAGATAATTCTAAAGACAAAGATTCATTTCTTTGAAAGTTAAACGAAAAATTTCCAATAATTTTTATTTTATTATAACCAAGATCAAGTTTGGCTAAAGATGTCAAATTATTAAATATATCATGTGTAATGATTTCGATCATGTTATATGATAAAAGCAATTTTTCCAATTTGTTTAAATGTTTAAAAGAAAAACCATAAATTTTTTTAATTTTATTTTCATGTAAGTGAAGTCGGGTTAACGAAGTCAAATTATTAAATATATCTTGTGTAATGATTTCGATCATATTAGATGATAAATCCAAAAATTCCAATTTGTTTAAATGTTTAAAAGAAAAATCATCAATTTTTTTAATTTTATTTTCATGTAAGTGAAGTCGGGTTAACGAAGTCAAATTATTAAATATATCTTGTGTAATGTTTTCGATCATATTAGATGATAAATACAATTTTTCCAATTTGTTTAAATGTTTAAAAGAAAAATCATCAATTTTTTGAATTTTATTATAACCAAGATCAAGTCTGGCTAAAGATGTCAAATTATTAAATATATCTTGTGTAATGTTTTCGATCATATTAAATGATAAATCCAAAAATTCCAATTTGTTTAAATGTTTAAAAGAAAAATCATAAATATTTTGAATTTTATTTTTTTTTAAGTAAAGTGAGTTTAACGAAGTCAAATTATTAAATATATCTTGTGTAATGTTTTCGATCATATTAGGTGATAAATCCAAAAATTCCAATTTGTTTAAATGTTTAAAAGAAAAATCATCAATTTTTTTAATTTTATTTTCATGTAAGTGAAGTCGGGTTAACGAAGTCAAATTATTAAATATATCTTGTGTAATGATTTCGATCATATTAAATGATAAATACAATTTTTCCAATTTGTTTAAATGTTTAAAAGAAAAATCATCAATTTTTTGAATTTTATTATAACCAAGATCAAGTCTGGCTAAAGATGTCAAATTATTAAATATATCTTGTGTAATGTTTTCGATCATATTAAATGATAAATCCAAAAATTCCAATTTGTTTAAATGTTTAAAAGAAAAATCATAAATATTTTGAATTTTATTTTCATCTAAGTAAAGTGAGGTTAACGAAGTCAAATTATTAAATATATCTTGTGTAATGATTTCGATCATATTAAATGATAAATACAATTTTTCCAATTTGTTTAAATGTTTAAAAGAAAAATCATAAATTTTTTGAATTTTATTTTTATTTAAGTAAAGTGAGTTTAACGAAGTCAAATTATTAAATATATCTTGTGTAATGATTTCGATCATATTAGATGATAAATACAAATATTCCAATTTGTTTAAATGTTTAAAAGAAAAATCATAAATTTTTTGAATTTTATTTTCATCTAAGTCAAGTCGGGTTAAAGAAGTTAAATTGTTAAATATATCATGTGTAATGATTTCGATCATATTAAATGATAAATACAAATATTCCAATTTGTTTAAATGTTTAAAAGAAAAATCATAAATTTTTTGAATTTTATTTTCATCTAAGTCAAGTCGGGTTAAAGAAGTTAAATTGTTAAATATATCATGTGTAATGATTTCGATCATATTAGATGATAAATCCAAAAATTCCAATTTTTTTAAATGTTTAAAAGAAAAATCATCAATTTTTTGAATTTTATTATTACTTGCATCAATCCCTATCACAAAATTAAAATTATCAAAAGTCAAATAAATTTGATTGTTTTCTCTTTTTAAGATTTTTTCGTTTTTTGAAAAATATAAAATACATAATATAATAGAAAAACATATTTTCAAATTTTTCATTTTTTATTTTTTTACCAGTTATATAATAAATTATAACGCTTTTCTAATATTTAGTTAAAATTGCTAATTAAAATTTTAATTTTACTTCTAAATTTTTTTGAATAGTGTTTTCAAATAGATATTTTTAAATAATTTTTGAATGTACGTAGCAAAATTACTCCTTTTTTTCTCTTGATTTTAGCTTTTAAAAAAACTATAAAATTCTTTGATATTCATTGATTTTGATTTGGTGGTTTATATCGATAAAAAAAATGTTATTAAAAAAAATTTACTTTCAAAAGTCTTAAATTTTTAAAAAATTGATTATAAAATACAATTTATTAGAAATTAGAATATTTTTGTTTTAAAAAGTATTTTAAAAATTATAAAAAGCATGTTGCTTTATAATTTTTTTAAAAGGAAGTTAAACTTGGCTTTTAGTAAATATACAGTAGCTTTTTAATCAAGTAAATATACAGTATTTGATTTGTAATAAAACTCTTAAATTATTTTCAAAAAATTTTAATTGCTTCTTTGAATCTGTTATGATATGTTTAAATTATTGAAATTTTTAAATGGATTACTTTTAATATATTTTAAATTGTTATAAAAAGCATGTTGCTTTATAATTTTTTTAAAAGGAAGTTAAACTTGGCTTTTAGTAACTTGAAACATAATCTAAATGAAATATTAAAATTCAATATCGCTTTTATCATATCAATTTTTCATTTAAAATTAACATATTAAAAATTGTTCTTTAAAACCGTCAATTAATAAAATTTAAATATTTTTAAAAATAAAAAAATTGAAAAAAGCTGAAAAATCGACACAACCCCATTTTTTGAAAAACTTACCAGTGGGTGCTTTACGAACAAACCATCTCTAAGTTTTTTTTTACCTATTTACCAAAATGTTGATTACGAATAAACTATCAGTTTTAAAATAAGACCTTTCGATTTTTTTCTAAAAATTTTTTTTTTTCAATACACCCGTGTGCAAGACGAAACCCTATAAAATTCATAAAAAACTATTCAAACATGATCGTAAAACTAAGTAACTTTGCATAAGATTCAGTTTTTTCTTAAATTTTCAAAAATTATCAAAAATATTAAATAAATTAGCTTTAATCTGAAAAATACATTAATATGGGTACCATTCGAAAGCTTCATAATATATCTTTAGGATGAAATTATTAATTTAAAGTTTTTTTTAATCTTTTTCGATTTTTATGAATTCATATTATAAATACAGTGACGATTTTTTCTAAGATTTTTACGTAGTTTGACGTAAAATTACGCCTTTTTTCGCAATTTTACCAATATTTTCATTATTTTACGTAACACTTTTCAAAATTTAGCAATTTTACATCAAAAGGCGCAATTTTAAGAAAAATACTGAAAATATTTGAAAATTTTTGTAAAAGCCGAAATTCCAAAATAAGCCCATTTTTAGACCATTTTTAAGACTTTTTTGAAAAATTTTTTTTTTCATTAAATTAAGTTAAAATAAAATGAATAAATTTTGAGTAAAATAACGTACAAAACGAATATGTTTTTAGCAAAAAAAAGTAAAAAATTGTAAAAAATCGTAAATTTAATAGAATTTTTATTTAAATTTAATTTTTATGATGGGGTTAATGTTTTGACCAATTTCCATTAACATCTATAACAATTTTTTACGTTAAACTCCTGTTTTAAATTAATAAGTAATTTTAGTAAGATATTTTGGAGATTATAAATGAAAAGTATTTTAAGAATTTGGATTTAAATAATTTAAAAACTGATAAAATTAAAAACAAAATGTACTAGAATAAAAAATATCATTTTATTTATTATATTCAAATCATATCATGTTTAATTTAAAAAAAATTATTTTCTCAATAAATTAAAAGAAATAATTATGGTAATGTGTAAAATATATTTAAAGTATTTAAAGTTATCCGCTTTGATAAAAAAATAAAAAAAATTTGTTATAAAATACATTAAGCAAAATAAAATGAATAGAATACAAGATTAAAATTCAAGTTTGTTCGACTGAGACTGCTTTGTATCTAACTAATTCAGGTTCTTTTTCACTTGGTGAATAAGACTTTACTGTGGCTTTCATATGATTCATCATTTGATTAAAAAATCTTTGACCAGAATTTTTCTAAAAAGATAAAAATATATTATTATCTTGAAAATATTTTGTAAAAAATCATTTGTTCGTGCAATTTGCAGAATATGATATAATATTTATTGCACAAACGAATGATTCAAATATTTGTTTAAAAAAATTTTAATACAATCGATGCCATTGGCGGAGTCATGGTAAACTGATTATTAAAATTAGGGGCATTTGATTCACAAGACAACGATGCCATATCGTTCTGTGAATCGTCAATAATTTCCTTATACTGAAAATAATAATTAGTCCATAATTGTAAACACGAAATTGATGTAGAACACTCGAGAACACCGTCATATTCTACATAGGAATTATTTTTAAATTCATTTTTATAACTATTTATATAAGACCATAAAGACGCGGTTTTATTTCTCACATCATACTTTTCACGTTCCAATTCATTATTATACAAAAACGTGCCAAATTGACAATTATACATGTTATTTACAATAGTCAATAAAAGCTTCTCATTGAATTCAAAAACTCTAGCATTTTGTTGCATCAATTGCCATACACAGTCAATAAATTGTAAAAATATAGGCGATCGATCATTATTTGAATAATCGTCTGAGCCATGTCCCATTCTAATGCCAAATCTGTGTCCAAAACTTAACCACTCTTTTTCAATTAATACTTGAAAACCTCTCATTGTTCTATAATATTTATCCATCATTAGCATAGACAAACTAGTCGATTGTGATGTTCGGTCCCATCCATCCGAACAGTGCACCAATACTGATGAATTATATGTGTTTATGTATTTGACTATTTTCAAAGCTCCATTTAAAACAGTTCTTATATGGTCTAACCATTTTGAGTTTTCTAAATTTAGGAAATAATTCTTATCATCATTGACCATATCCTGTTTTTGTTGAGCTACTAAATTCGAGGTTCCTTGACTCATTGAACGTTGATGAGTTTGATTTGTTGTTGAAGTTGAATTTTGTTGTTGTTGTTGTTGTTGTTGTTGTTGTTGTTGTTGCTGATTGGTTGAGACAAATCCTTGTGGTAAAGCCATGTCGAATATTTTTCTAAGACTTTCTCTCATAATGTGTATATTGTGTATATTTAAGAACAATATTTCACAATCTTTGTAATTATTTTCTGATTCATGTCCACCACCATTAGCACGGTTTGCAGCCGCGTTTACAAATGGTCTAGCATCAATAATGTACAATTTGTCCAAAGAGTTTATTGTGTTTAGCTTAAATATTCGGAATAAATAGTTTTCGTCTTTTTCTCTTCGCTTTTGAGTAATGCCACAAAGTGGCTGACTGCTCCTTAATAGAGCAACATGGTTTTTACGTTCGTCAAATTTAAGCCAACTGAGAACTGGTAAACGATGTTTGGAACGAAATTCAGCAACTTTTTTAAGCTCATCGTCTTTAAAACACGAAGGAACTACTAGAACTTTTGGATAAGTGTCGCAAAGTTTAAAGTCTTGGTTTACATTAGAAAAACGCCAATCGTTTGTTTTGCTAGTAACTCCGATGCGTTCGTATTCTTGTTTACAATCGTATACTGACCAGCCACTTTGATCAGGAAATTGTTGCTTATAAGAGAAAGCAAAATAAAGCAAATTGTTGCTTATCGGAAAAGCGTACTTTTGTAAAAGGTCGTAAATTTGTCGACGCGATTTGTCTTGTTTACTTTGAGAGTTAACAGAAAATCGAAGACGTCTTCCATTCTTTAAAATTTCATAAAATCAAATATAATTTTATTCTTTTCAAATCGAAAAGTTAAATTTTTCTTTGCATTGAATCAAAATGCCATAGAAGTTATACTGTTTGGAACTTTGATGACCAATTTTTTCTATACGATTAATAAGCCCTAATGGTAGATCTATTATGAGATGATTGTTATTATTTATTGAGTATGGCTCCTTTATGATAAAAAAAAAATGCAAATCAAATTTTTATTCAATTCTAAAAATTTGATATATTATTTTGTTGCAAAATTAATTGCGTTACCAGTCATTAATTTTATTATAGATCAAGCGCAATTAAATATGCAACATTTATTAATACATCTGATAAGTTATATTTAACAATATCGTAATCATGCTTATTCAAAGAATGCAAAATATCTTCAACTCATATTTACAATTTTATTTTTATTTTTTCAACTCTTTTCACTTGACTAACTTTAACTTAGTTAACTTTTTGATATTGTCACCTATTATTGTTTTTTATTTTTGTTAAATCGTTTATTGAAAAAAATCAATAAGATTGAGATTTATAAAGTAAACTAAAAGAAAACTTAAATTCAATGTCAACAAACATTATTATTTAGAAAGCAAAAACCAGAAAATAAAGCTTCACTTATAAATTCCAATTTATTTGAATTTAAATTCAAATATTTAAGATTCTTTAAATTCATTATATTGTTTCGCAAATACACATAACTTTTAGTTTTTTTGAAATTAAATAATAATAATAATAATAAAAATAATAAAAACAAAAATATTTTTTTAATAATTTATTTCAATAATAAAAACGACCGGTTTCGAAGACCTATGTCTCTTCTTCAGGCTAAAAAGAAAAATACAAAAAAATTTATTTTAAAAAAATATATATAAATCTCTAAGTATAATAATAATATAAAAGTTTTATAGAGTTAAATTAATGGCTAAGAAAAATACAATATTTTAATATTAAAAAAAATTATATATACTAGGAATGAAATCATTCATAAGATTAATATTTAATTTCAAAAATAAGTTAATTAAAGTAGCTTCTTTTTTTAAACGTAAATCCAAGTCATCAATTTTATCTTCGATCACATAAAATCTGAAGTGAGTTAGTAGATTGTGATTTTTTAGATTGAAATGTAAAGAAACAGAAGTAGACTTTAAATAAGGTTTAAAATTTTTTATATCCATCATGTGTTGCCTGATTCTAGTTTTTATATTTTTAGTTTGACCAATGTAATAAAAATAATTGCATTTTAAGCATTTAATTACATAAACTGAGTTACAGCTATTACAATTAGTATTAGATAAAATTGGTAAATAAAAATTATTTAAACATAAATGATGAATCTTTTCAGTGAATTCACATAATTTACAATCATAAACATTACATTTATTATTATGAAAAATATTAAAATTTTTTAATTTGAAATTATGAATTAGAACTGATTTTAAATTATTGGAAAGATTTGAAATATAACTTAAATTCATTTTATTAAGAAAACTATCATTATTGTTTCTAAAAAAATCAAAAGAATTCATAACAAGTTTTTTCAAGTTAGGTATATTACGGTTAAAAGGAGTTTTAAAGATAATAGAATCATTAAATCTATTAAAGTTTTTTTCATTATAATTTATAAATTTGTATCTATCAATTTTCCCAATATACAAGATCTTATTTTACGTAACTTAGAAAAGTTAAATCCTTTCTTTAAAAGTTGATATATTAACATACTAGAAAAAAATAAATAATCTGAAAAATAAGTACATACACGTCTTATCCTAATAAATAAACCTTTAGGTATATTCTTGAAGATATGTGAGGGATGGTTTGATTCTGTAGATAAATAATTAAATAATCTATTCTAATTACTAAATCTAAAAATATGACTTCAGTGCCACCACAAATATTTACTTTTAAATTTTCGAAAAAATTTTTTATTAAATTAATATCAAAATCCTTCTTTACAATTAAAAAAATGTCATCAATGAATCTTTTATAAAATAAAGGTTTATGAATTATAAGAAATTTCTCTTCATAAAAGTTGACTACAATATTTGCAATTGCTGGACCACATTTAGTGCCCATAGCAATTCCTTTTATCTGTTTAAAATAATTATTATCAAATTTAAAATAGTTATTAAATAAAACAATTTTTAAAATTTCATTAAATCCTTTTATATTTAAATGGTCACTTACTAATTTATCTTTCATAAAATTAGAAATTATATTTACTGCAAGTACTAAATCAATATTTGTATACAGTGATTCGAAGTCACATGAATACAAAATATGCTCATTATTAACTTTTACATTTTCTAATTCTTGTATTAAATTCTGCGAATCCTTAATATAGCTAGAAAATTCCTTAATATAAGGTTGCAACAAAACATCTATAAGAAGACAAAAATTTGAAATAAAACTATTTTTATAACTAATTATAGGTCTAATACCAAATTTAGTTTTATGTAATTTGGGTAATATTCTAAAACTACCCAAATCACCATTTTCAATAGTCAATTTTTTTAAAAGCGATTTAGAAATATCTTTTCTAAGAGCTAATTCTCGAATTACTGAATTAATTTAATTAATGGTTTTTTCTTTAGGATCATTATCTAGTTTTAAATAAAAGTTCTTATCATTTAAATGCTCGTAAGCTAACAAATTATAATTTTGAATAGAAATTAAACATAAACCTATATTCTTATCGCATTCTAAAATCTTAAAATGTTTATTTTTTACAGAATCAATTAAACTATTATATTGATTACAATTTAAATTAAAATTAAAATCATAATTTAATTTAGTTAAGTTTTTATAAAGTTCTAACTTAAATTCAATAGATTCTTTCTGTAAACTTTTTAGGGTCAAACAACGTTCTAGTTGATTTAAAAAAATAATCTAAAGAATCACAATTTTGATTTTTAAAATTTAAAATATCTGAATTATTAGACTTGAATTTTACTTTATAATAAAATAGTTTTTCATTAAAATTAAAAAATTCATTTTCAAAAAAATAAAGAATATTAGCAAAGATACTAAATTTACTAAAATGAATACAAGGTATAAATTTAGAACCTTTATCTAAAATATTTATCAAGTTTTTAAGAATATTAAAATCATAAAAATTAAGTTCACCAATTATAAAAACATTATTGCTAACTTTATTAATTTCAAAATTGCTAACTATATTGATTTTTGTTGGAATGAGGCTTTCGGATGAAAATTTCTTGAACTATTATTATAAGAAGATTTATTGTATGTTCTTCTTCTATTGTCAAATTGTTTACTTGAAGAGTTTGAAAAATCAGACGAAGAACGATAAATAGGTTTTTGATAATTATAAATTTTTCGATGATTTCTTTGTTCAACATGTTGTCTATTTTGATAACGATCTTTATTAAAATCAAATCTATAGTTTTTACTAGATCTCGATGAGAAAGAACTTGATCTTGATAGATTAGAATGAGATGATGAGTATTTATTTCTAGAACTATTACGTCTGTAGTTTACTGTATTAGTAGAAGATGAATTCATGGTATCATCTCTGGTATTGGTTTTTGAATCCATGACAACAAATTTTTTAGCAAAAATACGATCAAATTTTTCCGTACTTTTAATCATTCTTTCTTGTAAAAAATATTCTTCCTTTTTTTCTATTTGATCAAATTTAGATTTTAGATCATATTCATTAAAGAATTTTAATAAATGACTTTTTTTATCGTTTAAATCTTTATCGATTTTGTCTATTTTTTCTGATAAACTCGAAATACATAATTCCATAATTTCTTTTTGTGTTCTTTCGATTATTAAATTATATTTATTAACAAAGTTAGTATCTCTTGGTAAATATGGTGATGGAAATTTTTCATAAAATAAACTTGGTGGTGTGGTACCACGTTGAATATGTTGGTTAAATAAAGAGATAGAAAATTTAAACCATAGTTTGTTTCTAAAATCGTTTCTTATCTCATTATTTACTTTATAAAATTCCGTGTTTGAATTCACATTACTTATTTCATGACTAGATAATGTACTATCTTGTGGCTGAATGCTTGAATTATTTTGAGAGTTGTCAGCATTAAATGGGCTAATTAATTTATTTTTATAATTTTTAAAAATTAAAGATTCATAAAAATTAAGTTTAGATGATTGAAAAATGAAATTATCATTTGAAAAAACAACAAGTAATTGATATAACTTATCATATTCTTTCTTAAGAAAAAAATCTTTATCACCACTTAAAAATTCAGTGTCGAATTTTGAAATTAATTTAATTAAGTTGGAAATTAAATTTTCAACATAAATATCTTCTCCAACAATTTGTTTTAAAATTTCGTAGTGATTCGCGTCATTTAATGCACTTGGCTTGATCATTTAATGCACTTGGCTCAAATATTCTCTTGTTAATTTCTTATAATATTTTCAATTTAATTGAAATTTAAAGCTGAAAATATTGGCTTGATTAAATTATATTTATACAAATAATAATTTTTCATTTTTAGATTAGAAAAGTTTCAAGTTATCAAAAATAGCTTAGGATAATAATAAAAACTCACAACACAATCTTTTTATTTGAATCAAAATACTAAATAGACTCTATGGTTATTTAGCGCTAAATTTTTGTTTGTTAAAATTTAAACTTTAAACTAAAAATTTTTATTCTATAAAAAAAGCTAATCAATTTAAGAAAAAAGTTAAACAAAAAGCAATAAAAATTTTTATCTTTTATTAAGATTTTTATAAAAATAAAAACTAGTACTAATAGTTGATTTTTTTTAAATGTTGATTTAGTTCATAGAAAAAGCATTTATTTAAAAATTTTTTAAAATTCTCTTCATCATATAAATTTATTTGAATATTTTTTTTAACAAAATCCAAAATAATCTTGCAATCAATATCAGTTGAATTTCTAAATATCAAATTAATTGAGTTGAAATAGTTAACATTATTTATAGTTTTGTTTATTAACTTTAATGATTTTATTATATTTAATTTATTTTTTTCATTAAAAATTACTTCATTTGATAAATAAATAGATTTTATTTCTAATAAACCTTCTAAGTTGTTTATTGAAAATTCTAATTGCGTATTTAAATCTAAATCTAAAATGTTTAAAATATTTAATTTTTCAAATACATTACTTTGAAAATATTTTAAATTATTATTTGCCAAATTAAGTTCTTTTAAATTTGATAAACCAGAAAATAAAGTTTTATTTATAAATTCCAATTTATTTGAACTTAAATTTAAATATTTAAGATTCTTTAAATACATAAATGAGTTTTCATTTATATAAGTTAAATTATTTGAAGATATTGATAAATATATTAAATTACCGAGTCTAATAGAGAAATCTTCATTTATTAAGGAAATAAAATTAAAATCCAAAATAAACTTTTTTAATTCAAAAAAATTTGTTGAATATTCAAGAAAAAGTGTTTCAATTTTATTATGACTCAAATTTAAATCAATTAAAGATGAAAAATTAAAAGTGTTTATGAATGATAAATTACTCATTTCATTTTTAGATAAATCCAATTCTAGTAAATTCCAAAATAGGTTATACTCATTATTTGTTTGAATTGAATTGATTTTGTTATTGTTTAAATTGAAACATTTTAAATCTGAATATTTAAAAACTAAATTATCAAGATAAAAATAGTTTAAAAAAAAATACATCTCAAATAAATTAATGATTTTATTATTATTTAGATTTATCATCTGTAAATTTTTATTTTTTATAAAGGCATCTTTTTCTATATAACTTATATTATTATCACTTAGATCTATTTTTTTTAAATCTGTTTGAAGTTGAAAATTTTCTTTTTTTATTTGTTTAATTTGATTGAATTTTAATTCCATAATTTCAAATTTATTTTCAAGATTAATTAGAAAATCAAGAGAATCAATAAAAACGTTGTTTAAATAAATTTCTCTTAGCTTAATGGTTTTTTTAAAATTAATTGTTTCATTATTAAATAAGCAATTAGAAAAAGAAATTGTTTTCATATTGTTGCTTTCACTGAAATTATACATGTTTAAAAGATGATTATTTTCAAGATAGAGACTTTTTAAATTTTTGTTTGGTAAATAATTTAGATTTATTTTTGAAAAAATATTATTGATGTTCAATGTTTCGAGTAAATTCATTATGAAAAATAATTTTTGATCGAAATGTAAAATTTTGTTATTTTGTAAATTTAAATTTTTCAATTGAGTTAAATTTTGAAAATCTTCTTGTCGTAATTCTTTAATTAAATTATTAGATAAATCCAAGCTTGTAAGATTGTTGAATTGAGGAGAAAGAAATTTTAAATTATTTATAAAATTTGATTTTAAAGATAAATTTTTGACTTGGTTCTGATCAATAAAAAATAAAGTGTTAGAAATAAATTTTATATTATTAGATGAAAAATCAATATTTGATACAGTTGAAAACATATTTATAGATTCAAGTTTTTCTATTTTGTTCAAGCTAAAATATAAAAAATTGGTATTTAATTTAATATTAAAAAAAAAATTTTGATAAAGATTTAATGAATTAAATTTATTATTTTCTAAATTTAATAACCTCAAGTTTGAAAGGTTCGAAAACATCTGCCAATCTAAAAAATCCAAAAAATTATTTGAAAAATCTAATTCTTGAACCCTGCTTAAATTAAAAAATGCAAAAATACCTATTTTCGATATTTTGTTAGAAGAAAATGAAATATTTGTTAGATTAGAGTTAAAAATAAATAAAAAATCAGAAACATATTCTATAAAATTATGGTTTAAATTAAGTTTTTCAAGTGAAGCATAATTTTTTAGAGAAATGTTTTTGATTTCAAATAATTTGTTAAAAGAAAAGTCAATTATTTTAGAATAATTAGAATCGAAAGAAAAACTAGTAAGAAAATTGTTAGAAAAATAACATTCTTGACAAATAAAATGATTAGGTTGAAAATATTTAAGTCTATTGTACATTATAGAAAAATTTGACAAAAGTATATTGCTAAAGAGATCATTAGATATTTCCGATAATAGATTATGAGATAATTCTAAAGACAAAATTTTATTTCTTTGAAAGTAAAACGAAAAATTTCCAATAATTTTAATTTTATTATAACCAAGATCAAGTCTGTCTAAAGATGTCAAATAATTAAATATATCATGTGTAATGATTTCGATCATATTAGACGATAAACCCAAATATTCCAATTTGTTTAAATGTTTAAAAGAAAAATCATCAATTTTTTGAATTTTATTTTGATTTAAGTTAAGTCGGTTTAACGAAATCAAATTATTAAATATATCTTGTGTAATGATTTCGATCATATTAGATGATAAACCCAAATATTCCAATTTGTTTAAATGTTTAAAAGAAAAATCATCAATTTTTTTAATTTTATTTTCATCTAAGTTAAGTCGGTTTAACGAAGTCAAATTATTAAATATATCTTGTGTAATGTTTTCGATCATGTTATATGATAAAAGCAAATATTTTAATTTGTTTAAATGTTTAAAAGAAAAATCATCAATTTTTTTTATTTTATTTTGATTTAAGTTAAGTTGGTATAACGAAGTCAAATTATTAAATATATCTTGTGTAATGATTTTGATCATATTAGATGATAAATCCAAATATTTTAATTTGTTTAAACGTCTAAAAGAAAAATCATCAATTTTTTTAATTCTATTTTCATCTAAGTTAAGTCGGTTTAAGGAAGTCAAATTTTTAAATATATCTTGTGTAATGATTTCGATCATATTAGATGATAAATCCAAAAAATCCAATTCGATTAAATGTTTAAAAGAAAAATCATCAATTTTTTTAATTTTATTTTCATCTAAGTTAAGTCGGTTTAACGAAGTCAAATTATTAAATATATCTTGTGTAATGTTTTCGATCATGTTATATGATAAAAGCAAATATTCCAATTTGTTTAAATGTTTAAAAGAAAAATCATCAATTTTTTGAATTTTAGTTGAATTTAAGTAAAGAAGGGTTAAAGAAGTCAAATTATTAAATATATCTTGTGTAATGTTTTCGATCATGTTATATGATAAAAGCAAATATTTTAATTTGTTTAAATGTTTAAAAGAAAAATCATCAATTTTTTTTATTTTATTTTGATTTAAGTTAAGTTGGTATAACGAAGTCAAATTATTAAATATATCTTGTGTAATGATTTCGATCATATTAGATGATAAATCCAAAAAATCCAATTCGATTAAATGTTTAAAAGAAAAATCATCAATTTTTTTAATTTTATTTTCATCTAAGTTAAGTCGGTTTAACGAAGTCAAATTATTAAATATATCTTGTGTAATGTTTTCGATCATGTTATATGATAAAAGCAAATATTCCAATTTGTTTAAATGTTTAAAAGAAAAATCATCAATTTTTTGAATTTTAGTTGAATTTAAGTAAAGAAGGGTTAAAGAAGTCAAATTATTAAATATATCTTGTGTAATGATTTCGATCATATTAGATGATAAATCCAAATAATCCAATTTGTTTAAATTTTTAAAAGAAAAATTATCAATTTTTTTTATTTTATTTTGATTTAAGTTAAGTTGGTATAACGAAGTCAAATTATTAAATATATCTTGTGTAATGATTTCGATCATATTAGATGATAAATCCAAATAATCCAATTTGTTTAAATTTTTAAAAGAAAAATTATCAATTTTTTTTATTTTATTTTGATTTAAGTTAAGTTGGTATAACGAAGTCAAATTATTAAATATATCTTGTGTAATGATTTCGATCATATTAGATGATAAATCCAAATAATCCAATTTGTTTAAATTTTTAAAAGAAAAATTATCAATTTTTTTAATTTTATTTTCATCTAAGTTAAGTCGGTTTAACGAAGTCAAATTATTAAATATATCTTGTGTAATGTTTTCGATCATGTTATATGATAAAAGCAAATATTTTAATTTGTTTAAATGTTTAAAAGAAAAATTATCAATTTTTTGAATTTTATTTTTATTTAAGTTAAGTTCGGTTAACGAAGTCAAATTATTAAATATATCTTGTGTAATGTTTTCGATCATGTTATATGATAAAAGCAAATATTCCAATTTGTTTAAATGTTTAAAAGAAAAATCATCAATTTTTTTAATTTTATTTTCATCTAAGTTAAGTCGGTTTAACGAAGTCAAATTATTAAATATATCTTGTGTAATGTTTTCGATCATGTTATATGATAAAAGCAAATATTCCAATTTGTTTAAATGTTTAAAAGAAAAATCATCAATTTTTTGAATTTTAGTTGAATTTAAGTAAAGAAGGGTTAAAGAAGTCAAATTATTAAATATATCTTGTGTAATGTTTTCGATCATGTTATATGATAAAAGCAAATATTTTAATTTGTTTAAATGTTTAAAAGAAAAATCATCAATTTTTTTTATTTTATTTTGATTTAAGTTAAGTTGGTTTAAGGAAGTCAAATTTTTAAATATATCTTGTGTAATGATTTCGATCATATTAGATGATAAATCCAAAAAATCCAATTCGATTAAATGTTTAAAAGAAAAATCATCAATTTTTTTAATTTTATTTTCATCTAAGTTAAGTCGGTTTAACGAAGTCAAATTATTAAATATATCTTGTGTAATGTTTTCGATCATGTTATATGATAAAAGCAAATATTCCAATTTGTTTAAATGTTTAAAAGAAAAATCATCAATTTTTTGAATTTTATTTTGATTTAAGTTAAGTTGGTATAACGAAGTCAAATTATTAAATATATCTTGTGTAATGATTTCGATCATATTAGATGATAAATCCAAATAATCCAATTTGTTTAAATTTTTAAAAGAAAAATTATCAATTTTTTTAATTTTATTTTCATCTAAGTTAAGTCGGTTTAACGAAGTCAAATTATTAAATATATCTTGTGTAATGATTTTGATCATATTAGATGATAAATCCAAATATTTTAATTTGTTTAAATGTTTAAAAGAAAAATCATCAATTTTTTGAATTTTATTATTACTTACATCAAGCCTTGTCTCAAAATTAAAATTATTAAAAGTGTCATTGGTTATTAAATAAATTCCATTGTTTTCTCTTGTTAAGATTATTTCGTTTTTTGAAAAATATAAAATACATAATATAATAGAAAAACATATTTTCAAATTTTTCATTTTTTATTTTTTTACCAGTTATATAATAGATTATTACGCTTTTCTAATATTTAGTTAAAATTATTAATTAAAATTTTGTTTTTACTTCTAAATTTTTGTGAATATTGTTTTCAAATAGATATTTTTAAATAATTTTTGATTGTAAGTAGCAAAATTACTCCTTTTTTTCTCTTGATGTTAGCTTTTAAAAAAACTATAAAATTCTTTGAAATTCATTGATTTTGATTTGGTCGTTTATATCGATAAAAAAATGTTATTAAAAAAAATTTCCTTTCAAGTCTTAAATTTTTAAAAAATTGATTATAAAATATTATTTATTAGAAATTAGTATATTTTTGTTTTAAAAAGTATTTTAAAAATTATAAAAAGCATGTTGCTTTATATTTTTTTTAAAAGGAAGTTAAACTTGGCTTTTTGTAACTTTAAAAAATTGATTATAAAATAATATTTATTAGAAATTAGAACTAGTTACTTAGTTACTAAAAGCCAAGTTTAACTTCCTTTTATAAAAATTATAAAAAGCATGTTGCTTTATAATTTTTTTATAATTTCAATTAATACTTGAAAACCTCTCATTGTTCTATAATATTTATCCATCATTAGCATAGACAAACTAGTCAATTGTGATGTTCGGTCCCATCCATCCGAACAGTGCACCAATACTGATGAATTGTATGTGTTTATGTATTTGACTATTTTCAAAGCTCCATTTAAAACAGTTCTTATATGGTCTAACCATTTTGAGTTTTCTAAATTTAGGAAATAATTCTTATCATAATTGACCATGTCTTTTTTTTGTTGAGCAACTAAATTCGCGGTTCCTTGACTCATTGAACGTTGATGTGTTTGATTTGTTGTTGAAGTTGAATTTTGTTGTTGTTGTTGTTGTTGTTGCTGATTGATTGAGACAAATCCTTGTGGTAAAGCCATGTCGAATATTTTTCTAAGACTTTCTCTCATAATGTGTATATTGTGTATATTTAAGAACAATATTTCACAATCTTTGTAATTATTTTCTGATTCATGTCCACCACCATTAGCACGGTTTGCAGCCGCGTTTACAAATGGTCTAGCATCAATAATGTACAATTTGTCCAAAGAATTTATTGTGTTTAGCTTAAATATTCGGAATAAATAGTTTTCGTCTTTTTCTCTTCGCTTTTGAGTAATGCCACAAAGTGGCTGACTGCTCCTTAATAGAGCAACATGGTTTTTACGTTCGTCAAATTTAAGCCAACTGAGAACTGGTAAACGATGTTTGGAACGAAATTCAGCAACTTTTTTAAGCTCATCGTCTTTAAAACACGAAGGAACTACTAGAACTTTTGGATAAGTGTCGCAAAGTTTAAAGTCTTGGTTTACATTAGAAAAACGCCAATCGTTTGTTTTGCTAGTAACTCCGATGCGTTCGTATTCTTGTTTACAATCGTATACTGACCAGCCACTTTGATCAGGAAATTGTTGCTTATAAGAGAAAGCAATATAAAGCAAATTGTTGCTTATCGGAAAAGCGTACTTTTGTAAAAGGTCGTAAATTTGTCGACGCGATTTGTCTTGTTTACTTTGAGAGTTAACAGAAAATCGAAGACGTCTTCCATTCTTTAAAATTTCATAAAATCAAATATAATTTTATTCTTTTCAAATCGAAAAGTTAAATTTTTCTTTGCATTGAATCAAAATGCCATAGAAGTTATACTGTTTGGAACTTTGATGACCAATTTTTTCTATACGATTAATAAGCCCTAATGGTAGATCTATTATGAGATGATTGTTATTATTTATTGAGTATGGCTCCTTTATGATAAAAAAAAATGCAAATCAAATTTTTATTCAATTTTAAAAATTTGATATATTATTTTGTTGCAAAATTAATTGCGTTACCAGTCATTAATTTTATTATAGACATATATAAGTGTAAATCGCCTAATTGGCGTTTATTGAAATAAATCAAAAAGATTGAGATTTATAAAGTAAACTTAAAGAAAACTTAAATTCAATGTCAATAAACATTATTATTTAGAAAGCAAAAACCATAAAACAAATTTACTAAAATATTTTCTTATTAAAAAACTCTTTTTAGAAGCTCGTTTTTAGAGACATGTCACTATAAAGAGAATGACATGTGCTTATCTAATGAACAGTGCTTTAAAAATTTTTTTAAACAATGACATGTCCCAAAACCCGAAAATAATCAAAAAAAGACAATTTTTTCTAGGTTTTGAGTCTAATTTAGTCATTAATAGCTAAAGGACATGTGATGTCTTGTCTTGTGAGACATGTCTCACTAAACCAGAATACCCTAGTTTAATTACATGTTAGTAAAATTGAGCGTTTACACTAATTGATTATAAAAATATTTTGAAATCAATTTAAATTGAAACATTCCAAAATTTTTTTATTTCATGTTGCAAATTTAATTGCGTTGTTTATTACATTACCATAAATTTAATACCGCATTAATTTTGCAACAAAAAATATTAATTATTTGATGACTAAAATTCCAATAACAATTAAAAAAAATTCAATTTAGAATACTAAAGTAATATTCATTTTTATATGGCGCTAAATGAAATTATTATAAATATATTAATTAATATTTGATTATCAAATATAATCAATATTAAAAGTCTTTTAGAAATTAAAATAAAAATATTTACATTGCTTTTAAAATATATGCGAAAATTGGTTAAATAAAATCTTCCATTAACACCCCGATTATCGGGTTTTTTTAATTTCAATTCCTGGATAAAAGAATTTGTAATAAAAAAGAATAAAAAAAATTAATTTTAGTATTTAAATATTAATTAATTAAATTATAAAGAATCAATAATTTCCAATTTCCTTCAATTTCCTGCTTTAAAAACCTAATTATGGATCTAATAAAGTATGTTGTAATAAAGTTGCTCCAAAACTGAGTACATTTATAAAATGTAATAATCAAGTAAACAATATAAAATATAGAATCATTTTTATTTTCTTTTTACCAATTATTAATTTATTTCCTGTCTTGGAGAAAAAAATTTAATAAAAATACTAGAAATTTCGATCTCATAATGTTTCAGATATTAATAGAAAGATAAGTAAAACTTTTAATATTCAGGAAACAAATTATTAATTATATAACGTTATTTGTTTACCAATCTAAATATTAAATTTTTTTAATAAAATTCTAACTAAATTAGTAAATAGAAATGAAATTATATAGACAATAAAGTTAAAAATTTTTCAAACTTAATTTTTAAGTTAATAAAATATAAATTAATAGTTTACTTTTTTATTAATAAATTTTCTAAAATTGCCAAGAGTAGAATGGAAAAGTCTAAAAATCAATATTTAGAAAAAATTTTAAAATTGCTTGAAAAAAGTACAATTCATGGTATACCTAATGCTGTAAGAAATAAGAACCGTCTTATGAAAATATTATGGCTTTTTGCTTTTTTTAGTTTCGCATCCTATTCTTTTTATACGGTTACTAAAATTATAGTTGATTACTTAAATTTCAATGTTGTAGTTAATCTAGAAATAAGTCAAGATTTTGATATTGATTTTCCATCGGTAACATTTTGTAATTTAAACCCAATTGATTATTCAATTAAGAGTAATATAGACAAGGCAAATTTTTTTATTAATAAATTAACGGGAAGAAATCAATCTTTCACATTTGAAAAATATAAAGATCAATCTTTTGAAAATAATCAAATATGTTCAAACAATACCATCAAAAATAATTTAAATAGTTATTTCGAAGAATACGAAGGTTTTTCACTTGATAAAATGTTGGTTAGTTGCTCTTTTGATAATAAACCTTGTAGTTTAAAAGATTTTCGTATAGACAATTCATTTTATTTCGGCAATTGCTTTAATTTTAATTTTAAGAAAAGTTTAAATGAAAGTAATTTAAAATTGAACCAACCTGGAATATTTAATGGATTACAATTAAAATTATTCGTGGGTACACCAGAGTTACTACCGTGTTGGAATAGTATAAATGGAGCTGTTATTCTAATACATGATATAAATACAAAGCCTCTTTATAGACAAGAAAGCATAATGGTGCAGACTGGCGTAGAGACTAATATAATACTAAATAAAGTTGAAGTATTGAAACTAAGTAAACCTTATAGCGATTGTATTGAAGATCTTGATTCCAAAGATAGCTTTGACTCAGACTTTTATAAATACTTTATGCAAGATGCTTCAACCTATAGACAAAAAAATTGTTTATTTAACTGTGCCAGAAATAAATCAAAAATAGAAATTAAAAAGAATTGTGATCAAATGAATATTACTGATGAAATTATTTACAATTCATGCATGTTGAATAGTTCAACAGCTTCTTATTATTATAGAAATTGTTCACTGGAGTGTCCAGTAGAATGTAAATCTTATTTCTATAATAAATATTTGACTCATGCTGATTTCGTGACTGATTCTTATGCAGCTTGGTTGCTATCAGATAAAAATTTTTTATCCAGGTTTCCAAACAAGAGTGCAGATTATGAACTAATTAAAAAGAGCTTGGTTTCTGTAAATATTTATTTTGACTCTATTAATGTTGAAAAAATAGAGGAACAACCAAAAATAGTTTTCATAGATTTGTTGGGAAATATTGGTGGACAATTGAGATTATTTTTAGGAACGAGTTTTCTAAGCTTTTTAGAAATATTTGAAATATTATTTGAAATTATTTTAATTCGAATAAAAAGGAAAAAACAATCCACTTATGAAAAGAAATGACAATAATTTTTAAATCTTTATAAATATCTTTAGGGTCATAGCGACCATGTGATCACATAATATTTGATCACCAAATTGTTGTGATCAAAAATTTGTTTAAAAAAAATTTATTCTGTCAAAGAAAAAGCTGTTTTCTGAAGGACCAAGTCCTAGTGGAGAATTGAAAAAACGAAAAGGCTATATATAGGATTTGATCTAATGGTTACAAATTTTGGTGAACACTTGATCACATAGTCGCTATGACCCAATATTACTCATTCTTAGACAATTTTAAAAGATTAATAAAATAAAATTTTTAAATACAAATAAAAAAATTTTTCAAATTGGTTCAGAAATTAAATGGTTTTTAAGTCAATGGCAACGTATAATCAATTATTAATAACAGTGACTACATTGGGAAAATCCCAACAATTTTCTTTAGTTAAATATAAATTTAGCAAATGTTAAGAACAGGGACTTGTTACTATGAAAAACATTCAAGTTCTACTATTGCCCCAATCAATCTTTAATACAATAAAATAAAATACATAGTAATAGTTTTTTTAATCATTGAATTTAGAAGATTTCTTGTCAAGCACAGAATTCATTTTTAGTATTGAATAAGATATTTTAAATTTATATTAAACTTAAAGCTCATTTCAAAAAATATCAAAATAGTTGAAATCTTTTAGAATTTATAGAATTGAATAATATGTTTAAAAGGTTTATCTCAAATACACAAAAAATTTGACACAAATATAAAAGCTTGTTTGGATAAAAAATTTTCCCACACCGGGAATCGAACCCGGGCCGCCTGCGTGAAAGGCAAGAATCCTAACCACTAGACCATATGGGACTTGTTTATTTTAAGCTATTTATTGAATTTAATAAATGCAATCGTTAAAAATTTAGAATAAACGAAAAATTAAGTTATTTGGACATTTTATACTTATGAGCGGCGGTGTAGAGAAGATTTTTGAAATGATGATGCAAGATGTATCTTAAATAATTTAGTAAATGTCGATGGGGTTGAGGGAGTGCTAAAGCAACTTTTTATTGTCGAAACAAGATGATTCTCTTAAGTTAAAAAAATATTAACCTTAATAGTATAATTTCTGGTTAACTAGCCCTAACTAGTGCATTTACTTTTGAATGTTTTATCTAAAATTGATGAATATAAAAAAGATTTGCATTTTTTCTCTTTATCGATTTTTTTTAAATATATTAGAATTGTAAGAATATTAAATATTTAAGGTTTTTTTGGATTTTCGTACAAAAATAGAAAATGAGATATCTCATAATTATCAATTTTCTTAGTTTTAGTGTAAATTGCAAAGAAATCCACTTTTTTAGAGCTATTTATATAATTAATAGTTAATACTTGAAAATAAGCATGTAGTTTAAAAAAAATTTTAGAAAAGGAAGTAATATTTTAAACACAACAACTATAAAAACTTCAATTTGACTTTAAAGCTAAGAATATATCAGACCAGAAAATTTAATAGATTGTAATAAATATTTTATTATTATTTTTATTTTTTGGGAAAAAAATTTTTATTTAATTTTAATTTTAAACAAAAAACATGTTTTTTTCATTAAGAATGACATCATTTAATAAGTAAATATACAGTATTTGATTTGTAATAAAACTCTTAAATTATTTTCAAAAAATTTTAATTGCTTATTTGAATCTAAATATAATATGTTTAAATTATTTAAATTTTTAAATGCATTACTTTTAATATATTTTAAATTGTTATTTGCCAATTAAATAAGATTTTTTTAAATTTGAAAAACCAGAAAATAAAGCTTCACTTAAAAAATCCAATTCATTTGAACTTAAATTCAAATATTTAGGATTCTTTAAATTCTAAAATGAATTTTGATTAATAAAAGTTAAATTATTTGATGATATTGAAAAAAGTATTAAATTACTTAATTTAAAAGAGAAATCCAAAAATATTTGTTGAATATTCAAGAAATAGTGTTTCAATTTTATTATGACACAAATTTAAATGAATTAAAGATGAAAAATTAAAGGAATTTATAAATGATAAATTGTTCAGTTCATTTTTAATAATTCCAATTCTAGTCGATTTTAATTCTCTTTTATTTTATTAAGAAAACAAAAGTACACATTTTGAAAAATTATTATATTTACAACAATATTATAAATTTTTTTTCGCAAATATAAATAACTTTTAGTTTTTTTGAAATCAAATAATAAGCTTGATTAATTGAAATTTAAAGCTGAAAATGTTAGTTTGATTAAATTATACAGTATTTATACAATTAAAAAGTTTCCTAAATAATATTTCATTTTTAGATTAGATGTTTTCATAAATAGCTTAAGATAATAATAAAAACTCACAACACATCTTAATTAAAACAAAAAAATAAATTTCTAATTATTATAAAATAGCAAATGTTTAATTGTTTATTCTATATGATTTATGCTTTTTCTTTGTTAACTGTAGATTTGGTCATAGCATATTGATTGATTTTGTTTCAGTTTTAATTATTTACAGAAGTATGAAAAAGTATTTAAATTTAATCTAAAAATCTACTATTTATGACTTTTTTTAGTTTAGAATTTATATTAGTTCGATGTTATCTTAGAAATAACGCTAAAGTGTTAAATTTGATTTTGTAACAATTATTTTTATATTAAATGACCAAATTTCAATTTTTTTATTTTAATCAAAATACTAAACAGACTCTATGGTTATTTAGCGCTGAATTTTTGTTTGTTAAAATTAAAACTTTAAACTAAAAATTTTTATTCTATAAAAAAAGCTAATCAATTTAAGAAAAAAGTTAAACAAAAAGCAATAAAAATTTCTTGTATTAAAAATTTTGAATAATAAAAAAATAAAGTATACAAACAGCAAGTTTACTGAAAAATTTTTCGTTTTGTTTTTTTAAGTTTTGCCATTGCATTTAAAATATGATTTTTAAGATTAAACTATCGTTGATTCGGCTTAAAAAAAGGGCACATCTACATTTTGCACATTAGGGTAATTCCCAAATTATATTAAAAATAAATAAATATAAATATATTATTTTGATTTTTTTATCTTTTATTAAGATTTTTATAAAAATAAAAACTAATAGTTGATTAATTAAATTTTAAAACACTACAAAATAAATAAAATATAAAAACATCTAAACACATTAAAAATATATTTTAAATGAAGCCTAAAATTATTAAATAATTAAATTTATGTTTGAATTAATTTGATTTGATTTTTTTTAAATGTTGATTTAGTTCATAGAAAAAGCATTTATTTAAAAATTTTTCAAAATTCGCTTCATCATTTAAATTAATTTGAATATTTTTTTTAACAAAATCCAAAATAATCTTGCAATCAATATCAGTTGAATTTCTAAATATCAAATTAATTGAGTTGAAATAGTTAACATTATTTATAGTTTTGTTTATTAACTTTAATGATTTTATTATATTTAATTTATTTTTTTCTTTAAAAATTACTTCATTTGATAAATAAATAGATTTTATTTCTAATAAACCTTCTAAGTTGTTTATTGAAAATTCTAATTGCGTATTTAAATCTAAATCTAAAATGTTTAAAATATTTAATTTTTTAAATACATTACTTTGAAAATATTTTAAATTATTATTTGCCAAATTAAGTTCTTTTAAATTTGATAAACCAGAAAATAAAGTTTCATTTATAAATTCCAATTTATTTGAACTTAAATTTAAATATTTAAGATTCTTTAAATACATAAATGAGTTTTCATTTATAAAAGTTAAATTATTTGAAGATATTGATAAATATATTAAATTACCGAGTCTAATAGAGAAATCTTCATTTATTAAGGAAATAAAATTAAAATCCAAAATAAATTTTTTTAATTCAAAAAAATTTGTTGAATATTCAAGAAAAAGGGTTTCAATTTTATTATGACTCAAATTTAAATGAATTAAAGACGACAAACTAAAGGAATTAATAAATGATAAATTGTTCATTTCATTTTTAGATAAATCCAATTCTAGTAAATTCCAAAATAGGTTATACTCATTATTTGTTTGAATTGAATTGATTTTGTTATTGTTTAAATTGAAACATTTTAAATCTGAATATTTAAAAAATAAATAATCAAGATGAAAAAAAAAAAAAATACATCTCAAATAAATTAATAATTTTATTATTATTTAGATTTATCATCTGTAAATTTTTATTTTCTATAAAGGCATCTTTTTCTATATAACTTATCATATTATCACTAAGATCTATTTTTTCTAAATCTGTTTGAAGTTGAAAATTTTCTTTTTTTATTTCTTTAATTTGATTGAATTTTAATTCCATAATTTCAAATTTATTTTCAAGATTAATTAGAAAATCAAGAGAATCAATAGAAACGTTGTTTAAATAAATTTGTTCTAGCTTAATGGTTTTTGTAAAATTAATTGTTTCATTAAATATAAATAAGCAATTAGAAAAAGAAATTGTTTTCATATTGTTGCTTTCACTGAAATTATACATGTTTAAAAGATGATTATTTTCAAGATAGAGACTTTTTAAATTTTTGTTTGGTAAATAATTTAGATTTATTATTGAAAAAATATTATTGATGTTCAATGTTTCGAGTAAATTCATTATGAAAAATAATTTTTCATCGAAATGTAAAATTTTGTTATTTTGTAAATTTAAATTTTTCAATTGAGTTAAATTTTGAAAATCTTCTTGTCGTAATTCTTTAATTAAATTATTAGATAAATCCAAGCTTGTAAGATTGTTGAATTGAGGAGAAAGAAATTTTAAATTATTTATAAAATTTGATTTTAAAGATAAATTTTTGACTTGGGTCTGATCAATAAAAAATAAATCGTTGGAAATAAATTTTATATTATTAGATGAAAAATCAATATTTGATACAGTTGAAAAAATATATATAGATTCAAATTTTTCTATTTTGTTTAAGCTGAAATATAAAAAATTGGTATTTAATTTAATATTAAAAAAAAAATTTTGATTAAGATTTAATGAATTAAATTTATTATTTTCTAAATTTAATAACCTCAAGTTTGAAAGGTTCGAAAACATCTGCCAATCTAAAAAATCCAAAAAATTATTTGAAAAATCTAATTCTTGAACCCTGCTTAAATTAAAAAATGCAAAAATACCTATTTTCGATATTTTGTTAGAAGAAAATGAAATATTTGTTAGATTAGAGTTAAAAATAAATAAAAAATCAGAAACATATTCTATAAAATTATGGTTTAAATTAAGTTTTTCAAGTAAAGCATAATTTTTTAGAGAAATGTTTTTGATTTCAAATAATTTGTTAAAAGAAAAGTCAATTATTTTAGAATAATTAGAATCGAAAGAAAAACGAGTAAGAAAATTGTTAGAAAAATAACATTCTTGACAAATAAAATTATTAGGTTGAAAATATTTAAGTCTATTGAACATTATAGAAAAGAAATTAAGTTGGGTTAACGAAGTCAAATTATTAAATATATCATGTGTAATGATTTCGATCATGTTATATGATAAACCAAAATATTCCAATTTGTTTAAATGTTTAAAAGAAAAATCATCAATTTTTTGAATTTTATTATAACCAAGATCAAGTGTGGCTAAAGATGTCAAATTATTTAAGGCTAAAAATTGAAAATCTCACTAAAATAAATGAAATTTGTCTTAAAAAAATAATCATGTCTTAAATGAATATATGCATCTAAAAACAATACTCTGTTCTAAAATAAATTATAGTTTATAAAATAAATAACAATTTCTAAAATAAATTATAATATCTAAAATAAATTATAATTTCTAAAATAAATTATAATTTCTAAAATTAATTTATGTTTCTAAATTCAGCTAATATTTTTAATTTCAATTTGAAATTTCAAAATATAAAACGAATATGAAAATTAACGAACCAGATAATGTTGAAAGTTGTTCGAGTGATGAAACCTGTAATGAATTAGAACCAGCTCAAAACAGTAGAAAGAGAAAAAGAATTTTATGGAGCTTAGAAAAAACATTTGAAAGCGAAGAAGCAGCATTAAATGAAATTTCAACGTATTGGTCTTATCGAAAAGAACATTTTACACGAGATGGACTGAAAGCATATTACAAATGTAAATATCCAAAATGCAAGAATCAAATTTACCTACATTTTTTATCGATCAACCGTATTTCCTTAATGGCAAACAATAGTAATAAAATAAAAAAATTTAATTAAATTTAATAAAATATAAAATTTAAATTTAAGTTAAACACGATCATGATTCTAACGAAGATGAACGAGGAATTTCAATTGAAATAAAAGAAAAAATTAAAGAGATGTACTCTTGTGGAGTAAATAAACCGTTAAATATTATATACGCATTGAGGAAGTTGAACAAATTCAACAAAATACCAAATCGAATACAAATTATGAATTTTCTTGCAAGTTATCGTAAACAAGTATATGGAGATACGTCGATCAGTTATTCACAGCTCGAAAAATTTTGTTTGGACAATACTGTCATACCAAATAATGAAGACTTACCTTTTGTAGCCAATTATCAAATCGACGCTAAATCAAACTTTTTTCGCATTTTGGTAACAACTAAACGACTGCTAAGTCTATGCAAAAAATCAGATCTGCTTTGCACTGACGCCACATATAAATTGATATTTCAAGGATTTCCTTTAATTATTGTTGGTACGGTTGATAAACAGCGACATTTTCATCCATTTGCTTCATGTGTGACAACGAATGAAAATAGCAAAGATTTTATGTTTGTTTTTGATAGTCTCAAGGTAAAAAATTTAACAATTAATTTAATTAGTTTTAATTAATTAAGCAATTAATTAATTATTTAATTAGGATGTGTTATCTAAAATATTTTCTAGTGAATATAGTCCAAAATTTTTACTTGCAGATGCGGCTGATAGTATAACAAATGCATTTAAAAAATCGTTTAAAGATTACCAACGTCTTACATGTTGGGCACACGTTCAAAGAGCGATTTCAAAGCGTTTGACACATATTAAAATAAAAGAAATTCAAACTTCGATAGAAAAGGATATCTACAAGTTGCAGAATTCTGACTCAATTAGAAATTTTCGAATATTGTTTGGCTTGATTAAGTTTAAATATCAAAAGATGATTACCTCAAATGAAGAAGTGCGTGATTTTTTTGAATACTTCGAAAAAGAATGGATTGTTTCTGATCATTTTGGATGGTTCGAAGGTACAGCTCATCAAATACCAAGCACAAATAACGCGCTCGAAGCTTTTAATAATGTCATCAAACGCACTCATACTATGAGAGAACGTTTTTGTTTATCAACATTTCTTGCAAAGCTTATAGAAATGACAAATTGTTGGTCTACAGATTTAAAAGATGGTTTAAAAGTATTCTACGATAATCCAATAGTTGATTCAGCACTTTGGAAGAGTTCAAGCCAATTTATAGACTTAAGCCCCAAGCTTAAATTCATTCCTGATTTAGGATATTTGGTTTCTTCAAATGAAATTGATGACGATATTTTTGAAACATATTTAGACAGTTTAGAATGTAAATTAAGAAAAATCATCAATTTTTTTAATTTTATTATAACCAAGATCAAGTCTGGCTAAAGATGTCAAATTATTAAATATATCTTGTGTAATGATTTCGATCATATTAGATGATAAAAGCAAATATTCCAATTTGTTTAAATGTTTAAAAGAAAAATCATCAATTTTTTTAATTTTATTTTTATCTAAGTTAAGTCGGGTTAACGAAGTGAAATTATTAAATATATCATGTGTAATGATTTCGATCATGTTATATGATAAAAGCAAATATTCCAATTTGTTTAAATGTTTAAAAGAAAAATCATCAATTTTTTTAATTTTATTTTTATCTAAGTTAAGTCGGGTTAACGAAGTGAAATTATTAAATATATTATGTGTAATGATTTCGATCATATTAGATGATAAAAGCAAATATCTTAATTCGTTTAAATGTTTAAATGAAAAATCATAGATTTTTTGAATTTTATTATAACCAAGATCAAGTCTGGCTAAAGATGTCAAATTATTAAATATATCTTGTGTAATGATTTCGATCATATTAGATGATAAAAGCAAATATCTTAATTCGTTTAAATGTTTAAATGAAAAATCATAGATTTTTTGAATTTTATTATAACCAAGATCAAGTCTGGCTAAGAATGTCAAATTATTAAATATATCTTGTGTAATGATTTCGATCATATTAGATGATAAAAGCAAATATCTTAATTCGTTTAAATGTTTAAATGAAAAATCATAGATTTTTTGAATTTTATTATAACCAAGATCAAGTCTGGCTAAAGATGTCAAATTATTAAATATATCTTGTGTAATGATTTCGATCATATTAGATGATAAAAGCAAATATTCCAATTTGTTTAAATGTTTAAAAGAAAAATCATCAATTTTTTTAATTTTATTATAACCAAGATCAAGTCTGGCTAAAGATGTCAAATTATTAAATATATCTTGTGTAATGATTTCGATCATATTAGATGATAAAAGCAAATATTCCAATTTGTTTAAATGTTTAAAAGAAAAATCATCAATTTTTTTAATATTATTATAACCAAGATCAAGTCTGGCTAAAGATGTCAAATTATTAAATATATCATGTGTAATGATTTCGATCATGTTATATGATAAAAGCAAATATTCCAATTTGTTTAAATGTTTAAAAGAAAAATCATCAATTTTTTTAATTTTATTTTTATCTAAGTTAAGTCGGGTTAACGAAGTGAAATTATTAAATATATCATGTGTAATGATTTCGATCATATTAGATGATAAAAGCAAATATCTTAATTCGTTTAAATGTTTAAATGAAAAATCATAGATTTTTTTAATTTTATTATAACCAAGATCAAGTCTGGCTAAAGATGTCAAATTATTAAATATATCTTGTGTAATGATTTCGATCATATTAAATGATAAAAGCAAATATTCCAATTTGTTTAAATGTTTAAAAGAAAAATCATCAATTTTTTTAATTTTATTTTCATCTAAGTTAAGTTGGGTTAACGAAGTCAAATTATTAAATATATCATGTGTAATGATTTCGATCATGTTATATGATAAAAGCAAATATTCCAATTTGTTTAAATGTTTAAAAGAAAAATCATCAATTTTTTTAATTTTATTTTTATCTAAGTTAAGTCGGGTTAACGAAGTGAAATTATTAAATATATTATGTGTAATGATTTCGATCATATTAGATGATAAAAGCAAATATCTTAATTCGTTTAAATGTTTAAATGAAAAATCATAGATTTTTTGAATTTTATTATAACCAAGATCAAGTCTGGCTAAAGATGTCAAATTATTAAATATATCTTGTGTAATGATTTCGATCATATTAGATGATAAAAGCAAATATCTTAATTCGTTTAAATGTTTAAATGAAAAATCATAGATTTTTTTAATTTTATTATAACCAAGATCAAGTCTGGCTAAAGATGTCAAATTATTAAATATATCTTGTGTAATGATTTCGATCATATTAGATGATAAATCCAAATATTCCAATTTGTTTAAATGTTTAAAAGAAAAATCATCAATTTTTTTAATTTTATTATAACCAAGATCAAGTCTGGCTAAAGATGTCAAATTATTAAATATATCTTGTGTAATGATTTCGATCATATTAGATGATAAAAGCAAATATTCCAATTTGTTTAAATGTTTAAAAGAAAAATCATCAATTTTTTTAATATTATTATAACCAAGATCAAGTCTGGCTAAAGATGTCAAATTATTAAATATATCATGTGTAATGATTTCGATCATGTTATATGATAAAAGCAAATATTCCAATTTGTTTAAATGTTTAAAAGAAAAATCATCAATTTTTTTAATTTTATTTTTATCTAAGTTAAGTCGGGTTAACGAAGTGAAATTATTAAATATATCATGTGTAATGATTTCGATCATATTAGATGATAAAAGCAAATATCTTAATTCGTTTAAATGTTTAAATGAAAAATCATAGATTTTTTTAATTTTATTATAACCAAGATCAAGTCTGGCTAAAGATGTCAAATTATTAAATATATCTTGTGTAATGATTTCGATCATATTAGATGATAAAAGCAAATATTCCAATTTGTTTAAATGTTTAAAAGAAAAATCATCAATTTTTTTAATTTTATTTTCATCTAAGTTAAGTTGGGTTAACGAAGTCAAATTATTAAATATATCATGTGTAATGATTTCGATCATGTTATATGATAAAAGCAAATATTCCAATTTGTTTAAATGTTTAAAAGAAAAATCATCAATTTTTTTAATTTTATTTTTATCTAAGTTAAGTCGGGTTATCGAAGTGAAATTATTAAATATATCATGTGTAATGATTTCGATCATATTAGATGATAAAAGCAAATATCTTAATTCATTTAAATGTTTAAAAGAAAAATCATCAATTTTTTTAATTTTATTTTTATCTAAGTTAAGTCGGGTTAACGAAGTGAAATTATTAAATATATCATGTGTAATGATTTCGATCATATTAGATGATAAAAGCAAATATCTTAATTCGTTTAAATGTTTAAAAGAAAAATCATCAATTTTTTTAATTTTATTATAACCAAGATCAAGTCTGGCTAAAGATGTCAAATTATTAAATATATCTTGTGTAATGATTTCGATCATATTAGATGATAAAAGCAAATATCTTAATTCGTTTAAATGTTTAAATGAAAAATCATAGATTTTTTTAATTTTATTATAACCAAGATCAAGTCTGGCTAAAGATGTCAAATTATTAAATATATCTTGTGTAATGATTTCGATCATATTAGATGATAAATCCAAATATTCCAATTTGTTTAAATGTTTAAAAGAAAAATCATCAATTTTTTTAATTTTATTATAACCAAGATCAAGTCTGGCTAAAGATGTCAAATTATTAAATATATCTTGTGTAATGATTTCGATCATATTAGATGATAAAAGCAAATATTCCAATTTGTTTAAATGTTTAAAAGAAAAATCATCAATTTTTTTAATATTATTATAACCAAGATCAAGTCTGGCTAAAGATGTCAAATTATTAAATATATCATGTGTAATGATTTCGATCATGTTATATGATAAAAGCAAATATTCCAATTTGTTTAAATGTTTAAAAGAAAAATCATCAATTTTTTAATTTTATTTTTATCTAAGTTAAGTCGGGTTAACGAAGTGAAATTATTAAATATATCATGTGTAATGATTTCGATCATATTAGATGATAAAAGCAAATATCTTAATTCGTTTAAATGTTTAAATGAAAAATCATAGATTTTTTTAATTTTATTATAACCAAGATCAAGTCTGGCTAAAGATGTCAAATTATTAAATATATCTTGTGTAATGATTTCGATCATATTAGATGATAAAAGCAAATATTCCAATTTGTTTAAATGTTTAAAAGAAAAATCATCAATTTTTTTAATTTTATTTTCATCTAAGTTAAGTTGGGTTAACGAAGTCAAATTATTAAATATATCATGTGTAATGATTTCGATCATGTTATATGATAAAAGCAAATATTCCAATTTGTTTAAATGTTTAAAAGAAAAATCATCAATTTTTTTAATTTTATTTTTATCTAAGTTAAGTCGGGTTATCGAAGTGAAATTATTAAATATATCATGTGTAATGATTTCGATCATATTAGATGATAAAAGCAAATATCTTAATTCATTTAAATGTTTAAAAGAAAAATCATCAATTTTTTTAATTTTATTTTTATCTAAGTTAAGTCGGGTTAACGAAGTGAAATTATTAAATATATCATGTGTAATGATTTCGATCATATTAGATGATAAAAGCAAATATCTTAATTCGTTTAAATGTTTAAAAGAAAAATCATCAATTTTTTTAATTTTATTATAACCAAGATCAAGTCTGGCTAAAGATGTCAAATTATTAAATATATCATGTTTAATGATTTCGATCATGTTATATGATAAAAGCAAATATTCCAATTTGTTTAAATGTTTAAAAGAAAAATCATCAATTTTTTTAATTTTATTTTTATCTAAGTTAAGTCGGGTTAACGAAGTGAAATTATTAAATATATCATGTGTAATGATTTCGATCATATTAGATGATAAAAGCAAATATCTTAATTCGTTTAAATGTTTAAAAGAAAAATCATCAATTTTTTTAATTTTATTATAACCAAGATCAAGTCTGGCTAAAGATGTCAAATTATTAAATATATCATGTGTAATGATTTCGATCATGTTATATGATAAAAGCAAATATTCCAATTTGTTTAAATGTTTAAAAGAAAAATCATCAATTTTTTTAATTTTATTTTTATCTAAGTTAAGTCGGGTTATCGAAGTGAAATTATTAAATATATCATGTGTAATGATTTCGATCATATTAGATGATAAAAGCAAATATCTTAATTCATTTAAATGTTTAAAAGAAAAATCATCAATTTTTTTAATTTTATTTTTATCTAAGTTAAGTCGGGTTAACGAAGTGAAATTATTAAATATATCATGTGTAATGATTTCGATCATATTAGATGATAAAAGCAAATATCTTAATTCGTTTAAATGTTTAAAAGAAAAATCATCAATTTTTTTAATTTTATTATAACCAAGATCAAGTCTGGCTAAAGATGTCAAATTATTAAATATATCATGTGTAATGATTTCGATCATGTTATATGATAAAAGCAAATATTCCAATTTGTTTAAATGTTTAAAAGAAAAATCATCAATTTTTTTAATTTTATTTTTATCTAAGTTAAGTCGGGTTAACGAAGTGAAATTATTAAATATATCATGTGTAATGATTTCGATCATATTAGATGATAAAAGCAAATATCTTAATTCGTTTAAATGTTTAAAAGAAAAATCATCAATTTTTTTAATTTTATTATAACCAAGATCAAGTCTGGCTAAAGATGTCAAATTATTAAATATATCATGTTTAATGATTTCGATCATGTTATATGATAAAAGCAAATATTCCAATTTGTTTAAATGTTTAAAAGAAAAATCATCAATTTTTTTAATTTTATTTTTATCTAAGTTAAGTCGGGTTAACGAAGTGAAATTATTAAATATATCATGTGTAATGATTTCGATCATATTAGATGATAAAAGCAAATATCTTAATTCGTTTAAATGTTTAAAAGAAAAATCATCAATTTTTTTAATTTTATTTTTATCTAAGTTAAGTCGGGTTAACGAAGTGAAATTATTAAATATATCATGTGTAATGATTTCGATCATATTAGATGATAAAAGCAAATATCTTAATTCGTTTAAATGTTTAAAAGAAAAATCATCAATTTTTTTAATTTTATTATAACCAAGATCAAGTCTGGCTAAAGATGTCAAATTATTAAATATATCATGTTTAATGATTTCGATCATGTTATATGATAAAAGCAAATATTCCAATTTGTTTAAATGTTTAAAAGAAAAATCATCAATTTTTTTAATTTTATTTTTATCTAAGTTAAGTCGGGTTAACGAAGTGAAATTATTAAATATATCATGTGTAATGATTTCGATCATATTAGATGATAAAAGCAAATATCTTAATTCGTTTAAATGTTTAAAAGAAAAATCATCAATTTTTTTAATTTTATTATAACCAAGATCAAGTCTGGCTAAAGATGTCAAATTATTAAATATATCTTGTGTAATGATTTCGATCATATTAGATGATAAAAGCAAATATTCCAATTTGTTTAAATGTTTAAAAGAAAAATCATCAATTTTTTTAATTTTATTTTCATCTAAGTTAAGTTGGGTTAACGAAGTCAAATTATTAAATATATCATGTGTAATGATTTCGATCATGTTATATGATAAAAGCAAATATTCCAATTTGTTTAAATGTTTAAAAGAAAAATCATCAATTTTTTTAATTTTATTTTTATCTAAGTTAAGTCGGGTTAACGAAGTGAAATTATTAAATATATCATGTGTAATGATTTCGATCATATTAGATGATAAAAGCAAATATCTTAATTCGTTTAAATGTTTAAAAGAAAAATCATCAATTTTTTTAATTTTATTTTTATCTAAGTTAAGTCGGGTTAACGAAGTGAAATTATTAAATATATCATGTGTAATGATTTCGATCATATTAGATGATAAAAGCAAATATCTTAATTCGTTTAAATGTTTAAAAGAAAAATCATCAATTTTTTTAATTTTATTATAACCAAGATCAAGTCTGGCTAAAGATGTCAAATTATTAAATATATCATGTTTAATGATTTCGATCATGTTATATGATAAAAGCAAATATTCCAATTTGTTTAAATGTTTAAAAGAAAAATCATCAATTTTTTTAATTTTATTTTTATCTAAGTTAAGTCGGGTTAACGAAGTGAAATTATTAAATATATCATGTGTAATGATTTCGATCATATTAGATGATAAAAGCAAATATCTTAATTCGTTTAAATGTTTAAAAGAAAAATCATCAATTTTTTTAATTTTATTATAACCAAGATCAAGTCTGGCTAAAGATGTCAAATTATTAAATATATCATGTGTAATGATTTCGATCATGTTATATGATAAAAGCAAATATTCCAATTTGTTTAAATGTTTAAAAGAAAAATCATCAATTTTTTTAATTTTATTTTTATCTAAGTTAAGTCGGGTTATCGAAGTGAAATTATTAAATATATCATGTGTAATGATTTCGATCATATTAGATGATAAAAGCAAATATCTTAATTCATTTAAATGTTTAAAAGAAAAATCATCAATTTTTTTAATTTTATTTTTATCTAAGTTAAGTCGGGTTAACGAAGTGAAATTATTAAATATATCATGTGTAATGATTTCGATCATATTAGATGATAAAAGCAAATATCTTAATTCGTTTAAATGTTTAAAAGAAAAATCATCAATTTTTTTAATTTTATTATAACCAAGATCAAGTCTGGCTAAAGATGTCAAATTATTAAATATATCATGTGTAATGATTTCGATCATGTTATATGATAAAAGCAAATATTCCAATTTGTTTAAATGTTTAAAAGAAAAATCATCAATTTTTTTAATTTTATTTTTATCTAAGTTAAGTCGGGTTATCGAAGTGAAATTATTAAATATATCATGTGTAATGATTTCGATCATATTAGATGATAAAAGCAAATATCTTAATTCGTTTAAATGTTTAAAAGAAAAATCATCAATTTTTTTAATTTTATTATAACCAAGATCAAGTCTGGCTAAAGATGTCAAATTATTAAATATATCTTGTGTAATGATTTCGATCATATTAGATGATAAAAGCAAATATTCCAATTTGTTTAAATGTTTAAAAGAAAAATCATCAATTTTTTTAATTTTATTTTCATCTAAGTTAAGTTGGGTTAACGAAGTCAAATTATTAAATATATCATGTGTAATGATTTCGATCATATTAGATGATAAAAGCAAATATCTTAATTCGTTTAAATGTTTAAAAGAAAAATCATCAATTTTTTTAATTTTATTATAACCAAGATCAAGTCTGGCTAAAGATGTCAAATTATTAAATATATCTTGTGTAATGATTTCGATCATATTAGATGATAAAAGCAAATATTCCAATTTGTTTAAATGTTTAAAAGAAAAATCATCAATTTTTTTAATTTTATTTTCATCTAAGTTAAGTTGGGTTAACGAAGTCAAATTATTAAATATATCATGTGTAATGATTTCGATCATATTAGATGATAAAAGCAAATATCTTAATTCGTTTAAATGTTTAAAAGAAAAATCATCAATTTTTTTAATTTTATTAAAACCAAGATCAAGTCTGGCTAAAGATGAGAAATTATTAAATATATCTTGTGTAATGATTTCGATCATATTAGATGATAAAAGCAAATATTCCAATTTGTTTAAATGTTTAAAAAAAAAATCATCAATTTTTTTAATTCTATTTTTATTTAAGTAAAGTTGGGTTAACGAAGTCAAATTATTAAATATATCATGTGTAATGATTTCGATCATGTTATATGATAAAAGCAAATATTCCAATTTGTTTAAATGTTTAAAAGAAAAATCATCAATTTTTTTAATTTTATTTTCATCTAAGTTAAGTTGGGTTAACGAAGTCAAATTATTAAATATATCATGTGTAATGATTTCGATCATATTAGATGATAAATCCAAATATCTTAATTTGTTTAAATGTTTAAATGAAAAATCATCAATTTTTTGAATTTTATTTTCATCTAAGTTAAGTTGGGTTAACGAAGTCAAATTATTAAATATATCTTGTGTAATGATTTCGATCATATTAGATGATAAAAGCAAATATTCCAATTTGTTTAAATGTTTAAAAGAAAAATCATCAATTTTTTGAATTTTATTATAACCAAGATCAAGTCTGGCTAAAGATGTCAAATTATTAAATATATCTTGTGTAATGATTTCGATCATATTAGATGATAAATCCAAATATCTTAATTTGTTTAAATGTTTAAATGAAAAATCATCAATTTTTTGAATTTTATTTTTATTTAAGTAAAGTTGGGTTAACGAAGTCAAATTATTAAATATATCTTGTGTAATGATTTCGATCATATTAGATGATAAAAGCAAATATTCCAATTTGTTTAAATGTTTAAAAGAAAAATCATCAATTTATTTAATTTTATTATAACCAAGATCAAGTCTGGCTAAAGATGTCAAATTATTAAATATATCTTGTGTAATGATTTCGATCATATTAGATGATAAAAGCAAATATTCCAATTTGTTTAAATGTTTAAAAGAAAAATCATCAATTTTTTTAATTTTATTTTCATCTAAGTTAAGTTGGGTTAACGAAGTCAAATTATTAAATATATCTTGTGTAATGATTTCGATCATATTAGATGATAAAAGCAAATATTCCAATTTGTTTAAATGTTTAAAAGAAAAATCATCAATTTTTTTAATTTTATTTTTATTTAAGTAAAGTTGGGTTAACGAAGTCAAATTATTAAATATATCTTGTGTAATGATTTCGATCATATTAGATGATAAATCCAAATATTCCAATTTGTTTAAATGTTTAAAAGAAAAATCATCAATTTTTTGAATTTTATTATTACTTACATCAAGCCTGGTCTCAAAATTAAAATTATCAAAAGTGTCTTTGGTTATTAAATAAATTCCATTGTTTTCTCTTATTAAGATTATTTCGTTTTTTGAAAAATATAAAATACATAATATAATAGAAAAACATATTTTCAAATTTTTCATTTTTTATTTTTTTACCACTTATATAATAAATTATTACGCTTTTCTAATATTTAGTTAAAATTATTAATTAAAATTTTGTTTTTACTTCTAAATTTTTGTGAATAGTGTTTTCAAATAGATATTTTTAAATAATTTTTGAATGTACGTAGCAAAATTACTCCTTTTTTTCTCTTGATCTTAGTTTTTAAAAAAACTGTAAAATTCTTTGATATTCATTGATTTTGATTAGGTCGTTTATATCGATAAAAAAAATGTTATTAAAAAAATTTCCTTTCAAAAGTCTTAAATTTTTAAAAAATTGATTATAAAATATTATTTATTAGAAATTACAATATTTTTGTTTTAAAAAGTATTTTAAAATTTATAAAAAGCATGTTGCTTTATAATTTTTTTAAAAGGAAGTTAAACTTGGCTTTTAGTAACTTGAAACATAATCTAAATGAAATATTAAAATTCAATATCGCTTTTATCATATCAATTTCACATTTTTCATTTCATTTCAGCACCCACTGGTAAGAAAAACTTACCAGTGGGTGCTTTACGAACAAACCATCTCTAAGTTTTTTTTTACCTATTTACCAAAATGTTGATTACGAATAAACTATCAGTTTAAAATAAGACCTTTCGATTTTTTTCTAAAAATTTTTTTTTTTCAATACACCCGTGTGCAAGACGAAACCCTTTAAAATTCATAAAAAACTATTCAAACATGATTGTAAAACTAAGTAACTTTGCATAAGATTCAGTTTTTTCTTAAATTTTCAAAAATTATCAAAAATATTAAATAAATTAGCTTTAATCTGAAAAATACATTAATATGGGTACCATTCGAAAGCTTCATAATATATCTTTAGGATGAAATTATTAATTTAAAGTTTTTTTTAATCTTTTTCGATTTTTATGAATTCATATTATAAATACAGTGATGATTTTTTCTAAGATTTTTACGTAGTTTGACGTAAAATTACGCCTTTTTTCGCAATTTTACCAATATTTTCATTATTTTACGTAACACTTTTCAAAATTTAGCAATTTTACATCAAAAGGCGCAATTTTAAGAAAAATACTGAAAATATTTGAAAATTTTTGTAAAAGCCGAAATTCCAAAATAAGCCCATTTTTAGACCATTTTTAAGACTTTTTTGAAAAATTTTTTTTTTCATTAAATTAAGTTAAAATAAAATGAATAAATTTTGAGTAAAATAACGTACAAAACGAATATGTTTTTAGCAAAAAAAAGTAAAAAATTGTAAAAAATCGTAAATTTAATAGAATTTTTATTTAAATTTAATTTTTTATGATAGGGTTAATGTTTTGACCAATTTCCATTAACATCTATAACAATTTTTTACGTTAAACTCCTGTTTTAAATTAATAAGTAATTTTAGTAAGATATTTTGGAGATTATAAATGAAAAGTATTTTAAGAATTTGGATTTAAATAATTTAAAAACTGATAAAATTAAAAACAAAATGTACTAGAATAAAAAATATCATTTTATTTATTATATTCAAATCATATCATGTTTAATTTAAAAAAAATTATTTTCTCAATAAATTAAAAGAAATAATTATGGTAATGTGTAAAATATATTTAAAGTTATCCGCTTTGATAAAAAAAATAAAAAAAATTTGTTATAAAATACATTAAGCAAAATAAAATGAATAGAATACAAGATTAAAATTCAAGTTTGTTCGACTGAGACTGCTTTGTATCTAACTAATTCAGGTTCTTTTTCACTTGGTGAATAAGACTTTACTGTGGCTTTCATATGATTCATCATTTGATTAAAAAATCTTTGACCAGAATTTTTCTAAAAAGATAAAAATATATTATTATTTTGAAAATATTTAAGTAAAAAATCATTTGCTCGTGCAATTTGCAGAATATGATATAATATTTATTGCACAAACGAATGATTCAAATATTTGTTTAAAAAAATTTTAATACAATCGATGCCATTGGCGGAGTCATGGTAAACTGATAATTAAAATTAGGGGCATTTGATTCACAAGACAACGATGCCATATCGTTCTGTGAATCGTCAATAATTTCCTTATACTGAAAATAATAATTTGTCCATAATTGTAAACACGAAATTGATGTAGAACACTCGAGAACGCCGTCATATTCTACGTAGGAATTATTTTTAAATTCATTTTTATAACTATTTATATAAGACCATAAAGACACGGTTTTATTTCTCACATCATACTTTTCACGTTCCAATTCATTATTATTCAAAAACGTGCCAAATTGACAATTATACATGTTATTTACAATAGTCAATAAAAGCTTCTCATTGAATTCAAAAACTCTAGCATTTTGTTGCATCAATTGCCATACACAGTCAATAAATTGTAAAAATATAGGCGATCGATCATTATTTGAATAATCGTCTCAGCCATGTCCCATTCTAATGCCAAATCTGTGTCCAAAACTTAACCACTCTTTTTCAATTAATAGTTGAAAACCTCTCATTGTTCTATAATATTTATCCATCATTAGCATAGACAAACTAGTCAATTGTGATGTTCGGTCCCATCCATCCGAACAGTGCACCAATACTGATGAATTATATGTGTTTATGTATTTGACTATTTTCAAAGCTCCATTTAAAACAGTTCTTATATGGTCTAACCATTTTGAGTTTTCTAAATTTAGAGAATAATTCTTATCATCATTGACCATGTCTTGTTTTTGTTGAGCAACTAAATTCGCGGTTCCTTGACTCATTGAACGTTGATGTGTTTGATTTGTTGTTGAAGTTGAATTTTGTTGTTGTTGTTGCTGATTGATTGAGACAAATCCTTGTGGTAAAGCCATGTCGAATATTTTTCTAAGACTTTCTCTCATAATGTGTATATTGTGTATATTTAAGAACAATATTTCACAATCTTTGTAATTATTTTCTGATTCATGTCCACCACCATTTGCACGGTTCGCAGCCGCGTTTACAAATGGTCTAGCATCAATAATGTACAATTTGTCCAAAGAGTTTATTGTGTTTAACTTAAATATTCGGAATAAATAATTTTCGTCTTTTTCGTTTCGCTTTTGAGTAATGCTACAAAGTGGCTGACTTCTCCTTTATAGAGCAACATGGTTTTTACGTTCGTCAAATTTAAGCCAACTGAGAACTGGTATGCGATGTTTGGAACGAAATTCAGCAACTTTTTTAAGCTCATCGTCTTTAAAACACGAAGGAACTACTAGAACTTTTGGATAAGTATCGCAAAGCTTAAAGTCTTGGTTTACATTAGAAAAACGCCAATCGTTTGTTTTGCTAGTAACTCCGATGCGTTCGTATTCTTGTTTACAATCGTATACTGACCAGCCAGTTTGATCAGGAAATTGTTGCTAATAAGAGAAAGCAAAATAAAGCAAATTGTTGCTTATCGGAAAAGCGTACTTTTGTAAAAGGTCGTAAATTTGTCGACGCGATTTGTCTTGTTTACTTTGAGAGTTAACAGAAAATCGAAGACGTCTTCCATTCTTTAAAATTTCATAAAATCAAATATAATTTTATTCTTTTCAAATCGAAAAGTTAAATTTTACATTGCATTGAATCAAAATGCCATAGAAGTTATACTGTTTGGAACTTTGATGACCAATTTTTTCTATACGATTAATAAGCCCTAATGGTAGATCTATAATGAGATGATTGTTATTATTTATTGAGTATGGTTCCTTTATGATAAAAAAAAATTAAAATCAAATTTTTATTCAATTCTAAAAATTTGATATATTATTTTGTTGCAAAATTAATTGCGTTACCAGTTATTATTTTTATTATAGATCAAGCGCAATTAAATATGCAACATTTATTAATATATTTGATAAGTTATATTTAACAATCGTAATCATGCTTATTCAAAGAATGCAAAATATCTTCAACTCATATTTACAATTTTATTTTTATTTTTTCAACTCTTTTCACTTGACTAACTTTAACTTAGTTAACTTTTTGATATTGTCACCTCTTATTGTTTTTTATTTTTGTTAAATCGTTTATTGAAATAAATCAATAAGATTGAGATTTATAAAGTAAACTAAAAGAAAACTTAAATTCAATGTCAACAAACATTATTATTTAGAAAGCAAAAACCAGAAAATAAAGCTTCACTTATAAATTCCAATTTATTTGAATTTAAATTCAAATATTTAAGATTCTTTAAATTCATTATATTGTTTCGCAAATATACATAACTTTTAGTTTTTTTGAAATTAAATAATAAGCTTGATCACTTAATGCACTTGGCTCAAATATTCTCTTGTTAATTTCTTATAATATTTTCAATTTAATTGAAATTTAAAGCTGAAAATATTGGCTTGATTAAATTATATTTATACAAATAATAATTTTTCATTTTTAGATTAGAAAAGTTTCAAGTTATCAAAAATAGCTTAGGATAATAATAAAAACTCACAACACAATCTTTTTATTTGAATCAAAATACTAAATAGACTTTATGGTTATTTAGCGCTAATTTTTTGTTAAAAATTAAAATTTAAACAAAAATTTTTTATTCTATAAAAATAGCTAATCAATTTAAGAAAAAGTTAAACAAAAAGCAATAAAAATTTCTTGTATTAAAAATTTTGAATAATAAAAAAATAAAGTATACAAACAGCAAGTTTACTGAAAAATTTTTCGTTTTGTTTTTTTAAGTTTTGCCATTGAATTTAAAATATGATTTTTAAGATTAAACTATCGTTGATTCGGCTTAAAAAAAGGGCACATCTACATTTTGCACATTAGGGTAATTCCCAAATTATATTAAAAATAAATAAATATAAATATATTATTTTGATTTTTTTATCTTTTATTAAGATTTTTATAAAAATAAAAACTAGTACTAATAGTTGATTTATTAAATTTTAAAACACTACAAAATAAATAAAATATAAAAAAATTTAAACACAATAAAAATATATTTTAAATGAAGCCTAAAATTATTAAATAATTAAATTTATGTTTGAATTAATTTGATTTGATTTTTTTTAAATGTTGATTTAGTTCATAGAAAAAGCATTTATTTAAAAATTTTTCAAAATTCGCTTCATCATTTAAATTAATTTGAATATTTTTTTTAACAAAATCCAAAATAATCTTGCAATCAATATCAGTTGAATTTCTAAATATCAAATTAATTGAGTTGAAATAGTTAACATTATTTATAGTTTTGTTTATTAACTTTAATGATTTTATTATATTTAATTTATTTTTTTCTTTAAAAATTACTTCATTTGATAAATAAATAGATTTTATTTCTAATAAACCTTCTAAGTTGTTTATTGAAAATTCTAATTGCGTATTTAAATCTAAATCTAAAATGTTTAAAATATTTAATTTTTTAAATACATTACTTTGAAAATATTTTAAATTATTATTTGCCAAATTAAGTTCTTTTAAATTTGATAAACCAGAAAATAAAGTTTCATTTATAAATTCCAATTTATTTGAACTTAAATTTAAATATTTAAGATTCTTTAAATACATAAATGAGTTTTCATTTATAAAAGTTAAATTATTTGAAGATATTGATAAATATATTAAATTACCGAGTCTAAAAGAGAAATCTTCATTTATTAAGGAAATAAAATTAAAATCCAAAATAAATTTTTTTAATTCAAAAAAATTTGTTGAATATTCAAGAAAAAGTGTTTCAATTTTATTATGACTCAAATTTAAATCAATTAAAGATGAAAAATTAAAAGTGTTTATGAATGATAAATTACTCATTTCATTTTTAGATAAATCCAATTCTAGTAAATTCCAAAATAGGTTATACTCATTATTTGTTTGAATTGAATTGATTTTGTTATTGTTTAAATTGAAACATTTTAAATCTGAATATTTAAAAACTAAATTATCAAGATAAAAATAGTTTAAAAAAAAATACATCTCAAATAAATTAATAATTTTATTATTATTTAGATTTATCATCTGTAAATTTTTATTTTCTATAAAGGCATCTTTTTCTATATAACTTATCATATTATCACTAAGATCTATTTTTTCTAAATCTGTTTGAAGTTGAAAATTTTCTTTTTTTATTTGTTTAATTTGATTGAATTTTAATTCCATAATTTCAAATTTATTTTCAAGATTAATTAGAAAATCAAGAGAATCAATAGAAACGTTGTTTAAATAAATTTGTTCTAGCTTAATGGTTTTTGTAAATTTAATTGTTTCATTAAATAAGCAATTAGAAAAAGAAATAATTTTCATATTGTTGCTTTCACTGAAATTATACATGTTTAAAAGATGATTATTTTCAAGATAGAGACTTTTTAAATTTTTGTTTGGTAAATAATTTAGATTTATTATTGAAAAAATATTATTGATGTTCAATGTTTCGAGTAAATTCATTATGAAAAATAATTTTTGATCGAAATGTAAAATTTTGTTATTTTGTAAATTTAAATTTTTCAATTGAGTTAAATTTTGAAAATCTTCTTGTCGTAATTCTTTAATTAAATTATTAGATAAATCCAAGCTTGTAAGATTGTTGAATTGAGGAGAAAGAAATTTTAAATTATTTATAAAATTTGATTTTAAAGATAAATTTTTGACTTGGTTCTGATCAATAAAAAATAAATCGTTGGAAATAAATTTTATATTATTAGATGAAAAATCAATATTTGATACAGTTGAAAAAATAGATATAGATTCAAATTTTTCTATTTTGTTTAAGCTAAAATATAAAAAATTGGTATTTAATTTAATATTAAAAAAAAAATTTTGATTAAGATTTAATGAATTAAATTTATTATTTTCTAAATTTAATAACCTCAAGTTTGAAAGGTTCGAAAACATCTGCCAATCTAAAAAATCCAAAAAATTATTTGAAAAATCTAATTCTTGAACCCTGCTTAAATTAAAAAATGCAAAAATACCTATTTTCGATATTTTGTTAGAAGAAAATGAAATATTTTTTAGATTAGAGTTAAAAATAAATAAAAAATCAGGAACATCTTCTATAAAATTATGGTTAAAATTAAGTTTTTCAAGTGAAGCATAATTTTTTAGAGAAATGTTTTTGATTTCAAATAATTTGTTAAAAGAAAAGTCAATTATTTTAGAATAATTAGAATCGAAAGAAAAACTAGTGAGAAAATTGTTAGAAAAATAGCATTCTTGACAAACAAAATTATTTGGTTGAAAATATTTAAGTCTATTGAACATTATAGAAAAATTTGAAAAAAGTATATTGCAAAAGAGATCATTAGATATTTCCGATAATAGATTATGAGATAATTCTAAAGACAAAGATTTATTTCTTTGAAAGTAAAATGAAAGATTTCCAATAATTTTAATTTTATTATAACCAAGATCAAGTCTGGCTAAAGATGTCAAATTATTAAATATATCATGTGTAATCATTTCGATCATATTAGATGATAAACCCAAATAATCCAATTTGTTTAAATGTCTAAAAGAAAAATCATCAATTTTTTTAATTTTATTTTTATTTAAGTGAAGTCGGGTCAAAGAAGTCAAATTATTAAATATATCTTGTGTAATGATTTCGATCATATTAGATGATAAATCCAAATATTCCAATTTGTTTAAATGTTTAAAAGAAAAATCATCAATTTTTTTAATTTTATTTCCATCTAAGTCAAGTCGGGTTAAGGAAGTCAAATTATTAAATATATCTTGTGTAATGATTTCGATCATATTATATGATAAATCCAAATATTCCAATTTGTTTAAATGTTTAAAAGAAAAATCATCAATATTTTGAATTTTATTTTCATCTAAGTTAAGTTTGGTTAACGAAGTCAAATTATTAAATATATCTTGTGTAATGATTTCGATCATATTAGATGATAAATACAAATATTCCAATTTGTTTAAATGTTTAAAAGAAAAATCATCAATTTTTTTAATTTTATTTTCAATTAAAATAAGTCGGGTTAACGAAGTCAAATTATTAAATATATCTTGTGTAATGATTTCGATCATATTAAATAATAAAACCAAATATTCCAATTTGTTTAAATTTTTAAAAGAAAAATCATCAATTTTTTTAATTTTATTTTCAATTAAAAAAAGTCCGGTTAACGAAGTCAAATTATTAAATATATCTTGTGTAATGATTTCGATCATATTAGTTGATAAAGACAAATATTCCAATTTGTTTAAATGTTTAAAAGAAAAATCATCAATTTTTTTAATTTTATTTCCATCTAAGTTAAGTTGGGTTAACGAAGTCAAATTATTAAATATATCTTGTGTAATTATTTCGATCATATTAGATGTTAAATCCAAATATTTCAATTTGCTTAAATGTTTAAAAGAAAAATCATAAATTTTTTCAATTTTATTTTTATTTAAGTAAAGTTTGGTTAACGAAGTCAAATTATTAAATATATCTTGTGTAATGATTTCGATCATATTAGTTGATAAAGACAAATATTCCAATTTGCTTAAATGTCTAAAAGAAAAATCATCAATTTTTTCAATTTTATTTTTATTTAAGTAAAGTTTGGTTAACGAAGTCAAATTATTAAATATATCTTGTGTAATGATTTCGATCATATTAGATGATAAATACAAATATTCCAATTTGTTTAAATGTTTAAAAGAAAAATCATCAATTTTTTTAATTTTATTTCCATCTAAGTCAAGTTTGGTTAACGAAGTCAAATTATAAAATAAATCTTGTGTAATGATTTCGATCATATTAGTTGATAAAGACAAATATTCCAATTTGTTTAAATGTTTAAAAGAAAAATCATCAATATTTTGAATTTTATTTTCATCTAAGTTAAGTTTGGTTAACGAAGTCAAATTATTAAATATATCTTGTGTAATGATTTCGATCATATTAGATGATAAATACAAATATTCCAATTTGTTTAAATGTTTAAAAGAAAAATCATCAATTTTTTTAATTATATTTCCATCTAAGTCAAGTTTGGTTAACGAAGTCAAATTATAAAATATATCTTGTGTAATGATTTCGATCATATTAAATGATAAATTCAAATATTTTAATTTGTTTAAATGTTTAAAAGAAAAATCATCAATTTTTTGAATTTTATTTTCATCTAAGTCAAGTCGGGTTAACGAAGTCAAATTATTAAATATATCTTGTGTAATGATTTCCATCATATTAGATGATAAATACAAATATTCCAATTTGTTTAAATGTTTAAAAGAAAAATCATCAATTTTTTTAATTTTATTTCCATCTAAGTTAAGTTGGGTTAACGAAGTCAAATTATTAAATATATCTTGTGTAATGATTTCGATCATATTAGTGAATAAATACAAATATTCCAATTTGTTTAAATGTTTAAAAGAAAAATCATCAATTTTTTTAATTTTATTTTCATCTAAGTCAAGTCGGGTTAACGAAGTCAAATTGTTAAATATATCTTGTGTAATTATTTCGATCATATTAGATGATAAATCCAAATATTTCAATTTGCTTAAATGTTTAAAAGAAAAATCATAAATTTTTTGAATTTTATTTTTATTTAAGATAAGTAGGGTTAACGAAGTCAAATTATTAAATATATCTTTTGTAATGATTTCGATCATATTAGATGATAAATCCAAATATTCCAATTTGTTTAAATGTTTAAAAGAAAAATCATCAATTTTTTGAATTTTATTATTACTTACATCAAGCCTGGTCTCAAAATTAAAATTATCAAAAGTGTCTTTGGTTATTAAATAAATTCCATTGTTTTCTCTTATTAAGATTATTTCGTTTTTTGAAAAATATAAAATACATAATATAATAGAAAAACATATTTTCAAATTTTTCATTTTTTATTTTTTTATCAGTTATATAATAAATTATTACGCTTTTCTAATATTTAGTTAAAATTATTAATTAAAATTTTGTTTTTACTTTTAAATTTTTGTGAATTGTATTTTCAAATAGATATTTTTAAATAATTTTTGTATGTACGTAGCAAAATTACTCCTTTTTTTCTCTTGATGTTAGCTTTTAAAAAAACTATAAAATTCTTTGATATTTATTGATTTTGATTAGGTCGTTTATATCGATAAAAAAAATGTTATTAAAAAAAATTTCCTTTCAAAAGTCTTAAATTTTTAAAAATTTGATTATAAAATATTATTTATTAGAAATTACAATATTTTTGTTTTAAAAAGTATTTTAAAATTTATAAAAAGCATGTTGCTTTATAATTTTTTTAAAAGGAAGTTAAACTTGGCTTTTAGTAACTTTAAAAAATTGATTATAAAATACAATTTATTAGAAATTAGAACTAGTTACTTAGTTACTAAAAGCCAAGTTTAACTTCCTTTTAAAAAAATAATAAAAAGCATGTTGCTATATAATTTTTTTAAAAGGAAGTTAAACTTTGCTTTTAGTAACTTGAAACATAATCTAAATGATATATTAAAATTCAATATCGCTTTTATCATATCAATTTTTCATTTTTTTCATTTCATTCAAATTTAAAATTAAAGTATTTAAAATTGTTCTTTAAAACCTTCAATTAATAAAATTTATATATTTTTAAAAATAAAAAAATTGAAAAAAGCTGAAAAATCGACACAACCCCATTTTTTGAAAAACTTACCAGTGGGTGCTTTACGAACAAACCATCTCTAAGTTTTTTTTACCTTTTAACCAAAATGTTGATTACGAATAAACTATCAGTTTTAAAATAAGACCTTTCGATTTTTTTCTAAAAATTTTTTTTTTCAATACACCCGTGTGCAAGACGAAACCCTATAAAATTCATAAAAAACTATTCAAACATGATTGTAAAACTAAGTAACTTTGCATAATTGATTCAGTTTTTTCTTAAATTTTCAAAAATTATCAAAAATATTAAATAAATTAGCTTTAATCTGAAAAATAACTTAATATGGGTACCATTCGAAAGCTTCATAATATATCTTTAGGATGAAATTATTAATTTAAAGTTTTTTTTAATCTTTTTCGATTTTTATGAATTCATATTATAAATACAGTGATGATTTTTTCTAAGATTTTTACGTAGTTTGACGTAAAATTACGCCTTTTTTCGCAATTTTACCAATATTTTCATTATTTTTCGTAACACTTTTCAAAATTTAGCAATTTTACATCAAAAGGCGCAATTTTAAGAAAAATACTGAAAATATTTGAAAATTTTTGTAAAAGTCGAAATTCCAAAATAAGCCCATTTTTAGACCATTTTTAAGACTTTTTTGAAAAATTTTTTTTTTCATTAAATTAAGTTAAAATAAAATGAATAAATTTTGAGTAAAATAACGTACAAAACGAATATGTTTTTAGCAAAAAAAAGTAAAAAATTGTAAAAAATCGTAAATTTAATAGAATTTTTATTTAAATTTAATTTTTTATGATAGGGTTAATGTTTTGACCAATTTCCATTAACATCTATAACAATTTTTTACGTTAAACTCCTGTTTTAAATTAATAAGTAATTTTAGTAAGATATTTTGGAGATTATAAATGAAAAGTATTTTAAGAATTTGGATTTAAATAATTTAAAAACTGATAAAATTAAAAACAAAATGTACTAGAATAAAAAATATCATTTTATTTATTATATTCAAATCATATCATGTTTAATTTAAAAAAAATTATTTTCTCAATAAATTAAAAGAAATAATTATGGTAATGTGTAAAATATATTTAAAGTTATCCGCTTTGATAAAAAAAATAAAAAAAATTTGTTATAAAATACATTAAGCAAAATAAAATGAATAGAATACAAGATTAAAATTCAAGTTTGTTCGACTGAGACTGCTTTGTATCTAACTAATTCAGGTTCTTTTTCACTTGGTGAATAAGACTTTACTGTGGCTTTCATATGATTCATCATTTGATTAAAAAATCTTTGACCAGAATTTTTCTAAAAAGATAAAAATATATTATTATTTTGAAAATATTTAAGTAAAAAATCATTTGCTCGTGCAATTTGCAGAATATGATATAATATTTATTGCACAAACGAATGATTCAAATATTTGTTTAAAAAAATTTTAATACAATCGATGCCATTGGCGGAGTCATGGTAAACTGATAATTAAAATTAGGGGCATTTGATTCACAAGACAACGATGCCATATCGTTCTGTGAATCGTCAATAATTTCCTTATACTGAAAATAATAATTTGTCCATAATTGTAAACACGAAATTGATGTAGAACACTCGAGAACGCCGTCATATTCTACGTAGGAATTATTTTTAAATTCATTTTTATAACTATTTATATAAGACCATAAAGACACGGTTTTATTTCTCACATCATACTTTTCACGTTCCAATTCATTATTATTCAAAAACGTGCCAAATTGACAATTATACATGTTATTTACAATAGTCAATAAAAGCTTCTCATTGAATTCAAAAACTCTAGCATTTTGTTGCATCAATTGCCATACACAGTCAATAAATTGTAAAAATATAGGCGATCGATCATTATTTGAATAATCGTCTCAGCCATGTCCCATTCTAATGCCAAATCTGTGTCCAAAACTTAACCACTCTTTTTCAATTAATAGTTGAAAACCTCTCATTGTTCTATAATATTTATCCATCATTAGCATAGACAAACTAGTCAATTGTGATGTTCGGTCCCATCCATCCGAACAGTGCACCAATACTGATGAATTATATGTGTTTATGTATTTGACTATTTTCAAAGCTCCATTTAAAACAGTTCTTATATGGTCTAACCATTTTGAGTTTTCTAAATTTAGAGAATAATTCTTATCATCATTGACCATGTCTTGTTTTTGTTGAGCTACTAAATTCGCGGTTCCTTGACTCATTGAACGTTGATGTGTTTGATTTGTTGTTGAAGTTGAATTTTGTTGTTGTTGTTGTTGTTGCTGATTGATTGAGACAAATCCTTGTGGTAAAGCCATGTCGAATATTTTTCTAAGACTTTCTCTCATAATGTGTATATTGTGTATATTTAAGAACAATATTTCACAATCTTTGTAATTATTTTCTGATTCATGTCCACCACCATTTGCACGGTTCGCAGCCGCGTTTACAAATGGTCTAGCATCAATAATGTACAATTTGTCCAAAGAGTTTATTGTGTTTAACTTAAATATTCGGAATAAATAATTTTCGTCTTTTTCGTTTCGCTTTTGAGTAATGCTACAAAGTGGCTGACTTCTCCTTTATAGAGCAACATGGTTTTTACGTTCGTCAAATTTAAGCCAACTGAGAACTGGTATGCGATGTTTGGAACGAAATTCAGCAACTTTTTTAAGCTCATCGTCTTTAAAACACGAAGGAACTACTAGAACTTTTGGATAAGTATCGCAAAGCTTAAAGTCTTGGTTTACATTAGAAAAACGCCAATCGTTTGTTTTGCTAGTAACTCCGATGCGTTCGTATTCTTGTTTACAATCGTATACTGACCAGCCAGTTTGATCAGGAAATTGTTGCTAATAAGAGAAAGCAAAATAAAGCAAATTGTTGCTTATCGGAAAAGCGTACTTTTGTAAAAGGTCGTAAATTTGTCGACGCGATTTGTCTTGTTTACTTTGAGAGTTAACAGAAAATCGAAGACGTCTTCCATTCTTTAAAATTTCATAAAATCAAATATAATTTTATTCTTTTCAAATCGAAAAGTTAAATTTTACTTTGCATTGAATCAAAATGCCATAGAAGTTATACTGTTTGGAACTTTGATGACCAATTTTTTCTATACGATTAATAAGCCCTAATGGTAGATCTATTATGAGATGATTGTTATTATTTATTGAGTATGGCTCCTTTATGATAAAAAAAAAATGCAAATCAAATTTTTATTCAATTCTAAAAATTTGATATATTATTTTGTTGCAAAATTAATTGCGTTACCAGTCATTAATTTTATTATAGATCAAGCGCAATTAAATATGCAACATTTATCAATATATTTGATAAGTTATATTTAACAATCGTAATCATGCTTTATTCAAAGAATGCAAAATATCTTCAAATCATGTTTACAATTTTTTTATTTTTATTTTTATAACTCTTTTTACTTGACTAACTTTAACTTAGTTAACTTTCTCATATTGTCACCTTTTATTGTTTTTTATTTTTGTTAAATCGCCTAATTGGCGTTTATTGAAATAAATCAATAAGATTAAGATTTATAAAGTAAACTTGAACAAAACTTAAACTCATTATCAACAAACATTATTATTTAGAAAGCAAAAACCATAAAACAAATTTACTAAAATATTTTCTTATTAAAAAGCTCGTTTATGTTTGAGACATGTCACTTTAAAGAGAATAATGTTATAGTTGGCGTAGATATTTTGAAACCAAATAAAATATCAATTGATTTTGGGCAAGAACAACTTAAAATTGGCAAAGACATCATAAAAATTAATACCAATTTGATTATTTATCATGAAATAGTCCATGCAATTAGTGATATAATAATTGAACCTTTTAGTAGAAAGCAAAACCTAAACAAACTACTAACCTCAAGTTTACAGTAAAAATCATACATTGGAATAGCTTTTGAATGACCGCCAACAGATGTAAAGAACTTGACGAATTTATAAAAATAAACAAACCTGAGGTTATTTCCTTAAACGAAGTTAAACTCAATAAACAGAAGGCAAACATGTACTTAAAATTTAAGAACTACTCAACTTATTATAAACCAAGAAAATTAAACAGTGAATATGGTGGAGGAGTAGTTCTAATTATTAAAAACACAATCGAACATAAAGAAACTGACATCACTAAGTACTTAGGGTTAGAAAGCAAAGAAACTAAAATTAAATTGGCAGGACAAGAAATTCTAATAATTACCTACTATAATCCACCAACAAAAGAGTTGTCCAAAAATTATTTTTAAAACTAAACAATTGCAAAATAAAGTATATCGTCTGCGGAGATCTAAATACCATTTCTCGATTCGACACCATCAGCCATAGCTTCCCCAACATTTCGAATAACAAAATTCTGGTGACAAATTTTACTGGATGTTCATTAGTTAAACAAAACTTAAATTTTATGCTTAAAATTATTTTTTATGCTATGTTTTGATAATTTATGCTTTAAAAGAAAAAAATTAATATGTGTAAAATTTTTTTCTTTATGCTGTTGGAATTTTTTTTAAGCGTCAAAAGATGCCCTCTTCTGTCTAAGGTAATTCCCAGAAATTTAGGATTGTTGTCTTTAGGTATCATTTGTTTGTCAAGGAAGAGTTTAAATGATTTCGTGTTGTTGTTTGAGTTGCTGAAAATTATGTATGAACATTTGTTTGCGGATGTTTTAAATCTCCATTTTTTTAGTCAGGATTCTAATTTTTTTAATTTGTAAGTTCGATTTAATCATTATTTAAAATAATTTATTTATAAGGTTTTTTTTAACAACTAATTAATGATTAATTAACAAGATATTTTTGCAATAAAAACTTACAAATAAGGTATAAAAATTTTTTTAAGTTTTTATCTATTAAGAGATAATCGAAAATGTTTCAATAATAGCAAAAAAATATAAAAAAATTCCGCTATTTTGGTTACCGCTATTTTGTCTGCTCGCTATTTTGGTATCAGTTATTTTGTCGCCGCTATTTTTACCTCAGCTGTTTTGTCGCTTCACCATTCTATATATTAATAATGGGTCTATACCAAATTTATCTTTATGTAACTTAGGTAAAATCTAAAGATGCCTGATTTAATATAATTACCTTAAAACAGTAACTTATAAATCTATATATATAGAAATATGTTTATCATCGAAAAGTGATTTTAAATTTTTATTTATATCTAAAATAGTGTTATCTCTATCGGATTACTTTTTAATTGCATTTAATTTCTTTTATTTAAGTGGTGATTATTACAAAGATTTAAGTAATGATCTTTGGAAATTAATAGTGATCCAATGTTTTTATCACGGATAGCCGACAAAATAGCGGCGAGATTTCAGCGGCGAATGATATTTTAGATTATCTCTTAATAGATAAAAACTTATTTTTAATTAATTTACTTATAAAAACTTTTTTACTTTATTTGTTGAATGTCGAATTCTGGAGTCTTCATGATTATTTTAAATTTATATAGCTCCATTTATTCATTATTTTTATTAATTTTTAATTTATTTATAAGATTTTCTATATCTAAGATATTTGAGTAATATAGATTAACAAATAAAGTAAAAAAGTTATATAAATAAATTGATTAAAAATAAGTTTTTATCTATTAAGAGATAATCGAAAATATTTCAATATTAGCAAAAAATTAAGAAATATTCCGCTCTTTTGTTTGCTCGTTATTTTGGAAACCGCTATTTTGTCGCCGCTGAAATGTCGCCGCTATTTTGTCGATTCACCTTTTATCACATTGGAGGAATTGATGAACTTTGATTTTTAGAAAAATTTTAAACAATTTAATTGATCGATAGATAAATATTAAAGAATAGCAGACAAGAAAATACGGCAATAATTTTGAGATATTTTTGATTAACTCAACAGCCAATTTTTATTTTTTTTTCATTTATTTATAGCGCTAAATTTCCCTAAGCTGATTGGCGGTTTAATTTTGTTATTTATTTCTTTTATTCATCTTTATTCTATATGCCATTTAGTTACCAAATTCGTTTTACCTCGGTTTTGATGTCATCATTAATAACGGTTAAAAAATGTTTTTAAAACAGCTTTGATCAATTTTATTTTATTTTAAAGTATTTTTTGATCAAAAGATAATATCATTTATTTAAACATCGAGTTTTTATATTAAGTTTTTAAAATTATGATATTAAGATTATTTATAATTAGTGTTTCTTCCGATTTTTAATTTTGACATTGGTTTCACTGATAAAAAAATTCATTACATTAAAATATTTTGACATTAGATTGCAGATAATCATTATCACAATTTGAAAAAAAAAATATCACTTTTAAAATTAAATATTTTATATTTTTAAATATTTTCGAATAAAATAAATTTTATTAAATTAATCTAATTTATATTTTATATTTTTAAACATTTAAATTATTTTCAAAAATTTTAGATATAAAATCATAATATTCAATATCAACATAAAAATTTCTTATTGAAAAATTCTTATAAATACCCATCTCTGAATCCCTGAAATGACTCACATAATTAATTTCGGGTGGTATTTGAACCATAGTTGAATCTTTGCTGTAAATATGTGAATTATGTTGATTTATATTCTCAACTAAGTCTGTATTAAATATTGATTTTCCATGAGCATTATCAACCAAACTAGCATAAACATTATTAAACAAAAAGTTAATATTTTCACTTTTGTTTAAAGCTTTTTTCAAACAATTTAAATAGTTTATTTTTGATCGGATTGACTTGATATAATTTAAATCTTTTTCATCAAACAGTCCAAAACATAATTTATACAAGTTAGGCTGTTCATAACAAAATAGTGTTTCATTTAACCAATTGTAGTTTAAATTCGTTATTTTATCCATTACAACTCTAGGTCTTAGAACAAACATTGCATACTTAAAATAAAAAAAAGAAACATTCCTTCCATATACACTTTCTAATCTTTTTACATAATTATACATGTTATATTCGAGTTTGTTTTTCTTTACATTTTTCAAACATTCGTTTTGGTTAACCACTGTTTTATAATCTTGAATAAAATTAGTATCATAAAAACGTGGTAAAATAAACTCGTCGAAATCATAATTAGTCAAATATTCATATTTATGCTTAAAATTCATTAAACAATCATTTGTACACATCATTTCATTCATAATCTTGATTAAAGAAATTTTAAAATTAAAAAAAGTCTCATAGATTCATCACAATATTTTAGATTTTTAATAAAAAGTGTAGAGTTACGATTTGATTCATAACGATGTAAGTGTTCTTTGCAAACATCTTGCAAATCTGCTTTATAAACAACTATTTCTATAAAATCTTTAAATCCTTTTTTTAATTCAATCAAAAAAGTTTCATTTATTTTATGACAATAAAGTCTAACTTTATCGATTCCAAAATTTTTCTGAATTTTTAACCAATTAACCAATTTTTGTGATTTATGTTCATCCAAACTGTTAACCATATGTACACAATGAACAACTGATTTTTTCTTAAGTTTTGGTTTAATTATAAAAGTAGGCTTTCTAAACACAATATCAAATTTTTGTTTATCTAAATCAACAAAATTTGGTTTATAAATAACAGCTACTTGTATTTCATTTAGTTTATTTAAATGCTCGTTTTGATTTAGTATTGTAACAAGTCTCCAAATATGCTCAGTACCATACCAAGTTCTCATTACCCAAATGTGGTAAATATTTGTTTTGTTTTTGAATATTATCTTATCTTGTATTTTAAAAACATATAGAACAAAATTTTTAATTTGATTTGGATAATTGTTGTTTATGAAAAAAAGAGTCTCAAATGTTAGACTATTGTTTTTTTCTAGAGTTGCAATAGTTGAAAATTGAGTTACGTCACCGTTAATTATAAGTGTATAGTTATAATCAATAGAATAATTTTTTGATAATTCGTTCAAATTCGAATTCATTAAATGTTTTAATTGTATACGATTGAATAAACCATAAAACAGGCTATTATCATACACATAAACACAGGCCAAATTCACAAAAAATAAAAAGTATAAACAAGTCTTGGTTTTTATTGGCATTTTTAATAAAATAAGTTTACGGAAAAGAGAAATATTTTAAAAATCGATTTTTTACTTTTTATGTTTAGATTAAATTAAACAAAATATATTTTTCTAAGAAATTTTTTAAATTTAATCAAATAAGGTTTAATAATTGTTAATGACGAAAATGCTTGCAAATAGGCACATTCAAATGTATATTTACTGCTAACAGAAAATTTTGAATTAAAATCAAAATCAAGCTATAAGAATTAAGTTAAAACTTATTTATAATTACCTGACTTGGAAAATAACATAATTTATTGATAGATTAAATTTCCGAGCAACAAAACAAAAACTGAAATTAATAAAATTTATTGTATTATTTTTATTACTTTTGATTATATATACATTTATTAAAATAAAAACAAAAATTTTAAAAATTAAAAATAATATACTTTTATTAAATAGAAAAAATTCTAGCTGAAGAAAAATTTCTAAAAAACAATCAGCAAAAGTTTACACAAAAATATAAGATTTATTCTTGAGAATTTTAAAGTAGGATTATATAAATGCTAAAATATGCCTACTATACTTTTAGAAATAAGGAGAAATTCAAGTTTATTTCTATATGGAAAATTTTATATTAAAACCATGTTTTAAAATTTTTTAAAAATTATTTTTATTATTTAAATGGATTTTTATTTTTTATAGGTCAGATTTACATTAAAAAGTTTATAAAAACGATTTATAAAAAGTTGTTTTTTTTTTAAACAAATTCGATTTATCTAGATTCGAATTTTCAAATCTTAAGGATTTTACTTTGACTTATCTTTGGAAAAAAATATCAAAAATGTTAATGTTAATTGTAAATTAATCTGTGGAAAAAGTTTCCTTAAAGTGTTTTTTTATAAATACACATAGTGAGACTTGAATCTTAATCATATTATTTTTAATATCTTACCATCATTTTGAACATATAATCATTGTGATGTGTTGAGAATTAGTTATTTCAAGTTTTTATATTTCTGATTTTTGATAGAATCAAAGAAGCTTGATATTAATTTGACATTTTAAACCAAATTAGTATATATTTTTGGTGTCTGGTGAAGTAACTGGTGAGCGGTGGCCACCGAAAAATTGTTGATATAAACACTAGTAAAAAGGAAATGCAAAATCAAGAATCAGTATTTTTTTAATTTCAATTCCTGGAAAAAAGAATTTGTAATAAAAAAGAATAAAAAAAATTAATTTTAGTATTTAAATATTAATTAATTAAATTCTAAAGAATCAATAATTTCCAATTTCCTTCAATTTCCTGCTTTAAAAACCTAATTATGGATCTAATAAAGTATGTTGTAATAAAGTTGCTCCAAAACTGAGTACATTTATAAAATGTAATAATCAAGTAAACAATATAAAATATAGAATCATTTTTATTTTTTTTTTACCAATTATTAATTTATTTCCTGTCTTGGAGAAAAAAATTTAATAAAAATACTAGAAATTTCGATCTCATAATGTTTCAGATATTAATAGAAAGATAAGTAAAACTTTTAATATTCAGGAAACAAATTATTAATTATATAACGTTATTTGTTTACCAATCTAAATATTAAATTTTTTTAATAAAATTCAAACTAAATTAGTAAATAGAAATGAAATTATATAGACAATAAAGTTAAAAATTTTTCAAACTTAATTTTTAAGTTAATAAAATATAAATTAATAGTTTACTTTTTTATTAATAAATTTTCTAAAATTGCCAAGAGTAGAATGGAAAAGTCTAAAAATCAATATTTAGAAAAAATTTTAAAATTGCTTGAAACAAGTACAATTCATGGTATACCTAATGCTGTAAGAAATAAGAACCGTCTTATGAAAATATTATGGCTTTTTGCTTTTTTTAGTTTCGCATCCTATTCTTTTTATACGGTTACTAAAATTATAGTTGATTACTTAAATTTCAATGTTGTAGTTAATCTAGAAATAAGTCAAGATTTTGATATTGATTTTCCATCGGTAACATTTTGTAATTTAAACCCAATTGATTATTCAATTAAGAGTAATATAGACAAGGCTAATTTTTTTATTAATAAATTAACGGGAAGAAATCAATCTTTCACATTTGAAAAATATAAAGATCAATCTTTTGAAAATAATCAAATATGTTCAAACAATACCATCAAAAATAATTTAAATAGTTATTTCGAAGAATACGAAGGTTTTTCACTTGATAAAATGTTGGTTAGTTGCTCTTTTGATAATAAACCTTGTAGTTTAAAAGATTTTCGTATAGACAATTCATTTTATTTTGGCAATTGCTTTAATTTTAATTTTAAGAAAAGTTTAAATGAAAGTAATTTAAAATTGAACCAACCTGGAATATTTAATGGATTACAATTAAAATTATTCGTGGGTACACCAGAGTTATTACCTTGTTGGAATAGTATAAATGGAGCTGTTATTCTAATACATGATATAAATACAAAGCCTCTTTACAGACAAGAAAGCATAATGGTGCAGACTGGCGTAGAGACTAATATAATACTAAATAAAGTTGAAGTATTGAAACTAAGTAAACCTTATAGCGATTGTATTGAAGATCTTGATTCCAAAGATAGCTTTGACTCAGACTTTTATAAATACTTTATGCAAGATGCTTCAACCTATAGACAAAAAAATTGTTTATTTAACTGTGCCAGAAATAAATCAAAAATAGAAATTAAAAAGAATTGTGATCAAATGAATATTACTGATGAAATTATTTACAATTCATGCATGTTGAATAGTTCAACAGCTTCTTATTATTATAGAAATTGTTCACTGGAATGCCCCGTAGAATGTAAATCTTATTTCTATAATAAATATTTGACTCATGCTGATTTCGTGACTGATTCTTATGCAGCTTGGTTGCTATCAGATAAAAATTTTTTATCCAGGTTTCCAAACAAGAGTGCAGATTATGAACTAATTAAAAAGAGTTTGGTTTCTGTAAATATTTATTTTGACTCTATTAATGTTGAAAAAATAGAGGAACAACCAAAAATAGTTTTCATAGATTTGTTGGGAAATATTGGTGGACAATTGGGATTATTTTTAGGAACGAGTTTTCTAAGCTTTTTAGAAATATTTGAAATATTATTTGAAATTATTTTAATTCGAATAAAAAGGAAAAAACAATCCACTTATGAAAAGAAATGACAATAATTTTTAAATCTTTATAAATATCTTTAGGGTCATAGCGACCATGTGATCACATAATATTTGATCACCAAATTGTTGTGATCAAAAATTTGTTTAAAAAAAATTTATTCTGTCAAAGAAAAAGCTGTTTTCTGAAGGACCAAGTCCTAGTGGAGAATTGAAAAAAACGAAAAGGCTATATATAGGATTTGATCTAATGGTTACAAATTTTGGTGAACACTTGATCACATAGTCGCTATGACCCAATATTACTCATTCTTTGACAATTTTAAAAGATTAATAAAATAAAATTTTTAAATACAAATAAAAAAATTTTTCAAATTGGTTCAGAAATTAAATGGTTTTTAAGTCAATGGCAACATATAATCAATTATTAATAACAGTGACTACATTGGGAAAATCCCAACAATTTTCTTTAGTTAAATATAAATTTGGCAAATGTTAAGAACAGGGACTTGTTACTATGAAAAACATTCAAGTTCTACTATTGCCCCAATCAATCTTTAATACAATAAAATAAAATACAGAGTAATAGTTTTTTTAATCATTGAATTTAGAAGATTTCTTGTCAAGCACAGAATTCATTTTTAGTATTGAATAAGATATTTTAATTTTATATTAAACTTAAAGCTCATTTCAAAAAAAAACAAAATAATTGAAATCTTTTAGAATTTATAGAATTGAATAGTATGTTTAAAAGGTTTATCTCAAATACACAAAAAATTTGACACAAATATAAAAGCTTGTTTGGATAAAAAATTTTCCCACACCGGGAATCGAACCCGGGCCGCCTGCGTGAAAGGCAAGAATCCTAACCACTAGACCATATGGGACTTGTTTATTTTAAGCTATTTATTGAATTTAATAAACGCAATCGTTAAAAATTTAGAATAAACCAAAAATTAAGTTATTTGGACATTTTATACTTATGAGCGGCGGTGTAGAGAAGATTTTTGAAATGATGATGCAAGATGTATCTTAAATAATTTAGTAAATGTCGATGGGGTTGAGGGAGTGCTAAAGCAACTTTTTTTTGTCGAAACAAGATGATTCTCTTAAGTTAAAAAAATATTAACCTTAATAGTATAATTTCTGGTTAACTAGCCCTAACTAGTGCATTTACTTTTGAATGTTTTATCTAAAATTGATGAATATAAAAAAGATTTGCATTTTTTCTCTTTATCGATTTTTTTTAAATATATTAGAATTGTAAGAATATTAAATATTTAAGGTTTTTTTGGATTTTCGTACAAAAATAGAAAATGAGATATCTCATAATTATCAATTTTCTTAGTTTTAGTGTAAATTGCAAAGAAATCCACTTTTTTAGAGCTATTTATATAATTAATAGTTAATACTTGAAAATAAGCATGTAGTTTAAAAAAAATTTTAGAAAAGGAAGTAATATTTTAAACACAACAACTATAAAAACTTCAATTTGACTTTAAAGCTAAGAATATATCAGACCAGAAAATTTAATAGATTGTAATAAATATTTTATTATTATTTTTATTTTTTGGGAAAAAAATTTTTATTTAATTTTAATTTTAAACAAAAAACATGTTTTTTTCATTAAGAATGACATCATTTAATAAGTAAATATACAGTATTTGATTTGTAATAAAACTCTTAAATTATTTTCAAAAAATTTTAATTGCTTATTTGAATCTAAATATAATATGTTTAAATTATTTAAATTTTTAAATGCATTACTTTTAATATATTTTAAATTGTTATTTGCCAATTAAATAAGATTTTTTTAAATTTGAAAAACCAGAAAATAAAGCTTCACTTAAAAAATCCAATTCATTTGAACTTAAATTCAAATATTTAGGATTCTTTAAATTCTAAAATGAATTTTGATTAATAAAAGTTAAATTATTTGATGATATTGAAAAAAGTATTAAATTACTTAATTTAAAAGAGAAATCCAAAAATATTTGTTGAATATTCAAGAAATAGTGTTTCAATTTTATTATGACACAAATTTAAATGAATTAAAGATGAAAAATTAAAGGAATTTATAAATGATAAATTGTTCAGTTCATTTTTAATAATTCCAATTCTAGTCGATTTTAATTCTCTTTTATTTTATTAAGAAAACAAAAGTACACATTTTGAAAAATTACTATATTTACAACAATATTATAAATTTTGTTTTGCAAATATACATAACTTTTAGTTTTTTTGAAATCAAATAATAAGCTTGATTAATTGAAATTTAAAGCTGAAAATATTAGTTTGATTAAATTATATAGTATTTATACAATTAAAAAGTTTCCTAAATAATATTTCATTTTTAGATTAGATGTTTTCAAAAATAGCTTATAACAAAAAAATAAATTTCTAATTATTATAAAATAGCAAATGTTTAGTTGATTGTTCTATACGATTTATGCTTTTTCTTTGTTAACTGTAGATTTGGTCATAGCATATTGATTGATTTTGTTTCAGTTTTAATTATTTACAGAAGTATGAAAAAGTATTTAAATTTAATCTAAAAATCTACTATTTATGACTTTTTTAGTTTAGAATTTATATTAGTTCGATGTTATCTTAGAAAAAACGCTAAAGTGTTTAATTTGATTTTGTAACAATTATTTTTATATTAAATGACCAAATTTCAATCTTTATTTTAATCAAAATACTAAATAGACTCTATGGTTATTTAGCGCTAAATTTTTGTTTGTTAAAATTTAAACTTTAAACTAAAAATTTTTATTCTATAAAAAAAGCTAATCAATTTAAGAAAAAAGTTAAACAAAAAGCAATAAAAATTTCTTGTATTAACAATTTTGAATAATATAAAAATAAAGTATACAAACAGCAATTTTACTGAAAAATTTTTCGTTTTGTTTTTTTAAGTTTTGCCATTGCATTTAAAATATGATTTTTAAGATTAAACTATCGTTGATTCGGCTTAAAAAAAGGGCACATCTCCATTTTGCACATTAGGGTAATTCCCAAATTATATTAAAAATAAATAAATATAAATATATTATTTTGATTTTTTTATCTTTTATTAAGATTTTTATAAAAATAAAAACTAGTACTAATAGTTGATTTATTAAATTTTAAAACACTACAAAATAAATAAAATATAAAAAAATCTAAACACAATAAAAATATATTTTAAATGAAGCCTAAATTAATTAAATAATTAAATTTATGTTTGAACTAATTTGATTTGATTTTTTTTAAATGTTGATTTAGTTCATAGAAAAAGCATTTATTTAAAAATTTTTCAAAATTCGCTTCATCATTTAAATTAATTTGAATATTTTTTTTAACAAAATCCAAAATAATCTTGCAATCAATATCAGTTGAATTTCTAAATATCAAATTAATTGAGTTGAAATAGTTAACATTATTTATAGTTTTGTTTATTAACTTTAATGATTTTATTATATTCAATTTATTTTTTTCATTAAAAATTACTTTATTTGATAAATAAATAAATTTTATTTCTAATAAACCTTCTAAGTTGTTTATTGAAAATTCTAATTGCGTATTTAAATCTAAATCTAAAATGTTTAAAATATTTAATTTTTTAAATACATTACTTTGAAAATATTTTAAATTATTATTTGCCAAATTAAGTTCTTTTAAATTTGATAAACCAGAAAATAAAGTTTTATTTATAAATTCCAACTTATTTGAACTTAAATTTAAATATTTAAGATTCTTTAAATACATAAATGATGTTTCATTTATAAAAGTTAAATTATTTGAAGATATTGATAAATATATTAAATTACCGAGTCTAAAAGAGAAATCTTCATTTATTAAGGAAATAAAATTAAAATCCAAAATAAATTTTTTTAATTCAAAAAAATTTGTTGAATATTCAAGAAAAAGTGTTTCAATTTTATTATGACTCAAATTTAAATCAATTAAAGACGACAAATTAAAGGAATTTATAAATGATAAATTGTTCATTTCATTTTTAGATAAATCCAATTCTAGTAAATTCCAAAATAGGTTATACTCATTATTTGTTTGAATTGAATTGATTTTGTTATTGTTTAAATTGAAACATTTTAAATCTGAATATTTAAAAAATAAATTATCAAGAAAAAAATATTCTAAAAAAAAATACATCTCAAATAAATTAATAATTTTATTATTATTTAGATTTATCATCTGTAAATTTTTATTTTTTATAAAGGCATCTTTTTCTATATAACTTATCATATTATCACTTAGATCTATTTTTTTTAAATCTGTTTGAAGTTGAAAATTTTTTTTTTTTATTTCTTTAATTTTATTGAATTTTAATTCCATAATTTCAAATTTATTTTCAAGATTAATTAGAAAATCAAGAGTATCAATAGAAACGTTGTTTAAATAAATTTGTTCTAGCTTAATGGTTTTTGTAAAATTAATTGTTTCATTAAATATAAATAAGCAATTAGAAAAAGAAATTGTTTTCATATTGTTGCTTTCACTGAAATTATACATGTTTAAAAGATGATTATTTTCAAGATAGAGACTTTTTAAATTTTTGTTTGGTAAATAATTTAGATTTATTATTGAAAAAATATTATTGATGTTCAATGTTTCGAGTAAATTCATTATGAAAAATAATTTTTGATCGAAATGTAAAATTTTGTTATTTTGTAAATTTAAATTTTTCAATTGAGTTAAATTTTGAAAATCTTCTTGTCGTAATTCTTTAATTAAATTATTAGATAAATCCAAGCTTGTAAGATTGTTGAATTGAGGAGAAAGAAATTTTAAATTATTTATAAAATTTGATTTTAAAGATAAATTTTTGACTTGGTTCTGATCAATAAAAAATAAATCGTTGGAAATAAATTTTATATTATTAGATGAAAAATCAATATTTGATACAGTTGAAAACATATTTATAGATTCAAGTTTTTCTATTTTGTTCAAGCTAAAATATAAAAAATTGGTATTTAATTTAATATTAAAAAAAAAATTTTGATTAAGATTTAATGAATTAAATTTATTATTTTCTAAATTTAATAACCTCAAGTTTGAAAGGTTCGAAAACATCTGCCAATCTAAAAAATCCAAAAAATTATTTGAAAAATCTAATTCTTGAACCCTGCTTAAATTAAAAAATGCAAAAATACCTATTTTCGATATTTTGTTAGAAGAAAATGAAATATTTGTTAGATTAGAGTTAAAAATAAATAAAAAATCAGAAACATATTCTATAAAATTATGGTTTAAATTAAGTTGTTCAAGTGAAGCATAATTTTTTAGAGAAATGTTTTTGATTTCAAATAATTTGTTAAAAGAAAAGTCAATTATTTTAGAATAATTAGAATCGAAAGAAAAACTAGTAAGAAAATTGTTAAAAAAATAACATTCTTGACAAATAAAATTATTAGGTTGAAAATATTTAAGTCTATTGAACATTATAGAAAAGAAGTTAAGTTGGGTTAACGAAGTCAAATTATTAAATATATCTTGTGTAATGATTTCGATCATGTTATATGATAAATCCAAATATTTTAATTTGTTTAAATGTTTAAAAGAAAAATCATCAATTTTTTTAATTTTATTATAACCAAGATCAAGTCTGGCTAAAGATGTCAAATTATTAAATATATCTTGTGTAATGATTTCGATCATATTAAATGATAAATCCAAATAATCCAATGTGTTTAAATGTTTAAAAGAAAAATCATCAATTTTTTTAATTTTATTTTCATTTAAGTTAAGTTTGGTTAACGAAGTCAAATTATTAAATATATCTTGTGTAATGATTTCGATCATTTTAGATGATAAATCGAAATATTCCAATTTCTTTAAATGTTTAAAAGAAAAATCATCAATTTTTTTAATATTATTATAACCAAGATTAAGTTTGGCTAAAGATGTCAAATTATAAAATATATCTTGTGTAATGATTTCGATCATATTAAATGATAAATCCAAATATTCCAATTTGTTTAAATGTTTAAAAGAAAAATCATCAATTTTTTGAATTTTATTTTTAGTTAAGTAAATTCCGGCTAACGAACCCAAATTATTAAATATATCTTGTGTAATGATTTCGATTATGTTATATGATAAAAGCAAATATTCCAATTTGTTTAAATGTTTAAAAGAAAAATCATCAATTTTTTTAATATTATTATAACCAAGTTTAAGTATGGCTAAAGATGTCAAATTATTAAATATATCTTGTGTAATGATTTCGATCATATTATTGAATAAATCCAAATAATCCAATTTGTTTAAATGTTTAAAAGAAAAATCATCAATTTTTTTAATATTATTATAACCAAGTTTAAGTTTGGCTAAAGATGTCAAATTATAAAATATATCTTGTGTAATGATTTCGATCATATTAAATGATAAATCCAAATATTCCAATTTGCTTAAATGTTTAAAAGAAAAATCATTAATTTTTTTAATTTTATTATATCCAAGATCAAGTTTGGCTAAAGATGTCAAATTATTAAATATATCTTGTGTAATAATTTTGATCATGTTATATGATAAATCCAAATATTTTAATTTGTTTAAATGTTTAAAAGAAAAATCATCAATTTTTTTAATTTTATTATTTTTTAAGTAAAGTTTGGCTAATGAAGTCAAATTATTAAATATATCTTGTGTAATGATTTCGATCATATTAGATGATAAATCCAAATATTCCAATTTGCTTAAATGTTTAAAAGAAAAATCATCAATTTTTTGAATTTTTTTATTACTTACATCAAGGCTTGTCTCAAAATTAAAATTATTAAAAGTGTCTTTGGTTATTAAATAAATTCCATTGTTTTCTCTCATTAAGATTATTTCGTTTTTTGAAAAATATAAAATACATAATATAATAGAAAAACATATTTTCAAATTTTTCATTTTTTATTTTTTTACCAGTTATATAATAAATTATTACGCTTTTCTAATATTTGGTTAAAATTATTAATTAAAATTTTGTTTTTACTTCTAAATTTTTGTGAAATGTGTTTTCAAATAGATATTTTTAAATAATTTTTGTATGTACGTAGCAAAATTACTCCTTTTTTTCTCTTGATCTAAGCTTTTAAAAAAACTATAAAATTCTTTGATATTCATTGATTTTGATTAGGTCGTTTATATCGATAAAAAAAATGTTTTTAAAAAAAATTCCTTTCAAAAGTCTTAAATTTTTAAAAAAATTGATTATAAAATACAATTTATTAGAATTTAGTACTAGTTACTTAGTTACTAAAAGCCAAGTTTAACTTCCTTTTAAAAAAATTATAAAAAGCATGTTGCTATAAAATTTTTTTAAAAGGAAGTTAAACTTTGCTTTTAGTAACTAAGTAACTAGTTCTAAATTCTAATAAATTGTATTTTAACTTGAAACTTAATCTAAATGAAATATTAAAATTCAATATCGCTTTTATCATATCAATTTTTCATTTTTTTCATTTTATTCAAATTTAAAATTAACGTATTAAAAATTGTTCTTTAAAACCTTCAATTAATAAAATTTAAATATTTTTAAAAATAAAAAAATTGAAAAAAACTGAAAAATCGACACAACCGCATTTTTTGAAAAACTTACCAGTGGGTGCCATACGAACAAACCATGTCTAAGTTTTTTTTACCTATTTACCAAAATGTTGATTACGAATAAACGAACTAATATAATTGATACCCATATTTTTAATAAAAAATACCATAAATTATATAAAATTAAACATAAAAAAATTAAATAAAAATGAATATTCGAATCTCTGAATTAATTAATCAATTAATTATCAATTTTAATGATCAATAATTTAATTGATTAAATACTTGTCAATTTATTATAATAGTTAATTAAATACATACTCAATTAAGAATATCAAAATTGACAATTAATTAAATCAGCTTAAGCTTATTTATTTCATGCTAAAAATTCTAAAATGATGAGAAAATTAAAAAAAAAACAAAATGTCTGAAGAAACAACCCAAAAATCTAATTTAACAGAAAGTTATATCGGTAATCCAATTGAAGAAACTATAGTCGATGCTGAAGAATTTAATGAAAATATTATCAATAAAAAGACAAAAGCCAAATCAAGAGGAGCAGCGGTAAAATATGAATTTTTCAAAGATTTTGAGAACATTGAAGACATAGAAAAAGAAATTGCCAAAGGAGAGATTCACAATGGTCCATTTATTTTTAAATTTCAAGATGATTGTAAATTTAGATATTATTGTTCCTATCAAAAAAATGGTTGTCGTGCTGCACTGTATTTAGAGCTGACGAATGGAACAAAAGGGAATTGCTTTATTTCAATCGACCAACACTCAAATCATATAGAAAAAATAAAAAAATATCAAAAGCTCGATGAAAATGATCCAATCACGAAAAAAATATGGGAATTAGATAATTTAAACCTTAATCCTGAATCAATCAGACAAAATCTAATAAAACTTGGCTACAATCCTCCAAAACCTGCACGTTTAAATTATATTTTGTCAGTAAATCGAGCCAAAAGAAAAGAAACAAATCAACCAACCATGCGAAACCTAAAAGACTGGTGTGAAGCTAATCAGAATATACCAGAAGAAGAAGATAAAGTTTTTGTTGGCCTTTTTGAATACGAGGCTTATCCAAATCAATATTTTAGAGTATTTTTGACCACCAAAAGATTAATCAAGTTTTCATTAGAGTCAAAGTTTATTTTATCAGATGCAACTTATAAGCTTACAAATGGTTGTTTTCCTGCAATTACAGGCGGAACAACAGACCGAGCAAAAAAGTTTCACCCATTTGGCCTTGCTCTCTGCAATAGTGAAAAAGAAATAGATTTTGCTTTCTTTTTTAAAGCAATTAAACAAGTAGCACTTACAGTTTATAATAAGCTAATCGATCCAAGAATAATAATTGCAGACAATGCAGCAACTATAGCAAACGGATTTGAGCAGGTATTTATATGTGAAAAAAGAATTAATTGCTGGGCTCATGTAATCAGAAAAATTGATAGTAGATTGAACTCATTTGAAGAAGAATTTAGGAAAAAAATTAAAAGTAGACATTTTTAAAATTCAAACTCTTTCATCCGAAAAATTATTTAATGATGCTGTCAAATTATTTGACTTAAAATACAAACGTTATAAGAACGAAATAGTGAACCAATTTTTATCTTATTTTGAAGATGAATGGGTTAAAAAAAATTCCGGTTGGTATGAAGGCTATGCTGTTGGAATGCCAAGTACAACAAATGGCTTGGAATCAAGTCATGATAAGATCAAAAAATCGCTTCATCACAAGAGGTTATGTCTAATCGAATTTTTAAATGAATGTAAAAACAACTTGATTTATTTTTGGTCTCAAGATCGTTCTGAAATGTTAATTGTTAAAGATCCAGATACAGACGAATTCATCGAGATGGATAGTTTAAACTGTAAAGAGTTTTTTCATGAGCCTATTTTTAGTGATAATGACATGAAACAAGCGTATGATTGGAATAAACGTGATAAACGTATTGTTCATTTTCAAGGATCATATTATATCAAAGCTGGCGAAGAAAACGAAAAACCAACAAAAGAAACAATCAAACAATACTTAAATACACTCAATGAACAAAATTGGTCCACATTTGATGAAATGATGAGTAATGTTTATTCTTTTTATAAAGTTGAAATCATCTTGACAAATGGAAGTTAAGTACCTGTACATGCCCTTTCTGGTTGAAACATTACAAATGCAATCATGTTATTTCTTGTGCCTTTAGACTTAAACTTTTGGATTTTAATTCGATTGGAATGGATTTACCAATACATAATAATAAAAAAAGAGGCGCCGCTTCAAAAACACTTAAAAGTTTACAAGTTCAGCCATCTGATTTAGTAAAAGATCCAGAAGAGAATTCAATTTTTGATGACGATATAAATTCTTTTGAACCTAATCCAAAAAGGCAAAAGTTAAATGACAAATGCATTAAATTGTGTGAGACTTGTGGTAAGCCTTTGCAAAAGAAATTGTATTTTTTTTGCCCTACAAATAAGTGCAAACAAAATAAGAAACAATAATTTTTTTTTACAATAACTAATTTTGTAATTTTTATTATATTTTTTTCTAAATTAGTATTTTTTTATTATAAAAATGATAATTACTTAATTTTTATTTAAACATTATTCAAAAAATTCTATTCATCTTTAATAAATTTATGGTATTTTTTATTAAAATTATTGTCTTATTTATTTTTTTTATGTTATACATTTATTCACGTCCCGAATAAACTATCAGTTTTAAAATAAGACCTTTCGATTTTTTTCTAAAAATTTTTTTTTTTCAATACACCCGTGTGCAAGACGAAACCCTATAAAATTCATAAAAAACTATTCAAACATGATTGTAAAACTAAGTAACTTTGCATAAGATTCAGTTTTTTCTTAAATTTTCAAAAATTATCAAAAATATTAAATAAACTAGCTTTAATCTGAAAAATACATTAATATGGGTACCATTCGAAAGCTTCATAATATATCTTTAGGATGAAATTATTAATTTAAAGTTTTATTTAATCTTTTTCGATTTTTATGAATTCATATTATAAATACAGTGATGATTTTTTCTAAGATTTTTACGTAGTTTGACGTAAAATTACGCCTTTTTTCGCAATTTTACCAATATTTTCATTATTTTACGTAACACTTCAAAATTTAGCAATTTTACATCAAAAGGCGCAATTTTAAGAAAAATACTGAAAATATTTGAAAATTTTTGTAAAAGCCGAAATTCCAAAATAAGCCCATTTTTAGACCATTTTTAAGACTTTTTCATTAAATTAAGTTAAAATAAAATGAATAAATTTTGAGTAAAAAAACGTACAAAACGAATATGATTTTAGCAAAAAAAAGTAAAAAATTGTAAAAAATCATTTGTTCGTGCAATTTGCAGAATATGATATAATATTTATTGCACAAACGAATGATTCAAATATTTGTTTAAAAAAATTTTAATACAATCGATGTCATTGGCGGAGTCATGGTAAACTGATTATTAAAATTAGGGGCATTTGATTCACAAGTCAACGATGCCATATCGTTCTGTGAATCGTCAATAATTTCCTTATACTGAAAATAATAATTAGTCCATAATTGTAAACACGAAATTGATGTAGAACACTCGAGAACAACCTCATATTCTACATAGGAATTAATTTTAAATTCATTTTTATAGCTATTTTTATAAGACCATAAAGACACGGTTTTATTTCTCACATCATACTTTTCACGTTCCAATTCATTATTATACAAAAACGTGCCAAACTGACAATTATACATATTATTTACAATAGTCAATAAAAGCTTTTCATTGAATTCAAAAACTCTAGCATTTTGTTGCATCAATTGCCATACACAGTCAATAAATTGTAAAAATATAGGCGATCGATCATTATTTGAATAATCGTCTGAGCCATGTCCCATTCTAATGCCAAATCTGTGTCCAAAACTTAACCACTCTTTTTCAATTAATACTTGAAAACCTCTCATTGTTCTATAATATTTATCCATCATTAGCATAGACAAACTAGTCAATTGTGATGTTCGGTCCCATCCATCCGAACAATGCACCAATACTGATGAATTGTATGTGTTTATGTATTTGACTATTTTCAAAGCTCCATTTAAAACAGTTCTTATATGGTCTAACCATTTTGAGTTTTCTAAATTTAGGAAATAATTCTTATCATCATTGACTATGTCTTGTTTTTGTTGAGCTACTAAATTCGCGGTTCCTTGACTCATTGAACGTTGATGTGTTTGATTTGTTGTTGAAGTTGAATTTTGTTGTTGTTGTTGTTGTTGCTGATTGATTGAGACAAATCCTTGTGGTAAAGCCATGTCGAATATTTTTCTAAGACTTTCTCTCATAATGTGTATATTGTGTATATTTAAGAACAATATTTCACAATATTTGTAATTATTTTCTGATTCATGTCCACCACCATTTGCACGGTTCGCAGCCGCGTTTACAAATGGTCTAGCATCAATAATGTACAATTTGTCCAGAGAGTTTATTGTGTTTAGCTTAAATATTCGGAATAAATAGTTTTCGTCTTTTTCGCTTCGCTTTTGAGTAATGCCACAAAGTGGCTGACTGCTCCTTAATAGAGCAACATGGTTTTAACGTTCGTCAAATTTAAGCCAACTGAGAACTGGTATACGATGTTTGGAACGAAATTCAGCAACTTTTTTAAGCTCATCGTCTTTAAAACACGAAGGAACTACTAGAACTTTTGGATAAGTATCACAAAGTTTAAAGTCTTGGTTTACATTAGAAAAACGCCAATCGTTTGTTTTGCTAGTAACTCCGATGCGTTCGTATTCTTGTTTACAATCGTATACTGACCAGCCACTTTGATCAGGAAATTGTTGCTTATAAGAGAAAGCAAAATAAAGCAAATTGTTGCTTATCGGAAAAGCGTACTTTTGTAAAAGGTCGTAAATTTGTCGACGCGATTTGTCTTGTTTACTTTGAGAGTTAACAGAAAATCGAAGACGTCTTCCATTCTTTAAAATTTCATAAAATCAAATATAATTTTATTCTTTTCAAATTGAAAAGATAAATTTTACTTTGCATTGAATCAAAATGCCATAGAAGTTATACTGTTTGGAACTTTGATGACCAATTTTTTCTATACGATTAATAAGCCCTAATGGTAGATCTATTATGAGATGATTGTTATTATTTATTGAGTATTGCTCCTTTATGATAAAAAAAAATGCAAATCAAATTTTTATTCAATTCTAAAAATTTGATAAATTATTTTGTTGCAAAATTAATTGCGTTACCAGTCATTAATTTTATTATAGATCAAGCGCAATTAAATATGCAACATTTATTAATATATTTGATAAGTTATATTTAACAATCGTAATCATGCTTATTCAAAGAATGCAAAATATCTTCAACTCATATTTACAAATTTATTTTTATTTTTTCAACTCTTTTCACTTGACTAACTTAAACTTAGTTAACTTTTTGATATTGTCACCTCTTATTGTTTTTTATTTTTGTTAAATCGTTTATTGAAATAAATCAATAAGATTGAGATTTATAAAGTAAACTAAAAGAAAACTTAAATTCAATGTCAACAAACATCATTATTTAGAAAGCAAAAACCAGAAAATAAAGCTTCACTTATAAATTCCAATTTATTTGAATTTAAATTCAAATATTTAAGATTCTTTAAATTCATTATATTGTTTCGCAAATATACATAACTTTTAGTTTTTTTGAAATTAAATAATAAGCTTGATCACTTAATGCCCTTGGCTCAAATATTCTCTTGTTAATTTCTTATAATATTTTCAATTTAAATTTTATTTTAATTGAAATTTAAAGCTGAAAATATTAGTTTGATTAAATTATACAGTATTTATAGAATTAAAAAGTTTACTAAATAATATTTCATTTTTAGATTAGAAAAGTTTCAAGTTTTCAAAAATAGCTTAAGATAATAATAAAAACTCACAACACCTCTAAATTAAAACAAAAAAATAAATTTCTCATTATTATAAAATAGCAAATGTTTAGTATTTTGTTTTATATGATTTATGCTTTTTCTTTGTTAACTGTAGATTAAGTCATAGCATATTGATTGATTTTGTTTCAGTTTTAATTATTTACAGAAGTATGAAAAAGTATTTAAATTCTTATTTAAATTTAATCTAAAAATCTACTATTTATGACTTTTTTAGTTTAGAATTTATATTAGTTCGATGTTATCTTAGAAATAACGCTAAAGTGTTTAATTTGATTTTGTAACAATTATTTTTATATTAAATGACCAAATTTCAATCTTTTTATTTTAATCAAAATACTAAATAGACTCTATGGTTATTTAGCGTTAATTTTTTGTTTGTTAAAAATTAAAATTTAAACTAAAAATTTTTATTCTATAAAAAGCAAATCAATTTAAGAAAAAAATTAAACAAAAAGCAATAAAAATTTCTTATATTAAAAATTTTGAATATTAAAAAAACAAAGTATACAAATAGCAAGTTTACTGAAAAATTTGTCGCTTTGTTTTTTTAAGTTTTGCTTTGAATTTAAAATATGATTTTTAAAATTAAACTATCTATGATTCGGCTTAAAAAAAGGGCACATCTACATTTTGCACATTTGGGTAATTCCCAAATTATATTAAAAATAAATAAATATAAATATATTATTTTGATTTTTTTAACTTTTAAAGATTTTTATAAAAATAAAAACTAATAGTTGACTAATTAAATTTTAAAACACTACAAAATAAATAAAATATAAAAACATCTAAACACATTAAAAATATATTTTAAATGAAGCCTAAATTAATTAAATAATTAAATTTATGTTTGAACTAATTTGATTTGATTTTTTTTAAATGTTGATTTAGTTCATAGAAAAAGCATTTATTTAAAAATTTTTCAAAATTCGCTTCATCATATAAATTTATTTGAATATTTTTTTTAACAAAATCCAAAATAATCTTGCAATCAATATCAGTTGAATTTCTAAATATCAAATTAATTGAGTTGAAATAGTTAACATTATTTATAGTTTTGTTTATTAACTTTAATGATTTTATTATATTTAATTTATTTTTTTCTTTAAAAATTACTTCATTTGATAAATAAATAAATTTTATTTCTAATAAACCTTCTAAGTTGTTTATTGAAAATTCTAATTGCGTATTTAAATCTAAATCTAAAATGTTTAAAATATTTAATTTTTCAAATACATTACTTTGAAAATATTTTAAATTATTATTTGCCAAATTAAGTTCTTTTAAATTTGATAAACCAGAAAATAAAGTTTCATTTATAAATTCCAATTTATTTGAACTTAAATTTAAATATTTAAGATTCTTTAAATACATAAATGAGTTTTCATTTATAAAAGTTAAATTATTTGAAGATATTGATAAATATATTAAATTACCGAGTCTAATAGAGAAATCTTCATTTATTAAGGAAATAAAATTAAAATCCAAAATAAATTTTTTTAATTCAAAAAAATTTGTTGAATATTCAAGAAATAGTGTTTCAATTTTATTATGACTCAAATTTAAATCAATTAAAGACGAAAAATTAAAGGAATTTATAAATGATAAATTGTTCATTTCATTTTTAGATAAATCCAATTCTAGTAAATTCCAAAATAGGTTATACTCATTATTTGTTTGAATTGAATTGATTTTGTTATTGTTTAAATTGAAACATTTTAAATCTGAATATTTAAAAACTAAATTATCAAGATAGTTAGATAGATAGTTTAAAAAAAAATACATCTCAAATAAATTAATAATTTTATTATTATTTAGATTTATCATCTGTAAATTTTTATTTTTTATAAAGGCATCTTTTTCTATATAACTTATCATATTATCACTTAGATCTATTTTTTTTAAATCTGTTTGAAGTTGAAAATTTTCTTTTTTTATTTCTTTAATTTGATTGAATTTTAATTCCATAATTTCAAATTTATTTTCAAGATTAATTAGAAAATCAAGAGAATCAATAGAAACGTTGTTTAAATAAATTTGTTCTAGCTTAATGGTTTTTGTAAAATTAATTGTTTCATTAAATAAGCAATTAGAAAAAGAAATAATTTCCATATTGTTGCTTTCACTGAAATTATACATGTTTAAAAGATGATTATTTTCAAGATAGAGACTTTTTAAATTTTTGTTTGGTAAATAATTTAGATTTATTATTGAAAAAATATTATTGATGTTCAATGTTTCGAGTAAATTCATTATGAAAAATAATTTTTGATCGAAATGTAAAATTTTGTTATTTTGTAAATTTAAATTTTTCAATTGAGTTAAATTTTGAAAATCTTCTTGTCGTAATTCTTTAATTAAATTATTAGATAAATCCAAGCTTGTAAGATTGTTGAATTGAGGAGAAAGAAATTTTAAATTATTTATAAAATTTGATTTTAAAGATAAATTTTTGACTTGGTTCTGATCAATAAAAAATAAATCGTTGGAAATAAATTTTATATTATTAGATGAAAAATCAATATTTGAAACAGTTGAAAAAATATATATAGATTCAAATTTTTCTATTTTATTTAAGCTAAAATATAAAAAATTGGTATTTAATTTAATATTAAAAAAAAAATTTTGATTAAGATTAAATGAATTAAATTTATTATTTTCTAAATTTAATAACCTCAAGTTTGAAAGGTTCGAAAACATCTGCCAATCTAAAAAATCCAAAAAATTATTTGAAAAATCTAATTCTTGAACCCTGCTTAAATTAAAAAATGCTAAAATACCTATTTTCGATATTTTGTTAGAAGAAAATGAAATATTTGTTAGATTAGAGTTAAAAATAAATAAAAAATCGGAAACATATTCTATAAAATTATGGTTTAAATTAAGTTTTTCAAGTGAAGCATAATTTTTTAGAGAAATGTTTTTGATTTCAAATAATTTGTTAAAAGAAAAGTCAATTATTTTAGAATAATTAGAATCGAAAGAAAAACTAGTAAGAAAATTGTTAGAAAAATAACATTCTTGACAAATAAAATTATTAGGTTGAAAATATTTAAGTCTATTGAACATTATAGAAAAATTTGAAAAAAGTATATTGCTAAAGAGATCATAAGATATTTCCGATAATAGATTATGAGATAATTCTAAAGACAAATTTTTATTTCTTTGAAAGTAAAACGAAAAATTTCCAATAATTTTAATTTTATTATAACCAAGATCAAGTCTGGCTAAAGATGTCAAATTATTAAATATATCATGTGTAATGATTTCGATCATATTAGATGATAAACCCAAATAATCCAATTTGTTTAAATGTTTAAAAGAAAAATCATCAATTTTTTTAATTTTATTTTTATTTAAGTAAAGTTGGGTTAACGAAGTCAAATTATTAAATATATCTTGTGTAATGATTTCGATCATATTAGATGATAAACCCAAATAATCCAATTTGTTTAAATGTTTAAAAGAAAAATCATCAATTTTTTTAATTTTATTTTCATCTAAGTAAAGTTGGGTTAACGAATTCAAATTATTAAATATATCTTGTGTAATGATTTGGATCATATTAGATGATAAACCCAAATAATCCAATTTGTTTAAATGTTTAAAAGAAAAATCATCAATTTTTTTAATTTTATTTTCATCTAAGTTAAGTTTGGTTAACGAAGTCAAATTTTTAAATATATCTTGTGTAATGATTTCGATCATATTAGATGAAAAACGCAAATATTTTAATTTGTTTAAATGTTTAAAAGAAAAATCATCAACTTTTTTAATTTTATTTTCATGTAAGTGAAGTCGGGTTAACGAAGTCAAATTATTAAATATATCTTGTGTAATGATTTCGATCATATTAGATGATAAACCCAAATAATCCAATTTATTTAAATGTTTAAAAGAAAAATCATCAATTTTTTTAATTTTATTTTCATCTAAGTTAAGTTTGGATAACGAAGTCAAATTATTAAATATGTCTTGTGTAATGATTTCGATCATATTAGATGAAAATCGCAAAAATTTTAATTTGTTTAAATGTTTTAAAGAAAAATTATCAATTTTTTTAATTTTATTTTTATTTAAGTAAAGTTGGGTTAACGAAGTCAAATTATTAAATATGTCTTGTGTAATGATTTCGATCATATTAGATGATAAATCCAAATAATCCAATTTGTTTAAATGTTTAAAAGAAAAATCATCAATTTTTTTAATTTTATTTTCATCTAAGTAAACTTGTGTTAACGAATTCAAATTATTAAATATATCTTGTGTAATGATTTCGATCATATTAGATGATAAACGCAAATATTTTAATTTGTTTAAATGTTTAAAAGAAAAATCATCAATTTTTTTAATTTTATTTTTATTTAAGTTAAGTTCGGTTAACGAAGTCAAATTATTAAATATATCTTGTGTAATGATTTCGATCATATTAGATGATAAACTCAAATAATCCAATTTGTTTAAATGTTTAAAAGAAAAATCATCAATTTTTTTAATTTTATTTTCAACTAAGTAAAGTTGGGTTAACGAAGTCAAATTATTAAATATGTCTTGTGTAATGATTTCGATCATATTAGATGATAAACCCAAATAATCCAATTTGTTTAAATGTTTAAAAGAAAAATCATCAATTTTTTTAATTTTATTTTCATCTAAGTAAAGTTGGGTTAACGAAGTCAAATTATTAAATATATCTTGTGTAATGATTTCGATCATATTAGATGAAAATCGCAAAAATTTTAATTTGTTTAAATGTTTAAAAGAAAAATTATCAATTTTTTTAATTTTATTTTTATTTAAGTAAAGTTGGGTTAACGAATTCAAATTATTAAATATATCTTGTGTAATGATTTGGATCATATTAGATGATAAACCCAAATAATCCAATTTGTTTAAATGTTTAAAAGAAAAATCATCAATTTTTTTAATTTTATTTTCATCTAAGTTAAGTTTGGTTAACGAAGTCAAATTATTAAATATATCTTGTGTAATGATTTCGATCATATAAGATGATAAATCCAAATAATCCAATTTATTTAAATGTTTAAAAGAAAAATCATCAATTTTTTTAATTTTATTTTCATCTAAGTTAAGTTTGGATAACGAAGTCAAATTATTAAATATGTCTTGTGTAATGATTTCGATCATATTAGATGATAAATCCAAATAATCCAATTTGTTTAAATGTTTAAAAGAAAAATCATCAATTTTTTGAATTTTATTTTTATTTAAGTAAAGTTGGGTTAACGAATTCAAATTATTTAATATGTCTTGTGTAATGATTTCGATCATATTAGATGATAAACCCAAATAATCCAATTTGTTTAAATGTTTAAAAGAAAAATCATCAATTTTTTTAATTTTATTTTTATTTAAGTAAAGTTGGGTTAACGAATTCAAATTATTAAATATATCTTGTGTAATGATTTGGATCATATTAGATGATAAAACCAAAAAATCCAATTTGTTTAAATGTTTAAAAGAAAAATCATCAATTTTTTTAATTTTATTTTCATCTAAGTTAAGTTTGGTTAACGAAGTCAAATTATTAAATATATCTTGTGTAATGATTTCGATCATATTAGATGATAAACCCAAATAATCCAATTTTTTTAAATGTTTAAAAGAAAAATCATCAATTTTTTTAATTTTATTTTCATCTAAGTTAAGTTGTGTTAACGAAGTCAAATTATTAAATATATCATTCGTAATGATTTGGATCATATTAGATGATAAACCCAAATAATCCAATTTATTTAAATGTTTAAAAGAAAAATCATCAATTTTTTGAATTTTATTTTTATTTAAGTAAAGTTGGGTTAACGAATTCAAATCATTAAATATATCTTGTGTAATGATTTCGATCATATTAGATGATAAACCCAAATAATCCAATTTGTTTAAATGTTTAAAAGAAAAATCATCAATTTTTTTAATTTTTTTTTCATCTAAGTTAAGTTGGGTTAACGAAGTCAAATTATTAAATATGTCTTGTGTAATGATTTCGATCATATTAGATGATAAACCCAAATAATCCAATTTGTTTAAATGTTTAAAAGAAAAATCATCAATTTTTTGAATTTTATAATTACTTGCATCAAGCCTTGTCACAAAATTAAAATTATCAAAAGTGTCTTTGGTTATTAAATAAATTCCATTGTTTTCTCTTTTTAAGATTTTTTCGTTTTTTGAAAAATATAAAATACATAATATAATAGAAAAATATATTTTCAAATTTTTCATTTTTTATTTTTTTACCAGTTATATAATAAATTATTACGCTTTTCTAATATTTAGTTAAAATTGTTAATTAAAATTTTAATTTTACTTCTAAATTTTTGTGAATAGTGTTTTCAAATAGATATTTTTAAATAATTTTTGAATGTACGTAGCAAAATTACTCCTTTTTTTCTCTTGATGTTAGCTTTTAAAAAAACTATAAAATTCTTTGATATTCATTGATTTTGATTAGGTCGTTTATATCGATAAAAAAAATGTTATTAAAAAAAATTTCCTTTGAAAAGTCTTAAATTTTTAAAAAATTGATTATAAAATACAATTTATTAGAATTTAGAACTAGTTACTTAGTTACTAAAAGCCAAGTTTAACTTCCTTTTAAAAAAATTATAAAGCAACATGCTTTTTATAATTTTTTTAAAAAGTATTTTAAAAATTATAAAAAGCATGTTGCTTTATAATTTTTTTAAAAGGAAGTTGAACTTGGCTTTTAGTAACTTGAAACATAATCCGATTATGTTTCAAGTTAGGCTAAATGAAATATTAAAATTCAATATCGCTTTTATCATATCAATTTTTCATTTAAAATTAACATATTAAAAATTGTTCTTTAAAACCGTCAATTAATAAAATTTAAATATTTTTAAAAATAAAAAAATTGAAAAAAGCTGAAAAATCGACACAACCCCATTTTTTGAAAAACTTACCAGTGGGTGCTTTACGAACAAACCATCTCTAAGTTTTTTTTACCTATTTACCAAAATGTTGATTACGAATAAACTATCAGTTTTAAAATAAGACCTTTCGATTTTTTTCTAAAAATTTTTTTTTTTCAATACACCCGTGTGCAAGACGAAACCCTATAAAATTCATAAAAAACTATTCAAACATGATTGTAAAACTAAGTAACTTTGCATAAGATTCAGTTTTTTCTTAAATTTTCAAAAATTATCAATAATATTAAATAAATTAGCTTTAATCTGAAAAATACATTAATATGGGTACCATTCGAATGCTTCATAATATATCTTTAGGATGAAATTATTAATTTAAAGTTTTTTTTAATCTTTTTCGATTTTTATGAATTCATATTATAAATACAGTGATGATTTTTTCTAAGAATTTTACGTAGTTTGACGTAAAATTACGCCTTTTTTCGCAATTTTACCAATATTTTCATTATTTTACGTAACACTTTTCAAAATTTAGCAATTTTACATCAAAAGGCGCAATTTTAAGAAAAATACTGAAAATATTTGAAAATTTTTGTAAAAGGCCAAATTCCAAAATAAGCCCATTTTTAGACCATTTTTAAGACTTTTTCATTAAATTAAGTTAAAATAAAATGAATAAATTTTGAGTAAAATAACGTACAAAACGAATATGTTTTTAGCAAAAAAAAGTAAAAAATTGTAAAAAATCGTAAATTTAATAGAATTTTTATTTAAATTTAATTTTTATGATGGGGTTAATGTTTTGACCAATTTCCATTAACATCTATAACAATTTTTTACGTTAAACTCCTGTTTTAAATTAATAAGTAATTTTAGTAAGATATTTTGGAGATTATAAATGAAAAGTATTTTAAGAATTTGGATTTAAATAATTTAAAAACTGATAAAATTAAAAACAAAATGTACTAGAATAAAAAATATCATTTTATTTATTATATTCAAATCATATCATGTTTAATTTAAAAAAAATTATTTTCTCAATAAATTAAAAGAAATAATTATGGTAATGTGTAAAATATATTTAAAGTATTTAAAGTTATCCGCTTTGATAAAAAAATAAAAAAATTTTGTTATAAAATACATTAAGCAAAATAAAATGAATAGAATACAAGATTAAAATTCAAGTTTGTTCGACTGAGACTGCTTTGTATCTAACTAATTCAGGTTCTTTTTCACTTGGTGAATAAGACTTTACTGTGGCTTTCATATGATTCATCATTTGATTAAAAAATCTTTGACCAGAATTTTTCTAAAAAGATAAAAATATATTATTATCTTGAAAATATTTTGTAAAAAATCATTTGTTCGTGCAATTTGCAGAATATGATATAATATTTATTGCACAAACGAATGATTCAAATATTTGTTTAAAAAAATTTTAATACAATCGATGCCATTGGCGGAGTCATGGTAAACTGATTATTAAAATTAGGGGCATTTGATTCACAAGACAACGATGCCATATCGTTCTGTGAATCGTCAATAATTTCCTTATACTGAAAATAATAATTAGTCCATAATTGTAAACACGAAATTGATGTAGAACACTCGAGAACGCCGTCATATTCTACATAGGAATTATTTTTAAATTCATTTTTATAACTATTTATATAAGACCATAAAGACACGGTTTTATTTCTCACATCATACTTTTCACGTTCCAATTCATTATTATACAAAAACGTGCCAAATTGACAATTATACATGTTATTTACAATAGTCAATAAAAGCTTCTCATTGAATTCAAAAACTCTAGCATTTTGTTGCATCAATTGCCATACACAGTCAATGAATTGTAAAAATATAGGCGATCGATCATTATTTGAATAATCGTCTGAGCCATGTCCCATTCTAATGCCAAATCTGTGTCCAAAACTTAACCACTCTTTTTCAATTAATACTTGAAAACCTCTCATTGTTCTATAATATTTATCCATCATTAGCATAGACAAACTAGTCAATTGTGATGTTCGGTCCCATCCATCCGAACAGTGCACCAATACTGATGAATTGTATGTGTTTATGTATTTGACTATTTTCAAAGCTCCATTTAAAACAGTTCTTATATGGTCTAACCATTTTGAGTTTTCTAAATTTAGGAAATAATTCTTATCATCATTGACCATATCCTGTTTTTGTTGAGCTACTAAATTCGCGGTTCCTTGACTCATTGAACGTTGATGAGTTTGATTTGTTGTTGAAGTTGAATTTTGTTGTTGTTGTTGTTGTTGTTGTTGTTGCTGATTGGTTGAGACAAATCCTTGTGGTAAAGCCATGTCGAATATTTTTCTAAGACTTTCTCTCATAATGTGTATATTGTGTATATTTAAGAACAATATTTCACAATCTTTGTAATTATTTTCTGATTCATGTCCACCACCATTAGCACGGTTTGCAGCCGCGTTTACAAATGGTCTAGCATCAATAATGTACAATTTGTCCAAAGAGTTTATTGTGTTTAGCTTAAATATTCGGAATAAATAGTTTTCGTCTTTTTCGCTTCGCTTTTGAGTAATGCCACAAAGTGGCTGACTGCTCCTTAATAGAGCAACATGGTTTTTACGTTCGTCAAATTTAAGCCAACTGAGAACTGGTATACGATGTTTGGAACGAAATTCAGCAACTTTTTTAAGCTCATCGTCTTTAAAACACGAAGGAACTACTAGAACTTTTGGATAAGTGTCGCAAAGTTTAAAGTCTTGGTTTACATTAGAAAAACGCCAATCGTTTGTTTTGCTAGTAACTCCGATGCGTTCGTATTCTTGTTTACAATCGTATACTGACCAGCCACTTTGATCAGGAAATTGTTGCTTATAAGAGAAAGCAAAATAAAGCAAATTGTTGCTTATCGGAAAAGCGTACTTTTGTAAAAGGTCGTAAATTTGTCGACGCGATTTGTCTTGTTTACTTTGAGAGTTAACAGAAAATCGAAGACGTCTTCCATTCTTTAAAATTTCATAAAATCAAATATAATTTTATTCTTTTCAAATCGAAAAGTTAAATTTTACTTTGCATTGAATCAAAATGCCATAGAAGTTATACTGTTTGGAACTTTGATGACCAATTTTTTCTATACGATTAATAAGCCCTAATGGTAGATCTATTATGAGATGATTGTTATTATTTATTGAGTATGGCTCCTTTATGATAAAAAAAATTCAAATCAAATTTTTATTCAATTCTAAAAATTTGATATATTATTTTGTTGCAAAATTAATTGCGTTACCAGTCATTAATTTTATTATAGATCAAGCGCAATTAAATATGCAACATTTATTAATATATTTGATAAGTTATATTTAACAATCGTAATCATGCTTTATTCAAAGAATGGAAAATATCTTCAAATCATGTTCACAATTTTTTTATTTTTATTTTTATAACTCTTTTTACTTGACTAACTTTAACTTAGTTAACTTTCTCATATTGTCACCTTTTATTGTTTTTTATTTTTGTTAAATCGCCTAATTGGCGTTTATTGAAATAAATCAATAAGATTAAGATTTATAAAGTAAACTTAAACAAAACTTAAACTCATTATCAACAAACATTATTATTTAGAAAGCAAAAACCATAAAACAAATTTACTAAAATATTTTCTTATTAAAAAGCTCGTTTATGTTTGAGACATGTCACTTTAAAGAGAATGACATGTGCTTATCTAATGAACAATGCTTTTAAAATATGTTTTTAAAAAATGACATGTCCATAAGCCCGAAAATAACAAAAAAAAAGACAATGTTTTCTAGGTTTTGAGTCTAATTTAGTCATTAATAGCTAAAGGACATGTAATGTCTTGTCATGTGAGACATTTCTCACTAAGCCTGAATACCCTAGTTTAATTACATGTTTCTAAATCTGAGCTTTTACACTAATTAATTTTAAAAATATTTTGAAATCAATTTAAATTTAAATTGAAACATTCCGAAATTTTTTTATTTCATGTTGCAAATTTAATTGCGTTGTTTATTACATTACCATAAATCTAATACCGCATTAATTTTGCAACAAAAAATATTAATTGTTTAATGACTAAAATCTGAATAGAAATTAAAAAAAAAAATTAATTTAGGATACTAAAGTAATATTCATTTTTATATGGCGCTAAATGAAATTATTATAAATAAATTAATCAATATTTGAATTGGAAATAAAAAATATTTACATTGCTTTTAAAATATATGCGAAAATTGGTTAAATAAAATCTTCCATTAACACCCCGATTATCGGGTAAAACAAATACTAAATCAGTAGTTACCACATCATCTTGAATTTTTTTAAAATAAAATTTTTTAAATTTTTTTATTAAATATTTTAATAAAATAAAATCAAACAACTTTCATCATTAAGTACAATAAAATCTTCGCCACTTATTAAAACTGGTAAACTCAAAGCTTTAGAAGATTGACTATTAAAATTGGTCTGCATTGCCGGAGATATATTTAAATTTTTGTTTAAATTTGTTAAAAGCGGAGTTTCTTTTAATTTATTATTATTTTCTGTTGAGCCTGAACTACTAATAGACAAATTTCTTAAATGATTTTGATTAGCATTGTCCAAATTGTCTTGAATATTTGAATTATTATTGTTGTTATTATTATTATTATTATTATTATTATTCAGCGATGGAATAGAACCCATCATGGCTGATTTAAGCACTAGTTTTGCAGCAAAGTCGCTTGCGTTTTCGTGCTGTTGATTCATATTACCTGTTGGTGAAGAATTCAAATTTTTGATTGATTTCTGATTTACAGAAAAACTTGTTTTTATGTTTGTTCTAATCGGTGGTTGTGGAACTTGTTCGTTTATAATTGGTGCATCTTTTGATGGTGGAACAGGTGCTAATCTTATTGTTTTTGAGCTAATTTGTTTGGATTTTATAAAGTCATCTTTTGATGTATCTGAATCATTCATTTTTATTTTCTATTTTCTTATTATTAATTTAAAATTAAAACTAAAATAACAACAACCAACAATTTAAATAAAAACCTATTCTATTTGTTTTAATTAATTCTATAAAATATTTATTATCTATTTTTTTTTCTCTCTTTTTAATTATGATTAATTATAATTTGAAATTTATAATTAAGGCTTTTTTATATATTTTGAGTATTATTATTATTATTATTATTAAATTTCAAATTTAAAACAAGAAAAAAAAAGAAGCATAATTATTTTTCTTATATGGATCTTTTTTTTTATTTCTTGTTTCAAAGCAAATTTATGTGTGTATTTGTATTTGTGTGTGTCTGTTAGTATTTTATATATTCTGTATATACACATAAATATTTTATTTATTTTATTTAAAGAATTCGACTCATCACAAACAAAAATTTGACTGATTATCTTGTTTATTTTTATATGAAAATTATATTTATTTAAATAAAAATATTTTTAAAGGTGACTTGAAATTTATCTTAAATGTCAAAAATAAAGAAAATAAAGATTTAGAGTTGATTTTTGCACTCTTTGGTAGTTGAATTGAATAAGAGTATCATTGGAAAATTAATAAGGCGATTGTTATTTGGCAAAATTATATAAAATAACTATATATAATTTAGCATTAAATAATCTCTCATTTAAAAATACTAGTTATGCATTTTCTTAGATCATAAGCCTAGCTACTATAAATATATAAAAATAGACTTTGTTTTAAACATATTATTCTTAAGTTATCAAAAAAGTTTACTACATTGATTACTGTCCCATGTCAAAGGTATTAAGCCTAAAATCTTTTTTATTGCATTTTGCTTATTTGAAATGAATATTTTAGTAACAAAAATTTAAAGATAAGATATAACAAGAGTTATTTTGACAACTAAACAAAGTTAGTTTTTTGTCAATAACAATGTTTTATCATATTTTTTTATTTTGTTTATACTTGATATAAGGTGAAATGATGAAGATAACAATAATATTTTATTTCAGTTTTGTTTAAAGTTTTAGGTAAAGAGTTTAAGACTGGACATTAATTTTAAGTTAATATACTTTAAACAAAAAGAAGTAAATTCTAAATAATTCAAATAATATGAATTTTTGCTATTATAGTTTCTAGAATTTAATTTTTTTAAATGTTCAACAATGTTCTGTTGTTATTATTTCTTTATTAGTTTAATTCATGTAATCTTATAAAAACAAGAATTATAAGAATCTGTAAAAAAATATGTTTTAAGTAAATTTTAATTGAATTACCAATCAAATATGGAGATATAGCTTTTTACTTTTAATTCTTTACAGAGTAAATTTAAAACAGATTTTTATTGAATAATTGCAAATAAAATAAATAAATTTTTGATTTTTATTATTTAAGCTTTAAAGAGTTTGTTTTAAAAAAATTAAGCTTAAAAATTTTACTTTTTATTGAAAATAAAACAATATGTAATACAAGTTTAAGTATTTTACAAAATGCTGTTATTATTCTGTTGAAATAAAAATTGAAATGAATATATATATATACTCAATATAGAATATGGAGATGTTGATCTATATGTTATAGCTTACTATGCTTACGATATAATCATCTCATCTCCTTCTAAAAAACAAGCAAAAATTTTATTAACTGCTAACTGGACATTGGACTTAAATGCAAATCGGGTTCGATCACATTGTCCAAACAAAAATAAAATCTAAGAACATAATTTGGGATGAATGGGAATTTATTACCTTCAGTATCTGGCCTTATTTATCTTGGCTTACCGATTGGTGATGATTATAGAGTTAAACATTTTGTTGTAGAAAAAATTAAAAAAGTAGAGAAAACTTTTTATCCTCTAAATGGAATTGGATGTAGACTCAAGATAATCAACACAAAACGGTATCATTTCATATTACTAAAAAACGCCTAGGTGAATTTGATAAACGTCAGAACATAATAATCAAGATATTCGTTGGGATAAATAAATTTACTACAAACATAAGATATTTTTCTTTATACAGATATTCAATAATTCTATTTGTCGTAAAGTCTTTGAGTTTCTTAGAAATGATTATAACACTTTTGATAAAGAAATTACGTAATTCTTAAAACAGTTATCAGATATGGAAAGCTTGAACCATATAAATTGCCTAGAGTATAATATTTTATTATTAGATCGCCATCTATACCATCTAGGTGTCAAATTAAATATATAAACTATGAAAGAATGAAAATTATTTTGTTACAATCTTATTGAAAGATTATCAAACAGTTTTATTTTATAGTTTAAAGATAACTTTTTTATATCGGTTTTCCTATATTTTTTCTAACTAAAAATATTTGATATCTTTTTTTTTTTAATATTTTCCAAAGAACTTTAGACTCTGTACTTTATAAGTTAAAATTCAAAAAAGATTTTTCTTTAATAATTTCATATTCATTTATTTAAAAACAAAAAATAATTAAAATACAACAAAAAATGTTAAAATATTATCCTCATAAATTTCTTTCTATTAATATAATTTTAAATATTTAATAAACAAAAAAAAATCAATAAAATTAATCTTTTTTTTTTTTTGATTTTATTAATATAAAGATTGGGAAAAGCAGAATATCGGAAAAAAAGAAATAAAAATTAAAAAAAAAAAACAAAAAAATTTAAACTAATTTTTTAAATTAAAGGCATATTTTTAAACAAATAAGAAACAGACTCTCCATTATGTGTTCTTCTAATTGCCTCGGATAACATCATCGAAATGTCAATTAACTGAATCTTTGAACATTCTTTCATTTTCTCTTCTTGAGGTATTGTGTTTGTAACTACAACCGCCTCAAAATTCGAATTATTAATCTTGTGTGTCGCATTACCACTAAATATACCATGAGTACAAATTGCGTAGACTTTTTTGGCTCCAGCTTCATGTAGTTTTTGTGCTGCTAGACAAAATGTACCACAAGTATCGGCCATATCGTCTACTAATATAGCAATACGATTTGTCACATCTCCGACCAGCACCATTGATTGAACTTCATTGGCTCTAACTCTTTCTTTATGGATCAATGCAAAATCTACATTTAATCTATCCGCAATCGAGGTGACTCTTTTGGCACCACCAGCATCTGGCGAGACTATAATTGCATTCTTCCAATCAGGTATATTGTCCATTATCCATTTGACTACAGCTGGCTCAGCAAATAAATTGTCTACTGGTATATCAAAAAATCCTTGTATCTGTGAGGCATGTAAATCCATTGTTATAATATGATCGGCTCCTGCAACACTTAACATATTAGCCACCAGTTTGGCTGATATCGGTGCTCTGCTTTTGTCTTTTTTATCTTGACGAGCGTATGGAAAGACTGGTATGACAGCGGTGACTCTTGCTGCAGAGGCTATTTTACAAGCATTTATCATAATCAATAGTTCCATTATATTATCATTTATTTGTCCACAACCTGATTGAATTATAAATACATCTTCACCACGAACTGATTCTCCGATTTCAACACTTTTAGAAATAATTATTAATAAATATTTTATTTTATTTTGTTTTATTTTCGAGGTGTTTTTTGTTAAAAATTGTTTAAATTAATTTAATAAGACTAACCATGTTTCTTGATTGCTGAACTTTTTTGTTGTTACTTTGCCTACTTCGATTCCCAAACGATCGCAAATTCTTTTGGCTAATATCGGATTTGATGAACCAGCGAATACTTTAATGTTAGGCATTCTTTTGTTTGTGTCTACTGCAAACATTTAGTTTTTATTGTTTTTTTTTTAAATAAAATAAAATTTAAAAAGTTTTTTAAATTAAATATATAATTTTATTATCAAAAAGTAAATAATTGAAAAATATATTAAAAATAAAAGATTGCAAAAGATTTTCAAGATATTTAGAGAAAAAAAAATTAAATTAAATTAAATAAAATCAATCAAACCTTGTGCGACTTTGCAATAACCCAAGTCCATATACTAAATTTAGATTAAGATTATGTTTTACCTTGGTTTTCAAATTTCTTTTGTGGTATATCTATTTAGTTATCTATGTTCAAATAACACGTGTAAATTTATAGCTTTAAAGTTAATTAAATAAAAATGTCTAATTTTTTGATGAGTAAGTGAAAACTTGGATAGATAAGAAAATAATAAAAATAAAATAATTATAAACTAGTTTTGTTTATAGTTCCAAATTTATTCATAGTTTAATGTCACTAGATCCATGTGCTTGTATTGAAACCTTCTAAATTTTTCTTCTATTTTAATATTAAATTTAAATGATGTACATATAATTATATGTAAAATGCTAAAAAGTTTTTTTTTGCAAATTTTGTTGTTTTTTTTTTTTATTTTTTTAAATTTTAATTTTAATAAAATTTCCATTTTTTTTAATTTTAATATTAATATTAAATTAACAATAAAATTTGCATCTCAGCAAATTTTTCTTTTCTTTTTTGTGTTTTTTAAAAGCTTCCTGAGTATTTTTTATTTTATTTTATTTTATTTCTTGTTAATTTCTAATAATGAATAGTTTTTAGAATTTTTGTTTTCTTCAATGGATTCAATTATTTTTTTTGAAAAAAGCTTTCAAGATTTTATTTAAAAAAAATAAAAATATTCAATTTTGAATTTTTCAATGGTGGCGCAAGTACATTTAGATCTTAGATAAATAGAGCTTTTATTGACGCAGATTTAAAAAAAAAAACTTTGTTCTAGCTCATTATCTTAGTTAAATGTATTTTTTTTATCAAAATTTTTTATAAAAAAATAAAATTTGTTTTGAATTAAATTTAAAATAAAAAAAAAAGAAAGCTAACTCTGTTTTCAATAATTAACAAAAATTATTTCTATTTTGAACACATTTAGAATTTGATTAAATTTTAAATAGTCACTAAACCATCAACAACAACTGTATTTGGTTGAATCAATTCTAATTAGGTTGAAAAAAGACCGAGTTTAATAAAATTTGAATTCATTAGATCAAATCTTTTAAAAATTCATAAAATGCAAATTCTTATTTGATTTTTGAATTGTTAGCCTTGATAATTTGAAAAAAAATTTAGTTCTTTGATTCTTCTTTGCTTTCTGGTTGGTTTCCATTTTTCATAAAATTTATCAACATCAAAGTTTTATTCTTCTTTTTCGAATTTTAATAGTCAGAAGACAGTAGAAGCCATAGCCATGAAACTTTGTTGAAAAAATTGTATTTATAAACAATTTAATTCAGTTTTTGTAAAAGATTTCAATCTTTATTTAGATTTTTTTAAAATTGATAAAAAATTATAATGAAGAACTCTAATTTTCAATAGAATATTGTTTGGTTATTTGAATATAAGTAAAAGGATCAAATAACAAACAATACCAATAGGAAGTTGACGATTGTTTTACCTTAAATTAAATATAAATAACTTTATATTAATTCAATTAATTTTGATATTTTTCTATAAAATTTTAATTAATTAATGTTTCAGACCAGTAAAAACAACCGAACCGATTTTGCAATGAGTAGTTGAAACCGGTATATTAATTAAACTAGCGCTTTTCTTGTTAATAGTATAAAATGAATTTCTTGACTATGATGTTTTATGACGTTTATCAAATTCATCTAAATATTTATATTTTGTATATTGAAATTAATAACAACTTCTTTAAGAATTTAATCTAAAAAACACAAAAGCAAAAATAAAATAATAATACCAATAAATGATACGAATAATCAATAGAATTTATTATCCTACAAAGAAAATTTTCGAATTAATTAACAATACTTTATATTAAAAAGATTATCAATCGGTTGTAAATGTGGACTTTAAATTATAACTTCTTAATTCATGAGTTTCTAATTTCTAAAAGAAGAAAACACAATTTCAGATTTAGGTTATTTATCATCAAATGATTAGTAAATATTTTGGTATTTTCAAATTTGAAATAATATTGAAATAAAATTAATGTTTAATTTAAAATCAAATTTGACATTTAATTATACATTTAATAAACAAATATTATTAAATCGCTAATTAAAAAATTTCAACTTAATTTGCTTCAAGTTATTAATTATATTTATACTTTATTTAAAAAAAAAAAAAACACAAAAAACAAATTCAAATAATGATCCAAATTAAATCTAATTAAGGAAAAATTCAAATAGAACTTCGATATAACCATAACAAATAGAATCTTGTAAATTAAAACTAAAGCCCAAAATAACTAATACTGAATGATATTTTTTAAAATTTAGTATTAGTTACTAATCAGTTGTAAAAGCAATGATCAATATCAAAATTTAAAATATTGAATCTTGAATAAATGAATTTAGAAATAGAAAAATAAAAGATATACAATTTATTTTGAATATATTTTTTTATTTATTTTATTTTTAAACGAAATAAATTCTAATTCTAATTAAAAAAAAAATTTAACCTAAAAATTTTTGATTTAAAATTTAAAAAAATGAAAAAAAAAAAAACAGAAATTTTTGCTATTCAGTTTGGAAATGAAAGTAAATTACTTTATTCATTGAGAATTCTTAATGAAGTGTTGTTGTTGTTGTTGTAATGAATATAAGCTTGAGTATATATTGACAACAACCAGCAATAGTAGCTGTAACAGGCACAGTGACAATCCAGGCAATAATTATATTCCTAAATAGAGACCAATCGACAGACTCTTTTGATCTGATTCGACCAGTAAAAACAACCGAACCGACTTTGCAATGAGTAGTTGAAACCGGTATATTAATTAAACTAGCGCCTAATACTGTCATGGCACTTGCAAGTTCAATAACAAATCCAGACGAGGCTGTTATCTTGGTCAAATCTTCACCAATTGTCTTAATGACTCTTCTACCTAATATCCACAAACCAACACTAATTCCGACACCTCCATAAAACAAAATCCATTCTGGTGTTGCCGATTTGTCAACTATTTTTCCTTCTTGATAAATCAAGTACAAACCAATCAAAGGTCCAATAGCGTTCGACACATCATTACCACCATGTGCAAACGAGCCGAAAACTGCTGTTAAAACTTGTAAAAATGAAAACAATTTAGCTGCTTCTGGTGGATCAGAATGTGCGAATTCGTCTATTACAACTTTTTTATCTTTTTTTGTGGGCAATTCGCTTATATTCTCTTCTACTTCGGCATCAATTTCAAGTATAGAATCTTTTAGTTTATTCAGTCCTTCTTTAGGCTCTGATAATTGTTCGCTTACACTTTGTATAGGAAATTCAGCTGGTACTAAATTAAATCTGCCTCGTTTCATTTCGGTTTGATTTTTCATTTCCGGATTTAGATTTACATCAACTGGTACACTTTGTTGAGTAAATAGTTTTGTCAATGAATTAACACCTCCGGATTGTGCTGGAGCTGAATTATTTGTTGCTGCACCAACACTGTTTGTTATGGAGAGTCTGTCGCGAGCTTGATTCGATTTTTGATTGTGTAGTTTTTGAGCCAATTGTTGGCGCATTGCAGGCGAATGAATTGTGTGCAAATAACCTCTAAGGGTTAAATTAACATCACCATAGTCGAATATGTCTTTTAAATTTGACGATGGTGCTGTTATGGTTCTTATACGTGTCTTTTTCTTCAAATCATTTTCACTATGTACAGTTAAATTGTCAACAATCTCATTCTCTATTAATTTCTTCTTTTGCGCTTCGTCTTCTAATTTCTCCTGAAGCTTTACATCTTCCGTATTGCGTGCAACAATTAAAGTAACATAATCAACTTGTGTTGATATAGATTTTTTCATTGAATCACTACACACTTCGTTTTCTTGCTCCAATTTCTCGTTCGAATCGTTTAACATGCTATTAGCTAATTGCTTTTCAATTTTCTTTTTCATAAAAGGTACCAATATTAGCCAAACTCCTAAATAAACTAGAACCGATAGACCAAGAGCCAAAATTATTTTACCCCAATTCGGAATTTTATCAAAACCTATCAATGGTGGCGAAGATTCTAAAATTCCACCAATGTTAATACCAACAGTTATTGTGTATATTATTGGCAAAAATTTTAGACCTGCTTTTAATGGATTTTGTGCACGCAGAATAAATTTTCTTATTAAAACAAACATAACCAAAGAAACTATACCAGACAATACTGGCGATATGAACCATGAAGCAACAATTTCGCCTATTTTTTTCCACTCAATAATTCCATAACCACGTGACACAATGGCCATGCCAATTGTAGCACCGACTATACTATGTGTTCCCGATACTGGATAGTTCAATGCTGTAGCTAACAAAAGCCATACACAGCAACCAATCAAGGCACTTAAATAACCAAGCATTAGTTCTACTTCGGCACCTTGAAATTTAGCTGGATCCAATATACCTTTGCGTATTGTACCAGACACTTTTGCTCCGATTAATATTGAACCAAGTATTTCGAATATTGTTGCCAATACGCATGCTTGTTTTAGAGTAAGAACTTTGGAACCAACCGAAGTACCAAACGAATTAGCCACATCGTTTGCACCTATACCAAACGCTAGTATAAATGCAATTACAAAACCAAACACAACTAACCAAAATTCTGTATCACCGATATCCATTTTATTTTATTTTATATGTAATAAGTAAAAAAAAGAATAAATAAAAAATTGTGTTTATTTGTGTGCTGCTGCTTCTGCTGTTGTTGTTGTTGTTGTTATTGTTGTTAATGTTGTTGTTGTAAATCCAAATGAATAATAATAATATGAATTGGATGAGTTGTTTTTTATTATTGTTTGTTATTAATTTAGACTTTCAAATGATGAGAATAATCATATTTTTGTGCTTATTATTATTATTATTATTATTAAGAAGTATAAAATCTATATTATATAGAATATATAAAATTAATAAATATGCTTTTAATTAAACTAGCACGTTTTGAAATGATAAAATCATGAGGTTTTAATGAACAATGATTAAATTTAATATACAGGACACTTGAAATACGTTTGCATGATATTTAAAAAATAAAAAATAATAAATATAAATATAGACGAAAATTTATATTAAATAAATATTTTTTAAAATAAAATGTATGTTTCAAATTATGTTAGCGTGAATTTTTATTATTATTATTATTATTATTATTATTAAAATTATTAATATTAATATTAGAGTTTTAGAAAATTCATAATTTTAGCTATGAATGCAACTTTTTTTTTTTTAAATAAAAAAATTATGTGCAAATTTTGAAATTTATTGAAATTTTCATGACGTTTTAAGAGAAAATTAAAAAAAAAAGAAGAGAGAAAAGAAACAAGAATGTTTCTACATTTTATAATAATACTTGTTTAATTTTTAAGAATTTTTAAAATCATTGCTTTAATCTTTCCAAATTATTTCAAATTGTTGCAAAAATAATTACGTTTTTAAATATTAAATTGTATTACAACTAAACGAAATTATTTTTGCAACAAATATGTTTAATTTAATTAAAAAAATTTTAATAATAAAATATTATTATCTTTTAAAGAAAAAATATTCTATATATTCGCTTATCTATGCTTTTTCTAATCTATCTTTAATAATTAAATTAAAAACATATTTCAACAGTGATTCTATTTATTTATTTTTTTTAAATAAAATTTGGCATTTTCTTTTCTTTATATTAAAATATCATGACTAAGCTTAAAAATGCTAAAAGTTATATTACATAAATTACAAACTTTAAGCTTAGTATTATGTTTTATGGTTAAATTAAACAAATAGAAAAAAAACAAAGTGTGTATTTATATGTTTAATCTGATTAAATAAAGATATCAAATATTGCATCATTAATCTCAAGTCAAAAACAAATCTCTAAAGAATTAAAGTATAATATCATATTTTAAATAAACCTGTAAAACTACTCTAGAGAATGTTTTAAGTATAGTTGGAATAATTGGAAATAATATATATATATATAAGTAACCTATTGACAACGACACGTAAACAAAATTTAAAAATTAAAAACTATTTAAGAAAAAAAATAAATTTTTAAATTTTTTTAATTTAAATGTATATTTTATTAAAACTATAATTTCTTTATATTAATTTAAAAAAAAAAAAAAACTTATAAATTTTTTGTTACCTATAAATTTATTTAGTAGGTTTATTGCTTTAGGTAATTTATAAAATTTTATATTCTAAAGCAATATTTGCATAATTAGTCAAGTGTGTAAAGCTAATTGTCAGACTTGGAAAACAAAAAATAATCTTTGTGTATTTGCATTATTATTAACATTTTTATAGTCTTTAATATGTTATTATTGTTGTTGCAAAATTAGTTGCGTATATTATAATTCAAATGTACTAAATAAAGCGCAATTAATTTTACAGCTATTTTTTTTTTATTTTAAATACCAAAAATTTGAAATCTTGTTAATTGAAGGTCTATTAGAATAAAAACAAATCATATTAAATTAATTAATAAATAATTGATGTCTGTGGTTCTTGGTAAATTATACATTAAAGTTAATTAACTTTTACTTTTTAATATTAAAAAAAATTTATTGACATTTAATTAGATATATTTTAATAAATAAATATTAAATTTTTTTTTCAATTTCAAATTGATCATAAATACATTTAAATTGTTGCATAATTAATTTCGTATATTTAAATTGAAATATATAAAATAATACGCAATTAATTTTGCAACATTTTCTTAATTTAAATAAATAAAAAAAAACAAAGACTAAAACTACAAATTCACATAAATATTTTCAAAATTCAACTTCTAAAATTTAAAATCCAAATTACATGAATCTAATAAATTATTCAAAATTCAAATAAAAAACAACTTTCAAAAACTTGAACAAATATTATTATTATTATTATTATTATTATTATTATTATTATTTAATTTAAACTATATATAAATTATTAAATTATCATTGAAAATTAAAAATGATTTATTGTTTATAAAGCAATCAACAAAATAAAATAAAATAAAATAAAACAAAATAAAAAGCAAGATATTTCAATTGACAGAACAAAATAATAAAATAACAAAAAAAAAAAGATAGAGACAAAAATTAAATTTGCATTAAATTTAAATTGATTAAAAAATAAAAATAAAAAAAAAATATTTCAAAAATTATAAAGTTATAGAAATAATAATAAAAAATGATAATTTTTTTATATTCTTTGTAACTTATGAAAACTTTTGAAAATTGTTATTTTTTTTTTTTTAATAAATAAAAAAATATAATTTTAAAAACTAATTAGCAAAAAAAAACAAAAGATAAAATAAAAATAAAAAAAAATAAATTAAAATGGAATATATATTAGAAGTAGATTATTTGGGAAGTGTTGATGTTGAGAACAAATACCTGGAAATGAGCTCAAACCTGATCAATTGTCTATTAGCACAAGTCAAATTAATAGACAATAAAAATAGTATTAAACAAGTATTAATCGATTTGAATCTTAATTCAAATAGTTTGATTGTATTTAAAGAGAAAAATGTAGACTCAATTGAGACCATTTTAAAGCATAAACTTAGCGATTTGCATAAAATTTCTTGTCTCGAAAACGATCCTAAATGTTTTGGTTATTTTTATCCAAAGTCAAATACTTCGTCTTTTTTTAGTTTTTACACTCTTCATGTATTTTACTCAAACAAATCTAATCTTAGTCAAGTGCTAAACGAACTACAAATCAAGTGTTTTAAATTGCATGAAAATTTAATCTATGAAAAATTGTTTGATTTTAAATTAATCACCAAAGTAATTGTTTTTATATTTATTTATTTTTCCTTCCTAATCTGATTAATAACACTTTAATTGATTTGAGAATTATAATTTAAGAAAATTTCACTTATTATTAACGATTCAGGAAAATTTTTTTTTATAAAAAATTGAAAAATTAATTTCAATTTTTAAATCAATAAGCACCAGAGATTTTGTTGATTATATAACTGCTATGAATCTCTATGATTCTAGACTAATCTCAAATGAATTTAATTCCAAAAATGTATATTGTACAAGACTAAGATAAGAATACACTTTAAAATATTTATTTATTATTATTATTTTTAGGAGTAGTAGTAGGAGTCTCTGCTTGTTTTGGTGCTAGGATCCACCTCGACTTCGCATTAGCATATAGCCTAATTAAGCTTTTACAGAGATTTTTCTATTTTCCATACCAAAGACTTGAGTGTCTATTATCTCTTTGAATTTATTTTATGTGGTTGCCGCTATAGCATCTTTTGTTAGACTATTCCACAGATTAATTAAGTTAAGTTATTAATTTTTAATTAAATCTACATTAAAATTGAATCTTCGAATTTAGGTTTTTCAAATAATACATTAAGAAATAGGTTATAGTTCGATACAATATCGATAATATTTAATTTCTTAATTTGATCAATACTGAAATCAAACTTAAAAAAATAGTTTTTGGTAAAGGTACTTGGAATTGTATTAATTAAGTTAGAAATGAAAATTATATTATGACAGTAGATTATTTGGTTAGATTAACTTTATTAAATTAGATAATAGTAAATAATAAAGGCAAAACGAAATACTTGAAATGATTAAAACATAAAATCTAAAATTTCTTTAATTCTGTTAATACATGTTTCCATATTAAATATACAAAGTATATTCTAATTATCGATATCAATCACTTTCAATTGTTTTTTTGTATTTTATAATTTTACACTTATTTATTTTATAATCTTTTACTTATTCAATGTTTCAATTATTGAGCATAAAAATAAAATTACCTTGAAACTGTTCTAGGTGCTTCTTTTAAAAATAGGATCATAAATTTAAGCAAAAAAAAAATTGCTGTTTTCAAGCTTAGCCTTCTAGAGATTAAATAAATAAAAATTTATATTCTATTCTCCAATATATAGACTTTATTTTCTTTTAACTATCATCATAAATCTTGGTTATAATTTACATGAATTTATTAAAAAAATTTCCAGTATCAAATAAGATATAATTAAATCTGGTCAACAAAATCCCGTCTAATGCTTATACAGTAGTGTTAAATCCTTATGTATATTTGTTATAAATAATTTGTATTCTAATAAAATTTTAGCATTATTATAAGCAATTATAAAAAATCTAATTTTAAAGCTAATTCTTTAAAGAAACACGATTTTAAAGTAAATTTAGCTCAATTTTAGTATAACAAATCATTTATTAAAATCTTTAAAATAACAAAAAAGATAAAGATATTTTGGTATATATTTTTTTTTGTTATCTTATTTAGCTAAAACTGCTCGAAAATTATATCCAGATGCTTTTTTTTAAATAAAACTTAAAGCGATTATATTAAATTAGCTTAATTGATATATCTTATTAAATATTAAAAGGATTTTAAAATTGTGCTTTTATTTGATCACTTCTAAAATTAAAAAAAAAAAACTTAAATTTATCTTAAAAAGAGTCTTATTCTTATATTCTTAAATTAGATTTTAATTTATTTTTTTTTTATGAAAAGTTAGTATTAAACCAAGATGAATTGAATATTCCAAATTTTATTGAGATATGTCTAGAAAAAGCATTAAAGCAACAAAATCAAACACGAAATTTGTTAAATTTGAAATCAAAAACAAAACTTTTTTTAACCTTATCGGAGAACAACAAACGAGTATTATTAAAATTCGGCGCTAATCGTCTTTACATTCAAGAAACAGACCAAGAGCCAATCGAACAAGAATATAAAAATGTTCTTTACCTAAACAACTCAATAACAAATGAGAACTTCTTTTGCTTAGCATACTCGCATGAGAAATCTGCAAACAGACTAGTAAATGCTTTTATTCTTTATTCAAATAATGTAGAAACAATTGATAATGTAATTCGTGAATATGCAATTAATGTTTCATCAGAGCTTAATAATTTACAAGAATCTAGTCATACTGTATTTCATCATAGTCCCGAGTTACACGAGTGTTCTTTATGTCCTATAAAACAGTTTATTAGCTTAATTAACAAAATAAGTCTTTTAGAATATAATGATCAGCAAAGTTTGTACAATTTTTTAACTGATAAAATAAACCACTTAAACACTGGTGATAAGTGTTTTATAAATGATAGTTTTCTTAATTTGAAAAATAATCTTTCGAATCAAACTGATTTGAATCAGTTGTTGGTTTGTCTAATCTATAAACTATGCAAAAAAAAACAAGCTCAGCATTTGATTGATGAAAAAAATTCAGAGTTCAATTTGAATCAAAGTTTTAGAAGTTCAAAGACTTGTTTGAATGGCTTTAAAGCTAAAAAAAGGACTAAGCTTAAACGAAGCAATACTTTAAATTGTTTAGACCATGTGCTTAATGATACAAATAGTTTTAAACAGAGTAAATCAAGTGTCAATTTTTTGAACATTAATTTTAGCAATCGAGTATCGAATAGTTTTATAAAATTGGAAAAAATCTCGTGCAAGAAGTACATGTTTAATAAGATTGTCGGTTCGCCGATTGTAGATCAGACTCAGACACTTCAAAAAGAACAATTTAAGCTGAAAAGGTTTAAAACAAGTCAAGAAGTGAGACAATTTTGGAAAAAGCTGATTACTGAACAAATAATTTTGATCAAAATGGAAAAAGAGAATAGAAAAATGGGTCTCAAAGCGGCTTATTCGAATAAAACAGAATATAAAATAAATTTTAATTATATAGAGATTACGCCATGTCTTAAAGAAGTGGACAAACAATGGGAATTGTTAATGGAACAAGATGAATCTAATAGGCCGAGTTTGGAAGATTTGAAAAAAATTGTTTTTAGAGGTATTTTAGAAATTTTCTTTAGTTGCAAAATTAATTGCGCATGTTTACTATTAAATCGATTTAAGCAAGCGCAATTTATTTTGCAACAACTAACTTTATTTATTTAAAATACAATTTATAGGTATACCACAAAGCAAAAGAGAAAAAATCTGGTTTTGGTTGATAAAACAGTACAAATTAAGAATTTCAAAAACACAAAGCAATTCAAAATGTGAACTAATAAACCAAAAATCATATAAAGAACTTTTAAAACAGACTACAATCCATCAACATGCAATACTACTAGATTTAGGCCGAACATTTCCGAATCATTCAAACTTTTCGAAGAAATACGGTCCTGGTCAACTTGCTCTATTCAATGTACTCAAATCATATTCTATTCTAGACCCCGAGGTCGGCTATTGTCAGGGTCTCTCGTTCATAGTCGGTATTTTACTCATACACGTAAACAACAATGAAGAAAAAGCATTTGAATTGTTAAAATTTCTACTCATCGATCTGAATTTAAGAGAACAATACAAACCGGATATGATACAATTACAAAAACACATGTTCCAATTTACACGTTTGCTTAATGATAATTGTTTTGATATATATTCTCATTTGGAAGAAAACGATGTGAGCTCTTCTTTATACGCAGCGCCTTGGTTTTTGACATTATTTTCTTCACAGTTTCAGATCGGATTTGTGGCTCGAGTCTTTGATTTTTTGTTTTGTGAAGGTCCAATAGTGTTATTTAAAATATCCATATCAATTTTAAGCATACACAAACCTTTATTGTTAAGTTGTGACTCTTTCGAGAGTGTGGTAAATCATATTAAAACAACTATACCCGAAATGAGCTTAATAGAATCTGAGCTAATTGTAAATAGAGTTAATTCTTATGATGATGTTTTAAAAGAATTGAATAAATATGAAATAGAGTTTAATTTGTTATATGAAGAGTTTTTAAGCCAACAATCGGGTTCAATAAGTTTTGATTTGGTCGAAAATATGGACAAAATGAAATTAGAATTAAAAGATTTAAAAGAAAAAAATAAGCTATTAATGTTACAGTTAAATAATCAAAATGAGCTTTTCTATAGTATTCTAAACGAGAATAAAAGACTTAAAACAAAACTAGATTCTATGGAAACAGAAAAAGTTGGTTTGTTAAAAAAACTTAAAGATCAAGATAGGCTTATTAATAATTTAATCTAATAATCTCACTTATTTTTTTTAACCAGGTAAATAGGTTTTTTTTTAAATTTAATTTAATTTATCGGTGCTTATTTATGATTTATTCATATATTTTTAAAATAAAAATTTTTATACAAAAAATTTTCAATTTATATATTTCTTCTTACTGTTCATATACCAGTTTAGTTAAGTCTTAAGTATAAATGCAAAGATGGAATAATTAATAAAATGAAAATTGTTTAAACAATAAAGTAAGATTCCGTCTAAAAGTAGACCAGTTAAAGTTTTAAGAGTGAAAAGATTTTAATTTCTAGGCATCATCTATGAAACTATGTTTTGATTTTAGACTAACAATATTACTTACTTAGTATTCTTTAACATAAGTTTGGCTACAAATTTGCCTATTTAAATAATTAAAATTAGTCTATTTCGGCTTCAAAAATAAATTACTATTTAAAAAAACGCTAAAATGATATTATAACAAAACATGATTATATCAATAATATTTGGTTTAAAAATTGTTGAACATGACCCTAATATCCCATTTTTCAAAGCAAAGCATGTTAAATGGAATTTTCAAAATTGCTAAAATCATATTTGAGAGTCTAAAATCCAAAAGCTAAAAGAGATGAATAGGAAAAAGTTATAAATATGTAACTATATATACTTCTTATTACTCGTGTTTTACAGTCATTTAAATTTCAACTTTGACTATTTAAGATAAACAGTTTATCAAAAAGGTACACTTTTATAAATTCACCTGCCTATCCTTATTTTATGATATTAACACACTTTATTCTTTTATTTGCATGAAATTAAATTTTATAAGTAAGTAGAACCAATCAGCTCTAGATGACTTGAGACTAGAGCCCACACAATTCTCATTATATATCCTTTGAATAAAGAAATAACTTGGTTATATTTAAGTGAGTTTAGATATCAAACATATAAAAAAACCAAAATGGTTTTATTCATGGAACCAAGGAAATTTTTCATAGAAGAACGACAAAAAAGTCTGGAATAGATACTTGCCTTGATTATTTTCTCAAAAAATTCAAAAAGTTTTTAGAATTTTATTTAGTTTTAAGGATATGTTTTATATTTAATATAAAATATAAAAGATTTTATTTATTTTTATTTGAAAAATTTGAAAATTGTTCTTTATGAGATGTTATACAAGTGGTTTTGATTAGAAAATTTACATCTATAGCTGCTTCTTTGAGCATATCTGTATTAGAATCTGAATCTGAATCTGAATCAGAACTTTAATTTGAAATTATTCTAAATATAATACATTTTAACTAATTTAAAATATTAGCTAAAATTATAACCTCAATTTTTTGGACTTTTTCTTTTTTTTGCTCTTTTTTTTAATTTTCTCTTCATTCTCTTGCTTATGATTAGATTCAGGATTTAAATAAACGTTTTTCAATAGCTCGAATTTATTAAAATCTTGTTTAGAATTTACTAATTTTTGATTTTTATTATTTAATGTTTTATCAACAATTTCAATTGATCTTTTTAATAAATAAATCTCTAGTAGTTTTAAATAGTTTTTTAATTAATTCTTAAAAATTACTCGTCAATTTTATTTTTTAATTTTTTGGCTACGAATTCTTGAAATTCTGGACTAAGATCATTTGTAAAATTTTCATTGTCATCTTCATCTAGTTTATCAGTTGAATTTTTTTTAGAACTAAAATTGTCCAAATTTTTTGAATTTTGAAAAGAATCAACTGCTTCTTTAAGCTGCTGAGCCCTTAAATCGTCTTCTTCATCACTTGATGAAGAAGAAGAAGATGAAGAACTTTTTGAATTTTTAACCATTTTAGTTCTTTTAAATATTTTAATTTTAAAAATATTAAATCAAAGTGTTTTAAGTTAAAATATTTGTATCTTTAAATAGCAAATTTAGATTAACTTTGTTTCAATAAAACTAATAATATGAATTGATTCTTAAGAGACCAAGAGATCGATTGCTTTTTAGTAATATTATCTTAAGCAACACAGTAAAGTAATATGCGACAGTTAATATGGAATATAAAACCAAGTCAAATAGGAGATTTCTCACAGCTTAACAAATAGCTAATATAAGAATAAATTTTAACAGATTCTCAAAATCTCTTAGAAATATGACAAAATTAAATCTTTTTATATTAATGTGCTTTTGAGTCTCTAAAACCAAATAACAAAAAAACTTGGTCTACCCATGGGTTGCAAATTTGAACCATCTTGGGCAGAAATAAAAAGACCTATAATTTATAAATTATTAATTAGTTTATGTTTCTTATTTAAAATTGAACATTAAGCAAGACAGAAAGGTTAATATTTTTTCTCTTATCCAATGGTTAAAATATGTTATAACGAGTTAATTTAATCTATAATCTATGTGTCGTATTAAATAAGTAAAACAATTAATTTAAGCTAAATTAATATCATTTAACTAAAATGTGTATTGATTTTTTTATTTTACTAGAATAATCAATTCTATTTAGAATTTTAACTAAATCAAATAGTTTAAGTAAGTGTTTTTAAATTTGATATGAAGCATAAAATTAGTAAAATAATGAATTTTCCTAAAGTTTCTTATTTTTTTTTGGTCAAATGAGTTTGAATAGTTAAAAAAAGGCTCTAAAGATACAGGTAGAATATTTGAATTTTTACTTTTTATTTCATTAATTATCTAGTGAGCTAGCAAGCAGATTATTTTAAGGTCTATTTATAATTAAGCATTAAAAAATGAAAAAATATCAAAATAAAATATTTAGCCTAATTTTTATCACAATAAACATATACAATTCAAACAAAGCTTTTAAAAGAAAACATTTCAAATTCATTAAACTTTATTAGTTTCATTTAATAGTTACCTTTGAAATTTTTATCATATTAAGCTAATGATGATAGTTTTTATCTATTTGAATAATCAAATTAATAAAAAATTAAAACTAAATAAACTTTATTTTAGATTCAAAGACAAATCAACTTTGATTAACTAAAAAGCTAAAACTCAAACGCTTTTACAAACAAAATAATAATAGAAAATAAAAATTTTATCTTTTTACAACTTTTTTTTTTTTTTCATTTATCTTTTATAAAAATCTAGTTTTTTAAAAAATAAAATGGATCGTATTTACAAAACTCGAATTAAACCTTTGCTTAATTGTCATTTTATTACAAATATATTATTAGCATCAAGCTACTTTGCTTTAAAGAATATTCCAATCTCGTGTGAATACTTGTTTGAATCATGTATCCTTGAATTTAGAGAAATAGAAATCCTAATGTTGTTGGTAATATTTGTTGCTATAAAGACTCGAAAGTCAGCAACATGGTTACAACTAGTAAGCACAATTTGCACATTTTCCAAAGCAGCTAATCTCATTCTATATTGGCGTGAAGGTCCAATACATGTTTTTCTTTATGGTTTAATTTGGTTCTTACATTTTGTCTTTCTACCTCAACCAGTTTACAAAGGTCCAGAGAATATACATTATCTAAGAAGTGTTAATTTAGAAAATGAAATAAAACGTGATGATCGTGTTACTTGGTTAGTATGTTTCTATGCATCTTGGTCTCCACCTTGCAATGATTTTTCACCAGTTTTTGCTGAAATATCAAACAAATTCGGTGGATTGAATAATCTAAAATTTGCCAAATTCGATTGTAATTTGTATCCAGAAATAGCAAAGAAATTCAACATAAACACTTCATCGTTCAGCAAGCAATTGCCAACTGTGGTTTTATTTGAAAAAGGTGTCGAGACTAAACGTAGACCGTTTATAGATAGTAAAGGAAATGTTTTCAAGTTTATATTAAGCTATGAAAATGTTGTTAAAGAGTTTGATTTAAATAAGATCTTTTTCGAATGCAAGAGTAAACCAATTGTTGTAAAACCAGTTGAAACTAAAAAAGATCAATAAATTTAGATCAAATTTATTTTATAATAATTTCAAAATTTTTTTTTTTATTTAAATTATAATTATTTTATATATCTGGATATAATTGTTGTTAATTTCAAGATAAAAGATCATTAATTAATAGGTTTATTGAAAAAAAAAATGGTTATTAATTTTTTTTTTTTAAATATTTTTAAGAATAGAAAAAAAAATAAATAAATATTTAAAAAAAAAATTTCATTTTTTTGTTACATTTTAACAAATTAGATTTGTTGCAAATTTAATTACGTTTTAAACAATATAATAAAGCATTCTAATCCGCAATTAAATTTGCAACAATTCAATAGCCTAAAAAAGTGATATGGTTTAAAATGATCATCAGATAATTATTTATTGAAAAAAGTTAAACCAAATATTAGATTTTAGATATTTAGAATTGATTAATATTGGCAATTTATGCATGCTTCTAGATTCACCATTCATTTATAATTTCTTAGTAAGAGTATTCAATATTAGATTGAATTTCAAAAATTTTAAAATTAAATTTTTAATTAGAATAATTTTTTAATACAATTTTCAGAAATTATCATTTATTAATTCAAAATAGTTTTAGGTGGTGTACCAAAAAAAAATAGATTAAAGTTAAACATACGTTGCCATATAGATCACAAGTTTCATGTCACAGGTTTAGACAAAAATTGAACTTTTATTTTTTAATATAAAAATATAAATTAAGTTTCAAATAAGTTCAAAAAATAAGATTAAAAAAGTAATTTATTAGCTTTAATTAGTTGAATAAATTACAAAATAAGAAAACTACAAAATAATTCAAATATGGCTCAAATGTATAGAATAATTTTATCATGTTCTTGTTAAACAAAAAAAAAGTATTATATAATAAGAGGTAGCTCAATTGAGCCGAATAGATTTTATCAAGATTAAAAAGAATTCATCAAAATAACCATATTATTTTATAGGCGATCAAGTAGAAGACTTATTAATTCTAACAACTTAAATACTTAATAAAATTTTTCAAAGTTTATGTAAGACCATCATGCAGTGTATTTTACAGATCATATCAGATATTAAACATGTTGAAAAGGCCCAAAGAAAAAAGTGCATCCTATATATTTCTATAGTAGTAAGAGAAAAGATTTAATTAAAGCTAAAATTGTTGCATGAAAGGCTGATAAATAGGTGATCTAATACAACAATTTAAGATTGATAAGGATATAACCTTAATTGACTTTATTTTGACAGATAAAAATAAGAATTCAATTCATGATTATAATTATAAATATAAGCCTGAAAAACAACCCAACAGCATTCGAGAGAAATTGGAAAATATTATAAAATATAGAGACAAAAAGAAAAAAAAAATTTTATTTGGTTTAACGATGGATACTACTATTAAAACATAATATTTCCATTCTGCTATTTGGCTCTTAACAAAGTGCAATATGAATACTATTTTAAAAATTTACTTTAGATATATATTATCATTTTAATTCCTTAAGAATACCTAATAGCAAATATTGTTATATTATTATCTCTTTAATATTTTATTTTTTAATAGCTAGAAAGATTATTAAATAATAGATTTATTCATATCTATAAAAATTAATTAAATCTGTAACAAAAGTGGTTAAGAAAGAAATAAAGAAAAATTACATAATTAAATACAAGTCTTAGTCTTTTCATATTGTTTCATTATTATTATTATTATTATTATTTATCGTTTTGTAATTCTTATTAAAATTTTAACTAATTAATTTTGTCATTTTTTTATCAAAATTTTTTATAAATTTCTAATTAAATTTTTAGATTTCTATAAAATTTGGTTAAAAAATCAAAATTAGTAAATAAGTTTGTTGCTTTTTAGAAAAATCTTGAAAAGTAATTCAAGCTTATTTTAAAGAAATAAAATTAAAAAAGGATAATTTAATAGAATAAATATGTTGCTGTCATTCATAATTTTATTCTTTAAAAAATAAAATTTCTTTTTAGTTTAATTAAGATATTACATTTTTTGGATTTTATTTTTATTATATAAAATATAAAAAATCAAATCAAAGAATTAAAAGAATCAAAGAAACAACAAATTTCAACATTTCTGATATTAAATTTAGTATTATTTGATCAATTTATTATACTAATATTCTCACTTCAAATTCAGTTTTTATTTCCTTTTTTTATTTTTAATAATTTTAATTTGTTTTATTAATATTTGTTTAATATTTTTTTTGGTTTAAATAAATTTCAATAAAATTTAAGCTTTTATTTCAAAATTTATCAAATTTTATATAATAATAACTATAATAATTTCAATTCTTTTTGTTTTTTTAGATAATAAGTTATAATGTATCAGGTTATTATTTACATACAAAATATTAATTTAGAGATTTCATTTTCAAGCTAAACTTTGCAGGTAATATAAAATATAAAAGATAAATTAATATTTAATTGCGTTATGTTCAATTTTTATTGAAGCATTGCTATTTTTGATAGGAGCGTGATAAAATTATGCATACTAAAGCTCATTCGCTAGTGATTGACACTTATACTTATATTTAAATTGACGTACTTTTCATGATATTTACATGACACTTATATGTAATAGCCAATCACTTAAGCTACATTTTCTCATAGGACTTTTAAAATATTTAAAATTTTATAAATTTATGCTATTAAATAACACATAGTTATAGCTTTATTCAAACATGTTATAACTGACACTTTTTTTGGATAATTTTGAGCATAAAAACTCAAATTTAATTTGTATATTTATTAAATGTTTATTTTATTCAAGGCTATTGTTAGTCAAAATATATCTAATATTATGTAATTACCAACGAGTTCTTTCTTATGAATATAAACTATATAGCTAAACTTTAATAGAATATAATAGTTCTTTGTATAAGAATTATTTTTATAAGCTTATATTTTCTTTAATATAAATAACTTTAAAGTATGCTTAAACAATTTGGTAATATTTTAAAATATTTATTAGGATTATTTATCTAACTTATTTTTCTAAAATGGCAACATTTTTTAGCTTTCTTATCCGTTTAACTTTTAATTAAACACAAGAATAGAATTAAAATTTCCGTTTAAGAGTTTATAATCTAATTCTATTTATGTAGAATTCTTAAAACTAGTAAAAATGAGAACAATAAGAATATAAGAAAACACAACAAAAAAAAAAAACAAATATTTTTATACTAATTTCCCATTTTTTAAATTCATCTATTATTTATTAATTAGAAAAACTAATCATGTTGAGTATTAACATTTGTTTAAAATAAAATATAACAAACAAAAATATAGCAAAAGTGTCATGCTATTAACATTTATAATATTTTAAATCTAAATATAATATTTATTTTTAATTGATTCATTAATTAATTAATTAATTAATTAAGTTCCAACAAAATCTTCTTGCTTTGCTTTATACTTTCCATATTTAGAATTAAACAATAAATTTATTATTATTATAAATATTGTTTAAAATAGATTAACCTATTCGGCAAAATGATGGATGGCTTAGAAAATAAAAACTGATAAGTTTATTGTATTATTGTTAGTATTATTATTATTAATATTAATATTAATTTAATTTAGATTTTCCATATTTGGAAATTTCAAACAAATTTATATATTATGATAATTAAATCTTCTGATAAATCTAATCAGTAAGAATTAACACGAGCTTGAATTTGCCTTATTAGGAATTAAAACTAGTAGTTTTTTTTTTTTTTCTCTTTTGTTATGTTATGTTTTGTTTTTTTTCTAAGTTTAACTTACTTAATGACAAGAATTAAACTAATATCCAAATCAAGAAATGAAAAAAACTTCTTTTTCCATATAAATTAGAATCAAAAATTGAAAAATTAAATCATTCGAAATACAAAACAATAATAAAAAAAGCAAATAGAATAAAAAAATATTAAATAAAATAAAAAATAAAATAATATATAATATAATCCTAGAAAAAAAGCTATTTTTTTTTTAACAACTCTGTATCACTTCGTAAATGTTACAACCTTTAACAACCAGGAAACTTTTCTATTTAAATAAGGCTTACTAATCTATATAATAATAAATATTTAATAATAATAATAATAATAATAATAATAATAATAATCAAAAAATTTTGTATATAAATAAACTAAAAAAAATTTTATTTTTATTTATAAAAAAAATTATATTAGATTTAATTTTTAATTTATAAAAAAAATATAATATTTTAATTCAATCAAAATGTGTGACGACGAAGTTGCTGCTTTAGTTGTAGATAACGGTTCTGGTATGTGCAAAGCCGGTTTCGCTGGTGACGATGCTCCAAGAGCTGTATTTCCATCAATAGTTGGTAGACCAAGACATCAAGGTGTCATGGTTGGTATGGGTCAAAAAGATTCTTATGTCGGTGACGAAGCTCAATCAAAAAGAGGTATTCTAACTCTTAAATATCCAATTGAGCACGGTATAGTCACAAATTGGGATGATATGGAAAAAATATGGCATCATACATTTTACAATGAATTAAGAGTTGCTCCAGAAGAACATCCAGTATTATTAACTGAAGCTCCATTGAATCCAAAAGCCAATAGAGAAAAAATGACTCAAATTATGTTTGAGACATTCAATACTCCAGCTATGTATGTAGCTATTCAAGCTGTATTGTCTTTATACGCTTCTGGTCGTACTACTGGTATTGTATTAGACTCCGGTGATGGTGTAACTCACAATGTACCAATCTATGAAGGTTATGCTTTACCACACGCTATACTCCGTTTAGATTTAGCCGGTAGAGATTTGACTGATTACTTAATGAAAATCTTGACCGAAAGAGGTTATTCTTTTGTAACAACTGCTGAAAGAGAAATAGTTAGAGATATTAAAGAAAAATTGTGCTATGTAGCTTTAGATTTTGAACAAGAAATGGCCACTGCTGCTACTTCTTCTACTTTGGAAAAATCCTACGAATTACCAGATGGTCAAGTAATCACAATTGGTAACGAAAGATTCAGATGTCCAGAATCATTGTTTCAACCATCTTTCTTGGGTATGGAAGTTGCTGGTATTCATGAAACAACTTTCAATTCAATCATGAAATGTGATATTGATATCCGTAAAGATTTGTATGCCAACAATGTTTTATCCGGTGGTACTACCATGTATCCAGGTATTGCTGATCGTATGCAAAAAGAAATTACTGCTTTAGCTCCAAGCACCATGAAGATTAAAATTATAGCACCACCTGAAAGAAAATACTCTGTATGGATCGGTGGTTCTATTCTAGCTTCATTGTCCACATTTCAACAAATGTGGATCTCCAAACAAGAATACGATGAATCTGGTCCATCAATCGTACATCGTAAATGTTTCTAAATCTATAGTTTATTATTATTATTATTACAATTATTATTTATTATCGCTACTACAATAATCGATAATAAGTTTACTCAATTATTTGGAAAATTTATTTTTAACAAAAAAAAATTTTAGTTTTTTTTTTTTTTAATTAAAATTAAAATTATATCAAAATTTATTTTGTTTTTAAAGTTTATTTCATCTTAATTTAAAACAAATATTTTAATTATTATTTTTTTTTTTTAATAAAAAATAAATTAGATAGATTTTATTAAATTTAAACAAAAATTATTTTTTGATTTTAATTTTATAATTCTTAATCTTCAATATAAAAAAAATCAACTATTAAAATAATTTGAAGTATAAAAGAAAACTCAAGTTTTAACTTGGCAATTTTATAAACTAAATACCATAAAATCTTAAACGATTTTGCTTGGACTTGATTAAATTAAAAAATATCTAATAAACATTCTAAAATGAATTCTACATTTTGTGAGTATTTAAAAACGTTCGTAAAAATAATTTTTAAAGATTATCTAATAAATTTTGAACTAAAAATTAATTTTTGGTTTTGGCAAAAGTTTTTTTGGTCATAATTTATTTACAAGAATTGGCGAAATTATGATTTGCAATAGTATAAAAAGAGTTTTTGTAGCACCGCTCCATAATTAAAAGATTTAAGTGAGATTAGTCTGTAGCTATTAAAAGCAGTCAATAGAAACAAAGAACTTAAATTTTGAGATGTACAAGACTTGTCGACATTTAAGGAAATCAGCTCATCGCGTGTATGTTTTTGGTTAAACATTTTTAGAATTAACTTAGAAATTTTCTGAAATAGATTTTTATTTTTAAGTTAAAATTAAAATTCAATAAACTACATATAATTCTTTTTAAAGTTTTTTTGTTTTCGTCTGCGTTTGGTGATAAAGAAATAAATCTTTAAAAAAATTTAAGTTAACTTCCGAAATAATTCTGTATAAGTTAAATTTTATTAATATAGAAACAAATTTTAATGTTTTTTTAACCATTTAGTTGTTTATTAGAATTGTGATTTAAAATCAATTTTTAATTAAAATTTTTAAAGTTGTTTTTTTATCAGAAATATTGACGTTGTTCCTTTTCAGGTTTAAAAAAAATTATATATTAAAAGTAATAAAACTGTATTTATTAATATGTTAATTAATATAAAAATAGTTAAGATTTAGCTATTAAAATTTGTTTTTTTGTGTGCTTTTTATTTTTGATAAGTTTATTTAAGATTTTGCTTCATCAATAGACTAAATCTAAAATTTTGTTGATAAATTAACTCTAACAGATTTAAATTTAATCAAAAATAATTTGAAACAAAGTTTTATTAAAAATGTATTATTTTATTTATTATTTTTTGATTGGTTGTTTGATCATCATTAAAGCTGTGGCACAAGGTAGTTTTAGATAATTTAAATTTAAAATCAGTAATATTTAAAACCAGGATTTTTTTAAAATATACAAGATTTATTTGCAGTCGGATTGAATGGTAAAACTGATATTTATGATTATAATAAAAATAATTCAACATTAAGTTTTAATGGTCAAAGTGGAATAATTTACAGTATAGAAAAAATATCTGATGAATTAATAGCTACTGGTGGTATAAATGGAGTTATTTCCATTTGGAATATGACAAGTGGTAAAAAATTAACTGATTTAAAGCATGGAAATAATATAATCAGAAAAATATTGTCTATTAATGAAACTTTATTTTGCTCAGGTTCAGATGATGCAAGAATTTATATACAGAAAATTCCTGAATTTACCATTTCTACAAATTTAAAAGGACATAATAATCCAATAACAGGATTGAAACTTTTAAGAACAGGATATTTGATCAGTTCAGCAAAAAGTGGGGGTTTAAATAAATGGGATTTAAGAAATAACATGGCTATAAACTATTTTGGAAATAGTATTGGTTTATTATCACTTGAAATTCTGAGAAATGATTTTATTGTATGTGGTTATGTTGATTTGAAAATAAGAATTTTTGATTCAAATTTAAATTTAAAAAAAAAAATTCTAACTGGTAATAACATTTATAGTTTGAAATTATTATCTAATGGACTATTAGCTTGTGGCGATGATCAAGGAACTATTAAAATAAGAAATGTATCTTCATCGATTGATTCTATATCTTTAACGTTAACAGCTCATCAAAGTACTATATTGAGTTTAGATTTATTATCAGATGATATTTTAATAAGTGGATCACAAAATGGAACTTTTAAATTATGGAATTTGACTACTGGTGCAATAATATACAATAATGCTAACAACTCAAATCCAATATATGCTGTTAAAGCATTAAAAAGTTTTTATAATTAATTATCAATTTTTACCAAAAACTTTTCAATATATATATTTTTTTAAAATAGATGTTAATTTTCCAAATCAAAATATTTCTTTTCCAGATTTCCAAATTAATCTAGAAAATAATTACAAGTACGATATAATAAGATATTCAATAATTGATGAATATTATTTAAATGATAATTTTATCAATAAAATCAATATAAAAAACAGATTTTCATGCTTAAGACAATGTTCATTATACTTAAATTGCAGAATGGCTCTATTTGATTTTAAACAAAACGGATGTTCATTATTTAATTTTAAAATATTTAATTTTAATTATTCAAGTTTTAATCATATATTTCTAAAAATGGACTTATATTGAATATTTTTTAAAAGATTATTATTTTATTTTATATCAATATCAAAATAGTAAATTATTTTAAATACAATATTTAATTAATTTTTAGAAACTAATTTTACATTTAGAATTCTAGAAAATAAAAATTTTCAAAATAAATCTATTTTGAATCATTGATTTTTAAGAGAATTTAAGAATTCAGAAAAAATCTTCTTGTCCACCATTAATTAAGTAAAATAATAAAAATCAGCATAAGAAATCTCAAGAGAATTACCAATATCAGATATAAATCTAATTAACCTTGGAAATAAAGCTGAAACCGCTAATATTAATTTTGAATTAAAATATTATAAATCTGGTAAACTTTATTTCTCAATATATAAATGTTCTACCAGTATATGAGGAATTTTTAAAAATCGATTAGTTATTGGATGCATTTAACATGGATTCAAAAAGCATCAATTCCATTTGTGTTTTGGTTTGCAACAAACATTAATAGCTTTATTAGTATAAATAGCCTAAAAATGTTAATGATATTGAAATTAAGATGAATATGATTTTATAATTTATATATCTTGTTTATTAAAGCAATCTTTAAATCACTTTAAATGCTTCAGTTATTTCATTGTTAGTTAAAGTATCTTAATTATAAAAACTCAAGCAACCTTAGAAATTTTTACAAGTTAATTAAAAAAGTTTGATTTTTAGTTCTTTTATCTATAAAATATTAAGCAATCTTAATTTTAATTAATTAGTAAATTTTCCAAATACTTAATTATATCAATTTTAAATCAATTTTAAAAATAAATATTTTTAAAAGAAAGTTTTTAAATATTAAACAATCAGCAGATATTAGATCATTTTAAAAATAATGTCTTTTTGATTTAAAAAATTATTTTGTCTGTTGATGTGTATCAATTTAGAATCTTGCAAGTTAAAAAAAAAGCATCTTTCTTAGTGCTATGTATTAATGAAGACAATATTATTAATATTATATTTTAGTATAAAGATTTGTTGTAATTGAAAATTATCTTATTATATTAAAAATTAAAAAAAAAAATTTGAATATTAAACAAGTTCAAGTTTTCAGTATCAAAAATGTCTTATTTTAGTGAGAAAAATGTTTTTTACAATTCGTTAGAAGATTGTAAAATGTATGAAGCATGTAGAAAAAATCAATTTGAAAGTTTTTATTAAATCAAAAATTGTTCAAATTTAAAATAAAAAAAAAGTTGTTTTATTTTATCTATAGTTCCACGTTTAATTTGCGCTGAAGTAACACAAGAATTTTTAGAAGAAAACCGTCAAAAGTTGGTTGATCTTAATGAATATGGTTTATGGTATTCTCATTTAAAAGCAGGAGAGAGAAAATGTATAGGTTTTTTTGATTGGTTAGTTGATAGACCAAATGTTTATTTGGATGCGACAAATCAACAAATATACGATGATTTAAATTATTTTAATTGTACTCTTAATGATCTTAGAAATGAAAAAAAGCCTGTGAATGAAAAGTTAAATGATCAAAGTATGTCAATGTTTTTCAAAGTGTTGACAATATATTTTATTATTGCTTTAATAGGTTTCATTTTTTATTTAATTAAAAGTGGTAAATGTAAAATTTTGAAAAATAAAATTCAAAAACTACAGAATTTAAATCAAAATAATAATAATTTAAATAATGTTAATAATAATAGAAATATTAATTTTAACAACTTAGATAATGATATTACAAGAACTGGTTCTCCAATTCAAAATAATAACAATCTAGTTGATGGTAGTGACAGAGTTCATTTAAATATTCCTATAAATAATAATCTAGATGATGATGATGGGCTTCCAAAATATAAAGATTTATATAATGTATGAATTTATAACAAAAAACATTTATTTTATATAATGTCTGATTCTTTGATTACCATATTATTGTTATGTTTACCAAAATATTAGCAAAAAATTTTCAGATCGAAAAACAATATAAAAAGTTTTTTTAATTATTAAATTTTAAACCTTTAGACCTTTAAATTATATTTATATTTTAAACTAAAACTATAGCATATTTTAAACTTATATATGAAAATACTTGAATAATTGCTTTCTTTATTTTTTATAATTATACTTGTAACACACAGATAAAATTCAGTTTTTGATTATAATAAAACGAATAAAACAAAAATAATTTTTGATTTTGTTTCTTAAAAGCCAATTTTTAGGTTATTTTTTGTCAAATAAAAAAACACTGACTTAAGTAAGTAAAAAAGTCAAAAAAAAGTACATAAAATAACACTTTAAACTTATAAGATAAAATATTTATTTTCTAAAACTCAAAATGTAAAATTTGTTTCTAAATATTATTACTAAAAAATGATTGTTTTTTAAAATTAAAAATTCAATTCTGTTTTTACAAAAATGATACTTGAGAAACTAAAATTTAATGATTTAAAGTTAAATAATGAACATTCATTTTAAAATCAAATGAAGCCATTCTACAGTTTGAATATAATGAACATTGTCTTAAACATAAAAATCTGTTTTTTGTATTGATTCTATTGATAAAATTATCATTTGAATAATATTCAGCAATTTCAGAATATCTTATAATATTGTACTTGTAATTGTTTTCTAGATTAATTTGGAAATCTGGAAAAGAAATATTGAGATTTAAATTATTTTCAACCCATGTATCTATTTTAAAAAAAATATATATAATATTTTTTTTTTAAATTAATTAATTATAAAAACTTTTTAATGCTTTAATAGCATATATTGGATCAGAATAAATACTGCTATTAAGCAATTTTGAACCTGTAGTCGAATTCCATAATTTAAAAGTTCCATCTTGTGATCCACTTATTAAAATATCATCATATAATAAATCTAAACTTAATATAGTACTTGTATGAGCTGTAAACGTTAAAGATATAGAGTCAATCGTTGACGAAACATTTCTTATTTTAACAATTCCTTGATTATCGCCACAAGCTAATAGTCCATTAGATAATAATTTAAGACTATAAATGTTTTTGCCAGTTTGAATTTGTTTTATAAAATTTAAATTAGAATCAAAAATTTTTATCATTAAATCATAACCACATGCAATAAAATCGTTTGCTAGTATTTTCATCGATATCAAATTATTTCCAGTCTCTTGAGTATTTATACGGGTGTATGTTTTTAAATCCCATTTTTTTAATCCTCCGCCTGTTGCTGTACTAATCATAAAAATTCCTGTTTTTAAAAGTTTCAATCCTGAAATCGAACTTGCATGGTCTTTTAAAGTTTCCAAAAGGCCTAAATTATACCTTTTTCGAATATATATATTTTTATCATCTGATCCAGCAACTAATAAAACTCCGCTAATAGACAATAGTTTAGTGATTATACCTTTGCCCTGTTGTAAATCAATTAATTTTTTACCACTTGTCATATTCCAAATGAAAATAACACCATTATTACCACCAGTGGCTATTAATTCATCAGATATTTTTTCTATACTGTAAATTATTCCACTTTGACCATTAAAACTTAATGTTGAATTATTTTTATTATAATCATAAATATCAGTTTTACCATTCAATCCGACTGCAAATAAATCTTGTATATTTTTAAAAAATTCTTATTTTAAATATTACTGATTTTAAAATTTAAATTATTTAAAACTACCTTGTGCGCCAGCTTTAATTATGATTAAACAACTCATCAATAAATAATAAATAAGGTAACACATTTTTAATAATGCTTTAACAATTCGAATGAATGAAAATTTTTTTTTTCTACTTTTTTATAAATTTAAGAAATTATTTGATAATTTAATAAATCTTAGTTCAGAATTTAATTAAAATTTACCAAATCATTTTTTTTATTTGTTTTTTCTTTGCCAACAAAAGTAATTAAAAACAAAAACTTTAAGTGCTCATTTACATCATTTTTTTTTTTAAAATCCGAAATTACATTTTAATTTCTTTTTAATTTATTAATTAAAATAAATGTAGAATAACAAAGTAGAACTTATTTGAAAAATTTAATAATAGTTTCCTATTATTTTTAACTATTTTCATTTAATAATTGAAAGCGTATGGTGCAAATATCAAAATTTAAATTCAATAAATCTAAGCTTGTTTTTCTAACTCGATAATTGCCATAAATTTATTTTTATAAAGTATAAAACTAATAAGTAAAACATTATACATAAAATGTTGCAAAAATAAACCAATATTCTCTTGATTAAAAGCATTACGGCTGGTTCATTTACATTAGTGTTTTTATATAAATCCTAAATCTTAAATTTCCAAATCTTGATCAAGTATTGTAAGACATTGGCTTATATTTTTACTGGTGAAAAAATATTTATTAAAAAATACATTCAAAAATAGGATTTAACATATCAAATTATTTTTCTAGATCTATCTCTTTTACGTTTTTCCGGTTGAGTATTTGTAATGTCAGTATTTTTTGATGGTTGATTAATTCTTTCGATACTTATTGTAGAAGAAGATATTCTACCAATTTAGGTTTTATATTTAAATCTATTATAGCATAAAACTTCAAAATTATTTAAGGTATATCACAAGGAAGTCAGTTTTTTTTATGTATTTTCCATAATAAATCTGTATATCTCTTGTAAACCAGTTTTACAATTAAATCTTCTAATTTTTTAACTTAGCTATACTTTAATCTTATAAATTTATAACTATATTGAATAGTAAATATTATTTCATATTTTATTAGATAAATAAGTTAATATGACCGATCACGGTATGTTTATGTTATTTGTTTTCAGCTTTTAGACAGCTTTCAAATTATTAAAAAATTCTTATCTATCATCAAATCCGAATTGTTCTTGAATGATAATTTCTATTATATATAATTTGTATTAATTTTTATTTTAAATAATTTTAAACATTCAAAGATAAATAATATAAAAAATCATAATATTCAATATCAAAAAATAAATAATTTATTGGCTGATTTGCCTCAATTCCAATAATATCTTCTCTAAAATGACTAATATATCCAAACTCTAAAGGAACATCGGCTTTAATTGAATTCGGTTTTATCTTCCAAGCAAAATGTTGATTAAAAGATTCAGTAAATTCTGTATTATATATTGATTTACCATCTCTATTATTAACTAATACTCCAAACAAATTATTTATAAATGGACCCAAATTAGTATTATTTCTTATTGTTTCATTTAAACAATATAAATATTTTTCAAAATATTTAAAACTTTTCAAGTATTCTATATCTTTATTTTTATCAATTGTGTATTTTATTTTTAAAGTACCTTTATTTGAAACCTTATATTCTAATTGTATATTCTCTTTTAAATCAGTTAAATTCAAATTATTATTAAACTCTAACATTTTTTCAAATATCCAATTGTTGTAATTATTATATACTACATTGGCTAAATGAAAATAGCCCACATTTTTTCCAAATTTATCTACTAATTTAGTAATATAACTGTATATATCGTATTTCAAGTGAGCTATATTTGTTTTATTAAAATCACAAGTCTGATTTATTGATTCAATTGAATCATTATTGTTATTAAAACTTTTTTTATAATCTATTACATAATTTGTTTTAAAATGTCGTGGAAATATAAACTCATCAAAGTCGTAATTACTTAGAAATTCATACTCGTATTTCGAACGTAATAAACAATCATTCGAGCACATTCGTTCTTGAGAATTAAAAACAATAAGATCGTCGAATGCATTTAAAAATAAATTTCTATGATCTTTACAATTATTATACAAATTTTTAAATTTTGTTGAATTTGGATTTTTATCTACTAAAAATGAATACCAATCACACACATCTTCCAAATTGGTTTTATACTCGATTATTTGTGCAAAATTTTTATAATCTCTTAAAATCTCATCAGTCATGTTTTTCGATACATAATAAAAATAAAGTCTAACATTTAAATAGCCAATTTCTTTTTGAATTCTTATCCAATTTTTTATTTTTTTAAACTTGTGATCATCTATTTTATGTACAGTATGTACACAATTTATAATGCCTTTTTTTTTGCTTATAGACCGATCAAAAAATTGAGCTTTTTGAAACATAATATATTTATGATCTTCTTCTGTTAAATTATTATATGATCTTGTATCTATAGTTGAAACATATATTGAATTGTAATTTTTTAAATGTTCATTTTCTTCTAAAATACAAGTTATCCTCCACAAATTATTCACACCATGTCTAGTACCCATCAAAGTTACTGCTAGAGCTTCAATATTTTTTTTAACAAACAATTTACCATCTATTTTAATAAAACAATGAATATGATTCATTGAATTAGGATCTTGTTTATTGTAGTTTATAAAATTTAACGTTTCAACTGTTAATTTAGTACTATCACTAGATAGACTGACAACACTGGAATATTGTAAAACTATTCCATTAACCATGTATTTTCCTGCTGAAAAAGTATTATTGTAAATTTCTTGTTGTTGTATTTTAGCATCATCATCATCATTATTCTTATTTAAATTATTAAAAAAATTAAATGGGCTTAACTGATCCAGATTCAACTCTTTATATTTTGTGATCAGATTTCTAACTATAAAATCATTAAATGATAAATAAATTACAAGATAAACAGTTAATATTAAAAAAAATGCAACAAAAAACAACTTTTTCAAATTCATAATTATATTTTTTAAAAACAAAAACTTTGAGTCAAAAAGTTTTTTTTAATAATTTTTTAGAAACTTTTTTTTTTTTTCAAATATTTTAATTCAGTTAATTTTTTTTTATTTTCACCTGAATTTTTTTTGTTATGTAATTTTTATTTAGAATTATTGCAATTATATAATTTTTTTTAAATCAAGCATACAAGATTAATCGATTTTAATGTTAAAATGGTAACAAAAAAATTATTATGAGTATAAAATATATATTCAAAAAATATTGAAACAATATGAATAAATATAGCTTTTTAATTTTTACAATTAAGTAACAAGCTTTGGTTAATAAAATTTCTATAGAAACATAGTTGCTAAATAACTAAACTATAATTAAAATAAAACAATTTTATATAAAATAAAATATAAATCCTTCTAGATTTGAATATATAATAAAAAATTCTGAAAAAGAGTAAATTTTGAGCTTTATTTGTCTTAAAATGTTTGAAATAAATTCTTAAAATCATTCTTCTTTAAATCAGATATTTTAAGGTTTATTAAAATTCACCTAATTAAATAACAAATATACTTTTAATAAAAATTTTTTAAAAGCATAATTTTCAATTGCATTAGTTATAACTATAAGTTAATATAATGAAATACTTTTGAAAAACTTCAATCATGTATTTCACTTGAATATTATTCATTTCTACTTTATTTAAAACTGTTGAATTCAGACACTTTCCATCAAAAATGGTGTAGATATCAAAGACTTTGAAAATTTTAGGTTTTTAAAAATAAAAAAGTTTTTCAGATAAAATAATTTTCATTTTTGAATTTTTTATTTGAAGAAAAAAATTTTAGACCAAAATTATTTAAAACTTTTGTTGACCGCTTGGTGTAGGACCAGCCGAACCGATTCTTAATTGTCAATATTATATTAATATGGCGCCGTAATTTAATACTAAAAGGTCTCATCTCACTTAGGAACAATTATATATTTCTAAAGTTTTAAGCCTAGTTACCAATTTATATAAAAGTTATTGTTTGTAAATTAATATAATTACACGTTATCCTAGAAAGCTAATTTCTAATAAAGCTATTAAAGCAACTATTGTAACTATTTGTTTTCATTTCTCAAACCCTAAACATGCCAAAACGAAAGGTGTCCACCAAAGGTTCAGCACGAACCACAACCCCACTTCAACACTATGTTCTACTCAATTGAAAGCACAAAAAGTATCATACTAATATTCTAAAATTTTTTTAGATAATTTGACTAATTGTTGTTAAGTTTTTTAAAAATACAACATAATCTTAGTGAAAGTTCTTAATTTAAAATAAATATGACTTTTCTCTTATTATTGTTTGGAAATAGACAATTTAAAAACAAAATTGAAATTATCTTGTGATTTTCAAAATAGAAATTTTAAATTGTAACTTAAAACTCTAACTTATATTAGAAAATGTTTGATTTTCATAATAAATACTTTACTTTTTAAAAATAATAATTATTAAATTTCATAAAATTTCATAAAATAATCTTTTTAAAAAAAAAATGTTTTTGTTTGCTATAGATCACAAATTCGTTTAAGATTTCAAATAAAGCTATAATTTATAATTTACGAAATACAAATTCTCTTTAAATTTTTAAAAAAGTTTTAATGTTTTTTAATACCAAATACCTAATTGATAGTCAAATTTTAGAACAATTTTATTTCATAAATATGATAAATACAAATATTAACTTAGTACATTTTTTGGAGATTTTAATAAAATCTATAAATAAAAAAAAAAATATTTTAACAAGAACCATTAAAGTAATCCTGAAAACACAAACAATTTCGGTTCTATCTAAACTAGTATAACCAGTATTGTAAGTGAAATGAAGATACCATTCTACCTTTAAGTTTTATTAAATTTAAATCTAAAAACAATTTTTAGATTGGTAGTTTGTTAATATTTGTTAATATAAAATTTATAAAAAAATTGGTAAATTTTACTAGAATAAAAGAATTTCAAAGATTTTTTTGTTTTATTACAGTACTTCATGTTATAATGTTAAAATAAATTAAATTATAAATAAAAATTTTGTTTTAGCTTATTAAAGTTAAAAAATGTTCTCAATTTTCAAAAAAGTATGATTAAAGCTTGAATAATTAAATTTCTTTGATATAAAGTTAAACAATGAGCATTCGTTTTGTTTAAAATCAAATGAAACCATTCTACAATTTGAAGATAATGTACAACGTCTTAGACACAAAAGTCTATTATTTATATTTATTTTATTAATAAAATTATCATTTGTATAATAATCAGCAATTTCAGAATTAGGTTTTATATTGTAATTGTTGTTATTATATTCTTGATCAATATTGGAATCTATTAACGAAATATTTTGATATGTTTCTTTTAAAAACAATCATGAAATAAATTCAACTTATTTATAAAAATAAAAAATTAAAAAAAAAAAACTTTTAAATGGTTTAATAGCATATATTGGATCAGGAAAGTTATTGCTATAAAAGATTAAGCCTGTTGTCAAATTCCATAATTTAATACTATTATCTTGTGATCCACTTAATAAGATATTATCAGATAACAAATCTAAGGCAATTATAGCACCTGAATGACCCCTTAAGGTTTTTACGATTCCATCATCATTACGTATTTTAATAGCTCCCTGATCATCACCACAAGCTAGGAACCCGTTTGATAATAATTTAAGACTATAGATTTTATTAAAACTTAAAATTTCTTTAATTAAATTTAAATTAGAATTAAAAATTCTTAATTTCGAATCAACACAAGCACATGCAATAAAATCATTTTTTAATATTTCAATTGTGAATATGCCTATTCCATTGGCATAACCATTTATTGGTTGGCTTTTCTCAAGATCCCATTTTTTTAAATAACCATCAATCGATGAACTAATCATAAAAGAGTCTCTTTTCAACAACTTCAATCCTGTTATTTCGTTTAAATGTTCATTTCTAGTTTCATTTAAAATACTTAATCCAGAGAATTTCCAAAAAAAAATTGTTCCATCCTGAGATCCAGAAGCAAACAAAGTCCTATTGATAGACAACATTTTTTTGATTGTATCATTACCATGTTTTAAAACAGTTAATTTTTGACCATTTATGATACTCCATATGAATATAGATCCATTTATTCCTCCAGTGATTATAACATCATCATATAATTTTTCTATACTGTAAACTATTCCATTTTGACCATTTAAAGCTAAGGATGTTAGGTTTTTATAATCATAAATATAACTTTTACTATTCATACCAACAGCAATTAAATCTTTTGAAATATTTTTAATTTTTATGATTATATTTATAATATAAATATTAAGTTAATTAATAAAACCTTGCTCATCAGTTTCGAAGATAATCAAACAGCTTATTAATAAAAAATAAACAAAAAAATACATTTTAATAATTTTAATTTCAATTAAAATTTTATTTAAAATTTAAATTTGTTTTATTAATTTCAAAAGATTAATTTTTCTCTTTTCAATTTAGTTATAATTATGATGCAATTGTTTTTCTTGAATAAAATCATGGAAAATAAATTTTTTTTAGTAAAAATTTCACTATTAATTCTTAAAAGGAAATTAATGACGTAAATATTCTTATTATCAAATCAAAATAAAAGAATTATTTTAAATATTAAAAATTTTTATTCAAAATAAATAGAAAACATTAAAAAATTTTAATTAAAAACTAGTTTTAATGAAAATCTAGTAACTTACTTTTTGGATTAAAAACATTAAATTTTTTCCAAGTAAACAAATTCAACTTTTAGAAAATTATTTCGGAAATTAACTTAAAATTTATTTGAATTGAAATTTAATATAGTAAAAAAAAAATAAAAAATGAATAAGCTATGAATTCATCTCATCCAATGCAGTTCTACTGTATACTCAATTCTCTCATAGTCTGGATTTTCATAATTTTTTTTAATTACCAATTCCAATTTAAAGTCAGTAAAAATCTTTTAATATTTATCTAAATTTAATTTTCAAGAACCCAAAATTGAAACAATTAAATACATATTTAGACAAAAATTGAATGTTCAAATATTAAGCAAACTAAATTGAATGATAATACTAATTGTTTGGATCAATTTTTTTTTAAAGAAAAAAACTTTTTTCAGTATGTTTAAGTTTTAGCCTTTTTTATAATTTATTCCCGATATAATTGAAACAAATAACAAAAAATATCCCTGTTTAAAAAATACTTTAACTAACTTGGCTCATAAAATTTAAAATAATACCTGATTAAAAAATTGAACTTATTTAAAAATATTATTTAAAATTAAAAGAAAAAAGCAGCTAAAATAATCTCAATTTCTAAAAATTATTTGATTGATGATCGAAAATCAGCTCAAAAACATGGGTGTATTATGATCCAACACCGAACATCAAAAACACAAAAACACAAATATCTCTTCTAAACAAAAATAAATAAGTTCTTAATTTTAATTTTAATTTTTTTTAAATATATTTTTTTTGAAATTAACAAAGAATTAAATCTATAAGAAAATTTACCATCTAAAAAAGAATATAATAGAATAATTAAGATAGAATTACTTTAATGATTTAAAATAACTTTCGTGCTATAAAAATGCTTAGACGTAATAAAAATACTTTTTATTTAAAAAAATTATTTTTAGAAAATCTATCTAAATAAAAAATCTAATTTTAATTTTTTATTCATTTTTGAAACCATGATCCTATTCTTGGCTTATGACCTCTTTTAGGATTGCAACCTATAGGATCAAAACTATAATCTATTTTTGTTAATTTTTTTTTAACTGCGACAGTAATAATATGAATTTTAATAATATAATATCTCATTGTCGATTTCCATAGCAATTTCTTTTGCAAGTAAACTGCTCTCATTATCAGAAGATTCATTTAGTGTATCGTTTTTATTTTAAAGAGTATTTTTATATGCAAGTAGCATTTTTGTTTGCAATTAGTATTTTTGTTTTATAAAAGCATTTTAGTTTTTGAAAAGGATTTTTAGAAGAAAGTGATTTTTTGGTGAAAAAACAAGTAAAATTAGTGACAAAAAGAAATTTCAGCCCAAATTAATGATGGTAATAAATATATTGGAAAATATTCTTTTCTTTTCAGTTTTCTTTTTTGAATTTATTAGTATTGTAAATTTTTTCAAGTCTGTCAAACCATTTAGCCATATTTTTTACGCATTAATAAAGCACCGATTCTAGCTTCCATATCAAATTAACTGTATAATTTAGGTTAATATTAAAATGATCTCTCAATTTGGAACAATTATATATTTCTTAAATTTTAATTAATCGTACAGCATAATTTATTTCTTACCACTAAACAAAAATAGCAGCTTCCACGTGTATTTGCCTGGTTGGAATTAAGCTTATATTTTTGCTTATTGCTATTGTAATTTTCAAAAAAATACTGTACAAATTTTTTGTTTTCAATTCCCAAAATTTTTCTAGAAAAAAATATGTTGGACATGTTGTTGATATGCCTCCGACCCAAAAAGAAAGATTAGACCACTTTTTAAATAAATTTAATTCATCTATGCTTCTAACAATTGCTAAATTTCCGTTTGGTGTAGACCTACATTTTGACAATGCTAATGACCACGATGTTCTTGTTGATAAAGTATTTGTATAATTGTAACATCTAGTTGTTATTCCAGCATAATTACTTAAATAACCAGGAGGACATTGTGTACAATTTTGATTTCTTATAGACCAATATCTTAAAAATAATTTGTTTAATATTATAGAAATATATAATAAAAATAAATTTAAAAGCATAAATCTATTGCAAGTAAAATAGTTATTATAAACTTACATTTGAGTTGGTAAAGAGCTATTTGTGCATTGACATGATATTACTGGCAAGTATAGTCAAAACACGACAAGCCTAAATTATCCATACATTCTATATCATTTAAACATTCGTTTGACTCAATTTTTTTCAATTCTTCGAATTAAAATAGTTTAATTAAATTAATGAATTATATAAATTTTATTAAACTAACTGCAACTATTATCAGTCGAGTTCCAATATTCAGATGTTAAACAGCTTTTTAATTTTTAAAAATCTTAATAAACTTTTTATTTTTATTTGTTAAAAGAAATTTTTAATTTTACTTGCATAGTCCTGATATACAATTTAGTCCATTTTGACATGTCGAAGAATAATTACAAATTTGATTATATGATTGTTTAATTTCTATTAAATAAATTAATTTCAAACTCTTATTTTTTTTTCAATAAAAAAAAAGTTTACCACAAAAAGTCAAATTCCAGTAATGTGTTGATAAACAGCTTTAATTTAAATTTGACCATTATGTTTAAACTTAATAACTATCTTTTAAAAATTTTTACTTGCATTTTTTTGTTATTTGGTTGCAATAAAGTCCATATTGTATTTTACATTGAATATCAACTAGGCATTCACTATCATAAGACTTTTTCAAATCTAAAAATAATTATTGATTTTAAAAAAAGATTTTTAATTAATTATATTTTTAATAAATTAAAATATACCACAAATTTGATTGTTCCAATAGTATGAATCAGAGCAACTTGAATTTGTTTAAAAATCAAAAAATCTTAAATTTAAAAAATAAAATTATTAATAAATTTACATGCAGTATTAAGTTACTGGATCACAAATTAAACCAAGTTGAATTTGAGCAAACCAAATTTAAAGAAGAGTCACATTCATCATTAGCAGAACATGATTGATTGAATAAATTACTTTTAACTTGAATAAAAAATTTTTAATTTTGTCTAAAATTTTCAATTTTAGTTTTTATTTTAAATACCACAAGTTTGATTTATTGATGAATAGTAGAATCCAGGCGAACATGTGCACTGGTTGGAATATGAACAAATAAAAGCATCTTTAAATTCTGATAAGAAAGAACAATTATTCATATAATTGTATTTTTCAATACAACTTGAACCATTCCAGAAAGTTCCAAATGGACAAGAACAAATTAAATTTGATTCACAAATTAAATTTGATAAACACGAATTATTCGTTTTACAATAGCTCAAATAATTTTACAAATTTCTTTTTAGCTTCGCATTTATTTCCATTCCAAAAATATTGCTCTTCACATAAACATAATTGATTCTGACAGATTAAATTTGATGAACATTCATTTGAGTTAATGCAACGACTTTGATAGGATAATTTTAAATTGCAGTAGCTTTCGTTCCAATACCTATTTTCCATACAATCACATTTAAAATTTAAACAACTCAATCCAAATCCACACTTGTCCTCTTGAGAACACTCATTTGAGTAATTTAGTTTTGGAACTTTGTTTAGATAATAATAAATAATATAAATAAATTGTTTAAAAATTAGTTCAATTAGTCCAAGTATATACCACATTTATTTTCTTTTAAATAATAGGTTTCATTACAAACACATTTATTATTAGAGCATATTAAATTCTGTTCAGCGTAACATTCAGTACTTTCAGTACAATAAGTTTCATAATAATTTAAACCTTTTATAAGAACTATTGTATAGAAAAAAAAGATAATTAATAAAAACTGGTGAATGTAATACTAAAAGAATTTATTTAAAAAAATAGCTGAAAATTTTTGGTTTTTCTTCAATTAAACTTTCTGACTTTAAATCATGCTTTAAAATATTTCATTAAAAAAAAAATTCGAACTTTTGAAACTTTCGTGAATTACCTGATAAGCAACAATATCGATTTTTGGATCTATTCTCAATTGTTTTTTAGATTTAATCATTTTTTTTTATTTTTGTAAAATTAAAAAATCCAAAATTAGCATTTAATTTTATAGTTTAACATACAGAAACCTTTTAAACTATATAATGCTTTTTAAAATGTTTGTTTTTTTAAATAAAGCCAATTCATTAAAAAAGGTTCATTAAAGATAAAGATAAAGAAATTTAATAACATCAGAAATGAGTTCCTAGTATTTAATTACTATTTGGCAAATCAATGATCCCGTTTTGCAATATCTATCCATGAAAAATTCTATTCAATTTATTATTAATAGCTTCCTAAAAGCGTAACTTACTTTTTTAAAAAAAAATCAAAATTATTATAAAAGTTGTACAAAATCTGTGAGAAATCAAAGAAAAGTCTTTTACTTCACTTGATATGTTAGATTTAACAAAAAAAGACTAGAATCATTATTAAAAAAATTGCTCAATTTATGTATTTTTTTATTCTAAAAATATTACTGGGAATTTTTATCTATAAATTTTATTATTTGATTTAAGTAAATTTCAAAGTTATATTGTTTAAGTTGCTTTGATACTTGTACTTCTACACAAGTCTGATTATAAGATAAAATAATAATAATAATAATAATAATAATAATAATAAGATGATGAATAATAATATGAGTAATTCTAATTTAAATAAAATTTATAATTCAAATTTTATAAGAAATAATAACAATAATAATAAAAATTTTAAATTGAATTTAAAATTCATTTTAACCATATATTAATATACCTTTTCTTAACTAATTACATCAACTGTGTATACACACAGGAAACCAACTTCTATTATACTGATGCCGATGGTAAGATTTAATTTTCCAATTTTGATTTGCCCTAATTTGTAATTATGCCTTAGAACTTTCAAATTTCTAAGGTTTTATAGACAAAAGATAGTTAAAATTTTAATATGTATTTAGTTATATGAAAGATTGGGGGAGATATGATTATGACAAAAAAGTGCTATCATGTATGACTGACTTTTTGTCGATATATGAATGTTCTACCGGTATATCAGGAATTTTTGAAAACCAATTAGTAATTGGACGATGGATGGATTTAACATGGATTCAAAAAGCATCAATTCCATTTGTGTTTTGGTTTGCAACAAACTTTAATAGCTTTATTAGTAGAAATAGCGAAAAAATGTTAATGATATTGAAATTAAGATGAATATGATTTAATAATTTATATATCTTGTTTATTAAAGCAATCTTTAAATCACTTTAAATGCTTCAGTTATTTCATTGTTAGTTGAAGTATCTTATTTATAGAAACTCAAGCAACCTTAGAAATTTTTACAAGCTAATTAAAAAAGTTTGATTTTTAGTTCTTTTATCTATAAAATATTAAGCAATCTTAATTTTAATTAATTAGTAAATTTTCCAAATACTTAATTATATCAATTTTAAAAATAAATATTTTTGAAAGAAAGTTTTTAAACATTATTTTGTCTTTCGATGTGTAATCAATTTAGAATCTTGCAAATTAAAAAAAAAGTATCTTTCTTAGTGCTTTCTATTTATGAAGACAATATTATTCAAACATATTTTAGTATAATATAAAGATTCATTCTAATTGAAAATTATCTTTTTATATTAAAAATTAAATAAAAATTTGAATTTTAAACAAGTTCAAGTTTTCAGTATCAAAAATGTATTATTTTAATGAGAAAAATGTTTTTTACAATTGGTTAGAGAATTGTAAAATGTATGAAACATGTAGAAAAAAGCAATTTGAAAGTTTTTATTATATTAAAAAATGTTATTTAAATTTAAAATAAAAAAAAGTTGTTTTATTTTATCTATAGTTCCACGTTTAATTTGTGCTGAAGTAACACAAGAATTTTTAGAAGAAAAACGTCAAAAGTTGGGTGATCTTAATGAATATGGTTTTTGGTATTCTTATTTAAAAGCAGGAGAGAGAAAATGTATAAGTTTTTCTGATTGGTTAATTGATAGACCAAATGTTTATTTGGATGCGACACATCAACAAATATACGACGATTTAAATTATTTTAATTATACTCTTAATGATCTTATGAGAAATGAGAAAAAGCCTAGTTTTGTTTATATTGAAAAGCCTAGTTTTGTTTATATTGAAAAGCCAAGTAAACCAATGTTTAGCCAATGGGTTATAATATTTTTTTTTATTGCTTTAATAGGTTTCATTTTTTTAATGATTATATGTGCTAAATGTAAAATTTTGAAAAATAAAACTCAAAATCTACAGAATTTAAATCAAAATAATAATAATTTTAATAATGTTAATAATAATAGAAATATTAATTTAATTAATTTAGATAATGATGCTATTAATACTAATTCTCCAATACAGAATAATAACAATCTAGTTGATGGTAGTGACAGAGTTCATTTAAATAATCCTATAAATAATAATCTAGATGATGATGATGGGCTTCCAAAATATAAAGATTTATATAATGTATGAATTTATAACAAAAACCATTTATTTTATATAATGTCTGATTCTTTGATTACCATATTATTGTTATGTTTACCAAAATATTAGCAAAAAATTTTCAGATCGATAAACAATATAAAAAGTTTTTTTAATTATTAAATTTTAAACCTTTAGACCTTTAAATTTTAATTATATTTTAAACTAAAATTAAAGCATATATTTATAGACTAATATATGAAAATACTTGAATAATTGGTTTTTAAAAAATACGTTTGGTTTTATAGTTTTATAAATTTTAAAAAATCAATTCATAATAATATTATTGATATTTTTCAAACGTTTTTTATTAAAATTTAGGAAATAAATATTCAACAAAATTCAATTTATTTTATAAAACTTAATAAATAAAATATTTTTCTTTAACAAAATCATCAAAAACAAAAATAAAAAACTAACAAAAGCCAGCATATCAACTATTTTTATTCAGCTAAAAATATTTATCCTAAAAAGAAAGTTAAGTCAATATTTTTGAACAAAAAAAAGAATTCTTCTAAAAAACAAGTCTAAGTCACCAATTTAAGTTTAAAATGTAAATTATAAATTATAACTAAGATATAAAAAGAGTTAGGTTGACAACTAATCAAAGTTGGTTCTTCTCTTTTCAATCTATTTTATATGATGATGGAAAATTTTTTTTTTTTTTAATTTTTTATATGGATAGCTCATTAATTAGATTTTAATTAATTAATTGAATTAAATTTCAAACTAGAAAAAAGACGAAAAAAAAATCCGCATTTTGGTAAATAAATGAAAAAAAAAAAAAAATGTATTTTTTAAAACAAAAAACTTTATTGACTTTAATAATCTAATTTCTTGCTTCGAAAAATCACTTTTTTATTTTTCTTCTTCTTCAAATCTTCAAAAATAAATTAGAAAAAACCTCGTTTTTTATTTGAAATTTTAATTTAATTTATCTAATTAGATTTTCTTTACGTTTTGAATTTTGTTTTTTTTTTGTTGTTGTTGTTGTGTTTCTCTTGTCTCTTAATTTGATTATAAATCACTCCAGAAAATTAAAAAATAAAGTCCAAATTAAAACTTTTTTCTTCTTCTAAAAAAAATCCCAACTAAAAAAATTTTTTTCTTTAAAAAAAAAAAAATTTTGAAATTTAAATCCGAGTTTATTAAATTATAAAAAAAAAAAATAAATAAAAAATAGGAAAATTAAATTAAAACAAGTAAAATTAAATTATGAACGATATAAACTCATTTTTGAGCACAAACAGTACAGAAGAGCACACCAATCAGAACTATACATACCCGATAGAATTCGATCTAGCACCGAATAACCAAATATTTCAACAAACAATACAGACATGCGACTATTACACAAACTACGAGCCGTGTTATGAACTAGAGTCGAATGCTGGTGGTGGTGCAAACCATTTTAAAAATTTGTCTATCAATCCAATACAATATTCGGCTTCTTGTTCGGGTTTAAATCAATTTTTTTCTGAAGCTGAGAAAGCTTATTCTAGCCCGAATTCAAGCTCGAATGAGATTGTTAGCAAGTACACAAATTCAGAAGAGATTAAAATACGAAAGCAGAGAAGAATCCGAACAACATTTTCGACTATTCAATTCCGAGAGTTGGAAAAAATATTTGAAGAAACACATTACCCGGATGTTTATACACGAGAAGAAATAGCGCTTAAGATAGGACTATCCGAAGCTAGGGTTCAAGTAAGAATATATTCAGAAAATTTCTCTATTTATTGTTTATCAAAATATTAATATTTATTTCAAAGGTATGGTTTCAAAATAGAAGAGCAAAATTTAGAAAAGATAAAGTAAAAACGTGTAATTCAAAAGCAGGCAAAAATGCCAAAAATGAAACTTCTAGTCATCAATGGGTCTATTCGAATACTAGTCAAATTAATAGTTTGCCACAAGCTTCGATTGAGTCCACGCCTTCTCCTGATTCCATATCTTCTTCTTCTTCTTTATCTTGTTCATTTTTAAGTAGTAGTAATAATAATCATAATAATAATAATAATAATAATAATACTAACAATGGTAATATTTTTTATCAAATTTAAATAAAATTTTTTCTTTGTGCTTATTTTTTGTTTTTTTATAAAATTTTTTTTAATAAATATATTTGTAAAAATCTAATCTTTTTCCATATATTTATTCTAAATAAAATTAATATTAAGCTAGTTATAATTCAGTCTCAATTAAGTATAAAATATTTTAATTTAAATTTTCAAGTGCACAAACCAAAGATCCATACTTATTTCTTACTTCTTCTATCATTTTAGAAAACCATTCAGGTCTGTCTGGACGATATAGGATTACATCTAAATTTATATTCTCAATAATAGGTATCGGAATTGACAGTCTATGGCTCACATTTAAACAATCACCTAAATGTCTGATTATTGGCAAAACCAAACCACCACTCACTAAATTGCTTTTTATGATGTTTTCAATATTAACATCATTTACGTGCGTTTTGATTAGGGTTAACCAAAAAGAGCAGTTTTTTGTTATTTGATTACTACGAACTTTGTACGATGTGGCAATGAATGGCAAAATTTTGGGATTTTTTTTATTAAATAAATATTTTTTATTAAACAATGTATTTATTTTTGATTGTTCTTCTTGACGTTTTCTTAATTTATCAGCCCACTTGAACCATTCTGGTAATAGAGTATTTAAAAGTGATTTAACTGAATCAGCTGAAAATTCATCTGCAAATACAGGAGGTAATATATAATCACAACTCATTACAAACACTTTATTTAATATGCCTGAGCTTGGCCCAAAATCAACCAGAACATAATCAGCATTTACATTCTCAGATATTTTAAGAATCATTCTTTTTTTTTTATTAAATCAAGCTAGGTATATAATTTTTTAAGCTTAAATATTATAAAAATTCAAAAACCTTCTAAATGCGCTTAAAAATTTAGCAGAATACCCTTCCAATTCAATAGCAAGATTACTTTCGAATTGTATAATTGATGGAGATCCTGGCAATAAATACATATTCTTCATAATTTCATTTTGATTTATTATCGAGTAATCATTTGCCATATTTTGTAGTCTAATAGTAGAAAAATCAATTTCATCAGAAAAACCTAATATGGTTGGAGACAATACTTTAAACAAGTCGTCTCCTTTAAAGCAACTTGAGTTAAACATTTCTTGTCTTTCATTATTGTTTAATATGCGAGTCTTATCAGTCAAACAATTTTCAAAACCGAAATCATTATGATTTGTTTCATCATAATCCATTGTTTCGCTAGAAAGTGGAATTTCGTCTTCCGCTTGAATATCTTCTGAATCTAGTTGATGATTTCTCATAAAAAAACTTGTAAGATTACATTGTGCATCCGAGTCTATCAATATCACTTTTTTTCCTGCTCTAGCAATACAACTACCAAGGTTAATTACTGTAGTTGTTTTACCAACACCACCTTTATAATTATAAACACCTATTATTTTTACCATTTTAACAATTTTTTTTTCAATAAAATTATTTTAATTTTTGTCTGAATTATATTTGTTGGTAAAAAAACCAAATATTATTATTATAGAATATAATAATATTATATTCATTTTGATTAGTCTAAATTCAAATTTTTATTTATACTTCTTCTTTCAAAAATTTTTATATCAATCAAAAATCCTTGAGTACATTAAAAATTTTATTGTCAACATTTTGTAGATGGTTTTTCTATAAATCAATTTTTCAATGTGCTTAAGATTACTACTTGGAAATTACTCAAGATTTTCTTCTTAACTAAAAGAAGAGTTGATCAAGTTTTTGTTATAGTTTATTAATAAGATAACAATAAAACAGTATTCTAATTCCAATTCTAATTTATGCTCATAAATTTTAATATAAAAAATTTTAAAAAAATGATAACAAAATATTTTATTAATAATTTGTCAAACTCTAAATAAAAAAGTTTTTTAATCAAAATTTTAAAATTTTAATTTTTTAGATAAATATAGTTAAAGCTTGAATAATAAAAATTGGTAATTTTTATGCTATAAAAATAACATTGATTTAAATTGAGATCAACCCAAACTAGTTCACAATTTATATCCAAAGAACACATTCTTAAGCAAACAATTTTTTTATTGGTATTTAATTTTTTAATTAAATACTCTTCGTATAAACCATTTAATTTAAAATTCACTTTACTTTGATATTTAATAGAAATAAAATTGGGAAGAATATTTGGTAAAATAGTCAATTGAGGAATATTTGTTCCCAAAGCTTATTTTAAATACAAAATATTTAGTCATATAAAAATAATTTATTATATATATAGTTACTTGTGAGTGATTTTACAGCATATACTGGATCAGAATAAATACTACTATTGAACAATGTTAAACATGTAGTCAAATTCCATAATTTAAAAGTTTTATCTTGTGATCCACTTATTAAAATATCATCTGTTAATAAATCTAAACTGAATACAGTACTTTTATGCTCATTTAGATTATTTACTATAAAATTCGAATTAATGTCTCTTAGTCTAATATTTCCACGTTCATCGCCAATAGCTAAATAACCATTTGATAATAATTTAAGACTATATACTTTATTTCCATGTTGAATTGCTTTTATATAATTTAAATTTGAATCATAAATTCTTATATTAGAATCTACACATCCGATGCTTATATAATCATTTTTAAATAATTCAAGTGCTATTATACCTGATTCGGAATATTTAAATTTTGTTTTATCTAAATTTGTTAAATTCCTTTTAAGAATTAGACCACCAATTCCTGTACTAATCATAAAATATTGGTTTTGCAATAGTTTTAATCCTGTAATCTTTACATGGGGTTGTATTTTTTTAAATTGAGTGAATTCAGGTATTTTCCAAAAAGTGATTGATCCATCTGTTGAACCAGAAACAAGCATTGTTTGATTAATTGACAAGATATGTTGGATTAGAAGCTCACCATGTTTTATATTAATTAGTTTTTCACCACTTGTTATATTCCAAATGAAAATAGTTCCATTCACACCTCCAGTTGCTATCAATTCATCTGACAATCTTTCTATACTATAAATCCATTCATTATGTCCATTTAATGTTAAAATTATATTTTTATAATCGTATATTTCACTTTTATTTTTCAATCCAATTACAAATTCTTTAATATTTTTTTTTAATTTAAATTAAAAAATATGATTTTTATTTAAAATTTCTATTTTTACATTTTAAAAATTACTTTGTGATTTAATTTTTATTATAAAATAATTAATTACCAAGAAATAAATTAATCTTTTCATTTTGAAACAAAACAATAAAGCTTGAATATATTTTTCAGAATATAAATTATATTCACAATAGCTTTATAGATTATGATTATAGATTAATGGCTAAATCAAAAGCATAATTATATTTTTATTTCTAATTTTAATTTTAAAAAGCTTATTAATTATTTACTTTCACCAAAATTAAAAAAAGATTTATAATTTTCTTAAATGTTTGTTATTTTTTTAACTTTTGTCTAAATTCATTCATATAAATGATTAAATTTTTTTTTAATAAATGGAAATTATTTTAAAAAAAAATTTTATTAAACAATTTTTTAAATACCAAATGAGAATCTTTCTTTTTGGTTGCAAATAAAAAACTTGAAAAAATAAAAACATTCTTTACTAAAAATTTTACTTCTTTCCGTGAGACTGTGTTGGTCTAAAGTCTTTCGATATTTCAAATTTATTAATTACGCAAAAAAATCATCAAATACAGTATATACTGTATATATTCTTATTTAAATAATGTTAATTAAAAAAAAAACTTTGTAAATTATTTATTTGAAACAAATTTTCTTGTTTTCTTTGATATTTATTTAAAAGGAAATATACATACATTATTTATAGTTATGAAATGATTAAATATGATTTATTTAATTACATTTTTAGTTTAAATGAAATAATCAATTTTTTATATTATTATTATTATAACTAAATTAATTTATTTTTTGAAATATTTTAAGAAAATTTCATTAATTTTTTTTTTCTAGTGTTTCTAAATTTGCTAGTTCATTATATCCCTAATAATTACACTTAATTATTCCTTTTTATCAGCTCCTTGATAAATAATTTGTTCTATCTATTTTTATTTTATAAAATCCATTTCTAATGATTTAATTGTTTCTTTTATTGCTGCGACTTTATGTTTTATTTTACCAATTGAGGATCTGAAAAACCAAGAAAAAATTAAAAAGATTAGTTCTATTAGTATCGTCATTATAATTCAAACAATCATTTGTCTTTGTTGAAATTAAATATCTTTTAACATTAATGCAAATACTTTGATCTTGTTTAATTTTTTGAAGGTTGAATGTTTTAAATTATTTAAAATTTAATAGTCAATGAAGACTCGTTTGCACCAATTTGAATAACAATATCTATAAAAAGAATTTTTTTAAATTATATTTTTGAAATTAAATTTTTAAAATTTTATTTTAATAAGAAGATTCATGTGATCATATAAGATATGTTAAAAAGATTTATTTAAAAATTTTTTTTATTTTATAAAAAGAACAAGTCATGGAAGGGGCTTCGCCCCCTTCATACCTCCCCCATTAAAGAATTTTACTTTTATACTAAAATTTTTTTTTTAAATTTTATTTTGAATTATAAGATTGATTATATTTCTGATTAAAATTATTTTCTTTTTAAAATTTATATATCTATTATCCAAAAGGATATTTATAATCATATTTGTTTTATAATGGCCTTATTGAAATTTTATAGAAACATTTGATAAAAAATTAAACAAACATTTAATATTTTTAACTTTTTAAATTATATTTCTTAAGCTATTAAAATTAAATTAAATTGAATGTAACTAATGTATAATCGAAATACGATAAGAATTATATACAACTCAAACCAAAAAAAAAGGTCTTTATTTTTTTTGTAAACTACTAATAAGCAGGTATAATGGTAAAGGTTCAATACTTAGTTAGAAATACAGAGCATATTAGTTTTACTTTTTTCTAGTCTCCAATTTGATTGAATTAAATTTTTATTTTAAAAATATTTTAAATAATTAAATAAAAGATAATAAGATATTTTACAGTTTCCAAATTTTTTAATAAATTTTTTCCTATTAAACTTAACATTATAATATCAAGATGAGATATTATAATATCAAGAATCAGTACCAAAAACTTTATTTTATACCCATAACTTTTCTAAAATTTTTCTATTCTAAAAACTGTTCTAATGTTTCATCATTATATTTGCTTATTTCTGGTAAAATTGATGCTGATATCTTGATTGTTACTAATGGTTTATATTCTTTAAGTTAATGATTGTCTTAGTATAACAGAAATAAATTAATTATTGACGAAAAAGCTCGATTTTAGAGGCTTGTTACCATAAATAAAATGACCTTATCTGATGCACACTGCTTTTAAAAAGCTATAAGCTTTAAACTATAATTATATATAAGAACATGCCACTAAAACCTAGAAAAATGGCATATTTAATGACATGTCTTTATAATCGAGCTTTTACATTTTAAGCCTAGTTTGATTTTAGGAATAATTATAATATCATAATCTTCTTATATTTTAGTTCTCGTACTTATCTTAAGCATTTAGTCAAATAATCGAATTATATTTATGGAAAATAGATATATGATAAATATGAAAAATTAAAAAAGGTTTAATGAAATTTTCTATTTACCAATTATGATGCCTTTCAAACGAATTTATCAACAACATTGATTTGTACAACAATCATTTTAATAAATTTTGGCATATTTTGTAAATATTATTTTTTCAAACATAATCATTTTTTTTCTCATTTATTTTTAACTTTTTATTGTTTCAACAGATTAAAAATTAAATTAAGTTATCGTTTTAATATGTTTTTCTAATAAAATTGAAAATAAGGTCTAAATAATTTTAAATATAAAATCATTTACAATAAAGCATCTTACACCGATCTATATGAGGCACACAAAGTCTAATCTTCGTAGATTTTTATAAACTTGATCGATAAATGATCAATCGTAATATTGAGAAAATGTATATTCTATACTATATTCTACTTAAATATACTATACTTTAGCTATAGGTAATAGCAATTCTTTAAATAAGAAAAGAGAGTTTAAGTAAAAAATTACATGAACTTTATTAGGTCCCAATTATTATTGGTTATAGTGAGCTTTCTTGATTGCTTTGTAGAAAAAAAAACAATCAAGTTACCGATTAAACTATATATTTGATCTTCATATCTTTTTCAATTAGATTAAATTTATTATTATTTATCTGTATTAATAAAATAAATTACTAAAAAGATGACCATTTCAAAAATAATATGTGCTTTTGCCAGTTAAGAATAGTTTTTAAGAAATTAAAATTAAATTAAATTGAATGAAAATATGATGTTTAAACGAATAATGATAGGCATTACATACAATTCAAACCAAAATAATGGGTCCGGTCTTGGTACAGGAATATTTTGGGTTTCCAAAAAAATAATATTAGTATTGAAATCTATCTATTAATACTTTAATCAGATCAAATAGTTAATTTTAAGTCTATTAATTTAAAGGAAATAAAAAAAATTAGCTCAGAACTATTCCCAATGTATAACTACTTTTACTTCAAATTTTAAAAGTTGTTAAAAATTTTGGGATCCGGTTTTTTTTTTAGATTTTTATCATTCTTTCCAATATTAAAGAAAGCTTTTTGTAAGCAATATTATATTTAATGCAATATTTAATTTCTCATATAAGTTAGTAAAAATTAAATGCAAATAATAAAAAATTCAATTGAATTTAAAATAAATTAAATATTTATCTCTAAGTCATCAATTTAAGTTTTAAAATATAAAAGACAAAAAAAATATTAATTATTTATTAATTTATTTTAATTTTTTAAAATTTTTGATCAATTAATTTATAATTAATTATAAAATGGGAGGCCAAGCTCATATACATATCTTTTAACATGGCGGTTTGAGAAACCCTATTCCTCCTCATGTATTTGAAAAATTTAATTTTATATATTTGTTTGTTAATTAAAGAAAAAATGTACTAATAATAAGTCATTTTGTGACATGTTGTCACTTTGGTAAAAAAAAAAAAAAAATTTATTTTGATGAAGAGTTTTTTTTTAGTCCAATTTTGGTAAATGTTTGTAAGAATAGAATGTAAACTTTTTTATTGTTAATTAATTAGTCTATTTTTAAATAAATATGATTGTGACTTGAATAATTGAAATCAATTGTTTTTAAACTAAATAAAGAGCATTCATTTTGATTATCATCAATAGAGACCATTTCACAGTATATATCCAAGGAGCAAATGTTTAAGCATACAATTTTCTCTATTGTTTTTAGTTTTTTTATTAAATTTTCTTCAAATATCATAGCTATAGCAGAATTCATGTTTATATTATAAAAGAAACTAAAATCATTTATTTTTAAATCTGGATTTGTTTCTTGTATTAAACTATTGTTTTGTTGATAAATGTAATTTGAATCTAATTAATATATTTTTTATAAAAAGATTCATAAATTTATAAATTTAAAAAAAAATACTTTTAAGTGACTTTAGAGCATATATTGAATCAGAATAAATACTACTATTAATTATTATAAACAAAAAAACGTCATCATAAATCGCGTTCTAGGTCTTCTAAACGAAAGCGTTCTTCTTCCCGAGATAATAGAAAATCATATAAAAATGGTTCTAAAAGATCTCCATCTGTTTCCAAAGAGAAATCAAAACAGCAAAAAAAAAAACATTTTTCAAAAGAGCTAATGTGTATACTTCATCAGTGTGATTGAATGAAGTAGCAATCAACTTGCCAATATCCGGATTCCATATTTTAATTGTCTTATCGTCTGAAAAACTTGCCAAATAACCATTTTCTAAAGCTATTAAAGAATTTACAGAACTCTTATGATTTACCAATGTACTAATAAGTATACCATTATTTAGATTCCATATTTTTATAGTATTATCAGCTGATCCACTAGCTAAATAACAATTTTGTAAAACTGCTAATGATATAACCCAGTGTGTGTGTGATTTACCAAAGTTCCAAAGTGATATTTAATCATTACTTATTCGAGTCTCTGAATTATAATTAAAAGTTGTATTTTCTAATTCAAATATTTCAGAATAAAATAAATTTGTTTTGTTGTTAATTTTTTGAATAATTTTCGATTTTTTTTAAATTTTGTCCAATTTAAAATCGGAAAATATTAATTGATAATAGAGAAAAAGATTAATTTTACTAGATAAAAAAATTAAATATCAGATAAAAAGATATCCATACATAAAATAATTTAAAATTATTAATTGATAGAAAAATAAATTAACTCAGTAGAAAAAAAAATTAATTAATAAGAAAAAAGTATCAATTATTATATAATTGAGTATTAACACTAGATAAATTGATATCTGATACCAGATTCTTATTATGATCAGTTAGTAATTTAAAAAAATGCATAAATATAAGCTCTCAAATTTATTATCTTGGAATAACTATTAAGAGAAACAACTAAACAAATTTGTTTAACTTCTTTATCAATGACTTGATACTTGAATGCTTACAATTAAACTGTGGTGCAAAGCTAGGTGGGATTAATGTTTCAATAATTGCATATTGTGATGATATTATGCTCATGATTCCAATAAAGAATCATTTAGACAAGCTGATAACAAAATGTTCTGAATTTAGTAAAAAATGGAAGATGGATTTTAATCCAAGCAAATCGAATTATACGTCGTTTGGTAACCATGAGATTGATGATGTCTACATGGAAGGTATTAAAATCAATTATGTTAATAGCTTTGTATATTTAGGTTTACCTATTGGTGATGAACTATGTAAAACAAATTATGTGAAGGATAGGTTTAGTAAAGTAGAGAAATCATTCTATTCTCTATATGGTCTCGGATGTAGACCATTCGGTCTAAACCCAAAGAAAATAGCTTATATATATAAAACTTATTGTCAATCAATTCTGAAATATGGTTTAGAGTTCATATTTCTAAAAAGTGATGTGTTGACCAAGCTTAATATAAGACAAAACATACTGATTAAACGAGCGATTGGCTTAAGCAAGTATGCAAAAACAACACCCTTGTACAACTGCCTAAAACTAGAAAATATATTTGAACTATATTACAAACATAAAGTGTTTATATTAAAACAAGTTAGAATAAATGAAATAACTTTTAAGATATTTGAATTCTTAAAGAAAACTTATGATAAGAAATTATTAAAAGCAAATAAAGATACGTTAATTAATCAATTGGAAATTGTTCAAAAAGCAACTAAAGGTTCTTGTGACTTAAGTAGGAACTTAAATGAATGGTATGTAAATATAAATAAAATATATGAAATAACTAATAAAGGTTTAATAGATAGCTTAAATTTTTTAATAAAAAATCTCTATAAAGATAGTTTTTATTCAGACAATCTTAAACTAATAAACAACTATCTAAATTTTATAAACTATAAATGATTTTGTATTTATTAATTAGTATTTTTACTTGTATTTTATTAACTTACTTAAAATCTGGTATAATCAGAACTTAAATAATGTAAATTATTATGAACTAATTTTATATGTTCTCATATTTTTTATAAGTTTTTGTAATTTAATGTCAATGTGACGATTTGTATAAATAAATAAATAAATAATATAAAAAAAATTATACTACCGATAGTTCCAGTGACACCTCTACCTACGAAATAGAGCCAAGAAAAAACAAAGTAACACCTTTAGCTACAATAAATACAGTAGAAAATGACAAGCTAAAAATATATAAAAGAGGAAGTAATAGAGAATATGAAAGCGTTTACAATTGCAACGATTTGACAACAGCACTATATAAAAAATTGGAATATATAAAAAATTACGAATCGACAAAATGGACCATTTTTTAAATATAAATTTATTATATGTTTGAAATTGAATCAATTTCAAATTTAATTTTTAAATTTGGAAAAATATTTTCAAAATCAATAAAAAAATCTTTTTGAGAATAAAAAATAAATCATAAATGTATCTAAAATATAGGCAGTGTTAAGTTTAGTATCAAAATATCATAATATCAAAATATCAAAATTTTTTTTAATGCATGTATAAATTTAAAAAAAATTTGATATTTTGATATTATGATATTTTGATACTAAACTTAACACTGCCAAAATATAAACAGTTTAGAAATATGTTTTTATATTTAGTTTCATAAAACGCTAAATAAAGATTTGCTATTTGGGGTTCGACTGGAGTTCCCATACTTACACCTTTTATCTGTAAATAAAAATAATAAGTATTAGAGAAATTATTTTTTAGGTAAAAATAATTATTTTTAAGAACTAAAGTTAATAAAGAATAAAAGCCAAAGCAAGAAATATTTTGATCATTTATATATTTATACATATCAGAAAGCTAATAAAATTAAAATAGATAAGAAATATTGTTTAATTCAAAAACTATAATATAATTTGGTCTTACTTAGAACTTAAATTAATTTGAATAATTTGTTTTAATTTAATCATTAAATTTGTTATTGTGAATTTTTGTTCAATAAATTCTATAATCAAAATAAGCTATAATGAAAATTTTAATTAAAATAAATTTCTAAATATTCATTTAATATCTCTTGAAAATTAAAAGCTCGGTTGAAAATTTTGATATCATCAACTACAGCGTTAAGATTTAGAGTTGAGTCCCAAACATTTTTTCCAATATAGTTTTGATTTCTGCTAATATTTAAAGGAATTAATGAATTATTAGTAGCAGTTAATTCACCGTTTAAATATAGAAATGAAACATTTCTTTTTAAAACAACTGCTAAATGATTCCATTTCATGTTTATATAAGGTTTTGTAGACGCAGAGTCTCCTAAAAATTCACTTGGTCTGTATATTGTCAAATAAGGTGTATTTTGGTAATAAGTAGACATTGAAACTACTATATTATCAGATCCAGGACCATTTCCGATTTCAATTAATCGACCTGTTTGAACAAAGCTTAAAGGTTTAAACCACAATGATATCGTAAAATCTCCTGCAAAATAAACTCCTGGTGGAATTTTGTAATAACCATAATTAAAATATATTGCTGAATTCATATTACCAAATCTATCATTCGTGAAATAAGTATTATGACTGCCATAAAGGTTTTTATTATTTACTAATTCCAAAGTATTTGATTCATAAATTGGCCAATAATAGCTTAAACCATAACTTTATATTTTAATATATTAAATTAAAATAAAAGAAAAAATATTCTACGATTAAAGTTTTATTTTATTAATATTTTATTTTTAATAGAAATTAAAATAAAGAAAACCGGCGCTGTGAATTTTAGTACAAAAATAAAAATACAAAAGTAGAAAATCATAAAACTTTTATCCTAGAGTTCAAAAATTGGTTTTGTGAAAATTGCAGAAAAAATGCTCTTTATTGCAGACCTTATCCTATGGTGTAACAAAGTTTGTTCCACTTTGTCATAAAGAGAGTTACTTTTTACCATAAGGCGTTTTTTTAAAAGAAAACAACACTTACGTATCATTTAATTTTTGGTATAAATTTGATCTTTTTAATGTATGTCTTTTGAAATATGCAGCAATAAAAGAAAAAAGAACACAATTTGTTTCGTTCTCAATAGAAGCAAATTTACATTTGTTTAATTGATTGCAACAAATCAAGCAATTCATTTGATTTGTATTATTCAAAATTTTAAGAATTAAAACAGGATCATTGTAGCTAGGTAAATCAAAGTCTTTAACTTTATAAAACTTATTAAAAATTTGCTCAATTCCAAAAACTTCTTTATGAAATAATAAGCCTAAGCTTAGTATAATTTGAATTTTCTTCATTTTAAATTTAATTTTTGTTTTTTTTTTTAATTTAAAAAAATAAATTTCTATTTTGATATGCTAATAAATATTTTATTTATTTATTTATTTCAATTGACGCCTGATAAGGCGATGTAGTATTAAAAAAAAGAAAAAAAAAGTATATATATTTTAAAATTGTGAATGACTCTAAAAATTATAGGTAAAAAAAAAGACTTTTAATTTTCTTAAATGTTTGTTTTTTTTAGTGTTGGGTTGCGGATTGTCGGATTTCGGATTGCTCCGGATAAAATTTTTCGGATTTTGATCCGGATAACAAAACGGATTTCGGATTTATTTTCGGATTGGAAATCGGATTACGAATCGGTTTTCGGATTGATAACCGGATTGAGCTACGGAGCGGATTGGAAACCGGATTGTGGCTGGCGGAGCGGATTGGAAACCGGATTGGATCTGGCTTAGCGGATTGGTAACCGGATTGGATCTGGCTTAGCGGATTGGTAACCGGATTGTGGCTGGCGGAGCAGATTGGAAACCGGTAAATGGTAGCAGTAGCGGAAGAATAGCCAGTAAGCGGTTGCAGTAGCAGTAGATTAGCCGGTAGGCGGGAGCAGTAGCAGTAGATTAGCCGGTAGGCGGGAGCAGGGGCGGTAAGCGGTAGATTAGCCGGGAGGCGGGAGCAGAGGCGGGAGAATTACCAGGAGGTGGTTGGAGTAGAAGTAGCGGAAAAAAAAGGTTTAAAGAAAATCAAAAATTAAAGTTTTTTATGTATTTTTTTATTTTATTAAAAAATTAAAAAAATAAAAAATTATCTTAAAAATATATTTTTTAAAAAATTTTATTAAAAAAAAAATTTACAAAATAAAAAAATAAAATTACAAATAAAAAATAAAATTACAAATAAAAATAAAATTACAAATAAAAATAAAATTACAAATAAAAAATAAATTTACAAAATAAAAAATAAAATTACAAATAAAAAATAAATTTAAAAAAAAAAAATAAAATTACAAATAAAAAATAAAATAACAAAAAAAAAATAAATTTAAAAAATAAAAAAAAAAATTACAAAAAAATAAATTTAAAAATTAAATTCACACATTAATACATAAAATTTAAAAATAAAAAATTAATGTTTAAAAATTTAAAAAAATTTTAAAAATTAAAATTTACAAAAAAACATTTTCAAATCAATTTATAAAAAATTTAAAACGGAAATACTAAAAAAAAATATGTAAATTAAAATTTATATTAAAAAATATTAATTTAAAAACTGTCTTTATTATAGATCTACCGTTAAATTTCTTCCGAAAAAATTTTTTGGCCAAAAAGGCTAATTTATATAGAAATTTTATTTAAAAAAAAAAATTATTTTCAAAAAGGCAAATTATTAAAAATATTTTAATTAATAATATTTTTCTATTTAAAATTTTATATTTTTTTATATATAGATGTCTCTTTTAAATTCAAAATAAATTAAATTTTTAAATTAAATAAAAAAATTTTAATCAAATTTTTCATCTTTATTATAAATATCTCTTCGAGCTTGTATTTACTTCAAGGGACTAGTCTATGGCATTATGGCTAGTTTCCTCCGATGAAGGAAGTACGGCCAGATAGCTTCAGTTCTGGCTGCTGGTTTAGGGTTCCAGCTAGGACTTGGTCCGAACGATTGACCCTCTTAATCGAAAAATATTAAATGCCATTTTGTTCGATCATTTTGTGCCAAATGATGCTGAACTTATAAAATAAAATAAAAGAAAAATAAAAAATATTGAAAATATTTAATTACAATTCCATTGATTAATAAAATTTTTTTTTCAATCATTTTAAAATTCTTATATTAATCTCAATGATTATTTTTTTAAAACGTTTTTTCCTTGTAATTTTGAATAATAAAACTGATGTTTATTATTTAATAATTCAATTTTTTCAGTTAAGCTTAAATTCAATTATTTTTTTCAAAACGTTTTATCCTTGTAATTTTGAAAAAACAAACTATAAATTTTAATGTTAAATTTTAAAATTTTACTTTTATAAAAAAAAAATTATTAGCTTTCTACAATTTTTGGAAATGTCAGAAAAACTACCAAGATCACCATCATCAAATGAAAATGTTTCTCAAAGTAAACGGATCAGGTCTTTTGACCAACCCACAACTTCAACTATGGAAAATTTGAATGAGTTTTACAATGATGAAATCGAAATTACTAATGAACAAACGGAAACACAGTTATTATCAACCGCTGAGTTAAATTATGAAGAGGATGAATGGGAATCTATTGACGAAGAGATTAGGTCGAAAAAAAAAAGGAAGTCCAAATGCTGGCAGTTTTTCAAACAAAAATATAAATTAAATAAAAAAACAAAAGAGAAAAAAATTTTTGTTACTTGCCATCACCCAACAAAAACCGGTGAATGTCTAAAAACATATCCTTTTTCTGGTGAATCGACTGGTCTTTTAGTCACACATTTGAGATCAAAACATCAATTTGACTGCACTAAAAAAGATGAAAATCATAACGAAAATATAGATCCTAATTTTTTTTTAATGATGTTCATTATCACATCTAGTTTACCATTTCGTTGTGTTGAAAATCAGTTTTTCGTTAAATTTTGCAAAATATTGAATCCAAGTTATAAAGTACCGAATCGGAAAAATTTAGCTGACTTAGTTGATAACGCCTTTTATCAAAAAAAAAATTTTATGATTAAATTTTTAGAAAAAATTCCATCAATAAATTTTACTACAGATTGTTGGACCTCGGTTCAAAACTTTTCCTATTTGAGTTTAACAGGCCATTTTTTCGACGCTGAACTTAAATATCGATCAATTTGTTTATCGGTTCGACATATTTTGGGTGGGCATACAGCAATCAATTTGGTTGAAAATATAAACGATATTTTTAAGGAATTTAAAATTCAAAATAAGATTGGCTTCTTTTCGACCGACAATGTTAACAGTATGCTTCGTACTGTAAAAGAATTCAAATCTGAACGAATACCTTGCTTTGCTCATATTTTAAATTTAGTAATAAGAACATGCCTTAAAGCAATAAAAGAAGCAACTAAAACTTCTGAATCAGAAATTGAATACGATAATTTAGCGCCAAACGAAGTTAACAATGAAAATGAAGAACAAACAAAAATCACAATAAATAATTTCGTAAAAATAATAATCAATCAAAATATAAATAAATTTAAAATTTTCGATAGTGTTATAAAAAAATGCTGCTCTTTAGCTTCTTTATTCAATCATTCAACTAATTTTAAAGAAGAATTAATCAAAAAACAAAAAGAAAACAATAAAAATGTCGAAGCATTATCTCAAGAAATTTCGACGAGATGGAACAGTTTATATCTTATGATCAAATCTATTTATAACAATTACGATCTTTTTCCTTTAATATTTAGAGATGATAGTAAATACAAAAATTTGATTTTAAGAGATGATGAGAAAAAATGCTTAGAAGAAGCAATAGAAATTTTCGAAGTTTTTCATCAAATAACTTTAAGAATATCAGTTGGAGATATAGGAACAAGCAGCATTATTATTCCATCGATTTTATTACTAATTCATGAAACAAAAAATACTGATTCTGATTCTGAATTTAAAGCAAGTTTAAAAGAGATTTTACGAGAATATATATTATATTATGATGATAAATATTCTTTAACAACTAACAAGCATTTGATTCTATCGACTTTTTTAAATCCGAAATACAAAAAATTTTCAAAAGCTTCTGAAGATGATCGAAAAAAATTTATTGAAGAAGCTAAAAATATGATAAAATCGCAATTAAATGAAATTAAGGAATGCTTAAATCAACAACAATTAAATCAAATTCGTACTCCAATTCCAAGTGATAAAAAAAAAATACAATTGAGCGATTCATCTGATGATGAAGATGAAAGAGAAACAATAACTTGGAGATTGGCAAAAAAAGAGATATCAGAATACATGATAGATTCTTGGAAATTATTTGAAAAAGATTTTGCCTTAACCAAAAACAATAATATTAATGATTCTAACACTATGATAATTGATTTTTGGAAACTAAATAGAGTTAAATATCCTTCTCTATTTGAGCTTTTTAAAAAGTATGGGAGCATTCCTGGAACAAGTGTACCATCTGAAAGAATATTTTCTCATGTTGGATATCAAGTTTGGGATAGAAGAAACAAAATTTCACCTGAACGAGTGGAAAAAATCATGTTTATTTATGAAAATTTAAAAGAATTTTAATAAAACTCTAATTTTGAAAAATAAAATTCCATTGAAAAACAAAATTTTTTAAATATTTTTTTTAAATTTTGATGTTATTTTCTTTAATAAAAAAAAAATGATTAGTTTTTTTTTAATTATTAGGTAAATATAAGTAAAATTTAATAATTTAAACATTTTTAATAATTATCTACATTTATAAGATTTTACGAAAAGAATAAAAAGATTATGATTGAAAAAACTATAAATTTTTATTAATCAATGGAATTGTAATTAAATATTTTCAATATTTTTTATTTTTCTTTTATTTTATTTTATAAGTTCAGCATCATTTGGCACAAAATGATCGAACAAAATGGCATTTAATATTTTTCGATTAAGAGGGTCAATCGTTCGGACCAAGTCCTAGCTGGAACCCTAAACCAGCAGCCAGAACTGAAGCTATCTGGCCGTACTTCCTTCATCGGAGGAAACTAGCCATAATGCCATAGACTAGTCCCTTGAAGTAAATACAAGCTCGAAGAGATATTTATAATAAAGATGAAAAATTTGATTAAAATTTTTTTATTTAATTTAAAAATTTAATTTATTTTGAATTTAAAAGAGACATCTATATATAAAAAAAAATATAAAATTTTAAATAGAAAAATATTATTAATTAAAATATTTTTAATAATTTGCCTTTTTGAAAATAATTTTTTTTTTTAAATAAAATTTCTATATAAATTAGCCTTTTGGCCAAAAATTTTCGGAAGAAATTTAACGGTAGATCTATAATAAATATAGTTTTTAAATTAATATTTTTTTAATATAAATTTTAATTTACATATTTTTTAGTATTTCCGTTTTAAATTTTTTATAAATTGATTTGAAAATGTTTTTTGTAAATTTTAATTTTTAAAATTTTTTTAAATTTTTAAACATTAATTTTTATTTTTAAATTTTAATTATTAAATTTTTAATTTAATTTTTAAAATTTATTTTTTTTTGTAATTTTATTTTTTTATTTTGTAATTTTATATTTTTATTTTGTAATTTTATTTTTTTATTTTGTAATTTTATTTTTTATTTGTAATTTTATTTTTTATTTGTAATTTTATTTTTTATTTGTAATTTTATTTTTATTTGTAATTTTATTTTTATTTGTAATTTTATTTTTTTATTTTGTAAATTTTTTAATAAAATTTTTAAAAATATTTTTTAAGCTAATTTTTATTTTTAATTTTTTAATAAAATAAAAAAATACATAAAAAACTTTAATTTTTGATTTTCTTTAAACCTTTTTTTTCCGCTACTTCTACTCCAACCACCTCCTGGTAATTCTCCCGCCTCTGCTCCCGCCTCCCGGCTAATCTACCGCTTACCGCCCCTGCTCCCGCCTACCGGCTAATCTACTGCTACTGCTCCCGCCTACCGGCTAATCTACTGCTACTGCAACCGCTTACTGGCTATTCTTCCGCTACTGCTACCATTTACCGGTTTCCAATCCGCTCCGCCAGCCACAATCCGGTTACCAATCCGCTAAGCCAGATCCAATCCGGTTACCAATCCGCTCCGCCAGCCACAATCCGGTTTCCAATCCGCTCCGCCAGCCATAATCCGGTTTCCAATCCGCTCCGCCAGCTACAATCCGGTTTCCAATCCGCTCCGTAGCTCAATCCGGTTTTCAATCCGAAAACCGATTCGTAATCCGAAAAAACTTCATTTTTTTTCCGGAAACTAATTCGGCGCTCCGGTGACCAACACTAGTTTTTTTGTTAACATTTTCTAAATTCATTCATATAAATGATTAATTTTTTTTTTAATAAATGGAAATTATTTAATTGAAAAAATTTATTAACTTTATTCTATCTTTAAATTTTATTAAACAATAGTTTAAGTGAATAAATTATTGACTATTTTTCAAATTCCAAATGAGAATCTTTCTTTTTTTTGCAAATAATAAACTTAGATGAGAATAAACAAAAATAAAAACATTCTTTACTAAAAATTATACTTCTTTCCATGAGACTGTGTTGGCCTAAAGTTTTTCGATATTTCAAATTTATAAATTACACAAAAAAATCAAATATATATACATATTTATTTAAATGATGTTAATTAAAAAAAAAACTTTGTAAATTATTTATTTGAAACAAATTTTCTTGTTTTCTTTGATATTTGTTTAAAAAGGAAATATATATACATTATTTATAGTTATGAAATGATTAAATATGATTTATTTAGTTACATTTTTAGTTTAAATGAAATAATCAATTTTGGATTTTATTATAACTAAATTAATTAAATTTTTGAAATATTTTTTTTAAGAAAATATAATTTTAGTTTCTAGTGTTTCTAAATTTGCTAGTTCATTATATCCCTAGTAATTACACTCAATTATTCATTTTTATCAGCTCCTTGATAACTAATTTGTTCTATCTATTTTTATTTTACTGTATTTTAGAAAATCCATTTCTTATGATTTTTTTAATATCTACGATTGTTCTATTGTATCGTCACTATAATTCAAACTATCATTTGTCTTTGTTCAAAATTAAATATCTTTTAACATTAATGCAAACACTTTCATCTTGTTGAATCTTCCTTTAAAATTTAAATTATTTGAAATTTACCAGTCAATGAAGACTCGTTTGCATCAATTTGAATAAAAATATTTAACACAAGAATTTTATTAAATTATAATTTAGAAATTAAATTTTTAAAAATTTATCTTTTAAAATTTATTTGAGATAAGTCATTTTGTGACATGTTGTCACTTTGGTAAAAAAAAAAATTTTTATTTTGATGAAGAGTTTTTTTTTTAGTCCAATTTTGGTAAATGTTTGTAAGAATAGAATGTAAACTTTTTTATTGTTAATTAATTAGTCTATTTTTAAGTAAATATGATTGTGACTTGAATAATTGAAATCAATTGTTTTTAAACTAAATAAAGAGCATTCATTTTGATTATCATCAATAGAGACCATTTCACAGTATATATCCAAGGAGCAAATGTTTAAGCATACAATTTTCTCTATTGTTTTTAGTTTTTTTATTAAATTTTCTTCAAATATCATAGCTATAGCAGAATTCATGTTTATATTATAAAAGAAACTAAAATCATTTATTTTTAAATCTGGATTTGTTTCTTGTATTAAACTATTGTTTTGTTGATAAATGTAATTTGAATCTAATTAATATATTTTTTATAAAAAGATTCATAAATTTATAAATTTAAAAAAAAATACTTTTAAGTGACTTTAGAGCATATATTGAATCAGAATAAATACTACTATTGAACAATGTTAAACCTGTAGTCAAATTCCATAATTTAAAAGTTCTATCTTGTGATCCACTTATTAAAATATCATCTGATAATAATTCTAAACTTAATATAGTACTTGTATGAGCTGTAAACGTTAAAGATATAGACTCAGTTGGTGAGGAAACATTTCTTATTTTAATAGTCCCACATTCGTCACCATAAGCTAAATAGCCATTTGATAATAATTTAAGACTATAGACTTTATTAGCAGTAAATATATCTCTAATAAAATTTAAATTTGAATCATAGATTCTTATTTTAAAATCTAAACAGCTACAAACAATATTATCATTTTGGAGTACTTCAATAGTTTGGATATTTATCCCAATAGGATTATACTTATTAGGTCTTAAGCCTTTTATTTCCCATTTTTTCAAATATCCGCCACTCGATGAAGTTACCATAAAAAACTTGCTTTTAAACAATTTCAATCCAGTAATTAAATATTGATGTGCTGGATTAATTTCTTTTAAAATTTTGATTTCAGGTAATTTCCAAATAAATATTGATTTGTCATCAGAGCAACTAGCAAACATTGTTTCATTAATTGATAAAATATGTTTAATTGCAACTGTACCATGTTTTAAATCAACTTTTTTTTGACCACTTGTTGTATTCCAAATGAAAATATTTCCATTTACGCCTCCAGTTGCAATCAAATCATTAGATAATTGTTCTATGCTATAAATTATTCCATTTTGACCATTCAAAGTTGTGCTTTGGTTTTTGTACTGGTAAATTTCACTTTTATCTTTTAATCCAACTACGAAATCTTAAATTTCATTTTTATAAAAGATTTAAAATTAGAAAAAATTAATTTAACATTTAAAAATTACAGTACTTTGTGATTCAATTTTTTTTATGAATAAATATATTAATACAAGATAAATTAAGCTTTTCATTTTTTTTAAAATCTTTTTTGAAATTTTCAAAACTTAAATTTCAAAAGAAATAATTCACAATTAATCAATTTCATATTTTAATAAATTTTTCTTTTATTAATAAGAAAAGAAATTTAATAATAAACAGGATAAAAACATATATTCCAACAAATAAGCAAATTTCAATCAAAATAGAATTTTATTATTTTAATAAAAATGTAAAACTAAATAATAATAATAAAAATTTACTTAAACTACTTTTGTTTTTATTTATCAAACTTGTTTCCTTTTTATTTTCTATTTGGCGAATAAAATTTAAAAATAAATTTTTATTATATCGAATAAAAATACGCCATGCTTTGAACATCAATAAGGCTTATTCTTCTACGAGGTTTATTCGTAATCTTTATATTCTTTATTTTTAAGATCCATTTTATTACCATTACTTTCAGTTCAGTTCTTATTCATAGAATTTCGTTATTAATCTGCGTTCTTCATATCATGTATCCTGATTCATAATTACTTGTTGTCTATGTAAAATTTTATAATCAATACAGTATTATGGATAATATCCTGCATTATTCTTTTAAGTGATTATTATTACAGTATATGAATATCTCTGTTTCTTTGAGGATGTTAACTTTAAAACCGTAAAGTTTTACTTTTATAAGCAAAAGCTTTGTTGCAAAATCAATTTCGGATTACAATGCTTTATTACTTTGTTTATAACGTAATTAAATTTGCAACAATTTAAACATTAATTATGATCAAACTAATCCAAAGAGCAAATTGTTAAATGTAACAAAAAATTCAATTATTTTTTGAAAGTTTTTTGAATATTTTACATTTTCTTACAACTTTAAACACTGTTCCCATTTGAAATAGCTTAAATTTTAGTCATTAATTGCTTGACGATAATCTTAATCAATGAATATTATTTAACAAATATAAAATAACTTTTAAAATTTTTTTATATCAAAAATTTTTAAAGGACTAAAAATTATTAATTTACACAAATTGCGAAAATGAGTATAAAAATTTGAAAAATTTAAAATTTTATAAAAATTAATAAAAAAAATTTTCATTAAATTAACAAATTTTATATTCTATTGAAGTAATAAAAAAAAAAGATTTTTATTAAAATACAAATAAATTTTAAAATTAATTTTAATAAAATTTTTTATTTTTTGTTTGAAAGATTTAGGAAAGATCCAAAAAAATAATACCAAATTGAACATGACGCTTAACCGGACAAAGACCAAAACTGGTTTATTTTAAATTTTAAAATTTATTTTAATTTGTTACACAATCACAAAAACTAATTTTGTTTTTTTTTTTAATTTTAATTAACATTTCAGATTTTAAATCTAAATTAAATATAATAAATAAAAAAAAATAAAATTGAAAATTGCAACTCTTAATTATGCCGTCTTCCTCATCACTTAGAAAAGAATCTTCTTCATCTCATCACTCATCAAGTCACTCGAGTAGATCCCGAGTTAGTAAAGATACCAGATCACGTCATCATCATAAATCTCGCTCTCGTTCTCGTAGTAAACACGAAACAAAAAAACGTCATCATAAATCGCGTTCTAGGTCTTCTAAACGAAAGCGTTCTTCTTCCCGAGATAATAGAAAATCATATAAAAATGGTTCTAAAAGATCTCCATCTGTTTCCAAAGAGAAATCAAAACAGCAAAAAAAAACCGAAGATGAAGAATCAATGGTAGACTTTGATTTAGAAGAGGAAGAAGAAGACGAACAAGCAATTATAGAACGAAGAAGAAAAGAAAGAGAAAAACTATTAGAAAAATTAAAAACTGAGTTTAATTCTTTAAAACCGAATCAAGAAGATGCGGTCTCTACCTCTTCGGCTTCTACTACTCCAATTGTGCAACAAAAAGAGCCAAAAGAAGAAGGAGAAGCGGACGATGATTATGAAGATGAAGATTTGTTACAATTTGATTTTGAAGCAACCATAAACGCAAAAAAGAAAGCTACTTTGCTTCCATGCTCTTCTACAAGTCAATTAACTCAAGCAACAAACCAAGCAGCAGAAGAAGCATCTATAGATTCTTGTGATAAAGAAAAACTAGAAATTATAAAATCTAAAGAAAAAAAAGAAAAAGAAAAGTCAAAAGGATTTGATATGTTTGCGGATGACGAGGAATACGAATCTGGCACTAAAAATTATTGTCTTAATAATCAAATATCAAAACCAGAGGCTTCTAGTCAACATTTATTAGACAATTGGGACGATTCGGAAGGCTATTACAAGATCAAAATAGGAGAAGTATTAAATACTCGTTATTCAGTGTATAGTCTAACTGGTCAAGGAGTTTTTTCGAATGTAGTCAGAGCTAGGGATATTACAAACGCTCAAAATAAAGAAGTAGCTATTAAAATTATTAGGAATAATCATGTGACTTTAAAAAGTGGTTTAAAAGAATTGGAATTTTTAAAAAAATTGAACGAATCTGATCCGGATGACAAGTTCCATTGTCTTAGGCTTTTATCGAATTTTTATCATAAACAACATTTGTGTCTTGTGTTTGAACCATTAAGTATGAATTTAAGAGAAGTTATAAAAAAATATGGTAAAAATGTAGGTCTTCATATAACTGCGGTTCGATCTTATGCTCGACAATTGTTTAGAGCATTGAGATTATTAAAAAAATGCCAAATTATTCATGCCGATATAAAACCTGATAATATTTTAGTTAATGAATCTAAACTAGTTCTTAAATTATGTGATTTTGGTTCAGCATCTTATTCTTCAGAATGTGACATAACCGAATATTTGGTTAGCAGATTTTACCGAGCACCGGAGATTATACTTGGTCTACCATATGATTATGGTATAGATCTATGGTCGGTGGCAGTTACATTGTTCGAATTGTACGCCGGAAAGATAATGTTCCCGGGTAAGACAAATAACGAAATGCTCAAGCTTTTTATGGATGTAAGAGGCAAATTTCCAAATAAGATAATAAAAAAAGCAGCACTCAAAGACAAACATTTTGATGCCGATTGTAATTTCATCTATTGTGAACAAGATAAAATAACAAAACATGTAATTTTCTAATATTATTACTTTACTTTATTAATTTTAATTGTAATTAATTTTCACAATTTTATTCAAAAGGAAAAAGTTTCTGTATTATCAAATATACCAATTACAAGAGACATTCAATCGGAGCTAATAGCTAATCAGCGTTTACCAGAAGACCAAATGAGAAAAGTGCTACAGTTAAAAGATTTATTGGATAAGGTTCTAATTTTGGATACATCTAAACGTATCACTATTAAAGAAGCTATCACACATCCATTTGTTGATGAAAAGATTTGAAAAATTTAAATGCAAAGTTTTTTTTTTTATTAAATTCAAATTAATTAAATTTAATAAATGTATATTATTTTCTATGATTTATTTTTGTTGTATCAATAAAATATAATTTAAAATTTTTAAAAAAACTTGATTTATCTAACCAACAAATGCATAAAGTAAATATAGCTAAGACTATTACTAATAAGAATCTAATTGACTTAGTCAAGCAGTGTAAAATTTTTTTAAGAAAATATTTCTAAGCTAATAAAATTAGAAAATTTTAGAAAAAATACAAATGATTAATTATAATTAAAAGTTTTTTCCAAATCCTCAAGAGAGTCAATAAAAGCTATATATTTTATCTTAACTTCATCTATCTTATTCTCATACCATTTAATTTCTTCTTTAGTAATTCTAGTATTGTCTTTAATATTTTTAGCTTCTAATATAGGTATAGGAATGGACAGTATATGACTCACACTTAAACATTCACCTAGGTGACTGATTATGGGTAAAATTAAACCACCTTCAATTAAATTATTTCTAATCTTGCTGTTAACATTTTCATTTCTCAAATGTAAATCCATTATGTTTAACCAAAGAGAACTACTTTTGATTATTTGTTTTGAATGAATTTTATATGATGTTGCTAAAAACGGCAAAATTTTAAGTTTAGCTTTATTAAATGAATATTTTTCATCAGTCTGGTGGCTTCTCAGATCGTCGGCCCAATCAAACCAATCTGGTAATAGAGTATTTAAAAGTGATTTTACCGACTCGCTTGAAAACTAATCAGCAAATATGGGTGGTAAAATATAATCGCAACTCATTACAAATACTTTATTTAATATACCTGGGCTTGGTTCAAAATCAACTAGAGCATAATCAGCATTTACTTTATCAGCTAGCTTTAGAATCATCCTTTTTATTTAAAATTTAAAAATATATAAAAGCTTCAAAAAAGTTTCTGAAAACTGAAAACCTTCTAAACGCGCCTAAAACTTTATTATTATGTTTAATTGATTCTAATAATTGATTGAGAACCTGGCAATAAATAAATATTGTTTATTATTTCATTTTGCTCTTCTGATAAATAATCATTTTGAATTTTTCTCAATTCTATTTGGGAAAAATCTGTTTCATCAGAAGAACCTAAAATACTATTTTTCAAAACTTCAAACAAGTCATATTTTTTATTCAAATATTGTCTATTATACATTTCTTCTATTTTATTTCTATCTTAATTACGTTTTGTCAAACATCAAACATCTACTGAATCGACTTTTAAAAGGAATTTCATCAACAGACATTTTTCCATCTTCTTCGTTTATTTGCGTATCATCAAAATCATTTTGATTTTTTTTCATAAAAACATTTGTCAGATTAAATTGTGCATCTGAATCAATTAAAATTACTTTTTTGCCAATTCTAGCTATACAAGCACCAATGTGTATTACTGTTGTTGTTTTGCCAACTCCACCTTTATAATTGAAGACTGCTATTATTTTTACCATTTTAATAAATTTAAGAATCCATTCATTGCTGAAATATAATTTAATAAGTTTTGTTGGAGCATTATTGATTGCGAATTTTAATTTTATTCTTTTTTTACTATAGTAATTGTTTATTATTTATTTCTTGTTACTAGCAAAAAAAATTGAATTAATAAAAATTTGTTATTTTAAGATTTAAAGTCAAATTCCTGAATTGGTATAAGAAACATGTTTTTATTTATGAAATAAACAATTATAAAGTAATGAACATTTTAATATTTTTTAGCCAACAATCAAATGAAAGACATAAAAAAAAAATTAGTTTGATTGTTTTTTTGCTTCATTTAAATAATTAATAAGTCTTTTAAAAAATATTTATAAAAAATATAACACTTAATAAAATCTTTAAAAACTTGATATCATATTAATAAATTTAAAATTAAACTTACTTTAAAATGAATAGCTTAATTCATATCTTTTTAATAAATTACTTGATTATTAAAATTGTATCACAAAGTAAATTTCAAAATGTTTTTAAAAAAAAAAAAAACTTATAAAAATTCTGCATTAAATATTTAAGATTTCATTGTTGGATTAAAAGACCAAAGTGAAATTTATCAAATGAGAAACAAAACTAAAACTTTGAATGGTCAAAATGGAATAATTTATAGCATAGAACAATTATCTAATGATTTAATTGCAACTGGAAGTGTTAATGGATCTATATTCATTTGGAATACGACAAATGGTCAAAAATTAATTGATTTAAAACATGGTAATAATACAATAAGAAAAATCATCTTTATAAACGAAACTTTATTTGCTTCTGGTTCAGAGGATTTATCCTTATTTGTTTGGAAAATGCCTGAATTTATTCTATTAAGACAAATTGAAAAAATCCATAATTTCATGTTATATGAATTAAAAATGCTAAATGATAATTCTTTCATGATTAGTTCAGGGTATGGTGGTGTGCTGAAAAGATGGAACATAGATACATTTACTTTTTACATGAAAAATATTGCATTATTTATTCAAACAACTGAAATACTTTTAAATAATAATATTGCTTGTGCTTGTACAGATCTTAGTATAAGAATTTTAGATATAGATTTTAACATTACTAAAACATTGATGGCTTATAAAATATATAGCATGAAATCTCTATCAAACGGTCTTATTGCTAGTGGTGACGATTATGGTAATATTAGAATAATTAATATTAGTTCTAATACTTTGATAAGCAACTTGTATGGACATTCAAATACTATATGTACTCTAGATACATTATCAAATGATATTTTAATAAGTGGATCTAACGATACTACTTTTAAATTATGGAATTTAACTTCAGGCCTAATAATTTTCAATAGTAGTAATTATTCTAGTCCAATATATGCCGTTAAAGTAATTAAAAGTATTCAATTAGTTACATTTTAATTTAGTTAATATTTAAACTTGTACAATTTAATTATTTTAGATTTCAAAACAAATATTCCCGCATTGGTAATTAACAATAATTCATTTTTCAGCCCAAATCGTAGTAAATATAAAACAATGAAAAATTATCAATTTGCCGAAACATATGAAAAATATTTAATTAAAAAATTAAATAATACAAAAAAGATTTTATGCTTAAGAATGTGCACTTTAGATATAAATTGTAAAATGGTTTCGATTGAATTAAAAATTAAACAATGCTCAATGTTTATATCTAATTCATTTAATTTCACCAATTCAACTACAAATCATATTTTTATTAAAAACTAAAATGGCTTATTTAGTTTTCTTTCAAATAATAAATAGTTTTATATTTGAAAATAAAATTTAAATTGAAATTAGTTTTATAAAAATTAATCTCTTAAATATAATAGCTGAAAAATCGACACTAACTTTCGAATGGCGCCAATATTTATGTTTTTAGTTAAATCTTAATTTTCTTAAGTAATCAATTTTGGTTTATCAGAACAAAATCATTTACAATACTATTTCTTTATAAAAATTTTTTTATATTCTTCTATAATAAATTCACGTCTTTAGTAAACAGAATAATTTATCGTAATCTTTCATATAAAATTAATCAAAAAAATTCTCTTGTCTTTAAACTATAATCTTAATTTTGGCTTAACTCTGATTTAATACAATCAGCATGAATAAAAAAATTTTTTTTTATAATTTTCACAAGTTACTTTTTAATAATTGTCAAGTCAAATTTTTAAAAAAATATTTTTTTGATATTTTCTTTATTTATGAAGTAAAAAAAATTTAAATTTTTTTATTCAGAAATAAATATCTAATATTGTTATTAAAGAAACTATTAGAGATAAAACTATTAATCCATTGTTTGAAATTGTCTTGAAAGAAAAATTGCATCCATCAGTAGAACAACAATTATTTTCAATTTCAGCTCCAAATAATTCTGATTTAAATTTAAGGCAAGTATCTTCACAGTTTCTTAAAACAATTGTTGATCCCAAAATTAATACGGTACTTTTCTTAAATTGATTATTAAAAAAACATTTATAAATTATTATTTATACTGATAAATATACCGAACAAAATCTTCTTGTACTTGGACAGGTTTGCAATATACCTTCACTTGAACCACAATCTTTGCAAACATAGCATTGCAAATCTTTTTAATTATATATTTTAGATCTTCTAGTTAAAATACATATTTTTTGTTTATTACTATTTTTTGTAGATCCATTTTTTACATTGACATTTATATCTCTATATTCTAAAATACGATCAAATAATCCGCCACTTGATCCATAGTTGTTTGTTGATTCTGCATTGCAATTATTTGTTGAGCAACATGTTGCATCGCTTTGATCGAAGCATGTTGAAGCACAATACTTATTTACCACATTCATAAAATCTCTATCAATTGTTCTCGTCTTAAACAAATAATTTATTTTATTTTATATAACCAAAATTATTCCATTGAAATTATACAACGCAAAAGTTTCCTTCACATGTGCTTGTCACTGAATTTGATGATCGGCAATCAACACAATATGGACATGTCACCGCATCTAATTTAGAAACTAACGAATCTTGTTAAATAGCTTAATTTTTAGTTTGATTTTTCACAATTTTTAATAATTTTTTTGATTTTACTTAAAACAAGTAACACTGATAGACTCAAAAGTTTGTTTAAATTTCTCATTTTTTGTTTATTCGAATTTTTCTTCTCTTAGAAAAATAGCTGATTATCTAAATCTATAGTTAAGTTTTTAAAGTTGATCTTAAAAGATAGATTTGTTTGTTGACAAAACTTAATTTCAATTGACTAAATCTGAAAAAATCAGACAATAAAAAAGAAATTTCTACTTAAAGCCTAATTTCTGGTAAAGTCAGACAAAAAAGCTCCTTTTCCAGAGAAAATTTTACAAAACAAGCCTAAGGATTGACCAAATTTTTATTATTTATGAATTTATACAAAAAAAAATAAAAAGCTTTTCTTATTGTTAAAATGTTTAGAATTTAGACTATTTTATGTTTAGAAATACTTGTGATAAGAATCGAATGAAAAATTTTCTATTAATGCATGCTTTTGATTTTATTCTTTAATAAAGTTTTTCTAACTGATTACTACTGCTTTATATAAGCTATACTGTATTTTCTACTTAAAAAATATTGCTTTTAGTAAAAAATAGACAAAATCTAAAATTTAACATGATAATTACAAACATACCTTATAGTACTTACAAAATAACAATTTTAAATGTTTATTAAAAGTTTTCTACCATTAGGATCCATTCCAACAAAGTTTACTGGTAGATATAGCCAAGGTCTACCTGTTAATACTTCCAAAAGCGCTTCAAAAAGATCACCTGATTAAATTCTTTATAAAATTTTCTCATGTTATTAATATTCTTATCAGATTAGAAAATCGAACCAAGCGTTTAAATTAATTAATTTGACTTTTTTTTAAACTTATTTGTATTCTTATCTTTAAGTTTTAATTTTATTCTAAAAACGAAAAATAAAAATATTTTTTTTAATAATAAATAGTTAAGAATATAATGTGTTTGAAACAAAAATTTCAAAATAAAAAAAAATCTGAATAATTTTTTTTTTTTTACTAAAATCTCACATGTTTGAAAAAAGAAAAATTTTTTTTCAAAATTCCAAAAATGAATTCAAATTCAACAAATAAAGAAGAATCAGAAGCAATTAGTTCAGAACATGAAAATGAAACAAATACTTTTCTCGAGTTTGAAAATTTTTCCAAATTCTTTGAAGTAATCATAAAAAATTATTCAATCTTAAAATTTAAATTAATAAAAAAAAAAAAAAACTAAATTTCTAATTAAATTAATTGAAGACATTTTCCTCGAATATAAAAGAAACTGTTACTAGTTCTACTAAAGTGCCTTTAAAAGAAACCGATTTGGAATACTTTATGACTATGCCTAGTTTTAAAGCTTTCGTAGAGACAGAAAATGAACGTATTTTGACGCTGATTGGAAAAATAATGAAACAACAAAACATAAAAAAAACTAATATAGCTTCAAAAAAACTTGATGATGAAGAACGTATGGATCTATTGATCGATATTAATGATCAAATGATAGAAAAGTTAGGTATTCAACTAGACGAGATTCAAGGATTGAGAAAAAAAACCGAAACTGAACTTAAGCTTTCTGATCAAGGTCTTAACACGACCACAAGAAACATTACTACCAGCTGGAACAAACAAATCGGCATGGTTTCTAAACAAAGTGTAGAAACAACTAGTAAATTTGATGTAAAATTTAAACTAACTGATAAAAAATCCGGCTATGTTCAAACACAAAAATCTCAGCTTGAATTTAAAGACAAAATAGACAATTCTCATCTTCCTTTTGTGCCCAAGTTACGCTCAAAACCGAATGCTTTAGTTCCTTTAGCAGAGGTTTTCAGCAAATTAGATGAATTCGAAATAAATCAGGAGCTATTTGAGCAAAATTTAGAGCTACTCGAAAATCCGTATACTTACGAAATAGAAACACTAATGCTAAACGAAGAAGATAATTTAGATAATACAGATTTGAATCAAATTATCAGCCTAGAGACATCTAGCTATAAATACGTAGATAATTTGCAAGATTTACAAAGTTTATGTGATCATTTAAGCATTAAGAATAGGAAAAATATAAAAGAAATATCTGTAGATTTGGAGCATCATTCTTATCGGTCTTTTTTGGGTTTTACCTGCTTAATGCAGATTTCTACTCGAACAGATGACTTTTTAATAGACACTTTAAAACTAAGACACGAAATGCATCGTTTGAATGAAATATTTACTGATTTTACTTTGCTCAAAATATTCCACGGTGCTGATTATGATATAGAATGGTTGCAGAAAGACTTTGGTATTTATGTAGTTAACATGTTCGACACTGGTCAAGCAGCACGTGTTCTACAATATCCTCATTTCTCACTTAGCTATTTGCTCCAAAAGTTTTGTAACATTCAAGCTCAAAAACAATTTCAATTAGCCGATTGGAGACAACGGCCATTGTCTCAAGATATGATCAAATACGCACGTGAAGACACTCGTTATTTGATTTATATTTACAATCAGCTTAAACAAGAATTACTTAAATTAAATCAATTAGCAACAGTTTTTGAAAAATCTAAATCGATTTGTAAAAAAGTCTACAAAAAGCCAGTTTTTTATACCAAGGGTTTTTTGACTTTGTGTCAAAACAATTCTCATCTAAATCCGAAGCAGACCAAAGCGCTGCATGATTTGTACAAATGGAGAGACCGAGTTGCTAGAGAAAAAGACGAAAGTTGTGAATATGTACTTAAGAACCATCAATTGCTAAAAATAGCAGAATTATTACCAAGAGAAATTCACGGAGTGCTAGCATTATGCAATCCGATATCTCCTCTAGTTGAAACTAATGTTCATGAAATACATGAGATTATCAAAAATGCTAGAGAGTATTCGGGAACAAGTGTGTTCCTAGGACAAGAGAAAAATTTAGATAATGAACCAGTTAAAACAAATATTATGGACTCTGTTGTTCATTCAGTAGTCTACGATCCAGAGTCAATTTTAAACAATCCACATGATTTTCCACATCAAAATGAAAAATTAGATGAAGAAGAAGAAATTCAAAGCGAATTTAAAACAGATCTAAACGAGATATTACTAAAGCCAGTTAAATTAGATCATAAACAAGACAAACCGTTTTTATTAACTAATAAAAACGAGTTGAAAAATGTTTTTAATAAAAATTTAAAATCAAATAATTTAATCGAGAAAATTAAAGCAATTAAATGTTCAATTGAAAATCCGTTTGAGATGTTTTTACCAAGAGAATTGAGAAATAAAAATATGGAAATTAGTTCAAAATGGAATTTGATTAAAGCTGAACATAAAATTGAAATAAAATCACAATCTATTGAGCAAACAGTTGATGAAGTCAAAGTTGAAGATATTACAATGATACCATTAAAAAGACAATTCAAATTAGAAAAAGGATTTAATGAAAAAAAATTAAAAAAGAAATTAAAAGATGTAGATTTTACAGATGCTATAATTAAATATAATAATATGAAAAAAGAGACTATATCAGCACTGGGAACCGAAGATCAAAATGACGACGATGATCAGCAAGAGTTTAGTCGAATATCAGAAAAAATTAAAGATAATCTTAATTCTCTATCCAAGTTGGTAAAGAATGCTAATTTTGGACAACAACAAGAAGAATTTAATTACGATACAGTTGATATGAATCAAATGTTTTCGAAAAAAAAAGAATCTGAAAATAAAAAAGTAGATAACAAATTGAGAAGAACTGAGAACAAGTTTGGAAAAGTTAATAAAAGAAGAGCCACGAACGCTGTCACGCGTTCCAAACATAATAAAACACATACTTTTAAATCTAGTTAATAAAAAATAATATTTAACAAATTTGTTATATTTAAAAAAAATTAAAATTTAAGAATTTAATTTTAAATAAAATTTGTTTTCAAAATAAATCCATTTTGAAATTAATCTTTTATTAAAGTAATTTTTTTATTGTTTGAATGTTTTGAACCCAAATCGAAAAATATTATCTATATAGATTTGTAATTTATAGATTCAATTCTTTATTTTTAAAATATCAAAGGACATTTAGAATAATTAAATAAATAAGTTAGATAATGACAATTAAAGAGCAGTTATTTAATATCATATAACTTTTAACCAAAATTCATAAATTAATAATAATAATTTTTAATAATTTAGTCAAATAATTTTTTTTTAAATTTAAAATTCAAATAAAATAAAATTTAAAAAAACAAATTTTGATAAAAATTTTTATTTCAACTTTTTTAATTCTCTAGGAACAATAAAAAAAATAAATTATTATTCGAATTCTTCAACTATATTCCAATCAATTGCCATATAAATTAATTTATCATATAAATTAGTTTTTTTCATGCATCCTGACTTATCAAAATCGAACTGTGGTAATTGGCCTCTAACTTGGCAATTTAAAAGCTTAGAAAAAAAATCCACACAATAATTGAGATCAAATTCTGGCATACATGATGATAAAAGCCAATTTATTCTTTGTGTTAAAAAAGCCTCTTCTGCCAAAACGCCTGCCTCCATAATTTCGTTATTCAAATGAGTTTTGTTCATTTTGTTTTTTAATTGAGGACTTGATGCGTTAAAATCGTTTAACGCATTTCTTAAAACGACATGACAAGTTTCATGAATAGTTAAACAGATAAAATTAAACTTTAAAATTTCCAATTTTTCATTATTTGAATATTTTTTAGGTAATTCATTAATGAATCTTTCAATTGCTTTGATACCTATAAATATTTCATTAACACCAGCAAATCCATTCAAATCACTAATGTCAAATTGAAAAAATTTCAAATTTAAATTTTCAAAATCGAATTGTACTTGATTGAAGCCAGTAAGTGAAACAACTATTTCCAAAATTTTTTCAGTTATTCTACTATTTAATTTTATTTGATTAAATAAAGTTGTTAACTCATTTTTGAAAACAAATTCATTACAATCGACACTTAAACTTGGTACTATTTTAAAAAGTTCGTCCCATTTAGAATTTGATTCAATTAATGACTTGCTTAAATGAACCAAAATGGTTAATTGGGCTACTTGATTATCATTTTGAACTCCATTTTCAGTATGAACTAACAAATTATAAAAGTTTTTATAAAAATTTGTTTTATGTGATCCTTTAGAAAAAAATGGATTTTGTCCTAAATTGAAAACAATTGAATGTCGAAACTGTGAAGCCATTTCTTTGATATTGTTCATGTAACCAAGTGACGTTTTATTTGGAGTCAGTTGAATAAGAATTTCGTCGTTGAATTTTTTGTAATCAAATTCTGATTTATTTGAAAGACTATCAAAAAAATGAATAAAAGCTTGTGCAGCCATTTTCTTCTAAATTAAAAATAAAAATTAATTAAATAAAAAAATCTTTATATTTCTGATTGCTAAGCCAAATAAAACTTAAAATTTTTAAAGCATGATTTATTTTTTTGAAATTATTTATAGTGAAAAATATGGGTGTAGTAATAGTAAAATAAAATATTCTAAAATATTTATTTTAAATTAAAAATAAAACAATTTTATTTTAAGCATGTTTTAAATTTAATGAAAGAACCCTGTTAAAATTTAAAGCTATTAAAAATTGTCATAGGATATTAAATACGAGATTAATCGGTAAAAATAAAATAATTATTAAAAAATCAACATCATTTAAAAAACTATAAATTTGATTGATATATAATGTCTAATGCTATTTAAGAAATTTAAGAAATGTTCGTTTATTTTAAAAACCTTGTTTAATCAAATTAAATTTATTATTTTTTACACGATGTTAATTTTTTAATAATTATTTTATTGAAAAACTGGCCGATTAAATAATAGCCATCTTAAAATTTTCTTTTAATATTTCTTATATTTACACTGAGTTATTTAATTAACATTTGAGCAATCAATCTTACTTCGTTAACTTCCGTTAATTGATGCTCAGAGAAACTCTTCAACAAACTATTAATTAATGCAAAATTAGGTAACTTTTGATTATTACCTAAGATACATAAAAGATTTAATCCAAAATCCTATTCAATAACTGTTAAGTAACTATAGTAATAAAAGGCTTCCAGACTCAATTCAACAACACTCAATTAATTTGAATCGGTTTACTCAAATATTTTACTGGATCATGCTTTAGATTTAAAAAAAGAATTCATACAAAATAAATTAAATGATGAATAAAAATAATGTTTTAGAAATATTTTTAAGTTGATTTTTGATCACAACTTTTGTTACAAAAAAACAAATTGATTTTATACCTTAGCATTGTTTATATTATAAATTTTAAAAAATGTAGTTATTTCTTTATTAGCGAAACAAAGAAGTGTTTTGAAAAAAATTAATGAACAATCAAAAGATATAGAATATTTTAAACCTTAACAAATAACTTTAATATACAAACACTTCAATTTTAAAGATTTAATATATATAAGATATTTTTAATTTTCCTTTTTACATTTTTGATCAAAATTTAGAAGAAAAATTAAGACTAAGTTTAGAAGAATTTTTTTTATAACTTCACTTTTTTTAACTTGAAAATGAAAATTTGAAAGGTTTGAAAGTAGTTGTCTGGAAGGCGGAACATATTTTGGATTTAATAACATACAGAATTGTTTGAAAAACTTGTTTTCAACAAACCGAAAAGGTAGCCCGGAAGTAATTAGAAACAGCAGGAGAACATAATTTTGATCAAGTGCAAATTCATTTTCAGTGTTTTGTTTAATATCTATATCGTGCTCCATCTTAAATGTGATGACATTTTAGGAGTTATGTTGTCTGCTAAATGAATCTTTTTTCCACAAACTTTATCATTTCGCTTGACTTGACAAATAGATATATAAATTTTTCTTTTTGATAAGTTGCTTTTTTTTTGTTTTCAGTTTAAAATAATTTCAACATTTTGAAAATTTTTTGATTACTGACTTTTCTCAACTTCGGTTTCATAGTGTTGGCCCCCGTAAACGGAAAAATCTTCCAGGAAAATTATAAATCATCATTATCATGAATGAAAGAGTATCAAAAAAAGTGTGATCCATAGCAGACTTCATCGGTTTATCAAAAACATTCAAACCGCTAAAGTTTTCTATGAAAAGTTTATACCAGGTAGCCGAGAAATTAAATTGACTGACAAACCTCTGGTATGTTAAGCTGGATCTCAAACACGCCTTTTTTGAAATTCCCCTCCACGGCCAAAGTAAATTTATCAACACTTTTGGTTATTGAGGGGAGTATTTCTCCTATTTGGCCTTTCAATAGCTCAATACGTCCAAAAAATGGTGTTAAATTCTGTTTTCTTAATAACTCTTATTAATTAAGATTTACTTTAATATTAATGGGAAGTACGTAATTTTACGCAAATTGAAGTAAAACATTAATTTTTTTTAATGTAAAATTTTGTAATTTTATTGTTTGAATATTTTTTACACTTGTTCCGGAATACTTTCTAGCATTTTTGATAATCTCATGTATTTCATGAACATTAGTTTCAACTAGAGGAGATATCGGATTGCATAATGCTAGCACTCCGTGAATTTCTCTTGGTAATAATTCTGCTATTTTTAGCAATTGATGGTTCTTAAGTACATATTCACAACTTTCGTCTTTTTCTCTAGCAACTCGGTCTCTCCATTTGTACAAATCATGCAGAGCTTTGGTTTGCTTCGGATTTAGATGAGAATTGTTTTGACACAAAGTCAAAAAACCCTTGGTATAAAAAACAGGCTTTTTGTAAACTTTTTTACAAATCGATTTAGATTTTTCAAAAACTGTTGCTAATTGATTTAATTTAAGTAATTCTTGTTTAAGCTGATTGTAAATATAAATCAAATAACGAGTGTCTTCACGTGCGTATTTGATCATATTTTGAGACAATGGGCGTTGTTGAGAAATATATAACCAATCATTTAATAATTAAATATTTAGTTTAAATGAATTATAAAAATTTAAATATTTAAAAGGTAATTTTTAAAAGCCTTAAAATTAATTATTTTCAATATTTAATAATTGATATCAGGTTAATAACTATTTATTTTTGATAAAACAATTAACATTTAAAAAAAATTACAAGTTAAACTGTGTTTTTAAGTTTTTACTGATACAAATTGTTTTTTGTTTCTAAATATTAAATGAAATTTATTTTTAATTTAATTCAAATTCATCTTTTTCTCTTTTTCCAATATAATGTGAATTTTGTTTTAGCAAAAAGTACGTCTTTAGTATTGACATTTTTTGTAATATCTTGGCTAAATCTTGGCTATTTGCATTTGATTGTTTTTCACACAGGCCAATGTTAAATTGAGATAAAATCAATAAACTTATTAAGAATATATTTAAAATTTTCATCTTTAACTCTTTTTCTAAATTATAATGAAAAAAATTTGTTTGATTTATTATTATTATTATTTTTGTCTGTTGAACAATTTTAAAATTTTAGAAAATAAATTTTTTGGAAAAATAGGATGAATTTATAAGCTCAAAATTTAAATCTTCATTTAATTGGATTTTTAATTGCTTTATTTAAATTTAAAAAAAAGGCTAAAGAAACATTAAGCTCTTTAAAAATTTTACCTATTATATAAGTTCGAAGGATTTCTTTAAGTTAATTGCATGTTAGTTAATAAGATTTTTAAATGAAAATCCTTCTAAGCCTAATATTTTAAATTAAATTAACATTTTAAACTTAAATTGATTGATTTGATTTTTAAAATTATTTAATAAAAAAACTAGGCGATTTATTTTATTTCCGGTATTGTCATTTATTAAGATAAGAAATTTTTGTTTAAAAAGTAAAATTACGTGTATATTATTAACAATATAACTTTGAAATCATTTATAACAATAAAAGTAACTAAAAATGCTTTTATTGATAAAGGAATAGATTTCTAAAAAAAATTGATTTAGTATAGCTTTTTATAAACTAAATTTTAGCAAAAATTTTATTAAAAACCATTTAACAAAAATTTAATTATTTAAAACTATTATTAAATAGAATAAAAAATTACTTATATTCATATATTATAATTATGGTGTATGTAATATTCCTAATATTTGCAATGTTTTGTTAAGAATACCTTTGAAGAAGTAGAAAGAGGTAGAAAAGCAAACGTTTTGCGTGTTTAAGTAATTGAGAATGAAAAAATTTAAAAAATGCAAAATTTTATTTTAATTTTACACTTTAAATACAATACCTATAGTAATTTATTGTTTATTTATTGACAAACTTTATTTTTGTTAATGTTTTAACTATTTCAGAAAAAGCTTATCCAACATTATTAAAATTATTTTTATAAATAGTCAAAAGATTAGAAAATATTTATAGTTATGAATGGTTTTAAAGTTACTTGAAATATTTTGGCAATAAATCGCTATAATTTAGCTAAAAATTCTATTTATTTATATATGTTTCTTTTATTCAATCTAATACTGAATTTATAAAAAAATTCATTAAATTTCTTTATTTCTTTTTCATTAACTTGTCTAGAAAATATTTATTGTTTTTAATTTAAAATAATGACAAAATCAGAACATTTTACAATATTCTTTAAAAGAAATATCGATTTTGAAATTTTATTAAAAAATATTCAAATATGAATTATTGAATATTATTATTTTGAATGTCTATAGTAAATAATCTATATAACATGTTAACTGTAGTATCCCATAAACAAATATTATACATCAATTTTAAACAAATTTAAAATTAAATTAATTAAAATTAAGAATTTTAAAAATCTATTTTTTATGCTATGTAGTTGAATATTTATTGATAAACATAAATTATTGGCTTTTAACTGCCAAACAATTAAAAAACATTAAATTTTAGTAAAAAATTGAAATTTTAATTTTAATTCTATTCACAACATTTAACAAAAATTAAATTTTCTCTCTTTCAATTCTCTTTCCTATATAATGTAAATTTTTTTTTAATATCAAATATGATTGTAAATTGGCATTTGAATATTTCAATTTAGACAAATCATTCATTTGATTTTTTTGTTCATTCAATTGTTTACTTAATATTGGAATCACATATTGTAATAGGCAGTTTGAAACGTATAATTGATTTATAATAAATATTGTTATTAAAATAAAATTTAAAATTTTCATTTTTAAAATCTATAATTCGCAATTCTAAAAAAGAAAAAAATAACAATTCATTTTTAAAATTTCAAAATAGCTCTTTCTAATTAAATTTTAAATTGCAAGTTTAAAGATTAGATCCTCTTAAGTAGGAGTTGTAAAAAATCATTTTAAAAAAATTATTTTATACTGTAAATTTATGACTTGTAAATTATTTTTATAAAATTAAAAAAAATATCAATAAACTCAATTATAAATATGTGCATCTATTCAAAGATTATTTTTTAATAATTTTCGTAAATCCGCTCACTTTTAAAAATATTAATAATTGAATTATTTTTTGGGAAATTGTCGAAATTAGTTTATGGGTGTATCACAAATTGATTTTTTTCTAAAAAATAATATTTAATTTATTAAAATAACCAGAAATATTTTAAAAAATAAAAAAAAAGTGCTCATTTATTTTAAAATATTAAAAAGTATAGTTTTTTGTTTGCTTTAAATAAAGATTCAGTTTAATAGTTGTTGATTGACTTATCATTAAAATTTTTTATTTGTATCTATAGAGTTGATTGATAAAGTATAATTAGATACATATATGAATATAAAAGACTTAAAAGCTAATTAATATTCGAATAAATTCGATTCCTTTTTCCAAGAGTCATTAAATCCTCTCTTTATTATTTCGTTGGTTTAATTTAAAAAAAATAAATATAATAATCTGATACCATTTTAAAAATTTCCAAGACCTCTGTTATTATTCAAGTTTCAAAAAGAATTCTTTTAAATAATAGGCTTATCTCTTATCTAAATAATTCTAAAATAGAACACCATCTCTCTTAAATTGAATTTCTGAAATCCGATTAGGAACAATAATATTTTAGACTAAATGTATTAAATTATTTTTTTTCATATGAATAATATGTAATCACGATTTATTTAATTATATTATATTAGAATGATTAATTTCATTAAAAATTGTTTAATATGTTTTTTTTTTCTATTCCATTAGATGTGTAATTATTCATGAATTCTTCTTCATGGCTTACATGTCATTAAATCAATTTATTGTATTTTATATTCTTGAATTTGTTTCCAAACAATTTAATTTCCTTAAAACCTCTTTAAAAGTATACCTGTAAGTAACTTATTGATTTTTTAATTAATAAAAATTTATTAAAAGAATGTATTCATTATATTAAGATTATATCATTTGTTACCATAATTACCATTACTGTCTTTTCTGCATGATTGAAAATAAGATCAATTTTTTATCTTAAGCTCGATACAGCTAAAGATCTTTTTGATGCATTTGGTTATGAATATAATCAAGATGAATTTGGCGATACCAAATGTTTACAAAGGTTTAATTGAATCACGAAATTTGATTTATCATGTAATACACGTGGATTATAATCACTGTCTTTATGAGTTGTCTTGTGAAGCATGTTTATAATGATATGTTTGCAAGCAATAGTTTTGATCTAGTAAAAGATACCAATCTTGATTATTGTGTTCGTCAAGCACTTAATAAACTATCAATAGATTGTGGCTAAGCTATTGTAAAATTTAATTGTATAAGTTCTTGTTTGACTAATAGTACTTGTAAGAAGTCTAATTTGTTATGTAACTCAACATGTAATGTGGATCAAACAAATTATTCTTCTTTTTAGATATTTACTAAAGCTTTTTCATAAGATGATGCTATAAAACATTAAAAATCATTAAATTTGTTAATAAAATCAAATAATAAATTTATATGAAAGAATATCTTTTTATCTAATAAATTCATATTTTTCTCTTTTAGCAATTAATATTTTCTTATATTAAATTTTTAAGAATTGTTTTTTTAATTTTTTTCTAAAAATTTACGTATATAACCACGTAATTATATATATTTACGTGTTTTGTAAATTAACTATAACATATTCATACTTTGCTAAAATTCATATTATTTTTACTAATTTCAAGGTTAACATGTTCAATATATTTTTTTATAGCTCTATAGACCTGAGACCGATTTAATTACATGTTTGTGATACTATACATGTATATCCAAACTGTTTTAACCAAAAAGTATGTTCCTAAATCTATAATTATATTAATAAATATACTTACTGTTCTTGGATAATTTTGAATTAAATTATTTAATCCATATTTTTTTTGCCCTTTAAATGCTAAATTATTTTCAAACTTCCTGTAAATTTCTAAATTATATGATAGGACCAAATAATTAATTGCAAAAACAAAATCCACTTTTTATAATGAAGGAAGCAAAATTTTAAAAATGCCGATTCAATTTCCTTAAGTAATTATATTTTGATTAAATAAAATATTTTATTTCCACTATCGACTTGGGAATTATAAGAAATTTGTTCAAAAATATTTTGACTTTGGTCTCCAAAAATCTTAATTTAATTTCAACATAATAAAATAAAATAAAATAAAAATTATTTGTTTTTTATATAATTTTAACAATTTATTATTTTTTAGTTACATTTTAATATGTATATAATAATAATAATAATAATAATAATAAATAAATTTCAATTAATTGGAATCATCATTTTTTTCTATTTTTTCAGAATTGTTTGAAGTGTTGTTGTTGTTGTTATTGCAGTCTAATTTAAGCATGAGATCAGCTAAATTGGATGTAGTTAATGTCTGCTTTGGATCCAAATTAACATCAACAATTGCATTCCGTCTGCCCGTTCTTCCGAAACGTACAAAATCATTTATTTCTTGATTATCTTTTAAATCTTTTTTAGATTCATTTGCCGATGCTGAATCCATTTAAAAGTTAAAAGTAAAGTTTTAGTTTAATTTCTTTATGTTAAATTCATTTAAAATTTAGTTTTAAAATAATTTAACAATTTGTATCTAAAATAAAAATAAAATTTCTTATCAATTCGACAACAACAACAACAACAACAACAACAAGAAGTTACAGAACAATTTTTATTTCTATTCATATTTAAAAAAAAAAACCTGCTATAAATCATTTTTAATTTGAGTTTGATAAAAAAAGAAGTTTTATTGTTTTATTAAAAAATTTTTAATAATAATTGTGTTTAGATAAAAAAAAAAAAATTAAATAAAAAGAATTTATATTATTGTTTTTCTTAAAAAATTGTTTTAATACCCTGGAGGAAATATTTAATTTTACCTGATTTTTATTTTATGAAATAAAATAATCATAATAATAATTTCCTTCTTTTCAATTTGAAACAATTTGATATATTTTTAAAATAAAAAATTTATTCTCTAATTGCTTGAAGGTTTTGTATTTGTGTGCGGTTCCGAATTTGAATTCAGAAATAAAATTTTTTTATTTTTATTTTTTTTACCTAGTTCGAGTTTTACACTTTTGAATTTTTCAATAAAATCAAAAAGAAAATTTATAACATAATAAGTAGCATTAATTTTTTATTTTTTATTTAATTCAAATTTAAAAATCAAATATTCTCAATTGAATAAAAATATTGTTTTTTTGTTTTTTTTTTAATTAATTTTTTATTGATATTTTTTTTTTATATTTGCATTTAATTGAATATTTTAGCATAACTTGAACTATTTTAAATTTTATTTCTTGAATATCAATGTTATTGAGAATAATATACATATAGTTTTATGTTTTATTAATTTATATTGTTATTCTTTTTTTTTAATTCAAACCTCTGGAAGTAATTTAAATTTTTATCTATATATCATATAATTAATAAAATTAAATTTATTACTTAATAAAAAATTAATTAGGATAATAAAAATAAACTTTTTAATTATATGAATAATATTTACTTTTAGATTATTTAAAATTATTACAGTATGATATTTTAAAATTTTTTAAAAATGTTTTAGAATTCTAAAAATTAAATAATTTTTAATCTCATACCTTAACTCTGTAAGTAATCTAAGATGGAATTCATACCGTCTGAAAAAAGAATTTGTAAAAAAAAGTATACAAAGATAGAACTTTTTTAAACATCTAATAACTAATGAATGTTACAAATTACCAAAGAAAATTGACGAATACAAAAATTTAGGTATATTTAAATGAATTATAGACAACATTAAATATTGCTTTTGATCTGAATTAAGTCAGAGTTTACGAATGCATCAGTGTAATAATTTATAGTATTACTATTACAGCTTTTATATCATGCATGTATCATATTTTTTAATATCATTAATAAAAATTTGTTTTTTATATCTATGATATGTATGATGTATTATTTTGTTGCACTTATATCTCATCTAATATAAAATAGAATTATTCAACTAAACCCTGAATTAAAAATGAACATTCCAAGAGCTTTTTACTGACACGTGACTTGTTTATATTGTTGTATTATATTTTTAGATGTAAAGAACTTACTTTGATTAATTTTCAACCTAACACTTTTTGTATCCAATTAACTTTTCTTGAGTTTAATTAAAAAATTTAAGATTTTATGGAATATATTTTTGTTAATCTTTTATTAGATTGAAAATTATCTTGAATTTTGATTTTATATTTTTAGATATATAAAAGTTGTTTAAAGCTTAAACTTGAATTAAAAAATTTGAAATCCAGATAAAAAATATTAATAATATTATAATCTTATATATTATTTTCATGGGCGTGAAAGGGTTATAATAGTAATTATAATTATATATATATATTAAAAATATAATAACACTAACAACATAAATTTTCTATTAAAAGTAATATTTTTGATTCTAATATTTCATATTGCTTAGTGTCTATATTTACAATACAAACAAACTCAATTATTGTTCTATATATTGATTTTAATTTAATTTTTCTTTATATAATATTTTTTTCTAAATAAATATTTCAAAGTATCTATCTTGATTAATACAGTATATAATATTTGAAAAATACAATATAAATAAATTCAATAAAAGTTTATCTTTGAATATATATTTTAAATTCATAATAGATAAAACAACAATTAGAATTATTTTTAATTTCAAAAATAAAAAAATTTTTATATCTATAAAGATAAACAATAAAAAACAATTTCCTAAAATATATTTATTCCTGAAGGATTATATAAGCCTGCTAAATAGTTTTATTAAATTATAAAAAAAATATATAAACTATTTTATATTTTTAATATTGTAAAGACTCATCGTGTCTCAATCTTAAACCATTCAAAAAATATTTTATAAATAAACTTGAGAAACTATAGTAATTATTATTTTGATGATAAAAAAGTTTTTTATCCTGGGAATCTAATTTAAAATAAAACATAAACTTGATTATATAATTTTATAGTTTATTTTTAATATATATATTTACATTTTTTTTTAATTGAAATATTGTTTAACAATTACAACAACAATAAACTGAAATTTTATACAATTAAAGACAAACTTTTAATTAATTAATTTTTTCTCTAAAAAGAACATAGTAAAAATCAAAAACAGTAATATACTGTATTACTTATAATAGGATTAAAGCTTCTTTATTATAGTTTTATTGCATCAAATACATATTTTAATAATAATAATAACAATTATAACAATGCTTTCGTGTGTTTATATAGGAAAACATTGTTATTATATCAAATTAGTATTAAATTATTTATTTATTTTTTTCTTAAATTTTAATTATTTGGTTAAATTGTTATTAGTCTATTATCTTGACTAGCAACGTGGGAATTTGTTTTAATCCAGTGCTTAAATAAAAAGATTAAATTTTTCTTTTAAACTTGTCTTATTGACGTCTTTTTTCTATGACTTGGAAATAAAAGAAAACAAAAATGATATTTTGATGATGTAATAAAATTAATCGAATTAAATTTTTCTAATTCTTAAATAGATTTTTTTAATTCTTAAATTTTAAATAATATTTAAAATACATATTTAATAAATAATTAAAGATTTATTTATACGAAAAACATAGTGGTGTAGAGTAACGAATATTACTTGATATAAAAAATAGTTTATATATAAATAATATATATATATCAACAAGTTAATTAAGTATGTTTTCTTCTATAGGCAATTTTTTTTTAAATGCAAAAGAAAATTATTAAGAAGTGTTTGTTAACAAAAGAAAAATGATTACTTGGTAACTAGTAATTCTTGAATTGTATATAATGTTTACAAATCAATACTTGAACAACATTATAGTAATTAGATATATAGAACATAAACAGATAGAAGAAGTTTGACTTAAAAGTCTAAGGAAGAAATTGTGAAATGACAAGTCTAAACAATTATAAAGCAGAATGAACTCAAACAAAACGGTATTGAAATTGAAAATAATTAGAATTTAATAAATTAAAAAAAAAACTTTTGTAATATATTATAACGTTTAATTAAGAAGTTTTTTTTTATTTAGCAATACACTTGAATTCAGTCTTTGTGAAAAGTGATATAAAAGAGTATAAGGTATATTAAAAATAATATTGAAACATTGGGAAATTCAGTGTCAATAAATAAAACTTATTGAATTTATGCATTAGAAATTTATAAAGCCGTTGTCCCATTATGGACCAACTTTGCTAGACCAAAAATGTCTGTCTGCTAAAACGCTACGAATTTTGCACTTGATTTAAAAAAAGTTATGTTTACTGGTTGAATAAGAAAGCACACTTTTAGCAAATAGGTATCTTTGATATAACAAGGTTGTTATAAGATGTTAAATTTTGAAGAATGAGGAATTTATCTAATCTGAAAAAAAAAACTAATAAATATTTCATTTGTTTTTTAGTTATAATCATTTAAAATGATAATTTATAAACGGAAAAAATATTTTATAATCAATACATAATAATAAGCATTTACTTTAAATTTGAATTAATTCAAAAGGATCTAATTTAGATTCAAAAATTACAATTTTCAAATAAAATTATATTTCAAAATAAATAATATAAAAGTGCTTTTTTTTTATTAAATAAAATTGTTATTTTATTTTTGTTATTAAAAATAGTTTAATATTTTATTTAATTAAAATTAATCGTTGACGCGTTTCAACTTTTTGGCCATTTTGGATAAGGACTTTTATATCTAAATTGATGGAAATATTTCATTTATATGTAAAAATTTTACAAAAAAAATTTAATAATTTAAATTATTTTTTTTTAGTAGAAGATTTAAACTAATCATAACAAGCAAGATTGTTTTATTTAGAATTTAAAATTTAAACTATTTAAAAAATGAAAAAATTTACAATTGATCATTTCAATTTATAAGGTAAATATGAAGTTTATCGATTTACTTTGGTTCTATTCTTCTAATCATGAACGTTCATTAGAATGAAAATGATAAATAGACAAAAACTATTTTTATTCTTTCATTTAATCTTTATCTATAAAGAGCTAAGCTTTGTCGAATAAGTATTTTATGTGGGATAAGAATATTCAAATTTCAAATATTAATTATCAAAAGGCAATATCTAAATAAGATAAGTAAAATATTAAAGACATTATTTTCCATGTATCAACCATATAATTAAAATATTGATTTTAATGTTTAACTATAGATGTTGGTATAGTTTTTATTATAATATCACTTTTAATGCTAAAACAGTTATTAAATAAATGCAAACAGTTTTTCACCATTTATAAAATATTTAAAGTTAAAAGAAAAGAGTTATTCAATAAGTATTAAAAATAATAAGAATATATTATATATAAATTATCATAAGTTATAGAATTTCTTACAATCAATTTTAAAATTTATTGTAATGGGTTAATTATTGACGATATTGCTAAAAGCTAAATATTTTTCATGAATTTTAAATAAACTCTCAAGATTATTTTTAACAAAAAAATTAAGTAGTAGTAGTAGTAGGAGTAGTTTATAGTTGTAAAGATACCTAAAATACGGCAAAACCATATAAACTATTTATGGTGATAGCAGGCCTTGATTATGGGCTTCTCAAATTTTTTATCAATTTTATTTTTAAAATTGTTAAGTGTTAATTGCTTCTATATCTTCATTTGACAATTTATTCCAAAAGCCACAAATTCTGATTATTTTGTAAAAAAGTTTTTTCTAATAATATTGGTCTGTTTCTCAGGCTTATATCTGTATATTTATAACTGACCAGGAATTGAACCTGCTGTTCCATTTAATTCAGTAGAAATATTTATAAATAATATTAAAAATAATTTATCTAATAAAAAATATATATATACTTTCCAATTACTTATCTTTTTTAAAATCATATTTTGATATCTCTTTAATTAGTCTGACATTTCTAAATATATTTCTAATATTTCCTTGAAATCAAGCAAAATTTTAATATTTTTTTATTATTTTCAAGTCAGCCTTGACATTAAAAACAATCGAATAACATTCTATCATTTATTTTAAATGCTTGCAAATATACCTTTATGATTACATCATCATTATATGTATTTTATTTTAAAATTCATGATTTTGTTTTATTTATTTTTATTTTTTTTTGTTATACCACTGAAATATTATTATTCATGTCAAAAAAATTTTATTTTAGAATAAATAATAAGGTATATTTTTATTTTAAAGAAATTACTAAATGTATATATATATATATATATATATATATATATATATATATAGATAATATTAAAATACAAATAAAATTTATTTTATTATAAATAATAAAATTATTACTTGTTTTATTTTTTTTTGCTCATTTTTTACATTTTCATTAATCAATCAATGAAAATATGTTTGTTGTTTTAAACTTTTCTTAAATAATTTTTTTTAATTTTTGTATTTTATAACTTTAGATTTTATAGATAGTTATTTGTATTATATCTAAATAACAACCTGTAGAGAAGATTATATAAATATACAAAAAAAAAAACAAAAAAAAAAATTTTTTTTTAAGATTTAAATAGTTTTATTTAATCTTTTAAATATTAAAATACAAGTTTTAATTATTCGATTTGAATAATGTTTTTTTTTTTAGTTTTTCATAAAGCAAATAGGAAAATAGCAAGAGAAATATTTAAGCTTTAATAATTTTGGTTCATAAAAAACATATAATACAAATATATCAATATAAGAATAAATTCAGCAAAAATTTTCCAATAATTGTTCTTGATTCGATTTGTTTCTCATAAATATGTAAAATAATATAAGAATATAAATTTATTATTGTTTGATTATAAATAACTTATGGTTTAATAAATAACTTGAACGTTATGGTTTAATGCTATAGGAATATATTATAATCATGTTTAATATTAAATAAAATATAATATACTTATTTATTATGTAACTATTAAGAATATAAAAGTTACCATAAATAATTTTTTAATATTAACAAATTCAAACCACGATTTAATTAAAAATAGAATTTATTTTCTTAGGAATAATATAATTTATTATTATTTTAATTTGATTTTTAAAAAATTCGAAATTTAGACCACATAAAGCTAAAGAAATAATAAAAACACTTGTATATGCTTCTAATTTTGAGTTTTAAGTAAAATTCAATTTAAACAAGTAATACAATAAAAATCTCATTTGATTGATACGGGTGAATTGATATGGATGAGTTTATTAATATAATATTCAATAAAAAATAATAATAATAATAATAATAATAATAAAACAAATTAATATAATTATATATATATATATGTTTTATACGAAGACATTATATATTCTCTATAGTGAGAATATAACTTGAATAATAATTTTTTAAAACTTAGAATGTTTTAACAAACAAAAACAAGGCTTAGCTGGATTAAAATATTTACGGATTATTGCAATTAGAATATATATATATATATATATATATATATAGATTTAGCTATAGTTTGGTTAGATTTGGTAAAAAAAAAAAAATAATAATATTAATACAACAATATTATTATTTTAATGTTTATTTAAAAAAAAAAAATAAAAAAGAAACTTATAAATAAAAACCTAACAGTTAAATATTTACAAAAAGTAAATTTTTCCAACTTTAATAATAAATAATAAATATAATATATTATATTTTATTACTAAAAAATCAATAAAAGCAAACAATTTGAGACAATAAAATTTTAAAATTTTGAAAAAAATATTTTAAATTTGTTTTCTTATTTTGTTTTAAATAAGTATAGTATAAGAAAATAAAATAAAAAAAAATATATATATATATATATATATTTTTTGTTTTTAACTAATTTTGAATTTAAAGGTTTTCTCGAGGCTATATAATATAGTATAAAACATAAAACACTAAGAAAAATTTAAATTTAACAAAAAAAAACCTTATAAACAACATTTTATTTTATATATATATTTATATATATATATTTTTTTTCAAAATAATTTAAAAGAAAAAAGGTTTTATTTAAGAAATTTTCAAGTCAAAACTAGATATTTAATTGTTAAATAAAAAGTTTTTTATTTTAAAAAGATTATTTAAATTTTTTAATTGGCTTTATTAAAGATTATATTATAATAAAGTTTAAAAAGTTATATATTATCTCTACTAAAAAACGATTCGATTTCAGGGAATTGAATAGTGATATTTAATACATCAATTATTTAATATTTTTTAACATGTTTTTAACTACTACTACTACTACTACTACTAGTACTACTAGTGCTACTAATATTTTATTAAAATTTTTCTTAAATAAATACATAAGGCTTTTCTAACAACCAAAATTTAAAAAAGTTTAAAACAATTTCAAACTTTTAAATCAGCATTTTTATAATCACATATTTTGGAATATATAAGATATTTTTTTTTTCTATTATATATTTTTGGAATATTATTTTAATAAGTATAATAAATGAAGCAGAAGTGAAAAAAAAATAGCAAGATGAGAATTGGTAAAATAAAAAATAAAGTTTTTTAATAAAATCTAGGAAAAAGAAAGTTATTAAAATTTGATTTATTTTATATGAGTCAAAAAACCTATCAAATGCTCATAGTGCTTTATTATATAATAATAGACTTAATAAAATAATAAAAAAAATAATCAAATAGAATATTATGTCGTTTATTGAGAGAAGAAAATTTATTGAGATTATGTTTGTAAATTGAAATTTTTTTTTGAAAATATTGCGATAAGTTTTTAATTAAGCTTATTTTAAAATGATCATGAATTGCCATGGTTCAAGTTTTGAGCATAAAATGCTTTATTTTTAAACTATGATATATATTTTTTCAAAAAAGCAAATCAGCAACATCTTAGTTCAAGTTCGTTTTAACATAATTGATTATAGTCAACTAGCTTATCTAATATCTTTTGGCATCTTAAAATGCTGGTTCAATTTGTATGTACATGTAACGTTCTATATAAAGAAAAAGATTTGTTAAATAAACCAAGACTAAATTACCTCATATATCTTTATAAATCGCATTAAGGTTATATAATTAAATAAAAGATAACTTTTAAGTTTTAATAATAGAATTTGACATCAAACTTGGTTTAAAGTTTATCTTCTCTTTATATATATATACAAATACTTTACTAAATAAAAGTTTCATATAACACAAGAAGCAAACATTAAAACTAGATTTTAATTTATTAACTATTGTATATATAAAATAATTTTTTAAAGAAAATTTATTTTTTTCTTTAGTTTCTAAATATTTATCTAATTGAATAACTGTACTTGAAATAATTTTATTTATTTTTTTTGTTAAATTTGCTCAACATTTTATAAAAACACTTATTATTATAAATTTAAAATAATATGTTTTTTTTTTTATAAAAAAAAGAAACTTGAAAATTAAATTAAGAAAATCAAAAAAGGTAAATATTTTTAAAAGCAATTAAATATTATGAAAAAAATGATTAATTTAATTTAAATAGGCCTAATAGGACCTATTATTATTATTATTATTATTGTTATTAACTTTTCCTATTATCAAAGTGTTTATCCTTGTTATCAGAAATAATTAATTTATATGTAACTTAAAATTGATAATCCAAAGACGAATTTCAATAGAACTTTATTAGTTTTGTTTATTTTTGTAATATTTTCATTTTTAGAAATAAGTGAAAACAGCTTTTAATCAGTATTTAGTTGTCGATTAAGTAAGCGGACCAGTATTTTACAGGAACGTACTACAGTATAAAATAAAAAAACTTATAATTCAAAAGATTGACAGGAAGGAGTTCACTTCCAAACAGTCCGCCCTAAAACCATTTTATTATTCTTATTATTATTTTCAGCTTTTACCATACCATTGGGGTCTCTCTCTATTCCCTAAAAATTCAACTAAATATTGAGCTGAATCATAATCTTTAATTTCAAGCATTTTATTTATTTATAATCAGTTCAGATTATCAACTACTTACTTAAACAGATCTTGTGTAAATAAGCGTCATCTAGAGCATTTTTAGAGATAGTATATAAATCAAGTTAGAAAAGAGATATTTTCATAGGAAAGTTTCCTAGAATTGTTCAAATACTTTGTTTTCAATAGTCTGAAACTATCTAAATTTTTAATATATATTTAAAAGCAAACAATAATAAAAATGATTTATTATTATTATTATTATTATTGTTATTAAACTAGCCTCAATTGAATAAGTTTAAATTGAAATATTTTATTATTATTTAAAACACCAATAATATTAAAAAATCATGTAACAAAATTAACAAAAATAAAATAAAATAAAATATGTGAAAATTGTATTTTTATTTAATCTAAGATTAATTCTAAATTAATATTTAAAATGAAGGTTTAATTGTTATTTTAATAATAATAATTATTATTATTTTTATTATTATTATTATTATTATTATTATCAAAGCTAAATATAAATTGAAATATAAGAAGAAAAAATTTTTTTATTTTAATCACGAATAGTATTGTTTTTTTCTTCTTTTTTAAAAATATTCGAATTTTTAAGCCAGGTCAAATAAATTTTTTTTTAATAATTTCAACGTGTACAAAGGTAAGTTAACTCTAACTAACTACTATACTTTTATGCTATTAATACATAGATTTAAAATTCATATTTTTTTTTTTTTGCGCATATATTAAGGATTATAGAAAAAGAATAATAAATTTTAAATAAAATAAAATAAAAAAAAAAATAGGTAAAAAATTTAATTAAATTAAAATTTTTTTTTTTTCAAATTTATTTGAGATTTTAACAACAACAAGAACAACAACAACAACAAAAATTATAATAATAAATCTTTAATTTTAATAAATATAACATTTTCCAACAAAAAAAAAAAATTTTTTTTTTTTTAATTTTTTTTCAAAATTATGTAATTTTAATTTTATGAATTTAAATAAAAATTTTCATTTTTCTATTTTGTTTTTTTGGTTTTTTTTTATTTCTAAATACTGTATATACAAATTATTTTAAAATATATAAAAATAAAAAATAAATATATACTTATAAAAAGGTAATTCTTGATGAACATGGATTATGAATCAATTGAATTATGAATTATATGAATTATATTTTTATTTTTTATTATTTTTTAATTTTAATTTTGATAATTTTTTTTTTTTTTTTTGAAAAAAAGAAAGGTGAAATACTGAATGAATGAATATATAAAATGAATCAATTTTTTTTATTTTTTTCTTTTCTTTTTTTTTTCGTTTAGTTTAGTTTAATAAAGCAAATTAGTAATTAAATTCAGATCAGATCTATTGAAAAACTTTTAAATATCATTTTATTTTTTCTTTCTAAATAAAATAAAATATCTATAAATTTTAAAATATATTAATGTCCAATAGCTATCTCTTTTTATTAATTAACCCAATTTTATTTTTATTATTATTATTTAATAATAATAATAATAATAATCTAGTATAGTTACTAGCGCTTTTAATTATTTCAAGTTGTAGATATAAATATATACACATATATATATATAATATATAATATTTTTTTATACCTTTTTTTATTATTTTGTTGTTGTTTTATTTAAATTTTATTAAATTTTAATAAATAATTGAATATATATAATGTGGACTCCAACACACATACTGGTGACTGGTAAAATATTTAAATAAATATAATAAAAAAAGAAAAGAAAAAGAGATTTGATAAATTTAATATATATTGAAAAGTATCAAAAGCAAAGAATCTACTTGACAAGGGCAAGGGTGGCAATGATGCTTATTGTATGATTGGTATGGGAAAAGAGAAGTTTTTAACTTCGGTTAGAACCAAGAGTTTGTCGCCTGTATGGGACGAACAAGCAGAATTGTAAATTTATTAAATTCAATTTAAGAAATCAATTAATTAAATTAAATTAAATTAAACATTAATTTAATAAAGTGAATTGAGTGAAAGAGCTGATTTGAAAATAACAGTGTACCATAAATCGTCTATTATTGACGAGTTTATTGGTAGAGTTGTCATAAATGTTTCGGATTTGTTTAATGAAAATAACAAATCATTCACAAAGTATACTACTACTACTACTACTACTTCTATTACTATTATACTAACAAATAAAATATATATATATTCTATATTCTATATAAAGATGGTATAAATTGCAGTCTAAAGATGAGAAAAAAGCGGCTAAAGATAGAGGTGAAATTGAAATTAAAGTTGACTTCATTGCCAAACCAAAGACTGGCTCTGTCATGGATTTATCTACATTTAATAAAAATAAGGAAAAGACTTTATCGTTGAAAAATTTAAAAGACAAATCATCGAGTATAAAACACTCGTTGGGCGATAAGCTGAAAATATTACAAAATAAGCCGAAAAAGAATAGTAAATATGGTGTGGAGAATCAGCTAGCCGAGCAGGCAAGACGCATGGATGGTTCTTCTAAAATGGACTTTTTAGAAGGCGAAGACATTGGCTCTTTAACTTCTTCGTACTCTTCGCTTAATGGTCCCCGACTTCATAACGACAATTCTAAACAGGTTTTTTTAAAAATTTAGTTTAATTTTTAAATTATTACTAGTTGCAAAATTAATTGCGTTTTAGAAAATGCAATTGTATTATAAAATAACGCAATTTATTTTGCAACAAAATACTTAAATATACAGTATATTATATTCTTATAATATTATTAGAAAAAATTTGAAAATAATTTTATTTATTATGAAAATTTTTCCATATTAATAAAATCGTCATCATAGGTTGCCAAGTGCTCTTTTTATATAAACACAAATGTAGAAAAATTACTTATTAAACAAATAACTTTAACTTTAAACATATAAAATTATTTTTTAATAAAATAAAAATCCTTATTGCCGATTAAGAATTTAGAAAATTTAGCTTGGTAAAAACTAAAGATTTAATAGAAATAGAACTAAACACTTTTGTCTAAGTTTAATTTAGTTTGAAAGAATCAAAAATTTTGATTTTTTCTTTATATGATAATGTTAATAGAAATATAGTCAATAGAAACTATTGAGTCTATTAAAGTTTTCAACTCAACTAATTGTTACTTAGTTTTAATAGAATTTCTCAAATGTTGCATAAATAATTGCGTTATAAAACATACAATTGTATTATAAAATAACGCAATTTATTTTGCAACAAAATCAAAAAAAAATCGATTTTCTTAAAAGCTTTAATAAATAAAATAAAATAAAATAATTTCCTATTTTACTTTATAAAAACCATTTAAAATAACTTTAATAAATTAAAAAGTTGATTTTTTTTTGTTTTTTTGTTTTTTTGTTTTAGATGAGCCGATACAATCCGTCTAGATCTTCGTTTGCATCAAGTCGTATGGACATGGACTCATCAAGTGTAAACGACAGTTCAACACACAACGAAGACGATTTTAATGAAGACGAAAACGACGATATATCACAACATTTCAATAGAAACAATTCTTTTCGTCGAAGCTCGTTGCGTCGACATTCTAAAAAATCTACTTTAGACTCTTCACAGTCGAATTCGGACCCAAATAAAATACACATAGCACCACTTTACTTGGCACAAAATAACACCAATAATGAACCAAGCTTACAACAAAGATACAATGTTCTTAGTTCAATAATTCATGAAGAAATGACTCTGCCTAGTTTGCCAGTTAATCAGAATAATAATTCAAACACTGAAAATAATACAGAAAACAGCTTTGCCAATATATTTACTTCTTCTTTTGCCACTGGTTCCGATTTATCCGAAAAACCTGATTTTGATCTAACTACGAACCTAAAATCGAGTAAAATTGAAATTGAAGATTTAAAAATTGATACTAATTATTCTATTTCGAATTCGAAACAAAATTCGAGTTTTCAAAATTCACCTGCTTCTATGAATAATTCGTCTGTAGTGACTATAACTAAATCTGAAACAAATAATAATAATAATAGTTATAGTAATAGTAATAGTAATAGTAATAGAGTTAATAGTTTAATAACTCAAGCCGAAGATGATCAAATCGACTGGGCTAGTTCAGACGATGATGAAATTGTTAAAAAAGAAGTTGAAACATTCGAAAGAAATCAAGTAAATAGAAAAAAAAAATTTTCATTCTTCTATTTATTCTATTTATTGTTTAATTTTGCTGATTTTAATTGCTCAGAGATTATTTTCACTACTAAATCATTGTTGCAAAATTAATTGCGTTTTGATAAATACAATTCTATTGTGATAAACCGCAATTAATTTTGCAATTGCTTTCTTTTAATTCTAACACCACTAAGATGGTTGTTATTAGTTTAAAATTTTTAATATTAATTACAAAATTAGAGAGTAGTACTTGAGATTAAGCTTAAAAATTATTTTTTACAAATTTTTTTTAAATTAAATCAAAAAGTCTTAATTAAATATTTAAAAATAAAAAAAAAGCCTATTTAAACAAAATTACTCATTAAACTTGAAATTTTTGATTTAAATTTAAAATTAAATTGTATTGAATTTATACTCAAAGCTTATAAACAAATAATCATGCTTGTTTGTTTTTAATTTAGTGTTGCAATATTATTGCGTTTTACACAATACATTTAGTTAATAAATCGCCGTAATTAATAATGCAACAAACATTAACAAGTTTTAAAATAATTCCAATTAAAACATAAAATAGAAGATTTTATTTATCTAAATTTCTCCTGAGCAATTATAAAAGCAAATTCTTGAATTTATTCTTTTGTTTTATTAAAAATTTAGTTTTGTTTTCGGTTTTTATTAGTTTTTTATTTTTTTATTATTTGTTTCTCTTTAACAACTAATCATATGATTTATACTTTTTTTTTCTATATATTTTATTATTTTTGTATGTTATTATATTCTCTAATATCACTAATATGTAGATAATATTTCTCACTTAAAAATAAATAAAAATAAAGAACCTGATTTCAAAAAAGAGAAAGAAAATTTCATGTGATAGATAAAACTAAAATTTTGAAATTTGAATAATGAATGCTTAGTTGAAAAAATAAAAAAAAATATTTTTAGATAATTTTATTGCACAGCGTTTTTTTTTTTTTTTTTTGTTAGCTAAACTGAAAATAAAACTGAATTTTAAGCCTTTTTAATAAATTTTTTAAAACTAAATTTCTAAATATAAAACAAATTAAATTAAGGACAATAGTAGTAATAATATAAAATCAAGTCAGATATTAAAACATAATAATTCATTGATACCAAAAACATCTTCATTCTCGATAGACATAGACCCATTTTCTTCATCTACTTTATCTTCTAAAAATAATTCTTTAAAATCTTCTACAAATACTTTGCACACGTTTGATCAACAACCAATACAACCACTACAACCACTACAACAACAACAACAACAACAACAACAATCACATCAAGAAGACTTGTTTAATCCGTTTTTTGATCCGTTTGTAGATTTTAAAATGAGTGATATAGAACAACAAATAGAACAAAACGACACAGAACAACAGCATCAACAACAACAACAACAACAACAACAACAACAACAACAACAACAGCAAGAAATTAAATTTGATAGTTTATTTACCGAGTTTAAGCCAGATGAATTTAGCCAAGATGTAAATATAACTAGTGAAAATAATTCAAATGAACAAGAACAAGAATTAGTTTTAGAAAAGGATAAGAAAAATTCAAGTTCAGATTCAGACTCGGAATATATAGTACCGAAAACACAGAAAATAAGCTTGACTATGCCAAGTTTAGAAGTAGACTTTTCTAATTTAAATGATCCACAAGAGAATACACAAGTTGATGGTTTAGTAGGAGATAAAGAAGACGATGATATTGATAATGCATTTGATTATTATAAAAGTGAAATAGTAGAGAATAAAACAAGCGAGTTTGATAATTTAGAATCGGATTTGAGTAAAGCAACTAGAGAACTTGAAATGTTAGATAATGAATTAAATCAAGAATTAGAATCAAATGAGAAAAGCTTGAGTTTGAATATAATAGAACCAGAGCCAGAGCCAGAACTAGAACAAGAACAAGAACAAGAGCAAGAGTTTGCTTCAAACGAGAACCAAACGTTTAATAGAAACATGGTACGCACTTATTTAATTTTATTATTTAATTTCTGTTTTCCAAATTTTTTTAAATCAGGTTCTTTATGTTTATTTTCTCTATTTTATTTGCTTTAATGTCTTCTTAAATTAAAATTAACATGCTAATCATGATTTTTTTTATAATATTTTATTTATTTTTTTGTTCTTTTTTTTTTATTTTATTTTATTTTTCTCTGAATATCAAATAGATTTTAAGACAAAGTGAAAGAAGAAAACTTATTCCTACTCAGGATTTAACTTCAGATTTAAACTCGGAACGTGATTTTTCAATAAGCAAAAATACAGATAATAAAAATTCTAATAGGTCTAGTTTAAGAATAAGTTTTAGCAACAACAACATAAACAACAATAACAACAATAATAACAACAATGATGTATCTAAATTAGATGAAGAAATCAAAACACCTGATTTTGATCATAATTATTTATTCCAGGTGCTCTTAATAGCTTTTAATTAATTTAGCTAAGCTCAAACATTTTTAAAATTTAATATTATTTTTTTAAAATATATTCTTATAAAAATAGAATGAAACAAAATTTGAAATAAACGAAAACAAGAATCAAGGTGGTTTACCAGATTTAATAAATCAAAAATCAAATACAGATCCAAGTGAAAAAGCAAAAAAATATTTAGAAGGTTTAGACGGAGTCAAATTTAATGAAATATCTGTACCGGATAGTTTGAAAAAACAACTAGAATACTTTGATCGAGATGTAAGCATAAATTATTTAAAATTTTATTTAATAGTTTTAGAATTTTTAAATTTTTATTGTTTTTTTTATGGTAATAGGAATTGTTGCAGTTGATTGCTTATCAAAAAAAATATTTAGATCTTAAAGAATCTCGAATCAAAGATCTTGAAAATTATATTGATAATTTGGTGGTTAAAATAATTGAAACAGAACCATTGATTTTGATGAATTCTGGTGCCTTGCTTAAGAATAGAAATTTGGCTTAATTTAAAATTAAATAAATTTTTTTTTATTTTTAATTTAATTTAGTAAATTGAATATTAGGTTTTTTTTATTTAATTATTTTAATAAATATTTCCGTCTATAATAAATAAATAAATAAATATAATATTTTTAATATTTAAATAATTTTTTTATTTTTTTTTATTCTAAAACACTTTTGTATTTTTAAAAAACATCAAATTAAAAGCTAACTTGTTTGAAGAAGAAGCTAAACAATTAAATCATGAATCCAAATATTAATTTACAGTCAAAAAGATATAAAGAATCATGTACATTTTTATTCTTTGTAAACTCATTCCTAAACAAAATATTTGCTGAACAGGTGGTTCACTTAACCAACGTCACACAGGTTTGATAGAGTTTTAAAATAAGTTTGTTTATTTAAGATTTATAAAAGTGTCATAAGACATCCTAATAATTTATTTTAAAACAAGAAAACATAAATTTAATAAAAACATAAATTAATTTGATGAGTTTTATTGGAGTAAAATTGGATTTAATGTAAAAATGAGAAAATAGTTGAATGAACATTATTCATAATAAATATTTTATATAAAGATTCAAATTATTGATCACTAATGATGATAAAATGCTTAATTATTTTACGAGCTAATTTTAAAAACTGATATTTCAATAATTATAAACTTAAAGAATTAACCCAAAAATTTTAAATGGTCAATCATTATTTCTATAAAATTACATAACCAAAATATAATTACTATAACTAAATTTATACCAATAAATCAAAAATGATTCTAGAATTTTATTAAGATTCTTGTCCAAAAGGTAAATAAGTGCTGTTATCTCTTAATTTTCTATTTTCATCATCAAATCTTTCTGGTATAAATTCATCCGGCTTTTCATATATCTGGATCATGATGTAAAGCAAATATGGGACAAACAACTGATTGACCTTTTTTTATTTTTATTCCTTCATATTCATAATCTTCATTTGCTAATCTATGTAAACTAATCACGGCTGGAAACATTCTTAAAGTCTCATGAATAATCATATTCATATAATTCATTTCATAAACTGATTCATAACTTATATCTCCATTCTTTAAATAAATTCCTAAATATTAAAAAATTTTTTTTATTAAATACATTATTTTCCAAAACTTTATCTATTTCAGCACACAATTTATCTTGAGTATGTGGATTCATTGCTAGATTGTAAGAAATCAGATTTAATATAAAGCAGATGTTTCGTAACCAGCAATCATGAACATTATTGACTGAGAAAATATTTCTTCTTTATTTAAAGTGTTTTTAAGATGTGAAGTTTTTGTATCACATGATTTATCTTGACTTTGTTATAGACATTCTTCATGTTCTACCATAATTTGAATAAAATCGTCTCTTTTTTCTAATTTTTTTTCTTCTTTCAATAATTGTGGAACTAATTGCATCAAATTTTTCTTTAATAATAAATTTAATAAAGAAGGAAACAAAACTTAATTTTTGATTTAATTTTTTTTTATATTATTTACTCAGTAATACAAATCTTGGATCTTTTGTAATTTCATCAAGAAACATATTTAACTGTTTTAAAACCATACAATTTCATACAAAATCATTTATTTTTTTTAATATTTAGTGAAATTTTTTAATTAGAAAAGCAAATTATATATTGTTTTAAATATTTATTCTAAGAATTATTATTATGGTTTTTGGTATTCATCTTTTTTTAGATAATCAAATTAATTAAACTACATTCTATTTTCTAGGTATATTCTATTATATAAAAAGTTTTAATCTTATAATGTATATTAGGTAGTAGTAGTAGTAGCAGTAATAATAATTGCTACGCTTACGCGTTAAGTCTGATTCAACTCAGACCAAAAGCAATATTTAGATTTTTATAATAATTGTCAACACGAGCTTTAAAGATATTTAGGCTATTTGATTCTATGGTATCGTTCGATGATTTGTTCCAATCTTTAACTATTCGATTTTTATAAAAGTTCTTTCTTTGAATACAGTTTCTAATAAATTCTGCATCTAGCCGGTATGAGTTACCTCTAATGTTACTTGCAGGGCCGTTTACAAATAGTAAATCATTTTAAATCATCAGTTATTATAACACCTAGGTCTCTCTGACTTTTGCCAGTTTTACAATCTACCATTTGATAATTGATTCTTGGATTCTTTTTCCCAAAATGTATGATTTCACATTTTTCAATGTGATTGTTCTATCTTCGCTATTGAAAATACAATAAATTTTACAGTCATCAGCATACATAAGACATCTGCTTTTCAAACTGTCTGGTAAATCATTTATGCATATAATAAATAAGAGAGGACCGAGGACAGAGCCTTGAGGTACTCCACTGGTTACATCTAACCAATCTGAGACTGCATCACCTATAACAACTCTCTGCTTACAGCCGTTTAGATCAAGAATGAGTGAATCCATTTTAGAAGAGGACCATTTATTCCGTACATGTTCAGTTTGTAAATCAACTTTTTATGACTAACTCGAAAGCCTTCGAAAAGTCAGTGTATACAACATCAATTTGATTACCTCTTGATAGTTCATAAGTTGTGAGATCAACACTTTCCAATAGGTTTGTTGTGCAAGATTTTTTATTGATAAAGCCATGTTGTACTTTATTTATTAATCTATTTTCATTTAGATACTTTAGCAGATCTCTGATAATTTTCTCTGCAATACGGCATGGAATTGATGTAACTGAGACTAGTCTATAGTTCTTCACATCCGCTCGATTGCCTTTTTTAAAAATTGGACTAACATTTGCTTTTTTCCACATCAACGGTATTTGTCCCGTATCAAACGATTTTTTTATAATTAAAAATAATGGAACGGCTATAGAATCAGAAGCATTTTTAAGAAAGTATGTATTAACCCCATCAACTCCAGTACTTTTTTTTACATCTAAATCTCTCAAATGATCAGAGATAATTTTTATTGATAATATTTTATCTGAATTAAATGGACAATCTGTTGCTGTTCTTTTATCAAAAGCTCTTGTAATTTCTTCGGTGGCATGAGTAAAGACTGACTGAAAGTATTCATTTAATAATTTTGCTATCTCTTTTGGATCAGTAGCTGTTTCATTATCTTTTTTCTCTAGAGCATAAATGTTGGGCTTAAAATTTAATCTATCGTTTAAGTATTTGTAAATAAGTTTTGGACTTCGTTTTGAGATCAACGCTAGATTTGATTCATACTCGCTAATTTTTGTTTTGATTTTTTGTTTAATATATTTTTTCAGTTTTTTATATTCTATTAATTTAGCTTCTTTGTTACTCCTCGATCCCATGACAACCTCTTTCCATAAAACGTATTTTTTCTTAATCAAACTTCTTAGATCATTATCAAGCCATGGTGATTTCTTATTGTGGCTTTTATTGGTATTTTTAATTGGAATATATTTTATACATGCGATGTTATTAACTTTTATAAACAATAAATACATTTCATCTAAGTCTAGATTCTCAAAACATTTTTTCCAATTTAAATTTGCAAATAGTTTTGAAATTAGCTCGTAATTTCCTTTTCTATAGTTAAATCTATCGCTATAGAACTTGTCATTATTATGTCTAGTTGATAAATATAAATAGTTACATGAGATATTTAGGTGACCACGGTCTAAACTTCCCAGAACCGGACCAGTTTTTAGCTCTGTGATTCTATTCTCATTTTCAGAAAATATCAAGTCTAAAGCATTAGTCTGAATGCAGTCATTTTGCTGAAATGTAGGATAATGTACATGTTGATAAAGACAACAGTCTTCTATAATATTTATAAGCTCTGATTCTTCTTCTGATATACCATTGCGGTGTGACCATTCTCCATTTTCTTTCCAATCGATGTTGGGGCAGTTAAAATCACCGCAGATAAGCAGAACGCATATACAATTTTTTTCGTAGAAACCTTTCGCACTGTAGATACTTTTTTTTATACATTCTATTGATGAATTAATGTTTGGACAGTAAATACACTCTAGCAACAGTCTTTCTTTGCCGCATTTGTCTATTTGGCACCATACTTGTTCTATCGTATTAGACCTTTTTAAACTAATTTCTCTAGCTTCGAGACTTTTTTTTACGTATATGCATACTCCTCCTCGTTTCGAGTAAGTTCTGTTTTGGAAGAAACAATCGTATCCTTCCATTTTAAATACTGAGTATTCGTCATAACATGTTTCCGTCACAAACATAATATCATACTTATTTATCTCTGATGTACCATTTACTACTTGTTTTATCATTCTCTGCCACATTTAAAGCATCTCTTTCTTCTCTCAGGTGTATTTAATTTTCAACAAAGTTTGTGAATAAAATAAAATTTTTTAATAATTTTTTGAATACTGATAAACTCATATATTAACATTTATAAAAAATTTTCTTTTCGATTGATTTATTGATAAATTAATAATTTTTTTATAAAACCAAGACTAAAACTCGTGATTTAGAACTGCTTATGGCAAATTTATGGGTTATAAAACAAAATCCGAATTTGTTTGATACTCAAAAATTTGTTTATTTATGAAAAGATTACAATTTAATTTTTTTAATTTAACTAATTTATCCATTCTACGAGGCATAGACTCAATTAACTTTTTACAATAATCCTCTGGTATTTTTTCCCAACATCTTTTCATAGCATCAGATAAGTCTGATTTTTTTTATTTCCTCCGATTTTAATATCACCTTTAGTTTGTGCCAAAGATTTTCTATGGGGTCAAGATCAAGACTTTGACTTGGCCAGTCTAAAACCAAAATATTCTTGGAAGTTAGATATTCTTTTACTTTTTTAGCTGTATGCTTCGGGTAATTATCATGTTGAAAAATAAAACTCTCTTGAAATAAACGCCTTGATGATGGGATCATATGGTCTGCAAGTATCCTAATATACACGTTTGCGTTCATTATGCAACCCAATATATGAATACAATTTTGTAAATTATTCCCTTTAATTTATTAACTTGGAATTAATTCCTCTAAGAATTTATTAACTTCTTAATTTATTCCACTAATAAATGATACCCATTCTTATAAATTCATTTTTTGAAATTGTTAACTCAAATTTTTTTTTTTTTTTTTTTTAATTAATTCCTCTTAAATAAAAGTTCCTTCAAGGAATAAATTAAAACAATAACATTGGTTATTTAATTAAAATTTTTTTAAGGTTAACCCAAAATCACCCGTTATAGATAACTTTGAAAAGTCTGCTGGAATTGTAGGTCTTTTACTGCTTTTAATTTTATACAATGTATTGCTGACAATCGAAAAACTTGGAAATAGAGCTGCAACAGCACGCTCAGGAACTTGTTCAATGAGCTTGCTTTGTGTTTCATTGTAGGCATTTCTTATACTTTTAGAAATATCACATGATATTTCTTCTTTTAGATTTTGGTATGCAATATATGTTTTAATACTATCATCACTTTGTTCACGGTGTGAATGGTTATTGTTGTACCTTATTACTTGATCACATTTAATAGTTATGCTTGCTGGACATTTAAATTGAGTAATTTTTTCGCAACAACAATATCTTGTAGATCCATCATTGTTGGCTTTTTTCCACCAAAATCTATAATTTTGGTATATACATTTGGATCATTACAAAAGGTGAAATACTCCAAATGAATAAACCATGGTAATCAAATAAAATTAAGCAAATATTATGTATTAATAAAACTTTGATTTCTGACTCACAACTCTGATGCAACTATATTTATCTGGAAAATGCCTGAATTTTCTATTCAAATGGAAATAAAAAAATTCACATATAACTTTAATTATATGATTGAAGTTATTTAAAAAATTGGCTTGATTAGTACATCGATTGACTGATCATCTTAAACTATGGAATATTGATAATTTCACTTTGGTAAAGAGTTTAGATATTGAAGCAAGTATTCTAACATGGAAAATACTGGCAAATGATTTCATAGCTTGTATTAGTACCAATCCTGAAATTAGAATATTCAATCAAAATTTAAATTTTGTTATAAAAGACATTATAAAAATATAAAAATTCTCTTATTCTCTTATTATTAATTTATTAGCAAGCAGCTATTTAGCTTTAGGCTTTTTGGATGGAAATATTATAATAAGAGATGATAATTCAAAAGTTAAATTTAGATTTATTATGAGCTGATATTTTAATAAGTGGATCACAAGATAAATCTTTTAAATTATGGAATTTGATCACATGCAGATTCAATATTGTTTAATAGTTCTTCATATTCTACATGTAAATCAATATATGCTGTTAAATTATTAACAAGTTTTTTTTTTTTATTTATCATCTAAAAAATTTCTAAAATGTTTAATAGATTGGATTGATTTTTATGATTACAATCTAAATGTTTCTTTTCTAGATAACAATTATAAAAATATAAATTGTTTATTTGAAGAGTCTAATTCAAATGACTATTTAATCAAAACAGTTAATGTAAAAAACAGGTATTCGTGCTAAAACGAACGCTCATTTTCAATGAATTGTAGAATGACTTTATTTGATTTTATTATTCATAATTAAAAACCTTAATTATTCAAGAATTAATCATGTTTATCTGAAAATAAACTAAAATAATAGTTTAAATAATTATCTAAAAAAGATTAAAAAAATTAAATTTAAAAACTTTGGAAGAAAGGAGAATAAGAGGTGATCTGATACAACAATACTAAATTGCAAATGGTTTGGACGCAATTAATTGGAACAAGAATCCAACTTATTTAATGGAACAAAACAGAATACTTTAAGACCATGCACAAGAGGCCAAAAACATCATCTAGTCAAGGGAAATACTATTGATGCAAAAAGGATCTTAAATAACTTCTTCAATAATAGAATAGTGAACGATTGGAATACATTGCCAATAGCGGTTGTAGAAGCTAGGACACTTAATTCTTTCAAAGCCAGAATAGATACAATTGTTTGAGCTGAACAAAACTTATAGAACTTCTATAATTATAAAATATAGATTTTGATTTTGTGTCAATATATTATACCAAACCTGTTCTAGCTTTGTTTTGTAACATTTTGCCATAGTTTTTTATTTAATTAATAATCAACTAATTATTATGATTATGATGTATATTGATATATAAAATTAATCTCCATTAGTAAATTTTTATCAATATTTAATATATTCGCTAATCATTTTAAATTATTCTCTAAAATTTGAAATTTTTATTTTCAAATCATTGATTTTTTAAAATATTAATATTTGCCTTGATTTTAATTATATAATTTTACGTATTATTAACTAATTATAAAAAAAAAATAATTTATTTATTTAATTTGTTTAAACAAAAGACTTTATTTTTAGTATAATGATTGGTAATTTTGAAACTTTTTGTTGAGATATTTTGTGCCCACTTGATGAAATGAAATCAAACCTGGTTATCAATATAATTTTTTTTTTTTTTGTTAATAAACAATGACATAAAAATTTTGCAAAATATAAATTATTATTTTTTTAGAGATTTTTTTTTTCTTTTAAATTTTAACAAAAAAAAAATAATAAAAATTAATAAAAATAAATAAATTTGCAACATTTTGAAAATAATCTTCTTTCTTTCAAAAAACATAAAAACATTGTTGAATAAACAAAATTTGTGTTTTTATTGAGACTTTATTTTGTTGTTATAAATATTTTTCTTTTTTTTCTATGTAACAACAAGAACAGCAGCAACATCATAGCAGCAACTTGTTAATAATAAAATGATTATAATTCAATTGCATTCATCAATCATTATTATTAACTTTTCTTTTTAAGTTAAATTCTCATGTTTTTTATCAAATAAAATTCAAATTTGTTCAATTTCAATTTGTCTTTTTAGAATAAATTCTTTTATTATAAATTAAGTTCATATTTTTTTATTAAGAGAATAAATAATTTTAAAAATTTTTTAAATTCATATATATAATCAATAAATTTTAATTAAATTTTCATTTCATATTTAGATCAAATTAAATTTATCCTTAGAGATTTTTTTTCTTCAAAGATTACTAATCTTTGTAGTATTAAATATTTAAGATTCTTTTCAAAAGGCTGCATTAGTTGATTAAATTTTTTAAATCTTTTTTCTTTCTTTCTTGTTGTTGTTGTTGTTGTTAAACACATAAAGAAATATTAGTCTGGTTTTTTGAAATTATCATTTCATTCTTCTCTTATCTTAAGATTATTACATTTCAAGTGTCTAAGAGATTATCAGATTTAAATGTGTCTTTATTATAATATTAAACTCTTGTAGGTTTTTTAACAAAGAGCAAAAATTTCTAAAATTAAAATATTTTATATTTATTATGTAGGTATTTAGAAAAAAAAAATTAATTTATTTCGCCTTTTTTTAAACAAGCTCATTCAAGCCTAACCACTTTCATAAAATATTCCCAAATTATTTCAATTTGCTGTTGATTTTTAGATACACATCTAACAAAAATATTATTATTTCTAGTTAATTAGTTAGTTAGTTAGTTTGTTAGTTAGTTATTTATGCGAGCGAATTTGAACAAAAGAAAAATGCTAAAAATTTTCCAAATAGTTTCAATTGTTTTTGAACAACAACAAGAAGAAGAACAAGAAGAAGAAGAAGAACAAAAAAAAAATTTAGAAAAATTATCAAATAAAAAAATTAATGAATCATTCAAATTTATATGAAAAAAAAAAGCTTAAAATTAAAATTATTTTTTTTTTGTTTAGTTTAAGAAATAAATGAAAGTTAAATATTATAAATTTTATTATTAAATTTATAGAAAAAAAATTTTTTTTTTTTTATAAAATTTTTTAAATGGTCCGAGTATGAATATGCATGATTGGTTTCACTTAAGTTTTAGACTCAAAGTTTAAAAATAACCACAATTTGTTTCATTTTTTCATTTGTTTTATTTAGGTAAGCTAAACTTATAAAAATTAAAAGAACAAAAAAAAAAATTATTTAAAAGATAAAAAAATTTTATTTTTATTGAAATACGAAACTAGCATTAAAATTTAGTTATAAAAAAATTATTACATACTTTGTTTTTTTGTTTTGTTTTTGTTATTAGAGATTAAATAATAAATATATAAAAAGATTGTCATTTTTAATATAAGAGATAAAATTCAAATATAAATAATAGAAAAATATAAAAAAAAAAGAGAAATAAGAACTAAGTACAAGACTATTCAGTGCAAGAGCTTGAGTTGGGACTTTGTTGGCGAGCTTTTTCGCGAACCTCTTCTATATGCTTGTCATGTTCTCTAATCTTTTCTTTAATCTTTTCATATTGTTCTTCTCTATAAGCCAAAGCGTTTTGCAACTTTTGGTTTATTTTTTCCTCAAGCTCTTCGTCTTTGCATTCTAAAGCAGCTTTTCGCACCTCTTCCACATGCTTTTCGTGCTCTTTTAGTCTTTCTATAATTGAGTTTATTTTATCCAAGCGATTCTCTTCAGCCGATATTAATTTATTCTTTATCATTTCTTCTAGTTCTTGGGCACTTTTGGCAGACACCTCTTTTATTTGTGCTATCTTTGAATCAATCTTTTTTGATTTCTCCATCAAATTGTTTATCTTGTTTGATCTATTTTCTTTGTTTGATTCCATTTTGGACGCTAATTTGAGCTCTGTTTGTTTCACAAAGTGAATTTCTTGTTCTTCGCGCGATTTAGCTGCTTCTTCTATTTTTTGTATTTTTTCGTTTATTTGATTTAGTTTGGCTATTTCGAGCGATTGACGTCTCTCTTCGGCTTTTTGTAGTTTAAATTTAATATCTTCTTGGGTCAATTGTCTAGTTGGTGTATTGTGTGGTGTTAGTTTTGCCGGTGTATTTACTTTGGCTGTCTCCAGAACAACTTCGAATGCCAAGCCATTCATTTTGTTCTTTTGAGGACTTAGAACTTCTGATAGAAAATTACAAATTGTTTTTAAAAAATTTATTTTTATAAAAATTGTTAAAATTATGTTTTACCAGTTTGGAAAGACATTGTTTGATTTGTTTTAATAATAAATAATTATCTTAAGCGTGTGTTTAATATTTTAAGCTTGTTTGACTTGTACTAACTTTTTGTTGAAAAAAGATTACAAGATTTATTGTTTTATTAAGTATTAAACATGTGTTTATAGAAATAAGCTCGGTCTTTTATTTTATTTTATATTCTATAGTTTCAGAAGCAAGTTATAGTTTAGAATAGAAAAAAAATATATATTTTTTATTTGTTTAAATTTCAAAATTTAATTTAAAAAATTTCAGTCCAATTTTATTTATTTATTTATTAAATTTACTATTTAAAGGTATATAAAATAATAGTCTCTTGGGGTTGTATTTTTTTTTTTTTTTGTTGAAAAAATTGTCAATTTGATCTTCAAATAATGTATTTGTGTGTGTGTGTGTGTGTGAGTGTTTGTGATTAATTTTTCAAAGCTTTTATAACCATTAGTTTTAAATTTCTAAAGTGGAGAAGAGAATATTGTTATTGTTATTGTTATGATATGGTTTAGATTAGGTTTCTTTTTTTTTTTTTTGATTCTCTATTTTTTTTTTTTAAATACCAAAATAAAATTATTACTAAAAGGGTCATTTATTTTAATTGACAAGCTCTTCAAGTGTCGATAAAACGCATATATAGTATAATTTATTTGATAAATTTATCAATTTTTAATATCTATTTAATTCAAATTCAAAGCAAAATTTTTATTATTTAGAAGAAAGAAAGAAAAATATATATATATATATTTGATTTTAATTTAATAATATTAGATATGATTTATTATATGGTAAATATTTTTGCTTAATTTTTATTAACAATAAATAATAACAAAATACTTGGCTTTACTTTAAAAGAATATTAGAAAATTTAAATAATTAAGAAATGTTTAATATTTTTAAAAACTTTTAACTTTAATGTTTATGTTTTTGCAATTTTATATTAAAAGTGTTATAACAAATACTTGTTTATTTTCAACACTCACACACACACAATTGAGTTAATATTGTATAAGGTTTCTTATATATTTTTATTTCTTAATATAAATATAATTTTAAAAGAAATGAACATTTATATTTAAACTATATATTTGAATTTGAATTCAATTTTACTTACTTTCATAATTTAAAAAGTAATTTTAGTTAATTTTCGAGAGCCTTGTTTCCAATATAGTCAAATAGTTATATAAATATAAAGTAACCATGGTGAAAGCTAACTTAAAACTTGAAAAAAAAAACATTCACTTCCAATTGTTCATTCAATTCTCATAACAAGAATAGAAGATTCAGTAATAAGTAAATAGAAAAGATAGGTATTGTAAGTGTTGCATAATTAATTGCGTATTTTTTAATTAGATATATTTACTTAAAACGCAACAATTATGCAACATTAATAATACAAATGTATGAGCAGCAATAATAGAAGTTAGGAACAATGACTTGTTAACTTTTTAAATTCACTAATCAGGTTCTAAGCCTAAAGCTAAAAATCGTAAACATAAACTAATTTTTTATTTTTCTTTTAAATAAAAAAAGCCTAATTCATTTTTTTTTAAAACTAATTTTAATTTTGATTTTTTTTTTTCATAAATTTTTAAATTTTTTTTTAAATTATTATGAAAAGAACTTTTAAAAAGTGTTTTTCATTTTCGTTTAAATTTAGTTTCTAAGTAAGTTTAAGTTAAAAAATAAAAAAAGAAAATTAAAAATTAAAATTTATTTAACTGACAGATTAAACAACAACAACAACAACAACCATTTTTGGATTTCAACTAAAAAAAAATCTCTATTAATTTTAAAATAATTGTTTGGACCGCGTCTATTAAAAATTAAATTAAAGTAAACTCAGAAAATTAACAAGTACAAAAAACATTATATTTTCATTTATGGTTAATTAAAAAAACTAAATAGATAATCCATTTATACAAAATAATAAATTATTCTCTTAATAGATAATAAATTTTTAGTTCAAAATGAGACTTTAATGGAATAAATTGAGTTAGCAACAGTTGAATATAATAAAAATCTAAAAAAATTTGAAGAATATTTTTTGGCTCTAATTTTACTCTTATTATCTAATAAGCAGGCAAATTTTCATCATTTGTAAAATAATAAATTAAGTTACTTAAAATTTAACAAGAACCGAGCATTATTTAAAGAATTTCTTCTAATTTGCTTTATTGTTTTTAATATTAAGTTTATTAAGTTTATTAAGGAAGATATGAATAAGATCTAATTGAGTTGATTTTGTAATATTAATAATTATATAAATAATCATAGACTTTGATTTATTTTAATTGTAAATATTTCAAGTATTTATTTATACTATAAAGAAGAATATATAAAATTTTAAATTAAATCAAGTTATGTTTGCAGCTTTGGAATTGGACTATGAAGAGAGAAAGAGTTGAATGAATTTTTTTTCTTGGCTTTAAATACAAAGTGTATCACTTTTATTTTAATTTTTATTTCAATTTAGTTATTTTAACAAGTATTTTTTTATTTAAGCTTTTTTTTCTTTTTTTTTTTGATTAATTATATTTATATATAGACTAAAAAGTCTATTATTATTATTTTTAAGTGATAATTTTATTTATTTGATAAATAATAAGGCTATGATTTAATATTAAGCAAAATTTATGAATAGAAAAAACAACAACAACAACAACAACAAAAGAATAATAAAGATAAAAAATATTTAATAAATATTTTCATCATTTTATTTTTAGACTCTGTTCTTTATAAAACTATTACTATTTAACTTAAAATTTAGAGACTTGACTCTTAAATTCTATATCAGTTACTTTCAGAAGCTAATATTAACCTTGAATATTGTCTTTGCTTATTTTAAAATTTAAATAGGAATTTCTTCAAGTCTTAAGTAGTACTAGTTGTAGAAGAAACTTTGTAAGGGCCACAGCACTTGTCTTTAGATGGACCCCATGGACCATTGTAGTTGTTGCTTTCTTTTTAAAAATTAAATAATTTACTTAAAGTTTGAGCCAGATTGGAACTATTTGTACTAAGGTTCATAGAAAAACTATTTACTTTGCAAGTAAACAGTAAATGCCATTTATAAAATTGATTCTATTTAAAAACTTTTCTATTTTATATGTTTACTGAAAGCTCTAAACCTGTTAGCATGTATGTTACTTTTTACTAATGACTTAATTAACCTAGTGGCTCTTCCTTTAATTTTTTTAAATTTTTTCAAGTATGATTTGAAATAAGACTTTGCCGCCAGTGAGCAAACACTCACAGCATATTCTAAATTATGTTTTGTCTTAATTAATATTTCTATATTTCAAATAAGTTCTACTTTATAGAAAACTGTGTTTTTTTTTTATTTAAAAATCAATGTTTATTTTGAAAAAAATTTCACTCAAAACAAAAAATTACAAAAGCTTCTTGCACTAGTTGCTTAGTCTTCTGGTCTTTATCATGTAGAAAACCTTATTATTTTCATTTTTATTCTTACTGTATACTCTTGTTTACTACTCTTACGAATTAATAAAGTTAATTTAAAACATTTTGTTAAATCTACCTACACAACAATATTGTAATCAATATTAAACTAGATGAAATTAATTTCAGCCTTGGCTCTTCAGAGTTATGTCAATAGACAAAGCAATAATAAACTAAACTAAACTAAACAATTATATAAAAAATTAAATGCGTATTGTTTATGCTCAAGCGTCGACTCTTACACAAACTATAATATAATATATAATATAATATTCTAACAACTATTATCATCAAATTGTATTCAAAATAAACGTTTAATTTACATGCAATCATTTAACTCAATCAAACCAAGTAAAAACAAGACAAAAGAGACTCTAAAAAATATTAAACTTTAATACAAGTTTCGGTCGGTCGGAAATTTTCCATAATCCATAAATAAAATTCAACCTTATTAGTTTCTTTAAAGAGTATAAAAGCAAGTGTATTTATGATTTTGTTTTTTGTTGAGAATATGACCTAGTGATAATGAAATAAATACAAATTCCCGATTTGTAAAATTTTTGAACAAGTATTAAGAAATTTTTTTATTTGTGATTATGATATAAAACAAATATCAAGAAGAGAAAATAAAAATAAAAATTTTTCTTTTTTCTTTTTATAATTATAAAGATCATATTTTAAAAAATAATACTCTTAAGGTTTGACACTACAATTAGATTTTCTTAAAAAAAAAAAATAAAATTTACGCTTGATTTAAGTTTTCTAATACAGGTTTAAATAAATCTACGGTTCGTTGAATATAATTTTTCTGTTTTCTTTTTTTTTTTTTTTGAGAATTTTGTTTTAAACAAGTGTTTATAATGAAAAGAAAAAATATAACACCTAAAGGTATTTGAAGAATGGATAAAAACCTTTTTTATTTATTTATAAAATTTAAAAAAAATTTAAATAAAAGTTAAAAAAGTATCTCAATAGTCCGTAGAGTTTTAAATAATTTAAAAGTTTGTAGAAATTTTTGTAAAATAAACTTGAAATTTTGTAATATTGTTTCTTAAAATTAGTAATTAAATAATAAATTTGCAAATAAAAGCAGCAAAGCTAATTGTTTAAGTTGAAGAGCTTAGAATTGCTTAAATTAAAAAGTAAATTATAAAGTTACCTATCTTTAAATCATTCAAAATTAACTTGACACTAAAATTTTTCTACTTTAGTTAAATAATAAATAATAATACTTTTAATACTTTTAAATTTGTTAGCAAGAATAGAATATTTTAATAATCTCTTAGTATGTCTGCTGATAACAATGTATCATACCAAACTAGTTACTACAAGATAATGTTTTTTTTTAGTAAAATAGTCTAGTCCCTGAAAAATTATGTAACTTAAATTTTTTTTTAATAATTTCTTATCAAAATTTCTTATCAACTTGTGTTGTGTACAACATTAGATCTGTAACAAATTCTAGGTGTTCTAGTGAAAAAGACTAATTTTTTAATGTTTTCAAAAATATGCCAAGGATAATTAAAAATCGGCATTATTAATTAGATCTTTGTAGTCTTTAAACAAGGGTTTGTCAAAACTTAAAACTGATTAAATTATTTAAAAAATTCTACGTCAAAAATACTCTCACAGGAAATGTCTTTATTTGAGCCTTGAATTTATTAGCGATTTTAAAGATTTAATTTATTAAATCTAGCAAAATTTATTTATTTATTTATTTTTTTTTTTATTTTAAAAAGAAAAAGCTCAAAATTGTGAAATTCAAATTCATTTTGAATTAAAACATTATTTATTCTTTCAAAATAAATTATTGATGAATATTTTTTTAATTTTATTGTTTTCTTTTGGTTTTTATTTTATGTTTATGATAAAAGCAAATTCAAGTTTAATTAGCCACTTGAACATTTAGAAAAAAAAAAAAAAGAAAATCAAATTTCCAAGTTTCAAATTACTTTCTTTGATAATATAAATAAAAATTTTATTGTTTAGTTTGTAAATATCAAATAAAGTTGCTGATTGTAACACAGTAACTGTTGGTTATTTTTTTATTTAGTTAATTTCAATTTTCCTAGTTTAGTCTTGACTTTGGTAAGCAAAATTAATTAAATCATCATCTGATAGTTGGACTTTGGAATATATCTCTTAAAAACGAATATATAATATTAGTAAAAATCAGAGACAAATTTTCCATTTATAAATTTTACTAATAAAAAAATCTTTAAATAGAATTTTGCTCATAGTATATAAAATATAAAAAAAAATTCATATAAAGATAAATTTAAACTTTTTTTTTTTTTTTATTCAATTTGAAAAATTTATTAATAAAATACATATTTATTTTAAAATTTTCTGATAAAGCTTCTTGTTCAAACTAAGATAAAATAATTTAATTAAAAACCGAATCTAAAAGCCTAGATATTTTTATTTTTTTTATATTTTTATTACATAATTATAATAATAATAATAAAATAATAATTTTTTTTAAGTCAATTATAACATCTTTGTCATAAAGAAGTTGTTTATTATTTTGCTGGAAAATTTAGCAAATTATTTGATCTATTTCTAAAGGCAAAGAAAGAGTAATATATACTGTATATGATACTTATACTATAGTAGACTACAGTATATTTCATTAATTATTATAAAAAGATGTCATATATACTAATCATATTAATGGTACTTGTAGTTCTATAGAATAGATTACATAGATTGTTAAAAGAAAACTTTATTCTTTTCCTACTTGTGGGCATTTCAATCTTATCATTATTACTATTACTTTTACTATTATATAATAATATTACTTTTTTATTTTTTATTTCCAATATAGTTAATGCGCCAGACATAATTTAGTTTTAATTTAATTAAAATAATTTTGATTCTAGTAGATCTAGGCTTAATTTAAGTATATTCAAGTATTTTATATTATTAAAATATAAATTTAATTAATAAATTAGAAAAAATTCAACAACATTTAATCAACATCACTACAATATATACTTTTGAATTATTAGTATATATTCGTAAATAGAGTTAAATATGCTTGGTCATCAAGTGTTATATAATCTTGGGATTTTTGTTTTTTTTTTTTGTAGAATTTTTTTTAATTTCGTGATCCAAAATCATTGAAATATATAAAAAAAAAAAAGTTAGAAAGCACTTGTTCAAAAGCGACATATTTCTCCGTCTTGAGAAATTAATAATTTTTTTTCTTTTACTTTTTTTTTTTTTCTCTTTTAATCTGCTTGAATGAAACAAGAAACTAAGAAAAAAAATATGCTTCTAGTTTGATTTGATTTGATTTTAAATAAGAAGAAAATTTTCTTTTAAAAAAAAAAAAAAAGAAAAAACTATTTATTTTCAAGTTTTTGATGTAAACAAGTAAGTTCATAATGATCTCGTGAGTTTTAACGATAAAATAAAATAAATGATTTATATCTCAAAAACTTAAAAATCGAGTTTTAATTGAAAAATAAACTCTTTTTGTAATTTACAACTCAAAAAAAAAATAAGAAAAAAGAAAAATGAAAAAATAAAATAAAATAATTATAATATATTTTATTTCAAAATTAAAGAAAAATAAAAAAAATAAAATAGAAAAAAAAAAGAAGCATATAAATCAATTAAATAATTTTTAACTCTTAGAAATTTGGGTTAGAACTAGAATAGAAGCAATAACAAGGGTAAAATAAAATGGCGTTACAAAAATCAATTGTTTTATTTTTTAATTTTTTTTAAATAAAGAAAATTTGTTAATTTTTTAAAAGTACAAATTTTCTCTTGTATGTTCTTCTACTTTTTAAATTTATAAATCACTTTTAAATATTATTGTATTATTTCTATATTCTTTTAGTTTTGGTATTATTTCGTACTTGGAATTTTTTTTTTTTTTATATAAAAATAAACTTTGTTGTTCAAGGTTCGCATTTTAAATTTAAACAAAAATATAATAGAAAATTTGGGTTAAAATTTAAGGATTTTATAAATTTAAATTTTAAAACTCGGTTATAATATTAATAAAGATTATTATTATTATTATATAATTTAGAAATAAATAAAATTAAGTAAAAAATATTTGAATTCATAATTTAAATAAATGGAAAAAAAAAAAGAAGAGAGTAACATTTTAAGAATCGATTTTTAAACTGCAAGAGTTGGTTTCAACAACAACAAGAACAACAAAAAATCTAATAAATTTCTAAACAGTTTCAAATTATAATAATTTATTTAACTTGCATTAAATTTTGTTTTTAAAATTTTTTTATTTATACTTTGAATATATGATACAAAAATAGAAAAGCATGTAATATTTTTAAAAAAAAAAAAAGCAGCATTTATTTAATAATAAAAAAATATTATTTCAGTTTATTTAAATGAACTTAAATTTTCTAAGATAAAAGTGCAATTTTATTTTAAAAATGAAAAAAAAAGAAAAAAAATAACAAGAACATTTCGAATAAAATCACAGTTGAAAATTTTTTTTTTTTTTTTTTTATTAAATAATTTAAAATATTTTATGTTTTTAAACAAAAAAAAAATTATAATTTTTAAAATTTGCATTTTGATTTTATTTTTTTTTATCATTATTTTATTTGTTTAGATTTATAGATTTACCTTTTTCTATAATTTTTTTTTTGTTGAATAAAAATGCAACAAAATTCTCTTTTCAACCAGCAACAACTTGAACTACATTTGCAATTGCAAAAACAATTAAAACAACAAAATCAACAACAACAACAACAACAGCAGCAGCAGCAGCAACAAGATAAATCTACAACTGATGATGATTTTGATTATAATGAAGACGAAGATGATGAAAGTAAAAATGCACAGCAAACAAGTGTGTCTAGTCTTAAAAGACCCAAAGGTGAATTGACTTGTGTTGTGTGCGGTGCATGCGCAAATGGATACAATTTTGACGCAATTACTTGTGAATCATGTAAGGCTTTTTTTAGACGCAATGCTTTCAGACCATTGAATTTGTTTCGATGTACGAATAATAATCAATGTGAGATTACTGTGCAAACAAGAAAAAAGTGTAAAAAATGTCGTATTGTCAAGTGTTTTAATTTGGGAATGCGTCGCGATTGGATAATGACTGAAAATGAGCGAGAAGAAAAGAGGCGAAAAATAGAAGAAAATAGAAAAAAAAAATTAAATTCAGATCCGAGCGAATTAAACTCTGATTCAAAACAACAACAACAACAACAACAACATCAACAACAACAGCAGCAGCAGCTGCAACAGCAACAGCAACAACAGTTGCAATTACAAGAAGAGACATTTTATAATAATTCAAATTTAATAAAACCAATTAGAAGAAGACGAAGACGAAGAAGACACAGTCTTTACGATACTACGAATAATTCAACAGTCTCACAGGCTTTAAGACCTGGTACATCTACAATGGAACAAAATGTGACTAGTAATAGTAATAGTAATAGTTTTAGACAAGACGTAGTAACTCCACCTTCTAAATCGACTTCGCCATTTTTACTAACTAACAAAGCCTATTTGAACGATAAAGATTTTTCTCAAATTGATTTAATTAAAAAAGCTTATAAGCAAGCTATACAATTGGTCAAAGCACAAGGCACACCGCACAATCCACAAGACATTAACACTACCATTAATTTAACTGAACTAGGCGTTAGAAGGATTATATTCTATTTTAAACTGATAGCAGACTTTAGAAATCTTGAACACGATCTTATGGTTAAATTGTTGAAACATTCTATGATGAGCATACTACAAATACACGGCGTCAATTCGTACAACAAACAAGACAATACTTTCAAAGAGCCCGACACCGATGATACACCATTTTCGGCTCAATCACTCGAAGCTGTTTATGGCGCCGAGATTTACAAACTAGCCACTAGCATAACTGTTAATTTGTACGATTTGTGCAATGGCGAAATGACTTATATTAAAATCTTAATGTTAATTGTTTTATTTGATCCATTGAGCGAGCATTTAGATGAACAAGAGAAAAATTTTATAAAAAAAATACAAGATAAATATTTGAATTTGTTGTTTAATTTTTTGAGCGAAAACATTGGCCACGAAAGAGCCGAATGTGCGTTTAAATCGATGATGTTCGAAGTGAACAAAATAAACGATTTGGGCCGATGGTTCGAAAAAACAGTTGTGGAAAAATCCAATTACGAGTACGTAAGACCACTGATGAAAGAAGTGTTTAGTTTCCCGAACGACAATACTCCGCCATCTTCGATTGCTTCCAGTTCATCTAATCCATCTTCTCACAATCCTTCTAGTATTAACTCTTCTATTAATTCTGTTCAAACTTCGTATCATCATCATCAAGTTAATAGTGTTATGGAAGAATCTAAATTAACAGTTAAACAAGAGCCGATAATTGAATAAATTTTTTTAAAAAATTTGGATAATATTTTATTTTTTTAATTATTATTTTTTATTATTATATACAAATTTTATTATTTTTATTATTTTTTTTGATGAATATTATTACAATAAGAATCTATTAAATTAGATATTTTAAAAAGAAAGAAATAAAGAAAAAAGAAAGAATTCTCATAGTGTACAAAAAGGCTCAATATTTTTAAAATTTATAAGTAAGAAAAGATCCATATTTTAGTTTATTTTTCAATGTTTAATGTTGTGGAAGATTTTATATATATATATTTATATATATATATATATAATAGAAGGTTTTTTTTTGTTTGGATTTTTCATTATTTTAAATTTTTTTGCTCAAATTATTAGGTATTTTTTTAAAATTAATAACGGTGAAATTATTTGTTATAAAATATTTTATTTTAAATTATTGATTTATAAATATATATATATATTTTTTTAGTTTATTATTAAAAAATTTATTGGAAAATTATTACAAAAAAAAAAAATTATTTTCTTTTTAATAAAAAAAAGCTCAAATATAATTTAGTAAATAAATTTAAAAAAAAAAAAATTATAAAATGATTTTCAATTTAAATTCTTGTATTTCAAATCATTTCAAAATTGATTGATTTATGATCATCATTTTTGTTTGTGTTATGTATATACTGTATTTCAAAATAGAAGTTTTAGTTGAAGGGGTGATAATTTTTGTTATTATGATATAACAAGCTTGAAAACTAAATCTAATAGAGCCTCTTGACTTTATAGATCAATAAGTGTTAATTTAAATAAAATCTTTTCTTTAATATGATTAAATTAATTCATTGTTTTGTTGCTCATTGATACATTTACATTTACATTTACATAATTAATAAATTAGCAAGTGTTGGGGTTATACTTAATAATATATAGTATTATTGTTTCAATTATGAAAATAAAATAGTATTATGTAACTATAATCAATTTAATTAAATTATCAAACAATACAATAGTTAATTTAAAATTTAAATTGAAATAGCTTAAGTTGAATTAAGATATTTAAAGCTATAAATCTTTTAGAGAATAACTAAACGAAACAGATGTGAGTTTCTAGTAAAAAAAAAATAAATCAATCAAAGCCAATAATAAGAAAAATATTGTTAAATTTAATAATTAAACAGTTCTTTGGTATAATAGGATTATAATTATAAATTATAGTATTTCATTTTAAGCTTTGAAAAATTTAAATTTAAAATTTTATTTTAAAAGCAATTTTTTTTTTTAAATATTTTTCTCTCTAAAATTTTTAAATTTTTTTCATCATTAATGTTGTCATATCAATTACAATAAAAAAATAATTTCTCAAATTATTTAAAAATTAAATAGTTTTGAGTTTTTATTGCTTTTATAATTTAGAAAAAGCTAAAATAAAATAATATTTTTTCTTTATTTTTTGCTTAAACGTAATTAACAATTTAAAATTTTTTTTTATGGTTCTCGAAATACCTAGGATATTAAATTAAAAATAATTTATTTTTTCTTTTATTTTATTAGAAGCATAAATATTAAATTTTACTTAAATTTGATCACAAAACAATAATTTTTCTTTTGTAAAATTGATCCAAAGAAAGATATTCCAAAATTCTTGGAAAATTTGTTATTTGATCTTTATTTAAAAAAAAATTATCGCATCATTTGGAAAAAAAAAACTAATTTAATATAATCAAAAAGTTAATAAAATATTCTAGTCTTTTTAATGAGATTTTAATCATTGCTTTTTATGAAAACAAGAATTTATTGCTCTTGTGAAAATATGGCTTGAAAAAATACAAATAAATTCATTAAAATATATTTTTTATATTATTTAGTACCTCCCACCCTAAGCGATATAAATATTGAACCATTTCTTTTTATTGACGACTGATAAGGCGAATAAATAAATTAAAACATACCATTTTATTAAAATATAACTAGCTTTAAAGAGTCAGTTTTACATTGGTGACAGCAATAATCTTTTAAAATTGAGCAGACTATAAAATTAGTTTTTTTTAAAAAAATTAATATTGGTAAAGCATGAAACAGAGTCTCAAAAACATCCAATTGTAAAATTAATACTTTACATAAATAATAGAATTTGACCAAAATGCTTTTTATTAATTTTATTTGAAAAATGTTTACCAAATAAAATGAAAGAGTACCAAAAAAGTTTCAATTTGTAGTTGAATTTTGAAAACTAAACAGATCTTAGTTGGGTATTATTTGTCAAAAAAGGCTTTTAATATATTTTAAATTTTGGCAACCCTTGTACAAAATTCTTTCTATGACTTGAGATATCAAATATTATTCTAATTGTCTTATTTATTTTAAAGCCTTAAAAATACAGAAAATTAAGATTGGTGTTTTCTTGATTTGATTACTTTTTAATTAAATTAAAAAAACGAATATATACAGTAATTTCATATCGAACAAGTTTTCTCAATAATTATTATAAGATTAATGAGAAATTAGTTTTATTAGCTTTAAAAATATTTATTTAATATTGATTTGTTTTTAGTTTTATTTGATGTTAATGCTTTTTAATATTAAGAAATCATTATAGATAAATAAATTTTCTAAATACTTTAAAAGTTAAAAAGATTTTATAAGAAATAAAAAACTAAGCTTGTATAAGAATATATTTGTATTTAGAACATATGTTATTGATTTTATTATAAACATAAATTGTTTTGCTTTTAAGATAAAACATTTTCTGGTTTTTGATGATTTCTATTGAAAATATTTATATAAAATTCATTAAAATCAAATCAGGATTTCAAGACTTAAAATTTTAATATATATAAATAAATTTAATAATTAAATTTAAATTCAGATTAAAAACTATAATCTATACTATTTAACTCAATTTAAAGGTATTTTTCTTCATATTCCTAAATAACAATTTAACTTTACTAGACTAAATTTGTTTATTTTATTGTTAAAACTAATTTGATTAATTATATACATTTAAAATTAAATATAATTTTGCTACATTTATCAAGGATCTAGATAATTTTTATCTATAACCAACTTCAAATCTTATAAAACAAACAAAATGACTGTTTTACTATACAAGTATATAAGAATAAGCATGTACTTAAATAAAAGCTTAATTTGAAACTTTTATTATTTAAAAATGAATTTCTAAAGCTAAATGTTGATGTTAATTATGTCATCATTCATTATTAAGCAACCAAATAATATTTAATTTATACATCATTTTTATTATTTGTTTTTGAAACTCTTCAGTTAAAATTAAAAAATTGCTAAAGAAATGCCAATTGGTTTTTTAATCTTTAAGCTGAGTATTACTTGAAATATAATTTTGTCTAAACATTACAAACAACTTGAATGATGAGAAGAAATGATATCTAAAACAGTTATTTTATAATAAATTTGCCGACCTTATTCCAAATATTCGTATTTTATTAAACAAGTTTTCATTTATTGTATTTATAATGAGTTATGTATCTTTTATTGTAAATTATTCTAACTTTAAAATATATTTTATGTTTAAAAACATTCAAGCTTAAAGAAAGTTTACTAGTAAATAAAATTGATGGTTTTTAAAGAACTATTTATTTTAGTACTTTTTTTTATTATTAAGATAAAATACAAAACTAAAAACAAGATTTTTTTATTTTTATTTTTTTTTATCATAAAAGATCCAAATAAGTCTCAATTCAAATTGATTCCCAAATGGAAAACTTTACATGCAAAAATAAATTTATTTATATTTCTATTAGAAATCATCAATTTAGACTTGTCTTTAAAAATAATTCTCTTATTCCAATAAAATTATCTAAAACCTAAATTTGAATTTTTTTCTTATTTAAATTAAAAGTATAGTTTTTGATTTTTTATGGTAATTTTTAATGTATTACACTTATTTACAAAAGCGTTGGCTTTAACAACAAATTTATAAAAGCATTAAATTTATCTTATTGCTGTACAATATAAGATTGTAAATAAAATATTCTAAATAGATAATATATTCAAACATATTTGTGATTTTTGGGCTAGCTCTAAGCTATAAGCAATCATCAATTGCAAAATAAAATAACTAAGCTAGAAGAGCACTATATATTAATTGAAAAAAGTCTCTTATCTGAGATGCTGCTTCCAAAAAAAACCAAATCAATTTTAAAACAATAAAACTATTGATATACAAAAACTTTTATTATTTTATTCAATATTATCAATATTTTATATATAAATGTATATTTTTTTTTACAATAATTTACAAAATTTTTTTATTTGAAAGAAAAAAAACAACTGAAAAAATTTATTTTTTATTTTTTAAGATTTTTTTATTTTTTCTTATGATCAAAAAGTATTTTTTCTTTATACTTTTGATCAACTTTTTATGAATAAATAGTTTTTTGTTTTTGAAATTTTTCCTTTTCATCAGCCAATACTCTGGATAATCATAAATAGAATTTTGATTTTTGAGTTGTAGTATATCTTTTAGTCTACCACTTCGATCCGATTGATTTTGGCTTGAATACTTGTTTAAATATTCTACTTGTTTATTAAACAAACTCTGACTCATATTAAAATACTGTTTTTTTAGCTTTTCTCTTTTGATTACCATATAACTCAAGTTTCGGACCCTTTCCAAATTTTGTCTTAAATTGATAAACAATCTAACTTGTGCAATAAGCATTCTTTCTGTGCGATTGATCAAATCTTGCTCATTTCTGTGCAACATTAGCGGCTTGTTTTGTATAGGAAGCAATTGATTATTTGATTGTGATATAGTCGAAGTGTTGTATCTTCTCTTTAATTTCCAATAATTAAAAATCAAATCTACATGAAGCTTATTTTTTATCTTTAGTAAATCTTGACACAAAGTTAAATTTATGTTTTTATAAAATTCATAGTTTAGTAATTTTATTTGTTTGATTATTTCTAATTTGCGTTCATTTTCGTTCATTCGTGATAAAGTTGATAGAAATTTATCTTGATTTATATCAACTAGTTCAATATCTTTATGATCATTTTCTTTAAAACTTAATTTTTCATCTTTAAACTCTTCTTCTTCTTCTTCTTCTTCTTCTCCTTCGTCATCTTCATCTTCATCTTCTGCTTCTTCTTCTGCTTCAGTTTTATTCATTTGTCTCTTTTTGGTATGTTTTAAACAATAAGCTTTAAATTCAACATCTTCTTCGTTTGATTCGTTTACTATGGTCAGCATTTCTAAACTATGTTTAAAAGCACATGTTACATGAAAAGCTAAATGACAACGTTTTTCACAACACTGTAAACAACAACCTCTTTTTTCTTTACATAAACAACAAACCAATTGCCATCTACTTTGTGGTATTTGATTTAAATTTATGATTGGCTCCATTTTGTCTGGATTAGCAAAACCAGTTTCGGGAATCCATAATGCACATGATACATGAGCCCAATTTCTATAGTTTTTGGTCGCTTTCATGGCGCCATTAATGTTCGGACACAAAACACACTCGGGTCTAAACTGAGACCCGCCAAAACTACACGGTGAACATAGCCAATTACCTTTTGGTATCTTCTCTATACCATAACAAGCCTGATGCACACATATATTACACCCGTCACAGAAAATCATTTCGTTGTTTTCTTCTGAGTCCGGCGCACGACACACATCGCAAACTATGTCTTCGTCATATTCAATACTATAACTTTGAAGTTTTTCAATTGCACTTTTTAAATTATTATGTGATTGCAATTCAAAGTTTTCTATTAATCGTTCCAAATTAATACGGCTTATTTTTTCATTTCCCATTGCTTCTAGTTCAAGATTAACACGGTTTAACCAATTAAGATCGAACTGATCACAGTCGTATTTACAAATCGTATTAGACGGATTGTAAATGTCTTTAATAGAGTCCGAGCTAGAATAAAGACCATGTGTGATGTATGCTTCGTGAATTTGTGGCCTGTAATTTCGATCATTAGCCGGGCATAGATATTTTTTTGGCATTTTAATAGGTAATTTTTTCGATTCGAAAGATTCAGTCTCGAATTTGTCCGTCAAAGGAACATAATTTGGTATATTAATACTATCGGGTTTAACTGCAACTTGTACTCCTTTTTCCCAATCAAGGCGCCACGGGTCTTTGATTAACCAGTAATTGTTCTCGTCTAGTGATTCGGTATCGGGCAGCTTCATGGCTGTTATAAAATCTGTGCGGAATAGTTCGGCCGGCTTGTGACTTCGAGACGAGCCAAAGCGTGACGTAGAACTCGATTTGATCAATGATTGCATCTTATTGCCTTTATTTGATTTCATTTTTGTTTGCTTTTTTGTTTGCAATTTTTGAAATTGAAATTTAAGAATTTTTAATTATATTAATTGCTTAATTATGTAGAATAATTAATTATAATTAATTTTTCAATATTCATTATTCTATTAAGAATAGAGACTAGTTTCAAAATTTGTCTTATGTTATTAATAATTCTTTGACTTAAGTAACAACACTGTATAAACATTTGAAGAAACAAATAAGAAGTAGACTAAAAGTGATTTTTATTGTTTGATAGAGAAAGTCAAGATCCGAATCTTTTAATTGTTAATCAAGTCACTTGAGTTATAATAACCAAATCAAAACAATTTCATTTAGATGTTAAATTTTATGCTTCAACAAAGCAATTTTATTATATTTTTTTCATACATACTTTTTATATGAACTTAATGCTCCCAGATGCAAACATCTTGATCAAGAATAAAACATACAAGTAGTATGAAAAAGTATTTTGAGATTCAAAACAAAAATGTTTAGAAAAACTTGATATGTATTTTAAAAGTTTGGTTTGTGTCTTTGAATTAGCTTTGTTTTGAAAATGCTTAAAACATCATTTTCAAACAGTTACACTCAAGGCATGTGAATTCAATTTCAGCCAATGTCTTTGAAAAAATTTAATATCTGGATTAAGAAACATATTAAGTAGTCTTTTTGTTAATTGTCAAAAATAGACGAAGCTGTTTAACTAATTAAACAATCATATTGTATTTAGAAAAAAAAACTAATAAATGGAAAAATTTATGGAAACTAAAAAATTAAAAATTAAAATAAATTTTTTAATAAATTTTTATTTCATTTATATGACTTGATTATTTTATTTACTATAAAAAAATTTATTTTTAAGTTAAAAAATGATACTTCATTTGAAAGTAAAAATTTAAAGGGAAAAAAATAACATTTTTAAAAATGTATAGTTAAAAAATGGTAATACGCCATATTTTCAAGGTAAACCCGGAACTTATTTAATTTTTTTTTCATAATATTACAGTTTACAAAAGCATATTCGACAATAGACTTTATTTGATTTTGACTTTGCTCAAATAAATTTATTTTTAGTATGCTTTTTTATTTACATAAATAAACTATTGAAACATTTTTATTAAGTTAAGTTCTCTGATTTTTTATATTTGGAATAAATTGAAATTTTTCTTCTTAATATTCGAATTATTTCAAATTTAATTTTAAGACTGAAAATTAAAAATTCAAAATGAAGCCTAACTGATATTCTATTACGAAATGAAAACATTATGAATAAAAAAAAATATTATTAGAATTAAAACCTTATATTGTTTTCTTAAAATTTAAATGAATTTTTTGAACTATTTTTTATTTTATTTAACACTAGAAGTAATATTAAAATTTGATTAAAAATGTTTTACTTACGTCAATAATCTTTAAGTTTTTATTTATGTTTTTAGCTTAGCAACAAAGCGAATTTCAATCAATAACTTAGTTTTTGCTATTTAAACCATTTATACTGAATAATTTTCATGTATCATAATACATAAGAATTTATTTTAAAAATCATGTTTCAGAATAATATAAATTTATCAGGTGTTGGGCAGGGCCAACAACAAATTAATTTACAAAATGCAAACACAGTTCCATCACCAATTAAAAAAGACCCTGGTAAATAATACACAATTTGATATTAAACCTGATAAATTTTCAATTAGGCTAATTATTAAAGGTCCAGGCAATCAAAATTTGCTTCTAGATTCGTCAAGCAGTTCTAATCCAAAAACAAATGTTATTTCGTTCGGAAATTTAGGCTCGTTTACGTATGATAGTGTTCAATTGATTCCTTCACCACCTACAGAATTGCCTCCTCCACCAAAACAAATGAGTTCAAAAGACACTTCATATGTTTTCAAATTGAGTAAAGAAGAATGCAAACAAGCATTATTAAAATGGGCTGGTCTCAAGTCATTTCGTAGTAAGAAACCAGTTGAAGAAGGCCATATTGGCGAGTGCTATTCATATAATGCTTTAGAAGTTATTATACACTTTTAGTATATATTTATAACATAAAACAAAATAACTTTTAATTCAAGTATAAATTAGAAACTTTTAATGAAAAAAGAGGTTTAGTAAGCAAATATGCTAGTTGCAGACCTGGTGAAACAATAGATAAATTAGGATCAGGCACTTATCCTAATTTATGGTCGATCGGCTCAGCACCATCGAATAATTTTGTGAACGAAACTAGAAGAATAAACTATCCACATACTGATGTTTTGCAAGTTAGCTTCTAATATTAATTTCGATTAATTAAAAAAGTATTTTATCTTTAAATTAATTTTCTTTTCTCAAATAAAGCCTTGTTTTGCATGCAACGCTTATGGAGAGCTTAAATGCTCAAGTATAATAAACTTTTTAAATTATTAAATAGAATTTTATTATTAAAAAAATAATTAGTATGTAATGGCACTGGAAAATGTAAATGCTCGACATGTTTGGGACAAAAAACAGTTCATGCAGCTGTAAATGGTAGATTCGAAAACGTACCTTGTTCAAAATGCAATGGTATACAAATAAACCTGATTATTATTAATAAATATTTTTTAAAACTTTAATTTTTCTTATAGGAACAGGAGCAGTTAATTGTATTAAATGTTCATTAAGTGGTAAATATACATGTAATATATGTAATGGAACTCAAGTATTAAAATGGTTTCTTCAAGTGGAAGTACAATAGTATAAAAAACTAATTTTAATAAAATTAATTTTTTGTATTTTTCATTAAAAAAAATGTTTAAAGTATAAACCATGTAGATGAATATGTTAAAGAAAAAACAGATTTGCCAGATGAATTGCTTAAAACTGTTAAAGGTGAGATTTTACATCAAGACGAAGGAGTTCAAATATTACCAATTCAAGATAGTGATAATAAAGATATTGTAGAAAATTCAACAAGATTGATCACAAAAGCGGCTCAATCTTATTCTCAAGAAAAGCGAATTTTACAAGTAAATTTTAAAAATTTGAACAAATAATGTATTTAAAACAATAAATTTGTATTATTTAAATAAAAGCGTCATGTGCTTAATTGTGTGACTTGTGTTGAGTGTGACATGCATTTTAATGGCCAAGATTTTAAATTTTGGGTTTACGGTAATGAGAGACAGGTTTATTGTCCCAATTACCCTGGTAGTAGCTGTTGTTGTGTAATTATTTAAGTTTTAGCAAATGATTTATTACTATTAAATTTTATTACAACAATTTTAAAAATAATCATTTTAAAAATAAAAATTAAACATTTTTTTTGGAATTTTTAAAATTTTATTTTATTTTATATAAACATATATTTAGCAAAATATTTTATTCTAACTAATAAATATTGATAAATAATTAACATGCTAATAGCAATAGGTTAGATAACAGATATGATATCAATTAGAATTTTACGCATTCCAAGTTTTCTATTATAAAAAAAAAATTTAAATTTGAATTATAAATAAATATTAAAATGTGTTTCTATCTTAATTCTTAAAAATAAAATATCTAATGGCATATGTTCCTCAGACAAAATTCTCAGACAAGTTTCTAAAGAGATTTAGAACAAAAAAATTAATTTGAAATTTTATTGATCAATAATTTTTGATTTTTTAAAAAATCAAAAAAAATTTAATTTCATTATTTATTAAAAAAAAATTATTATTTCTTATTAATCGGATTTAGGTTTAATAGAAAAAATTAAATCTTTTAAAGCTTTATATTCATTAACACAATAATTTTTTAGATCTTCTTGGTTGAGTTTATCTTCTTCTTTTTTATGATTCTTCTTTTTTAATTCAGACTGTGGTTCATTTGAACATAAATCATAAGTCAAATAAAGTATGAAATAATTGTCATTACAATTTATAAAGCATTGGTTATAATCATGATTTGGTTTATTGCTAGTTTTAAATTTCTCGCCACAGTTTTTTATACATAAATCACTATCTTCTATAATGAAACCATAACTCTTACTTCTATCACTTTTAGCTAAACCTAAATTAAAATAATTTAATTGAATATTATTTAATATTTTATATCTATTTATAAAATTTACCAATAATTGCTAATGATACAAACAAGATAAATATTCTCATTCTTGAATAATTTTTTAAATTTTTTTTTCTTATCTATCTAAAAGATATTTTCCTGGTATTTATAATCAATTTCAAAATAGGAAAATTAGAACAGATTTTGTTTTTTTTTTTGTTATTGACAACACTTGAAAAAGAAAAAAAATTGAATTTTAATAAAAAATTAAAATTTCAAGTTTCAATTGAAATTAAAAAACTTTTTCTTTTTCAAGTGTTACCAATAACAAAAAAAAAAAAACAAAATCTGTTCTAAATTTTCCTATTTTGAAATTGATTATAAATACCAGGAAAATATCTTTTAGATAGATAAGAAAAAAAAATTTAAAAAATTATTCAAGAATGAGAATATTTATCTTGTTTATAGCATTAGCAATTATTGGTGAATTTTCTAAATAAATATAAAATGTTAAAACAATATATTTACTTTATAATTTATATTTAAGGCTTAGCTAAAAGTGACGTTCATATGATTGGAAAATACGCAGATTATGAAAAATGCAATAAAATACAAAATTTGTTAAATAAAAAGAATATGCCAAGTTCATTTAATGAAAGATACTGCACCAAAAACTTAGAAGAAGCTTATGTGAAATTTGAACAAGATTATTTAGAATGTACGAAAAAATGTAATAAACAAAAAAATAAAAATTGTGATTCTGTTTGTGATGATGAATATTTTAAATCCAGAGATTTGGCAAAAATGTTATCAATCAATAATTTTTCACTTAAACATGCGATTAAAAATAATTAAATAGGAATATTATTCAAATTTTTTTATTTGGTTGTATTTTATTTATTAAAAATAAAAAAATTATTTAACAAACTTTTAATGTTTTTTTAAAAAATTTGAAATTAATTAAGTTCATAAAAAAGATTAATCTTAGTTTAATTTTATTTGAATAAACAAAATATATTTGGTAAACTAATAGTTGCTTTTTTTAAAATCAAATAAACCATTTTTAAACGTGATTAAATATGCAACAAAATATTTGAATCAAGATTTCTCATAAACTAATCATTCAAATTTAATTGTATCAATTCCATTTATTACTTTAATTTTTTTTATTTTTAGGGCCTAATTATTTAAGTAACTTGTTGAGCAATTTTAGGAGAAATATTTAGCTTGTTTTTGAATTATATTAAAAGGAATTCCTTTTAAAAAGGCTTAAGTCTTGTTTTTATTACATTTTTATTGCATTTTTTTTTCAATTAAAAAAAATATGAATTTTTATATAATAAAAATCTTGAAAAAAAGTAAACAAAAAATATTGTTTCCGATCATGATTGATGTAAATACTGAAATAACAAATATAACCTTGGTGATTAAATGTTTTCAAAAATACTTTTTATTGATTTATTTAATTAGAAAAAATGTCTATTATATATATAAATATAAATAGTGGCTTATAAATAGATTTAAATGAACTTTATTTAGTTTAAAACAAAAAATAAAAAAAATGAAAATTTTTATATTTATTTTTGTTTTTATTTCGTTAGTAAGCTTTTCAATCTCTCAAACTATAGAAGATATTTTAAAAAATTATAATAAAAATATACCACCAAATCAAACCAAGAAAGATAATGTAAAAATTGACTTTTTCTTGCGTCAATTAGTATCTTTTGATGAAAAAAATCAATTAATGGTATCCAATGTTTATATTGGAGTTGAATGGAATGATGATAGACTAACTAGGAATCAAACCATAGATGATCAAAGAGATATAGTAAAAGCAAACAGACTATGGTTACCTGATTTAGCAATATTAAATTCAGCAGATGGCGATCATTTCTTAAAAATAACAGATTCTAATTACGCTTCAATAAGCAATGACGGTAGTATTTATCTTTTATTTAGTATTAATTCATTAAGAACTAGATGTCCAGTTGATGTATATAAATTTCCATTTGATAAACAAAATTGTTCTATTGGTATTGGAAGTTGGGCTTTGTCAACTCAAGATGTAGATTTTAAAAATTCTTTAAATATATCTATAAGTAATACTATCAATCCTGTATGGAGATTGAAGAATTTATCATATAGAATTATTAATTCAGCTGAAAGATTACGAGGATCATCTGTAAAAAAGTATATTACAGAAGATTTGTATATTGATATCTTAGTGGAAAGACGGCCATTATATTTTATGATCAATGCAATATTTCCCTCATTAGTTTTAAATATTGTAACCATTTTGACTTATTTCATGCCATTTAATTCCCAAGTTACATTAAGTATTTATTAATTATAAAATCTAAAACTAAAATTGTAATTTAAAAAATAAATTTTAAGCAATGAGTGTTATATTAACATCATCAGTATATTCATTAAGAGTTGCTTCAGATATACCTGTTCAATCAGAATACATTCCATTGGTGACTATCTATTTTCTCATGTCAATGTTATACAGTCTTCTTTCATTATTTTGGTTTAGTTCTGCGAATAGTTTTATAACAAGAAATAAATTACCAAAAATTTTGGAATTTATAAGTCTTAAGCTAATGTCCAAAAAGAAAAAATTGAAATTTCAGGAAAAAGAAAATCATAATAAGGTACAAGTTGCACCTGCTAGCAATATTGTTGCTGATATTAATAAAAAGAATACCAGTAATAATAAAGATATTGTATGCATAATAAATGAAAATGAAATTGGAAACAAAAATAGAAATGTAAAAGAGACAATTCAAATTTTTTCAACACCACAAGAAACTAAAGCTAAAAAGGATGAAGAAGAAGCAAATAAAAAAAAGAAAACAGAAAAGTGTGTTGAAGTTTTAAATTATTTATTTTTTGCCTTAATATTTATTCTTATTTTTACAACAATTCTTACTATTATTGGTTGTATTTTCTTTTAATTTTTGAATATTAAGACATATCAAATAATCAATAAACTGATAATTGATGCATAGTTTCAAAAAATAAAAAAAAAGTTCCTTTCATAAATATCATAAAATATCAATATTTTTTAAATTTTATGTGATAATGAGAACCAAAATGATTTATAATTATATATAAAATTTAATAATTTTTTCATTAAATAAAGATTTTTTTTTGATGAATACATCCATTATATAATACAATATTATACGAATGTATCAAAAATTTTCTACAATATTTTATAAAGCTTAGTTTCTTTATGCTTTTAAGATATGTTTTATATTAGAATGTTTTTGATTCAGTTAGAATTATTGTTTTCTTAATTGACAAATAATTGGTTTGAACCGTTTCTTGAAAAATGTTCACTCTTATTTTTTTCTTTGCTACATAAAATAATTAATAAATATATTTATTAATTGTTGGAGTGTTATTTTTTAGTATTGTCAAATTGTAGTCATTTATTAGATTTGCAAAATGATCTTCTCGTTTGTTACAATTCTGGCAATACCATTGAGTGTGGAGAGCGTTAAGATCACCGACTATTATAATGTTTTTATGGGTTTTTATGGTTTTTTATGGTTTTTCGAGAAACTTAAAGTCAGTTTTACTTTTTGGGTGGATGTATAAGTTAATTAATAGTATTTTTGTCAATTCTATGTTAATTTCAAGTATGATTGCTTCATAGTCTAGATTATTTTCGATTTTTATAATGTCGTATATGATGGTATTTTTTAGAAAAATCCCTGAGCTGCCACCATGTGTTGGTCTGTCGTTGCGAATGAAGTTAAAGTTGTTGAGCAAGTTTATATGGTTATGTTTGTTTGAGTTTAGAAATGTTTCGTTTAAGGTGAGTATATCAATTTTTTTTTTATTAATAAAATTGTGTATTTCAAATAGTTTGTTGTTTAGTGATTGAACGTTAAAATTTGCAAATCGAATTATATTATTCAAGAGTTTTGTTAATAATTTCGTTTATTTCATTTAATGCTTGGTTGTTGTGATTTTTTTTTAGAAGAAGGTTAGAGCGCTAATTATCATTATAGGCGATAGGTTTTGGTTTGACAATGTTTGGTGGGTTGGAATTGTTTTATTTTTATTCTTTCTTAATGCAATTTCTTTTTTTTTAGCAGTTTGGATGTTAAGGGCTTCTTTTGCTTTGGTACAATTTTTGCTGCAGGTTGCAGTCTTTATTATTCTTTTAGGCTTAATGATGTTATTTTTTTTTAGTTCGCTCAATATATCAGTTTGTCATTTTCGACGTCTATAGATGGGTCGAAGTTGTAGATTGCGATGTAGTGCTTTCTCGGTAATGGTTTAATCACTTCAACTCCTTTTTCTAATGCGTTTGATGGCCATTCTTCTTTTAGTAGTAAGTATGGGTTTTCATCGTTTATAAAGAGGTAAAGATAGTTATTATGTCTATTAAAGAAAACTTTTTCAATAAACAGTTTATTGCCTTTACATCTATCTATCTCTTTTTTTAGTTTTAATTGGTGACTAAATTCGTTTTGGTTTACTCCTTTTAGCTTTGTAATATATTTATATTTAGTTGTTTCTCTTATTATAGTTTTTTCATCAGCAATCTTAAGATTTTCATTTTGCTGAGGTATGTTTTTTGCAAGTGTGTCTGCATAAAATCTTTTCTTGGTATTTGTTGATGGATTTGATTCTGAGTCTAGTTCGGTACAGGATGAGTCGCCTTTCATCGAGATGTTATAGTCTGAGTCAGAATTAGAGTCATTTGGTTTGCTTTTATTTTTATTTTTCCTGTTAGATTGATCTTTTTTTTTTCTTTTTTTATTTTTGTCAGGCGAGTAAAATTCTTGGAGTGTGTTTAATTGGTTTGTAAGATACTCAATTTGGTTTTCCAAGGTTTTAATTTTTTCAATGTATTCTTGTTCTTTATTTGGTTTATTTGACAGTTTTTTTTCAAAGAGTCCTCAGAGTTAATGGTGAGTGTTAAAGGACGACTGCTGGTTGATGTTTGAGGTATGATTAAATGGGATACAGGGATCGAGAAGTTGTTGGGGAACACGCGTATCAAGTATAATTTAATATAAAGTTTAAGCTTAGTATAATTTGTTTTTTTGAAGTTTATTTAAATTTCTCAAATTCTTTGTTTTAAAAATTAAAATTCCAATTAATAAAGGAACGAAGCTCTTTTTTTTTTATTTATTTTTATCTAAATTATCAACAAACAATATTCTAAAACGAAAGACTAAACCATCTAGTAATATAAGTAGCAGTAGTAGCAGTAATCAAATTTGTTTAACAGATGATTTTTGTTTTCTTGTTGATCAACTCGGTTTTAATAGTCCACAACAAGCTGAAAACCAAGATCCAGATACTGTTTTTGCTGATTTCGACTTCTCTTTTTTAAAAGATGAAAATAAATCAGTTGATGAAATTGCCGGCAAATTAGAAGTTCTAAAAATTAAAAATGAGCACGACTGGAGTCTTTATCAGACCCAAAAAAATAATTTTTACAAACTTTATTCAAATGGTTATTGCTACGTTGTCGATAAGCCAAAAAGAGAATTAATCAACAATCAAAAATATATTGGAGATGTGAATTTTAAAATGAGTGTGGAGGGAGAGGAATATCAGATGGACTTCATCCTCCATTCAAAGAGACTAAGAAACATCATGACTGACATGACCTAAACCAGAAAGCAAAGAATTTTTGTAAAGTAAGCAAACATTAAATGAGATTATTAAAAGTCAAACGATCCGCCTCGAGCCTTGATTCGTGATTTTCAACTTGGCCTCATTGATAATTGTATTAGCGCTTGGCCAAAAAAAGATGCATTAAGACAAAAGATAATTCGAATTCTTAATTCTCGAAATGGCATATTAGTCAAAAACTTCAAAATGTTAAACGAAGTTTTTATATCTGAAGAATTAAAATCTACGTATAACAATTGCCGATTTTATTATGGCGATTCAGGTTCGATGGATAAAAATAGGGTCATATTTTTTACCACGGATCAAAATTTAAAACTTTTGAGTACCTATCGTGATTGGTACTGTGATGGTACTTTCAATATCTGTCCAGCGCCTTTAAAGCAAGTTTACACAATCCATATCATAATCCGTGGTACAACATTACCTATGCTATACACTTTTCTACCTAACAAAAAGCAAATTACATATAAAAAGCTTTTTAAATTAATAGCCGAATTAATTACATCCAAGCCATTGTCAGTCAATTGCGACTTTGAGATAGCTGCAATAAACGCTTTAAAACTTGTTTATGCCTGTAAAATACATGGTTGTTTTTTCCATCTTTCATAGTCTTTTTGGCGAAAGGTTCAAACAACTCGCTCAAAACTTTGGTTTGATGAAAGTTTTAGAGAAATTTTTCGTAAAATACCATCTCTCGCGTTTATTTCTTGTGCTGATGTAATTTTTGGTTTTGAATTAATTAAAAAGAATGCTTCAAGTCAGTCAAATTATTTTCTATCTTATGTAGAAAACAACTATATCGGAGCTTTAAAAAAAGATAAGCGCTGTATTGCTCGTTTTCCAATTGAGTTATGGAATTTACACGATCGAGTAAAAAATGATCTGCCAAGGAAAAATAACAACGTTGAGTCATGGCATTCTAGAATTAAAAGTGATACCAGACATAATTTAACAGTACAAAAAGTAGTAGAATTTTTTCATCTAAAGCAAAACAATATGGAATCTGACTTGTTATTATTATTTTCTGGTAATCAAATAAAATCAGTAAGTTCTAAACAAAAAAAACAAGAAGGAAACATAAAGCGTCAAGTTTTAGAATACGACTTAAATAATTTAGAAATATTTATTAAAGGTTTTTCATTAATATTAATGGATTGATTAATTTAAATATTTTCTTTTTTAATTCTCTAATTGATTCGCTAGAATATTTCATAAGTTCATAAGTTTTGAAGAAATAAAAGTTAAAAAAATAAGTTAATTTTATTTGTTAATCAATCTTTTTTTGGGTCTTTTTGAAATTGATTTAAAATAGATTTTTTTTTTAGAAAAGCTTTTTCTAAAATTTTTATAAACTAATCATCAATCAAATTAAAAATTCATTCTACAAATCAAATACTCAAAATAAAATTATCATTATAAAAAAAAAAAGTTTAATCATTAATTAATAAATTTGACATGTTTGTAATTAAACTTTTTGAATTATTTGAGCTATTTTTTTTTCAATATTTTAAATTTTGGGTTTGCGGTAATGAGAGACAGGTTTATTGTCCCAATTACCCTGGTAGTAGCTGTTGTTGTGTAATTATTTAAGTTTTAGCAAATGATTTATTATTATTAAATTTTATTGCAACAATTTTAAAAATAATCATTTTAAAAATAAAAATTAAACATTTGTTTTGATAATGAATTTTTAAAATGAGTTTAATTGTATATTATATTGAATAAATATATTTAGCTAAATATTTTATTCTTTTTAATAAATATTGATTATTAATAAACATGCTATTGGTAGTAGATTACTTACGAAACTGATAGACGCCTATATGAAGGAACACTAGAATTTTATTTTTTACAAACAGATCTAAGAAAAAATTCAAAATTTGAAATTTAAATTAATATTCAAATGTGTTTCAAAGTTAATTCTTTATATTAAAATATCTAATGACATATGTTTCTCAGACAAACAAGCCTAAAAAGAAATATAAAACATAAAATCTGATTGGAAGTTTTATTAATGAAAAATTTCTAATTTTTAAAAACATCAATAAAAAATTTATTTAATATTTTATTTCAAAAAAAATTATTTCTTATTATATATTAATTTATAGAAAAGATTAGATTTTTCAAAGCTGAATATTCATTAACACATACATTTTTTATTTCTTGCTCTTTCAAACCAAAATCATTTGAACATAATTCATAACTCAAATAAAGTATGTAATAATTCTCATCACAATTTATAAAGCATTTCATAGATTTATTATTTATTTTATACTTTTCATTACAATTTTTTATACATAAATCACTATCTTATATAATAAAACCATAATTCTTACTTCTATCACTTTTAGCTAAGCCTTAAATATAAACTATAAAGTAAATATATTATTTTAATATTTTATATTTATTTATAAAATTCACCAAAAATTGCTAATGATATAAACAAGATAAATATTTTCATTCTTGAATAATTTTTTAAATTTTTTTTTCTTATCTATCTAAAAGATATTTTCCTCATATTTATAATCCAATTCAAAATACGAAAATTAGAACAGATTTTGATTTTATTTTTGTTGTTGGCAACACTTTATTTAAAAAAAGAATACCAGGAAAATATCTTTTAAATAAAAAAGAAAAAAAATTCTAGAAAATTTAAAAAATCATTCAAGAATGAGAATATTTATCTTGTTTATATCATTAGCAATTTTTGGTGAATTTTATAAATAAACATAAAATATTAAATAATATATTTACTTTATAGTTTATATTTAAGGCTTAGCTAAAAGTGACATTCATTTGATTGGAAAATACGCAGATTATGAAAAATGCAATAAAATACAAAATTTGATAAATAAAAAGAAATTACCAATATCTTCATTTAATCAACGAATATGCACCAAAGGTTTAGAAGAAGCTTATGTGAAATTTGAAACTGATTATGAACAATGTACCAAAAAATGTAATAAAAAAAAAGAAAATTGTGATTCTGTTTGTGATGATGAATATTTAAAATCCAGATATTTGACAAAAATGTTAAAATTAAATAGTTTTTCCATTAAAAATGCGATTAAAAATGATTAAATAGAAATACTATTCAAATTTAATGATTTTTTTAATTAAACTTATCTTTGCAACTTTGGCTAAAATGAGTCGTTGCAATTTGTACTGAATGTCCCCTGCTTAACTATTAACAATTTTTTCTGATCTTTTGATTACCTGGTTTCTAGTCCAAAATTAGACTCCTTTTTTGATACAGAAATCCAATTTTTTTTTACTTGAAATTAAAATCATAATTTCGTATTTGGTTATAATTGGATATTTTTTCAAAGTTTAATTTAAACCACTATTTCCAATTTGTTACTTTTTTAAGCACAGTCTTAATTTTTAAAAATTATAACATTTTTGAAGTAGATTTTAAGAAAATATCAAAAACTAAACAGAAAATTGATTTAAGTACCAAAAAATTCGTAAAAATAATTTATTTACGAAATAAAATCTTGAGTCTAAGCTTTTTAAAAATTTTATAGAATTATTCAAAATATTTTAGTATCAATCTTTGTAACCATTTTAAAGCAAAGAAAAAAAGATTCAATTTAAGATTTACTATGAATGAAATTATTTAAGCAATTAAAAAAATTTAAATCTTTGAGACATAGTGTATATATTTGCTTAAAATATTTCCTAAATTGTCTTTATTAAATTTTCTTGCTTAAAGTTGATTGCTTGAATTTGTTTTTTATAAAATTATTAATAAACATTTTTTTATAATAAAAAACTTGAAAAAAGCAAACAGAAAATATTGCTTCCTATCATGACTTATGTAAATATTGCAATAATAAAGATAACCTTGGAGATTAAATTTATTTAAAATAACTTTTTATTAATTTTTACTTAATTAGAAAATGATTAAAAAGTTTTTAAATAAGTAAATAAAAAGTTGCTTATAAATAGTTTCTAATAAATATATTAAAATAATAAAAAACAAAAAATGAAAGTTTTAATATTTTTTTTGGTTTTTATTTCTTTAATAAGCTTTTCATTTTCTAAAACTATAGAGGATATTTTGGAGGGCTATAATAAAAATATACCACCAAATCATACCGAGGATGATGATATAAAAATTAACTTTTTCTTGCGCCAATTAATATCTTTAGATGAAAAAAATCAATTGATGATATCCAATATTTATATTGGAGTTGAATGGAATGATGATAGACTAACTTGGAATCAAACCATAGATGATCAAAGAGATATAGTAAAAGCAAACAGACTATGGTTACCTGATTTAGCAATATTAAATTCAGCAGATGGCGATCATTTCTTAAAAATAACAGATTCTAATTATGCTTCAATAAGCCATGCTGGTAATATTTATCTATTATTAAGTATTAATTCATTAAGAACTAGATGTCCAATTAATGTATATAAATTTCCATTTGATAAACAAATTTGTTCTATTGGTATTGGAAGTTGGGCTTTGTCAACTGAAGACGTAAATTTTAAAAATTCTGTAGATATATCTCGTGGTAATACTGAGAATCCTGTATGGAATTTGACGAATATATCATATAGAATTGTTAATACAACTGAAAGATTACGAGGATCATCTGTAAACAAGTACATTACAGAAGATTTGTATTTTGATATTTCAGTGGAAAGACGTTCATTATATTTTATGATTAATGGAATATTTCCTTCAATAGTTTTAAATGTTATAACCATTTTGACTTTTTTTATGCCTTTTAATTCTCAAGTTTCATTGAGTATTTATTAATTATAAAATCTAAAACTAAAATTGAAATTTAAAAAATAAATTTTAAGCAATGAGTGTTATATTAACATCATCAGTATATTCATTAAGAGTTGCTTCAGATATACCTGTTCAATCAGAATACATTCCATTGGTTACTGTCTATTTTTTCATGTCAATGTTATACAGTCTTCTTTCATTATTTTGGTTTAGTTCTGCGAATAGTTTTATAACAAGAAATAAATTACCAAAAATTTTGGAATTTATAAGTCTTAAGCTAATGTCCAAAAAGAAAAAATTGAAATTTCAGGAAAAAGAAAATCATAATAAGGTACAAGTTGCACCTGCTAGCAATATTGTTGCTGATAACAATAATAATGACAACAATACCAACAATAATAATGAAATTGGAAACCAAAACACAAATGTAAAAGAGACAATTCAAATTGTTTCAACACCACAAGAAACTAAAGCTAAAAAGGATGAAGAGGCTGCGAATAAAAAAAAGAAAACAGAAAAGTGTGTTGAAGTTTTAAATTATTTATTTTTCGCCTTAATATTCATTCTTATTTTTACAACAAATCTTACTATTTTTGTTTGTATTATCTCTTAATTTTTGAATATTAAGACATATTATTTAATCAATAAACTACTACATGATGCATAGTTTTAAAAAAAAGTACCTTTTATAAATAACATATAATATCAATCTTTTAAAAATTTTATATGATAATGAGAACCAATATAGATTTATAATTATATATAAAATTTAATAATTTCATTTAAAAAAGCTGTATAACTAAAGATTTTTTTTTGATGAATTTAAAAACAATTTAAAAAGCTTAGTTTCTTTATGCTTTTAAAATATGTATTAAATTAGAATGTTTGTGATTCTGTTAGAATTATTGTTTTCTTAATTGACAAATAATTGGTTTGAACTGTTGCATGAAAAATGTTCACTCTTATTTTCTTCTTTGCTATAAAAAATAATTAATAAAGATATTTTCTATAAAAACAATACAATTTTTTTACCTCATTCTATTAATTTTTTCGGAATTTTCAATTGCTGTTTTAGAATCAATCGGATAAAAATATATTATTATTGAGCTCAAAACTGTTAAAACCAATGGAACCGGAGAAATTAAATATTTTACTGTTTTTTCAACAGCTGAATTTTGGTATTCACTACAAACATTTGTTTTAAAACCAACTAAACTAAAATCGTAATTTTAGTAATAAATATTAATAATGATAAAATAAACTAAACGTACTCAAGTATGGCTTGCGACATTGCCAAATAAATAGCCATAAAAATTTTATTTCCTAGAATAAAAAATGTATAAAACAGTGCATCTGGTTTGGAACCAAATTTAAGGAAGTAATGATCAAGTGCTTCTGGCAAAATTGTCCATGGAACAACAAAAGCTGATGTATAACTACTTGATCCAATTACTGCAAATGTGAAAAATGTTATTATTTCTCCTAAATTCTTTGTTTTAAAAAATAAAATTCCAATCAATAAAGGAACGAAGCTCTTTTTATTTTATATATAAAGCTTTTATAGTGTTTTTCTTAATTGATAGTTAAAAATTTACCAAATTTCCTATAATCATAACATACTTTTTTTCTAGTTTTTTCATCATGTATTGAAACAAGGGTATAAATAAAATAGAAAATACTAAAAGTACTAAAATTGCTATCACGAAATAGTTTTTTATTGCTACATAGCCATACTCAAAATAAAGCTGAAAATTTGATTGCAATATCTAAGTTTTAAAATATATTATTAATTATAAAAGAAGAGGATAAAATTTTTTCAAAATTTAAAATATTGACATGAACAGATGAACATGTAAAAACAGTTGAAATCATAAGAATTAAATAAGGCTTAAATGTAAAAATTCTTTTTAACTCTTTCAAAGTATTAATTTTTTTAGAATCTTGATTCGATATTTCTCCGGCTTCTAGTAATTCTAAAAATATTCAACATAATAACAAATAATCTCTGATAATTTTTAAATTTATTTTAATACCTTTTTTTTCTTTAACAAAAAATATTAAAAGTAAAGTTCCAATTAAGAATATGGCAGTCATTATTAATGCTACATAAATATATTTATTTTTTTGCCAATCACTCAAAGCAGGAGTATTTTGTTGATTAGTTTCATTATTGTATATTTCAGTTTCATTTAATTTGATACAACTTGATTCTCCTGACATAGTTAGACTTTGTATACCAAGTGCCAATAATACACCAAGCATTTCACTTGCTATTTGAAAAATAAAATTTATTTTTTAAATAAAATTGAGCAATTATAGTCTAAAATAAAAACCCATTCTAATTACAGTTGCAGATTGTCTTTGAATTTTTGATTTACTTATATACATTGTCATTGCAGTATGAGGTATTCTATATCCCTTTTTTAAGTTATGATTAAAAAATTATTCAATTTTAAAATTTGTGATATGTTTTTACTGTCAGGAATGTAAAAATTGCACTATGCCAAAATATAAACCAAATAAATAATTGATTTTCGGAGAATCCATGTGGAGCATACCACATCATAACATAACTTAATGCACAAAATGGAATGGATATAACAATCCAGGGTTTCATTTTACCAAAACGTGTAATAGGAGTTTTTTCTACGAGAAAACCATAAATTGGATCTGTTATAGAATCCATTATTCTACTTATAAACACAACATAACTTTATTATATTATACAACTTTTATATATATAAAATATGTCAAATAAAAGGTAATATACGCTGTTTTATCTGGTTTCAATCCTGCTTTATTCAATAAAAAAACATTTGTAAAAACACTTATGGCACTAAAATAAAGCTGATATGGTAAACCTGAAACACCAAAACATATTTTTTCAAATAGGGTTATATCACTCATTTCTGATATATTTACATATTGGTCGAATAAAAATTTATGTTTTAAGTAATTTTTTTCACATGTGATTCAAATTATCTTCAATATTTTATCATATTTAATTTAGAATTTTTTTCAATTTATGACTCAACTTTTTTTTTAAAGTCATACTTTATGATGTTTATTAACTTTTGATTCATAAGTTTTGAAGAATTAAAAAAAAATAAGTTTATTTTATTTGTTAATCAATCTTTTTTTGGGTCTAAAACTAAGAAATTGATTTAAAACAGATTTTTTTTTAGAAAAAAGTTTATTAAAATTTTTTATAAACTAATCATCAATCAAATCAAAAATCATTCTACAAATCAAATACTTAAAATAAAAATATCATTATATAAAAAAAAGTGTTTAATCATTAATTAATAAATTTGACATGTTTGTAATTAAACTTGTTGAATTATTTGAGCTGTTTTTTTTCAGTATTTGTCTATATGAAGTACGCAAGAGTGCGTATGGAAAACAAGACTCCAATAAATCAAAAGTCAAAAAAGGAGAAGATTGTACAATCTTGACAAATCATATTAAAAATAAAATTAAAGTAAATTTTGAACAAATAAAAATTACTTGATCTAGTATGATATAAACCGAATCTCTATTGTATTGTTCTTTTGGTGATAAAACATTTGTTTGGGAAGAATTGTTGTTAGAACTACTCCAGTCCAAGTCATTTGTTAATTTTAATAAAGCTGAAGAAGCCAACTAGATTTTTTTTTTATTTATAAAAATGTATTTTTGAATTAAAAATAAAAGAGAATACAAACAGCTAAAAATTCAGTTAATCTATTCTGAACATTTCGTTGTACTTCGACTCCCATATCATAAAATAAACAGCTTGCTAAAGTGTTAATAGCCATGGCAATACAATGTGAATTGTTTACATGAGCTTGCAACTCAGCTTTGTATTGAGACGAATCGTACTTTGTCAATCTAGTAATAGAAACAGCTAGTAAAACCATCATTAGACACGAAGTGGTGTATTCTTCGTCTGGATTCGTTTTTGAACTAGGTGCTTTTATTATTTGATACAAGCCAGTATCTATTTTAGTCTGAAAACCACAAGAAGAACTCATTTCGTTTATTAATAGCTCAAATTTAGGATCTGTATAATTTTTTGAAAATTCTTCTGCTGATAACATTAAATATGGCAATCTTTTTTCTAGTACATCATTAAGAGCTTCTGTTAAAAGACTTTTGAATGCCAGATAAATTCCGATATTTAACAAACTAACTAGAGCCAGATCAATATCTTAATTTATTAAAAAAACAAAAAAGATTAATTTAAAAATTCAGTTTAACTTTAAAAGCAACAAAAGCAAAGAATGGTTTTTAGATTTTAGATAAATAAAGCATTAGATTTGAAGCATTAAAATGAATTGATTGAATAATTTTTATTGAATCAATATCAATATTAATAAATACCATTTAAAAAATTAAATGTATCATTTAATTTATTTTTTTTTGGATCATAAACAAAGTAATGTTTGTAACTAATACCTGCATCTGTTTGCACAACGTTATTTGTTTTAGGATTTAAAAAAAAAAAAAAATAAAAAAAATTATTTACTTTCCAATCTTCTATACAAATCCTTCATCATGTCAGGTCTATCGAAATTTATTCTCAATGATTGTAAAACTTCTTTGTTTTGAGAAACTATGGCTTTTAATTTGATCAAATTTTCGTATATTAGACCATTTACTTGCTCTATTATGTATTTAGAACCTACAACACCAATAAACTCGCTCAAAGCAGTTAGTTCGTTGTAGTTTATGTAATTTTCGTGTACAGTTGGATCAGATTGATTCTCTTGTTTTGATGCAGATAAAAACAATTTTTGTGATGGCAAATAAATCACATGATTTTTTTCTATGTTCTTGAGCAGCTTATCTATGTACAAGTCACAATAATGACGTGTCAATGTAGGATTACCATTTGAATCCAACATTTGTGTTTGTTGAGTCAAAACATTATTAAAAGCTTTAGTTATGTCTATTTGAACATAGTTCTCTATTGTTAACAATACTCTCATATAAGATTCAATCATATTTTGCATTTCACTTGGTCTTAAATACACTCGAAATGCTTTCTCGTTTTTTTCATTCATTTCGACAAAACATTTTTGTACCAATACTCTTTAATTAAATATAAATTTATTTTAGAAACAGAGCATTTTAGATTTGAGGTATTTTCATACTCTTATAAGAGTTTATTTAAGAGCATCTAAGAGTTTATTTATTAATCATTTAATAAATATTTAATACTCTTATAATTACTTAAATGAAAAAATAATTTTTAAATATTTTACTTGTTGAATAAATTTTCTAGCTTCAAATATAAATATTCTTTGGGATAAAATGTAAAATCCCAAACTTGTATTGAATGTGTATAATTTAAGGCGTAGCACCATTCAGCCAAAGCCATATTCATCTTGTCTAAAAAGTTCATGTCTTCTCTATTAGTTCTTATGCTCTCAAAGCCGGGCTTTGTTAAACTATTTTGTTGTTGTTGTTGTTGTAATTGTTGCTTTTTTGAATTGTCTTTTCTGTACTTTTTCATTATATGATCAGACAAGAATGGCAAAGACTGCATTGGGTCTAATTGAAGACTTAATTCGGCATGTTTATCACAAATTTGTGCTATTATATCTTTGGTCTCGCGCGCCATATCATCAATTACTCTTGACGCAAAGTCAATGCTTTTTCTGCCAATAAATTGCCTCTCTTCAGGACACAGTTCGTGTGTACATGACATGAAATGAGAACATATCAATGGAAAAGCTATTGAGTATCTCAATTGAGATGGATATTCAAAACAAATATGAAAATTTTCAAAAAACAAATTTGGATAAAAACAAAATATGGACAAGTCAGAAGTCTCGAATAGAATTTCATCAATAAAATCAACTAATTTAGAATGAAAACAGATGGTGTTCATTGATTTGGCAAGGGTTGAATTTTTGATTAGAGAAAATGGAAGTTTAAAAACACTTGTGTAAGCTTGAAATCGGAACCAGTCGAGTCTTAAAGGTCTCAAGTTAATAGATTCATTGTTTTCGATTTGTTTTACATTCAAACTAGAAACAGTGCTTTGAAACGAGCTCAACAAAATAGCCTCGTCTTCTGGCAACAAATTCAAAATTTGCTCTATTAATTGATTCAAATTATTCGTATCCGATCCACTTAAATATTCAATGTAATATCTTTGAATAACTTGAAAATATTTTCGAGCCAAGGTTCGCAATTCTTCTATTAGAAACAAAAGCTCTGGTAAAGATTTATCCATCCAGTCTTCTTTGGCCATGTTTTTAGTTAATTTGCTTGGCTTGTTCGGATCAAACCAGTGTAAATATTGATGTCTTAATAGCCAATGTACTTCGTCTCTAGCCATTGAAAGTCCCATTAGTAAATAAAGTGCTTTAGGCCCGAGTAAGCCTGGCTGGTCTGTGAACAATAAGCTCATTTCTTTAAGAGCTGATCTCAAAAATTGTCTTTTTTCTCTATGCACAAATCGACTTTATAAAAATAATCTTTAAATTATGTTTTTCTTGTTTAAAGCTAATTTATTGATATAAATAAAAGAATCAATTTGAGCAGTTTAAGATACTTGGTCTACTCAGAATAAAAAAAATTATTATTAAGTTATAAAGCAAAAACTTTGTATGATTTTAGATGCCTTTGTTTATTAAGACTTAAAAAAATTTCAAAAAAGTTAATTCATATCTTAAAAAATAGATAAAAAATCGTCTAAACGGGTTCTTAGATTTAAAGTTAATATTGAAAAATGTCAAAATCATATTAATGATAATTATAAAATAGATAGAGAAACAAATTTTTTTTCAAAGATTGAAGTTATGTCTTCAAAGCTTTAGAAATTAACATCTTGATAATTTTACTGCTCAATTGAGTTTTATTTTTATTATTTATTAAATTTTGGTTTAATTTTTATAATTACGCATTCTGAAATGAAGCTCCTTGAGTCTCTTTTACTATTTCTATTAGTTTTTTAGAACTTGGTAAACTTAAAAATATATAAATATATTTTAGAGATTAATTTTCTTTAATCACTAAAATTTAAACAAAAATTTTACTTTTTGTTAAATTCTAAAAATTTAAGTAAAAAATCATGACTTAAGATGGTATCATCTCGGTACAAAGTGTGGACATGACTATTTAACAAAGCATTACGGAACATGTCTAAGCACTCTTGGTGATGCATATAACCCATGCACAAAGGACTAGTGACTATTATTATATTAAAATAGTATTTTTTCAATTTCAGATTAAATAATAAAAACTAAATTACGTATTATCCAGCGCTCAATTTGATCAAAAGATAAATAATCACAATTTATCTAAAAAAATTTACAAAATTAATTAAAATTATAAATTAAATATATAATATTTTATTTAGTTTTGTTACAGTATCAGTGTATGGAGGTTGAAGCATAAGATTAGGACATGCAGATAAATTAAGAGTCAAATTTCTTCTTAGTTCTTCAGCAGTTATGTTTTTTTGTTTATAAATAGGTGAAAGTGATTGAAGACATTCGTAAATGAGCTTTTAAATTTATTAAAATTAAATAAATTTTATTTCTTAAGCTTTTTTTTTATTACTTTTGAATGAGGTACAAAGTCTTCAGCTAATTTTTTCATGGGTATTTCATATTCAATTATCATTTGACCAAGTCGAGGAAAACTCGAGTCTCTTGAATTAAATTTAAATTTAATTTAATTAATACATTTAATTGAATTTAAATTAAACCCTTGTCCATTTATCATTTCATGCGCAATTGTGTATAAACCTAACACAGTTTTTCTATCATCGACTTTGGAAAGCAGGATCATCAGAGACACATAAGTACTTATCAAATCCAAATAGTGTTTACTCAAATCAAAGTTTAAACTCTTGAGAATAATGTTCATTTTTTAATAATTTATTTTTTAATTCTTTAGATTTAACATTACTATGTCAAAATGAATCTGGCACGCGTCAATGGTAGTTAGCAAATCGTTCACATGATCTTTAAAATCAAGCAAATCAACAAACGTGTTATAATACAAAGACAGAGACTTTAAAATATCATTTTTCCAATTTTGCAAAGAGTTGTATTGGGACTTAAAAAAATAAATTGTAAAAAAAATTTTTACAAGATTGTAAAATAGATTTTATTGTTTATATAATTAACAACCAAAGATCCTTTTTCAAAATTTGGAAATTTTTTAACTATTTGTTTAAAAGTTTGTTCGAGTGATTTTTCAAGTAGGAATGCTGGTTTGGAACCAGGATCTTTGTCAGTGCATGCTTTTTTTATGTTTGAAATTCGAGTCAGCATGCCAATACCTCTATCGTTTAGTATTGTCAACTTTTCGGCTATTTTTTGCTGACTTGGAACTATGCTGTGGTTAAGCATCATTTTTTATTTTGCTTATTCAAACTAATAGAATTATTTTTTATGATTAATGTAGAAATGACAGATAAAGTTCTAAGCCATGTTTAGAAAAAAAGTGTTATAAATTGTGTATTTTGAAAAAATAACAAATTTAACTTAACAATAATCTTTTTTTTTTAAATATTTATTTATTTTATTATTGTATATGGAATTTAAAAGTATCTATTAATCAGTATCTAAGCTTTTTTTCTGTAATTAATTATAGTTATTTTATTATATAGCTATTTTGGAAAATTTTTTTAAAACTAGAAATACCACAGTTAAAAAACTGTTTTTAATATTTTTAATAATAATTTCCATACTAATTTGTCGTTATATTTATTATTTTATTTAATAAAGTAATTTTTATAAATTTTTTTCCAAAAAAAGAATAATAAAAAACAGGAAAAAAAAGATCATTTTTTTTCTAAAAATTTAAAGATTATTAAGAATATACAGTTCAGCCCCAAAAAAAATTATCTAATTCGTTAGACTAAAAATTTATTACAAAAATAGAAAAACAGTTATTTCAACTGTTTGGTAGTTCTAGTTAGTTTGTAATTTTTTTTCGGCGCGTAAAAAGATTTTTAAAAAACAAAAAAGATATTTTTATTTTTTAGAAGTATTTACCAATTTTATCCAATAGAGTCCAAAAGATAACGTTTGAATTAAGGGATTTGTAATAAAATTAAGAAATAAAAAACAGTTAATTTAACTGTTGGTAGTTAATATGAAAATGATGATTCAAATTTTGTGTTTATTTTCTTAAGAGATTATTAATTTTCAGCAATTTGAATTTATATTTATTTAAAGGTGATAAGAGTTTTTTTTTGTATTGGATAAATTTTTATTTAGAAAATTAAAAATTTGAGCTAAAATATAATTTTTGATTTTTTAATAAGAAACCTTTATTACAAAATAAAATTTTAAATAATAATATATATAATTTTAATCCTAACAGATGTTCAAAAAGGAATAACCGCTTTTGAATTTTTGAATAAAAAAAATATGTAATAGTTATCCAAAACTAATGAAATTTTTTACACCGAATATATAGATCGACTTTCTTCTTTATAAATCACTATTTTACTTAATTAAACTCTTTAACATATCTGTTACCATATCTGGTATCTTCGGAAGCTATACTCAAAGCCTTAAAAGTCCTCGAAGTGTTATATATTTTGTCTATAAGCATTTTGATATATTAAATAGAGATTTTCATAAAGATCAAAATGGTATCAAGATAAGTATATTGAATTATTTAGGTTTTCAAAATTCTAAAACTATCAATGAGAAAAAGCTCTGATATCAAACATCTTGTACAAATTAAACTATTACAATCTGAATAATTACATTCTTCAACAGTAATTTCTTAAAAAATAATTTTAAAGCAAAGAATTGCTTTTTTAAATGAATAAACAATTTCTAGCGTCAATTAAAATAAAAAAAGTAATATAGCTAGCTAGATTTAAAAACAAAAACTTTGTTTGATGTTAAGTTTTATAATTTGTCGAAAAATAATTTCGTTTTTTTACCTGATTATTTTTACCTAAAAAGATTTGATTGCATAAAATAACTAAACTTTTCTAAAAGCTTTGAAAATTTCATGAAATTTTTAAGTAAAATGTAAAACATGTTGCAAAAAATTTTTAGAAATTTTTTGAAAATATATTTTCATGCAAATAAATATAATGATTGCAATCAATTAAGATTTCTTTACATATTTTTAATGTTAAGTATTATAACTTAAATTAGTAAAATTTTTAAACCAGGTATTATTATTTTAAATTCATATGTTTATATAGTTGTTTTACTAAGTAACCTTTTTATGTTAGCTTAGGAACATTCATTTATAAAAAGATATAAATACTTTTTTTTATTTATTAAATTTAAAAAAATAAAAATTTATACCTTAAAATTTCTCTTTTATTGAGCTTAGATGAAATGGTTAAAATATAATAGTATAAGTGTTTTTCTTTTTTAATTTTTTACTTTCTAAAATTGTATTCAACAAGGTTTTATTTAAGCCCAAAATGAATAATAGAATAAATTTTTTTTGTTCATTTTTGAATATAATTTTTAAATTAAAAGCTACTAATTTTTCAAGTTTAATTAATTAAGATAAAACTATTAATATTGTAATATGAAGGTGTTGGACTCAGGACATAAATCTCATATATCTACATTAATTAGCTTAAACGATGGTAATATAGCAACTGGTTCTTTGGATTCAACTATTCTAATATGGAACCCTTATGAAAGTGTTTTAATACGAAAAATAGAAGCTAAACATCCAGTTAATAAACTGGCACAATTGTCTAATGGTTATTTAGCATCTGGTTTAAGTAATGGTGAAATTAGTATTTGGAATTTGAATGATGGAGGTTTAGTAAAAACTATAAACACAAATAATTCATCTCCAATAACAGGCTTGTTTGATTTAGATGATAATACTTTTGCTTGTTCACAAGGAAACAATTTTGTTAATGTTTGGTATGCAGACACAAGTGAAATAGTAAGGATTATAAACGAAGAAGGCAATGTAGTTGACATGTTTTTTTTGAGCAATTATCGATTAGCTTGCGTTGTAGAAAAAGATGCTTCTAATTATAAAATAAGTGTATGGAATCCGGATAATGGTATGATAATAAATTCATTTTCCGATAATTATGTTTCAATTAATGATGTTAAGTATTTAAATTTTGGCTATTTGGCAACAGCATCAGATAATGGCATAATAAAGATATGGGATTATAATATAGGAAATTTAGTTTATAATTTATCAGGACATATTGGTCATGTAAAAAAATTGGTAGTCTTGAACAATGAAGAATTAGCAAGTGGTTCTAGAGATGGTGAAATAAAAATTTGGAATTATACAAATGGAGAATTATTAAGAAGCATAAAAGGTGAAGCTGAACTTAATGATCTAGTATTGCTTGCTAATGGATTTTTGGCTGCTGCTTTTACAGATGCAACTTTGAAAGTGTTTAATCAAAACACTGGCGAACTAGTAAACAAGAAAGCAAACACAAATGTTACTCATTTATTTAAGCTAAAAGATTTTTATTTAGTTGGAACAAACAAACTTGGCAATGATTATAGTTTACACTTGCTGGATTTTACTACTGAAAAGTTCTAACACAAGAAGCATTTTTATTTTAATAGTTAACTTTTTTTTTTAGAAAAACATAATTTATATTAAAATATATACTATAGCTATCATATCTATATCCTAATTTTTGTAATATTCTTTATTTAATTTTGATAATCTTAGAGCAGATTTTGGACTTGAAAACAAGTACTTTCCACAATTTAGTTATGTCTCATTTAAATCAATAAATTGAATGGAATAATCAAAAAATATTTTAAAAAATTTCTTTAAATTTTTTAATAAAATATTTTTACTTTTATTAAACCTGATTGTTTTTATTCAAATAAAATTAATGTATTTATTTTTAAGAAGTTATTTTTATTTAATTGGTTTCATTTGCCAGAGACCATCGTTTAGATAGTGTAAGGTTTCAATTGCTATTCCTTTATTTGTCTTTGCTCTTAAAATTTAATATTTAAAAAAGTTTAATATTGTTTGTTAAGAATTTTTCAAATACATTTCTTCAGTGCTTAGTTTGGTGACACCAATAGCAAGTGCGTGCTGTTTTCCTTCAGCCATAATAGCGACTATGGTGTTTTTATCACACGGAGTCATTTTGCCTCCTGGTGAAGTTAAACCGGGAGCCATTATGTTTGCACCACTTAGCACAAATTTAATGGCTCCTTTATCTACTTGCTCAGGTTGAAGAATGAATGGATCTATTTTAAATTGAATATTTTTAGAAAAGAAAAATTTTAAATTCTCTTTTTTTTTTTCTAATTTACATTTATGTAATAATCGAAGAACTGGAATAAATTGACCGTCTCTTTGTTTAAAGAAAAGAGGCTCTCCACTTGAAGCAGCTAATAGTTCAATATGATCTTGACATTTCACTACTCTAACATTGTCTTTTTTTGGTAATATTTCGTCTATGTATTCCTCAATGTAAGGATAATCTTCGATTAATTTCGATCTGATTTGCTTTATTACTGTACTTTTTGCCTGTACCACACCACTCACGTGTTCTTTATCTGAAAACCTTTATTTTTTTCTTTATAATTTTGGCTTTTAAGATTTCTTAATTAGAAAAATAAATCAAAATTACTTTTTGAACATTTTTCAATTTACTTTAAAATTTTAATATTTTCTATTTTAGCTAAAAATTTTAAAATATTGTTTTAAAAATAAAAAATAAGTTTGTGTAAAATTATTAAAAAAAAAAAATTTTTGGGCAAATTTAAATTTAGAAAAAGTTGAATTTTTATATTTGACTTGATGTTTCTTTTTTAATAATATGTTTATATTGTTTCGGTTATTATTGGCATGGATAGTTTAGTCGTAATATACTGTATAAGTGAATCAATATTGGCATTAGATTGATCAAGTAATTTTGTCAAATTTTGTTCTAGTTTTAACCATAAATGGCCAAAAATTAACCAATTTTCAAAAAAATATAATGAGATAATATTATTCTTCAAGTAAATTCGATTTTATTTAATGTATTTTATTGTAAAGCTCAAGTAATATTAAGTTTTTTTCAAGTAAAAATAATTTAATTTATCTTCAACTTTCGAAATTCCTAGCCTTTGGAGTTCTTTTTAGACCGCTTTAAGTGCTAACTAAATGCTGATCTTGATCTTGTTCTAACTCCAAATATAATTGAAGGGTAAATTTTTTTTGATTGAAATTAAACGAGTTAGAGTAAACAGTAATATTTATGATAGAAAAGATTAGGTTTCCAACAAGTAATTTAAGAAATCTCAAGTTAAGCTGGAATCACTATATGAAAAATTTCAAAATTAGAGATATAAAAATTTAGCAAAAATAATTTATTTTAGATTAAAGACTTTTATAATTATTTTTATTAGAATTCGTCAATTTAAAATATTAGAAATATTTATCTACGGTTAATTTTTAAAAATATTGGATTTTTAGGTTTAGCTAAACCAGATTGATCTAGTTCCATCGTTTTCTTAAATTTTAAATTAATAATTATTATAAAAATGTGTTTTTAAAAGCATTAAAAAAAGTAGATTTACTGTTGTTGCTTCACAAATCTGGAATACAAATTTAGAAAGTATAGTTGCCAATAATAGTTTCATACCAATCAAAGCAAATCGCATTCCAAGACAATTTCTGGGTCCATTACCTAAAGGTAAATAAGTGCCATAATCTCTTGATTTTTTTGAATTCTCATCAAATCTTTCAGGTTTGAATTCGTATGGTTCTGGATATATATCCGGATCATGATGCAATACCCAGACTGGTACTTTTACTACTTGGCCTTTTGGAATGCGTATTCCATCGTATTCCATTGTAATTATAATCAGCACTAGCTTCTCTTTCTACACGAAATGTAGCTGGATACATCCTTAAGGTTTCATCTATTACCATATCCACATATTTCATTTCTGCTATTGTATCAAAGTTAATTAAACCGCCCTTGATATTGATATTTTATTCATATTAAAAAAACTTGTTGAAAATATTTTTACATTTTTCTCCAAAACTGAGTCGATTTCTTCACAAAGTTTTTGTTGACAATCAAAATGTGTTGCTAAATTGTATGCAATAAAACTAAGCGTGTTTGTAGTTGTTTCGTAACCAGCTAATAAGAATAGAAGAGATTGGGAAATGATTTGTTTGTTTGTTAATGTTTTTTTTAGATTTGTATTCCATTGAACATTTTCTTCTGGATTTTCTCTTAAATATTCATTTATTTGTGAGTTTATTTGATCATCAGGTTTTTCTTCATGGTCTAACATAATTTGAATTAAATCATCTCTTCTCTAAAAAAATTCAATTATTCATTATTAATTTAATAAATAATAAATTAGAAAATTTATTTTACATTTAAATTTAATTTTCTATTTTCAATTATTGCATTTGTTATTTTGATGAAAAAATTTAAAGTTTTCATGAGAAAAAAATAAACCAATTTTCGTTTACTTAAAAAACCTGCAAAGTTTGGAAAAAACACTTTTGAAATTTAAAAGTTTAATTTTAAAATAAGTTTTGTTTAATTCATTAATAAATTACCAATAAGAAACATTTTTAAAGCTTTTGAAAATGAGCTTTGAAAAGCTAATTTCATATGCTTCATTATTTCATAGACATCTAATAATTTAATAATATTATAGAATTAAATTATTTAATAATTTTATAAGATTATTATTATAACCAATTTAAGTTTTCCTGATGTGAATGCAGTGGTTACAATTGATCTAATATTTTTCCATTCTTCGTCTCTTAAAACACTAAGAAATTTATCTGTTGGTTCTACTAGAACTGGCCCTAATGACTTTTAGTTAAAGGATAGATAATTATGTTTATAATATTAAGTTTTAAAAGAAGATAGCAAACTCTTCTATTAACAAAATAGTTAAAATCTTTTATCATAATATGTTTTATAAATGTTGAATCAGTTGTTAAAATTACCGGTGTAGGGCCTTCAAAGTAACCAACATATTTACCAAATTTTTTCATTATTTCTGTATCATGATCAGCAACACCTTTTTTAATGGGCTCGTTAAAGTTTCCAACTATTGGTAACGGCTTTGGTCCAGGTAGATTTATATTTTTAAAATAATTTCTCCAACGTAAGAATTTTTTTAATCTTTTTAAATCAATTTAGAATATTTTATAATAAATTTTATTATTAAGCTTATTATTTTAATGTACCTATAATTAGCCCATATTAGAAAAGCGGTGCTTGCAAGCACCCATCTTAGTTTCTTTTTATCGTTCAAGAGTATTTCAAGCAAACTTATCATTTTTAAAATTTTTTCAATTAAAAAAATCAAAAATGTTTTGAATAAAAAATTATAAAAACAACATATCTTATCTAATTATATTTTTTACATTTTTATTTTATTAAATAAGCATAATTAAAAAGTAAAGTAAATAGTCTTCGTAAACAGTATTGGTAGCTTTTAATATAGATGAAAATAAAAACATGTTATAAGAAATAACAATAAGTACTTTACGTTTAACCAAAAAATCTGTTGGTGTTTTTTTTAATAAAAATATTATGAAAAAAATTACTCATTTAAAAAGCACATGGATTAATATCTTATTTTTATAATTTTAAAAAGGTTTGGGTTATTGATTCATCACATAAGCCCTAAGCCCAGGAACAAATTCTATATTAGATGTTAACTAGGATCATATTAGGATTTTAAATAAGAAACAATTCCTTTCTTTGAAAAATTTTGATTGCTTATAAAAAACTTTTTAACAAAAATGATTAGTATTATTTTAGTTTAATAAAAAAAGAGGTAGAAAGCAAGATCAAACTAAAATAAAATTCAGTGTTAAAAATTTGGAGATATAAACTGTTAAACCTATCAGGGGAAATCATGCGGTTGGTTTGAAATGATTTGTTCTTTAATTAAATCTTAACTTAAAAAGTTAATCAATATTATTTTAATAATAAAATGTTTACTATTTAAATTTTGTTTTTTGGTGAAGAGTTTTTTTTATGTGATGAATTTATAGATACTTTGAAAAAAGATTCACAGTCGTGGATTATTATGGAATGAAATAAAAGCCTTTAGACTAAGATTTTAATCGATATTTAATCAAAATTAATAAAGAAGATTAAAAAAAATGTAATATTATGTCATATTTTACTATTATTTGTTTTATTAAATTTATGAATATTGTTTTTTCTTTTAAGTTTGCTTTAAATTATTTTAAGTTATTTATTTCCATATGGAAATGGATATATTATTATTTGAAACCAAATATCCATTGTTTAAAAAAGTCAATGTTAACACTTCATCTGGGTTTTCTAATCTTTTAATTTCAGCCATTTCATATAAATCCCATATTCTAATTTTAGAGTCTGATGATCCTGATATCAAAAAGTTAGTTTTGTAAATTAATAATGATCTTATTGTACTAGAATGACCAAATGATAATGTGTTTATTAAATGACCGTTATAAGGGTTCCATATTTTTATTGTACTATCGCCTGCTCCACTAGCTAAATATCCATTTTGAAGAACTACCAATGAGCGAACCATACTAGTATGATTTTTTAATATATTAACACTAATACCGTTTATTGGATCCCATATTTTAATTATATAGCTACTCGATCCGCTTACTAATAATCCATTGTTTAAGACAGTTAATGCCCAAATATTTCCAGTTTCAGGAATTTCTTTCAATAAACTATAGTTACTTGTATTCCAAATGCTAATTAAATTACATGTACCAATAGCTAAATTACCATTTTGAAAAATAGCAAATGAACGTACAGGAGTAGCAAAATTAGCTGTTTTAATTATATTTCCATTTTTTGGATCCCATATTTTCATTGTTTTATCAACTGATCCACTTGCTAAATAGCCATTTTTAAGTTCTATTAGTGACCTAATTTCATCAATATGACCACTTAATGTAGTATTTAAATAGTTGTTATTTATATCTAATATTTGAATTAATCCATTTTCGTAGCCAATAGTAACTAAATCATTTTTAAGAGTTAATAATGCTGATACAGCATTAGTTGAATAAGATTTTAATTCAAGATTATTAAAATTGTTATTAATACTAAATAGAAAGAAACTATTTTTTATTTTGCTCGTATTTTAAGATTTAAATTTTAAACTTACTCAATATTTTTTTTAAATATATTCGAGTTGTTAGAATATAAAAAATTTGATGTTTCAGTCATTAAGAACAATTTGCAATTTTTATTGGATTTTTCGTAGACTACAAAATCACATTCTTCAAATTGTGCACATTTTGTCAAACATCTTAATTTGGCAAAATTAGAATATGTATCAATTAGATTAGTTTCATTTGATAAATAAGAATTCTTAATTTGTTTGAATTTTGATTCTTTAATTTATCATTATATATTTATCTATAAAATTAAATAACAAGTGTGGATATCTGAAAAATCGACACCAACCCATATTTTTGATAAACTTACACCCCGATGTATTGAAAAAAAAACAAATTTTTAGAAAAAAATTGAAAAGAAAAGTTTTAAATTAAAACGTAGCTTATTCGTAATCTACATTAAAAGTCCATCATTTTGGTATATGGGAAAAAAACTTAAAGATGATTTGTTCGAAAAGCACCGGAGTGTATAAGCTTTTCGATGGTGTCGATTTTTCAGCTATCCACAAGTGTACACAAGAAAAGTGTAATATACTTACCTATGTAACTAGCATTTATTAATTTAAACAATAAAATAAAGCCTAAACATATTCTAAAATTCATTTTTAATGTTTTAAACCAAATTAAATAAAAAACTAAATTTTTTAAGTAAAAGTTATTAAAAGAATTAGCTCAAAATGTTCAAAACAATCGATAAAAAATTTTTGATAAATTTTTTTAATTAATATAAATAACATTTTTTTCTACGTTCTTCCGTTTGAATGTTTGTTTAATAATAATAATTAAAAAAATTTGGTTATCCGAAAACAGTAAAAACTAACTCTTTTATATTAACAAATGTGTAAAATGAAAGTATTTGAAATACTTTAATTTTCTTATTAATAAAAAAAAACAATTATAGTATATTCAAGAATTAGAGCCTTATTAGCTTTTGGTGGGCCAACTCGTCTGCTTTTTACTTTTTGAGATCGGTAGCTTTTATTTTAGAACACATCCAGGTCCTCTTTTAGTGCCTACTTCTGGAGCTAGCTTCTGATTTACACGAAATTCTTTTTGGACTACTTGCTCCGGTGCAATAATATGAGTTTCATCATAGCTCGATTTGACCCCATCAGACAAATTAAAATCGGCCGCTTTACATTGATACCACAAAAACTAATAAAAAAACCACAAATTTTAAGAAATACCCCAAATTATTTAAAAGAATACCTCAATAATAATAACTAACCACAATAATTAAAAATGACACATAATGTAATTAAAATCCATCTAATTAATAGAGGTACCACTTTTTTATATGAAAAGAAACCAAAAATAATTAATATACCTAAATTATTTATTTAATTGACACCTTTTCCTTTAAATTAAATGGTTGACAAAACTTGTTTAAATCTAGTATTTAATAATATTAAATTAAAATTAACTGAAAATATTATTCAAATATAATGTCTAGTTCAGCTAGTATACTCGGAAACAATTTTAATGATACGGTAAATGATGCAGAAGATATACCAAAAAATAAAAGAAGCAAAGGCAAAACATATGATTTTTTTCAAGACTGTGATTCAGTAGAGCATTTTAAAAATCTAATCAAAAATTTGCATTTTGACAATGTTTCATGGAATTTTCATGCACTTAATAGATTAAGTGACGTGGATTAGCATGTTTACAATTGCAAATATGCAAAAAAAGGATGTAGAAAAACAATATATATGGAAATAAAAAAAAACGAAAATTCTGGCTGCATCTATATATCAGATAATAACCACACCAATCACCAAGAAGGTATAGAAGAAAATAGTTCTGTGCCTTTGGATATTAAAAATAAAATAATAGAACTCAGAAGTATTGGACAAAAAAACGTAATATAAAAAAAAATTTAATAAAACTTGGTATGCAACCACCAACTGATAACCAAATACAGTATATAATCAATGCTTCTGCAAATAATAAAAATGTAAATAAAAATTGTACTTTAACTGATTTTAAAAAATGGTGTGAAGAGCATTATACCGTCCCAGAAGATGATGATGTTGTATTTGTTGGAAAATACGAGTATTCTGCATTACCAACTCAAATGTTTAGGGTATTTTTGACAACAAAACGACTTATAAAGATAGCTGATAAAACTGAACATATATTGAGCGATGCAACCTACAAATTAACCTACGAAAACTTTCCAATTATTACAGGTGGACATCGAAACAAAAATTTTCATCCGTACGGAATTGCATTGACCAGACAAGAAACTGAGGAGGATTTTAAATTTTACTTCTTGTCTGTAAAAGAAACCTACCAACGATGTTTTAATGAGAATGTAAATTTTACAATTTTAATAGCTGACAATGCTCATGCCATCACAAATGGTTTCAAAAAGGTATTTGATTTAAACAAAAGAATTAATTGTTGGGCTCATGTAAACCGAAACCTTGATTCACATATGCGCGGCATTGGCAAAGTTAATACAACTAGAATATTAAATGACATTTCTAATATTCAAAAGTTATTTGATCATGAATTTTTCCAATTAGCTACAAAATTATTTCTTGAAAAATGGAAAAAGGTAAATAGTTCAGCAATTGAAAGCAGCTTTTATTTTTTTTTTAATAAAATTATGGTATTAAAATCAAATTTTGGGGTATTTTATTCAAAATTTGTGGTATTAAAAGATATATTATCATTAAAATCAAATTAATTAAAAAATCTTTAATACAATTTTGAATTTTGTTACGCAATATATGTTTTTTATTATTTTTTTTTAATATTAATAAACCAATTACACCATTATCTTTGGTGTAATTAACAGGTGTATTCATAGACTTACACCTTTTATGCATACAGCAAATACACCAAATTGTTAAAAAATGCTTCAAAAGGTTTGGGTGTATGGTATATCTACACCTTCATATCTTTTGATCTATTTTCTTGGTAAGTTTTAAAGGACACCAGAAAAGAAATATACATTTTTAAAGACTTACAAAGTAAATTATACATTCTATATAACTTTATCGAACAAATAATTAAAAAAATAATATTTTTTAACAACTCATCTTGGAAATAGGTAGAAATTTCAATTATAAAACTTATTTAAATTTTTACGATTTTAACTTATGTAATCCAATCAAATTCAGTTAAAAGGTTTCATACTTCAATTTTTACGCAATAGCAAAAAATTATAAAAAAATAAAAATCATGAATTGAATTTCATTAATATTTATTAAAAATTCTAAATTTTTATTTAATGTTGAAAAAAATTTAAATTTTAAAAAATCACATTTATTATTTTCAATACTATGGTTTCATGTGTAGTAAACAATGTGATCTTTTATTCTTTCAACTTAAAAAAATCAGGCGTTGACAACTCAGGTTTTCAATAATTTATGCTTTGTCATTTAAATCTATAAATTAAAGTTGCTTAAATTGTTTAAAATTGAAATTCCAAAAAAATTACAAAATGAAACCTATTTTATTTATTATTGCTGTAGGCATTTTACTCAATTCACAGCTAATATCATGTTTTAGCTTTATGAATTTGTTTGGTAGTCTATTGAACAATCAAAAACCCACTTACAAGCTTAGCTATTTTAATATAAGATTTAGAGGTGAATTTTTAAGATTTATTTTTGCATATGCTGGACAACAATATGAAGATAATAGAATTGAACAAGTCGACTGGCCTAGACTCAAACCAACATTTCCATTTGAACAATTACCAGTGCTAGAAGTTAAAAAAGGAAATAATGTTTTCATATTAGCTCAATCTTTAGCTATTGCAAGATATTTAGGAAATGAATTTAATTTAAATGGAAAAAATCAAACAGAAACAGCACTAATTGACATGTACGGTTCACAAATAGCTGACTTATTTAATGCTCTTGGTATGGTTAGAATAAGTAATCTAACAGAATCTGCATTTAATCAAACATGGGCAACTAATCTGAGATTTTTTGAGACAAGATTATTAAGAAATGGAAACGGACATCTTGTCGGTTCTAGACTATCTTGGGCTGATTTATATCTTTCACAAATAACTGAAAGATTAGAAAATAGAAAAAATGAAGTATTAAATAATTTTCCTAGAGTAAAAGATTTAGATCAAAGAGTAAGATCATTGCCAAGAATAGCTCAATGGATTAGTAATAGACCTAATTCTGAAATATAAAATATTTTTTTGCTAAATAATTACGTTTCTTAATAAAAAAAATTAATTTTCGATTTTAATCTAATCTAGATAAAATAAATAATTAAAATGAATAAATATTATTCTTAATTTTGTTTAATATTTAATTTTTTTCCAAGAGATTTAAAATGACCATTTTTCAATTATTTTTCTTTGATTCGAATATAATAAATTTTATTATATTTAACAAATTATTTAAAGGCTAAATTGAATTAAAGAAAAAGTCTCAAGGAAGAAACAAAAAGAGTTATTAAAAAAACTTTATGATGAATTTGCTTTAAATTATATAAATATTGAAAATAATAAAGATGTGTTTTGATATTAACAAAGTTAATTAATAAAGAATCTTTTTCAATAAAAAACCATTTCTGAGTTTTTTTTGAAGATTTAGGTTATAAAATTATAAGTAATGACTGGTACTTTTTGCTTTTGTCTCTTCCTAATCATTTTTAAATAAAAAACATTTTTTTTATTTGAAGTTTTTTTGTTTTTAAGCCATATTTTAAGAAAATTGTTTTTTTAAGTTCAAGGAAACCGGATATTGAAATTAAAACATTTTTTTTGTTAATCTTTAGTGCTTGGCACGAATATATTCTTAAATTATATTTCATAAAATTGAAGAAATTGAAAAACATTTAGAAAACATTTCATTTTCAATTTATTAAATTTTTTGTTTTTATTAAATATTATTGATTTTTTTCAAAGTTATTTTATTAAACTTATGCACTATATGGAATTTCTTAGAGATATTTATTAAAGCATATATTCCAAACTAGATTTTAAATAAACTTTAAGCAATTTTAAACAATAATTTTTTCTTTTAATTAAATATTTAGAGTATAAAATGGTCAAAACTCTTGAACAATATAAGAAGAGATATGTTATTTTTCTAATACATTATTTTTAGCTTGAGTAATAGATTTTATTTATTTATTTATTTAGGCGATTTAAACCGCATTGGCAATATTAATTATAGTATAAAAGTTAGTATAAAAAAAAAGTAAAATAATAAAGTTAAATTGTTAAAAATTAACTTAAGTTACTGCTTTAAGCAAAAGATTTAGATCATTATACAAGTAAAAATAGTTATTTTTGTGTTCGATACCAGTTTTAATAATAGTAATTAATTGTATCTAAAAGGCCAAAATTAAAACACTTGAAATTGAATTCGATCAGGCTTATAGAAATATCAAATTTATATTCCATGCAGCTAAAATGTATTAGATTTTCAACGTTTCTTAACTGTTTACAGAAGGTTGTCCTAAGTCTTGTTTCATATCTGTTTTCATTCCACAGGTGATTAAAAATTTTGTTGCATAGCCTATTGCTCCTTATCTGTTTCAAGAAGAAACAGATAAGTAGATAAACAGAAAAACAGATAATTTAGAATTGAGTATTTAAAATATTTTAAGTAGCGTAGGTTTCATGATCAAAATTTTCCAATAAAATATTAGTGCCTTATTATAACATGTTTCAATAATATTTTATTGTAAAACATGTTATAACAATAATTCAAATATTTGTTTGATTGTTACAAACTAAAACAGTATGCTACTAAATCTATAAAATTAAAATATAAAATCTAATATAGATTTTAAATTTCTTAATTTTTTATTCATTTGAATTTTTATTGTTGATTTTTGCAGATTTAAAACCCTGATTATTTTTTTGCTTTATTTAATTTTCCAACTTTGTGGCTTGAAATTACTAATGAGTAATAAGTAATGAATACTTTTCTTTAAGGAAAAAAGTCTTTTCGAAACTAAAATTTCCACTGTTAAAAGATTAAATTTTTACTAAAAAGAGTTTATAGGTTAAATAATATTTTAAATTGAATGTTTTTTTTAAAATAAATAAAAATTTCCTTTTTTTTTAAATATTATTTTAATTATAAAATGCTGAAGTCTATAAAATATAATAAAATAAATACTAATAATAATATATTACAAACATTAGTTAATAATCTTGGTCTTATATTACAAGTAATCCTATATTTCCTTGTTTTCAAAACTCTCATAAATACTTACAAAACTAAAGTCAAAACGCGTCAGTTATCATCAAAATGATTTTTTATAATTTTTATATTTAAATTTTTTAATACATTTTCTAATAAGTAGAAACAAAATACATTAAATTTTTTCCAAGTTTAAAAAAATGAGATTAATTTTGATTGCAATTTTGTTAAAGTTTATTGATGCTTTGAAAGAAGGTAAAACAATCACAAATTTAATTTTTATTATAAAGTAAATAGAATTTTCAAAGGAAATTTTCAAATTTATAATAACCATAACATTTTTGATAACTTAAATAATGTCATTTTGATTCAAAGTTTGTCAATTGAAAAACTAAATTGTTTGTGGAAATGTATCAACTTTGAATGGTGTAATTCAGCAGAATTCAATATTGATGAAAAAATGTGCAATTTATTTTCAATTTTAAACATTAATTATGTTTCAATCAAACCAAATGCATTACTCAATAATAAAATTTATGTCAAAATAATAAACAAAATTAAGTCCAGGTTTAAAAAAATTTTTTCAAGCTATACTTATAAAATTAAATATTTTTTTGAAACCAGAAAAGCATTTTTTGGTCACATGATTAAAAATTTTACAAATAATAATAGTAGCATTCTAAGTGTATCAAGTCTTTCAAATGGATTAATACTTAGTGGTTCATTAAATGAAATAAAAATATGGAATCAAGAAAATGGTGGAATACTTAGAAAATTCGAAAATTTAAATTATGTCTTTAGTTTGATTAATATAAATGATTCTAAATTGGTATTTGGCCAAATGGATGGAAAAATTATTATTTTAGACCTATTTTTTAATAAAACATTAAATATAAATGCTCATAGTTTGAATGTAAGAGCATTAGCTCTTCATAAAAATGGAAGTTTGATTTCATGTTCTGAAGATAAAACTATCAAAATATGGAATATAGATAATCTAACATTGATTAACACGATTGATTCTAATTTTGACAGAGTATTTTCATTAGCTTTGTTTAGTAATGATGATTATTTGGTAAGTGGTTATGCAAATGGGTCTATTAAAATATGGAGTCTTCGTAATGGCACAATTTTAAGAGAGTTATTAAATGGTCATATTGATAGTGTTTTTGTATTGAAAATTTTACAAAATGGATATTTAGCAAGTGGATCTTTTGATAAAAGCATAATAATATGGAATCTAATTGATGGAACTAAAGTAAAAACTATCAACAATTTGGATGAAGTTTCTTCATTAGCAGTTCTTCTGAATGGTGATTTAATTAGCGGCTATTTCAACGGCAGTATTTCTATCTGGAACAGCTCTAATTGGGCTTTAGTTAGAACATTTAGAATTCATACTAGTAAAGTTAGAGATTTACACGTTCTTAAAAACGGAAATTTAGTAAGCGGATCTTATGACCAAACAATTAAAATATGGCAATAAATTTTTTTCTTATAAAATGACTTATTTAAGAACAATGTAATTTACTAAAATTAAATTAAAAAAAGCTTATTGATAAATCTCTTAATTACTCATATTAACTTATAATTAAAATAATCTTCTTTTCGAATACATAATAATTTAATAATTTAAGATTTTCTATTTTTTTAAATGTCAATTTCAGAAATAAACTTAAATAAACAATCTTAATAGAGACCAGATAACTTTATAAAAAATCTATAAGAAAATATGTTGATGTTTTATTAATAACCAACCAATATATTCATTAATAAAGATGATTTTTATCATATGAAAAGATAAAAGTGTTTTCGAATTATAAATATGCTTAAGAGGCTATCAACTTTATATGATATTTTTAATTGAATTTAAAAAATAAGAGTGACTAAAAAAGTACTAAAAAGCAGCAGCTTCAAGCAAAGTTCTTGGTCGAGGCCATTTTTTAAGCATACATGTTTAATTTTAATATAAAAAAATTAAGAAAATAAAGTTTGAATTTTAATAAGCTCAGTCTTTGGTTCCAAAAGTTAATAATGAGAGTTTATTTAAAAAATAATTAAGAATTTTATATAATAATGTTTCAATTTCGATTGGATTTCTATAATCAAGATTTTTTAATCCTAATCTAAAAAAACATAAGCGTAACAACATTATTTTATTAACAACTTTTAGGATCTTATTCAAATCTTAAACAGGGAAGTTATGTGATTTTGATATAGGATTAAAAACAAGTTTCTTAAAATCGTTCTTACTGAATTCAATTGTTCCTAAGTGAGAAATCATTTGATTTTTAGCTAAATTATATTGTTAAGGAAACAAATGTAATTTTTGGCAACTTAGAAAGTGATTCTGTTGCCACTTTATTGGTCCGGCAACAATACAATTTAAGACTAATTTTGATAATAATTCATAATATTAAAATTTAATACAGATATTTAAAGAAAAACCAAAATAAAAATGTAAAAATGTAATTTTATAGTTATTATTTATTTTTTAAAAACTGCTAAGTTATTTAATTATTATTTAGTTTGATTAAAATTTTAAAATAAATTAAAAATATATTAGATTTTTAAAAAACATTTCAAGTAAAATAACTTTTAAAAATTTTTAAAAGTTAATTCGTACTGTATTTTGAATAAACATTTTAAAATTTTTCATTAGTAAAATCCAAACAGTATAAACTATGATGTTTTTCATGCCTGTTTGTTCCAACTAAATAAAAATCTTTTAGCTTTAATAAATGAGTAAGATTAGTATCTATTCTCTTGTTTATTATTTCACCACTACTATGATTTAGTATCTTCAAAGTTGCATCTGTAAAAGAAGCTGCCAAAAAACCATTAGCAAATGATACCAAATCATTAAGCTTAGCTTCACATTTTACTGTTTTTAATAACTCTCCATTTGTATAATTCCAAATTTTTATCTCACCATCTCTTGAACCACTTGCAAATTCTTCATTATTTAGCCATATTATTTTTTTAACAGAGTCAACATGGCCTGTCATATTGTAAATTAGTTTCCCTAAATGATAATCCCATATTTTTATATTCCCGTCATCTAAAGCTGCTACTAAATAACCATCATGAAAATACTCAACATCATTAACCAAAGCATTAATATCAGAAAATGTATTTATTACAATACGATAATCTGGATTCCATACACTTATTTTATAATTAGAAGAATCGATTTCATGAATAAAAACTAAACGAAAATTTCTTAGTAAAAACATGTTAATTACATTTGACTGTACAATAATGTTTTTTACTATTTCACCTGTAACTGCATACCACATATTTACAACTCGATTACCTTGTGAACAAGCAAAAGTATTATAATCTAAAGCAATCAAACCTGTAATAGGAGACACTAAATTATTGTTGTTTATGGTTTTTTCTAAATTTCCATTATTCAAATCCCAAATACTGACCTCACCATTACTTAAACCAGCTGCTAAATATCCACCAGTTAATTGAGCCAATGTATAGACTGGATGCTTAGCTTCTATTTTTCGTATCAAAACACTTTCATAAGGGTTCCATATTAGAATAGTTGAGTCCAAAGAACCAGTTGCTATATTACCATCGTTTAAGCTAATTAATGTAGATATATAATCTTGATGACCCAATAACTCTTTCATAATGGAATTTTTTAGTCTCTTTTATATTTTTTAATTCAAAATGATTATTTAAGCTTAGCAAAAATATTTTATTTTTCAAGTGAAAAATTTTTTACCTGTTTTTTTTTTAAACTCAAAATAATGTTTAAATAAGATTCTATAAAAAAATATTACTAATTCTAAATAAAGGTTATTAAGTATAATTTATCCGAAAGCTTCTCAACAATTTTGTTTATATAAATGACTAAATAAAATAAAGTTAAAATTAAAAAATATAAAATTATGACAGTGCTGTAAAAAGCCTAAACAAATATTTAAAATTTTAGCTTTCAATAAATCAGCTAAGAGTTACCGTTTTAACTTAACTCCAATTAATCAATTTAAAGTTAACTGTTAAAGGATAAAAATTTAGAGTTAACGTAACTTCTAACTTAAACAAAAACAAAAAATTTACTTACTTTACTTACTTTTAAGTTAAAAGCTTTAACTGAATTTGTCATAATCTAACATCGGACGTATTAAATCATTTTATACTAGGATACGTTTGTTACTTAAAACTGTATTATCAAATTCATTTATGAAATTAATTATTAATTGTTTGAAGTATATTTTGGAATTATCTTAATTATTAAGTAACTGTTCTGCTCGTTTCTATTGAGCTTTATTTGAATAAATTTTTTTTCAAAATAAGATAAAAACCATATGTTAGATAACTTAAGCGTATAAATAATGCTTGTAATAATTTCATCATTTGGAGATCATCTATTTTCTTTAACATATTAAATAATAAAAATTGCTTAAAAATATTTTTTATTTATTTAATTTCAATTTTTTCAACTTTTCAAAATTAAAAAACAAATATTTTAAAAATAAATAAAAATAAAATTTATATTTGGAAAAAAGTTTAACAAAAAAATTGTAAAAAGGTGCTCAAAAAAAAAAACATAAATATATATTTAAAAAAAAAATTAACAAACTATTCTTGTTCATAATTTAATAGTTTATTAAGAGAAAAAAACCTGATTAAATCATATGATAAACTAATTGGAGTTGAATTTGGCATTTGTTTTGAATATTTAACATTATTACAATAATTTTTTAGATAGCACAAGACATCATAGAACATCCATGGAATCTGGTAAAAACAATCTTGTTTAATTGTTTTTAAATATAAACCAACTACTCTTGAATTTGTGTAAAATCCTGTAGGAGAATGTATACTTAATTTTAAACTCTCATCTAAACTATCTTCATTGTCAAAATATTTTAAATTAAATACAAAATTTCTAAATTCTTTTATTAGTTTGCATTTTTCTTGTTCGTTTATAGAGACTTGACCAAAATTGGAAATTAATTGTTTCTCTAAAACACCTTTATATAAATCAGTATCTTTTCGGCATTTTTCTAAATTATTAATTTTATTCAAAAATTTGAAATATTCTTGTTTAATTAGCTCAAAATTGTTCTCTTCTAATTTTAATTTGTTGATACAAATTAAGTTATCTTTTAGCAATAAATCAATATCTGTTTTATCTAAAAATGAGCCTTTCGAACTCTTAATTGAGTGTAAATGAATAAATTTTTTAAAACTCAAAAACATCAAATAACTTAATAAAGAATAATCTTTGTAATTAGCTTCATTAAAATTATTCAATTTATATTTTAAAATATTGATTAAATTATTAAACTTTATCGATTTGTTTTTTTCTTTTTCGATTTCATTTAATTCTTCTCTACTAAAATACCAGTCTGGTTTTTTGACAAATGGTGTTTGTTTCAATTTAGATTGAATTGAGTCTATATTTTTGTTTATTTCTATTACAGCATCTAAATAAGTGTTATTAAGCATTGATTCTCTGCTCTTATCATAAAGACAAATCAAATAATAATGCCATAAGCCTATGTTATCTTGTTTAAAACAAGAGTTTATATAATAATCTACTAAACTAGTTCTTATTGTTGCTGGTTTTATTCTAGTATTATTTTCTACTTCTTTTTTGGGATATTCTATGTTTAAATGAAAATTTTCTATACTTGAAAACATTTCATCCCATGAAACAAAATAAAAATCACCATCCAAATCGCCTCCACTTAACAAATTGATTAGCGGACGATCTCCTTTTTTAGAAAAAGCTATACAATTTTCTAAATGTTTAAGTTCGGGTACAAATTTAGTTTTGACTTTTTGTACCTCGCTTAAACTATAACACGGAGTTCTAGCTATAATACAATCGACTCCGTTTAAATAATGAACTTGGTTGTTTGAGTCTCGATAAGAAACATAAATTTCATTCGACTCGAGCGTATTAGATTCGTCCAAAATACCTATCAAGTATCTTGACTTTGTTATTGGTATATTTAACTTTTTTTTTATTATTGAGTTAAACAAATTAGACTCTATTAGTATATTTTTTATTATATCATATTGTTTTGGGTCTAGTTCTGTTCTCAAGTCTTTTTTGCAAGCTAGAATTATACTTGAATATTTTATCACAAAGTCTGTTATTCCTTCTTCACAGTTGAATAACTTTGAATAAGCTTTTTTTGGATCTGTCAGACTTGCTTCTAAATTATTTAAATTTTTTTCATATAAATCAATTAGATTTTTTTTCAAATCTAAATTTGGCTGTAAATTATCCAAACCGTCTAGTACCATTAAAAATTCCTGATTCAACGAAGCTGGTTTGGTTATTTTTTGAGGCCAAGCGACTATGTTTAAGCACAATTCATGAGACTCGAATTTTTTTTGACTTGTTCTAAATATACATTTTATTTTCTCATTTGCATGAATATTATTCTTTTCTAGTATGTTATCAAATATCAAATCATTCATACCAACCAAAAGACCTTTATAACCAGCGAATCGAATCTGAAAAATAAAACAAGTATAATCTAGCTTTAATTTTTCCGATATGACTTGACAAAGATTTTTTCTAATAAGACCTATGCCATCTGTGTACAGATATTTTTGGTCTCGAGTTAAATCGTCATCAATAGTAACAAACTCAGTTCGATTTAAACAAACTGTATCAATACTTGATGAATAAAATTGACTTAGTCTTTTGGACAAAGTTTGAATTGAACTAAAATCAAAAAAATCACCAAGTGATTGAACAAATTTTGAGTAGTTTAGCTTTGCATAAGAGTCTAGATCTATAGCCCAAAAGTTTTTTTCTCTAATACCCGAATTCGAATGACCAATATAAACAAAAGTTTTTCTACCATCATTCCGAGTATCGCATTCGATGCCATTCAATAACAAATCAGCTAAATCCGATTCATAGTTGAGCTTATTTCTATTATAAATGTTATCTTCTAGTTTAAAACTACATATTGTTTTTATGTTATAGTTTGAGATCAAAAATCGGATTGCATGATTGGCTATGAATAGCTTATCAGTTTCATAAACATAAATGTTTTGTTTTAATTTTTTCAAACCAGATTCGTTTGAGTCAGCTATTTTCAAATTAAAAGAGTAAAATTTTACTTCGCTAAATCTGTTTTCCAAGCTTTCAAGTGATTCTATACTACTAAAACTTGTGGTTAAATCTTTTGTTATTTTAAATAATTCATGGTTTTCAATGCTGTCTGTAAAGATGTTGTTTTTAGTGATTGCAAACTCATATTCATCGTCTGATGATGAATTGTCTAAATTGGTGTTTTCTTTTAGTTTATAATTATCCAGAAAACCATTCTTGGAATAAAGATCAAATTTGTTTGTATAAATAGAACTCTGGCCAAAACTCAAGTCATGGACTGTAGAAGAATTTTGACTAGATGTCTTTAAATATTTTATTTGACTTGAAAACGAGTTTTTGAATGGGGAAAGAAGTTTTGGTGCAGATAAAGTCGAGATTGAATGATCATAAATTTGATTAAAACTAGAAGCAAAGTTTTTCGATTTTCCAATCATTTTTTTTGACTTGTAGCGGTAGAACAGACCTTCTAGAATCACATTTGAGTTTAGATCAAGTAAAATTATTTTAAATGGTTCCTTGCTGGTAATTGTCTGAAATTTTTTTTCATTTTGTTTGTTTAATTGTAAAAAAATTGATTTAGAATTTATTGCAACAATCTGATTGTCATATTTCAGTTCTGCTTGTTTGTAAAGATTGATAGTGTACGATTCATTTAAGGGTAAATCGATATCCGGCTCGTCTATCTCAATTTTGATGCACTGATTCGGATTTTTTACATTCCACACTCTTTCGTCTATTACTTCTATTGGAATCTTACTCTTTATTGAATCTGGTTTAAAAATTTTAATCGACATTTTTCAATTTATTTCAAAAAATTCATTTAATTATGTTTAACATTTAATATCAAATGTTTAATTTATATAAATAGATGCAAGTGTTTCATATTTAAGGATTATAAAATTCAAATAAACAACTAGTGTGTGATTTATTTTATAACTCTTTATGACCAGGGGTTATAAGTGTTTGTGAATATTTTAAATTTAAATTTAATTGAAATTTGTATTATTAATATTCAAAGAATAAAATAAATATATAGATCCAACCAAATCAGCAGTATATTTTTGAAAAAGTTTTAACCAAAATAGCTGGTCGAATTTTTAACTTGTAAAGTTTTATATATGAGTTTAAGGCTTTGTTGAACAAAGAGCAATTTAAAAAATCTAAGCTCACTTCTTCCTCACTTTCTGTTCACTTATTTATTAGTATTAAAGCTAATATAACTAAAACTTACTTGTTTTATTAATTGTCTAATCCTGGTTAAAATTTACTTACAGAAATAAACACTTTTCTCTTAAAAAATTTGATTGCTTCAAGATATAGAAAAAAACTATGGATGGATAGTGCTTTAAGCATTTGCATTGGATACATTTTTATTTGGTAAATTAAAATTTGAGCTTTGTTCTAAGTTAAATTCCTTTAAATAGCATTTTTAATTAATATTCATCTCTTGGTCACCAGTATAAGTTTTAAATATAAATTATAACTAAGATATAAAAAGAATTATGTTGGCAACTAATCTAAGTTACTTCTTGTCTATATCAATATAAATTTTATTAAAAACTATTAATTGAATAATGCTGTTTTATTAGAAAAGTCAAAATAATTAAAAATATTTTATAAGTTAAAAAAATTTTTTAATTATTCAAATGAAAATTATTATTTAGTTTTAAAACCAATAAATCTGGAATTTGGAATTGGAAAAATTAAAATAAGCTAGCTTTAAATTATGAGATTATTGAATAGCTTTTAATTTTTAATAAAAACTATATAAAAATAAATACATATCATTAGTTAGACCCCATCTCGAATAAGTTATCCAAGTATGGTGTCATCATCTGAAGGGAGACATATTGAGCTAATATTGGGCGGGTACAAAGAAGGGCAACTAAACTCATTAGGCCTCTGAGGAACTGTTCATATGAAGGAAGATTGGATAAGCTAAATTTATTAAGTTTTGAAGGAAGGCGAATCAGAGGAGACATAGTTCAACAATTTAAGTTTTGTACTGGCCATGATGTGATTAATTGGCATTACCCTGTGAAGTTCACGAAGACCATGCTAGGATACCAGAAGTCACATGTACTCCTTAGATAAGCAACTGGTAAGAAATTGTTCGATTAGATCAAATTTTTTCACTAACAGAGTATCGAACTTATGGAATAGTTTAACAAATGAATATATAAATCAAAAAACAATTAACGGTTTTAAAAATAAAATTTATGGGAAATTTATTAATTATGAAATATTTCCAGGCTAATATAGTGCACAAGGACAGTGCACTCCCGGTGAGAATTCCTAGTTCTTGCTCCATAGCCTTAACATTATTATATTTATTATTATAATTATGAGAAATTGGTTTAGTCAAATTAAAACTAGACTAAAATCTGTGATATTTAAATATTTTAACTAATAAAAAATAACATAAAAAAGCCTAAAATTTCTAAGCTTTCTTAAGTAATTAACTAATTACTAATAATTTAAACTAATTTTAAAATTTTATTTCAAGATTATAATCTTGAAATAAAATTTATAAGGATCAAGGTTTTTTCTTAATCAAAAATGTGAGAGGAAGTCATTAGAAATTATTTATTTGAATAAAAAAATTCTTATTTTTGTTGGCTCAATTAACGATTAAACCAAGTATATAATTTGATCTTGAAAATTTTTTTTATTTCTTAATAAAAAATTGTTTTCTTGTTCCTTGGTTATTTTATGATATTTAAGAAAGTCGATTACAGGTAAAAAATCTATAAAATTTATAAAAATGTCAATGAATTTTTTAGTTATTTATTTCAAATTAAAAAATCTGATTTCTAGTTTTTGTGCTCTTATAGCTTAAAGCTTAGACATTTATTCTTTCAAATGCATTTTTTTTAGTCATTCATTTTAAATGTAATATCTTATTTCCTTGGGTTTTAAGAATTGTTAAATAAACTTAATACAAAAATTTAATTCAAATATTTTTATTTAAAAAATTAATGATTTTAAGATCTAAATTTAATCATTTTAAAAGCAAAATTGAATTAATATCACATGGATATATTCAAATTAATGTTCATATTCTACAATTTAATTTTAAGATATACAATAAATTGCAATAGTAAATTATTTATTCATAAAAATTCTAAAATCATATTTACTTATATTATTTAATAAAAGAATTTGTGGTCGGATTAAATGGAAAAAGTGAAATTCATGACAAAGAATTAAAACTATTTGATTTAACTGGTCAAGCAAATTTCGTCTATAGCTTAGAGGTTTTATCAGATGATTTAATAGCGAATGGAACTGTAGAGACTATTTTTATATGGAATACAACAAATGGTCAAAAATTAACTCAACTAAATCATGGAATTGGCATTATAAAATCATTATTATTAATTAATGAAACTTGTTTTGCCAGTGGGTCTAGTGATCGTTCAATATTTATATACTAGAGCTGGGATATACTAGAGTTTAATAATCTAAAAGTAATTAATTCGGCTCATAATGGAGAAGTACGATCAATGGTGCTGCTAAAGAATAAATTATACATGCTAAGCTCATCAAATGTTGGATCTCTAAAAAAATGGGGTATTCAAAATTTTGAATTAATTAAAGAAATTGATGTAGGAACAATTATTACTGCTCTTGAAACTCTTGATAACGGAAATATTCTTTGTGGCTGTTACGATAATAAAATAAGAATTTTTTATTCAGATTTAGTTACAATAAATAAAGATATAATTAATGTTTCTCCAATTTATTGTTTGAAATTATTATCAAATGAATATTTGGCTAGTGGAGATGAAGGAAATAATATAAAAATTTGGAATATTGGTTCTAATAATTCAATTCTTGTAAAAACATTTGCTGAACATACAGGCTTGATATGGTCTATTGATTTAATATCAGAAGATATTTTGATTAGTGCTTCAAAAGATTCGACTTTCAAACTATGGAATTTAACTACTGGAACCAGCATTTATAACAGTACAAAATATTCAACCGATATTTATTCAGTAAAGTCTTTAAACAGTAATTTAATTACTAATAATACTTTTTGAAATGATTTAAGTTTTTTTTAAGTGTTATTCTTTTTTTTTTAAGAATTTGAAATTTCGAATAACACATTTACAACACAAATTGAAACCAAACAAATAAGACTAGAAAATTCTAAGTTAGGTTTTCGTTATAAATTAAAAAGTAACACACAATTGAATTATCCAAATGAAAAATATTTGATTAATAAAATAAATATTGAAAGCAAAATGAAATGTTTAAAAATGTGTTCATTTTATTCTAATTGCCAAATAATCTTGATCCATAAATTAAACAAATTATGTTCATTGTATAATATTGATTTATCAAATTATTCATTTTCAAGCAATTTTGATATATATTTTAAAATTGAATAAATATAACTTTTATTTTTTACGAAATTCCTCAAAAATAGAAGAAAATGTCCTCATATAGAACGAGCTATTGGTTTTGATAATAGTAAACTAGCTTTAACATCTCATTTAATAGGAGCTAAAATTTCCAAAAATTCTAAAGCTTATAATAATTTCTTAAGCTGTATAAAATCTAAAGAAGATAATCTAAAAACCCAGCGAGATTGGAATTTATTTATAATTAGAAAAATATAAATATTGTTGACGTGGGGTTGTGGTTCGTACTGAATCTCTAATTGTTGGTAACAAACCTTTCGTTTTGTTATGTTTAGGTTTTAAGAAATGAAAACAATTAGTTAAAACAGTTTCTTTAATTTCTTTATTTGAAATTATAGCTCACAATAATACTTTAATATAAGAAAATATTTTATTTTACTAACAATAGTTTATATATATATTGATAACTAGGCTTAAAACTTTAAGAATATACAATTTTTCCTAAATGAGAGATCATTTAGCATTAAATTATGGCGCTATATTAGTAAAGAAATTAATTTAATTTTGACAATTAAGAAACTGATTTTAGAAATATTTGAAATTTTATTGTTTTGAATTATAAAATTAAATAAATTTACAATCGTCTAAATAATAATTTTAAAAAAGTTGAAATTTCTTTATAATTTTAAAATTTTTTTCAACAAACAAAAAAATCCACTTAAACATTTAAGAAATTTGAAAACGAATACAAATATTCCGAATTTTTTTTTTCACATAATTAGAATTTTGAGTAAATTCTTCTATGAGCTACTTGCTATTGTAATTGTATTAGTTTTGTTAATTAGTTGTTTATAAATTAGCAAAAATTCTTTTAAAAACAATTTGTTGAATTTTAAGTTAATCAAAAATGAAAAAGCATAGTTAAAAGAGGATGTTGCAGCTCCAACACTATTTGCCAAAAATGCACCAGCAAAATTAACTGAATCTTGTTTGTTGCGAAATATATTCAATAAAATTAAACTTACAACCGACGGTAGTAAATTAATCAAAAAAAATAAATTTCTAATTATAATAAAATAGCATATAATTAGTTCTTTTTTCAACACTTTATCTTTATTAACTCTTTTCTTAGATGAAATTAATAATCTTATTAATATCAAGTTGAGTGTTATCATAAGTACAAAAGGTAGAACAGTTCTAAATAAAATATTGACAACATCTCTAACTAATATAACCATTTGTGATGAAGTACAAATAAACTTTGTTTGATTATTTGATTCAGTCTTGATTAAATTAAATGAAAAGGTGATTGAATTTAATAAAACCAAAAAAACACTTAATAGAATAATTTGAATGTAAACAATTTTTCTTTTTTTGAATAATTCAAACTTTTTTGGATGTATTGATAATAAGGTATCAAAGGTTAAATATACATTTAAAAATGAACTAAACTGTGGCAAATATCTCAACATGAAGATAAAAAATTTGCACAAAAATTGACTTTTCTGAGTAATATCATTTTCTATTGAAAGACTAAAATAGAATATAAATCCAAAAACAACTAAGATTGAGTCTATTATTGAAATCAAAATGTTAAAAATTGCCAGATTCAAACATCTCAAATTTTTCCTAGAATAAACAATTAATGTCAAAAAATTGAATACAATTCCAATTGGTAGAATAATTAAGCTTGTATAATATGAAAAATTTTTTGTTACTGTTGTTGTCCATTGAATATAAGCTAAATCAGAACTTGAGTTCATTTTTGTAGAATAAAAATAAAATTTTATTTTTAAGAAATTTTCTATTAAATTTTTTATATATCTTATATATTGAACGTGTTTAATTGTGAAATTTATAAAATCATATATAGATTAATAAGTTTAATTTTAAAATTTATTAGTTTTAAAAATAAAAGAATGGCACAGGATAATATATTTATAATTCAAGGTATTTGACATCATGAATATATAGTACTTGAAGATAGAAATATGATTTGATTCCTTTAATAATAATAAGGGAGGGGGTTGACGGACTGCTTGGAAGCTTGTCTGCTTCCTTTCGACCACCTTTTTTTGTTATCAGTTTATGAAAAAATAAATTATAAAGAAAATAAAAAAATAAATAAAAAAATAGTAAATTTTGTGATAAATAAAACCACTCAATAGACAAAATTTTACAAATTCCTTTAAACTAATTCAGTTTAATATCATAAAATAAAATTGATTTAAGTTTTATTGTTTTTCGAAAAACCAAATTTTTTAATGATTATTGTTAAACAAACATTAAAACGGAACCAAATTGAAAAAAAATTATTTATTAATTTAAAAAAGACTTAGGTAATAAAAATTGTTTTGAGCTGATTTTATAATAATTTTTGCTTAAAAAATTTAGTTTTTTTTAATTTGGTTTTAAAAATTAAAAATGAATTTTGAAATATGTTTAGGTTTTATTTTATTATTTAAATTAATAAATGCTAATTACATAGGTAAGTATAATACGCTTTTCTTGTGTATACTTAGTTTATTAATTTAATAGTTAAATATATAATGATAAATTAAAGAATCAAAATTCAAACAAATTGAGAATTCTTGTTTATCAAATGAAACTAATCTAATTGAAACATATTCTAATTTTGATAAATTAACATGTTTGACCAAATGTGGACAATTTGAAGAATGTGATTTTGTAGTCTATGATAAATTCAATAAAAATTGCAAATTGTTTTTGATGACTGAAAAATCAAATTTTTTATATTCTAACAACTCGAATATATTTAAAAAAAATATTGAGTAAGTTAAAAATTTAAATCTTTAAATACGATCAAAATAAAAAATAATTACTTTCTACTTAGTATTAATAAAGATTTTAATAATCTTGAATTAAGATCTTATTTTACTATTGCTGTGTCAGCATTATTTACTCTTAAAAATGATTTCGTTACTATTGGCTACGAAAATGGATTAATTCAGATATTAGACTTAAATAACAACTATTTAATTACAACATTAAATGGTCATACTGGTGCAATTAGATCATTAATAGAACTTAAAAATGGTTATTTAGCAAGTGGATCAGTTGATAGAACAATCAAAATATGGGACCTAAAAAATGGAAATTTAATTGAAACAATAATTGGTTTTCCTTTTACTGTATTTTCATTAGCTATTTTACAAAATGGCAATTTAGCTAGTGGTACATGTAATTTAATTAGCATTTGGAACACAAGCAATTATAGTTTATTGAAAGAAATTTCTGAAAACGGATATATTTGGACATTAACTGTCTTAAATAATGGATTATTAGTAAGCGGATCGAGTAGCTATATAATTAAAATATGGGATCCAATAAACGGTATTAGTGTAAAAATATTACAAGGTCATACTGATATTGTTCGTTCATTGGTAGTTCTTCAAAATGGATATTTAGCTAGTGGAGCAAAAGATAAGACAATAAAAATATGGAATCCTTATAACGGTCAGTTAATAAACATATTATATGGCCATTCAAATACAATAATATCATTAATAATTTACAAAAATAACTTTTTGATATCTGGATCACTAGATTGCTCAATAAAAATATGGGATTTATATGAAATGGCTGAAATTAAAAGATTAGAAAACCCAGATAAAGTGTCAACATTGACTGTTTTAAAAAATGGATTTTTGATTTCAAATAATAATAATTCCATTTCCATATGGAAATGAAAAAAACAATATTCATAAATGTAATATTAAAATTTATTAAAAACAATTTTAAAATATAACATAATATTACATTTTTTTTTTAATTTTACTAAAATATTATTTATTTTACTAAACTGTTTGAATATAATACTAAATTATACTAAATTTTTTTAAAAACTGAGAAATCCGAGTTTCATATAATCACTGTTTATTGTTGTTTAATTAATTGTTGTAAATTGCTGATTAATAATCAGCAATACAATAAAATTTCATGTTTTGTAATTTAATTAATTATTCTGAAACCTTTTAAATTAAATCGATCGATTAAAATCTTAGTCTATAATCGCTTTTAATTTGATATTAACCCTTCTATATTTTAAATCTTTGTTATAGTATATTTTAAAGTTTCTAAAAAATTTGCTGTATTGAAAAAATTAAATATACTGTATAGGCTAATATAATGGGCATAGGATTAACATAAAAGATAAAAAGATTAAAGTTACTAGATAAAATAAAAAAAGATAAAAAAGATGAATATTACTATATAATATTATTTATTGATAGATAAATGATGAAAAAATTAGATATTTAATGTATAAAGTAGATAAAATGAGAAAAAAATAGATAAAAAGATTAAAAAAACTTTAATTTGTTACAATTTTCTTTTTTTTATTTCTAGTCTGTCTAATATTTGATTCCGTATTGTTATGCACCAAACTTTTAGAACTTTTTTCTGTTATATCTTTTCTTGGTCTACCGCGTTTTTTTTTCACTGGAGTGATTGTTTCTATGGTATTATTTTGCACTGTATTATGTTCATTGTCTGACTCAATGTGAATATCACCGGTGTTGTTAACTTGAGTTTGAGCTTGATTATTCACTGGGATATCTAAATAGAATTCATAAGTATCTTCATCACTGGAATCACTTATTACTTCGGACGGCTGCAAATCAAGGCAAGATACTGTACTTTTAGGCCTGCCAGCTTTCCTTTTTTGACCTATTGGAATTGATCTTACTTCTGAAGAGAACTCATATTTACCCATTCGTTCAGCTAATCCAATCACATGCTTACAAATATAATCTTTAGCCCATTTGAAACAACTACAGCGACTTTTTTTCCAATCTTCATCATCTAGTTCAATAAAATATATCGTTGAAATATTTGTTATATATTGATCAAAAGTAGACCAAGTTCTATTTTGAAAAGTTTCATAAAAATGTTTACAAATATTTGAATCAAACTCTGTAGAAGAATAAGTAGAAGATGGAAAAAAGTAATATTTCTTGCCTTCTATCTTTGGAACAATAACAGGTCTATTTTTTAATGACCATTCAAAAGCTCTTTTAAGTGTATCAAAGTTTAATTTAGGCGATTGTTCAAATACAATAGCATTTTTATTTGACGAATTACGATCTGTTGACCAGTCTCTAATAAACCCATTTTCCATTAAATTAAGAAACTGTGCTATTGGTAATCGAGCTCTCAGTGTCCCATTTTCTTTAATATATCGATTAGTTGATTCAAGAGCTTGAGAAATTACTCAATGCTTTTTTAGCTTCGTCGTTATTTGACCATTTTTTGGCTAACAATTTCAAGCTACTTAAAAATGTATTAACAGAATAAGCTAATTGTACATTTTTCAAATCCTGTAGCAATTGTAAGCGTTCTTTTTTGTTTTTTACGATTTTTAAATATTTATGTTGAAATTTTCGGTAAGCATGAGCCCAACAAGTGATTCGAACAGGTAAGTAGTTGAAATGTGTCTTAAATCCTTCAGTTATTTGTGAAGCTGAATCAGCTAAGAGGTATTTTGGCTTGTAGTTGATTGAATAAATCGAATTTACTAGCGAAGATATACAATTAAACATGAATTGAAAATCACAAGCCTTTTCACTCCTTGTTAATAAGACTCCTATGGGATGATAATGTTTTTGTTTATCGCAAGTTCCAACCATAATCAATGGATACCCTTGCCAGTTTAATTTGTATGTAGAATCAGTAGCTACTAGATCTTGATTTAAAACGGCATTTAATAGAAGACTTTTTGTAGATAAGAATATGTTTAATCTCTTTATCTTGTTTTTCACCGAAACTTTAAATTGAATACCGCCAACAAAAACTTGATCAATTTCATCAGGTATCTCTTTTCTCTGATTACACCATTCAATTAGTTCCCGGAGATCTGTTTGAGCTGGTCCAAGTAATTTTTTCCGCCAGTAGGCTTTACAATTTTTAAGTTGAAGCTTTGTAATTTGAGTCAGATTTGCATTTTTTATCTCTTTCATTATGATTGAATTTTTATTGATTCCAATGTCTAATAATTCATAAACTTTATTACGAGTCTGTTCTGGGAATCTTTTATTGACGCTGTTTGATTGCTGATGGTTGTGATCGTCTAACACTTTTTAAAAAAAACACTTTTTTTCAAAAATTGAAAATTTTTTACGTGATTTGGAACGACTATTTGATTTGAAGTACCTTTTATATCAAAAAGTTTTTTTTATGTGATGAAGAGATTTTTTAACGTGATGACGAATGACATCCTTAAATTATTAATAATTAATGTTATTACTTTAAATTTCACCAAAGAGGAACATTTTTCTGTTAAATTAGAAAATTTTATATTTAAATGGCTGCAATTAAAATAAAAAATTTTTTCTAAAGCAAAAATAAATCAATTTAAGCAAATGAAATTAATTTATTTAGTTGGTATTTTTTTTATTAAATATAAATTAATTAAAAATGAAAATTGTTATTTAAAAGAATACTATTATTATTGTGAAAACAATCAAAATAGAACATTCAATATTACACAATTATATACCAAAAATGATAAACTAAATTTAAATGCTAAAAATATCGGAAAAATTCAAGATTTGTTGTTAACTAATGTAAAAAAATTAGATTTATCTGAAAACTTTTTAGAAGAAATATCAAAAGATGGTTTCAGCATTTCAAACAACTTAAACGAGTTAAATCTATATAATAATAAAATCATAAAAATAGATAATTTTTCATTTAAATATTTAGTTAAATTAGAAAAACTGTCTTTACCAAATAACTTGATAAAAGAAATTGAAAAAGATGCTTTTAAAAATTTAAATTCTCTTAATGAGTTGAGTTTGAACAAAAATAAAATAAAAACAATCAAAGGATTGTTTGATTATTTAATTAATTTAGAAAAATTGTATTTATCATTTAATTTAATTGAAGAGATAAAAATGGATTTTTTTTCAAAATTAAGTTTTTTAACTCAATTGAATATTGATAATAATAAAATTAAGAAATTGGAAGATTTTTCTTTTAAAAATTTGATTAATTTAAAAAGATTGTCATTGTCTGATAATTTTATTGAAGAAATTAAAACTGAACATTTTGCTAATTTATCCAATTTATTCGAATTATATTTGTATAACAATAAAATAAAAACTATTGAAGACTTTTCATTCAAAGATTTAAGCAAACTGGAAAGATTATCATTGTCAAATAATTTAATTAGAAATATTACAATAAATGTTTATAAAAATTTAACCACATTGGGCAAATTATATTTAGTAAGAAGTAAAATAAAAGCAATCCAAGAATTTTCATTCCAAAATATAAAAATGTTAGATAGACTGTACTTGTCTGATAATTTGATAGAAATAATAACAAATAATATTTTTATAAACTTAACTAAATTGATTGATTTGAATTTATTCAATAACAAGATAAAAAAAATCGAAGATTTTTCATTTAAAGATTTGATTAATCTAAAAACATTGTATTTATCGAATAACATGATTGAAAATATTGCTCAAGATGTATTTACAAATGTATTTACAAATTTGTAAATACATCTAAAATATTTAATAAAATCACCAAGCTATTTAGGGTCTACCTTAAAATGTGAACATTCGGTCACAAAAAATGTGATCAATCGAAGCTCTATTGATTTGTGAACATTATGTTCACCAAACAATTTTTTTCATATTTGGTGAACAAAAAAAAATAAAAAACTATTTTTGTGAACAAAAAGTTTATTTTGTGACCAAAACTGAAATCAAAAATAAATGAAAACTATTATTATACTAAATTTAATCAGTGATTTTTATGTCTTCTATGTATTTTTAAACCTCTTTCATCTGACATAATATCTCCAAAAACTTGTTCACTATATACTATTCCTAATTCTTTATGTTTATTAAACCTTTTATATTCATCAGAATGGATAATATCCATTATTCTATAAGCTTCATTAATTTTTTAATTCAGTTAAAATTTTAAAAAATTTAAATATTTAAAAATGCAAAATTTTTAAATTTTTCGCTTTTAAAATTCTTTTAATTTTCGCTATTTAAGAATTGAAAATTTTAATATTTTTTTAAGTGGGAAAACTTTTTAATTTATCTTAATATTTTTCTTAATTTTCTTTTTAATATTTTGGTGAACAATATTAAGTTTTTGTGCACATAAATGTTCACAAAATATGAAAAAAATTTTTTGGTGAACACAATGTTCACAAATCAATAGAGCTTCGATTGTTCACAATTTTTGTGACCGAATGTTCACATTTTAAGGTAGACCCGCTATTTATACTCTGCTAATACAAATTCGATATCCAATTAAGCCAGATCAAATCAGTATATAATAATGGCTCGTATTTAATTTTGTCTAAATAAAGAATAATAATTACAAACTTTATTTAATTATAAAGAAAAAGACATTTTTTTAAATTGATTTAATACGAGATATAATTTTTCTTTTTTTGGTAAAAAAAAAAAAAAAAATAATAAAAATCTTGAAAAAACCTCGTTGCTGGTTTAAATAAAAAATTATTTATTTATTTACATTATTATTATTATTATTTTTTTTTGCGTGCTTTTGGTTATTCCCCTTCTCTTTGGGCCTGCAAAATGCAGACAAACAAAAGGGAAACTTCGAAAAATCAAAACTCAAATAAAAGTAATATTGGAGGAAACTCTCAATCAGTTCAACCCAAAATAACCAACTCTGATACAATCAAAAATACTCATGATAAACCAAATACCGAAACCCCAAAAACAATCCATAAAAGAAAACAAGTTGATACTACACCTAGCGATACATCTCCAGAATCATACCACCAAAATAAAAAACCAAATGTTGGATCGATTGCTCCATTACTAATAACTGGTTATGATAAAACTAAATACTCTAACAGACTTGAAATAAATAAAGAATTAATAAAAAATAATTTTCAAAAAGACGATATTGTTAAATTTAAAATCACTCCGGCTGGGAACATACTACTATATTGCGCCCACCAAGCAGCTTACCAAAGAGTCCTTAAAAAAAAACATACAACATTAGGTGAAATAATTGAAATAAAAAGTACTAAAAAAAAAGATCAAAATATGATTATAATTTATGGTATAATCCAACAAGAAGCAAAAGAATTTGAAAACGAAATTAAAATGCAAGGCATTCAAGAACTAATAGAAATGAAAAGTATTAAAAAGGATAAAATCTTAAAAATGACCAAAGCTATTTGTGATGATGAACAAACGATCAGCAAATTAGAAAAAAATGGACTTAAGATAGGTTATGCAATATTTAAAATAGCTAAATTTGAACATAAACCAAAATTGATCATTTGCTATAGATGCGGAAAAAGTGGTCATACATCGAGTACATGTAAAAAAGAAGCAATTTGTATTAACTGCTCAAGCAAAGACCACGAAAGTAAAAATTGCAAAATCAGGTATAACAACGAAAATGAAAGAATTAATCTGAGATGTCCTAACTGTGGTGAAAAGCACTCAGCTACATACGCAAAATGCACGTATCATAAAACGCAACTAAAACAACTATATGAAAACAAAGAAAAAAAAAACTCAATTAATCAACAAAACGATAAACTAACCAATAAAAGTTATGCAAATGTAGTAAAAGCTAACAACAATAAATCTAATAACCTAGCAGACATTAAATTAGAACAATTAAATAAAAAAATTGAATTATTAGAACAAGATAAAATTAATCACAAGAAAAACCTTAATGATCTATATGATAAAATATTAAAATTTTTGATCAAAAGTTTTAGTATTATGTTAAACAAAAAAAAAAATGATAAAGATAAAGAAAAAGAGATAAATGAATTACTAGAAGACGAAATTGAACTTAATCAAGATCAAGAAGAAGATAACAGTGAAATTTATATTTATGCCGATGAAAACCTTAATACCAGTAATATAAATAATAGACACATGGAAACATGATTAATAAAACAGATAATAAAAAAAATAAAAAGCTAAAAGTTGGCCATTGGAATTGTAGATCTATTAAAACTAAAACAGAGCTTCTAAAAAAAATTTTTAAAAGACGAGAACCCAGATATATTTTGCCTAAATGAAACAAAAATAAACCACAAAGATAATATCCTTATTGATAATTATAATATTGAACGAAAAGACAGAAATAGAAACGGAGGTGGTGTAGCCATCTTAATTAAAAATAATATAAAATATAAAATAATTGACAAACTAGATAAATATAACATGGAAATAAAAATAATTGAAATAGAACTATTGGAAAAAAAAATATACATAATTAGTTGGTATTTACCACCTGACACAACCCTAAAAAAACAAATCATACCAACAGCTCTTTTTGACGAACTGAATGACCTAAAGCCATTCATCCTATGCGGAGATTTAAACGGACACTCAAATACTTGGTATTGCAAACAAGAAACCACAAGAGGACAAACACTTAGTGACCTGATTATTAAAAATAGTTATAATATCATAAACGATAATAAACCGACATATCACAACGCACATCATAACTCAACAAGTATTTTAGACCTAATGATCATATCAAATGATATTGGTGATAAAATTAACTACTTTAAAACCTACAAAGATCAAATGAAAAGTGACCACTACCCAATACTAGCCTGTTTTGATTTTCTTACTGAAAGAACAAAAGATAAAATAATAATATATAAAAAAAGAATTAATTGGAAAATTTATGAAAAATTAATTGAAGAAGAAATTGATAACGTAAATGAAAATGAATTCAGCAAGCTAACACTAAAAGAAATGTACGAAACAATTATAAACAAACTCAAATCAGCTGAAGAAAAAAGTTCTTTAACTACAACTAGCAAAATTGGTAGCAAAACTGTTCCCAAATACCTTTTAAATATAATTCAAACACGAAAAAAATTAATAAAAAAACGCTACAAGCTAAGAAGTAAAAACAAAAAACAAAAAAATGACAAAAGTGAATTATTAAACAAACAAATTAATAAACTCACAAATATAATCGAAGCAGAAATGAACTCAATAAGAGAAGAAAAATGGGAAAAATTCTGTAAAAGGATTGAAAACAAGAAATCATACTCAGGAACTTATTGGAAAATGATAAAAAAAATTTCTAAACTTGAAAATAATAGCAAAAACACAATCATCCCTAAGCTTATACATAATGGAAAATGCTACGAAAAAGACAATGAAAAAGCCAATTTATTTGGAGAAATATGGGAAAAAATATTTAAAAACGATAATGATCCCAAATTTAACGATGAACACAAAAAAGAAATTGAAGAATTTCTAGATCGCAAAAAAAATAATCTTTTCTATACATGCCAAGAGTACAACGAATATGAAAGAGATTTTACAGAAGAAGAACTAATTCTAGCATTAAAAAATACAAAACCGAATTCAGCACCTGGTAATGATGGAATCTTAAATAATCACCTTGCTTTAACAACAGAAAAAGGCAAAAAATTGTTATTGATCTTAATTAACAAATCTTGGAAAGAAGCTAATATCCTAGAAGAATGGAAATTAGCACAAATAAAAATGATACCAAAGAAAAAATGTGACGCAGAAGATCCAACTAGTTACAGGCCCATAAGTCTCACAAACACCATAATAAAACTGATAGAAAAAATCATTCAAAAAAGACTAATAACATATCTTGAGAACAAAAACATATTAAGTTTATTTCAGTCTTTGGTTTTAGAAAAAATAGATCTACGATCGACAATTTATTTTTCTTCACGCAAAAAACCTACGAAGCTTTTGAAAAAGGAGAAAAAGTTCTAGCGGTAGTATTTGACATAATGAAAGCATTTGACAAGATGTGGCACAAAGGTCTCATATTCAAAATGGATGAATTAAAAATACCTAAAAGGATAGGAATATGGATAGAAGAATTTCTGAAAAATAGAAAATTTATTATAAAAGTAAATGACACAACATCCAATCTATATGAAATAAGTGATGGTGTACCTCAAGGCGCAATACTCTCCCCAATACTATTTAATATTTTTATAAATGATCTAATAAAATTAAACCAGTATCCAAATGAAAAAATCACCAGTTTATTATTCGCAGACGATCTCCTTGCATTTAATTCATACAAAAATATGAATTTTTTAAAAAGCCAAATGCAAAGATATCTCAATGAACTTACAAACTGGCTGAGAAAATGGAGAATGAAAATGGCAGTTAAAAAATGCTCATTTACAATTTATAGCAAAGGGCCTATTCCCAAAGAAATTAGAAACAATGAATTTAAACTAAAATTACAAGAAGAAGACATAAGCATAGAACACAATCCAACTTACTTGGGTGTTATATTGGATAGAAACCTAAACTTTAACATGCATATAGAAACATTAAGAGAAAAAAGCATTAAAGCTTTAAACATACTAAAATGCCTAAGTTACAAAAAATGGTCACTCAAAACACAACAAAAGATAAACATATATAAAAGCTTAATCAGATCTAAATTTGAATACGCTCCTCAGCTACTCATTCTATCTAGCATAACTCACAGACTTCAAGGTATACAATACCAAGCACTAAAAATAATATATAATAAAAAAGATTATATAAATAATGCATTCGTAATACACTCAAGCACAAACATGCATACACAAAGTGGTTTAGACCTTATAAAAAATAGGTTGTACTCATTGAGTCAAAGATATTTAGAAAAAAGTCTTAAAAATGAAAACGAACTAATAAAAAAGCTCACAAATGAATACGATAAAAAACTAAAAAACAATCCAATAGCCAAATTAGCAATTAAAAATTAAATAAATACTTGAATTAATCACTCCAAAGGGTTTTTAATTTGATTTTGATCGAATCTTTTAAATTTTTAAATTGAAATTAACACGACACCGGATAAATACGATTAAGATATCTAAAAAAAAAAAAAAAAAAAAAAAAAAAAAAACTAAAACAAGAAAACATTTAATAAATAATAATAAATTAATATTTAGAAACAACTATTCATAATAAATTTGAAATAAATACAAATGTATATACTAACAACTAACAATATATATATGAAAGGAAAAAGAGTTTAAAAAAGGAAAAAGAACACTCAATCCTTTTAAAGCAAAATTAAATAAATAAATAAAAAAAAAAAAAAAAAAAAAATTTTGTCTAAAATGAATTATTTTTTCTAAAATCAATATTTACGATTTATGATCAATAGAGAATTCTAAAAACAATACATGTTTCTAAAACCAATTATAGAAAACGACATCAATTATAGTGTCCAAAAACAATTATTTTATATAAAACAAATTTTTATTTTCTATCTAAGTCAGAATTTTTTTTTAATTTTTAAATAAAAAATTTATAAAAATAATAAATATTAAAAAACTTAGTTAATCATTTTGATAAACTAACGCACCTAAGGCTCTTTTTTTTCTTCCTCTTTTTTGTTAATTGTTTCCGACAATTCTATAACTTTCATCAATTGTTGTTAACTTCTTCCAAAAAGCAACATACACAATATGTTCACATATGAATTCTTTAAAATACTTTAAACATGAACATTTGGATAACAGCCAGTTTGAATGATTAAATTCGACTTTTTTGATTTTACTTAGTAATGAGTAAATTTTATCAAAATCTTCAAAGTACTCAGTAATTTCGCATTTTTCGTTACATTCTAAACTCTCTAAATAGTTTTCAAAAATATCGTCTTCAATTTCATTTGAAGAAACCAAATATTCTAAATCAGGAATGAATTTAAGCTTGGGTCTTGAGTCTATAAATTGGCTTGAACTCTTCCAAAGTGCTGAATCAACTATTGGATTATCGTAGAATACTTTTAAACCATCTTTTAAATTTGAGGTAATCATCGTTTGATATTTAAACTTAATCAAGCCAAACAATATTCGAAAATTTCTAATTGAGTCAGAATTCTGCAACTTGTAAATATCCTTTTCTATCGAAGTTTGAATTTCTTTTATTTTAATATGTGTCAGACGCTTTGAAATCGCTCTTTGAACGTGTGCCCAGCATGAAAGACGTTGGTAATCTTTTCGATTTTTTAAATGCATTTGTTATGCTATCAGCAGCATCTGCAAGTAAAAATTTTAGAAACATAAACTGAATTTAGAAACATAAATTAATTTTAGAAATTATAATTTATTTTAGAACAGAGTATTGTTTTTAGATGCATATATTCATTTAAGACATGATAATTTTTTTAAGACAAATTTCATTTATTTTAGTGAGATTTTCAATTTTTAGCCTTTTTTATTTATTTTGTTCCACTTATCAATTTTTGATTTAAATTGATTGAGATTTAATGATTCAATTATATCTACAGGTAGAACATTCCAGTATGGTACTATCCTTTTCACAAAAAAGTTAAATCTAAAAGAGTTTTTGAACAACGCTTCTCTTTTTATTCTATATTTATGCCCTCTAATACCTGCGGCTGGACCTGTTGAATTTAAAGAATCTGCTGATCTTAGTATGCTTGACCAATTAACTATGCTTTTTTTTTGTGAATTTTAAATTTCTTAATTAGATCACCTCTAATTCTTCTATCTTTTAGTTTCATAATATCTATGGTTTTGACTCTTTCTTCATAATCTAATCTAGAAATGCCTGGAACAAATTTTGTTGCTCTCATTTGTACTTTTTCTATCATATTTATATCTCTTATTAAATACGGATTCCAAACACTATTAGCAAACTCTAAATTGGGCCGTGCCTCTAAAGTCTTAAGTGCATTTTTATCAAGTTGACTAAAGCAACTATATATCATTCCTAAAATCCTATTGCTTTTTTATGTAGCACTACTAACTTGTTCGTCCCATTTGAGCCTTTTTGTTATATTTATGCCCACATCCTTTTTTTTATCTGAGGTGGAAATCAAGGTAGCAGAGTTGTCCAAATTCTTCATATAATAGCTAAAGCCAGGGTTAAGCTTACCCATATGCATTATTTTGCATTTGTCTACATTGAAGTGCATCAGCTTACCAACTTGTCAATATCTTCTTGCATTTTTTGTCTTTTTTTTTGTCTAAAAAAAAGATCTAAAATTAAAACCAAATACACAAAAATTAAATAACCAAATACACAAAAATTAAAAAAATATTTTAATTTTAATAGTTCAGTAGCTTCGATATTTATTTTGAAAACACCAGTATCGACGTTTATTTATATTAACACCAAATTTATCACAATTTCTATCATTTTTTTATATCTTTTCTGGCTCTTATTTATTCAATATATAGTGTGTCACATTGACAATTAGATAAAAAAGAAAAGAATAAAAATGTGTTAAAAATTTTAAATTTTGGGGCATTTTTTAACAATTTGGGGTATAGATTATAATGAGCCTATAATATACAATTTAGTAGGTTGAAATGCTAAAGTTTGTAACACTTTTGATATTTTAGAGTCCTTTTTATGAATTTTGGTTTTTAAAATCAGAAGTTACTTCAACTCAAAAATAATACGATACAAATAAAAATAAAATTAAAAAATTTGTTAGTTTTATATTCTAAATTTTTTAATAAATTGATTTTAAATTTAGATAAAGTTTTGTTTTTGGAAATAAAAAAAAATTTGATATTATAAAAATTTAAAGAAATATTGTTTTAGTAATTTTTTAAAAATTCAAAAGTTTATAAAATTAACATAGTTTTATCAAAAAATTTTAAGTAGATTTAAACAATTTATTTTTTATGGTCTAATTAAAATTTCTAAATTCCTTAACATCTTAATTTAAACAAATATAAAGGAGTGCTTCTATGAAAGCACAAAAATTACCAAAAAACGTGGAAAACCAGTTGGTTCTAAAAACAAGCCAAAAACCTCTGAATCTAGCGCTAAAATAGCAAAAATAATTTGAATTTTTTATTAAATTTTTACTTAAACTTGCTTTTATTAATACTATTTTTCAATATAAATTTTTTAACTTTTAAAAAAAAAATCTAAAAAATTATAATTCTTTTTTTTTCTGTAGCATAAATTGATACCAAAATAATTTTAATAGATAGCTAATTATAAAATTTAATAATAAAAAAATTAATTTAGATACCAAATAAAAAATTTTGATACTTTTAATTTTGATATCAGAATAATTTGATATCAAAAAAAAAAATTTTGATAGCATTAAAAATATTAGTGTTTATTTTAATAATACTATTTTAATTATTTTATTTTAATAGCTGCTAATTTAACAAAGTCTCAAACTTTAATCAACTAATTCTTTAATAATTAACTACATATTAAATTTTTCAAAGTAAAAACAAATACATAAAATTTAAATAAAAAATCATAGATAATGTGAATAGGGAAAAAATACTATTTTAAATATCCGTTTAGGCTTAATCTATAAAATAATTTTTTTTTTATTTTACAATAAAAATTATAAAATCAATAAATTGTCTTATTTTTTTTAATGAAATATGTTTTTAAGGTAAGAAAAACAAAAGAGTTGCAATTAGCATAAATTTTATTTAATAATTTTAATTTTAAATTAAAGTTGCCTCAAATTTGTATTAAAACATTATACCATTGAGTTTAAATGAGAGTTTTAAATTTAAAAATACAAAATAAATTTTGTTTTGAGTTTAAACTAATCAATAATTAGGTTCTTATTTTTTAAATATAATAAAATATCCATTTTTTTTTATTTCTTTGTGCTTCAATTGCTTCCTTTAGTACTTTAATACTATTTGGAAAAAAAATTTCTATTTCTTGGAGTGTTGGCTCGTTATAGTCATCAGGAAAACTGGTCATTCCTGAATGATTAACCCAGTGGGTCATTACCGAAAGTTTTCTTTTATCACCTTGGCCATAAAACAAAAATTCTGCGTTATAATATTTTATTATTTGATATTTAAAAATTCCTGTAAATTAAAAAATAATTAATACCCGAACAATTATCTACCGTCTTTTCGCACTCCTTCTATTTTTTATCTTTTTGTTCCAGATAAAATTCCCAAGTCAAATCATTTTGAAAACCGCTAGATAGTATGTCGATTTTTAGAAGATTTTTAATTAGTTCTTCTTTTTCAAGCTCTTTTAAATTATTAATTTTATTTTGAAATTTAAATAATGATAAAAATAATTAATTTACTGTTTTTTGGAAATGTGTCAGGATGTGACAGCTTTGTTTTTTCGTCTTCGTAGCATTTATCTTTAATAATCTTTAAATTTAAACGACCTTGATAAGAATGGACTTCAAATATATCTTTAATATTATCCTTATCTTTCTCGTAGATAAGTATGATAAATCGAAAGTCATCTTGGTCTTTTAATTTTTGAAAAAAATTTTTAAAGAATAAAAATTCCTTTTTTTAAATAGTTAAATTAATAAAAATTAGATAAAAATTCAATAGATTACTTTGTATGCATTAAAATATTTACTATATTTAGCACCAGCATGCAGTATTTGTTTTGTTGATTCTAATGCAGACCAATGTGTCACGCGTTTAAACGGTGGTTGATTATCATCCTCAGGGACTGAACTAAGCGTTTGATCGTCAATTTCTCCTAATGGAGTGGATGCAACTAACTCATTTGTTCCATCTAAACCTAAATATTAGGTTGTTTAATAAGTTTTTTCGTTATTTTCAAAACTTTATTTACTCATGAAAAATAAAATATTCGAAATCTATTCCAAACCATGCCATTTGTTACAGAAATCTCTTTAGCAAGCTATCTAGTCATCCGGGTCTTTCTCAAGCAGCTTTTCCAAATACGTTTCATCGGCTTCGACAGCTTGAGGTCAAAATCTCCAGCTTTGAATCGAGAAAACCAATTTTGACAAGTGCGAACAGTAAGAGCATTATCTCCTTAAATCGTTTTGGTAGCTTTTGCCGAATTTTTTCCTTCGTTAAACTTAAATAACTTGCAATGGCGGAAATGCATTTTTTCGTCATACATTTTTAGTTAATTAAGTATTTAGAAATTTAAAAAGCAAATATATAATCTTATACATCATTTAAAAGAGGAAGAGCTGCTCTTTCAAATGATGTACAATTTTGAATAAATAAATTTAAACTTGGATGAGATTTTTTCATTTAAAAATCGAAGAAAAAACTTATTAAACAACCTAATATTTTTTTAAAAATTTTATTCAAATTTCTTTGAATTTTACTAACCCAGTTCGGCTTCAACTAAGCTTAAAGGCTTTTCAAGTTAAGCATTCTTGATAAAATCTTGTCTTGCTGACTTTTTAGATTTCCCTTGAAATGATTCTGTTATTTTATTATTATCCTATTTATCAGCAATATTCAAATAGTTGATGTTTTTAGTATTTATTTGTTTTGTTTCATACACAAAATCTTATTTATCCTTTTAAAGATTATTAAAAATTATAAAAAAAATAAATTATTATTTTGGTATTAAAATAAGGATATTTGCCATATATTCATTTAAATAAAAGATAAATGCGTTAATTGGTCTAGAACTTACACTTGAAGAAGATGAAATTGAAGAAGAGGAATTTGAAATTTTTATTTTATTAAATTTATTTTATTTTAAGTTAAAAGTTTAACTAAAAATTTAATAAAAAATTCAAATTATTTTTGCTATTTTAGCGCTAGATTCAGAGGTTTTTGGCTTGTTTTTAGAGCCAACTGGTCTTCAACGTTTTTTGGTAATTTTTGTGCTTTAAGTTCTATGTTCTCTTGGTTTTCAATAACTTCAGAAACTTGAAAATTTTCTTCAACTATGTTTTGAGGTATTTGCACTTCTCGAGGTTGATGAATAAGAGCTCTTGTGATGTTAGCTGATCTCCCTTTTTTTCGGTTTTCTCCTAAAGGCACGTCTTTAGCTTTTGGATGCCATTCTAAACCCTTATCACGACAAGCTAAAGTCAAAATATGTTTGCAAATATAGTTTTTTTTCCAATATGGGCAAATACAAGTCCTATTCTTAAAATCTGAATCAAAAAATGAAACAGTCTATGTTGTAGTGACAGATTTTAACCACAAATCAAAATTTTGAATAACTGTTGAATTGAAATTTTGTTTGTAAATCCTTATGATGTCTTTGTCTAAATTTTTATTTGTTTGCGAATTTGAAGGGACGTAGTAAATTGTAGATAGATCATTATGCTTTTTGGCTTTGTTAATATCCATATGTGAGAGCTCCCAGTGCCAAGCTGAAGTCCAATTTTCTAGTGATGGTTCTACAGTCGTTTTAAATATGAGTGGAGAGGCATACAATTCAGATCTTCGATTAGACCATCTTTTTAAAAGCTTTGTGGTAACCATATTTAAGAAATCACTGACTGGCAAGCGTTTACGAAAAGTGCATTCGTTTTTTATTACATTGTTAGTTGATTCCAATGCATTATTGGTACCTGGTACATTTGGTGCATAAGATTCGAACCATCCTGTATTTGCGTTAGACAGTGATTGGTCTTTAAAATAGTCAATAAAAAGATTGACAGATTCATTACTAAATTATATCCCATTTACTTAGAACTTTGGAAGGAACAGCTTGAAAGTTGTGAATTTCTGAATGTAACTAGATATCAACTAGCATGTCTAACTGAAACATCTTTTATTATGTTTAATCGTGTGTTAATTCTTCTAATTACATTGGCCCAGCAAATGATTCTTTGAAAAACATTAGTAAATACCGTTCAGCGTGATGCAGCATCAGCAACTAAAGCACAAGGAACAAATTCATAGTTGAATAATTTACTTAACTGCACTTTTAGAGCTTGAAAAACGAATGCAAAGTCTCTTTCATTTTCATGTTTACAAATCGCTAAGCCAAATGGATGGAAGGTTTTATGACAGTGAGTTGTTCCAATAATGATAACTGAAAAACCCTGCCATAAAAGCTTGTAAGTCGCATCTATGCAGAAATGTTTTGCTTTTGTAGCAATACTGATTAATCGTTTTGTTGTCATTAAAATTCTTAACTCATTGACCACATCAAGACCAGGCTCAAAATATACAAAGTGTCGGCAACATATACTTCGTCCATATCATCTGGAACTTTTTGATGATCTTCACAATATTGTTTAAGCTCATTAAGTGTCATATTTCTCTCTCCATATTTCTTAACTTTATAACGATGTATCAAGTTATAAATTTGAATCTTTGTTGCTTTCATTTTTTTTTTATTGAGCTCATCTATAATTAAATTTGTTTGACATGTTTCATTTTCGTAAATTCGAATGATTTCATCATGTACTTCAGAAGATAAACGATTTGAATCAGTTTCGTACTCAGAATTATTGTGATAGTGCTCATCAGTTGACATGTAAACTGTACAAGTTTGACTATCATCGTGAATATGTAAAAACATACGAACTGGGCAATTTGATTTAATTCCATTTGATCACCAGATTTCAAATTTCCTTTTCTCCATTTCTGATTATCAAAAGGTTCTTTCAGCTTTTTATCAGCTATTTCAAATTTACGAAATGAGCAAAAGGCAACATAGTTTTTGGAATCTGATTAAATTCCAGATGATAAAAATCAAGTTTTTGTAGCAAATTTTGAATATGAAAGTTTTCCAGTTCAAATTTTTCGAGTTGACAAAAAAAAGTTGATTCAATTTTCGTTAGAAACCAATTAAATTTTATCAGATGCGACTTATAAAATAACTTAGGTTGGTTATCCTGCACTGACTGAAGGAACAACCGATAAGCCTAAAAAATTTCATCCTTTCGGCTTAGCATTGTGTTCATCAGAAACCAGTCTTGTTTTTCATTTTTTTTCAAATCTATTCAAATCGCAGCTTTTAACATTTACCGAGTCATAATTTCCCCAACAATTCTTGTAGCAGACAATGCAGAATTGATAACCAAAGGCTTTGAATCTGTTTTTAAACTTGAAAAGAGTTAATTTTTGGGCTCGTGTTAATAGAAATATTGAAAAACATCTTGTCCGATTTAAAATGAAACAAAAAAAGACATCAAAACTGATATTTATTCGATTCAAGTAATATTCCCAGATGGTACATTCATACGAGTGGAATAAGCGATCAAAACCGATCCATCAAGTTTATATTTATTTGTGTGGTAAAAATGGTTCATTATCTAGACAAGAGTGTAAAGAATTTTTCTGCGAATTGGAAATAATGCTGCTTTTGACTGAATTTGACGTGATGATCTCTTCAATCAATAAAATGAAATTTATTACAATTAACAATTGGACAATTGGAAGACAATTGGAAGGTAAGTAAATGTACTTGTTGGTACTGGCTTAAAAACTATATATGTTCACATGTTATTGCTTGTAGTTATCGTCTACATTTATTTAATTTTAAAGAAATTGGCATGGATGTACCTATCGAAAAAAAAAGAAAAATCGGGGCTTTAAAAACAACTTAAATTGCTGGAATAAGGAGCCATCTGACGTTGTTCATTTAGATGAAGGCATAATAGTTGAATATGAAGAAGCTTCAGACTAGGATCCACTTGATACTGCTCGATAAGAGAACAAAAACTTCTGATAGCAATGAAACAAGCCTGGTTAAATGCAAAAAATGCAATACTGCTCTTGAAAAACGCCGATATTACTATTGTATTAACAAATGTGCTCAAGATTAGCGTAAATATTTTTTTATTAATTAATTTTTACTATATTTGTTTTATTTAAATAATTTTTGTTATTATTCTAATAAATAAATTCGGTTTTTCTAATTTTTTTTTATCAATAATGATAGTGTTATCTTTTAAATAAATTTGTTTTTTTTACTAAATTTGATATGAATTTATTTTTTTTGTTATTTTTATTTAAATTTGTAGTGATTTTTATTAACTCTGTGGCAATAAAATATTTAAAGTCGAAAATAACTGAGTCAAAAAAGCAAATATCTGAGTCAAAAAATTAAAATTTTAATTAAATAGAATATATTTGAAGTGTATGTTCCCTATAAAGTTCTGGAATGTTCATAGTCGTACTTCCGAATGTTTACTACGTACTTACAATTATTGCGAAACTTGGCATAATGTAATTTCACAAATGTTATCAAAGCATCCATCATTATTTGTTTTAATCTATGCTTTGATTAATGAGAAAAATAGAATTGAAGGAAAAATTGTTAAATTAAAAACAAGTGTCGTTCATAAAAAAAGACCAGACTATTTAATAAAATATGAGAGATTACAACAAATGATTAACAAAAACTACCAACAAGAAAACAAATTAGAATTTTTAAAAAACTTTACTTTAATTTAAGAGCTATTAATTTCATAGACTAATTATACTTTCTGATTAATATAATTTTTATAAACTTACTGTTTCGAATCTGCTAATTTATCTAATTGCTTAATTGACACTATTTATTTTGATAATAGGTTATTTTGTAATGTTTATTTTAATACTTGCTCATTTAATCAGTTACCATATGAAAATTTTTAAGTTTTTTTTCATCAATTATCTATTCCCAAAAAAATGCTGCTTACTTGATGAATTTTAAAAGTAAACAAGTAATATTTAGGAAAACTAATAAGTCCAACGATACCTAAAAACAAATTTTAAAGAACTTTATTCGCTTTTCTAATGGCAAACTTAAAAAAATTAGACTTTTAAAAAATTTAAAGTTCCCAATTTGGTAAAGAAAAAATGCAATTTTAAACATAAATAACTTAACAAAAAATTTGATTTTTCAAATATTATTTTACAATAAATATTCAAGTACTGAAAATCATGCTTTTAAAAAAAAATTAATTTTTTAAAAAAAAAATATTTACTTTTTTTAATTTTTCTAGCAAAATTAATTTTTATTTTTTTTAGTGTTTAATTTTGCTGATTTAATCGATGAATTCAAATATGCTCATTTCAATGTAACAACAACAACAACTTCAACAACTACAACAACCTAATTAGCCAAAACGTTTTTTATTATTCCGAGAATTCTTCATACCGTTAGTAGTAAGAATTCGTTTGTTTTTAAATTAAAATTTTAAATAAACGACTCTTTAATTTAGATTTAAAAACCAACATCTCTCTAACTCTTCAGGAGATAAAAACAACAACAAAATTTAATAATTTTGCTGAGTTAAATTCAAATACAAATCAAAATGTTTATAAATATAGTCAAATTCTGAGTTTAACTGCTTTGGTATTTTTAATAATTATGCTTATTCTTGCTTCAATTTATATTGTTTTGAGGATCAATCAGTTTTATAAAAAACAAAATGCTTCCAAAAATCAAAATGTAAAATTAATTATAATTTTTATTAAATTCTATTTAAAAATTTAATTTAGGATTTCAGAATTAAATCAAATAAAGACAAAGATGTACCAAAGAAAATCTCTTTTAATAGTTTAAAAGTAATTAAATAATATATTTTTTTATTTCAACACTTATTTTTATTTTAAGAGCATTAAAATAAAAATAAGTGTATAAAAATATCTTCAAAAAATAATGAATTAATAGTTGATAAAAAAAATATGAAAAAATCAAATACAACCTATACCTTTAGAATCTATAAAAATAAAATAAATAGGAGTTCTATATCTAAAATAAGTGATGATTTAGCATAACATCTTTAATTTTTTTTAAAGAAGTTAATATTTCATTTAACTTTTTTGCAAAAATCAATAAAATATTTTTTTTATAACTTGTTTTATTTTTAATTATAAATTCGCATTAAAAAAAAATTAATTAAAGATAATATATCTTGTATAATCTTGTTTACAAAAAACCCATGAAAAAATCATTTTTAATAAAATTTTTTTAAATTTTAACTATTCTAATTTAAACTATTCTAACGCACAGTTGTATGAAATGCGCTGTATTCCAAAATATTATTTTTAACTCCTGGTTTTTGATTTTTATTCTCTAGTGGTTTTACGTTTCCAAGATTATCAACTATATACAACTTTTTATTAAATTCAAATATACCAACAAAATTTTGCCTTTTATAAATTGTCGCACATAAGAATCTGTAAACTCTTTTATGTATTATTACAGTTTTTGGAAATAATCTATAAATATTTCATTAAAAGATTGTATAAAAAATAATTTAGGCTTATTTTTAAAAACAATTTAAGTTTTTTTACTAAATTCACATTCCGAGCACTTATTAGTAAAACAACAATACAATTCGACTTGAAACTTAAATTTACAAACATTAAAATTAAAAATTCAATTTCTAATACAATTATTTATTTAAAAGTTATAATAATATTTAAAAAAAAAAATTTAAAAAAAATTAATTTTTTTCATTTTCTTGCTTATAAACTTGGTTTGTATACTTTTACTATCATCAATTATCAGCTTGACACATTTGTAGAAACAAAAAATATTTGTTACTAAAAATACACTTGAAACATAAAGAATAAAAAGCCAGCTCCTAAAAAATATAAAATATTCAAATAAATATATATTCTAAAAAAAAGCCTATTTACTTTTATGGCTTTGAAAAAACGCATTTTATCATTTTCTTCGTGGTAATTTCTTAGTTTAAATATAAAAAGAGTGAAATATTCGTAATTTAGAAAATGTTCTCTTTCTATCATTTGTTCAATTTTAGTTTTTTTTGATAGATGTTAATTGCCTTCGGTACCGAAACAAAAGTGTAGTTGAATTAAGAGCAAGAAGCAATAAGTATGTAAAAAAAAATTAAACATTGTTATTGATTATGTATAAAAGTAAAGTAAAAATTTTTTCTATTGATATCGGCTTAATACAAAAAATCATTTTTTACTCATATCGGGTTAAAAAAAATTTTTTTTTAGTATTTAATGTAAATTCGAATCGATTTTTGCGTTTTTCTATTAACAAAAAATTGTTTAATCAATTAATTGAATTTATATTTTAAAAATGTTTAATTTTTTAAAAATAATCAGTTCTAAAAAGATTACCCTGAATTCAAAAACAAGTAAATTACTTTGTAAGATAAATTAATTGATGTTTAAAATTTTTTAATTAAGTAAAAAATCAAATAAAACTAAATAATATAAAAATTTTGGAAGATTGGTTTTAAGAAAACATCACAAATCAATACGCCAATCATCAAACTAAAAGATGATCTTTGTAGAAAAGCTCATCTAACTCAATAACAGGTTTCAAATTGGCTTACTAATCTGAGTAAAAAGCAAATAAAATAAAAAAACCATAAAAGAATATCATTAAGCAATAAATTATTAATTACAGATTTTTTTAATTATCAAAATAAAAAACCAAAGAAACAAGAAGATCAAATGCTTGAGAGTACAACTGCATTAACAAAAAAAAAATAATATCTTGGTTTACTATTCAAAGAGTTATTTAAAAAAGATTTTAATTAATCAAATTAATAATTTTGAATAAAAAACTTTTAATTTAAAAAATTTTTTCTTTTTATGTAATTAAATAATAAGTTCATTTAATTTTGTATGAAATTAAAATAACAATGTAAATATTTTTAATAAAATTGGAAAAAAATACCATTTGATCTTCTAAAAGAAACTTTTTCAAAACTCATATTTTTTTTTTTTAAATAAAAGTTTTCATATGTTATAAAAATAAAAAAATATTTACTAAGAAAATATTATCAAAAATAAAACTAATCTTAAGTTTTATATGCTAAAAATTGCATTTTTCTTCACCAAATTGGGAATTCCCGCAAAAGATCTTATTTTTGGTTTTGGCTTAATCAAGTCCAGTGCCCCACAATCTTTATCACTGATTTTAGATTATTTTGAAAAATTTTATATAGGAAAACCAATAGCTTGTAGTCAAACTAAACGATTAGTTCCAAGTTTTCCTATAAAAACTCGGAATTTATATAAACGAATGCTTTACCTCGTACAAACAACAACATTGAAGCTTGGCACAAGTCTTTATCTCAAAATATAGGAGTCATCCTAGCTTTATAAAACTATTAACCCAATCAATTTTGTTTTTTATGATTGAAACATGGACCTACTATTTTTTTAACAGTTTTTCATAATTTATGCGTGAAGAAGATACAGTAAAAATTCGATTATACATAATAGAAAATTTTTTGGAGGTCTGTATAATCGATTTTTCTGGTTAAACGAGTGAGGGTGTAGATAAAAAACATGTCTTATTTTAAAATATTTTATTTAAAATCATACAAAACAAAATTAATAAAAAAAAGAATTTATTTTAAAACTTTAATGATTTTTTAGATATAGTTATAGAACTTTTACAAGTTTTAGAAAATAAAGACTGGTTGATTTCAGTTTGTAAAATTAAATTTTCTTGCTGAGGCTTAAAAAAATTTTTGATCGAAACTTGCTTGGTATTAAAAACTAAATTTTCTTGTAATTTTTTGGCTTCTGATTTGATTTCGCAAATATTTGAACCTTCTAATCCATATCTATCACAAAACTTGGACAATTCATCACACATAGTAATGGCTGTTGATAAAGTTATAATTTTTGTTGACTCGACATCTTCTGGATCTGTTTCTTCATTTTCTTGTGTTGCTTTGGTCTTATCATTTAAAGCTATATCAACTATTTCATCATCGTCTAAAAATCCATAACCAGGATCATGATTTTCTTTTTCGAGCCATTCAGATAATGTAATATCGTTAAAATTTAAACCAAAATCTAAAAAATTGCTACTAATTAGTGATTTATCTACTTCTTGAATAGATACCGATGTTTTTAAATTTAAAGAAAGTTTATGCCATGAGGATTGAAGGTGCTCGCCAGGTAGATTTTTCCATATCTCATCAACCATTTCGATGACATTTTTTATATTTAAATTTTTAACAGCTAGGTCGATTCGGTCATATCCACTATTGACTAGTGAATTTAACATTTTAGTTTTATATTTCCTTTTTAATAGTGATATTGGGCCTTGATCCATTGGCTGAATTAAAGAGGTACAATTAGCCGGAAAAAAAACACATTTAATTTTGCCATCAGAAGATTGGAGTTCATTAGGATGGGCGGGACAATTATCCACAAGAAGCAAAGCTTTTGGCTCTAATTTTATTCCAATTAAATAATTCCGAACTTTAGGAACAAATTCATGTTGAAACCATTCTTCAAATATAGCCTGAGTCATCCATGAATTTTTCGAATATGAATAATAAACAGGTAAGATGGATTTCAGAGATTTTGATTTTCCAATAGAAAAACATTTAGGGTTGGCATATTTATGTATGAAAACTAATGGAAGCTTATGCTCACCACTCGCATTAGCACAAAGCATTAATGTTACTCTATCTTTGCTAATTTTGTAGCCATGTACATTTTTTTCTTCAGGACCAATTAAAGTTCTTGTTGGTAATGAACGATAATTCAACCCACATTCGTCAGCATTATAAATCTGATGAGTAGAGTATTCTTGGATATAATTATGGAAATATTTTACGAAATCTTGAGATGCAGTATAGTCTGCTGAGAGACACTCACCATGAGCTTTATTTGCTTTAATATTGTAACGTGCACAAAACTTCTGAATACAGCCAGTCGAAGCTTTAAACGGTTTTTGATTTACTCCCCTTGAGTTAAACATATTGTAAAATTCAATTGCTTTATTAGAAAGTATATTTGTAGATAAATATGTATTTTTGGCTCTTTCTTGAAAGAACCATGTTTTTAATGCTTCATCGACAAGAGGCACCTCAGAAACTTTAATAGCCTTTCTACATGGACTATGAGGATTTTCCTGACGATATGTGAGGAAATCATTTTTCATTTTGAAAATTTGGTAGACAGTAGAAACCCCAATATTGTAATCAAAAGATATTTTTTCATGGCTATATCCAAGTTCTAATTTTTTTATAATTTCTTTTTCAATAATATCTAAAACTACTCTTTTTCTTTTAGGTGTAGATGCTGATGCTTTATCTAAAGCTTTGGCATTTTTTCTAAGTTTTTTAGTTTTATACATTTTAATATGTTAATAATTTATTTTTCAAATTAGCTTTTTATACTCAAAATAAGCAAACAATCTTTTTTCTGGGATTAAATAACAGATATTTTATAAAGATCGAAAGATTTTAAATTCATCCAATTTTTTTATTTTAAAGCGGCTATATAAAATAAAACTAAAAAAGAATAATTGTGACTTGAAATAAAGAATATTAAAAGTAAACATTTCTGTTTCAATTCATCGTATTTGTCTCTCCTTTTAATTTTCAAAGTTCCGATAAATTTACTAAATAAACAAAATTATTAATTAAATTTTTATTATATATTTGTGTTTATTTAATTATTATTTTTTCTAAAAAAGAACCTATTGTTAGATTCTATCAATAACTAAAATTATAGTAAAAAACTAAAAATATAAGACAAGTAAAGTGTCGATCTCTTTTTTTAGATTTCTTGATAATCGAATATTCAGATAAACGAATTATGTATAATCGAATTTTTACTGTATTAATTTATATGAGAGTGTGCAAAATAATTAATAAAAATAAAAAAAATGTATCCCGCCCAATTATTGTATATGCAATTTATATGGCACATGTATTAATTCATTATTTAAAAAACAATTTTTTTTTGAACATATTAAAAATAACTGTTTAAAATTATTTTCTTATAGATTAAGCCAAATCAAATTAGCGTTTATATTTATTTATAATTCTTTTTAATCATCAACTAGATTCGATAAAAATCTTTGATCCTATTTAATTTTTTTAAACTTTTTTAATTTTTGTTTAATTGATTTAAGATGAACAAAAATTTTTATTTAAATGAAGCCGGTCTATCAAAAACAACTTTTTATAGAAGGAGAAAAAAAAGGCTTGATGTCTCTCTTAATAATTGCAAATCTAATTCGGTTTTTGAAAATAAATCTAAAGAAACAAATAAATTAATTCATAATCAATCAAACTGGGTAAATAATTCAGAAAACATTGAGAATATTTACATTAATACAGAAAATTATAGTAATTTTGGGGAAAAAAATTTTATTCAAGAAAATTTTAAATCAGACTTAAACGTTTTGGAAGTCTTAAAGGAAAAAATCACAGTTAGTAATAAACAAGAATTATGTGCTGCCTTGTTAACTGCTTTTTACACAGCTAATATAACCCAGAGCGCATTTAAAATTTTTTTAAATTTAATAAACATTGTTTCAAATACAAAATTACCATCTGGTTTTGATGAATGTAGTAAACTTCTCTTAAAAATTACTGAAGAGTCTATATGTTTCGATAAAGGATTTTACTGTACTACCTGTAATATAATTTTAAATTACCAACACAAAAGTTCGAATTGTTGTCCCAAATGTAAACTTAAGTAAGTGAAATAAAAATTTTTTTTTTTAAGAATTTATTTAATTATTTAATTTTTTTTAGAGCGTGTGTGTTTTATTTTTTTGACATAGAAAGCCAGCTTAGAAGGTTAATAAATAAAAAAATTATTAATTTTGAAGCAGCCAAGCAAAGCTTACATGATCCAACTGAAATAATTAGTGATATTTATCATTCAAAAGTATACCAAGAATTTCTAAAAACACCAAAAGGTTTAGATGTCTTAAACGGACTAGGGATTTCATTTATTTTAAACTCAGATGGTATTAGTTTTTCAAGTTCATCAAATTTAGCCCTTTGGCCTTTATATTTAGCAATAAATGAAATAAATATAACTGAAAGATATTGTATTGATAATGTGATTGTTGCAGGTATACTTTTAAATATCAATTTTATTTTAACTTTTTAAATAAATATAAAATTAATATTTAGGCTTGGTAGTTACAAATCAAAAACCTAATTTTGATATATTTCTGCAACCAATTATTAACAAACTTAAAAGACTCGAATCAGGTCTTATGATCCATACCGGACAAGAATTTAAATTTATTAAAGCATATTTATTAATAGCTGTGTTTGATAAACCAGCAAGAAGCTCTTTCACCAATACCAAGTCGTCAAATGGCTATTTTGGTTGCATTAAATGCTTACAAAAAGGTACTGTAATTAGATACAAAAATGGTATTTGAAAGTTTCAATTAAAAAAAAATTATTTTTACTAATTAATTTTCTAATTTAGGATTTATCCACATCTTTCCTCTTATTGAACAAAATCCAGACGGTCCGAGAAGAGATTCAAATAGTTATAAAGATAATTTGATTAAAGCCAAACATCTTAATACTTGCGTAAATGGAATTAAAGGTGACTGTAAGTTAAATCAATTAGAATTTTTTAGTGTTGTTAAAAGTGTTCAAATTGATTATATGCACTCAGTTTGTTTAGGCGTTTTCAAATGCTTATTCAGCTTTTGGTTTGATAGTAATTTAGATTACAGTTATTGTTTGAGAAGCAATTTGACAAAAATAAATACTAAGTATCTATCAATTAAGCCTCCTGGGTTTATACCGAATTCTCCGCGATCTATTTTCGATTGGAAAAATTGGAAAGCTAATGAATTTTTACATTTTTTTTTATATTATTCTTTAGTCGTATTTCATGGTTTTGTTAATGAACTAATTTATTTTAATCTTAAAAAATTAGTCATTTCTATCGAACATTTGTTAGCAAAATCCATTTCTAAGAAAAAATTACTTGTAATTAAAGAAATTTTAATAGAATTTGTAAAAGAAGCAGTTAAAATTTATGATCAGTCTATTCTAAAAAGTGGATTTCATGAGCTGATTCATTTAGCAGATTGTACCATAGAAATAGGTCCATTAAATATAACTTCTTGTTTTCCTTTTGAAGAGTTAAATAGAAAATTATTAAGATTGATAAAAGGCTCTGACTTAATAGGCGAAGAATTTTTTAAAATTTTTTCAGTAGCTCAAGTTTTGAAAAGTTATTTACAAAAAGTAAATTTTGAAAATGAAAGTTTAAAAAATTTTATTGAGCAATATTTTTTGTTTAAAACTACAAATAGGAAAAATTCGAATGTACAGCATAATTTAATTTTAAAATTACCATGTTTGGTAAATGATTCGAAAATAATTAACGAAATAAAAAAATATACTAGTAGCGTTCCAAATTGTTTTTACAAAAAGATTGAATATAATCATCATGAATTTGAGTCGATCGATTTAGGTAAAAAATTCGATAACAGCGCTATAGTTTATAAAAATGAAAATTTTGGAGTTATTAAATATATTTTCTTAATAAATAATATTCCCCATGCCCTATGTTATAAAGCAAGTAAGCTTTATAATCCATTTTATTTAGATAAATATAAAGATTTAAAGCAAAGTGCATGTATATGTTATATTTCCGATGTATTTGAAATTTACTCTTTTGAAAATATTAAGAAAGTGTTTAAGCTTAATTTAAATAATAAAACATGTGTTTTTAATTTTTTTTGTTCATCACATTTATTTAATTAAAAATTGCTATTCAAAAAATATTAAGCTAATGTTTTTTAATTCAATATTTTATTTTTTTTTTTTTTAAATATAAATTTATTATAAAAAAATTTTTTTTTAGAAAATGGAAAAAAAAAATAAAAAAAAAATCAATTTAAAAAATTTAACAACTAATTTAAAAAGTCTATCTAAAAAAGATGATGAAATTAATCAATTAACTATAAATTCTAGTCCAAGTTTAATTAGGAAAAATATATTGTCAGATAAAACTAATAGTGAAAAAACATCCAAAATCAGCACATCTAAAATTATTATATCTAAAACTTTTCAAAATAATTCCAGTCCAGTTTTAAAAGAAAATTCTTTATTTAAAAATACAAAATCTGTTGTTACACCCTATAAAAAAGCCACAAAAACAAGTCCAACAAGCTCATCATCATTTAATACTCCAAAAAAGACCTTTTACAATCAAAAAAAAACAAATCATTGTTTGGTTAAATGGGAAAGTGATGGAAGTTTTACAGTTTTGAATTCGAATTTGATTGAAAAAACAGGCGATATTGAACTTGAAAAAAAGTATATAATAGATTATGAAGGTGAAAGTTATATAGGCGAAGTCTTGATGATAGGTAATAAAATAAAAATTAATAAGTCTATTTTATTTTAAAAAATATTCTAACTTATAAATGATTCTTAATTAATGTTTAAATTATCAAATTTTATATATTTTAATTTTCTATTTGTAAAAGGTACCTTAGAAGAATGTAATAATCAGCTAAATCTGATTTCAAATTACGAACATATTGATAATTCATCTCCAAATAAAAAAAATAAACATTTAAATGAATTCGAAACAAGTCATAATTTAACTGAGCTGGAATTAGAACTAAAAAATAGAGAAGAAATAATAAATCAAATAAATTTGGAGCTTAATAATCTTAAAAAGATAAACGATGAATCAAATAAGCAAAAAGAAGAGCTTAAAAAATTAATATGTATTTATTTATTAATTAATATATTTATTAATTAATATATATCTGATTAATTATATTTTTTATTTAGCCGAAGCTGATAAAATAAAATTTGTTGAAATAGCTAAGTTAATATTAACAAGCTTTGGTACACCAGAAGATCTAGCTGACATTAGATCGGAATCGTATTCTTTTGATGATAAAGGACAAAGAAAAGTATTTTTAAAAATAAAAATATAATTATTTAATTTTAATACAATTGATTTTATTTAGGTTTTGATAACTCCATTATATCCTAAATATTTTATTCTGTTAAGAACAAAAATACTAATTGAAGACACTTTTAAAAGCAAAGAATGTTTACCAAGTACAATTGTTAGATATTTATTAAGAGCTAAATTCAAAAAAAGGTTCTGGGTAGAAAACTCTGCTGCTGAAGTTTTTGATCAATTTTCTGGTTTAATGGATGCTTTTCTAGGTTTTAAAAACTTTTTTGTCTTTCTTATAAATATATTTAGATTTAAGTTATTATTTTATAGATTTTATAAAAAAATTTTTCCCTGACGCAAGCATGAGTCAAATTAGAAATACTATTTCATGTAAACATGCTGAAGCTATATACGCCGACAAAAATATGAAAAATTACGGATTTAGTGAAAAAGATGATGAATTTTTTGATGGAGATATAGATGAAATTTAAATAAATTGACAATTGTTTTATTTTAATTTAATTAAAATTTTTTTGCTTTAATAAAAAAATATATAAATAAAAACAATTTTTTAAATTCTAAAATATTTTTTTAAAAATCGTTAAAATATGATCAATATATGAGAATTAATGTATTTAATATATGGCTCATATATGAGAATAATTAAATTTAACATATGGCTCATATATGAGAATAATTAAATTTAATATATGGCTCATATATGAGAATAATTAAATTTAATATATGACTCATATATGAATGGTTCCATTTTCATAGCTAACCCATATATGAGATTTCCTGAAATACATAATATGACCATAATACTTTCATAAAAAACAAAATTGCTTGGGAAGGCATTTAAGAAAAGAGCAACAATAAACCGAGTTGCTGATGAACGAGGTAAAACTTGGTGTAATATTTAATCGCCGTAAACAAGAGATTAAGAAGGTTGAAGATTTAAAATCACACTTGTTAAATTATGACAAAAATAATTTATTTAATTTTTTTGATAAATTAATGGCTATCTTAGAAAATAACAAAAAAAAATTTAAAAAAAATTAATCAAATAAATTTAGAAAGTGATTAATTTAATTATTATTTAATTAACTAAATTTTTTCTCTGTAATTTTTTTCTATGTATTTTTTGACTAAAAGACCTTCAATAAAATGTATTCTCTGTAAAAAAAATTATTTTTCTCTAAAACAGTTTTCTCTGTAATGACTGATTCCCATATGGTCAGTATTAATTATAATTTTTATCAGTAAAAAATTAAAAAATTAGTAGTAAAAAAATCAATTTTGAACTGTAAAATTAAAATCAAAAAAAAATATTTGTTCAGTATACTGACGTTATTTAATAACTATTGAAGCAATAGTTATGATAGTAAAAAAGTGTTTAAAAATAAAATAATCAAAATCTCATCTTGAATGGGAATCAATCGATGAAGAGGCTCCAATTCAGAAAAAAAAAGATCAAAATGTTTGCTTCATTTCAAAGTTAAAGTTCGACGTAATAAGAATACAAAAGAGAAAAAAACTTTGTAACATGTCAACAAAACACAGAAAATGGTCCTTGTAAGAAGACATTTCCGCATGTTAGCAAATCAACTCGTATGGTGGTTTCTCATTTACGATATAATCACAAATTCGAATGCACCAATAAAGATGAAGTAAATAATAATCAAACATCAGGTGATGCTTGTTTTTTAATAATGATGTTTATCATTACTTCATCTTTATCCTTTCGATGTGTTGATAATGATTTTTTTAAAAAATTTTGCAAATGTTTAAACCCAATTTTGAAATTCCAACACGAAAGAAAATAGCTCACTTAAGCAATTATTATTATTAAAAAAAAAACAAAACTTTGGAACAATAATTACTTTTACCACAGACTGTTGGAGATCAGTTCAACATTTTTCTTATGTCAGCCTCACAGCTAATTTTTTTGATACTAATCTAAAACTTCGTTCATTTTGCCTTGTTGTTAGACATGTATTAGGTGGTCACAGTGCAACAAATTAAGAAATTTTCTTTCGAAATCATCAAATCAATTAATCGATACAGAATTAGAATACGAACGATTTGAGAGACCAAATGAAATTGATTTGGATTTAAAAACATATATATCAAATACAAAACCAAAAGAATTATCGGCATATGAAATATTTGATAAAGCATTAAAAAAATGCTGTGCGATAGCTAGTTTGATGAATCATTCAACTGTTTTAAGTGAAAAATTAACCAAACAACAAAGTGATTCTAATAAAAAAACCGAGGCAATCACACAAAAGGTGGCAACGAGGTGGAACAGTCTATATTTAATGATTAAAAAGAATATATGACAACCATGATCTTATTAAAGTAGTTTTAGGAGATGAAAGAAAACATATGTTTATTAAAGATGATGAATTAGAATTAGTGGAATAATCCTAAGATGTTTTGCCAACTTTTTATGATTTAAAATTAATAATTTCGGGTGAAAAATCAGGAACAAGCACTCTGATAATCCGATCCATTTTGGCCTTAAAAAATAAAACACGGTTCAAAGATGTTGATAGTGATTTCAAAAAAGGAATAAAAGAGATTTTAGATGGTTTGATAACGTTTTTTGATATCAAATATGACCTTACATTAGATTAGCTAAAAAAGAGATTGGTGGATATTTGGAAGAGTCATTCATACTGTATAATAAAGAACTTGAAGTTAAAAACGAAACTAATTGTGAAATAATATAATCTTGGAAAATCAACAAACTGAAATATCTGATTCTTTTTGAGTTTTTTAAAAAATATGAAAATATAACCGACACAAGCGTACCATCTGAAAGAATTTTTTCGCATGTAGGAAATAAGGTTTGGGACCGTCGAAATAAAATTTCACCGGAACGAGTCTATAAAATAATGTTTTTGTTTGAACTTAAAAGAACTATAAATTTTTATTATTATATTTCAAATAAATATTATTATTTAAAAAATTTGCTTTAATTTCATTTTTAATTGAGAAAATTTTTTATAATATATATATTATATATAAATTTTTTTCAATTTTTTATTAATACAATATTAATATTTTTTTCCAATACAACCATTAAAAAATTAATAAAAAATTGAAAGAAATTTATATATTATATATATATAAAAATCTTCGCCATGTTATAAGATTGATATACGAGAATTTTGATTAATTAATTTATTAATTTTTGCATTTATTATAGATATGGCAACTGCTTAAATTTAAAAATTTAATTTTATATATATTTAATTAATCAATAAAATATTCAAATATTTTATTAAAACAATATTCCTAATTTTGACAATAATGATGACAAGGAAGATAATCAGTCGAATAAAAACATAGAAAACGAGGAAATTTTAGATTTTAGATGATCCAAATTTTTCATTATATATATATTCAATTCAATATATATATATAAAAATTTTAGATAATGAAAAATTTCATTTAAATAGTAGACCAAATATCTCTATAATAAATGATCTAATAACTAATTGATTTAATTATTGCATAAGTGAAAAAGATCAATACGAAAAAAGAAAAAAAAAGCTATTATGATTAAAAGTGAAATACTCATTTATTTTTCTTTTTGGTTGTTTTAATAGTTGTCTTGTATACTAACAAAGATCCCAATTCTTATATATATCAAAATAGTTTAAAGATTTTGTTTGATATTAATAAATATTCAAACAGTTTTGATGATATTTCTAATTAATAGATTAATTGTATTATAGGTTTATAGACAATTAAGAGTATAAAAAGGTAAAATAATTTTAATATTTAAATATGTCAACTCTTATAATAATAAAAAGGGATGGGTTAGGACTGCTTGAAAGCTAAGACTGCTTCCTTTCAGCCACCCTTTCAAAATACAAATATATCATAAAAACATAATAGAAATGTTAAAAATAATTTAAAAATTAATTTATGTAGTTTGTGTGTCGCTTGGCTCTTTTACAACAACACTTGATTAAAATAAATTTAATTAAAAAAATCCAATTTTATGAATACTAAAATTAATTTTAAAATTGATTACAATTAACTAAATCAAGAAAAACAAACTATTGTTTTAAAATGAATTGATCTTTTTTCAAATTTAACGATATATTCAAATTATACTAAATATTTAGATCAATTCAAATATTATTATTCAGACGAATTAGAAACATATCCTTTTTTAGATTCAAGTTATTTTGGAGGTGGTTATTTTTATAAATTAGGATTAAAAGAACAAAGCAGTTTCAATATGATAAAACGAGATTTAGAAATTTTAATTATTAGTTGGATTTATCAACAAACAAGAGCTTTATTTATTGAATTTTCTTTATATATAATGTTAATTTAAATTTATTTGCATATTGTACTGATTTATTAAACTTAAAAACTCTTAAAAAAAAAACCATAAGGATGAAGACAAGAATATCGTTTGAGTTAAAAAAATTCCAAAATATCGACTGTGATGGTGGTTTTGTTAAATTGTAACCAAAAGATTTAAACCAAACTGGGTTACATGGCGGCTCACATTGTGTTATTGTTTTCGGCCCAAATATTTGTTGGTATTTGAGCAAAAAATACACGAAATTATAAAGGCAAAAATTTGTTAACCAAAATAATATAAAATGGAAAGATGATGAATTCTCACATTTATACATTATAATGTATTTATAGTATAAAAAAGTTGAAACTGGTAAATTAGAGGAAAATTGGGATTTCTTGACATCCAGACGAAAAGCAGCTAAATTGGCAAAAAACCAGCCAATTGGGTAAATAACGAAAAAATGGATGATCCTAACCACATTAAATCAGAAAATTGCTTAATTTAATCCAGATCCAGATGCCAAAAAACCAGACGGGGCAATTGGGGCAAAGAAATCGTCAACCCAGAATTTCAACCATATGAATTATTGTACAGTACACTGATATTTCTGCTGTAGTTTTTTATTTATGGCTTTAGATAAATTAAGTATTATTTTTAATAACATTTTGTTAACTGATGATGAAAAATATGCTAAAAAAGATTAATGAAACTTGGTGAAAAAATAAAGATGCTGAGAAAAAAAATCAAAAAATCTTTCCTTTGAAGTCTTTTTAAAAGATTAAAGCGTAAGTAAAAGGCGGATCGTTGTCAGTTTGTAATTGTCCGATAACGTTGATAAAAATACCTTGTTTAAAAATTAAGTTTTTAATTAAATTTAATACTATTAGTATTTGCCAAGGCTTAATAATTAATATTTTTATTAAAAAAAAAAAAGATTTTATTTGAAATATATTCTTTTATTTTTACAAGAAAAGAATTTAATTTTTTAACAGAAGCAACGTTTTAGGTTAATAAAAGGATAATGACTAGATAAGATAACAGTAGTGCCTTTCAACAATGGTCTTAAAAAACTTTTCATTAATTTTTTTATTAAATTATTCAACCTTTCAATTTATTGTTCTTATAAAATGTGGTATAAATTTTTATAAATCTAAAATAATCAACTATAACAAAATATCTCAATTATATAACTTTAATTTTTTAAAAATATAAAAAGTTTTTATAAAAATATGGTTTGGTAATTTAAACAATTTAATTAAAAATTAATAAACTAAAATATAATTTTTATAAATCAAACAAAATCTATTTAAGCAAACTAATATTTTAATTCTTATAGTTTAAATAACGTCGATTATTTATATAACGAACAGAGGCTCTAAGGGTCACAGTAACAAATCTAAATTTTGTATTTAAGAATTACTAGTTGTTGAGATTGTATTGGTTTTGTAAACCACTTGTTTATAAATCAACAATGATTCTTTAAGGAATAATTTGTTGAATTTTAAATTAATAAAAAATGGAAAAGCATGGTTAAAAGATGATATTACAGCTCCAATATTATTTGTCATTAATGCACCAGCAAAATTAACTTGCTCTTGTTTCAATCGAAATATATTCATCAAAATTAAACCTATAATTGATGGTAATAAATTAACCAAAAATATTATATTTCTAATTATAATAAAATAGCAAATAATCAATTCTTTTTTTAATTGTTTATCTTTATTGACTCTTTTTTTAGAAGAAATAAATGATTTTATTAAAAACAAGTTGAGTGTTATCATTAGCAAAAATGGTAAAACAGTTCTAAACAAAATATTGACAACATCTCGAACTAATATAACCATTTGTGATGCAGTACAGATAAATATTGTTTGATTATTTGTTCCAGCATTGATTAAATCATATGAAAAATTGACTGAATTTAATAAAAATAATACAATACTTAATAGAATAATTTGAATAAATATCATTGTTCTTTTTTTGAATATTTCAAACTTGTTTGTATGTATTGATATTAGAGTGTCAAAAGTTAAAAAAACACTTAAACATGAACTATACTGAAGCAAATATCTCAGCATAAAATTTAAGAATTTGCACGAGAATTGACTTTTTTGAGTTATATCATTGTCTATTGATAGATTAAAATAATATATAAATCCAACACTCAGTGTTAGTATGTCTATTAGTGAAATTAATATGTTAAATATTCCAAGATTTATAGATCTCAATTTTTTTCTACAATAAACAATAAATGTCAAAAAGTTTAATAAGATTCCTACTGGTAGGATACTCAAGTTTGTATAGTATAAAAAACTTTTTGATGCTGTTATTGTCCATTGTATATAAGCCAAGTCAGAACTAGAATTCATTTTTTAGAATTTTTTCTTTTTATTTTTCGGATACTTAAAATTTGATGCTTTTTATGTTATTTTTTATTTTTGAACGTGTTTAATTATTTTTTTACAATTATTCTTTTAATTGTTATAATTTACTGTCTGTTGACGTTCTAATTTTAAAATTAATTAAAATCGATTTCAAAATAATTTTCAATAATTTAGTTTATTAATTAATTTATATTTTTTTGAAAAAAATTTAGAACTGTTCACATTTTAATTGAATTAGCTAAAATTAAATACACTTTGTCAATCAGAAATAGTTCTAATTAATCAAAATTTCTACATGCATATTTTACTTTCTGCTTTACCTAGGATCAACTTTAGTTTAAAGTATTACTAATTTTATAGGATTTATTTTAGGAACAGCTGTGTTGTTAAAATATAATTTTGCCTAACATTTTCATAATAAAAACTAATTAAAAAGATTGCAAAATTAATTGCGGATTTTTCAATAGTAAATAATTCAATAGTAAATAAATACTGGCTGATATGCATCCTATGTAATAACTAAATGTTTGATTAACATTTATTAAAGTTTTCTTTTAATTAAAAAGGCAAAAATAAATTCTTAATATAATTATTTATATCATTATTTTAAAAATATTTACAATGCAAACATCTGAATCGTTTAAACAAACCTCTTCTTTTCCTCTAGTAGTACAATTGTTGCATGAATAACAATTTTTAGCAGCATGAGAATAACCTAAAAACAGACAAGCCTCAAAAGAAAAAAAAACTTAAAACATAAAACAAAAATATTTTTTTTTACCAAAGTTTAAGAATTATACCAAAGTTATTAAATATGTAGAAGTCGATTCCAAAGAATATTTTTTGATTGCTATGGCTCTGAATTCGATTCATATTATTCTATCTATTCAGTTTTACAATCTTATAATTTGATTAGAAATTGTTCAAATAGTCTTTGTCCTTCAAATTTATCACAAAACTATGAATCATCTGCTTTTTTATTAAAGTAAAATACTTTGAAAATTTAATTTAGTTTTAATAGTTTATTTTAAAAAGAGAAGAATAAAATAGAATTTTAATTGATTCAAAAATTATTAATTTCAATTCTCAACATAAATGTTGTAAAAAATTATTTTTGGAAATCGAATTCTCTGACTGTGAATGGCAAACTCCATAAAGTAATACTGTACTGATTTGATACATGGGTTTTTACTGAATTTTACTAAAATTTCGGTAAATTTTCAAAAATTTACCCAAAATTTGGTAAAATGAAATCGGCCAAAAAAAAAGCCGATTTTTAACATTTTTCTCATTTTTTGACATTTTTGTCAAAATTTTTTAAAACAATTCATTTTTAAACTGAATTTAATTATTTTATTATTTTATTAAAATTTCAATAAAATATAAGATATTTTAATTTGTAAATAAAAATTATTCGAAATATAATCAAATAAATCAAAAAATTATTAATATCAAAAGTGTTTAAATAGGAAGTTTAATCTTAATTTTTTAATTTTTAAAAAAAGCTCGGCATAATCAAGCCGAGCTGGTTTTAAATACTTCATAAAGCACTACAAAATTCGGAGGGGTAAATCATTACAGCATATCTTACCTGGAACCCCAGACAAGCAACCAGATGTAGATCTGGTCGTACTTCCTCCAGTGAACTAGTCATAGTGCTATAGACAAGCCACCGTTGCAACACTAAGCATTTAGTGGGCGTTTACAATTGAATAACCAGCAGAGTTCGTAATAAGAAAACAATTATAAATAATAATTTTTTTATAAAAATAAAAGCAATTTTATTTAATAAAAAAAAATTTGTAAAAAATTATATTGCATAAAGCGACATCTTGATGTTTTATGAAAAATAATTTTTATTTCTACAAATTGATAATTAAAATATAATTTTTAATTTTATTAAATAATGCATAAAATCGAATCAGATATTAATTATTTACGAAATTTGTGTTTGGTCTTAGATGTAATTACTCTTCATTGTCTAATATGAAAAGCTCTAAAATGAAAATAGAAGAAATTGTTTTTGAAATAGAATCTTTAAATAAAGTTTCACTACATGCAAATACAATACTTGGAAAAGTAATCAATTATCAATTCAAAAAAAAGGAAATAAAATGTTTTTCTTTTATTAATTGGTACTTTAGTAATTAACAACTTTATCAAAATAATTTTTAAGATCCATGGCAAAATTTCAAATGCTTATAGTAACTACGAGTTATTCAATATTTTATTATGTATTTCAAAAATAAATAAACAGAAATTTTTAACATTTTATTAATTTTAAAATTTAATTTAACTTTTTTATTATGCTTTTAATTATTTTTTTAAATAATATAGAAATTTAATTCTATATAACAGTATTTAATTCTAATTTAAATTGAATAAAGATTTTTGTTTTACGAAAATAATATCTTTAGGGAGATTTTTAATTTTATAATTAAAAACTATTAGTATCCATAGCAGTAAGATTGTTAGTATTTATACTTTATAACATTTTAGTAACATATTTAACAAAACTCAAATATTTAAAAATATTTTTTAATAGTAATTTTTAAATTAAAACATTAAATTTTATTAGAAATTAGAAAATAATAATTAAGAAAATTCTAAGTTTGATACAAAAAAATAAGTTTTACAAAATAGAAAAATTGATATTCTAAATAGTGAATTTTTGGATAAAAACAAAATAGCTAAAGAATATAAGTCTATTGATTTAAAAAGTAACAAATTTAAATTAATTGAAAAAAATATATTTTATAGTTTTACAAGTTTAAAAAAAAATTGATTTAATAAGCAACAATCAAATAAGATCGATAAAAGAAAACATTTTCGATTTTTTACCATCTTTAGAGGTTATAGATTTAAGTCAAAATAAAATAAAAAGTTTAAAAACAAATGTATTTAAGGACTCAATAAAATTACAAAGAATTAATTTATCTTTCAATCAAATAAAATTTTTGAACAAATCTTCTTTTCAAAAATTAACAGATCTGTGGGAAATTAATTTGAGTAATAATAAAATAAAACACATAGATATAATGATATTTTTAGAAATTTACCTGAGTTATTAGTTATTAATTTAAGTAGGAATAAAATACAAAATTTAGATAAAACTATATTTAAGGGTTTACAAAAGCTAGATGAAATAAATTTAAACAAAAATCAAATCGATTCTTTAGATTCACAAATATTTGCAGGATTATGTGAATTAAGAATAGTTAATTTGAATAATAAAAAAATTAATGAGTTAGAAAAAAATATTTTCCCAAAAATTTCTAAATTGGAGAGAATTTATTTATCTAATAATAAAATAGAATCGTTAGATAAAGATGTTTTAACAGATTTAGAAAGTTTAAAAAAAATTGATTTATCAGAAAATCAGATTCAATATTTAGATAGAAAAACATTTAAAAATTTACCTAATTTAACAGAAATTGATATAAGTAGTAATCAAATTGAATCATTAGAAAAAGACATTTTTCATAATCTAAAAAAATTAGAAAGAATAAATTTAAGCCATATTCGGTTAACTCAAATTGATAATAAAACATTTTTGGAAAATATAAAATTTGTGTTTTTAAACGGCAATGAAATAAAACGTTTAAGATTTGAATTTATTCATTTTAAAAACCCTTATACAATGTTTAAAATATATCAAAACAAATGATTTTCCAATGATTTTTAAAAATATGTTTAATTTTTTCGACAAAACAAGTATAGAATTAATTAGTAAAGAAAAAGATGAATATTAAATTACCTCAGATTCATTCTATAAAAAATATTTTCCTAAACAGCAATCATATGAATACATTTTTTTAGAAATGTCGATATTTTTTCTACTGATCTTGAATCTTTGAAAAAATATTTAATTACTTTGTTTTTCAATTTACAAATACATTGTCTTAATGAAATGAATAATGAAGATGAATACTTATCGAAAGAATTCGATTTTAAAATAAATTTTAATGAAGCCATAACAAAGATAGAAAATTTTGAATGGAATATTTTAGATTTTTTATTATATTTTGAAGACTTTAGAACTGCGCACAAAACTTAGAAGAGAAAAAAAATGAAAAAATAATAAATCAAAAAATTGAAAATATAAAAAAATTTGTTTTAGATGATTCATTTTTTAAAAATATAGATTATATAAAATCGTTTAAAATTATATTAGAAAAGCAAAATGAAAAAATGGCTATTTATTTGTTTTGTTTTATTATATTTGCAGTTATAGACTTTAAAATTAACGATAAAAATACAATTTCTTAGGAAAACCATCATAAGTTTAAAAATGTTAAAACTTTTAATGAAAAATTTTAGAGGAATTAGTCTCAAGAATAATTTGCATAATTGTGATGTATTATTTTTTAACTTTAGAAGTGATCGAAATAATAAATTTAATATCTAACAAAACTGTTAATGAATTTATTTTTTCATTCAAAAATCCATTTGAAATTTTAAACTTTATCTTATAAATTAATAGATAAATTTATTCTCATAGGAACTTATGTAGTAAATGTTGTCGGAAATATAATAAGAAATTCATTAAACTTATTATTTGTTATGTTCATATGTTTAATAGGATTTTTATTATCATTTAGATATAGATCTCAATCATTTACAGAATTAAATGATCAAACGGTTTTATCTTTTAATGCTTCATTCGAATCGAATATATAATCGAATACCAATTTTATTGATTAATATTTTCACGGGTATATCGATTGATGAAATTCAAAAAAAAGTTGAAAGTTCAGAAATTGACAATGTAATAGCTAAAGTTTAATCTGTTATGCTAATTCATAGATTAAAACAAAAAAAATATTTTTTCCTTCGTTAAACTTAAATAACTTGCAATGGCGGAAATGCATTTTTTTGTCATACATTTTTATTTAGTTTTTTATTTAGAAATTTAAAAAGCAAATATATAATCTTATACATCATTTAAAAGAGGAAGAGCTGCTCTTTCAAATGATGTAAAATTTTGAATAAAAAAATTTAAACTTGGATGAGATTTTTTCATTTAAAAATCGACGAAAAAACTTATTAAACAACCTAATATAATATAAATTTCTTCATATCTCTTTAATATCTACATTGATGATCTCATTAATGATTGCCTTACTAAGAATCTTGGAGCTCTATGCAAAAATCTTAATGTCTCTATAATTGTCTATGCAGACGATATTATATTAATAAGCTCAGTTGACTCTCATCTTCAGAAACTCCTAAACACTTGCTCTGACTTTGGTAACAAATGGAGAATTAAATTTAATACCAACAAAACTCATATCATCAATTTTGGCACTCCTCTATTCAAATCTGTCTTCTACCTCAATGGTTCTAGACTTAATGAGACTGATCAAATAAAATATCTAGGTTTCTCTATAAACTCAAATCTTGATCTAAATTCACAATCAATCAATAAGTTTAAAGAGGTACAGAGCAGTTTTTTCGGTATTTCATTCCTTCTACCTAAAAACAATCCAACCTCATCTCCAAACTTTAAATCATTTATTTATAAAACATATTGCCTATCCAAGTTTACCTATGGTCTAGAAGCTCTCACACTAAAACCTACAACCAAAGATTATATTAACACTCTACAAAACAATCTAATAAGGCAAATGTTTGATCTTTCACCATACTGTAGCATGTCTAAAATTCTAAATTTACTCAAGATTTTCAACTTCAATGATCTTTATATCTTTTCAAAACTATCATTTATTGATACAATAAAATATAACTACATCTCATCCCAAATCTTCAAATCCATGTATAATGAACCTCCAACAAACAGCTCATTTTCTTTAGATCTAGTATTACTAAGTAATTATTTTAATATTGAAGCCTCAACAATTATTGAAAATATAAATAAACTTAAAACTTCTCTAAAAAATAAACCTTTACCAAACGATGGTATCTGGGACTCTTTCTGGCTCTGTCTTAATAATCTAAAATTTAAACACTACAGAACTCTTTTGAGAGAGTTGACTAAATACTAAGTAGAACTCAGAATTTTTGGTCCAACACAATATTTCTTATAATTTTCTAAACAACTTTTCATTTTATTCTTTATTTAACTTTTTTCAAATTTTTTATACTAATTGTCATTTTATCTTTCTAACTGTATTTTACAAATTTTTTATTTAAATTTTACTTCTCCTTAAAGGGGGCTTATTCTTTCAATAAATAAATAAATAATATAAATATATAGCTTTGTTTATTTAAATAATAAAGCTTTAAAAAAATAACTATTTATACATTGTTATATTTTGGTTTTTGGCGTTGATTTTTTAATTTATTATATTTCCTTTAGTTTAATAACATAATAGATAATTCGAATTTATTTTAAAATTTAACCTTAAGTATAGACTTTCGATTCAATTAGATTATTTACTCTAATGAATTCAACAATTCAAAATCAAGCTTTAATCTCTTTTTCATTTTGATTATATCAATTTTAGAAATTAATTTATGTCATAACAGGAATTGAAATATTGCGACACTAACACGTTTTATAATTTTCCCTAATAAAATAATGCATATATTATATATAATTTTCAAGCCAAAATCCATTAATTTTTTTTTAACGGATGTTAAATCAATTAAAATTTAAAATTTTGAATTTTTTACCTATAAATTGGATTTATCAGTAATGTATTTTTTAATTTAAACTTAAGCATGTTTATGTTTCATTTAAGCAAAAATTTGAATTTTTCAAATAATTTAACTACAAATGAAATAATCAGTTATGGAGGACTTGAGTATATCAGTAAAAAAGATCTTATTTTATACATTATATTTTTGGTCTTAATTTTATTTGGTATTTTGTTCGGGTTTTTAGGTTAAAAAAAAATATTTTTTTAAATAAAATATATTATTCTAAAATTGAATTTTTGTTAAAAGGAAACATTTTAACAATTTTGACAATATTAACAAATCCAGAGTTTTATTTAACAAATTATGCAATAATTGTGAATTTAAGTATTGCTGATTTACTAATTAGCTCTTTTATAAATATATTTAATGTAATAGGTAATAGAACAAAATTCGATCTATCTAGTATAATCAAATAAAATATTAATAAAAAAGGAGTTTTTTTTGGAGAGAGTTTTTTCTCAAAAAGAGGCTCATTATGTGTTTTAATTGGTTTTATTTGTTTGATGAGTTGTGGTGCATCTTTATTAAACATATTAATATTGGCAATAAATCGTTATATTAAAGTTTGCCATGATAAAATCTATTATAAAATTTTCAATAAGCTAAACACTTTTATAATTTGTTTATTGTCATGGTTTGCTGGTGTTGCTTTAGGACTTCCAAATCTTTTAGGTTTTATAGCCTAAAGATAGTTAAAATTTTAATAATTATTAAGTTATATAAAAGGCTGGGGTAGATATGATTATGACAAAAAAGTACTTTCATGTATGACTGACAGAACCAAAAGCCATGAATTTGGATTTTTTTACATATTCGGATATGTTATGATTCCTTGCTTGTGTATATTTGTATGCTATGTTAGAATTTTTTTATATGCTTCAAAATACAATAACAATTTAGGAAAATCTAAAAAATCTATTCAACTAGCCAAAAGTCTTTTTGCTTCTTTTATAACTTATTTCATATGCTGGTAAATAATTAAACACCTAAATTTTTTTTATTTAATTTAATTTTTTTATATAAAAAAAGGATGCCATTCGGTATAATATATTTAATTGATTATGAAGATAAACTTAATAGAGCTGCTATGATTATAACCACTGCTTTAGCTCATATAAACTCTTCTGTAAATGCTTTTTTTTTTGCCTATTTTAGCTCAAATTTTAGAAATGGTTATAAAAAATTTTTAAATAAAATTTTTCCTTTTATTTTTAAAATATCAAATTCAAAAAACAATTTAAAAGTTACTCGTTCTTAGTTTTGCTTTAATTAATAAAATATTTAAATGTTGCATACATTTTAATTTTCACAATTAATTCATTTTATGGCTTCTATCTAATCAATTATTCTTACTTTGTTCTTGATTTTCGTCATCATATTTAGCAAATAAATTAATAAAAAATAAGTTTAACTCAGAATCATAAATTAAAGAAATCATTCAGAGTTAGGGTTAGTCTTAAGATCCTTAAATGAATACTCTAGAAGCGTCACTTCTTGATATGTTTATAAAACTAAATTTAAATGACAACTTAAAAAATATCAGTAAAATTATTTAATTTTAATTAGTCTATTATGATTACTAATTTATAAATTTTATTTGAATATTAAAAAAAAACTTGTTTTTAATAAAACTTCAATTTAAGTTCAAATTACTAAAATGAATAATGGTTAATATACATATAAAAATTTCAAAAATGGCAAAAAAAATGAGAAATTGTTGACAAGAAAAAATATAGTTGAATAAAATATGGAACTATTTAGAAATTAATAATTACCTTAATGATTATAGTCTTCTTTTTAATTTTTTAAAATATTAAATTTTATAATTTGAAAAAAATGACAAATTTGAATTTTTTTGAAAAATATTTCTTTTGAATAAAACAATTGCTTCAGAATTTGATTATAAAATCAAAATTTTTTTTTAAAAAATGTCACAAAAATGAACATCAAGTTTTATATTTTTGTTATAAATATTTTTTACTTACCTTTTATAAAAACATATTCAAGTATTTTAGGCTTTAACTTTAAAATCAGCAAAATAGTTTCTAAAAATTAAAATAGGTATTGATGAATCATTGGTTATTCAAAACTTAAGAATTAATTACATTGGTGAAAGATCAATATCTGGATTTCCTTCAAAGTTTTCCTTAAACCTAAATGAATTTGGGCAAGAATTTGATGCTGAATTTGAAAAAACTTTTGATTCAATAGATCCAAATGTTTATGTAATTGATGAAAATGGTAATCCCAAAAAATACGAGTTTAAATCTACTCAAGTAAAACATTAAGTTTATAAAATAAAATTAATAATTAAATATTTTTTAAATTTAATAATAAGAAATATGAAAATTATAAACAATCAAATGGCGCCGGATTTTCAACTTTAATAGTTGATAACAAAGGACAACATAGAATTGTATATTATTAAAAATAAACGAAAAATTATTTTAGAGATTTTTTTAACTTTTTATTAAGTTTGTAAGATTGTTTTCTGAAAATGATCATGAATATTATTATGATATTTTTCCAGACTTAAAAGCCGATGAAAATCACAAAATCAATAGGAAAAGGTTTACATACGATACGAATTCATTTGGTTATGTAAATTTAAAAAGTTCTGAAAATGATTATCAAGATTACATATTGACTGATCCTAATCAATTGAAATTTATTAAAACAGAAAAGTAAATTTTTAAATTTGTTTTTCACTATATAAATTATTAATTAACTAATTTGATTAACACTAATTTGATTTATAGGCAAAGTCAAAATCAAAAAGCTTTAAATGGTAATCCAGTAATAGCTGATGTTGAGACATTAGTCGTTACTGATTTATCTATTTATAATCTATACAAAAGTATCACTAATAGTAATGATTCTGATGTCGTATTTACATATATGAAAATTTATCATGCTTATTTGTTTAATGGAGTATATATTCTATAATTAATGTATTTTATTTAACTTAAATCCATTTTATCTATAATTTTAAAAGATTAATCAAAAATATCAAAATTCTATGGCAAATGATCCTGATTTAAGAATTAGTATTAAATTAACTAATTTCCTATTTTTGACAGTATTAAACAAATGATTTTTATTATAAATAAAAATATTTATTATTCATACTTTATTTAGAACAGCTCTGATACTCAATGGTCAGATCCATCTGTTGTTGGAGAACCTGAAAATCCAACTTTTGAAGGTAAAGAAGTAATCTTAGGAGGAAAAACATTAACTGCATTTAGAGATTACATGAATTCAAAAACGTTTCCTTTCAACTATGATCATGCAGCTGCGGTTTTTAAGTATATTTACATCAATTTACTAGACTTTTTTTTTTATTAATTTCTAGCGTTTGTTTTAATTCACAATTTATTTAAGCAAAGATTTATGGTTGGATGATAAGTCTTTATCATACAGATATACTCTAGCAGGTGTTGCATATGTCGGTGCAGTATGTAGCAATAACAGATATTCTATTTCTGAAGATTTTGGTGCATTTACAAGTCTATATGTATTAATTTTAATAATTTTTTTAATAAATATTTTAATTTTATAAACTGAATTTGAATAAAGACTATAGCTCATGAAATGGGACACAATTTAGGTTCAATTCATGATGGTGATACAGGCGCTTTAGAATGTCCTGCAAGTGATCATTATATCATGTCAGCTGGCCAAGACTTTTCAAAAATCGAAAATATGCAAAAATTTTCTACCTGTTCAATAGCTCAATTTAAAAAAACTTTAACTGATACTGATGGGCATTATTTTTATTTTTGATTAAATTAAATTTAATTAAATTATTTTGTTTTTCAAATTTAAGAAATTTGAAAGCTAATTTTCAATGTTTATCAAATCTTGTTGAAAATTTACCAAACGAAGTGAAAAACGCAAATTTTAGTATAACCGGTCAAATATGGGATGCTGATAATCAGTGCAAAATGAAACTTGGTCAGAATGCTTCATTTTGTAAAGTAAGTTAATAAATCATTAAAAAATTTTTTAACTCTAAACTTTATATTTTTTTAGGATGCTTCAAAAAGTATGTGTTCAAATTTGTTTTGTAGAGGATCAAATGACAATACGGTTTGTTTTGCAGACACTCCAGCGATTGAAGGAACTATCTGTGCTTCAGGAAAAGTCTTCTATGAATTCTTAATAAATTTAAATTTTCCTAAATAAATTAATAAGAATTATTTTCTTACAAGGCTTGTATTGGAGGTTTTTGCGTAGATTCGCCATCAGCACCTGTATCAGATTGTATATTTGGAGATGATGTGGTTTCAGAAAATTCAAAACAATATAGTTGTCCGGATTTCCTTTCATTGTTAGAGGCTACTCAAAGATCACCTATATCTTATTGTTTATCATGGGGTTTTGGCTTGTGTTGCGCCAGTTGCCAAAGTATATTTCTTAAACTTTTTAAGTTAAAATTTATCTTGTAAAATATGAAAAAGAATATAGACAATTGTCTTGCACTGATAGAGATATAAATTGTCCTAAATATTTATCTAGATGTGGACAAGGATGGTACTTTGGTTCAGAATCATTAGATGTAATTTGTTCCAGAACATGTGGCTTATGTTCATGTTAATTATTATAAAAATAAATATATTGATAGGATAGATTAAAATAATTACTCTTTTTATTCTAAAGCTCAGCCATTAAATTGTTCAAATAGTACATTTATATGTAAAAATGGTGGAACATGTATAAATACAGAAAAAATTACAAATTCTTATTTTGCATTTAAATGTATTTGTCCTAATGGTTATACTGGTGAATTGTGTGAGAAAAGTAAAATAATTTTCTTAGATATTATATTAAATCAAGCTATTAATGAATATAAATTTAAAGAATCTATAAGTGCTCTATCAGATATTTGGCAAACAACAACAAGCGAATCAACCATAAAATCTTCATCTACAACTTCATCTACTTCTAATTTAACTGTTACATTTCATACAGGTGTTGTATCTACTTCTAATCTGATTGTAAACAATAAAACAGATACTTCTTCTGAATCAACAACAAGCGAATCAACCATAAAATCTTCCATTACAACTTCATCTACTTCTACTTTAACTGTTACCATTCATACAGGTGTTGTATCTACTTCTAATCTGATTGTAAGCAATAAAACAGATACTTCTTCTGAATCATCAATTACTAAAAAATCAACTTCTTATCCAACTACGAAAGCCTCTACTTTCATCAATACAAAAACAGTAACAACGAAGCCTAGATCTACAACAAGAAAAACAACTAAGCATAAATCTACAACAAGAAAAACAACTAAGCCTACACTAACAACAAGAAAAACAACTAAGCATAAATCTACAACAAGAAAAACAACTAAGCCTACACTAACAACAAGAAAAACAACTAAGCATAAATCTACAACAAGAAAAAAAATTAGATCTTAAATTTAGATATCCAATGCCGAATTTTGAATTAATTCAGTATCAAATGCTTTTTGGAAAACTTAATCTTTGAATTTTAATTTTTATTAAATTTTTTTATAATTTTATTAATTTGACTTAATATAGCTAATAATAAAACAATATAATTTTCAAGTATATTTAAAATTGTTTGTTTATTCTTGTTATAAAAATCCGAAATGTACCTCTGGAATTTTAAAGATCGTCTCCCATCAGCCATTACAAAATGACTAGCACCGAACTTGAATTTAAGAATTTAACTCAAATTAGATTTATTGTACTAATCAAAAAGTAATTATTTTTATTAATATTTTATTTCAAGATCAATAGGATACATTCTCTTTAGTCTACTTAAAAATAGTTAAAATTAATTCAATTAAAATTAAAGCCAAAAATAAGCTAATAAATAATTTAATTTTAATTTTAACAAGAAATTAATAAAATTCTTGCCAAGTTAATTAAAATACTTAATAAATTTTCAAAATAAAATCTATCTTAAATAAAAACACGTCTGATGAAATATAAATAAAAATATTTTAAAAAAATGTTCATGCTTCATACATATAAAGAATTATTTTTAAATGTAACTGTAAAGAATTTAAACCAGAGTTATGAAATTATGTACGGTGGTATTGAATATATTAGTAAAATAGACATTGCTTTATACACAATATTTATGATCATGATCTTTCTTGGCATAATATTCGGATTTTTAGGAAATATTTTAACAATTTTAACTATTTTGACCAATCCTGAGTTTTACTTAAGCAATTATTTCATTATTGTAAATGCAAGCTTGGCAGATTTGATGATTAGCACGTTTGTGAATACATTTAATATAATAGGTAAACTATAAACAATTTAAAGAAACCAGAATTTTAATAACTAATATAAAATATAGGTACACTTGGCGGAGAAATTTTTTTTATAAATAGAAAACCTCTATGTACTATTCTAGGCTTTATTTGTTTGATTAGCTGTGGTTCACATTTACTTAACATTTTAGTACTAGCAATCAACAGATATATTAAAGTATGTCAAAATAAACTTTATCATAAAATATTCAATAGACATGCTACTTTTCTAATATGCATTTTTACTTGGATTGGAGGTGTCATTTTAGCATTGCCTAATTTACTTGGATGGGGTAGATACAACTATGACAAAAAAGTTTTATCTTGTCTAACAGATAGAACTAAAACTAATGGTTTTGGTTATTTTTACATATTCGGATATGTTATGATTCCTTGCTTGTGTATATTTGTATGCTATGTTAGAATTTTTTTATATGCTACAAAATACAATAACAATTTAGGAAAACCTAAAAAATCTATTCAACTAGCCAAAAGTCTTTTTGCTTCTTTTATAACTTATTTCATATGCTGGTAAATTATTAAAAAAACTTAATATTACTTAAAACAAAATAAAAAAGATTCAAAAAATTAGGCTGCCATTTGGATTGATCTATTTGATAGATCAGAATGACATTCTACATCGATCTGCAATTGTAATTACAATGGCTTTGGCTCATACAAACTCATCTATCAATGCTTTATATTTTGCTTATTTTAGTTCAAGTTTTAGAAAAGGATATTATAAATTTTTGAACAAAATACTTCCATTCTTGTTCAAAATACCTTCAAAAATGAAAACCTCTAAAATTTCACCATCCAAATCGTATTTTTAAAAAAAAATTATTTAATTAAAATTATTTAAAAAAAAAAACTATTAGCTATAATTAGCAAATTAGTTAGATTTAAAAATTTTATAATAATAAAATAATTTTCTCCTCGTGTATCCAAAATAAAATTAAATAATATTACATTAGGCCTAGAAATTTTTTTTTAATTATAATATTAAGAATATCATATATTAAAAGCAAGCCAGAGTTTAAGTAATTAAGCTTCAATCACTTAATTAATATATAAGCTCAAAAGCAGTAACTCAAAAAGAAGGTGGGTATTGTTTTTCAAGTTTGATTCAACAAACAATTAAAATAAATAAATATACTGAATAGAAATGTAATAAAAGCAAATATTTTTTTTTAAAAACTTTTGATGAATTTTACATTTTGATTTAAATAAATTGAAATTTTAAAAAATTATTTATATCATTAATATATTTAATAAAAGCATGAATTAATTATTTTTTTTCAAATATTATTTAAAATGAATCATTTTAATTCATATTCAAAAAATTAATTTTTCAAATAAAATACCTTTTTTGTTAAATAATTAAAATGAATTTATATGATTATTATCTGTTAGTTATAACAATTGCTATATCAAATCTCTCTAAAATAGTATATTTATATTAACAGAGTTATATTAAAATTTGGTTGATTGAATATAAAAATTTCCTCAAAATGATATTTTTCAGATGCGTCTTTGAATTAAATTTTAAAAATAAAAAATTTAATTTATGAGAAAAAAGTTTAAATATTCGTAAAATTATAATTTATAATTTTATAATTCTAATTTCTAATTCTAATTTTTGACCATTATAATTTATAATGGTATACAAAATAATATTAAATCACAAAAGAATAGCTATCTTATTTTGTTTAATTATAGCTATAGGTACTAGATGTTTTGTAAAACCATATTTCATACACTGTATGAAATCGTATGTATATGAACTTCAAATTTCAAACAATTTTTTTCTAAATAAAATACAAAATTTTTTTAGAGAAATTTATTCCAAATAAATTTTAAATAATTTATTATTATTTGCCAATAAAATAATCAAAATCAAAATATTTTTTTTTCAAATAATAAATATTAGTTAAACTTATTTATTTACAATAATACTTTATTTTGAAAAAAAAATAGAACATTTCCTTTTCAGTAAAATATTTTTTATAAATCGAATTAAAAAAATACATATAATTATCAAAAAAATACTCTATAAATGTATTTTTTTTATATTATCTTTTTATTTTCAAGTATAGTTTTAAGGTATTCAATAAATTGTCAAAGTATGAAATTTAATATTCTTTTTAGAAAATTTTTTTAAAAATTTTTAATAGTTAATTAATATAAAGAATTTGTTGTTGGATTAAATGACAAGAGTGAAATTTTCAATGAAACATCAAAAATTTTGGATTTAATTGGTCAACCATCAACTGTCTTTAGTTTAGAGGTTTTAGCAAATGATTTAATTGCAAGTGGAGCTGTAGGAACTATATTTATATGGAATACTACTAATGGTGAAAATATAACAAATTTAAATCACGGCTCAGGAGAGATTTTTTCAATTATGTCAATTAATGAAACTTGTTTTGCTTCTGGATCTAATAACCAATCAATATTTATTTGGCAGATACCGGAATTTACTAAGCTAAAAGAAATCTTTTCTAACAACACTGATGCAATTAGTTCAATGAAATTATTTAAAAATAAATCACATATGGTTAGCTCATCAGTTAATGGCTCTTTAAAAATATGGGATATTAAAAATTTTGGATTAATAAAAGAAATGAATATAGAAACAGCTATTTATGCTCTTGAGATACTTGATAATGGAAATATAGCTTGTGCTTGTGAAGATTCAAAAATAAGAATTTACAATACAGAATTGGTATCAATCAATAAAGATATAACAAATAGTTATAAAGTTTATAACTTAAAATTACTACCAAACGGATATTTAGCTAGTGGAGATGAAGGAAACAAGACTAAAATTTGGAATTTAAATATAAGCACTACAACTCCAATTAAAATACTAAATGAAAATGGTTTTGTTTGGTGTATCGATTATTTATCAAATGATATCTTATTAAGTGGTTCTCAGAATCAAACTTTTAAATTATGGAATTTGACAACAGGAGAATGTATTTATACTAGTAATGAATTCATTACTAGTATAAATACAAAAAGTCGCTAAAAAGTATTTTTGAATATTTTTCTTTTATTTATATTTATTGATTTCAATTATTAAATTAAGTAACAAATACAAATCTAAATAGCAGACCAAATACTAAAAATTCAAGTTCGTTTCAAAGTTTAATTACCCTCAATCCCAAAAATACTTATTTGATTGATTTAAATTACGAAATAAAATCAAATTCTGAATTATCACATAATACATTTGATAAGTTTTTAATAAAACAAATAAAATGTAATGAAAAACTAAGATGTTTGGGATTGTGTTCAATTAATGTAAATTGCAAAATGGTTTCAATGGATAAAAAACAAAATTTGTGTTCTCTTTATTTAGTCGATTTTAAAAGTTTTAAAAATGCAGTTTTAAATTTTTCAATCAATTTTGATATATATTTCAAAAACAAAATGTTTTATGGTTAAATCTTATACAAATTGTGATTAAAAAAAAATTTTATAAAACTTCTTTAAAGATTTTAATAATAAATGAAAAATAAAAACTATGGTAAATTGATTATAAAGGCTAAAATTTTTTATTGAATTTTATACTTATAAGCTTATTCTTGAAAATAAAATTATTTCAATTATTTACTTTACAAATAAATAAATAAACAAAATTAAAATTCAAAAAATGAAGTTTAGGAAAACTTGGCAACTTTCTAATAAATCGAATGCAATTCTAGAAAATAAATCAGAGAAGACTAATAGTTCACATGCAAACTCATACAAACTAAAATCATGGCTTCAGTTAAGCCTCTATCTACTTCTGGAATAGGTAAAGTAACAACCTCTGGATTTCATGACTTCAACTTATTGTTTTTTTTTTTTACTTTATCTCTTATTTCTAATTATTGATTAGCAGCTTTTTCTATAGAATGAGCATTCTTAATTGTCTGTTGGCCTTCATTTAAATTATTTTGATCTACAATTTCTAACAACTCATATTCTTTTGGGTCAAATCGAATGATTCTTTTTTTATGACCCTATCCCTACTTTGGACAATGTAAGGAATAGTCGATTTATATAAAGGTTGTTCGTTTTCTTTTTAATCTACCGACGTTTATATATAAAAACAAATTTCCGTATAAATTTAACCAGAAACTACTGTACTAATAATAAAAGTTTTGAAATTTTTGAAAGTGGTTTACCTGATTTCGTAAAAAAACTAGAATTGAATTAAATCAAAAAAACATTAACATTATGTGTCCAAAATTTGCAAACTTATTTTTTATACAAAAATAAAAGTGGCCATTACTTTTTGAACACTCGTTATATGCTGTATTTGGTAAGTTATTAAATTTAATGATATTTTTATAATAACATTAATCAGTCTCTTATAGTACTGAAATAATAAATAAATAAAATTAAACGTGATTCTTGTATAAAAGTAAATTATTTAAAGAAAAACTTAAATTCATTCAAGTCTGTAAACAGAATATTACATCATCATCATCATCATTTAAAAGAACTTGATTTTATATATTTTCAAATTATATTAAAACATGTTTATTTACAAAATAAATATTTAAAAATAAAATTCAAATTTAAAACAAAATAAACACTCTTCAAATAATATTAAATTTTAAATTTGATATTACGCTTATTTAGATAAGTTTATTAAATCGATTTTTCTATTTTACACATAAATAAAAAACATTTTAAAGTTATTTTAAGTTTTTATTTAATATAAAACATAAATTGTCAATCAAAATTTTATATTTTAAATAAAAAAAAGCAAAATTTTACTATCACCTATGAATGTCACAAATTCAACTTTTTACATTGACTGGTATGAGTATGGATCGAGTATAATATGCGCATTTGGATCAATAACCTCAATTTGTAATATTACTATTTTTATTAATTTAAGATCTAAAGAACACATTTACAAATATTGTCTAGCTTCTTCTATTCTTGAATTTATCTACACAATACTATACACGTTTATTATTTTTTTTCTTTGTGGCTCAATGTGCGATACTTTAAGCTATATAAAAAATTTTTATATTTTTGTCTTTGACGACTATTTCACAAGCTGTTTGGCTATTTCTAATATTCTAATCGAGTTGTTTGTATCAATTGAAAGATTGTTTATAATTTTAAACAAAAAATATTTTCAAAATATAAATCCGACTAAAATGATAACTATTTTTATAATCATCGGTTTGATTTATTATTCACCTTTGTTATTCTTTGAGAAAATAATTCCTATTTATTCAAATATTACTGAATCTACTGGTATGATTGTTATTCGCTATGAAACAGTTTATACAGAAATAGGAAATTCAATATATGGTCGTGTGATACCTTTGTTGTTAGGAGTAACTCGAGCTTTAATAGCATCAGTAGTTTTACTGATTATAAATCTAGTATCAATAATAAAACTAACAATTTTTCTAAATAAAAAAACCAAAATCAAGCACAATAAAACAAAATTGGTGAATAGATCAAAATTAAATTTGACTCTTATGGTAATTCTGATAGCTTTTGCTTACTCATTTGGTTCATTACCATGGACCATGTATTACAGCTTGACCGAGTTGTTTAGAATGAAAAAAGTCGGTTTTTATTTCTATTTGTATTTGGTTGGAAGATATTGCTTATTTTTATTCATTATATTTAAGTTTTTTATTTATTTTAGTTTCAATAAGCTTTATAGAAAAATATTCAAGTGTTACGGTGAAAAAGTTTTCAATTTTTTATTTTTTTATTTAAGAAAGTAATTAGGTTTTTTTTGGAATAAATTTTTTTTAAATTAATTCGAATTTTTCAATTGAAATTCAAATACTTAAACAAAGTGGGTTATATTTTGCTCTAATATTTAACTTAGTATTATTACTATTATTATTATTATTACTATAATAATGCTAATTGGAAAATTCAAACAATTTAAAATTTTAAAATTTTAAGAGACAGTCTTAAATTTAGTATCTTCTATATATGAAATTTATTCTATGCATACCGTAGTTTTAATATTATACCTGACACTTCTGTAATGTATCTGTTATAACATGAAATTTTTTCTTATAACTGACACTAAAAAAATACACTTGGCAATTTAGGGTAGATTTAGTATAAATATTAAAACTTAGTTTTCTTTATTTTTAGTCTCCTTTTTATCCTTAAATCATTCATTTTATTAAAAAGTCTTAATAAAAAGATATATGCAAATGAATTTACGCTTTAAGATTCATATTGTTTTTAAATTGTTTTATTTACTTTCTTTATATCTATAAGAAATTAAATAAAATAAATTTAAAAATATTATTTGCTAGATATTTTGGTCTGTTTTTCTTTTATTAAATAAATTAATAACTTTAATATTAATTCTAATATTTCAACAAAACTTAATAAGCTTACACCAATACATAAGCCCATGAAACCTCCTATTTCAGCAATAAATTGTTCTGTTGTTATAGATTCGATCTCTTCTACTGTTGTAATAGATATATCATCATAATAAACATTTATTGATAAAACACTATTTTTAACTTGATAATATTCAGTAAAGTTTCTAAATTTATTTTTATTTATATTACTTTTTCAAATCAATAAATCTGCATAAAAAGGAGATGGGAAATCAGCCTGTGAAATTTTTAAATTGTATTTAATTGTTGTTTAATTGTATCACATTCAACTGGACACTTTTCAAAAAATTCAGAAGTAAAATCACTTTGGTAGAATTCTTGGTAACTTTCTAAAAGACAATTGCCAGCTTCAGTATAATTACATGGTTCATAACCTTCAGAATCAGTAGAGGTTGCATCAAAACATTCACATTTATTTTTCAAATATTCTTTTATGCATAATGCTATACAATATTTTTGTTGAAATATTCCGTTTAATTTTATTGTCATTTTAAATAAATTAAATAAATTTGAATCATAAGCATCTAAAGAATTTACATTTTTAATACAATTGCAATATGGTTTTAAATAATTTTAAATAATTTGTTTGATCTATTGCTATATCGTATTCATAACCAGTTGATAAACTTATGCCATCAGATTCAGATAAAGGAATTGTTGATGAATTATGTATAAATAAATGTGCACCAGTAGATCTTATTAAGTCATATTCTACTGATGGATAACCCAAAAATAGTTCTAATTTGAGAGCATTTCTTCTTCCCGGTCTACTAGTTTTTAATTTTTCAATTTTTAGTTCGCTCAAAGTATACCCTGAATTAAATTTATAACAATTTCCAAATAGTTGACTGTAAAAATATTTAAATTCATATTTTCTACAATCTAATTCGTTATATTTGCAATTAATAAGCACATCATCAATTGAATAACTCAGGTTTATTATTTTATTCTTATTAAAATATGCTTTATAAGCTATTTGATAATCAATTACAAGCATTGTATCTAATGTTGATAACTCAGTATCTAGAATATAATTTATTGTATAATTTCTCAATAAACTTAAATCAAACTTTGTATTGTTTGTTAAATCTGTATTTTTGTTTAAATCAAATGGTATTTTATTACAAAATGTAACTGTTGGAAATTCTAATGAAGCAAATCGATCTGTTTTTATTTTTGTTACAACTTCATAGTTGAAATATTCTACAAAACATTTTGTCAAATCCTAAATACAATACCCAGACGAAATCAGTGTGCATAAAATCCATAAAATCTTAATTAGCCAATCATCGTTTCGAACTACACTCGGTAAGCCATGACTTGTTGAAACTTCAATACATTCTTTAATTATTTTTTTAATGCTATTTCTTCTAGACATTTTTAAAATGATTAAGAAAAACATTTTTTAATACTTTTTGTTTATATTATATTAAAAATAATATAAAAATATTTTTAATTAAGTTCTTTCCGTATTCTATTTTTCATTTAAGAAATACAAACAAAAGTTTATTAAAAGCTTTAATTATATCAATAATTAAATATCAATTTTAAAATTAAAAATCACTTTAAAAATCAAATAACGAAAATTAAAAAATATTTTTAAAATGGCTTGTATTTTCGTTAATAACAAAAATACTTTTTTTAGTACCAAAATTATTTTTTTTTGGTATCAAAAAAATAAATAACAAAATTATTTATTTTAGTACTTAAAAAGATTAATTAAAACCAAAAATATTTTTATTTGTGTTAATTTTTTTAATACTTAATAACATGGATCATTCTATTAAATTGTGGCAAAAAATGATTTCTAATTATTAATTCTTTAAAGATACTATTGGTGTTGCAAATTATCTCAAATTAAATACTTTTCCAACATTGGAGTTTAATTTTGAAAGTAATGGAAACCTGGAAGAAGAAAAAAAGCTAATATTGCTTTTAAAAGTAATTCAGTCGGCCTTTTAAAATCTAATATATTATGTAACAATTGAAAATATACAAATTCCAAGTTTAGGCCCAACAAAAGGATCTAGTTAAGTGAAAGAGAATACGAGTTCTGCAATTACTCTTATTGCAGCGATTCGATCATAAATAGAGGCCGTCCAGCAAGATCGGTTTCTAAATAGTAAAAAATTTAACTTAATGTGTGAAAAATAAAATAAAATTATATTAAATTTATTTGATACTAATTAAAAATATTTTTGGTACTAGAAAAAATTAAAGCCTTTTTAAAATGAACAAATAAATAGAATGTTATTTATAAATGTTAAGTATTACCATATAAATTTGTTATTATTATTATTTTCTTCATTTCAACTTGCTAAATCCTCATTTTATAATAATTTTAAACTAAAAACT